>CATOUR010000155.1:2462965-4925931 GCA_951848785.1 Callosobruchus maculatus | reverse complement strand
GTCACCCAATAGTCGAGTTAACTTTCGTCAAGCTTTTAGGGATAAACATCAACGTTTCAACAACAATATGTCCTGGCACGACCACATCGTCAGAATTGCTAAGACGGCATCTCAAACGCTTGGAGCTGTATACACCAGAGCAACTACTATTCCTCTACAAGGCGCAGATCTTAAAGCTTCTGAACACTATCCAGAAGAGAACAATTAGACTAATCGATACGCCTAACCTCATAAAGGACCTCCACAACCTGGAACCTGGAACCAGCCTCGAAGAAGGGTGGCCTGACCTGCCCTGTTTTAAAGATTCTATTACGGAAGATGTTCGAGTGAGCTCTCCCAAATAATAATACCGAAGGCTGTCCGAACGAGGAACACTAGAGAGGCTCTGCGAGCTCGTCCTTACCAGGTCAAGATCCCTACTCCCCGAATCAGTCTCCACCAATATTCCTTCTTTTGGAGAGCTTCGACGCTGTGGAATGAGCTGCCGGGGAATTTGTTTTCCATCGGCTGCAACCTGCAGTGCAGTGTTTAATATCTGACGTGCAAGAAAACAAAGTGCTTTTTTAACAATAATACCAAGAGTGTCACAGAAATACTATAGTCAAACAGAATCGCACAGCAACCCTTTGTTGCGCGAACCAGTAGATTACACAGTCGAGCATAGTTGAAATTAAAGCATTTCGAAAATTAATTAAAATTAAACTCTCGTCTATATTTCAAAAACTTGCCGAAACATTTTAAAAATGCCTAACCTGTTCTAAAAGATTTTCTTCCCAATCATTGTTCTCCACCTTTTCTTCCTTATTTTTTTCTCCTCTTTCTTCTTTCACGATGTTTGGTTCCCAGCCTTGACTTGACAGACTTACGAATTGATACTATGACACAAGAACTTAAAACTACTTTACACGATCATGAAATTGATCAAATTTGTAACCAAAGCATAGTAAACAACATAATATCTCTGAGGATTCCCCTCATAAAAATGGTTCCCACAAAATTTGACCTTGGATGATTTTACGAATGTGAAGTTTGGGTAAAGATGCGAAAATGAAAATGTCGATACCGATACCAACTCGATATTTTTAAGCCAAATAGGCGCGTTTGGTTCGTACACAGCATTTTGTGCAATTGATTAGACCCCTCAATAATTTATATCATTATTTTCGATACCGATACAAAGGTATCGATACCAGCTTTTTATGCCTCAAAAAGTATCGATGACAAAAATACTCAATATTAGTGCAGAAGTATCGAAGTACCGTTAGCATTGCTACAAAAAGTCATCCAAAAGGGGGGATGCGCGTGTAATAACCGCCAACCTGAGTTATTGTGCTGGTTGTTTACTATGCTGTGTTTGTAACCTTGAAGAAATCCTGAAATTTCATTATGATTTTTGTTCTACCAACATACTATATAGGTATGTAGGGAATTTGTAATGCTAACTGTTATTTTTCAGTGTTTATCTGATTATAATAAATGACGCGAATCAAGACCTGTCATTCATTACGAAGCTGGTTTTGACGGCAGACCCAAATATCCCCAAAATTCCCCAAACAATTTCAGTAAATTGGAGCATTGTCTAATTTGTCAATTTCTTCACAAATTTCTTCAACGTCACAAATTTGATCAATGTCGTGACAGTGTCAAGTGGTTATAAGGTCCTACAGACCGCTCAGATAACCAACAATGACTTCACTTGACCGAGAGTGTGTGATAAATTCTTAGTCAAGTCGCTTGATGCCATTTCTTTGTTTCAATACCGTCTAACGGTAACAAAAATATCTCGTTTATCACCGATCTCATTAATGTTCTACGTTGGTATCATTCCGTAATCCAATTCTCCAATTTTCCTATTTCCTCCCCAATTTGAGCCTCGCCACGAAATGAGCAACTAGGAATAATTGATTTTATTGGATTCGCCGTTGACGGTATATGGCGGGTATAATCCTGTATGCTTCGAGCCTCCAGGAGTTCAATAGAACTGATAAACGCCCCCAATGTGGACTATGACAAGGAAAATGGTTTGCAACTGTGTTAAAAAAAATTGTGTCAGTAGTTTGCCTACGCCGAAACGTTTATCTTCAAGTCTATGTGGTTAGTGGCTTTTATACCTACAATGTGTCCAGGCACGTATTTAGATGGGTGGGTCCAGGGAGTCCGGACCCCCCCCCCCCCCCCCCCCCCCCGAAACGTTATATAATGCCGTCTAAAAAATGGAATCCACCAATTTTTGGACCCACCTCCCCCCCCCCCGGACGAGAGCAAATTTAAGTAAGCAACCATAATCTGGACCCCCCCCCCCCCCAAAGGTCAAGCAAGTGACAACCATAATCTGGACCCCCCCAAAACCAAATCCTGGGCCGGTATTCCCAAGTCGCTCCCCTCGCAAGCGAGCGATCCGTCAAAGGAGCGATATGATTTGCAGCGATATGGCATTTCTAGATTCTCACCTACCGCTCCCCTCGCAAATTTGGAAGGCGAGCATTGAGATACGACAACATCGCGTATTGATGTAAAATGTCCGAACAAAACGTCAAGTTGTCAAAACATAACCAATATGTTCGTTTAATAAAGTACCGTATACATCACAGACGATAAATAATAATTGTCGCTGATATACATCGATCGAGGTTGAACTATTCTAAACATGAAGATTAGTATCAACCAAAAAGAAACATTCAGGAGAAATCTGATTTAATTAGCGGCGAATTTGGCTCCCATTTAATGTGAAAGAACTGTTGTTTTCTATTTCGATACCAATATTCTTGTTTGAAATTAAATAATGATAATCACAGCGATTATATTTTAGTTATAGTTCATATTATAACTTCGAATCATATATCAGTACACGAAACTATAAACTTTTAAAAGCTTACAATTTTTTTTTTATAAAATCACTGAAAAATAGTAAACCAAAATTTTTGCTATTGGTTGAGGATATAAATCTGTAATTTTTACAGGGTCATCCAGATAAATGATAATTGTGTCCAAGACATATAAAAAGGTTTGTTTTGTTAATCTAAATAACCTTTTGGACTAGTTTTCAGCGAGTTTTGTTAGTGTTTTTTGAGTGGGAACTCAGTAAAAAAATCTATACATTTTAAAAAGGTACATTTTAATGTGAAGGTTGCGCTTGACTTTGTCTAATCAATTTCTCCCATAACGGCTCCGATTTGCAATATTAAATATTAAATCGTTTTCCAAATTTAGGCGATTTTTAGTTTACTTTTTATTTGGGCCATTGATGAAATGGCGTACTCGCACAAGTACAAGGTAGAAAATGGAATGAAATACTTCAAAGCCTCGATTGTTAATTCCGTGTACTTATTTTCTCTTTTCAACCAGAAGGTGTCAAAATTTCCAGATTTGAACGCCCAGCGTAACATCCCATTGGCAGATAATTCCAGCAGATTATAATAACGCAAACGTCTAAAAGTTTTGTACGGTTTAAATATTTTTAACATACATGGAAAAAAAGGTCGGGAATCAAGAAATATTTTTTAATACTAGGGGGGTCGTGTTATGGGAAAGGTTGAAAAACACTGTGTTAGAGGGCCTCTTAAAACAACTCGATGGAGCTCTGAAACATGTTTTTATGCTTCTTTTTGGTTTAAGAGTCCAATACGTACAGGATCGTCCATTATAAAGCATAATAATTATAAATAAGAGCACACATCTCAACTTAAGGTACCCTAATCGTCGGTGATAACCTATTTACATTGATACACCAGTGACACGAGCGACAGAAAGAACTCCCCTTTGACGCGAGCGCTTCAATTGTAAGGAGAAGATGTGAGAATCTAAACAGCAGTGATTTTCACTCCTCTCGCATTTAAAGGCAGCGTTATCGCTCCACACGAGGGGTCAAGAATACCGGCCCTGGATACGTGCCTGAATGTGTCGAAGCCTTCAGAGGAATAAAATGCGTTAATTTTTATCGACAAATCACCCCTCAAAGTAGTTTTTCTCCTACCATAATAAAATGGCAGCCATTTTGTTTTCTTTTATTCGAAGCAAGGGTGTTGTACTAATTTAGCGATAGTTATCCAAGTAGAGTTCCTAGAAATGCAAAATAAGTCATTCGTTAGTGAACCATGTACACCATAAGCTATACTATATTTGAAAATGATTGATAGCTAATATTTTATGGCATAGGTGCTAATTAGGTAAAATACAGGATGGCTCAAAGCAGAAAAAATGTGAATATTTAAACTTTCTCATTTTAGTTTTTCACAAGACTTTAGGAGGACCACTCTTGACATACCTCGAATACAATACATCATAAATGCAAATTAGGAATCCTTAGCGGATTAAGCAACAATTGTAGGCTTCAGTAGCGTAGAACACGAATTTACTTTATGATAAAAATGTTATATTACATATTAAGTTAGGGCATTGTCTTAACATGTTATATTGAAAATATTTTAGGTACTAATAAATGTCACGTAATTAAAATTTACAGATTTAAATAAACTAATCTTTTAAATAATCCCATATTACGTCATTTCAAATAGTTTAGCTACACAGTAATTAATATAAATACTGAATTACATACTTAAATAACAACGTCATCGTCGGGTAAGAAAGCATCATCGTCAGATTCCTCATCTTCCAAAGAAATGATAATTGGATCTAGTGTTTCCTCTATTAAATTGTCGAGTGTCCAGAATTTTTCTTCCTCGGCCATGACATGTTTTATAGCATTTTCCCAATTTTTAGATGAAATTTTTGATATTGAATCTTTTAATAGTTGACGGTGGACGGTGGTACGGTTATCTGCATACAGGTCTTGGAAAAGTACCTGCGTCATACTTTGCGGAAACCCCTAATTACCTGCTCATACACAACTTACATTTAAAAGAGCACATTTAGATTTTAGGGGTCCGATGGTTTACATTTTCTAGAAATCAAAAATACATCTTTAGCAGATATAAGCGTCGAATTTTATTAAGTATATCCATCTCTTCGTTATAGGTATTTAAGTAAATTATACACACAGTTTACCAAGTTGAAAATATGTATTATATATAATAATACTTGTATATAGGTAAATTCACAATATTTCATGTTAGAAATTCTCCGTCACTGTTTTCAGGTGCTACCCTCGATTTTACCTGCTATGCAATAAAATTTTAGCTATCAAGAATTTTCAAATAGACTTTAGTGGTAAGTATTTTCCAAATTTTATTTCATAAAAGGGCAAAAAAAATATTTTATGGAAAACAAATATGTAATTTTTTGCGTTTTTGTTTACAATTTTAGCTTTTTTTAAAAATCTGAGCTATTAACCTACAATTTTTTGATTTCTAAGCGATGCTTCCTAAAAACATCTTAGCCCAAAATAAAGTAGTTTAGAAGCTATGATGGTTTGAATATGACCCCTTATTGTCTAATCCGGCAGTTGAGAAGGCAATAAAACAAAATACTTAGTGGTCACGACATTTATTTTGGGAAAAAATGCAACAAACGTTACAACCGTTGCCCACATAGCACTGGATGATATGAGAATATTCTGTTTACTTTCACTACAGATATTATGAATATTCTGAGAAAAGTCCATGGATAATTAGAATATTTACAGAATATTCTGTAAACGTTCGAAATGGGAAAAACACGCTATATTCTCAGAATATTCCGCCGAATGTTCCGCACGGATATTACAAGAACAATCATGGTAGAATGTTTTTGAATATCCTAGGAACATTGTGTCTAAATTACCTCATATACGAAACATTTTTAGAGAATTATGGATACTGTTCCAAAAATAATGGCACCTACTAGTGGCAGGTGGTCACAAAAGTTAAGTGGTAAATTAAACTGGAAGAATTTAAACTTGTTGCATTATTTAACCTCAAAATTCTACTCACATTACATAATGTACTGTAATGAACCATACACCATAGTAGGTGACCATAATTTGGAACACTGTCACACACTTTACAACAACCAGCGACTTTATTGTACAAAATTGAGTATAAATGCAGGCCTTTCAGGAATAAAAACTCGTGAATTCATGAATTGCTAAAAGCTAAAATGCCCACATCACATGTTGAAGCACAGAATGACAGAACACTTGAAGCGAAGAATAGAGTGACAACGTTGACAACTGACGACACCATAGTCACCATACATCACCAAAGTATCATCAAAGTATCATAATATGCTGTCGCTTTATCGTCGGTGGATGCCGTATCTGTATTGCTGGCGATGGCTAATGAATGACTAATAAACTTTGAAAATTGCACATAATACTTATTAGGTATATTTAGGATGAACGCAAAACGAATGGTTTTTTTTAACTCACTGAGAAACGTGCAAATATAAATTAATAATATTGAATATTTGCCTACATACAGATATTTCTATTACAAATATTACTAAATGTTCGTCAGAAAATAGCTACATCTCGTTTTTAAATAATATTACTGGTATATTCTGGAATAATTCAGACATTAAACGAATAATCACTGATTATCCTAAGGGGATAAAATAATGATATTCTATAAAGAATATTACTTTAATAATCCAGAATAATCAAGAGAAACAACGAATATTCTATGATTCTACTGAATATTCATGGAACATATAGGAGATTTAAAGAACACTCATAGAATATCCAGTGCTATGTGGGTGTTCGAAATGTCCTACTTGGTGTTGTAAACATGCTGATGCTCTTACTGATACCATTGATTAACTTATTTGATACACATATTGCGTAGAGCGACTGATCATCGCTTTGTCATTCCGTAACTAATTTCCGACTTGAATCATTATCATGATACATGTTGATTTAAAATGGTTTCAAAAAGTTTGTTACATTATACTAGTATATATTTATATTGTAAACAGATATTGAAAGTACAATACAAAGCTCTGGATACTTTTCTGATAGGAGAATATTTATGCCAAAAAAATTGTGACATACATGCCAGTTTTTGTATAGGTATTATTTCATTGTATTTTATTTATAAGGGATCATAATTATGTGTTTGCATTTTACTCAATTTATAATCCACGGAATATGGATGCATTATATTTATACTCATATTGAGGCTTAAATATTGCCTTGAAACGTTTATAAGATTATACAACATTAACAACCTCTCACTGAAGTCATCTTGACGACACTGTGACGACATTGTACCGAAGACATCTTAACGGCGTCTTGCTATAGGCATTTTAGCGACATCTTGCTAAAGACATCTTAATGGCATTTCCTTGAAGACGTCTTAAAGACATTGGGTTTTATAACATTAGGTGTTTTAAAGAAAAGACGTAGGTATTCCCGTGTTATCGAGGAGGCGTGGCCACCTGTTCCCTTTCTCCAGCGCGTGTGTCTAAGATGAGGGGATATAAGTCCAAAAAATGTAAGGTCAAAAGCTCCAAAGGTCACATAAAAATGAATTTCGCATTTCCAAGCTCCTGCCGTTACCTTTAAATTTACAGTAATGATTCAACAAGCAAATTGAAGAAGAAAGCTTGCATTTTGTCACCTACTTGGCCTTTTTTTGATATCGTGTTTGGTTGTTAAATAACAGACATTTAAAGAATGTATGATTTTTTTGCACACAAAAACTTTTTTGAGAAAATCGCAAGTAGTTGTCAGGTCTTAACTATAACCTTCTGAAATACTGTGTTTAAGAGGCCCGTAAGCCATTTGTACTTTTTTATAATCGTAAGTTTAAAGAATATGTATAATCAGGATGGTCACTTAACAGACATGTAAAATGTGATGTATAGACTGTTATTTTCAAATAAAATTTTACTGAAACAAACTGAACTTGTTTTATGCGCTTAAGAAAATTGACTTCATTGTTTTACTCATTTTTCATAACGTTGCTTAAGAAAATTTCCTACCCTGACCGTTTCCATACCCTCTGTCATTAATATTGAAATTTTGGTTCATGCTCAACTCACATACTCCTCAAAAAAAGATGTATACATAATTATTACGTATTATATACCTACATATTGCTTCCTGATCATTTGGCCAAACATCCAGTCATAGCTTACCCATAGGGACTACCGAAGAACACAGATATCCTTTTATATATGCAAATGCACTAGCTGTTATCATTGAAAATAGTCCCTCTTCGTCCTCGGGTGGTGTCAAGTACATCCGAAGTGCAAATAAGGGCTAATTTCCCTCTCTTAATCCCTTTTGCTTCACCCGCACAATGCCGCCCTTATGGGATTATATGGAAATTTCCCACCGCCTGCTGATATGTCATAGATGAATACTGGGAAAGCATAAATACCGTATAGTTGGCTAACATTCACATTGTCTACACCACACCAACTGCTGTTCTATTTTTCTGGTAATCGATATGTTACGGTTAAAGTGTTTACTTTGATAGTTTATATACTATCCAGCTAGTACCTATATAAACCATCCAAATGTCTCGTTATTTTAATGGAAAATTATATTTCTACTAAAATAGCGATGAATATTGGTTGGTTTGTATACTATCCAGCTAGTTTATAAACTATACAAGATATGCCGCTAAAGTATTATATCACAAATATATCACCCATATTAACCAGTGTTTCTGGTTAGTTTACAAACTATCCACATCATTTGGATAAAGTATGCACCTAATATCTCTCGTACTACATAATATCCAACTCGTTGGTTTGTATGTAAACTAACCAATCCTCTGCTTTGGTTACTTTAGTTTAAAAAAACAATTTTTAATCAAAGTGAAGCTTATTCATAGATACAACATACAATTGCTATAATTACATAAAAATAAGTAAAAGAAACGGAAATACTATTTGTGTAACAAAATGTTCATATAAAATAAACCTCTAGACCCTGGGCAGCTTTAATGGCATCATAGGTTTCACTCAAACGTAAAATAATCTTTCCAGATCTTTTATATTAGATTACATAAGATGATTTGTTTCTCTGTAAATCATAAGTATTCATTTCATGATAATCAATCTTGTTATTTTACTGTTAGGTCCTTGTTCGCGTATTCTCTTTATAGGCTGCAGAAGTACCTACATTATAATCACTGTCGTTCATTAATTTTGAATTTTGGTACTTTTTCTCGTAACAACGTAACATTCTAATAGTAACTTTTCAAACTGCTGTTGCTGATCCTTTTTTGGCACGACAGTAAACAACACCAACACGTCACACTTGCACTTCCCATAAACATAACCTCACTTTTCTGTTAAACTGGCCAAAGAAAATTAGTTAGTTTACATACTAACCAAAGAGGATTGTTTAGTTTACATACTAACCAGCAAGTTGGTTATTATGTATTACTAGCGATATTAGGTTCATACCTTATCCAAATGATGTGGATAGTTTGTAAACTGACCAGAAACACTGGTTAATATGTGTGACATCTTTGTGGTAGGGTGAATGTACCTGTTGTCGGCCGTTTAACCAGATATCGAGATTAAAGTAGCTACATACATGAAACGATTCAGTTTAGCAGAGTTTGGAACATATAAAATATTACCCTATAGTATATTTTGTGATAATAATATATTAAAAATGTGGGATTTTCATGTATAAAGTTTGTAAGGAACATTTTTTGAAAACATGCAATATATACCTGATCTCGGCCGTCCAGTGCAAATTGTCGGCCATGTATTTGCTGGTTCTCGGCCCCGGGGCTGACAAATGGTTTTTTTCGGCCCTATGATATTCAGATGTTTGTTTTTTGATGATACGAGATTGACCATACCCAAATAGGTAGATATATCAGAAAATCTAAATAAGTCGATCATTTTTATATATGATATAAACTAGTTTTTATTAAAACTGGAACAAAATCGACTCTCAGGTAAAAATAAATAGGTAAGACTAAGAAAAAATAAACAATAGCAGGTACTCGCTATCACATCATAGATATTTAGACATTTCACATCTGTTATCCATGTTTGCAACATGTTCTTAAGAAAACCCAAATTCAGTGCAACGTAGATGGTCACAGCCTATATTTTTATCAGAATCTTCTTCTGCTCTACTGTATAAGTCATCTTCACAGAAGAAGCAGTTTAAGTGATTTTTTTTAGATTGGCTATCTGTTTAGAACAAATCTGATTCTGATCTGATCTGATTCATCTGCATTGAATATTCTACTGGAATCTTCCCATATATCAATGCAGTAGATTTTTTCCAGAAATGATGTAAAATACCCTTAGCTTCGTACTGAGATTTTGGATGAAGCTTTCAGAAATTTTTATACCTACTATTTGGCCTGTAAGCGAGCGTGTCACTAGTATGTGCAATTTTATAGTAACTGTATCAATTAAAATACCTTTGGTTATTGGAAAGCCACACTTCGCTATTTCTGTTATCCATTTCAGCAAATCGATTTTTGCCTCCAAAAGTCATAATTGGTTGTGGACCTTGTCTTTTTAAGCAAATCAGCAAATCTACCATATGTAGCCTCTATCAAGAGCTACTACTTTTGGTACCCCATATCTGCCAATAATTCGCCTATTCACAGGTATTACTTTTGTTATAATAAATAATCCTAAGTAATGTTCAAATCTATAACTTGATAATGCTAGGTATCAAAAGTGAAACATTGTATTGTTTGTTCATAATGCTGATTGTTTACTTAATGGAACTACTTTTATAATGCTTCCGAACGAAGCATCTCTCGAAGAGAGCGGTTTCTCTCGATTGGTTTTCTTGTATGTGACATAAAAAAATAATCATTTTATTTATCGTGTATTTAAAAAGTAGTGGCCGAGAGGAGTCTGGTTCTCGGCCGTAGCATTTTCTTAAAAATTATTTTGTGTGTAGGCTATCACCTTTCATATAAAATGACGGCCGAAAACTGGTCTCAGTTATCTTGCAATAATAAATAATCAAATGAAACAATACAACTTAGATGGGAAGCGTCTGGTATATTGAAAAAGGATAGAATATTGTCGTTGATTTTAACCATTTCTCGGCCTCCCGGGCCGAGAGAAGGTTTATGTTCATTTTGACGAACCAGTTAACCGGCCATCCCGAATTTTATTACAAAACAATGTTTTTCTAAATTTTATCGATTTAAACTTAATCTTTAATCACCATCCTTCAAGCTAACATACCTAAACATGCATTTAAGCATGAATTCAATAAAATAATTACTATTTCCTAGGGACCTTTTCACTGAATAAAATGCACATATTCAGTTGTCCTCATCTTACCTCAAAGTAACTATCATTTTGAATATTTTCTGAATACTGATGCTTCCTTTCACACGTCAGCGCATTACACACCGAAAATCTCAGATATGCAAGGAACAGAAATATACCTGTATATACGAGGTTTAATTGTGCGTATATCTATTATATTTGAATTTTGGTGGAAGTGGCCGACAACTGGTGGCGGCCGGACAACCGGTACGTTTACCCTATATACTTTAGCGGCATATCTTGTATAGTCTATAAACTAGCTGGCTACTATACAAACCAACCAATATTCATAGCTATTTTAGTTGAAATATGAGTTTCCATCAAAATAACGAGACATTTGGATAGTTTGTATACTATCCAGCTAGTATATAAACTATCAAAGTAAACACTTTAACCGTAACAGATACACCGAATCACATCGGTATATACTGTATATTATGTTATTTTTCGTTAGATTACAGAAACTACATAAGTTAAGGCAGAAAGCGTGTGATGAGCATCAGTTCAAAACTACACCGTTAATATAAAATTACTATGAATATTTTTGTCCTCAGAAATGAACACTTTCTTAATATATTTGCTAGGTCGTTTAAATATTTACCTTTCGAAAGATCGTAGATATAGAGAGCACGATAATCATCGAGCAATACAGTCAGTAGGCCGTTATGAAGTAGTTCAAAGTTTTGTGTACCTCGGTTCTTAGATCGACAATTCGGGTAGCTGTGAAAATGAGATTCGACGGCGCATTCAACAGGCACGTGTGGCCATGACAAAGCTTACTAAAATATGACGTGACCATAACATTACTAAAGCTACCAAAATGTCGCTGGTTCAGTCTCTTATGTTTTCCGTATTTTTGTATGCCTGGGAAACTTGGGCTGTTAAAAAGGCAGATCGAGCTCGCATAGATGCTTTTGAAATGTGGACGTGGAGGAGAATGCTGAGAGTTCCTTATACTGCCCATCCAACTAACGTTTCCATACGGGTTGAGCGCGGTAATCCAAAGCATCCTCCATTGTGTCGACGAGAATGCTTACATTCTTCGGACATATTCACAGAAGTGATAATATGGAGAAACTTGTAGCTTAGGGTCATGCCCCGAGTGGGCGGCGCCGTGAACGTTCCCCTACACGCTGGGTGGATACGACGAAACAGTTGCTGGATATGAGTATCTAGAACGTCACTGAAATGACAGAAAATCGCGAAGGATAGCGAGCTACATTTTTCAAAATTATTGATAATATTCGTGTCAGCAATACTCTAGCTCCGACTTAAAGCATTTTACGAGTTCACAACATGTCTGTTAAGACATTGTGACTATGATGATGATCTGTGGCAATTTCCAAACCAAGCTACAACTTTATCATAAATAATAAAAAAAGTTTTCCTCAAAATTTTCTCAAAGTTTTTTATGCCCTGTAGCAACCAATCAAGATGTTTTGGAGCATCTGTTGATAAAAATCTTCTTCTTTGTAACATCGGAATATTCATATCTTTAGAAATTAGCTCGCCGTGGTAGTAATACTGTGTCAAAATTTCATTAAAGTCAATTGAACAATTTTCGCGTGACGATATAGAACGATCTAAAACAATACTCGTATGTATACATCACAAATTCTAAGTCCCGTGGTTTCTATAATAAGCATACAACGTTCGGATGGATCTAAAAAGTGTATCATGCCGCTAGGTTTTTCATTCACATATCAATGGACAGCCCATTACGAATAAAACAAATTTTTCAGTTTTACAACCCCCCACCCCCCAACCACCCCAAATTCACCCCCACCCAAGAAAAAGTAGAAAATGATCAGGAACCCCTAAAACGCCTAAGTTTGAGGAATATTTGAAATTTATGTTTTTTGCTAATTACTCCGCCCCCGTACAACGATTTCCAAGATTATAGGAACATTATCTACTAAAACCCCACAGCATATCGCTGCCCAAGTTTCATCACAATCCAAGCAGCGGTTACTGAGTTTACGTGGCTAGAAAAACGCGTACAGACAGACCGACAGACAGACAGACAGACAGACAGACAGACAGACAGACAGACCGACAGACAGACAGACCGACAAACAGACCGACAGACAGACCGACAGACATCCAGACAGACAGACCGACGGAAATGAGTGATGTGGATTTTCGTTATGTAGACATCATGAAACGCCCAAAAAGTGTACTATCTCAAAATCGAAAATTTTCGCGATCACAATACTCCCCTCACCTATCGGTGTGGGAAATAAAACGAAGAAGTTACTATCCGAATAATCAAAAAAATGTGTGCATCATCAAGAAGAAGCCCTTGTAGAACAATAAGCCACAAAAATAATCTCCTGCTATCAGCTGCAACAAAGAAATCGCTAGCATCCGTATCTGTGTGGTGGATTTTCCAAATCTGAGCGAGGCTGAGTTTTGTCCTTTTTCACCGCGGCGCGGCGTGCCCTAGGGTGACGCCGGGAGGTAAGCTATCCCTCTCCGGTAAACCCCCGGCGTCGTGGCCCCCCTCCCCCGCGGTCGAAGGCGTGCCGGCCCCCCAGGCGTTTCCTGATTGGCCGCGGGCTGGCCACGCCCATCGGCTACGCCTGGGGCCCGAGCATATTGCTGCAGCGTGCTGCTTTGTGTGTATGTACAGTTTGCGGATTTAGCCCTTAGGGTAATTGGGGACTGTTGTAAAGAGGGTGCTGCCGTTCAGCAGTGGCGTTGCCGTGGCGAACAGGGAAGAGGGTGAAATTCGGGCTAGATTAACAGCAGGGACGAATTTACGTGATAGGTGGGCACCAGAGATTCACGACTTGCCATATCTTATCCACATAATTAATACAATTTTGCTCGAAGGAAAGTATCCAAGTTGCTGGAAAACTTCTTTGATTATGCCGATCCCTAAAGCTAAAAATATTCAGACTTTCTCAGATCTTCGACCTATAAGCATTCTACCTGGTTTATCTAAAGTTGTAGAGAAAATAATCGAAAAACAGTTACGACTATATATTAACAGTAATAACATTCTTTCAAAGACTCAATCTGGTTTTCGTCCACATCATAGTTGTTCCACAGCTATCGTCAATATCATTGATGACATTATCCAAGCTAGTGATTCAGGTAATTGTACTGCTCTAATACTACTTGACTACAGTAAAGCGTTCGACACTATCAATCATAATGTACTTATTGCAATTTTAAAATCTTGCGGATTATCAAAGAACAGTTTAGAGTTATTCCATCCATATTTATATAACAGAAAACAATGTGTACGACTCAATGGTAAAATATCTAATGCTAGGGATGTAGTTAGTGGTGTTCCTCAAGGATCAATATTAGGGCCGTTGCTTTTTACAGTTTATACAAGTCAATTTTATAAGTTCATTGAATATTGCAAGACTCATATGTATGCTGATGATACACAGCTGTATCATTCGTTCTCTGGTAGTGACTGGGCTGTAGCTGAACATAGAATAAACTCTGATCTCGACAATATATATAATATATCTGCCCAGCACTCACTAATATTGAATCCTAATAAGTCGGCTGTAATTCTGTTTGGCAAAGATAGGACCGTCTTAGCAGATGTGTTGAAATTAAAAATTAATAAGGTACCTATCTCGTTCTCAGATTCGGTTAAAAATCTGGGATTCATCCTTGATTACAGGCTCAGGTTTTGTGATCACATAGCGCTGTGCATACAACGAGGATATTCTGCGCTTAAACTGCTGTATCCTCACAGAAAATATCTAGATTTACGGACCAAAAGAATGCTGTGTGAAACTTTAGTTTTATCTCAGTTTTCTTATGGTGTTCCAGTTTACTCGACCTGTATAGATGTGGATACAGAATTGCGCATACAGAGGGTACAGAATTCTTGTGTCCGTTATATATTTGGAATCCGGAAGTACGATAGAGTAACTTATAAATTAAAGGACTTAAGGTGGCTTTGTATGAAAAAATATCGTGAACTCTTATTGCTATGTTTTTATCACAAAATTCTGAGTGCAAAGCTTCCTAACTATCTGTATGACAAAATAACTTTTAGATCTGAGGTACATCAGCTCAACACTCGTTCGAAGCACACCATTGCCATTCCTAACCATCGAACAGCTCTATTTGAAAGAAGTTTCAGGTACAATGTGTATAGGCTCTACAACTCCATCCCCGACTATCTTAAACCATTATCAGCACCACGGTTCAAATTGGTTCTAAAAGAACTTTATAGTGTATAGTGAATGTATATAGCTTAGATAAGTTCATGTAAATTTAATATAGTATTTGGTAGGTAAGAACATGTCTGTACATGGAGAGATATATTATAAGCAAGGGTGAGTGGAAGAGCACCTTGATGTGAACTTTCCCTTGAGGTTAGTGGGCATTTTTGTATATTACGAGTGCATTCTTTTATTTTTATATCATATATGTATTTTTTGTCCATTAATAAATGCATGCATTATTATTAATTGATTTTCAAGCTACTTGAGTTGACTTGACTTGATATCAAGTCAAGATTAAGTCAAGTATTTGTTTTCGAAATTCAAGTCAAGCCAAGTAGTGACACATCAAGTAACTTGAGAATCAAGTTTTTCAAGCTAACTACTTGATTTTTCTTGAAAAATAGTTCTTTTTTGACGTTAATCTGATTAACTGCTAAAACGCAATAATAATAAAAATCTATGAATATAAAGATGTAATCTTTTATTAAAATAAACATCTAAAAACGAATACTCCAACTAACTTAGTTACGTAATGAATGTAATAATATGAAATTAAAATACGAAATATTCTAAATTCTGACAATAATACATAGAAAAACAACAAACTCAAACATGAAAACAGTGAATATCTAAAATAGATCTTTAATATCCTCATTTGCCATCCATGATTTGAGACACACAAGACTTCTAGCAGAGTTATCACCTAATCGATTTCTTGTTTTGGTGAGAGTTAAGGCAGGTCTAGAAAACTGCCTTTCAACAGGAGCTGAAGAAGCTGGCGTTGCCAAAGGGCCTTTGCCCATTGCGACAAGGCTTGGAAAAATACATTCGTGTCTTTTCCACGATTCTAAAATATCTTCAGTATTGTCAGCTCTTGGGTCAGAAATATATTTGTCGATTGGTTGTGGACTTCAGACATCTGCAGAGAGTCAGCCATCTGCTTTAAAAATATCTTCAAAATGTTTAACTGCTTCTATCTGCTATTTTCCCCAACTTGTATTGGAGAATGTTTCCACTTTATGTCGGGGTCTAGAATTAGGACAACACAGTACATCCAGTTAGTTCGCCCGTAATGCTTAATGATTTTGTAATACTAGTAGCAAGAGAGCGTCGTCATCGAGTGCCTGCTTGCTGTCATTGTCATAACCTCGGTGAATCCCCTATTTTAGCGCTTCGATTCGCATTTTACAGATCGATATCAAATTATATCAAGTAGTTTGATTTTACTTGATATCAAGTCAACTAGTTCAGATCGAAAATCAAGTCAAGTCAAATATCACATTTTCAAAAGCTTGAGCTTTCAAGTCAAGTATTTAAGAAAAAACAAGCCACTTGGCTTGATGAATCCCTAGTGGGCACTGAGCCACTGAACGAAAAATGTACGTGAGATTAGCCCGTAGGAAATGACAATCAATTATTAAATTTAAGCATTGTTACTAATCTGTATAATTCGTCAGGGCGGTCTGGTGGACTCTTGCTTTTAGGGCCGTATTCATAGTCGTCTCTTGAGTCATACTTATAAGGCTATCTTAAGTAAATAATACTCAAGGGATACTTAAGGCTTAAAGAACCCTCAAGTGTGTCTTTTCTTGTGTATCTGTTTCCTAGACAACATCTACGAGACGGCGGGATTCACTTAGCGACGTTGTCATATCTCTATTATCTTTTTTGTTTTATTATTATTATATAAAGATATGAGTTGAGCTAAAAAGCTAAAAACTCAAAAAAAAAATACAATTGTAAAGACCACTAGCAACTAGACTAGAGCAACTATCGATGTCCTTGCCATAATCAACTATCGTACAGTTTCTTGAAGATGTTGACCAATGACGCGTTCACTAAGTCCAGGGGAAGATGAAGAGTTGACGAGGCGCGGTCCGGAACTTCTCTTTCAACAGCTTGGAATTATGTCCACGTAGGTGGTTCGAGTTTATGGAAAAAAGCGAAGAAGTGTCAGTTCCAAATAAACCGTGCAGCGAACGGTAGGAGATAATAAGGTCCCCCCTCAGGCATCGATCACAGAAGTGCATCAGGTCGAACAGCTTTAATCTTTCTCCGTAGGTAGGGTGATGGGTGCCACAAGAAATACGTCTAGCCCTTCTTTGCAGGTTTTCCAACAAATTACGATCTCTTTGTAGGTTTGGATACCAAATAGGCCAGGGAATTCTAAGAACGATCTTACGTAGGCTTGGTACAGTAAACTACCGGAGTTACGAGTTTTGGTCACAACACCACCTGTCATATTTGGTCTTGAAGCCAGTGCCAGTGTTTCGTGTTTTGTGCCAGACATTTTTCCAGATGTGACAAAAACTAATAATACCGTACTCCAAAATTAATCTATACAAAATCGCCTTGACTGCAACTAAATGGCATCTTAACATTATACCTTGAGTAGGTATTACTCAAGGGAGCGTTGTGTAAAAGGGACCCTCAATTAGTTGTCGTTGACAAAACACAAAACCTTACTTAAGGCCCCTTAAGTATCGACTATGAATAGTGAATACGCAGAATAAGACCCCAAGAATCTAACGTCTACAGATACCTATTTGTAAATAGTTGCGCTCAAGGGCGATGATAATTTAACTTTTTCTTGAGGGGGAGGGGGTAGAGGTTTCTTGTGGATATCATTTTTAGCGGTACATTAGATGATCAGCAAAAAACGCCCGTCTGGGTGGGGGGAGGGGTGCGCATTTTTCATATTTTTGTGGATAACTTTTTTAGCGTCATTACATGATCAGCAAAAATATTCGGCGGGGGGGAGGATGCATTTTTTGGGTTAGATTATTACGGCATTATACCTACATAGATCATTTATTAAAAAATTGTGGATTACTCCCCCAAGATCATTATTCTTGGGGGTGGGAGTAATTACCCCGCCATTACCATTTATCGACGCTCTTACCTCCAGAAAAATGTCTCTGAATTCATTTTTGGTTAATTTTGTTTCTAAACGTGTATTGAGGAACTTTTGGATACTATTGCCAAATGAGAGTACAGTAAGGGTTAAGGAAATTTTATTGAACGAAAATTCACAAATTTGCAAAAAATGCAATGATTGTTAGTCTCGGAGGAGAACAGAAGTGAATCACAATTTCATTTAGTTTTTTCATGTTTTATTGTTTATAGAGTGATTTTAAGGAAATTTTATGAAACGAGAAGTTAAACGAGAAAACCTATATTTAGAATAGTTAACTAAATAATAAAATAATTGCAGTCTTTGTTATGTGATGGAAGTTAATTCGCTGCTGCCTGACACTTTTTTGTGTGAAAATATGTATCAGTTCGTTGATTTTTAGTAAGTAGATAGCATATATTTATCATGAGTTGTAACCTTTTTACTTCCCACACCGATAGGTGAGGGGAGTATTGTGATCGTGAAAATTTTCGATTTTGAGATAATATACTTTTTGGGCGTTTTATGATGTCTACATAACGAAAATCTACGTCACTCATTTCCCTCGGTCTGTCTCTCTGTCTGTCGGTCTGTCGGTCTGTCTGTTGGCGTTCTTCTAGCCCCCTAATCCCAGTAACCGCTGCATGGATTTTGATGAAATTTGGGTAGCGATATGTTGTTGGGTCGTAGTAGGTAATGTCGCTACAATTTTGAAAATCGGTGCATAGGCGGCGGAGTAATTAGCAAAAAACGAAAAATTTCAAATATTCTTTAAACTTCGTTTTTAGGCGTTTTAGGGGTTCCTGATCATTTTCTACTTTTTTTTTGGGTGGGGCTGAAATTGGAGTGGTTCGGGGGTGGGGGGGTTGTAAAACTCAAAAATTTGTTGTATTCATAATAGGCTGTCCATTGACCTGAGAGAAAAAGACCCAGCGGTATAATGCACTTTTTTAGGTCCATCCGAACATTGTCCGTTGTACACTTTTTGCGGTCGAGCGAGCGATGATTTGATTGCAAGGAGATCTAGACTATAGCATTATACTATGGGAAAATAATAAAACTGGTATCATCGGAATGTGTGGGAAGTACTCAGTCAATCAACTTGGCTACATTTTTTTTGTTCGTTGTATTTATCGATCTAACACGTACACTGCTTTTGGTCTTTCCGCCAATCAGTGAGTCGTCCCCAATTAAGTAATACTAATAAGGGGGCGTGAGCCGCGTAAGACCACGAACCGAGTAGTCCTTCCAAGTGAGAACCGGACGAAATAATCAATTGGTATACCACAAGCAGAGTGACACGTGCCATCATGGGTGTCTTGCTTTGGAAACGGTCACGTCCGACCGCGGAGGGTGGTCTGGTCTTTGCAGCTCTCTTTAAATATTAATCAGCCTAATTGATCATTTGTGAGTTTCTGGCGGTTGCACATGGGTAAGCAGCTTTCTGGGTGGAAAAGGGGTATATTAAGAATTCAGATATCGATATAAGTGTGTGAGAGCAATAGAAAATGGCGTTAAGAATTTGCACAAATCGTCTGTTTGGAAAAAGACTGTTATATCTCAAAAAAAAGTAGAAAATGATCAGGAACCCCTAAAACACCTAAAAACGAAGTTTGAGCAATATTTATTTTTTTTTGTTTTTTGCTAATTACTTCGCCGCCCATGCACCAATTTCCAAAATTATAGGGACATTACCTACTACGACCCCACAGCATATCGCTGCCCAAATTTCATCACAAACCATGCAGCGGTTGCTGAGATTACGAGGCTAGAAAAAAGCGACAGACAGACAGACAGACAGACCGACGGAAATGAGTGACGTGGATTTTCGTTATGTAGACATCATAAAACGCCCAAAAAGCATATTATCTCAAAATCGAAAATTTTCGCGATCACAATACCCTCTCACCTATCGGTGTGGGAAGTAAAATGTATATTTTCAGGAGAGCTCGTTAAAGTTTTATGAAACTGACACTGCAACTATTTTCGAATCAACAATTAGTAAAAAGTTTAAGTATAAGTTAATGGGTATAGTGATAGTGACACAGTGTCTCTACATGCCCAGAGTTTGAGTATTTTGTGTCTTCGGACTGAGTCCATAATTGTATTTTTATTTATTTTCTTTTGAGTTGTGACAGTCTTCATCACATTTTATGATTCTGCTGAACTATACTATTTCAGAATATGACACTTTTGCACCAAAGAACTGCCACGCAAAGTACGTTTATTTCATTTTGTGGTGGTCTTTTCGCAAAAAGCGCGTGCCTTTCTGTAGTAGGCGACAGAAAAGATCTGCCGGTGCGCCATCTGGTACCCGAAGCTAACGGCAAACCAAAGAAAATCGCTGCTGAACAGCAGCAGATTTCTTGGTGGGACGCCACGGCGCGTCCGCTTGGCCACCAGAGAGCGCGAGTTCTATACGCTGCTGCATATGAAAGCCGATATACATGGGTTGCCCTATATAATAAGCCCTATAGAATGATACAATATTAGCCTTTCTGGAGAAGATTGACTATTTACCATTTCGTCTGTTTGGAAAAAGACTGTCATATCTCAAAATTTTCACTTATTGAGGTTTTCGGTTTAAGCTTAATTCAGATGCACACGACATCCGACGATACGACGGTACAAGAGTATTCCTATTGGTTGAGATATTTTGATTTGACATCATTTTGAATAACTCAACCAATATAGGAACAGTTTCGTACCGTCGTATCATCGGATGTCGTGTGCATCTGAATTAAGCTTAAACCGAAAACCTCTTAAGTGGGTGATACACGTACGAACTTTAAGTACGCGGTTTTTAAGTTCGCGAACTTACTCGGCTCGACGTCGGTGACACACGTGAAGCTGAAATCACTCATTTTGATAATTTTCCTAAATAAACAAAACTTTTAATAAACGCCAAACACAACAAGCATTGCGCATCGATGGCCTACCGAAACAAAGTGGTGGCTCGCGGCTCGCAGTACGAGCCGATACAAGCACGAACAAGATTTCAAACCAGTTGGATCGCCGGCGGTTTGCGCGACGGTTTTAAAGTACGCGTACTTACGGTGACACAAAGGTGAAAAAGGTCATCGAGCCATAAGTACGCGTACTTGCTCGTACATGTATCAACCTTTTAAAAGTGAAAATTTTGAGATATTTTTCTTTTTCCAAACAGACGAAATGGTAAATGGTCAATCTTCTCCAGAAAGACTAATATGGTATCATTCTATAGGGCTTTTTTATATTTTTCTATCCAATATCATTATTTTTGTATTTATAACATGCTATTAATGAAAACCTTTATTATTATTATTATTATTATGATTTGCTAAGTTCATCTCGCATGCTAGCGGTAGCAACAGGTGGTGACGGGCTGTGCCAAGTCAACACCTGAACTATTACTGGTCTGAATTTAGGAAGGATCTCACAATACTACAGGTCTTCAGGATGACATATTTTTGGAATATTTTGTGTAACTTTTCGTCCAGGCCTAGCTGGTGCAGGTGTGGTGTAAATGTGTTAGGTGTAAGGCCTGAGACCGACATAATTAGGGGGACAATAACAACTTTGTTTTGTTTCCAGAGTCGTTTCACTTCTATGGTTAGGTCTGTGTATTTAGATATCTTCCCAGCGTATGTGGTTTGAATATTCGTATCATTAGGGATAGCAATATCTATTAAATAGGTAACTTTGTCTGCCTTCGACTGAAAAACTATATCTGGTCTATTGGCTGTGATAGTTTTGTCTGTGTGTATTCCGACGTCCCAGTATAGTTTGTATTGGTTGTTGTCGAGTACTGATGTCGGTGTATAATTATAATATGGATCTGTGTTTTCGATTAGTTTGTTAGTTGTGGCTAGGGTTGTGGTGTATGATTTTGGCTGCAGAGTTATGTCTGGCCGTGTACTCGGTTCCAGCGAGGGTTTTGCATGCACTTGTTATATGATCTATGGTTTCCTTCTGTTGGTGGCATTTTCTGCAATTATCGTTGGTTACGGATGGATCTTTAATTATGTATCTTTTGTAGTTTCTCGTCGCAATTACTTGGTCCTGAATAGCAAGCATAAACCCCTCCGTTTCTGGGAAGAGCTGGCCATCCTGCAGCCAAGTGTATGACTGTTTTTCATTTATATGATCTTGTGTAATTCGGTATCTATGTTTGCCGTGAAGTGCTTTCTGCGACCAGGTGTTTATTTTTTCTTGTTGTGATTCTATGGGATTGTGTGTGTCTGCTACGTGGTCTGGACTGGAGAGGGTGAGTGGTGTGTTTATTATTATTATTCATCTTTCTAAGTTCCTCTCGCATAATTGCGGTAGCAACAAGTGTTGACGGGCTGAGCCAAGTCAACACCCGGACTATTATTGATCGGAATTTAGGAAGGATCGTACGATGTTACAGGTTTTCAGAATTACAGACTTTTGGAATGTTTTGTGTAACTTTTCGTCCAGGCCTAACTGTTGTAGGTGTGGTGTAAATGTGTTTGGTGTAAGGCCTGAGACTGACATAATGAGGGGAACAATAGTAACTTTGTCCTGCTTCCAAAGGCGTTTTATTTCCATAGCAAGGTCCGTGTACTTAGATATTTTCCCAGCGTAGGTGTTTTGTATATTCACATCATTGGGAATAGCAATGTCTATCAGGTATGTAACTTTGTCGAGCTTTGACTGGAAAACTATATCTGGTCTATTGGCTGGGATAGTCTTGTCTGTATGTATTTGAACGTCCCAGTATAGTTTGTATTGATCGTTTTCGAGTACTGATGTCGGAGTGTAATTGTAATACGGATCTGTGTTTTCTATTAGTTTGTTTGTTGTGGCTAATGCTTGGTGGATGACTTTGGCCGCAGAGTTATGTCTGGCTGTGTATTCGGTACCGGCAAGAGTTTTGCACCCGCTTGTTATGTGATCTATTGTTTCTTTTTGTTGTTGGCATTTTCTGCAATTATCGTCAGTTATGGATGGATCTTTAATTATATATTTTTTGTAGTTTCGTGTTGCAATCACTTGGTCCTGGATAGCAAGCATGAAACCCTCCGTTTCTGGGAACAGCTGGCCATCCTGCAACCAGGTGTATGACTGTTTTTTGTTAATGTGGTCTTGGGTGACACGGTATCTATGTTTGCCATGGAGTGGTTTCTGCGACCAGGTGCTTATTTTTTCTTGTTGTGATTGGGTGGGATTGTGTGTGTCTGCGACGTGGTCTGGGCATGATAGGTTGAGTGGTGTATAGTTTTTGTCTGCCTTTACTATCGCTCGGTGTAAATTTGTTTGTTTGTTTTGGAAGAAATGTCTGAGTGTCTTTATCTGTCTTGTGCGAAGCGACTGTATATCTGTAATCCCTCGGCCTCCTTGTGTCCTGTCTATGGTGAGCCTTTCTTTGCATGCGTTTGGATGTGACATTCGGTGTTTCGTGAGTTCTGTCCGTATGAGGATGTGGATGTTTTCTATATCAGTGTGTGACCACTTGATGATGCCAAATGAATACGTGAGGATTGGTATTGCAAATGTATTAATAGCTTTTGTAAGGTTTCTAGAATTCAGTTTTGTTTTCAGAAGCTTAATGAGGCGGTCTCTAAACACTTGTCTAAGTTCTGCTTTGATTTGTGTGTGGTCGATCTTAACACTCTGATTGAAACCCAGGTACTTGTATGTTTCTTCCTTGTCCATGTTATCCAACGTCTGGCCTGTTACTATTTCCTGTTCGGGATGGTTCTTCCATTGGCCTTTGTTTATGTGTAGCACCTTGCATTTGTTCATCCCGAACTCCATCCTGACATCTGACGTATAAACCTCTGTTATTCTGAGTAATTCTCTCAGTTGCACGTCAGTGGCAGCATATAGTTTTATATCGTCCATGTAGAGGAGATGATTGATTCTGTGTTGATTTACTTTCTGATGTCTGATGTTGAAACCATAGTTTGTGTTGTTCAGTGCGTTGGAGAGTGGATTTAGACAGAGGCAGAACCAAAGTGAACTGAGGGAATCACCCTGGAAGATACCACGTCGTATGTGTAGTTCCTCGGTTTGGATATGGCCGTCCTGAGTTGTAAGGTGTATGTTGGTTCGCCATGTCTTCATGGTTTTTGCAAGAAACTGACGAAGTCCTGGGTTAATTTTATATATTTGCAGAATTTTCGTTAGCCAGCTATGTGGTACAGAATCGAATGCTTTTTTATAATCTATGAAACAGGTATGAAGGTTTCTATGTTCTTTTCTAGTTTGCTCCATGATCACACTATCAATTATAAGTTGTTCCTTGCAACCTTGGCTTTGTTTTCTACATCCTTTCTGTTCTTCAGTGAGGATGTTGTTTTGCGTGAGGTGTTGTTCAATCCTCCTGCATAATGTTGCGGTGATGATCTTATACAAGGTAGGAAGGCAAGTGATTGGGCGGTAATTCGCAGGGTTCTTGGTATCTGCATTTTTGGGTTTTATATACGTTATTCCTTGAGTGAGGAATTTGGGAAGCCTATCAGGTTGACGTATGGCTTTATTGATTTGGTTTGTGAGCACTTGGTATGTTGAGCTGAAATGTTTGTACCAAAAATTTTGCACGTTGTCCACGCCTGGGCACTTCCAGTCGTGGGTGTGTTTTATTGTTTCGACTATTTCCTCTTTTGAAAGAATAACGTCTCCCTGTTCTGCTATATGTTGATGTTTTTCCTCTTCCTCTCTGATCCATGGAGCGTCTTCATTATGTGTTTTGGGTTCAGACCACAGGCTTCCCCAAAACTCGGTTAACTCTTGTTTACTGGGAGGTTCTATTGTTGTATTGTTGTTATTATTATTATTATTATTTAGTTATATTAAGTTCTTTCTTTCTTTTAAAAAATGAGGTTAATTTGATGGACTCAGTACTTCCCACACATTATCGCCGCCCATGCACCGGATTTCAAAATGGTAGCAGCATTACCTACTACAACCCCACAACATATCGCTACTTAAGTTTTATCACAATCACCGTAACGGTTACTGAGATTACGAGGCTAGTGAGACACCAACAGACAGATCGACCGACAGAGTGACAGACAGACCGACGGACAGACCGACAGACAGACAGACCGACAGACAGACAGACCGACAGACAGACCGACAGACAGACCGACAGACGGACCGATAGACAGACCGACGCCGGCCTAAAAATCCAACACAACTTCATTCTAAAGGTCAGTTTATTGAAACAAATAGAGGATGTGCACTATATCCATCTCTGTACATTGTAAGATAGTTAATATCTTTTGGAAGTCTCTCTATCCAACCTTTTCTGGGGTTCCTGATACATACCGTTTTGAATTGTTTATAGCCTAAAGACATTCGCCTGGGTTAGACCAATATCTAACTTCTGCTACACCCGCTTTTGTGGTACCACTCGCGCAAGACGTCGCGCGTACCGTACTGCTGTGGTTCTCCACCACTGGTTTTCCCCACAGCCAAATACCTGCCACTCGGTACTTTGCTGCAGCAGTACCGGTATCAGACCGGCGCGCCGCCCGCCGCCCACATATAGGCAGGCAGTACCGAGCATCGCTGACGCGCCGAGTACCGCTTCGGAACGACGTAATAATTACGAGTCGTCAGTGTGCACCTGCTCTCTCGCTGGCTGGCTGGCAGAGTTATTGCCGGCAACTGCTAGAGGGCTTTCGGGACTCTGCAGCCCAACGGAATAACGTATGTTGCAAAAGTTTTTAAAAAAATTAAAAAAATATCTCATAATAATATATTTGAACTGTAAAAAAAAAGTTCTATATTTCCAACAGTCACCCATTTACAGGAAATACAAAAAAAGAGTAATTAGTTAGTAAGAAATATGAAAATATTAAATATAATTAAATACTAAGTTAATAACAAAGAAAATATGTTTAACCTTAATTCATAATGGTACCGTACTCCTACATATAAAAATAACTTTTATACCAAATTCCAATCAAGAAATGCAACAAATACAATGGATCACTAAGTCGAATCATATTTTGTTCTATGGATCACTAGGTTAAGCAATTTGTTATAGAGGATAGGGCATCGTGGAAAATATCCGAACCACCACAACGTGTATTAAATAAATTACAACAATAGTACAATGGACATCTGGTTAGCAAGTTAGATCTCGGTCTGAAGCAATGGAATGTTACAGAGTGTCTAGCATTCAGTCTAGGTACTCTAAATTGAATCTGATTGACTAAAGCTATACAGTCTATTTGATTGTGCAAAAGCTTGTATAAAAAGGTAATGGCCAACCTGAACCTTCTATTTTCTAGAGATATAACTTGGAATCTACTTAACAACATGTTGTGGTCATAACCCTGTGGTGGATAGGTACCATCGACTCTGAATGCAAGATATTTGAGAAATCTTCTCTGTAATGACTCAATTCTTAAGATGTCTACTTGGTAGATCGGATGCCAAATTATAGAGCCATACTCTAGTTTGGACCTGACGAAGCTAAAATATAATAGTTTTATGGTTTCTGGATTCTGGAAATTCCTGCTGTTTCTTATTATAAAGCCCAAAGTCTTAGAAGCAGCATTAATTATGTTATTAATATGGGTTTTAAACTCAAAACATTTATCAAAAACGATACCCAAATCCATAATTTCGTCACATCTAGTTAAAATGCGGTTATCTATTTGGTAATCGAACAGTATGGTAGTTTTCTTGCGGCAGTATGTAACTATAAAGCACTTGGATATGTTGAGGGATAACCCATTTACGCCGCACCACAGGTTTACAATATCCAGCTGGGATTGTAATACATGGCAGTCTTCAACTGACTCAATTAAATTTGCTATTTTGAAATCATCACCGAATTTCAGTCCTAGGCATTTTATTGACTTCGCAAGGTCATCGATAAACAGTGAAAAGAATAGGGGGCCTAAATTTGAACCTTGTGGGACCCCTGAGGTCACCACGTATTTTTCAGACCGAAAGCCTTCATACTCAACAAATTGGTGACGTCCTGTTAGATACGATGTTATTAGCTGTATTAAATTTGTCGAGAATCCCATTTTTTTCAATTTAAGTAGGAAAATTTCATGGTCTATTTGGTCAAAAGCTTTTTGAAACTCCACGTAAGCTACGTCGACCTGCCCTAGATTATCGAGGGCAGGGCAGATATATTGGGATAGACAACATAGATTAGTATCACATGACCTTTTTTTCATGAAACCATGCTGATTGATACTGATACAAGCCTTCACTTGGGAATAAACTTGGTTATAGATGCAAATTTCATACAGTTTTGAAAAATTATAGAGGATGGAAATTGGTCTGTAATTCTTTAGCTCAGAAGGTTTCCCCCTTTTTAAATACTGGTGTTACGCGAGCAATTTTCCAGCTTTCTGGAAAAGTTTTAGCTTCTATAGACTTATTAAAGATAAAAGTTAAAGATTTAGAAAGAACGTGTATGCAGTCTTTAACGAAAAAACTGGGTATGCCGTCTATACCTGAAGTTAATTTGTTTTTAAGCCTTTTAGATGCAGTGACGACATCACTTTCCAGTATAGTATGAATATCAACATCAAAATTATCAACAGTGTAAAGGCTGTCATCTAGCATCCCGTTATGAGTTGTGTAAACACTTTGAAAGTAGTTTGAGAATGCCTCTAAAATAGTTGCTGGGGTCGAATAAGAAGTACCACCGTCCTTGATTATACCTGGTATCGGAGAGCGTCCTTTTTTAGTTTGTATGAATGACCAAAATTCAGATACGTGGCCCTAGCATTCCTGAAATTTTGATAATAGTAGTCAGTCTTACATTTTTTGTATGTCCTATAGGCTGCTTCTTTAGCTTTAATCAGTAATATTATTTCTTTGGTATACCATTGGGGATATCTCCTTGATCTATTAATCTTTAAGGGAACAGCAGCAGTAAATATCGCATCTAGTATACGATAAAAAATTCCACAGGCTTGCTCGACGGTGTCAGCACTGTAAATCTCCGAAAAATCTGCATCAAGAATTGAGTCATACAGCAACTGAAAGTTAGCTTTCCTAAAGTTAAATGTCTTTGATGTATTTCTAGATACTTTGAATTGATCATAATGAGAAATAGTAAAGTCTAGCGTTAAAATAAGAGGAGGGTGATATTCATCTACTTTAGATAGTGGTGCATGTAACAAGAACTACAAAAAAATAACAATATTTCTTAATATAAAAATGATATTAAAGTACTGCTAATGGGCCATGATCATCCACGGCTCGCAATTTCCTCTTAATCTTCCTCTTAGGCTTTGGACAGATTCTAAATCCATTTCTCTGATCTTTAGCATTATTGTTCTTCTTAACTGCTGTTCGTTTTGAGCTTCCCAGCCATCGCTATAAGCTTTGGCACTCACTTGAGCCCAAAAAGTTTCGATAGGTCTTGCTTGAGGAAAATTGGGAGGGTTGTCGTTTCGTGGTACAAAAGATATTCCGTGCTGTTCTAGCCAGTTTCTCGTACGCAAAGCATAATGACTTGAAGCCAGATCTGGCCAAAACATTATATTGTCATTACCATGATGGGTATTAATAAAATTGAGTAGTTCAGGCAAACATCTTTGAGTATATACTTCTGTGGTAACCGCTTCGGCCCAAACTCGTCCAACGTACGGCTGCGAAATACCGTTGTCTGATATAGCGCACCACCCTAACACCTTGTTTTCAAACTTTTCTTTTCATTTAAATTTTACATTATCTGGACAGGGTTCAAAGTCTGTTGTATAAAAACCATCATTACCTTTGATTTCTGAGTTAGAAAATTTGAAATAATTTTCATCGCCAAGAATAATTTTTATGTTGGCAGCAAAATGAGTACGACGTAAATTGCGACAGCATTGAGGAATTCTTTCTAACTGACTTGAGGAATACTTTGGACATTTTCTTCTTTTTGGGAATCTTAAGTTATTTCTCTTCATTTCTCTACAGATTGTGCTAGCATTGACGTGAAAAATGCGTTCAAGTTTTCGTGTTGAAATTCCAACTCGATGTTCACTTCTGTTGATCATTCTTTGAAACCGTAGCAGCATTCAACGCTCTTGGACGTCCACTTTTTGGTAAAAGTATACAAGGAACACCTTCTTCGCATTCATGGATCGCTCGATAAATTGTGGCAACAGAAATATTTTGATCTTGATATAGGCGAACTATTTCTTTTCTTTCAAGTCGTCCAACTAGACTGTAAATACTCTTCCGAATATCTAACTTGTACGACATTTTGACAACTTATTTCGTAGATACTTATATCATAACAAAAATGGTTTTATTGTTACGTTTAGATGTTGACTGGTTACCTTGATAACGATTTCTGAATCGTTTCCAACGGTGAAACTACCTCCCGAGTTTTGAAAAAAAATCTCAAAACTTTTGCAACATACGTTATACCCTGCTAATCTTTATACAAAAGTTGGTACAACTCACTACCACCGTACATATATAGGTAAGACGGAAAGGCTCACTTTGAGTCGGTGATTTGAAGTGTGTCCGATAGAGGCGAACCGATTGAGTTCCATACCAAAAGTGTCGAGATTCCAGCCATTGTCTTTAAACGCTGAGCCGCTGAGCTTGCAAGCTCTTCAAAATATCGTATCAGCGAGGCGTGTTTCCCGCTGCATGGAAGATTGGCTGCGTACAACCTATTCCTAAGAAATCAAAAATCCGATCCCATCAATTATAGACCTGTGTGGATCTTCTCAGCATCATGTCTAAGATTATAGAGATTGTCATTAACACACAGCTCCTGAAATACCTGGACAACAATAACACCACAAATGATCGCCAGTATGGCTTCCGTAAGCATAGATCTAAGGCGCGATTCCACCAGTGTGCGGCACTGTGCTGCACATTGTATGCAACAAAAGTTTCTTTTAGTGGACTCACTGAAGTGAACATTAACAAAATGTGCGCGTACCTGGCCCCAATGTTCGCGCACAACTGTGCACTGCTGTGGGCGCACACGTACAAGTGGTGGAGTCGCTGCAGCGTACCACCACCGTATACAAACCACTTGTTCACGAACTCAGTTTGCTTCCGCTGTCAGAGCGAAAACATTGTTTGTACGCATACACCTCGCAATCCAGTATGGAATGGACGAATGATAAAATAGTAGGATTTATTCAAAAAATCGAAACGTATCCATTAATATGGGATGCCAGTCACGTGGATTATAAGAATAGAAATAAAAAACATGACGCAACCCAAGAGGTTTTGCTGTTTGTTTCCTTTTAACCAAACTGCACAATATGACACACGCTGCGGCACAAAACAATACGTTTTCCTCAGCGTACATGTTCACGACTGAATATAGAAGGCTGTCGAAGGAAACATGTTCGTGTACAAAATGTTCTGCACAGTTTGTCAAAAAAAAACTACGCATAGCTTGCCAGTGGACATAGGCGCCCAAAGCAAGTGCAGCTCAGTACGCGCATAATTGGAGCTCTTTACAAAATTTTAGTGAACAAATGTGCTGCACACCATTTTGGTGGAATCGCGCCTTAAGGGCGACCTCCTGGCCTACGTTACTCAACTGAAAATCATGGCGAATCCCGCGTTGTTGCACTTGACATATCCAAAGCCTTCGATAGAGTCTGGCATGAGGGACTTCTGGTCAAGTTTGGTGCTCACAGATCAACGTAGATAACAAAACAATTCTCGAGTGGGTATTAGTAAATAAAGTACAGTTTAATGTACAGAAAACTCAGGCAACAGCACTGTCAAAGAAGTCTCACGTTGGCTTACCTTCTTCTTCTTCTTCTTGTCTCTCTTCTTCTTCGGCATTTTTCTTTTCCCTTACGAGTTCGTCGTTTTTGTCCTCCACAGCTCTCTTATGTTCCAATCCCGTACTCTAAGGTCTCTATCTATCATGGCATGTCCAATGTAAGTCTCCCATCTTAGTGCCGGTCGTCCCCTACGTCATCTACCTGGAGTCTCCCATTTCAGTATTCGTTTTGGCCATCCGAGTTCTGGCATTCTTTGGACGTGACCATACCATTGCGGTGCTCCGTCTTCTAATGTTCTTGTTATTGAGCAATCGATTCCCATTCTTTGCCATATCTCTGCAGTTCTTATTTTGTCAGTTCTTGTTACTTGCAGGCATCTTCTCATGTAGTCTAATTCGACCGTTCTTATTTTGTTCCTTATTGTTGTTGTCATTGGCTGCACATCTGCTCCATATAGGGTAATATTCTGTATGATGCTTTCAAATATCCTTTTTTTGTTTTCTGTAAGTGATCTTGTTATTCCATAGCAGTTCATGAAGTGCTTTTGTTGGCTTACCAACTGTGGAAATGGAAGGAACATTAACAGTAACATGTCCTGGCACGACCAAGTCGTCAGTATTGCTAAAACGGCATCCCAGAAGCTTGGAGTTTTGTTCCGCTGTAGGAAGCTGTATACACAAGAGCAACTTGTATTGCTCCCAGCTGTAGGGATGTGCTCCGAAGCACTGTTTAAAGCGTCTAGACACTATCCAGAAAAGAGCTATTAGACTAATCGATACTCCTAACCTCACAGAAGGCGCCAGAGCCTGGAACATCGAAGAAAGGTGGCTGACCTGTCCTTGTTTTACAGATTTTATCAAGATGTTTGAGTGACCTCTCCCAGATAACAACACCGAAGGCCGTCTGAGCTAGGAACACTAAAGAAACTCTGCGAGCTCATCTTCATCAGGTCGAGATCCCTACTCCCCTACTCGTCTCCTCCAGCATTCCTTCTTTTGGAGAACTTTGACTGTGTGGAATGAGCTGCCGGGGAGTTTGTTTCCTGACGGCTACAACCTGCAGCCTTTCAAATCTAACGTGCACAGACACGTATCCTCTCGCAGCGCTTGTACAGCGCTTCCAGCCTTTGCGGGAGGTTGACCATAAAAAGATATGAGTACATCCTCAAACTTTGTTTTGAGCCTTGGTCGGCACATCGTAATAGTAAATCCAAACCTCGTAACCTTTCACGATGTTGTTCACATACCAAGATTGTCCATTATCAGACTTTTCAGCACCTCTCGACCCGTAGGCGTAGTTAGGTCCCTGAATCTGGGGGGGGGGGGGGCTTAAGTCCCTGGATCTGAGGGGGGCTCAAGTCCCCGCCCTAGATACAATAAACTTAACAGAACGAATTATTTTTGGACTTTTGGGGGGGCTAATTTCATTCTTGGGGGGGCTAAGCCCCCCGAGCCCCACCTAACTACGCCTATGTCTCGGCCCCAACTCATACATTGTGTGCTCAGCCAGTTCATGTGACACCCAGAGAAAACAAATTTTCTTCACGTACAAATGATCATGCAATCGAAGGAATTGCTGGCGCATTTAGGTCTAAAGTACCCTTCTATCTGTGGGTAAGCGTTTTCTTAGTTAACCCTGAATTTAGTTAAGTCTTTTCAAGATGCAGCAATTATTATTTTTATGCTGATGTAGAAAACAATACACACAGAAAAATTTGTCGTTTTGTCAAAGACTTACGCTTGGATTCAATGGGACGTTACACTCAACATTCCTCAAATACAGCGACATTTTCTCCAATGGGAAGTGTATAGTTGGTAGCGAATTATATGGTATTGTCGATTCAACTACAAGATGTCATTGGATTCCAATGAATGATTCAATCGCAGCCTGTCGTTGAATCGAATCTGTGTTTGGTAATTGCTTCTAAACTACTTCCTTTTCCTTGGACCAACAGATTTTATTGCGAGGACAGCTGATTGATTCGTTTGGATGTTTAATGGTTTGATTTTGTGTGAAGTTTATTATTACCTGGAATATAACTGTCTTACTAATCTAAATACCTACATTCAAATGTGGGTGTTAGCTATTCTAAGTCCCAATTTCTCAGTAGGTCCTCCATTTAATATATAATTGGACACATTTAAATCACACAATTGCTGATGCAATACGCAAAACCACGAGATCACACAACACGGCTAACACCGAAACAACACAACGGAACAACTTCGTCCATGTTGACGAGTTAGCGGCGATAGTAGCACTGAGATCATCGCCCTGTTGTTTATTCTTACCTTCATTGAATCGGGGCATTAGTCCCGCCGAATACTGATTATAGTTCACCGAACGACAAGGGCCATTGGAACAAAATTAATTTTCTTCAGATGAATTATCACGAACTGCTGTTGCAATAATAATTTTTATACATTGAATAGTTTGTATGCTTTGCTTAAATGAAACATAAGGTAAATTTCGAAAACAAAAGGATGTTTTGATTGAATTATATGTCAATACTGGTATTAGAAGGATTATACATATCTTTATAACGAATATAAAATTATTTTGAATTTATTGGATTACTTCGAATATAAGGATTGAATTCTTTCAATGACATGTATTTGAAACAACTGCAAATATATTTAAAGTAATGGAAAAACATCCAAATACTAACAGTTAATTGGAAACGCAACAGCATTTTTTTCTGTCTATTCAGCAGTTCATAAACAACAAAACACTGTAAAGGAATCCTTTAAAATGCAAGGTTACCTGCACCTGGACCAACATTACCATGAATAGCATAGCCATGTAGCATGCCCAGCATAGTACGAAGTATTTATCAGCCCTTAAGGTTGTGACGCCGCTGACGCTGACGAGGACCTGACAGGTCTAGCTTGAAGGGCGCAAGCGCCAAGGGGAGCAAATTATTGACCGCAACCTTTGGGGTATACGGTTGTCGGGACAACCCCCCAAGCCGTGTGTCACCCTGTTCTTCCTCTCGTTTCGCCACGATGGAGATACTGATGTTCTCTTGCAGACGGCAGCTCTGTATGTAACTGCTGTGGATCAGGGGCGTACGATAAAGAAATATAGTCTGTTGTTATTAATAACCTGCGTGTTTCGATCATTCCGTAACTTTTGAAGGAATATATTTTTTCCGGCTATTAATAATAATAATGTTCGTTATGAAGCTTTTGGAACCTGCCGAGGTGGTCAGCATGAATCTCTAAAGGTACGCACACATAAGTCGGCATCGGACGGACGGGACGGAGGGAACGGCCGGTATATACTCGGCAGATTTTTTATTAGGGTATCGCACATATCTGATCGGAATCGACGGGAGAATTGGAAGTCAGTTGCGAATATGTCTTCGAGCGGTGAGAAATTGGTGAATGTTCTAGAAGAAAATTTTCAAAATCGTAAAAAAGCGTAGACGGGTGTGGGTTAATGAAATATGTCAAAGAAGGACAGTTTTTGGGGAATACGTACATTTATTTCCGGACTTAATGAATGACGAAAAAAGGTTCTTCAATTACTTCAGAGTGACGCGTTCGGCCGGCTTTTATTCACGTTGCTATATTCTCGCCGCATTTTGAAAATTCGATGCCTACCGTCCGCACATTAGGCATGGGACATCGAAAGAAAACATTGATGTTGGACATCGATATTGACATCGACGGTCTGCCATCGATAACTACCATATATCGTATTCAAAACATCGATGTTTGAACATTGAAAAAACATCGATATTCGGTTATTGATATTCATCAATTTTAATGTTAGAAATAAATAATGGTACGTATTTTACTGTTAAGTATTTCAAATTTCACAAAACAGCATAGTAAACAGGAAATAATAGCTACCAGAAACTAGCCAAACTAACAAATTTATTAATTTAAAAGATTGAAAAAATAGTTACTGAAATGTTCCTAATCTATAATCCCAAGCTTTAATGTTTGGCCGATCGATGGAGCTAAAAATTGCTTCTTAACTTTAGCGAATTTGAGAAGATGAAATCAATTAATGTCAAATGTCCATCCCAAATCAATTTGAAATAGGACACGAGACACGACAAAAAACAATTCACATAGAAAATAAGGATCTTAGCCGTAGCTTTATCAATCGGCCAAATCTAGGATCTTGTGGTTCGCGTCGGTGTTGTTTTCGAACAGGATAGTAGTTCGTAAAGTTCGTTTATGAACTAGTTCACTAAAAGGAAGTAGAATGCACATTACACACCTCTACAAAGGAGCGCGTTCGATTGGTATTTTAAATCATGCAGCAAATCCGAAGACCAGAAAATTGCAAACCCGTTAAGTTTACTTTTCTGTATATTTTCAATTTGTAATTAAAATTTTTAGCAAAACATCGCTGGAAATTTTTGTGAAACATCGATGTTTTCATCGATGGTTCAAGTATTGAAAAAGCCAGAGCAGTATTTATTAAGATGGCCCCACTCTTCAAGGATCGGTCCCTTACACTAAATACAAAAATAAGACTCCTTCGCTGCTATGTCTTTTCTGTTCTACTTTAAGGTATGGAATCTTGGACCTTGACAGAAGCAACCACCAAAAAATTAAACGCGTTCGAGATGTGGCTCTACCGCAGGATACTGAGAATCTCTTGGGTAGACCATGTGACAAATGAAGAAGTGCTTCGTAAAATGCAAAAAGAGACTGAAATAATTAATATTATTAAAATAAGAAAGCTCGAATACCTAGGTCACATAATGCGGAACGAGAAAAGATATAGATTACTACAGGAAATACTACAAGGAAAAATTCCGGGAAAACGGGGACCTGGCAGAAGAAGAATTTCTTGGTTAAAGAACCTTAGAACTTGGTTTTCTTCAACAACAACAGGACTTTTTCGAGCTGCGACGAACAAAATTGTTATAGCCAGAATGATTGCCAACATCCGGACCGGATAGGCACTGGAAGAAGAAGAATCGATGTTTCCATTGATGGTTCAAGTTAACAAGTTCGATGGTAAAAACATCGTTCATCGAACGTCAAATATCGATGTTTTCCAAACAACGATAATTATCGCCCACCTCTACCGCACATATGTGCGCTGGTCCATAAAATTTATAGAAACTATTTTTCTCCAATCCGTACCGTTCGTCCGATGCCGATTTATGTGCACGTACCTTAAGGAGGAGGAAAAGCGGATCAAATATCAGAAGTTGCTCGGACCACTTCGCAGTCTCCGGTCAGACTGCATTGTAGTCACTACACTGTAAATCTCTGCTGGTTGTGGACATTGAATTTATACCGGTGTATCATGCGGCGGCGCACATCTTAGCCGCCAGAATGCAGGAGGCAGTCATCTTTGGAACCAGTGATTACTCACCTCACGGTGTTAGGAGTAGTCACTAGGTAATGGAACAGCAGATCGGTATGTCGGAGCCCGGACTATACCTTTTTGTTAACAATGATTCTTTGGAGCATCAAAAAACGAATTTTGAGCGATTATGAAATTTATGAAAAAAATGTTAGAAATTCTATGCACCCCTAATCAGGTTATCAGGTTTTGAGCCTATGCAGGGTATGCAAGAAGTCTTGTGAAAATATAAAACATTATCCTGGGTGCCTAGTCACATAGGAATAGGTTGGAATGAGAGAGCTAAAGCTGTGCCAAGGAAGGCGCATTATGAAATTTTTCGTTTTTTGTTGATTCCTCCTCCGCCACTAGCAAGACTTCCAACAACAAAACACTGTTACCATTTCCTCAACGGTAGTAATACGTGTCACAATTTCATCACAACCAAGTACGCAGTTTCTAAGATATACGCTATAGGATTATGATATCACGAAAGTCAATTTTTTCAGCACATTGTAAATTATATTTTACGAGTACAACACATTTTTGAGTTTTATGACCCCCCACTCCCCAACCACCCTAATTTCACGACCCAAAAAAAAGTAGAAAATGGTGAGGAACTCTTAAAACGCAAAAACGAAGTGTGAAATTTTTTGTTTTTTCTAATTACTCCGCCGCCCATGGACCGATTTTCAAAATTATAGCAGCGTTACTTACTACGACCCCACAACATATCGCTGCTCAATTTTCATCCAAATCCATGCAGCGCTTGTTGAGATTACAAGGCTACAAAAACGCCAAAAGACCGACAAACCGACAGACAGACAGACAGACCGACGGAAATGAGTCACATGGATTTTCGTTGTACCTAGATATCATAAAACGCCCAAAAAGTGTATTATCTCAAAATGCAAAATTTTCGCGATCACAATACTTCCTTCACCTATCGGTGTGGGAAGTAAAATGTGTTTTAAACATAGTAATTGAAGTGACTGTTCAGTACCTAAACGTCCTAAAGCTACCTAGTTGTAACTTTTAATATTTCTCCTAGTAATCTTCCAATCTGCCTACTTTCCAAACAACATGTTTAGGACATAGTTTCTAGAGTCCTCTTTATACCCAAACAATTCTATTGTATACTTTTTTTGCTTTATCATTGAATTTTTTGTGCTACTCCTTATTTGGGTGTATGTCGTTTCTGCAATGATAAAAACGTCCAGAATGTATACCGAATGTATAAGTAGTGTCCGACAGAACATTCGGTTTCGGTTTCGGCCTAGTTTCGGCCAAAAAACGGGTTTCGGTTTAGTTTCGGTTTCGGCTGCCATCCAGCCGAAACTACGGCCGAAACCGAAACTAAATTCGATGGATTTGGAGCTGCGATCGGACGCCCTCGGAGCACTAATCTTCAAACAAAGAAGTGTCGTTTTTCTGGGTAGATGATGGTAACTTATCACAAGTTAAGAAGCTTACTTATCGGAGCCAAGCTTTCAAAGAAACGCAGATATTACTCTCACTAGAATTTCAGTCCATTTCTGTCTTTGAGAAAGGGTCCTCTAAAATTCACGTCTGCCTTACCGACGACTGTTTCCACTGAACTTAATGCTACTAGTCAAATTTATTCAGACTGAGGAAGCTATTTGCAAAGAAAGTTATTTTCAAAAATACCTAGTAGTTTTACTTAGCACGTAGGAACTTCAGAAATTTAAGGCAGCTAACTGATAATAGTGTCATAAAGATTGACCAAAGTTTGGAATGTTATTTAGTAGACACAAAATATTATATAAATATAAAATAGTTGATATTTGATTCAGATTAACTTCTTATTTCAAAAAGTATAAATAACTTATTTGAAATAAGGTGTGATAGACTGATGAAACGTTATTCATTTTTATATTCACGAAAAAATTACTGACGTTATATTGATGTTTCGGTTTCGGCCGTAAATAGTAGTTTCGGTCGGACACTATTTATAACCCTATAACCCTCGCCCAGAAAGATAAAGAATATAAGTTGACAATCCGATCGATACCCATATTCTATGTCTTCTGATACTATGCGACTACCTAAACCAGGCACGTATTTGGGGGGTCCAGGTGGTCCGGACGCGTTATAAAATGCCGTCTAAAAAATGGAATCCACAACTTTTCACCCCCTCCCCCCCCCCCCCGCAAATTGAAGGATTTAAGGTGGCAACTCTAATCTGGACCCCCCCCCGAAAGGGCAACCAAGTGACACTCATAATCTGGACCCCCCCAAAACCAAATCCTGGATACGTGCCTGACCTAAACATTTGCTTTAAACGAAATAGGAGAAATCGTGGCCACGTCACGCATTTCCAGTGTATTTTCTCTCAGTTATTATTCGTGATTTAAAAACATTGTTGATAACTAAATCACAGTACCTATACTAATATCGATCAGATTTAGCTACCTTTAGTCACCTTCCTTAACGAACGTCACTGGAAACCGCATGCCGCCTTGGTACTAAATTACGCATGCAAAAAGAAGATTGCTTTTCTATTTTTACCTTCTCCCCACAGTTTTCAAGCTTCCAGCATCTTAGAGATTTCCTGCTTTGAAGTCTTTTGATTGCATCTTTCAGATTTTATACGTTTCATCTTTTTCCTGGCATCCTGGCCATATGCTTGTATACCTACCTCTGGAAAAGGTTTCATGGTTATACTTAGACGTTTCGTAACTAGGAGCTAATTTCTAAAGGTATGAATATTCCGATGTTACAAAGAAGAAGATTCTTATCAACAGATGCTCCAAAATATCTTAATTGGTTGCTACAGGCCATAAAAAGTTTTGAGAAAGTTTTGAGAAAAACTGTTTTATTATTTATGATAAAGTTGTAGCTTGGTTTGGAAATTGGCACAGATCATCATCACAGTCACAATGTCTTAACAGACATGTTGTCAACTCGTAAAATGCATTAAGTCGGAGCTAGATTATTTCCGACACGAATATTATCAATAGTTTTGAGAACTGTAGCTCGCCATCGTTCGTGATTTACTGTCAGTTCAGTGGCGTTCTTGATACTCATATCCAGCAACTGTTTCGTCGTATCCACCCAGCGTGTAGAGGAACGGCGTCGGCGTCGCCCACTCGGAGCATGACCCTGAACTACAATTTTCTCCATATTACCGCTTCTGTGTATATGTCCGAAGAATATAAGCATTCTCGTCGACAATGGAGGATAGTTTATTTGGATTACCGAGCTCATCCAGTATGGAAACGTCAGTTCGATGGGCGATATAAGAAACTCTCAGCATTCTCCATATTTCAAAAGCATCTATGCAAGCTCGATCTGCCTTTTTAGCAGTCCAAGTTTCCGAGACATACAAAAATATGGAGAACACAGGAGACTGAACCAGCGACATTTTGGTAGCTTTAGTGATGTTATGGTCACGCCATATTTTAGTAAGCTTTGTCATGGCCTCACGTGCCTGTTGAATGCGCCGTCGAATCTCATTTTTACAGCTACCCGAATTGTCGATCAAAGAACAGAGGTACACAAAACTTTGAACTACTTCACAACGGCCTACTGACTTTATTGCTCGAGAAATGATAGGTGTAGCTTGGTTTGGAAATTGTCACAGATAGAGCCTCTTTATAACTAAGGAGTAAGCAGTGCGGGAATTCTAATTCGCTAATCTTGGCAACACTGTACACCGCTAAGTTTGAAAACCCTACTATTAATCTAATAAATAGACCCAAAATCAAAGAAAGGCGCCAGGCTGGTTAAATATAGGTTAAACACATTAAATTATACCCATGCCTGCTTTGTGGTTCATCTTGAAAGCCGAAATGAAATGTGAGGGGGTGGGCAGCTCTAAAATCGTTGACCTTTTACTCGCAGGTTACGGTTTTTTCAATATAAGGTGATGTGTGGGATAGTGAAAAAAAGATAGACAGCATAAGCGGCTTTTCTAATAAGGAAATAAAAAAAATATATGTAGAAAACATTTATTTCGTTTTTATTTCAAATATGTGTTCAAATTTGTTAGTAATGGTACTGGAATGGAATCAAATATGAAAGCTACTGTTCTGTAAAAAAAAATGTAAAATAAATAAATAAATATGTTCATACAAGGTGGGTTTTTAGGACCGGATCTTTCGATAACTCCACTACTGCAGAAGATACCGAAAAAAGTTTTATATACAGGTTGTAGCCAAAGATATGCTCCTTGCACCTTGCTTAGAAAATATTTTGATTTATACAGGGTGATCCATAACTATACGTGGTTATGCTAACATACATTTTTTTGAAAGAGTCACTCTATACCTATACTATTCCACATATAGATTCTACTAATGATGTTAAGTATTATAAAATTATACAGGGTATTTAATAAATTATGACCATTTTTATATCCAAAAATCGCTGTCAAATGAACCCCCATATATTATTATACCAAAGAATTACTTTCAATATGCTTTTTCATATTTGTATAACATTTCATATACCTACCTTCATCAGTTTCCGAGATATTTCGATTTTTCTGCAAATATTAAGTATACCTTCTATTTGGGTAGGTACTAATTTTTTTTTTTGAGAAAATGCCATCGATTTTTTTTTCAACGAACAACTAAATTATGAGGCCATAATAGTATTTCTTTTTGCTCAGAAAATATTTTGATTTATACAGGGTGATCCATAACTACGACGTGGTTATGCAAACATACATTTTTTTGAATGAGTCACTCTATATACTATTCCACATTTAGATTCTACTAATGATGTTTGTTCTTTAAATATTAGGTATTATAAAATTATACAGGGTACTTAAGAACTTATGACCATTTTTATATCCAAAAATCGCTGTCAAATGAACCCCCGATATATTATTATACCAAAGAATTACTTTTAATATGCTCTTTCACATTTGTATAGCATTTCATATACCTACATTCATCAGTTTCCGAGAGATTTCGATTTTTCTGCAAATTTTAAGTAAACCTTCTTATTTGTGTACTATTTTTTTTTTTTTTGAGAAATTGGTATCGATTTTTTTTTCAACGAACAACTAAATTATGAGGCCATAATAGTATTTAATGAAGTCAAAACCCTGAATTGTCGAGATAATATGAGTCAAGTATGCTGAGGAAACAATTTTATAGACGTGATCCGAAATGATCAAGCAGATTTATCAGGTAGGCTTTGAAATATTGGCAGTCTTCATATTCTGTTCAATAATTTCGTACTGTATGAAAACTGAGCTTATGGACGTAGTTGGGTAGGTGCTTGGGGGGGCTTAGCCTGGATGTTAACAGACTGTGCCAAAGTTATAGGCTGTGTACTTTAACCTAATAATGTTTATAAATAGTACATGCAAACGGTTGAAATTGACAATATCTAGTCATAAGAACGTGGTTCTGGAGGTTTCCGTACAACTCATGATTATGAACCCACATAACACTATATGGATATGTACATCCACAGAATGCACATTAAATATTGCAGTTTGAACATGTATATTTCGAATATTCATAGGACGTTAAATGTACATATGAAAAATGATGTACACTAGTGTAATATACTATGTATATTCACGTAGGTATATACATTTGTGAATATACATAAGATGTTGGTCTATGTATCATATATACATCTAGTTTTTAGTCCACGCCTGCGCGAAGGACAGCTAGTATCGCCATTGCTATGATTTCTAGCCATTCGTCGTAGTTAGCGTGTGTGTGCTGGTGCTGGTTGTTCCTGTTGTGTTACCTGATCGAGTGAAATATTGTGCAATGTTATTTATCTTCTGGCTATTGATAACACTCGCATCCAGCGTTTGACGGTAAGTCGTAAGCGCAACAAACCACCTACAAAACCTTATAACCTTGATTTCTTTGTAATTTTAGACATGCCATTCGACAGGAAAGAGATGACAATCATAGTAATCGATTTTGTCAAGGATTATTATTGTAACTAGAAATTGAATTAATAACGATACATAATGAAAGTATAAAGTTTGTTTATCTTTCTGCCTGTACATTGAACTTTCATACACTATGCATGTGCATTTAAAGTACGTGAATGTACATTTAATGGATATACTATGGATGTGTAAATTCGTGACAATCGTACATGAAATGTAAATTTGTTTGTCTGTTTTACATCCATTAGACGTTCATGCTCCATTTGTGGATATACATATTCATTGTATGTACAATGTATCTACTTTGGTATGTAAGTATATGCATGGTTTATATTGTCAATATACATGTTTGTTACATATACTATGCATGTACATTAGACGTATATATGTACATTCTATGGATATGCCATGGATGTGAAAGTTCGCGACAAACGTACATGCAATTTATATTTTTTTTGATGTCTATTTGACATCCATTGGACATTCTTTCTCCATTTGTGGATATACATATCCATTGATTCGATATCCAATGTATGTACATTGTATATACTTTTGCTAGGTTGGAATATCATTCATTTCAAACCAGTAAGCGTGCCCGTTCCAGAGAAAATTCCACCAAAAAAGATAAAGGTTTTAGAAAGTGTCACTATTGTTCCAGGTACACATTATTATTTATTCTCTTCGCCATAGAAATTGATATTATGACGCTAGCTATAATGAGATTTGCTTCACCTCACTATATTTTTTAATTCTACCCTGTTGTACTGATAACACTTTTTCTACTCCGCCCCTGACATTTTGAATGAAACTATCCCAAAATGGCGTCACTCACGTCAGGTATTTGCAACATGTCATCATAAAAGCAACCGACACAGAGTGAGGCAGCTTTGTTGAGCCGTGCTTAAGGGTCTAGAGGGTATAGCCCGCGAAATTGAGAATCAAAGAAATGATGTATTCCCGTGTTAGCGAGGAGGCATGGCCGCCTGTTCCCTTTCTCCAGTGTGTGTGTCTAAGATGAGGGGAGATAAGTCCAAAAATCCAAAGGTAAGGTCAAAAGGTCCAAAATTAAGGTCCAAAGGTCACCATAAAAATGAATTTCGCATTTCCAAGCTCCTGACGTTACCTTCAAGCTTACAGTAATGACTCAGAGAGCAAATTGGAGAAGAAAGCTTGCGCTTGTGCAACTATTTAGCCTTTTTTTGATATCGTGTTTGATTGTTATATTACAGGCATTTATAGAATGTATGATTTTGCATTGCGAGTTTTTTTGCACATTAGGCCCACCACCATGCGAAGGCGAAACTGAAACCGCGCACGTGCCTATACACAGCCCGCTGATGTAGTTACGCCCTCTACCGGGGATTCAATTAACCAGTAGCCCGTCTAATCACGACCTGATTGCTACCTGTTGCCGTTGATAGCCCGAAATTAAAACACTATTTTGGCTGTTGGTTAATTGAACTACATTATCGAGGAACGCCCGGTAATTCGCTGGCTGTAGACGATGGCGATGGCAGGGCAGGCAGAAAGGCTGACAACGAAATATAGGGGCGAAAACTAGTAGTAACTGCGGTAGTGATGAGCAGGCGAAGCCTGGAAAGCAGGACCCCGGATGACCGGCACTATAATTCACACGGTTGTCATGATTGCCCATCTTTTGGTGTAGAAGGTAAAAAAATAGCGTCAAGTGTCTTGACTCATCAGTACTTTCCACACATTATCGGTGCTAACAAAAAAATTGGCCTTCCTCTTACACATCATTCACCAAAAAAGTAGATCAGGACCAGAGGGACCCTTGAAACGTCTAAAAACGAGCGATTTCTATTTTTTTTATTTTTTATTGATTGCTGCGCCGCCACTGACATGATTTCTAAAAACCATACGCGTTTTACATCCTCGCCACGGTAACAACGCTGTGTCTATATTTCATTAAAAACAATTTAATAATTTCCAATTACATGATACAGAACCATCTAAAGTAATACTCGTATGTATACATCATAAAAAGCCCTTTGGTTTCAGTAATCGGCAAGGCAATGTTCGGATGAACTCGAAGAAGTGTATTATGCATCTAGGTCTTCAGGCACCCCCTGGACTCCCCCCAGGTCAAGCAAGTGACAGCCATAATCTGGACCCCCCCCAAAACTAAATCCTGGATACGTGCCTGTAGGTCTTCCTTACACAGGTTAATCGACAGCCTATTATGAATATAACAATAGTTTTAATTAAAACCCCCCACCCCCAACCACTCCAATTTCACCCCCACCAAATAAAGCTAAGAACCCCTAAAACGCGTAAAAACGATGTTTAAGGAATATTTTAAATTTTTTGTTTTCTGCTAATTACTCCGCCACCCATGCACCGATTGTCAAAATTATAACAGCATAACACTACCCAAATTTCTTCATAATCCATGCAGCTGTTACTGAGAATACGAAGCTAAAAGGACGCCAATAGTAGACAGACCATCTGTGTAGTGTTTATTATAATAGCTGAATGTCATATTGTAAAGCCAAAACAATGACTAAATAAACTTGGTGAGCAGTTAAAAAACCATTTAATTTAATGTACGAATATTAGGCATTCTTGAGGTAATTTTCAAAATAATTAGATGCAACACAGCAATCCCAGGATTATTTATTTATTGGAGATAAGAGATCGTATTTAGCAACATTTTCTCTTAAGGGTCTAGGGTATAGCGCGCGAAATTGAGAATCCAAGAAAAGACGTATTCCCGTGCTAGCGAGGAGGCGTGGCCGCCTGTTCCCTTTCTCCAGTGTGAGTATCTAAAATGAGGGGAGATAAGTCCATACATCCAAAGGTAAGGTCAAAAGGTCCAAAGGTAAGGTCCAAAGGTCACGATAAAAATGAATTTCGCATTTCCAAGCTCATGACGTTACCTTTAAACTTACAGTAATGACTCAAAGAGCAAATTGAAGAAGAAAGCTTGCGCTTGTGCAACTATTTAGCCTTTTTTTGATATCGTGTTTGGTTGTTAAATTACAAGCATTTATAGAATGTATAATTTTGCATTGCAGGTTTTTTTCACATTAAAAAACTTTTTTGAGAAAATCGAAAGTAGTTGTCATTCATTAAGGTCTTAACTATCGCCCTCTGAAATATTATACAGGGTGAGTCAAGCTCAACGCCTCGGACTCTTGTGACCAAACAATACCACTTTTCGAAAAACCGACTTTGCAAGTGTATGTAGGTCGAGTTGGGCTACATTTTAAAAATAATGACTTTTATACAGGGTGTTTAATGAAAGCGTGACATATCAAAGTTATGTATTTTTAAATGGAACATCCAGTATATTATTTCATATTTAGATTCCTGGGTGCATTTTAGTGTGACTTTATGTATCACACATGGGACTTTAAGCGAACCGTTCAGGTGCAAATCACAATTTTGGGTATAGGTAGATGTCAGAAAAAAATTGAATATCGCAGCTATTATAACTCTTAGAGGGCTGTGACTTTGCCGTATTACTAAGCATGAAATGTGTCAGGTTACGTTAGACGGTTGGGTTCGAATTACATTTGTACTTGGAGAAATCGGTAGATCAATTAAGGAAACTTCAATCAAAGGTAACTTGATTTTTTCAAATGGCAATGCATGATTTTTTTTATACGATCAAATGTACAACTTGATAAACTTTCTAATGATATCCAGTTGTAAATATCAATCTCTGGTAGTTTTGATTTAATTTCAAATTTTCTGTAAAACCGGTGTTTTTCAATTTGCCTACCTATAAGAAACTTAGCAGGCCATGAAATATAAACAAAAGACTGTTCATAATGGAACAAAACAACTAACTTAGCAGATAGGACGAACGACGGACGAACTAGAGTAAAGGGACAAAGTTATAAAAATTACTTACAACGAATCAATTCTAACCAGAAATAGCAGACATAACACATCTAAGGTCAAAAAGCAGCTGGAGTACGACAGAAATAGGTATTTTTCACAGCATAACGGCTACTATAATATACTAAAGATTGACGATTCACAAAATCATTGTGAATTTTGAAATGAATGGAAAACTACCACGTAATGTTGCTGGCAGTTTAATAGCTTCAGAATAAAATTTCACATTTCATGACTTAAAAAAATAGTAACCGATACCTCTGACTGGAGTTCTGCAAATTCTTCAATACTCATAAGCAAGACCGCCGAAAATGAAGAATAAATTAAAAATCTGCTCAAATTATTAAACATAATTTACCTGGCAGAAAATTAAAATATGATTTGTCAGTATTCCTTTTCTGCGATCTTGCTAATAGATACTGAAAAATTTAAAGGACGACGGTGAGAGGTATCATTACTTTTGACTTTGACTGAAATGACTACTATTTTATATCATTAAATGTGAAATTGCGTTCTGAAGATATTAGACTGACGGCAACGATCGCTGAAAGTTTTGCTTTCATTTCAGAGTATTTAGTGATTTTGGAAATTTTTAATTTCTAGTACATTGCGGTCGCTAGTAGGCTGTAAAAATTATCCATTTCTGTCATACTCCAGCTTCTCTTTAACCTTAGACATGTTACCGCCGTTATTTCTGGTTAGAGTTGATTTGTTGTAGGGAATTTTTATAATCTTGTTCTTTTACTCTAGTTCTGCTGGATCTTTTTGCTGAGTCAGTTGTTTTCTTCCATCTGAATAGGCTCCTGTTTATATTTCATGGCCTGCTAGTTTGTTTATAGGTAGGGAAATTGAAAAACACTGATTTCATTGAAATCTCGAAATTTAATAAAAACTACCATAGATTGATATTCACAACCTGATATAATTAGAAAGCCTATCAAATTGCACATATGATCGTATAAAAAAAATTATGCATTCCCATTTGAAAAAATCAAGTTACCTTTGATTGAAGTTTCCTTAATTGATCTACCGATTTCTCCAAGTATAAATATAATTCGAAATCGACCGTCTAACGTAAGCTGACGCATTTCATGCTTAGTAACACGGAAAAGTCACAGCCCTCTAAGATTTATAATAGCTGCGATATTCAATTTTTTTCTGACATCTACTTGTATTCAAAATTGTGATTTGCACTTAAACGGTTCGCTTAAAGTCCCATGTGTGATAGATAAAGTCACACTAAAATGTACCCAGAAATCTAAATATACAATAATATACAGGGTGTTCCATTCAAAAAAACATAACTTTGATATGTCACGCTTTTATTAGACACCCTGTATAAAAGTCATTATTTTTAAAAAGTAGCCCAACTCGACCTACATACACTTGCAAAGTCGATTTTTCGAAAAATGGTATCGTTTGGTCACAAGAGTCCGAGGCGTTGAGCTTGACTCACCCTGTATATGTAGTTTGAAAATAGAGTGAGTTATGCGAGAAATTGTGAGTCCGTGTTTTACATGGCAAATACCCATGTATAAATGTGTGTATCCAGGCCCCTTAACTTTCCTTTTGACGGTGATGTCTCGGACTCTTGATAGATAGCAAACATAGAAGTTCTAATTATTATACTTTTAGATATTGCAAAATGCATCTTATACATCTGTCAAAACAGAGCGACCAAATTCTTGCATTTTGCATTTACCATACACCCTCAATTTACCGAAATTAGATTTCGCCCACAACCGTTTAGCCGCTCCATTTCATTTTTAATTTCAGACTCTGACGCATGTTCTTTGGATGTGGTCCCCTCTGTTCTGTCCTATCTTCCAGATGAAAAGCTAAAACACCCACACACCACCACTTTGAAGGATATATCCACAAAGACAGAGACGTATTTTCAAGTCCGCAAACAGCTCACACAAATTTTAAAAGGTCTAATACTTAATTAAACTGAATGCTGAATATACTATGTAAACGTGATATTGAGGCTATGTAAAGATTACTTAATGTGGAGCTGTGTGGAGCGCTTACTTATTTTTACTGTATCATGCAATTGTTTTGAAAAATGAAATTCCTGTGCGTACTATATATCCTATATCTTGGAATAGTGTGTCGAAATTCAAGCAGCTAACAAAAACAAGTTTTAATGGCTGGTTTCACAGATCCTTGATAAGTTTGGGATAGCCTATCTCTCAGATAACCTATACAGGGTGGTACAAATTGTTAATCGTTTTGGAAAGTTGTCAAGCTCTAGTAGACCTCAATAGATAGTAGGCTGTGAAAACCAAACACTTCTGTCATACCCCAGCTTCTCATTGACATTAGATATCTTGCCGCTGTTGTATCCGGTTAGAGCTTTTGTTTATTTTTCATGGCCTGCTAGATTGCTTACATGCAGGAAAATTGAAAAACACCGATTTGACTGAAAATTTGAAATAAAGTGAAAACCAAAAAAGATTGATATTAAGAGTCATATATCGTTAGAAAGGTAATCAAATTTTGCATTTGATTCTATAAACCAAAATATGCATTCCCATTTGAAAAAATCAAGTTATCTGCGACTGAAGTTCCCTTGATCAATCTACTGATTTCTCAAAGTACAAACATAGTTCAAGTTTAACCGTCTGATCTAAGGTGTCGCGTTTCATGCTTAGTCGTACCGCAAAATCATGGCCTTCTAGGTTTTATAATCGCTGCGATATTCAATTTTTTATGATACCTACTTATAACAAAAATGGTGATTTGCGCCTAAACGGTTCGTTTAAAGTTCCATGTATGATACATAAAGTCACACTATAATTAAGAAAGGAATCTAAATATGCAATAATATATAGGGAGTTCCATTCAAAAAAATGTAAGTTTGATATGAATCGCCCTGTATAAACATCAAAATTTAAGTGAAAATATTTTCGTTATAGCCCTCAAGGGTCCTTACCGCGATTAAACTACAGATTTCTAAAATATGTTTTAGCAATCCCACAATCTTCCGTGCACTCACTATTGGCCCACCCTGTATAATTCATATGGCATTTTCTGACAGATAGGCTATCCGAAACTTATCAGCGACTGGTGAAACCAGCCCTTAATAATAATTATGAAATGTTCCCCAATTTTCAAAATTTCATCACACTTAATTAGTAGCTAGTTTGTGGCACCATAAAGTTAAATATTATGTAAATAAGCATTCCATCTCCTCAGTTATGTCTTTCAAGGCAAGGGGCCTATACTTGGCTAGGTGCACTATATTTGTTGTCCAAAGCAGGCATCATCTTTGGTCATTTCCGAAACATGACCTTTAATTCCGACCCTGTCCTTTCTCGGCACTTTTGATAACGATCTAAATCACCCCTTCAATACTGGCTGTGGGCAACATAGCTTGAAATTGTCTCTTTTGGAAGGGTTCTTGTGTTTGGCTTTCGAAGTCTCAATGATTGGACTTCCTTATACCACCAATAGTATACTCAAAAGTCTACACATTTCATATGTTGATGTGTTTTCGAGATAACGTTTTTTGTTGGGCATTTTCTAATGTCGAAATCACGAGAATCTATGTTATTTATTTCCGTAGGGTTGTCTGTCGGCCTAATGCCATTTTTCTAACAGCGTAATCTCCCGCTCCACCAGGATTGACGAAATTTGGGGTGTGATGGGCCGTGGGATCGTTGTACTGCTACAACTTTTGACAATCGGGGCATTGGCAGTGGAGCAATTAACAAACAAAACAACGTAAATGGTCAAAACCACTCCAAACCAGGTTCTAGACGTTTCAGGGATTCCAAATCATTTTCCATTTGGAATTGAGATGTTAGGTAGGAGGAGGATAGAGTAAGTCCAAAATTCGTTGTATTCAAAAAAGATCTCGGTGAAATTCTACGCTTTGCAAAGTTATTTTAATGCTTTTGCATTGCTATGGCAGACGAACCAACTATCAAATTGCGAAAATTTTGAGGATGTCCTAGATGACCTTGATTCTCTTTTCTTGAGGGTGTCAAAGTACCATGCCTACACAGAAAAAGCGTATCTGTAAATCACACGAATGATTACCTCCGTCCCGAATCATTTTCTATCTTGGTTAAAATATACGTACATGTCATGTCATAATCGCAGGAAAAATAATACCTAGGTTACAAGTTGCAACATACGATTGAGGAAAAAAAAGTAAGTTTGATTCAAATTTAATCGATTTACAAAACTAAGTGAAAAACCATGCTTCATTCGCATTGTTTTGTGTTTTGATAAAACATTACATGTACAATGCTCCATAGACTACCTCATGGTGCCCCACCATTTTGGAAAATTTATTATCTCTACAAATAAAATACTGATCTGTATGATTCTTCCACTTGAACGCACTATAGCTAGTATCCGGACACTCTTCCCGTCTATTGTTGCAAATAATACTGATCTATATAGAATAGAATCAGTACTGCATAGAAACCAATAAATTCGGTGACTCCTAATTTACCTAATTTGGTCTCAAACGTATTTACAACATCCGATAACCATTTTCAGTGGTCATATGCGAACTCTCTTCGGTGTTTGGCCAGATGAATGGTGCACGTCAATTTTTGTCCCACTTCATAAAAAGGGATCTCCAACAAATCCAGACAATTATCGCCTACTTTCGTTAATCTCTCATGCAAGTAAGGTTCTACTATATATTTTACAATCTCGTTTGGAGGGTTTTATTGGCTGGCAAATTTCTCAGGCGTAGGCAGGTTTCGTGAAAGGACGCGGTACGCGTGAACAGATCTTAAACTCAAGACAAATTATTGAAAAAGCCAGAGAGCACCTTTTCCAGTTTTTATCTGCTTTGTGGACTATTCTAAGGCGTCTGATAACGTAAAGTGGCCTAAACATCAATGCCTAAACTTTGGGAAATCCTCATCTCTATGGGAGTTCCTTATCACCTAGTGTTTCTCATACAGCACCTCTATGAGTCTAATTCGGCTCGTGTAAGAATTGATGGTAATCTGTCTGGTCAAACTGCAACCAGAAAAGCAGTTCATCAGGGATGTGTATTATCTCCGATGTTATTTAACATTTACTCTGAATTTGTGATGAGACCGGTATTGGATAACTGGAATGGCGGTATAACTATTGGCGGAAGCAACATGTCCAGCTTAAGATTTGCTGACAATACAACCGTTATTGCTGCTTCTCAGGAAGAACTAGTAGCTCTATTAAACATCTTAGAACAACACAGTACAGCATAATGGTCTTGGTATTAACTACAACAAGGTTATGGTCGTAGATAGAGAGCACGATAATCATCAAGCAATAAAGTCAGTAGGCCGTAGTGAAGTAGTTCAAAGTTTTGTGTACCTCGGTTCTTTGATCGACAATTCGGGTAGCTGTGAAAATGAGATTCTATGGCGCATTCAACAGGGATGTCTGGCCATGACAAAGCTTACTAAAATATGGCGTGACCATAACATCACTAAAGCTACCAAAATGTCGTTGGTTCAGTCTCTTATTGTGTTCTCCATATTTTTGTATGGCTAGGAAACTTGGACTGTTAAAAAGGCAGATCGAGCTCGCATAGATGCTTTTGAAATGTGGACGTGGAGGAGAATGCTGAGATTCCTTATACCGCCCATCGAACTAACGTTTCCATACTGGATGAGCTCGATAAGCCAAAGAGACTATCCTCCATTGTGTCGACGAGAATGCTTATATTCTTCGGACATATACACAGAAATGATAATATGAATAAACTTGTAGTTCAGGGTCACGCCCCAACTGGGTGGCGCCGTGGCCGTTCCCCGACATGCTGGGTGGATACGGTGAATCAGTTGCTGGATATGAGTATCAAGAGCGCCACTGAACTGACTGAGTAAATCGCGAAAGATGGCGAGCTACAGTTCTCAAAACTATTGGTTCGTGTCGGAAATACTCTAGCTCCGACTTAATGCATTTTACGAGTTCACAACATGTCTGTTAAGACATTGTGACTATGATGACGATGCGGACTCTCTAAGGTATGGCTGTGAAATTCGGGTGACATGAAGGGTGGGTCATTTTTTTATAATCCCGGAGTGTATGAAATACTGAATCAGGCTTCTTGACACGATTTTTTACAACTATATATGAAGCTTCATGTTGAAAGAACGTTTTAAAGAAGGAATATACAGATGAGAATTTCTAAGGACATTCGGCATATTTGCTACGAAAATGCACACCCACGAAATGCGATACTTTTTTCCCACTGCCTAGTGGATGCTGGAACCTGCAATTTCGAAAAAAAATCGCATCACTTCTAATCGCGTGTGACCCTTTGTTGGCCGTTTGATTACCATAAAACGTGATAGAGGCCAATTTACTGTACATTAGTCTCTTGGTTTCGGTATTTTTGGGCAAGAATTTATGGGAACATAGATAGTATGGTTCCTTCCACGCTGTATACAGGGGGATACCTAGTGGAGGTCGTATTTTCCGTAATATTTACTCTGCCATATAGATTGATACTACTTAGCAAATTAGCTTATAGAATGTTAAATCTTATTGCTAATAAAAAGACGTACAAAAAATTATTATTATTATCCTGATCTTCCAAGTTTCTCTCGCATGACTGCGGTAGCAACAGGTGTCGACGGGCTGTGCCAAGTCAGCACCTGAACTATTACGGATCGGAATTTAGGAAAGATCGAACAATATTGCAGGTTTTCAGGATTACGGACTTCTGAAATATTTTGTGTAACCTTTCGTCCAGGCCTAACTGTTGTAGGTGTGGTGTGAATGCGTTTGGTGTGAGGCCTGAAACAGTCATAATTAGGGGGACAATGGTAACTTTGTTTTGCTTCCAGAGTCGTTTTATTTCTATCGCAAGGTCCGTGTATTTAGATGTCTTCCCAGCGTAGGCGTTTTGGATATTCGTATCGTTGGGAATAGCAATATCCATCAAATAGGTAACTTTGTCTGCCTTCCACTGGAAAACTATATCTGGCCGATTTGCCGGGATAGTCTTATCTGTATGTATTTCAACGTCCCAGTACAGTTTATATTCATTGTTTTCGAGTACTGATGTCGGTGTGTAATTGTAATATGGATCTGTGTTTTCTATTAGCTTGCTTGTTGTGGCTAGTGCTTGGTGAATGACTTTGGCTGCAGAGTTATGTCTAGCTGTGTACTCGGTTCCAGCTAGAGTTTTGCATGCGCTTGTTATGTGGTCTATTGTTTCTTTTTGTTGGTGGCACTTTCTGCAATTGTCGTCGGTTATGGATGTATCTTTAATTATGTATTTCATGTAGTTGCTTGTCGCAATCACTTGATCCTGGATAGCAAGCATAGACATCTAGACATCTAGACTATCTATTATTATGTTTAAAACAAAAAAGTGCAGCCCGGGCTCCGACACACCGGGCTGCTGTTCCATTACCCAATGACTACTCCTCACACCGTGAGGTGAGCAATCACTGGGTCCGCGAATCGTGCGCCCTAAGTAGACGAAGGGACCCAAGGATGACTGCCTTCTGCATTCTGGCGGCTAAGATGTGCGGCGCCGCACGGCACACCGGTATTTTGCGCAGTGCAGAGAGCAGCGTATTCCTCATTCCACCTAGGGATCCAATGACCATAACCAGCAGACTTACAGTGTAGTCTGGCCAGAGCCTGCGAAGTTGTCCGAGCAACTCCTGATATTTGGTCCGCTTTTCCTCCTCCTTAGAGACGATGTTCACCTCGGCAGGCGCCGAAAACTCAATAACGAACATCGTCTTCTGTTGGTGGTCGAGAAGGACTATGTCGGGCTTGTTTGCCTGTACAAGCTCGAGCGTGGGGAACGAGTAGTTCCAGTAAATCCGGCATCTCTCGTTCTCCACAACGGACTCTATATCCCCTGGAGCGTATGGCAGCACCGGTGTCTCATCGATACCGTAAGAGTGCCTCAAATGATAGTAGAGCACTCGTAGAGCCGCGTTGTGCCGATGGACGTAAGCCGTCCCAGCGTACGTCTTACACGCCGACAAGAGATGCATAAGCGTCTCTGGCGCCTGTCGGCAAGCTCTACAAAGGGTGTCGGGTACATCTACACCCATAACCCTTTTACGGTACACCAAGGTGTTGAAGACACCGTCTTGGCAAGCCATTATAAAGCCCTCAGTCTCCGACTTCAACCCACTAGACCTTAGGAAAGAGAAGGTCAACTGCTCAGACAAGCCATGCTCTTCCAGATGTTTGTAGAAGATTCCATGCATTGGCTTATCTTTATGAAGTCTTAAAAGGAAGTCGACTTCGGCAGTTTTAAGGTGGGATTTTAATTCTGCGGGAGCAAGTTCCGTAATGGACTGCTGACACCTCCGCTTGAAGTCGAGTGTGAGGCTGAGCTCCTCGGCTGCTCGTTTCGCTGCGCTAAAAAGAAAGGCTCCTTTTCCCGCATTCTCGTGCTCTCGCACAAAGCGGATCAGGGGATCGGTGCTGTTCGTTACATAGCAGGCAGTGGCCAGTACTACTCTGTTGTGCAGACGCTCCAAACTCAATAGTCCACGCCCTCCCAGGTGTCGCGGGAGGTATATTCGCGGGACAGAGGACTTAGGATGCAGGCTTCTCTCCATATTCATCCTTTTGCGGGTCTTCGTGTCGATTTCCTTCAGCTCGTTCACTTTCCAGTGTATAGCACCAAAGGTGTATAATAACAATGGGACCGCAAGCATGTTTGTGGCAGCGACTTTGTTCTTGCCGGACAGTTCTGACGACCAGATCTGCCGGAGTCGGTGCAAATACTTGCGGCGGAGACACTCTTTAACCAATGCTGCCTCTTGGACATGACGTTGCGCCACTCCAAGGTAGGTATAAGTATCTCCGGCATGCAGCTGTCGCAAGATGCTCCCATCAACGAGCTGTTCCTCATCTCCACTATCTCCGCTTCGTCCTTTCTTGAGATGAATCAATGCACATTTGTCTGTCCCGAACTCCATTCCGATAGCATGACTGTACTCCTGCACCACCTTCAGCGATTGTTGTAGTTCGCGTTGGCCGGAGGCATAAAGTTTTAGGTCATCCATATAAAACAGATGGGTGACCTTGTGCCTCCGGTTATTGGGCGTGCCACAGCTGTATCCTTTAGTATTTCTCAGCGCTATGGACAGAGGCAAAAGTGAGATGCAAAAGAGCAAGGGACTCAAGGAGTCTCCTTGGAAGACACCTCTTTTCAATGACACCAACTCTGTCTGAACCCGAGTTTCACCTGATGTTATCGTGAACCGGGTCTTCCAGAGTGGCATCAGTTGTTTGATGCATCCCACTATCTGATTATCCACCGAGAGGCATTCCAACAGCCGCACAATGAGCTCATGAGACGTGCTGTCGAATGCCTTGCGATAGTCAATCCAGGCCATAGAAAGGTTTCGCTTGTACTGCACGGAGTCCTGCGTGACACATCGGTCAATCAACAAGTTCTCCTTGCAGCCAGCTACTCCTTTCTTTGACCCTCTCTGTTCATACACGTCGAGAAATACAGGATTCACAGCTTGAAGGAGACGCATGTACAAGATTCTGGTGAAGAGCTTGTAACATGCGTTCAGACATGTTATTGGCCTGTAGTTTTTGGGATCAGACACATCTCCGGTCTTCGGGAGAAGCACGGTTCGACCCTCGACAAACCAAGCCGGAATTGGCTGCTCCTGATTTAGCCACGAGTTAAAAACTCTAGCTAAATGCCGGTGGCAACTGGGGAATTTTTTCCACCAGTAGGTGTTTATGCCATCCGGGCCAGGAGCTGCGAAATTCTTTGCGCCTCGTAAGGCGTCAAGAATTTCTTCCGTGTTTATCGGGTGACGCAGTTCATTCAAGTTAGGAGTCCTCCTACAAACGGACTCGAACTGCGCCAAGGCCGGAGTGTCTGCTGAGAGAGGTTTGGGCTGTTCGTAAATGTCCCTCCAAAAGGCCTCCACGCGATCAGCGATTATTATTATTATTATTAATATTATTATATTACAGTATTGAGTAGAGTGCAAGTACTAGATATAAACTCAAATATACAAGAATAACAGTGTATGAACAAGACAAACAGAATGAAAGACTGAATTACAAAGAAAACAGTCACAAGGCGCTGCACCACCTGTCATAATTGATTTTAAAATTATTGATAGAAGCTGAGTTCACCACGTAGGAAGGCAGGTTGTTCCATGCCTCGAAAATGCGGTTGGACAGGATGACAGGAAACACCGACGAACTGGAATGCGGAAATCTTCTTTCTGCAATTTGAAGTTGTGGCCTCTGAGGTTGCTTTGCGACAGGCTGTATAGATGAGATACGTCTACAGTGAACATGTTATTTATGACTTTATATGTTATACTGAGGTCGCCCCGCAGTCTTCTGGCAGTAAGCGTTGATAGGTCAAATAACACACGACGTTCATCATAGCTTGGCCTTTGGATACCAAAGGGAATCCGCGTCGCTCGTCATTGTACAGCTTCTAACAAGTTCTTGTCGCGCATGAGAATTGGATCCCAACTAGGACCGGCAAATTCCAAAATGGGTCGTGAGTAAGTTTTATATAAGTGCACTCTCTTTCATTGGCCGAGCTACACGCAGCTGCTATGCTGCGTCCTTTGTTCATACACGGGATAGTTCGCTCTCGGACCTCTCTGGTGCACGTATTCACTGGCAGCAATATTTTGATCTTTAAAATTCGACAACCGGAATTCCAGACTGATTTTTTGCAGACAACGCTATATCGACCTGTTTGCAATAAAATTATTTTTATATATACAATATATAATATAGTTGGGACGGGAAAAACGTAGCCAATCTAATATTTGCATATTCTATGGGCTTCATACTTTCAATTGGTATGTGATTTGTCTATTAACCAAACCAGTGAAATGTTTAAAAAAAATTAATTTTTCAATATTTAATTAATCATATCCTGAACTGAAATTTTTCAGCCAACCCACTTGCGGTATGTTTTTCAACATATTAAATTTAATATAAAATGCTTTTCATCCATTAACCAGTTCGGCGAAGGTCGTCTTATATTCGGATCTTAGACTATTGTATCCTTTTTGAACTTTCCAAGCTGTATAAATATTTCAGCGAAAGTAACTTGAAAACACAAATCGAGCCAATTCGGTATAGTACGTAAAAAACAGGTTAGTTGCAGGCCAAACACAATCCGAGCATCACGATTAAGCTTTTTTCCATGCACCATGGAGCGTGACAGAATATGCAAAAGCTCGCCCCTTCATCCCGATAACTATCTAAATTGCTTCTAAATTACTGCGGGTGCTTAAGCGAGTATGAAATTGTCCCCAGATACCATATTTACATAGGGGAAGGGACACCCTCGTGGTCCCCAAATTAGCCCCAAATTAGCCATGAAGATCAAAGAACCCTGGAGATATTGGCTATTAGGTATGGTTTATTACAAGTCACAAAATACATCCAATATACGACCGAAGTTTTTGCAAAGGTCAAAAATGCATGCAGTAAAAAATGTCGTCAAGTAGAGTAATCAACCTTCACTGCTCCATAATAAAAATCGCATATCTTAGAAAATAAAACTGTTAGTAACGTTTCGGCCGCCTTTGAGGTACGAAACCCAAAATATTGGACAAAAAATTAATTTAGAATAAATACACAATTTTTGTCATCTCTGGACATTTATAAAGGCCTCAAAAGTAACAGAAATGCCAGTAAAATGTATATTTCAGAATATACAGTGTGTTTCCTAAGTTGGGACTTTTTTTCATAGGACATATAGTACTCGCCGTAAGGAGTGATTTTTCCCAGTAACATATAGCGGAAATGCTTAGGGATATCAAGATATTGACGGCTAATGAAATCCTCATTTCTAATTCCGTCCCTGTGATTAAATCAAAACAGAGGCAAAAAAAAGGAAAAACTCAGAGTACGGACCGGAGCATAGATGTCCGTAGCAGCACGCGTTTGCCTTCTCTTGAATATTGACGTGCTAAGTCGGGCCTTAGCAATAAAAAACCAAACAAATAATGAACTGGTAGATATGAGATTAGTGTGGATGGGAATGCGGTCAAAATGCCTACGCGAGTGTATGCTAGCCCACATAGCCCTGGATGATACGAGAATATTCTGTTCACATTCACTACAGATATTATGAATATTCTGTAATGTAATGTAAATGTTCGAAATGGGGAAAACACGCTATATTCCTAGAATATTCCGCCGAATATTCCGCACGGATATTACATGAACAATCGTAGTAGAATGTTTTTGAATATTCTAGGAACATTTTGTCTAAATTACCTCATATACGAAACATTTTTAGGGAATTATGGATACTGTTCCAAAAATAATGGCACCTACTAGTGGCAGATGGTCAAAAAAGTTAAGTGGTTATACATCTCAGTCTCGATGCCGAAATAAAGTGTAAAGATGTAAACTTGTTGCATTTAACCTCAAAATTCTACTCACATTATATAATGAACCATACACCATAGTAAGTGACCATAATTTGGAACACTGTCACACACTTTATAACAGCCAGCAACTTTATTGTACAAAATTGGGAATAAAACTCCTGAATTCGTGAATTGCTAAAATGCCGAGACATCCACATGTTGAAGCACAGAATGACAGAACACTTGAAGCGAAGAATAGAGTGACAACCAGACAAGATTGACAACTGACGACACCATAGTCACCATACATCAGCATAAGATGCTGTCACTTTATCATCGGTGGATGCCGTATCTGTATTGCTGGGAATGGCTAATGACTAATAAACTTTTTAAAATTGCACATAATACTTAGTAGGTATATTTAGGATGAACGCAAAACGAATGAAGGTTTTTTTAATTCACTGAGAAACGTGCAAATATAAATTAATAATACCTCATATTGAATATTTGTCTACATACAGATATTTCTATTACAAATGTTACTGTAAGAAAATAGCTACATCTTGTTCTTAGTAGATTATTAAAATAATATTCTATGAAGAATATTACTGGTATATTCTGGAATAATTCGGACATTAAACGAACAATGGCTGATTATCCTAAGTGGATAAAATAATAATATTCTATAAAGAATAATCCAGAATATTCAAGAGAAATAACGACTATTCTATGATTCTACTGAATATTCATGGAACATATAGGAGATTTAAAGAATATTCATAGAATATCCAGTGCTATGTGGGAGAGACACAGGATATTTTCGTTCACAACATAGTGGACACGCTGGACGACCTAGATAAAACTCAAATGGTCCAAATTGAAGAAGAAATACTTGGCTTTTAGTTCAAACTTCGAACCATATCTAAAAGACTCATGTAATAGGGCTGCACTTAAAACATCGCAGCCAACGAATAGTAAGTATTTTCTTACCATTTTTTTTCTCCTGCTGCTCAAATACCGTTTGTCATTTCAAAGGCAGTTGTTTCTGAAAAGGAAAGTCTCCACTTTGAAAACACCCTGTATATACAGTATAGATACACAGACCTAAAGAGATAGATTTTCATCATGCTGACTCAAAAAACGTCCTAATATCTACTATCCCGCACTCAAAAATATCGAATAGCATGGAGACGTTGAGACGTCCCAAATCTCTTTTCCAAGTACGAGCCACTTTGATAAGAACATAAATAAAATAATTTAAAGCATTAGTTTTTTTGTTTATCTTTAAAATGCGTAAATTTGACCATGTGCCCACTAAACGCACTGTACTTAAGGGTCTAGGGTATAGCGCGAGAAATTGACAATCCTAAAAAATACGTATTCCCGTGCTAGCGAGGAGGCGTGGCCGCCTGTTCCCCTTCTCCAGTGTGAGTGTCTAAGATGAGGGAAGATCAGTCCAAAAATCCAAAGGTAGGGTCCAAAGGTCACCATAAAAAAGAACTTCGCATTTCAAAGCTCCTGACTCCTGACGTTACCTTTAAACTTACACTAATGATCCAAAGAGCAAATTGAAGAAGAAAGCTCGAGCTCTGCCACTGTGGTGGCCTTTTTTTGATGTCATGTTTGGTTGTTAAATTACAGACATTTGAAGAATGTATGATTATGCATTGCGATTTTTTTTAACACTAAAAAACTTTTTTGAAAAAATTGCTGTTAAATGTCATTCATCAGAATCGTAACTATACTAAGGTTAACTATGACCTTTTGAAATACTGTGTATGTAGTTTGAAAAACAAGTGAGTTCTCTTGGAAGTGGGAATTCGTGTTTTACATGCTAAATACATATGTATTGTGTGTATAAATGGTTCAAAATGTTGACAGTGAGGTATCAGTATTTAGTGTTTATACATACATTATTGCTAACATCACATCGTCATAAGTAACAAGCTTGTCTTTGGCTATAAATTTCTGTGATTCATACCAGCAAAATAAAGTGCTATCAATCCAGATTCACCATAGCGGTATTAATTTATCCAAATGCCCATAAAGCTTCAAATCACTCAGCCAGCTGATAAATATTAATGCATCGCCTTTTTCATCGCTCTAGGACATTTACTATACAAATATCCCATGGCAAGGACATTAACAGCAGCAGGTTGATTCATCTTCGTAACTATTTTAAATCGGGGCCCTAAGGTTATTGTCTGGATTCTGATGACTAAGTTCAACGTCCGAATTTTTATAGAACAATAAAACGTATCCAAACCTGGAGGACAAGTTGTACTTTTTCTTACATCTAAGAACGGTACAGACAATTGGATGTGGGGTGAGGCTAAGCTCTCGTCTGTGGTTTTTAACCCTTGATATACACACTTATTTTTTATGACACAATTATCACACTGGGGTCTGACTGACCGCAATGTCTTTTTCCCAATTTTTAAATACAGTAATGTCCGCCTATCACGAACCCGGTTTTTGCGAACCTTCGTTTGTAACGAACCAAATCTAGAGGTACGGAACGTCGGTATTACTAAACGTGTGTTTTTTTCGCAAATAACGAACCCTTTTATAACGAACTTTCGGATAAAACGAACCTTAAACTTTGATATTGTCGTAAGGTCTGTCTTTTATAACGAACCTAAAACGGGATTTTATCGCTGATAGAACATTGAGATTCAAAGGCGAAAAATGTGAAGGCGGAAAGCTTTCCAAAGAAAGAATCACTGTGCTGGTGGTGGCAAATTTAACAGAAACAGAAAAAAGGAGGTTATTGGTGATTGGGAAATCAAAAAACCCTAGATGTTTTGAAAATGTCAAACAGTTGCCAGTAAATTACAAGTTCAATCGAAAATCATGGATGACCTCAGATATTTTTACGAATGGATTGCGGGAATGGGATGGCGAGTTAAGGCGTAAAAGCCGAAGAACCATATTGTTGGTGGACAACTGCTCAGCTTATTCAGATGTTAGAAATTTGAATTGCATCAAGTTAACGTTCATGCCACCAAATACCAATTCCAAATTACAGCCTATTGATCCGGGTGCCATCCAAAGCTTAAAGAGCCATTATCGTTGACTTCTTCTTTCGAAAGTTGTACATTTTATTGATAGTGGGGTTATAATTTTTTCTATCAACCTCTTAGATGGAATAAACTTCCTTCATATGGCATGGCAGAGGGTATCAAAACAAACAATTTTTAATTGTTTTCAACACGGTGGTTTCCTGAAAGTGGAAAATGATTTGGATTCAGACGATGATTTGACATTAGCCGAATGGCTGAAAAAAGTTGGACAGGATGATGATAACAATATTCTAGACAATCTTCCTTGTTCTGGAAATGAGTTCAATGAATTTGTCCATATTGACGATAATCTTGTAAGTGTTGAATGCTTGGATGATGATGCCATTGTCGCTTCTGTGTCTTGTTCAGTTTATATATTGATAACGATGAGGAGGCAGAAGATGAAGAACCTGTGAGTATAGAATTGAGACCAGTTCCAACCACATCAGAGGCACTTGAACATATTGATAACGTTCGTTATTTTCTTCAGTCACGAAATACTCCGATAATATAAAAAAGTATTTGCTCTAATTTACACCCCCAAAATTACAATTCTCTACTACTGCCCAGTTCCGATATATTGCTTGTCTTAATCGTCGTGGGACACCCTGTATATAAAAGTTAACTAAATTTAGGTGGATGCGCCAAGATATACTATCAAAAATAAAAGAGCAGTGCAGAGTTAAAATGATGCCAGGATCTCATAGACCCCAGTTTGGTTATTAAGGGTTAAGGAGTCAGGATCCAGTGGGGCGGCCTTTTGACTGGAAGGTAAAGGAATACAAAGAAGCTATCTTCCAGCAAAGATATTTGTCATACTGATGGTGACATATTCAGTGCAGCAATGCACATACCAGAACATATGTGTGGTTATGCGCTGTATCCCTGATGTATGCTCTTGACACATCCTCATCAATATTCAAATGTTTTTCAGAGAAGACTTCCAATGAGCACTCAGTTGCTTTTTTTAAATACCTAAATACGTTATATTGATAAATGTAACGTGACTACTGTCTTCTCTAGAAATTACTGTTAGCTTTGTTACCGTTTATCCAGACGTTCGGTCACTCAGTCGTCTATTCCTGACGTCTAACGTCTTTGGGCGAGCTATTCTTTGGTGTACTGCCCGCTATCGGGTGATAGTTGGGCCGGTGGGCAGATTGTTTGGAGACGTCGTATAGGACGTACCGTTTGAAGAGTTGTTCGATGTTTATGTTTTACGCGTGGAGGGTGAAGGTATTTTTGGGTGTGCAATTATTGTATATTGTTGGCTGTAACCCAGAATAGCAGTAAGTACACACTGATTTATTGATTGGAACCGTATACTGTTAAAATATACACTGTAACAGTAATGTTGAAGTAAAGGTGTGGTCATTCATTCAGCTTTCTATTATTTAAAGCTTCCTTAACCTGAACTGGTGCTTACATTACATAAAGTACTTGGACTCTACTTTTTTGAGATGTGACAATCATTCAAGAAATAAGCGAATCTCAATGGTCCACATACTAATGCTTTGTGCCTAAATAACTGAAAATTAATTTAATTCCTGGTTCATCTACGTCTCTACATTGTATCTTGAGAAAATCAAGGCTTACTACCAGACTCGTTAACTCGTCCCCATCTTGTACAGCAAAAAATAAGGCAGATGTGACAAAAGAGGTTGACATGGCAGATTTCATCACATAAGTACCTCATTATCTAAACAGTATGACTCATGATGTCAGCATAGTAGGCACATTGTGGTAGGCACCCGACATTTCCCATATCGTCATGGTGATAGAAACAAGTTTCTATCTCTTTAGTTACAGAGTACCAGCCCAGTAATCTATCGGATCATGGCCATTGTATCTTATTTTTTTCGCTGTTCATTTGCATGTTTAAATTTAGATAGGGTCAAGTGTAGATTGTCAACTTAAACTAAGTATTCATACATATCTGTCGCTCTCCACTTTTTATAATTTACCTCATGAAGCTAACAAACGTGTAAATAACATTTTCTTTAAGTCACCATACATCCAATATCATTGATAATGAATTCGTGATACCTCAGGGTACAGTATTGGGGCCACTTCTGTTTATATTATGCCTAAATGATATACATCTTTTTATTGACTGTGAGTTCATCAACCTGTTTGCTGATGACACTGTATTGGCATGTTCCGATAGTAATTTGGAAACAGCTATTGATAAAATGAATAATATGTTAAACCAAGTTGATACATACATGAAAATTAATGTACTTAAGCTGAATGTAGCTAAAACCAAAGCAATGATCATCACATCAAAGTACAAACATAACCTTTTAGATATAAACAATGTTAATCTTAAAATGAAGAATGAAACAATTGAAATTCTTAATTCAGTCAAATATCTTGGAGTACAGTTAGCCAATCTTTTAAAATTTGATACACATTTTGAATATATCTATCGGAAAATTTCAAAAAAGTTATACTTTTTATCAAGAGTATGTAACTGCCTTTCACTACAAACAAGGTTAACAGTATACAAATCAATAATTCAGCCACATTTTGACTATTGTCCATCTGTTACATACCTATTCAATTTAAATCAGCTAGCCCAACCGCAGAAGCTGCAGAACCGATGAGCCATGAGAATAATTTTGCACTGTGATCGATGGACACCTATAAATTTTATGTTATCTTCTTTGAGGTTTTTCTCTGTCTCACAAAGAGTGAATTATTTAACAATGATTCTTATATTTAAAATAGTACGAAGAATGGCACCCATTTACCTAACTGGTGATATTAACTATGCACATGATATTCATTTCTATGGTACAAGGAAAAATACAAATATTTACGTACCAAAAACAAGCAAAAAAAAGCACAATGAATTCTCTACTTTTTAAGGGATTCGATGTATTTAACAAGTTACCCCGCTATATCAAGCAAAATTCAACTGTCAATAATTTTAAGAGAGAACTCGCTAAGAACCTCAACGCCTGATTATCTGAATGTTTCGTGCTATGTCTTCTGAAGTTATGATGTGTGTAGCTTGTAATTTTTTCTATTGTAATAATACTACAGTTTGTTTTATTTTACAGTTTGATTGAATCTATTGTTAACGTACATTTTTTCTTTTTAACACGGATGATTGTTATTCATTAGTTTTTTTATGTGTATTAGGATTATCCTACTTGAAATAAATGTTCTTCTTCTTCTTCTTCTTCTTAAATTGATGGCTTAACAACTGATTCTAATTCTGTGGCAGCACTGGTGACATTACCAATATTAGGAGCTTGTATTCCAACTATCTTACCCTGACTACCTATCCACTCTTTCTGAAGATAATGATCCCATTCGACTCATATATACATCTGACACGAAAGCTACCCTATAATCAGGGCTGGGATAGTGGTTAGAAACCACCCTCTATTCCTTCCAAATTAACCATGACATAATTTTCTCACCCCCCAATTTCTCAGGGGGCTCAGGCTTTCGATACGGTGATTATAGTAAAAAACACTAAATAGCCAATTGCATATGGAGATTTTATTCAAATTGGAGGGTACATATTGTAGACGGAAGAAATGTATGCATAAATACATGGTTGAACAGTGGTAGAAAGTAACACAGCTTAGTAAAGGCTCGTCCAGATTGTATGAAATGTTGTTAATACTACTCGTATTTTTATTTGAAGAAAAGTTAGGTTAGGTTAGGTTAGGTTGAAAGTGAGTGGGGTAGCGCTGCCTCCTTCCACTGCGACTCAGTTGTGTCTATTGTGGCTCACACCTTTTTAGGGTTCACCGTACAGTCCGCACCTCTTTACGAAGGCGATCAATGTGAAGGGTGATATTTCCTTGAAGTCATGAGGCTCCAGTTAGGCAAATCCGAATGTCTGGAACCTAGCATTATCCAGTACTGGACAGGAGCAAAGAATATGCTCCGCTGTTTCGTCCTCCACGTAGCAGAAGCGACAGTCTGAACTTTGTTCAAGACCCAACTTCCGCATATGGTTCCTCAGACGACCATCTCACGTCAGCAGACCGACCAGAATGCGGAGATCATTCCTGTTACATTCCATGATCCTCGGGGGGTCCTGACTCGAGGGGTATCTTATAAACGCCTTCGAGTGCAGTAGCCCTGGTTGTATCTCGCCAGTTCAGGAGTGCTTTCCTCACTGCCCAGTCCGAGATGGTCTTTTTAGCGGTGCTTTTTGCAATGCCCGCAAATGGTTTGGTCCTATGAACACAGATTCAGTTCCTCCTTTTGCTAGCGCGTCGGCCAATACATTGCCTTCCACTCCGCTGTGACCCGGAACCCAAATCAAGGTTAACCTGTTTCCTGTTCCGAGTTTGTTGAGGAGGTGCATGGAACTGAGACAGTATATCATTACAGTTGAATTGCTTGTCCTGAAGAAGTTCTAATTAGTCCTTTGCATTTTAGTGGCCCATCAATAAAACCCCATATGCTGAGAGACAATTTAATCAGCATTGAGATTTTGACCACCTGAGTACAGAACCATTGATTTAGATAAGTGTGACATTCTTTGACAGGTATGACAGGATACGGCTTTTTTGTTTTTGTGAACTAACTTTCTAACTAAGCAGCTGATTTCAAAATCTTATACAAGACAACGAGTGAACATCTTCTCCAGTCGTGAATATTTATCGTCGTTGGTAGCTTCTCTTTCTTCTTCCATAACATAACGATTAGTTTTCGTGTCAACACTGCTTCTGCTTCACATTGATAGCAGTTTGTATGCAGCAACAATAAGGCTGGCAGCTCTAGCTTTCGTGTCAAGGATCTGGCGATTATCAAATTCAATGCATCATCAAAACTAAGTATTGTCCTCCGTCAATGAATACTCGAAACAGCATCCTGTTCTGAACAATCATGCTCTGTCATTAGGTCAATCATTTAGCGTCTACGACTTATTATTATTAGTTTGCACAACAGGCCATGAAGACCTAGAGCCGACATGAGTACAGTCTAAGCTTATGCCGCTAAAATTTATATAACTTTGGATACTTTCACTACCTATTTCTGAGTATATCCTGCACTATTCCACGCTACCTATTTCTGTCTGCCGTATTCTCTTTCCAGTGCTTAATATTAATTTTCTTTAGATCATCTTCTCTCCCTTAGTCTACCCTGCTTTTCCTATTGGTCTCCGGTTGAGAACTAGTTTTGTCATTCTCCTCCCATTCAGCCTCTCCACATGTCCCAGCCACCTTATTCTCTACGCTTTGATGACTGCTATAATATTGGGGTTCTCATACATGTCTTCCAGATCCTGGTTTGTTCTTCTCGACCCCTCGTTTGTTCTTACGCCTCCATAAATAGCGCTTCATAGCTGTTCATAGTAAACGTCTCACAAGCAATTCTCACAATTCTCTCTTTGGTCTTTCTGGATACATATTTGGATTTCATAAAATTTTTCAGGGTTCCATACTTTCCTTTGATGATCCACATTATTTACGTTTTTGGGTTATTCATTCTCTCTTGTCTTTCCAGCTATGTCACGTGTCTATGTCATATCCATCGTATTATTTTGTGGAAGAATTGAATCATTTTATAATTTTTTTCTCTGTCTCTTTCAGAGATACTATCCCACACTTTAATTGAACTCTTTCTCAATCCTGTCGTGCAACAGATAGAACGGTGTAATTTAGAAATAAAAATTCAAAAATACCAAATTTTGTCCACTCTGAGAGAGCGTAACTGCCACACAACACGCGAGAGTGGAGAAAAATGCAATAAAAAGACGACTAGAGAATGCTGGTAATATTTTCGGGTGAATTCCTCAGTAATGATAGGTTGGTCGGCACAGGTTCGTCTTGGAGACCAATTTGAATATTTTCGTTGCTATGGAGCATTTGTGTGTCTTTCGATTGGGAGGCTCTCATTTTTCGTCGATTTACGTTATTTCGCTCTGAGTTTTCCAGCAATATAATAATAATAATAATAAGTCATTAGTCTTTATTGAAGCATATACAGATATACCCCAAATGGCGGAGTTCACTACAACAGTGCTCTTCCACTCAACCATTTTTATATTACCTAACCCTATTAACTACCAACTAAACAGACAGGATTTCATAATGTATTTTCCATGGTATTTCTAAAATTTGAATCATTCAACTGTATTCCTCAGTTACATTCCATCTATTAAACACAATATTATGACCTCAGCTACCTCTGATCGCATTTGAAGAACAATAATTCAAAAAGTGTTTAAATCTATTGATTGAAAAATCTGCCGAAATGACTAATTTTCATTGCAAAATCTGTAGGCACACATTTCTGCTGCACAAATAAACATATAGTGGATCAGTGACTAAATAAATAACTAAATAAATCCGCTCATGAAAGACCTACTCCAAATTTTGCTAGAAAAATGTTTTAAAAATATATACATAATCGTAATAATATACATACCTATTAATAATTATTATTTAAGATAGTTGATAATAATACTATACATAAATTATATAAGATAATAGTAATATACATAATTATTAAAAAAATGGCATTTTCAACTATATGTTCGGACACGACATTTAAAGGTTTCGACTGAAAATCTTTTAAATTCTGAGGGCAGCATATTATACAAATTGTATATACATACAATATGAGAATGACCTTTCGAAAAAGTAAGTATTATGCTGGGGTGGACTTATCAACTCCTTTCCCCGTATGTTGACATTATGTAAATCCGACCTGAATACTATTTTATGATAAAGATAAGAGGGTGTTTTTTCAAGGATTATCTTATGAAAAAGCACAAGACAGTGATGTATGCGTCTCTGTGACATACGGAGCCAGCCTATTTCTTTGATTTTATGAGAAATTGGATGCCCTCTCCTTACACCACACACTAACCTAGCACATGAATTCTGTATACGTTGAATTCTGTTAGAGTCAAATTTTGTTAAGCATGGGTGATATAAGACATCGCTATAATTGAAAGCAGATAAAATTTAAAAAGAATTAGAAAAGATATTGATACGGTGTTTTGTTGGGATTCTTACCTAACGAATAAAAAGAAAAATGTTTATTAATTTGGTAAAAAGATACTAAAAGGAAGCTGTAATAACAAGCTACAGATCAAAAGTCTAGCTTTAGTTAATCACTCTTAGCAATTAGTATATTTCTAACAGACGGAACCATGACAGTATCAGTATTTTATGAGAATTATTTATTATTTTGATGAAGAACAATTGTGAATATTTATATTTGACAATATTGCCCAACCTAAGCCACTTCAAGTCTTCAGACTTCTGACTGACCCAAAGCAGCAAAGCTGCAGAGCAGATGTATTGAAATTTTTAAGATGTTTTAACATGGTATTTAGATAAACGGGCCACCAAAATTTCAGAAACTGTGATAAAGGCCACAGAAAATTAAGTCAAGTTGTCTGACTCAGTAGGTACTTCCCACACATTACGGTGATGTCATTTTATTATTTTTCCATAGCATGAAGCTATAGTCTGAGATCCACTCTTCAACAAAAACATACAAAAACTCTCGTAAATAGTTAGGTACAGTTTTTATTCTGCAATTTTCAACTGATATCCTAATCACATGCCGATTTTCTGATATTTACAAACAGATTATACTTCCAGTACCAATCTTTAAAGGCAATGAAATGTTTCGAGGCTTCCCAACCTAATTATTCTACTATACTACAAAAAAATAAGTAGAAAAATGGACAGAGGTCCTAGAGTGTTCGAACTTTTTTTATATTGTACTGTTTCTTTTTTAACTCATGTTTCACCACCACTAACACAATTTTCAAAAACCATAGTCTTTATCGATCTCTACCACGGTCCACGGTACAGTACAGGAATCTCATTGCTATTAGTTTAGTGATGAATTTCACACACTACAGAATTATCTACAACAATACACTTTGAAAAATAATTTTTGTCCAAAGTAGGGCAGCATTTTCGGATAAAGCTGAAAAGTATATTATGTCGTTGCTTTACAGGGCAACGAAGAGTCTACTACAAATCCAACAAATGTTTCACTTTCATAACCCACCACCCCTAAATTACCCCAATTTTACCCCTTTTGAAAAATGTTTAAAACGATCAGGAACCCCCAATATTTTTGTTTTTTTTATTGTTCCTGCGCCGCCACGGACACGATTTCTTAAAAACATACGCGATTTCCATCCTCTCCACGCTAACACTACTGTATCAAAATGTCATTCAAATTCATTTAATAATTACCAAGTTACACAATACAAAATGATCTAAATCTAAAGCAATACTCGTATGATGTATTCTAACTCCCTTGGTGTCTGTAACAGGCAATGCAATGTCCGGATGAACTTAAAAAAATGTTTTATTTTAGATCCTTTACAGGACGGCCTATTATTGGACCTAATGAATAAAACTAAAAAAGGGTACTATACCGCTAGGACTCTCTTTCACAGGTTAATGGACGGCCTATTCTGAATACAACAAATTTTTCAGTTTTACAACCTCCCACCCCAATTTCTCCCCCATCAAAAAAAAAGTAGAAAAAGATCACGAACCTCCAAAACGTTTAAAAACGAAGTTTGAGGAATATTTAAATTTTTTTGTTTTTTGCTAATGCTGTCCATGCACCGATTTCCAAAATTATAGCAGGATTACCTTCTCGACCCTACAGCATATTGCTACCCAAATTTTATCACAATCCATGCAGCGGTTTCTGAGATTACCCCTTAACTGGCACGGCGAAAAAAAAATACACTCAACGTATGGCGGGGTCTGGTTAGACCTATAGAATTTTTGTGTAAAAAAATGAAAACAGCAGGTATGAATGTAAAAAAAGCTGTATTGTATTCTAATATTGCTACTATAAAAACAAAAATAATCCATTCCAGACATCCGCATGGAAAAAATACAGGGTACATTTGAAGAGTAGTTGAAGGACAAACTTTTCAATGATAAAAGCTAAAAAGTGTGTTTTTGTATCAAAAATGAACAAACACTGTCTAGATATACAAAATCAGTTAAGAAACAAAAGAAAACAAACCTTCTTAAGAAAATAAAAATTCTGACAAACAAGTTTTGCAACACAGATTTTTGGTCCTTACAATCTTCTACAAATGCTTGTTTTTATACAATGATTTCTACAAATATTTTTATGACATTTGTCACACATGAGTCACTGTACTTTTCGTTACGTGGGCAAATATAACACCTTGTACGCTTAGAGGTTCTTCCAATACGCTTGTCTTGGTGCTCGTTCTCTTCAGGATTGTTACCAACTCGATAAATAATAGCTCTCACTCCAATAGTGGGGGCAACAGAAATGCCATTTTCACTAAAAAATGAATCGACCATCTGTTGTAACTCTTGTTGAGTCAGAGGTCTTTTAAGGCTGTTTGGATTTGCCACTACTTCTCACAAAAAAATTACGTTTAAGGTATGACGGGGTCAATTTTGTCCCAACGTACGTACATAGATGTCCTGACTGGGCGAAAGGTCGACACCAACTTCAATATGTAGGTGCTTTAATTGTCGTTTTAAGGGAATAGCTAGATGGTGGGGTTGCGAGGTCGTTCTGCTTTCCTGTAATTTCACTCATGATTTCGGCTGGGGTCAGAATTGACCCCGCCATACTAGTTAAGGGTTACGAAGCTAGAAGAACGCCAATAGACTGACGGGAATGAGTGACGTAAATTTTCGTTATGTAGATATCATAAAACGCCCAAAAAACGTATTATCTCAAAATCTAAAAATTTTGTGATCGCAATACTCACCTATCGATGTGGGAAGTAAATACTACAACCAGTATTTGAGCATTTTACTGTATCATATAAAATTGCATCATCAAAACATGAACCCAAGTAAACGTACCCCCTACAACATTATACCCATACAATACAGTCTCAAATATCTCATCTTCCATTCCAATGTAAACAAGTCTAATCAAACAAATGCATAGCTGCTGTAATTCAAAAAGAAAAAATCCGCGCAGGAGGCTTTGAAGGGTCTGATCGGCTTGTCGCCTTAGGCTCAGCTAATAGACCCATTTCGGTATGGTTTTACAAACATACTTCACAATAAGGATACACCCCTTCAATGAGAGGGTCGCTTTGTTCAAGGGATAACTGTATACGAAGCGGAGGGTCCGAGGTGAACTCCGAAAGATATAGTTATTTGTCAGACGCAGTGCACACAGATTGCGATCTCAACGATCTTCGTTTTGTTATAAATAAGCGCAATATTTGAGGTCCACCCTTTTAACACGTTTTCACTAGCATCACATATACAAATGGACATGAAATGGTCTGTAGTACATATAAGCCTAGTCCAGGGATGGGATTCCGTTTTAAAAATGACATCGAGTTTGATATCAAAAACGATAATAGCGATTCCGTTTGCTACAATTCGACAATAAAACTGATACCTATACTCGACAGCTGCAGAGCAGTCGATTCGATGCTTAGATTCTCAAGATTGAGGTTATACATCTGTTTACACAAACATTATTTTATAGTGAACTCTGTGTCTGTACTGTTTTTTTGAAACTTAAGGGAAATTGTGAGTATATTGGTAGCAGCAGTAACTAGAAAATCAACTTTTATTTCACTATGGATGTTTGACTCATTCCAGCTATCAATTCAATACATCGTTGGTATGAACCTGTGGCGTAGAATCTCAAGGCAGCGAAAAACTGAGCCTCCAGAGTAATGCCCTTTCTTGAAAATCTCTCCTGAGCCAAAGGTCGAATATCCTCAATCAGATGCCTAGCCTAGAGGACTGTTTGTTTATGTTATTATATAATTTCGACAAAAATATATACATGCATGTACTCTTTATTTAATCGAAACAGTTCTATAAACCTTTTGACTTTTGATGGGAAGCTCGAAAGGATTGCTTTTTTCTGTTCTTCTCCGAATATTAATCAAGTATTGCTGTTCTCTATGTTGCTGTAATAGATGCTCTCTCACCACAATTGTCAACATTATTATGCCTATGAATATTATTATATCAAAGATGGAAACAAAAAAAAATAATGAGGCTAAAGATCAGAGCAGTCGATGCCGATGACACAGAAGTAAAAAAAAGAAAAAAATAATCTTTCTGGGTATATTTGAGGTTAGGACCAAAACACAACGATTTAATGTCATAGGTAGTTCATATGCGTCATTTCAACTATCGAATTCCCGAAGATTTCCGAAGCCAAAACAGATCGAGTAACAGAATCCGGGTTTATAATTTTATAATTCTATCGAGTTGATTATCTATCGAGATCGAGTTTCTCGATTCAGAACGGAATCTCACCCCAGAACACCCCTACAGAAATATACGCAATTTTAGCTTGTGTCTATCGTATTCACGAAATTCGTGGACCTAGGACTACTATCTATTCTGGCAGAAAGGCTGTATTTACATGTGGTGGTGCGGATGAGTCCTCACGACACATTCTACGTCGCTGTGAAGCCCTTGGGTATCACAGGCAGACTATATCAGGTTCAAGGGTCCTTGAACCTGAAGATATAGGATAACATATGTTGCAAAAGTTTTGAGAATTTTTTTTCAAAACTCGGAAGGTAGTTTCACCGTTGGAAACAATTCAGAAATCGTTATCATGGTAAACAGTCAACATCTAAACGTAACAATAAAGCCATTTTGGTTATGATATAAGTTGTCAAAATGTGGTACAAATTAAATATTCGGAAGAGTATTTACAGTCTAGTTGGACGACTTGAAAAATAAGAAATAGTTCGCCTATATCAAGATCAAAATATGTCTATTGCCACAATTTATCGAACTATCCGTGAATGCGAAGAAGTATTCCTTGTATAAATTTACCAAAAAGTGGACGTCCAAGAGCGTTGAATGCTGCTACGGTTTCAAAGAATGGTCAACAGAAGTGAACATCGAGTTGGAATTTCGACACGAAAGCTTGGACGCATTTTTCACGTCAATGCTAGCACAATCTGTAGAGAAATGAAGAGAAATAACTTAAAATTCCCAAAAAGAAGAAAATGTCCAAAGTATTCCCCAAATCTGTTAGAAAGAATTCCTCAATGCTGTCGCAATCTAAGTCGTACTCATTTTGCTGGCAACGTAAAAACTATTCTTGGCGATGAAAAGTATTTCATATTTTCGAACTCAGAAATCAAAGGTAATGGTGGTTTTTATACAAGAGACTTTGAGGCCTGTCCAGATAATGTAAAATTGAAACGAAAAGAAAAGTTTGAAAACAAAGTGTTAGTGTGGTGCGCTATACCAGGCGACGGTATTTCACAGCCGTACGTTGGGCGAGTTAGGGCCGAAGCAGTTACCGCAGAAGACTATACTAAAAAATGTTTGCCTAAACCACTCAATTTTATTAATACCCACCATATACAATATAATGTTTTGGCCAGATCTGACTTCAAGTCATTATGTTTTGCGACAACCCTCCCAATCTTCCTCAAACAAGACCTATTGAAACTCTTTGGGCTCAACTGAATGCCAAGGTTTATAACAATGGCTAGGAAGCTCAAAACGAACAGCAGTTAAGAAGAAGAATAATGCTAAAGAGACATTGATTTAGAATCTCTCCCAAAACCTTATGAGCAACATTAAAAGGAAATTGCGAGCCGTAGAAGATCATGGCCCATTAGCAGTACTTTAATATCATTTTTATATTAAGGAATATTGTTATTTTTTGCAGTTCTTGTTACAGTTCAAATATATTACTATTAGGCGAATTTCAAGATCTGGAAGAATTTTTCAAGTGCGCATTATTTTAGATGCACCCCGTTCAATCTACGTATACTTTCAGGGCTTTGAGCTTGTAAAGCTTTGATAAAAAATTTACTAATTAATACTTTAAGCCCTTTCACTATTTTTTTGACAAACTCTGTTCTTCATATACGCTAATAAAGGACAATCTCTTCTGCTTCTTCTTCTTCTTAATACAAATTCGATCCAATATGCCCACATATCAAATCCAGGACATATCTCATAAGCAATTTTTCAAAAATGCTCACCCTAATAAAAAGAAAACGCATATAAAAAAACGGATTAGGATACCGGGCCGCATCTTTTGTTTTTAAATTGGGATTTAATTTTTAAGATGACCGCAGTAAAGCATGTTTTGAAGGCAGGTAGAAGACCAGTCAAACTAAAGGCATGCAAGAAATCATCAAAACGACTGAAGACTATATAGGAGTCGTAAATTACCTAACGGGTACAGGGGGTGGAAGAAATGAAGTATGCATCTATAAGTACACTAACTAGACTCTATTAATCGACTCAATGTGGGCTGTACCATAACTATACTTTTATTCTTTTTTTTTCTATATTTTTTTAAATACCAATTGATAATAAATGCCAATTCCTACTACAATTTACTTTGTTGATAATTATGACAAACAAAAGAATAGATACCAAAACAAAATAAAAAGCAAGTACATATAAAGTAAAAAATTACGGAAGCCCTGAGGGACCACATATATTTAAAATTAAGCCAACGTTTCTAGATAAGTGGATCTTCTAGTTATTAGGTAGAAATTTTTAGATACTAGTATACTTAAGATAATACGTACGTATACACACTAGAAAAGCCATTTACCTCCTGAAGAATCAATTATTTCAACTCCTTCTCACCAAAATCAGGGACATTTACTTCCAACAAGATGGAGCCCCTCCCCAACGTGCCCATAAACTTACGGAATTCCTGAATAACGAAAAAGGGATTGAAAGTCATCGATACAATTCAAAATTTCCTCTCGGTTGATGAAAATAAAAAATTTCAGATCTTTCAGACCTTCAGGTTTGCCTAAAAAATCGAAAATCTTTGTTTGACCTTCTATCAATATGAAATCCCGTGTTTTAGACAAATTTAGGGTACTGATTATAAATCCGGTTGCAATTTAGAGTTTGTGTCGTTTGACGAAAATCAAAAATTTCTGATCTCTCAAAAAAATTGAAAACTTTTATTCGGCTCTCTATCAAGATGAAAGCTCGTGTTTTGCATTATTTGAACGTGCTGATTACAACTCGGGGCACAGTTTTGAGTTCCAGTGTCGTTTGACAAAAATCTAAAAATTAGATCTTCGGATTTACCCAAAAAAACGAAAATCATTATTTGGCTTTCTTTTAAGATGAAACCTCCTGTTTTGGATAATTTGAGGGTGCTGATTACAAAACCGGTCTCAGTTTTGAGTTTCAGTTTCGTTTGACTAAAATCAAAAATTTCAGATATTTTAGATCCTCAGGTTTACCCAAAAAATCGAAAATAATGATCTAGCTTTCTATGAAGACAAAACCTCGTGTTTTGTATAATTTGAGGGTGCTGATTACAAATCCGGTTGCAATTTGGAGTTTCAATGTTGTCTGACGAAAATCAAAATTTTGTGATCTTTCAAAGGTCTTACCTAAAAAATCTTTACTTGGCTTTCTATTGAGACGACACGTCGTGTGTTGGATAACTTGAGGGTGCTGATTACAAATACCTACGGTCTCAGTTTTGAGTTTCAGCCTCGTTTGACGAAAATAATAATAAAATTCAGATCTCACAGACCTAAAAAAATCGAAAATCATTATTTGGGTTTCTATTAAGTTAAAACTTCCTGTTTTGAATAATTTAAGGATGGTGATTAAAAATTCGGTCTTAGTACAGAGCTTTAGTGTCCTCTGACGAAAATGAAAAAATTCTGACCGACGGTTTGCCTAAATAATCAAAAATCTTGATTTGACTTTTTATTAAGATTAATCCTCGTGTTTTGGATAATTTCAAAGTGCTGATCACAAATCAATCACAAGTTTTGAGTTGCAGTCTCGTTTGAAGAAAATCAAAAATTTTTGATCTTTCAGCTCTTAAAAGGTTTACCTACCTACCTAAAAAATTGAAAATCTTTATTCGGCTTTCTATCAAGATAAAGCCTCATTTTTTTGGATAATTTGAGGATGCTGATTATAAATCCAGTCGCAGTCTGGAACTCTGGAGTTTTAATGTAGTTTGACGAAAATAAAATATTTCTGATCTTTCAGATCTTGAGGTTTACCTAAAAAATCGAAAATCTTCATTTGGATTTTTATTAAGATGAAACCTCGTGTTTTGGATAATTTGAGTGTGCAGATTATAAATCCTGTGTCAGTTTTGAGTTTCAGTCTCTTTTGACGAAAATTTCGGTCTCACATCCTAGGGTTTACCTAAAAAATTGAAAATGATTAATTAGCTTTCTATTAAGATGAAACCTCCTGTTTTGGATAAATTGAGGATACTGATTACAAATTCGGTCGCAGTTTAAAGTTTTAGTGTCGTTTGACGGAAATCAAAATTTTCTGACCTTTCAGATCTTCAGGTCTGCCTAAAAAATCGTAAATCTTTATTTGGCTTTCTAATAAAATGAAACTTTATGTTTTGCACAATTTGAAGGTTCTGATTACAAATCTGGGCGCGGTTTGGTGTTTCAGTGTCGAAGCTCCGTCTTTTGGATAGTTTGAGGATGCTGATTACAAATCTGGTTTCAGTTTTGAGTTTCAGCCTCATTTGACGAAAATAAAAGAATTCAGATCTCCCAGATCTTAGGGTTTACCTAAAAAATCTAAAATCATTATTTGGCGTTCTATTAAAATGAAACTTCCTGTTTTGAATAATTTGAGGATGCTGATTACAAATCCGGGCGCAGTCTTGAATTCCAGTTTTGTCGTTGGACGAAAACAAAAGCTTTCTGACCTTTCAGATCTACAGGTTCTCCTAAACAATCGAAAATCTTTATTCGGCTTTTTATTAAGATGAAACCTCATATTTTGGATAATTTGAGGGTGCTGATTACAAATCCGGTCTCAGTTGTGAGTTTCAGTTTCGTTTGACGAAAATCAAAAATTTCTGCTCTCTCAGATCTTATATCTCGTTAGCTATTAGGGCCACCAACCTTCAAAATGAGACGGCACCATAAGAGTAAAAAGAAAGGGTGGAGAAAGATCCAGAAAAGATAGATGGTTACCTCAGAGTAACAACTGAACATAGAGGTAGTAAACAAACCACTTCAGCATGGCGTGCTCAAAGCCATCATCTTTTGACACTCCAGCCTCCAAACACTGCCAACTAACCTGAAAATTCTTCCAATGCAACCCATGTTATAAACACTGCTCTGCACTGTCCCATCTCGAAAAACTGTTAAACTATACTCGAGTATAGCATAGCAAGTCCGTAAAGCTTCACTACAGTTACCAACAAATAGCGAATTCGATTTTACTGATCAAGCATAAAAGACGCATAAACAAAACAAACGTTTGACAGTCGGGGTTTATCGTGAACAAATCGCAGAAAAATTGTATAGGCGTTGCCACCTCCTCAAAATTTATGTATGACAGGATTTGCATTTATGGTGAAGAAAAATGCAGTAACGCAGTAGAGGTCAACATATCTATTGATTTTGCTGTAATCATTTCTGAACCATCAAAATACCGTCTTTTTTAACGTAGAATCGAATATTTCTGGATACTATACAATTAAGACGATAGTAGACAATTATGATTGCCATATTTTGTGGTCAATAGGACAACGTAAGAAAAGATGTTGGCCTATTAGAATTAGTTGTTTACTACCTCTATGTTCAGTTGTTACTCTGAGATGGTTCCATTTGCAGTAAGGAAGTCAATAAATACCAGGAGCTGTATAACAAATCAAGCAACATTTTGCTTCGCCCCAGTACATCAGGCGAAACAATAAAGCAGCCAAGCGCACATAAATTATCAAAAAGCGATTAAAATTATTCACGGCCATCAAAACTGAGTTTTTTTTAATGGCAATGATTTTTGATGATGAACTATATGAGATTTCGAGCTTCGCAGATTTTTTAATGACCCTTGCCGAACTTGATTGCACTTTGATTGTTTTAAAATTTATAAAGGTCCTACGACGATCAAGTATTATTATGGCTGAATTCATAAATCACCGCTTTTGAGATGCATGCGTCAAACGATTTCGGTTAAAATGCATTTAAAGCGGAAAATGCGCTATCATTATATAAAAAGCGCACATTTATCTCCATTTAAAATACTGCAGCTTTTAATGGTTTTATTTTTTTCGCCAAAGATTGATCCACGTGATGGATATAGATACCAATAAATTTAAGATTACGATATTTCATCATCATCATCATAGTCACAATGTCTTAACAGACATGTTGTGAACTCGTAAAATGCATTAAGTCGGAGCTAGAGTATTGCCGACAGGAATATTATCAATAGTTTTGAGAACTGTAGCACGCCATGGTTCGCGATTTACTGCCAGTTCAGTGGCGCTCTTGATACTCATATCTAGCAACTGTTTCGTCGTATCCACCCAGCGTGTAGGGGAACGGCCACGGCGCCGCCCACTCGGGGCGCGACCCTGAACTACAAGTTTCTCCATATTATCGCTTCTGTGAATATGTCCGAAGAATTTAAGCATTCTCATCGACACAATGGAGGATAGTCTCTTTGGATTACCGAGCTCATCCAGTATGGAAACATTAGTTCGATGGGCGGTATAAGGAATTCTCAGCATTCTCCTCCACGTCCAGATTTCAAAAGCATCTATGCGAGCTCGATCTGCCTTTTTAACAGTCCAAGTTTCCGAGGCATACAAAAATATGGAGAATACAAGAGACTGAACCAGTGACATTTTGGTAGCTTGAGTGATGTTATGGTCCGCCATATTTTAGTAGGCTTTGTCATGGCCAGTGGCCACCCGTGCCTGTTGAATGCGCCGTCGAATCTCATTGTCACAGCTACCTGAATTGTCGATCACAGAACCGAGGTACACAAAACTTTGAACTACCTCACAACGGCCTATTGACTTTATTTCTCGGTGATTGTCATGCTCTCTATCTACGATAATAACCTTGGTCTTGTTGTAGTTAATACCAAGACCATATGCTGCACTGTGTTGTTCTAAAACGTTCAATAGAGCTACTAGTTCTTCCTGAGAAGCAGCAATAAGGGTTGTATCGTCAGCAAATCTTAGACATTTTGCTTCCGCCAATAGTTATACCGCCATTCCAGTTGTCCAATACCTGTCTCATCACAAATTCAGAGTAAATGTTAAATAACATCGGAGATAATAGGCATCCCTGACGAACTCCTTTTCTGGTTGCTGTTTGACCAGACAGGTTACCATCAATTCTTACACGAGCTGAGCTAGACTCATAGAGTTGCTGTATGAGAAATACTAAGTGGTAAGAGACTCCCATGGAGAAAAGGATTTGCCACAGTTTAGGCCACTTTACGTTACCAAACGCCTTAGAATAGTCCACAAAGCAGATAAAAACGGAAAATAATGCTCTATGGCTTTTTCAATAATCTGTCTTAAGTTTAAGATCTGTTCACGCGTACCGCGTCCTTTTACGAAATCTGCCTGCGCCTGAGAAATTTGCCAGCCAATAAAACCCTCCAAACGAGACTGTAAAGTATATAGTATATATATGTTATATGGCCCTTTGACAATGAGCCTTATTGTAATAGTTTCAAACAATGAATCTATTGTAGGCAACTTTGTTGCAAAGTTACCTCCAAAGAAGACAAACAACTGATAACGACTTCCTGCAATAACAAGTCATACAAAGCATCATTGTTCGATGCCACGTGTGCAAACCACTTCTGTCAGCAGTAATTAAGTATAAAAGGGTGGTACTGCGTACCACAGTTGTTCAATACCCGGTTAGACTCCGTCATGTCAAGTAGTCATAAGATTCATTTGTAAAATTGTAACTTGAAAGTGCGACACAAGCGTGTGCCGCAAATAAAAGTTTTTAAAAAGTTAATCATTGCTTCAATGATATAACAAAAATTGGTGTCAGAAGTGGGATACCTCAACGACGTTAGAACGAGAACACCCCTAGACCGTAGGCTTGGACCTTCATACGTTTCAAGAGCCAGCAACGACCTAACTTCTGGACCCCTGTAGCAGCCAAGTCGTTTGGACTACAAGGACCGGCAGAACAAGGCGACCCCTGTCTCCAACAACGCTCAGGAAGTCTGCAAGCAGCGAGTACAAGGCCTGTCCTCACTAGCGGCGGCGGATCCCAATCCCCCAAGGGAACCCAAGCAACAAAGAAAACAAGAAAGAAAAAGAAGAAAGAAAACGGCACGGAGAACAGAGCGATTCCCGATGCACGGATACATGTAAGTCCAATACTGAAATCATTCACTTCCAGTTAGTGTGATTATCTGGTATAAGGTATAAACAAAGTATAATTAAATAGAATTAATAAATTTTCATTCACAAAATAATTTCATAAACAAAATTCAAAATGGCAACTAATAATACGCGAGCTGATGTCGACTCCGCCACAGTAGACGATATTATAGAGCCATACCGATTGTCTGAAATATTCTCCATAATACCTGAATACGATGGCAATCCAATACTTTTGAACACATTCATTAACTCCTGTCGCACTGCTTATCAAATGGCAGTGAACGATCAGAAAGCTCTAGTCATTTTACATTTAAAAAATAAGTTACGCGGAAAAGCAGCAGAGTTGATAAACTCTAGAAATCCCTCCACTTGGGAAGAAATTCGAAGTTTGCTAGAAACACATTTTGGTGACCTTCGAGACCTAACATCCCTTATTGCTGATTTACAGCGCATCAGGCAAGTACCTGGTGAGTCAGCGTTAACTTTTGCTGCGAGACTTCAGACGCACAATGCAAAAATGCATTCTGCAGTCAACCGACAACCCCTAACACGAGAACAAAAATTAGCTCAATCATCCCTCATCGAAACGATGACACTAAACACACTCCTTACAGGCTTAGAACCTCGTATTGGTGTAGTTGTCCGATCAGGAAACCCTCCTGATATGTTAACAGCCATGTCACATATAAAAAGGGAACTCCAACTGTCATACTTGGAAAACCAAAGGTTTGCTAGAATGCAAGTTCCAAATCAAAAACCAAAAATTTGCAACAATTGTCAAAGGAAAGGACATGTAAGTTCTGAATGTAGGACGAACTCTACACAGTCATTTCGTACTCAAGTACAACAGCAAAATCCTATGCCACAATTTAGACCTCAGGAATATTCTAGACCGAATTTTCCTAATCAAGCCCCTAGTTCGTTTAATTTCCAAAATTCCAGACCAGGTCAAAGTCAACAGTCAAGACCAGTTCAAAATCAAGGGCCTAGCTATCCCATTCAACCAGCCCAGAATTTTCAAAATCGACACCCTGTAATCAGGCCTAACCCTAGTTACCAGCCTAATACGAATTTCCAAAGGAATATTCGACCAAATCCAAGCTACAACCCATCACAGAGGGCACATGTCTTAAATGAGTCTCAGTCATCTGAGATGGACATTGATTACCCTTATACTGAACAATATTACGAAGAACCCTATGAAAATTACCAAGATTATTACGAAGAACCCTCGTACGGATCTTCATACGGAAATGATCCTCATGATCAGGATTTTCCCATGCTTGCGATAGAAGAAAAACCTCCTATCGACAGTTCCGAGATAAACCAATTAGAAACGAGGATACAGAAATTGAGCCTAATGGACAATTTCAATCCAAATTTAAACTTCCCAGAACGAAAATCCCTTTAAACCAAAATCAAGTTCATACAGCTGCATCTAGTAATTTATTTTATATGAAAGACACAGGTGGATTAGGTTTCAAATTTCTTATCGACACTGGTGCGTCGTTAACTATTTTTAAACCGTATGTCATTGAAGGCTATACTCACAGAAACACAGAGAATATGATTATTCAAGGCATTACTGATGAGAAAGTGAAAATATCTGAATCAGCATGGATAAATTTTTCCGACGTACACGATCCACACAAAGTTTATATTCATGATCTAGATATCGAGTTTGACGGACTTTTAGGTGTTGATTTTCTAGAACATTTTCATGCAGTCATAGACGTAGTAAACCAAGTTCTAATTACTAACTATGGAGTTGTACCAATTTTCAAAGTAACAGATGATGAAAAATTATCAAAATTTGAAAGTGCTAGTTCATCAAAACCGCCAGAGAACCCTTCTCATTTTCAAGAACTTTCAGAAGTAGTCAACAACATATACATTGAACCAAGATTAGAGAAATGCGTAAAATTAAAATCAAGTCTTAGAAATACTGAAGCTATATTATTATCTACTGAACAAGACAAAGTTCGAATTCCAAATGCTCTTGTCAAAATTGATAATAAAGGTGAGTTTATCACTACCATTTTAAATTCAGATTGTTCTGCTAGAGAAGTTACTTTTCCTTCTTTATCTTTTGAACCTTTTGATATTCAAGAAGTGAACAACTTCAAAGTTGTTGAAAAAGAAGCAGATACAGAACTTATAAATAGAAAAGAAAAGATTTTGGATAGTTTACGTTTAGACCACTTAAATGAGGAAGAAAGAAAATTAATAACTGATTTGTGTTTGAACTTTTCTGATATATTTTATCTTGATGGTGATAATTTAACTTTCACCAGCGAAATTAAACACCCAATAAATCTCTACAACGAAAAGCCCATATACACAAAGTCATATAGGTACCCCCAAATTTACAAACAAGAAGTAAAAGAACAGGTTGCAAAATTACTAGAACAAGGGATAATTCGCCATAGTATAAGTCCTTTCAATTCTCCTATATGGATTCTACCAAAGAAGATGGACGCCTCCGGAAAACAAAAATGGCGTATGGTCATAGATTATAGAAATTTAAATGCCCAAACTATCGATGACAAATATCCTTTACCACTTATCTCAGATTTATTAGATCAATTAGGCAAATGCGAATATTTTAGCACCCTCGATTTAGCATCTGGTTTTCACCAAATCGAAATCGAACCCAAAGACATACCCAAAACAGCTTTTACAGTCGAAAATGGTCATTACGAATTTGTTCGAATGCCATTTGGTTTAAAGAACGCTCCATCCACATTTCAACGTGTAATGGACAATATTCTTTTAGGAATTCAAAATGAAAGATGTCTTGTTTACATGGACGATCTTATTGTCTATAGCCCTACCGTAGAAGAACATAAAAACCGCCTTAAAGAAATTTTCAAAAGACTTCGAAAATCTAATCTCAAACTTCAACCTGATAAGTGTGAATTTTTGAGAAGAGAAGTTGCTTACTTAGGACATATCATTACCCCCGAAGGTGTAAAACCAAACCCTTTGAAAATAGATTGTGTTAAAAGATTTCCAGAACCCAAAAATCAAAAGGAAGTAAAATCATTTTTAGGATTAGCAGGTTATTATAGAAGATTCATTCCCAACTTTGCCAAAATTTCAAAACCCTTAACCCTTTTATTAAAGAAGGATGTTACCTTTAATTTTTCTCTCGAATGCAAACAAGCATTTGAAGCTTTAAAGAAAGCTCTTACAACATCCCCTATATTAATTTATCCAAATTTTTATGAAACATTTATTGTAACTACTGACGCAAGTAATTATGCCATTGGTGGTGTATTATCACAAGGCCCTATAGGTAAAGATCTTCCGATAGCCTATGCTTCCCGTACTTTGAGCAAAGCTGAACAAAATTATTCTGTCATTGAAAGAGAACTCCTCGCTATTGTATGGTGTGTACGCCACTGGAGAGGTTATTTATATGGTAGGAAATTCAAAATTGTTTGTGATCAAAAACCCTTAACATGGTTATTTTCCATATCTGACCCTGGTAGTCGTTTAGCTAGATGGAGATTAAAACTCGAGGAATATGATTACGAAATTATTTATAAACCCGGCAAAACAAATAAGAATGCAGACGCTTTGTCCAGAATCAAATTACCCGATATGAGCAAACGTGCAACAGTAAATACCTTTTCTGCTGATTGTGATGATGCAGAAACATCCACGCAAAATATAGAAAGTGAATTTAATATTTTCTGTGACCTATATAAAACAACATCTTTAATTGATTATAGTAAAGTCGAGTTTTCAACAGCTCAACTCTTAGACAAAAGTCATAAACAAATTCTTACATTTTTCAGACAAGATTTTATGTCTCAATTACATGAAGAAATTACTTTAGACATTTTTGAAGAAAATCTTGATTTTTCAGCTAATCGAATTAATGTCGCTTCCAGCAAAACTGTTAAGGATAGAAAATATCTTATTATTCCCCTTCCCGCAGATCCAGATTTATGTAATATGGTACTTTTTGCATCTATTTATAATAGTAAACATCTCATAGATTTATCTCAGACAGTGTTTGTCGAAAACAATCTCGACATTCCAATTTTGGAAATGATGTCATTTATTTTTGCAGAAGAAAATTTAAAAATGGTCATTTGTCAAAATGTTTGTAAAACCCCAAGTTCCGATGAAATCCCGGTTATTTTGGAAAGCAATCACAGGAAACTTAGACTCTGATGATGGAGAATACTTCAACAATTGCATTAATAAACTATCTCAAGATGAACATCAGATAGAAAATTTAATGAAAAACCAAATTTCAGTTACTACATCAGTAATTAAAAGTTTTAATAATACCATTCGAAAATTACAATTAGATGAAGAAACTTTCAATTCTGATTTAAGTCAAATTGAAATAACTATTTACAATATTTCTGAATCACAAGCATTTTATAAAGCTCATTTGGAAATGCTAGAAATATGTGAATCACTTATGGAAAGTTATTTATTTTTGGAAGAAACCATTAATGACATTTTGAATGCGATTACATTTGCAAGATTACATATTATCCATACTTCAATAATAGATCCAAAAGACTTAATGTATTTCTTACAAGAAATTTCTCGTAATCTGGTAAGAAACAGTCTTCCTCTACCAGTCTATGAATCACATGTTGCTACATATTTAGATATTATTGAACTTGAAGCTTTTCAAACAGAATCGAGAGTTATATTTGTCCTTAAAATACCACTAGTTGAACCTGAAAGTTATACTTTGTATAAAATTGTACCTTTACCCGTACCAGATAAGCGTACTGGCCTATTCCATGTCCTATTGACATCACGAAGGTACATAGCTCGAAGTGATGATTCATTATTGTATTTATCTATTCGTGATCCGGATAAATGTAAAAAGCTCTCGTTCTTAACAAAATTATGCTCAGATGTATTACCATATCCTGTTGACGAAAATGCTATTTGTGAAGCTCAACTATTAAAATATAGCATTACGTTGCCAAAAACATGTCAAGCCACAGTGATAGCTGCAGAAGGGTATACAGTTGTATCATTATCAATAAATCATTGGCTAGTAACAGTAACACAGCCTATTCCAGTTACAGTAAAATGTCCAAATAAGGGTGTAGTTACAAAAACCATTGGCAGTAACTCTATATTGAAACTCCAGCCAGATTGCAATGCCTTTATAGGTAGCACTCGAGTACACTCAAAACCTCGAGTAGATGTTTACAAAAATATGACATACAAAAGTCACCCTATCGAAATTCCATTCCAATGCTGCAAAGACTTGCCTAAAAAAGAGGATCTTCCAGTATTAAAGTTCCTCAAATTGAATAAATTGAATCTTGATGATTTAGAAGTTGCACATCATAAATTGGACAAAAATGCAGAAGAACTGGATAAGATAATAAATGAGCCCTTCATTTCGAAAAACAGGTCATGGCTTACATACACTGTAGTTACCTTAATTTGCATTATCTTGGTACTATATGTGATATGCAAATGTAGAAAACGAAAACCCTTTCGACTATCCATTACTGGTGCAATACGTCCCGATGATGATCCAGACCCTCAAGGAAGTTCTCTCAAAAGTTATCCACGACTCTTCCCAAGAAGACGTCCCAGCTTCCAAGGAGAAGGAATTCCTGAAGAAATTCCACTTTCGTGACTTGTGCAGTGTATGTGATTTTGTGGAAAAAATTGTGAAAATTTGTTAGTCAGGACTTTAAGCATTTTTACCTTTTGCAATTTTATTTTACATTTTACATTTTTATTTTATTTTGAATTTTGATTTTACATTTTTATTTTATTTCCATTTTGGGAAAAGTTGTTGCATGGCATAGCAACAACTTTTTGAAAAAACGGGGAGTTGTTATATGGCCCTTTGACAATGAGCCTTATTGTAATAGTTTCAAACAATGAATCTATTGTAGGCAACTTTGTTGCAAAGTTACCTCCAAAGAAGACAAACAACTGATAACGACTTCCTGCAATAACAAGTCATACAAAGCATCATTGTTCGATGCCACGTGTGCAAACCACTTCTGTCAGCAGTAATTAAGTATAAAAGGGTGGTACTGCGTACCACAGTTGTTCAATACCCGGTTAGACTCCGTCATGTCAAGTAGTCATAAGATTCATTTGTAAAATTGTAACTTGAAAGTGCGACACAAGCGTGTGCCGCAAATAAAAGTTTTTAAAAAGTTAATCATTGCTTCAATGATATAACATATATAATATATATTTAGGTGACACAAAAAAAAGGTAGAATCAAATTTGAGGATAAGTTATTACGCAAATTAGGTTAGAATTGAGCTTACTTAGCTTACTTCAACTACAACTACTTCTGCTTCACTTAAAAATACGTTAGTTTATGAAGATAGCATAAACTCAAATATTACGATACTTAAATAAAACCCTAGATAAGTTTAAATCATCCACATGATATTTTAATCAGTATACTGGATCTGACACTACAATACTTAGTGGGCCAGTAGTGAGTGGACGGAAGATTGTGGGCTTACTAAAACTTATTTCAAAAATTTGTCGCTTGATCACGGTAGGGAACCTTGAGTGCTATTATAACAGTAGAATATTCTCACTTAAATTTCGACGTTCGTACACTGTGATTCATATGAAACTTACTTTTTTCTCTTGAATTCTAGTGTGACTTTATGTATCATAGATAGAACTTTAAACGAACCATTTAGGCCCAAATAACCATTTTTTGTATAAGTAGATATCAGAAAAAAATTGAGTATCGCAGCGATTATAAAACTTAGAAGGCCTTAACTTTGCGGTCCAACTAAGCATGAAATGCATCACCTTAGGTCAGACGGTAAAAATTTGAATTCTTTTTGTACTTGGAGTAATCATTAAATTGGTTAAGGAAATTTCAGTCACAGGTAACTTGATTATTTTAAATGAGAATACCTAATTTTTTTATACCATCAAATGTAAAATCTGGTAACCTTTCCAACAATATAAGATTGCCAATACCAATCTTCTTTAGTTTTCATTTTATTTCAAATTTTCATTCAAATCGGTGTTTTTTAATTTTCCTACGCGTAAGCAACCTAGCAACGGGAAACAGGGTAACCCCGATTTGGGTTCCGGGTCACAGCGGAGTGGAAGGCAATGTATTGGCCGACGCACTAGCAAAAGGAGGAACTGAATCTGTGTTCATAGGAGGAGAACCATTCGCGGGCATTGCAAAAAGCACCGCCAAAAAGACCAAAGACCATCTCGGACTGGGCAGTGAGGACACCACTCCTGAACTGGCGAGATAGACCAGGGCTACTGCACTCGAAGGCGTTTATAAGATACCCCTCGAGTCAGGCCCCCCTGAGGATCATGGAATGTAATAGGTACGACCTCCGCATTCTGGTCGGTCTGCTAACGGGACATGGTCGTCTAAGATACCATATGCGGAAGTTGGGTCTTGATGTCTTGAACAAACTTCAGACTGTCGCTTCTGCTACGTGGAGGACGAAACAGCGGAGCATATTCTTTGCTCCTGTCCAGTACTGGATAATGCTAGTTTCCAGACATTCGGCTTTGCCCAACTGGAACCTCATGACTTCAAGGAAGTTTCACCCTTTTCGTTGATCGCCTTCGTAAAGAGGTGCGGACTGTACGGTGAACTCTAAAAAGGTGTGGAGCCACAATAGACACAATTGAGTCGCAGTGGAAAGAGGCAGCTCTGCCCCACTCACTTTCAATCTAACCTAATCTAACCTAACCTAGGCAACCTAGCAGGCTATGAAAAAACAAAAACCCGTTAAGATAGAAGAATTTAGGGGTCTAGCAAAAATTTCGATATTCAAAACTTAATGTTTGTGGGACTTCAATAATCAAAGACCATACAAATTCCAGGCCAACCATAAAAATTACTCAAAATAAGAATTAATGCACTAGATCTGTTTGTTACAACGACGAAAAAAGAAAAGATAAATGCTGCTAAAATTATATTGGGCTAGGCATCTAACATTGATTATATGCCAGTTTGAGCCTTTTAGAAAATTCACGGGGATTCCAATGGCCAGTAACCGTTTGACGGTAATTCTTGGTTAAAATTAAAAAATTCGAGGGGGAGGGTGGGGGCATGCAAAATGTCATCGGTGCCCTTGGGAGTCACATATTTTGATGCACTTGGTTATTTTACGTATCGTATACCAGCGCCACATTTTACCTGATCCCGGGGGTGTAAACTAACTCGCGTCCGTGGCAGAATACCACACGTGCACCCTGGGTAACGCTAAATGAGTTAGAGCGATCTTTGGCAGCCAGATTATATCGTTAGATCTCCTGGCTTTACTTTACATGGATTCTCGAAACGGTCCTTCTCAGGACCCATTAACAAAAAATCTCGGAGAGATTGTTAAAATTTTTCAACTTAACGCTGAAGGTCTTAGCAGAGCTAAGTGTGATTACATATCAAAGCTCTTGCTAGACAATAATATAGACTTGGCCATTATCCAGGAAACTCACATAGAAAACGAGGAGCAACAACGTCAAAGAGGCAAAATTCATGGATATGATCTACTTGGAGCCACCTATCATCGTTCGTACGGTCTTGCAACCTATGTCCGGAATGACATTGTCAACGCTAAACTCGTTTCCTGCACAACTTCAAACATCGAACAGATAACAACAAAAATAGGAGACATCACCATAGTCAATGTATACAAGCCACCGCAGCAATCTTGGCCTGATAATACACTAGAGGTACATCAACACCCTGTGGTATACGCCGGTGATTTCAATAGTCACCACACTATCTGGAAATACCGGAGCACAGACGAAAATGGAGAACACCTGTTAGACTGGGCTGATTCCAATAATTTCAACTTAATTTTTGACGCCAAAGAGCGTAAAACCTTTAGATCAGCTGCATGGAACACCGAGTCTAATCCAGACCTGTGCTTCGCATCAGTTGACTCTCAAAATCGTCAAATACCGGTTTCAAGGAAAGTTCTGGACGATTTTCCACACAGTCAACATCGTCCGATTATCCTCGAAGTTGGAACCCAAATTCCAATCGTCCGCTCTACACCAAGACCGAGGTGGAATTTTGGAAAAGCCCAATGGGGCAAGTTTGCTGCGCAGCTGGACTCAGCCGTTCGATGGCTCCCCCCAAAAAGTAGCAGCTACGACAGATTCATTAAAGCTGTTATAACAACAGCTAAAAGGTGCATCCCCCGAGGTTTCCGAAGAGAATATGTTCCGGGATGGAACGATGACATAGAGAGGCTTTATCAAGAGTTTAAGAACAGCGGAGATTCTGAAATAGCTGATGAACTCCTTCACTCTCTAGATGCAGAACGCTGCAAAAAATGGGAACAAGCAGCCAGTAACATGAACTTCAAAAAGTCAAGTAGGAAAGCTTGGAGCCTTCTTAGGAAACTAGGGAGCTCTAACCCACCCACACGCCAAAATAATGAAATATCGGCTGACCAAATCGCAGCACGAGTTGTAGCACTCTCTAAGGTCCCAACTAATAGACAGCACTGTAAAGATGTTAAGAAACAACTGAAAGAACGTCGTCAAGCAACATTAGCTCACCCTGTATACTCCACACCATTCACTGTTGAAGAAGTAAATAACGCCTTGGAAAACACTAAGCCTGGCAAAGCCCCTGGATTTGATGGAATTCACCCTGAGTTTCTCAAAAACTCTGGGAAACATACCAGAATGTGGCTGAGCAAATTTTTCAGTGACATCTTACAAACAGGAAACGTACCAACGAAGCTTAAAAAATTAAACGTTATTGCAGTGCTGAAACCATACAAACCCAAGAATCTACCTGAGAGCTATCGGCCTATATCCCTACTGAGTTCATGTTATAAACTTCTTGAAAGGATGATACTAAATCGGATAGGTCCAACAATACTGGAACATATTCCCATTGAACAGGCTGGCTTTAGGCCACACCGTAGCTGCACGGATCAGGTACTCAGCCTAACAACCCACATTGAGGCTGGGTTTCAGAAACGGCTGAAAACTACAGTAGTGTACGTCGACTTGACTTCAGCATACGACACAGTCTGGAGGGAAGGCCTTCTTTTCAAACTCCTGAAAGTAGTACCGTGTGGCCGAATAACGTCGCTATTAAACAACATGCTTTGCGATAGGCCCTTCCAAGTAATAACGGGTGACAGCAGAAGTAAAATGAGGCACCTAAATAATGGTTTACCCCAGGGCTCAGTTCTTGCTCCAGTCTTATTCAACCTATACATTTCTGATATACCCAACACCATTTCAAAGAAGTTCATGTATGCCGACGATATTGCTCTAGCCGCTCGTAGTAATACAATAGAGGAGGGCAGTAGTATTTTATCGGAAGACCTTAGTGTGATGGGAAGATATTTTGCAGACTGGAAGCTGATTCCAAATATGATGAAAACTGGAGTGTTATGCTTTCACCTCAATAACAAGCAAGCTAGAACTGAACCTCAGGTATACTTCAATGACAACTTAGTGCGCTACAATCCTCACCCAAAATACTTGGGGATAACAATGGACCGAACATTATCATTTAGAAAACATCTAGAAAACACAGCAGCAAAGCTTAGCACCAGAAACAATATTATTCATAAATTGTGCGGTACCACTTGGGGGGCAAACGCAACCACCCTCAGAATATCTGCCCTCAGTCTTGTTTATTCTACTGCTGAATACTGCGCCCCAGTATGGTTAAACAGCCCTCATGCAAAAATGATTGACACCAAATTGAATGAGACAATGAGAATAATTAGTGGCTGTCTAAAAACTACCCCCCTACCGTGGCTGCCCGTTCTGTGCCATATCACTCCTCCTCATATTCGTAGACAGGATAAACTGGTGAAGGAATACAACAAAATACTATCCAATCCCCAACTTCCACTGCATACTGACCTAGATGATGCAGATCTTCGGAGGTTGAAATCTAGAAATCCCCCATTACCATTTGCAGAACGGCTCTTGCGGGATGGCTTCCAAGTTGATGAGCACTGGAGGAGGGATTGGGAAGTCCAGAAGCCGGTACAGGCTCCACCAACTATGGACCCCACTTTAACCCTGCCAGGAATGGAATTGCCTCGCCATACATGGAAAACCCTTAATCGAGTCAGAACGTCGCATGGCATCTGTCGTGACTCGTTCTTTAAATGGGGGATATCTGAATCATCGTCCTGTGACTGTGGAGAGCCCCGGCAGACTGTTCAGCATATTGTCACCGAATGCCCGATTACCGCATATGCTGGACAACAGTCGGATTTCTTCGAAGCCTCGAAGTCGGTAGTTGACTGGATAAATGGTCTTAATTTTAAAATCTAAAAACTATTTATTTTTGTTTGTTTTATAACCTGATCCCAACGAAGTTTTGACTATTATTTAAAGTGACAAGTTAGTGACAGTGTGACAAATCCAGAGTTTGACGTATAGCGTTTTCGACTTATTGCCCTACACTGCACCCATAGGAACTGAGTGTCAAAATTATGTTCGTCTTAGATCTGAGTGCAATACTAGTGTGGTTTTTTGTTTTCGACTTATCCGCTTAATTGCACTTGAGTGCAAATTATCGCCACGGACTCTCTGAGCTCGTGGAGATTTCAGTGCATTTTTGACGTCTATAAAATATTAATTATAACCTATTTTATTTGTCAGAGAAAATGATTTTTTGAATTAAGAACTGCGTAGTGGGGTAGTATACATAGTAGCATGGATGCTACGATAGGTTACGAAAGGTGCGGAAAGTGTAGTTGGAAGAACTGCGAATATCGTCATCTTCGGATGATGAGGAAATTGAAGCATATCTAGTTAAATTATTGCAAACAACGGCTGCGGGTGTCCCAAAAATACGAATATTTGTTGAAGGTGTTATTCATAAACTGACGGAAGAAGAGATACAACAAGATATACATAAGTATTTACCGATATAGATTGATATTCATTTTTAGTGCAAAAGCCATATTGCACAAAATGCTGTTAGTTTATATGTCGATAAATAGAATAAATGATTGAATAAGGCAGATTCAAAGTATTCAAATTCCAAAACCAGCACAGAATGAAATTGAGCTCTCGGGATGCAAAATAACATCAAACTGTCATCAGTTGGCTGACAGAACAGTTACTTGAATAGCACTGAAATTTGGTGTATGTTCGAATTACCAGTTCAGATTTATTGCACTTCTGGGCACCAGACGAGTTTTCAATGTGCATTGTAGTACAATCGTGGTTAAAATTAGTGCAGGAAGTCGAAAACGCTAGTAGTTTTAGCCTATGACTTTAGCAACTTATAATTTTGATACGCCACATCACTGAATAGCCACAGAAGGCAATTTTGTTGTGGTTGGTCAGTTCCAGTTCCAGTATCCAACAACTTCTCGGTATATGACATTTAGCATATGTGAAAAATAGTTTGTTGTTTTTTTTTGTACTTCTGTGATTTCTTACGCTGATTTATCATCAATAAGGACTGTTCGAGTGTGAGGATTTTACGTTTACTGAGGTCTGTTATCGCTATTCTAACCTAAGCCTTCATTTTTCTAAGGTTTCTTGGAGAACTTGGCATGTTTCTCAGTTATTATTGATTATTTTTATATTTTAGCATGATTGAGAAAGCTTCAGCTCAATACACGACTTTTATATTTGATAATCCCTTATGGGTTTTTAGGTTGGATCTCTTTTTGTTTGGATACTGAACGCTGACATTGACAGAAGTGACGTCAGAGTTATGTACCGTATAAAATTTGAAGACTGATAACTGGCACATTAAAGACATCACAATATACTACCAAAACTTGTATATGTTCCTTCAGTTCTCGGGTATTTTAGGCTCAATAAAAATATTGATAGGATTCAAAATTCTTCATTTACCATTTGTTGGCTAAATAATATCAGTGCTTTGAATACCATTCACATAAATGTATGACAGATACTGATGATATTTTCACAGTCTGTACCTGTTGGTGAACCCATATTTTTTCTATAACACACTTATCTACTTATCCAAAACCCATTCGTAAACAAGTGAGACAGGAAAGTATAAATCTTCGAACTAACTATACTCATTATTTTCATTAAAAACTAATATCCTCGAACCTCATTAAAATATTTTCAGGTGGAAGTTAATTTAACTGGGAGAAGGCCAATTACTTTGTTTTGACTGAGTAGCGCGGACTTATGAAAAGCTAATCTTCATATTATTCTTCTACCGATAGAAGACTGGTAAAACGCCAACGCTTGAATGAGAGTATTCGCTCAGGGGCGTACGTCTATAACTATGGCTTACAATCTAAAAAGTAAATTCAAAAAGCCTCATCATAGATAAGATCAGGTATCCAGTTTTTGAGGATATGCCCAGATTTTAAGAGGCACGTCTCCTTGTCACCACAAGTGCGTCGCGCAAGCTTTTGCCCAGTCTGTGGGTAGTAGTAATAGTAATAGATGTAGGCTGCGCCTAGCAAGCAGGCTCCAGTAGGCCCACCTTGCCATCCCCAAATATAAATAAATAATAAATAAAAGTTATTTACCTCAATTGTTAGTATTTGGATGTTTTTCCATCGCTTTAAATATATTTACAGTTGTTTCAAATCCATGTCATTGAAAGAATTCAATCCTTATATTCGAAGTAATCACAGGTACGCCAATAAATTCAAAATAATATTATATTCGTTCTAGCTATATGTATAATCCTTCTAATACCAGTATTGGCATATAATGTAATCAAAACATGTTTCATTTAAGCAAAGCATACAATCTATTCAATGTACAAAAATTATTACTGCAACAGCAGTTCGTGATAATTCATCTGATAAAAATTAATTTTGTTTCAAGGGCCCTTGTCGTTCGCTGAACTATAATCAGTATTCGGCGGGACTGATGGCCCGATTCAAGGAACGTAAAAATAAACACTTGCCTGCAAATTTTCAGCAATATCACTCTTTCCGTTCCAAAGTTATTTGCTTGGTTCCATACTTTATCCCAACTCTGTATAGCATCTCAACTCCGTTATGCTGTCTGCTTTTGGGGATCGTCGCCTGCAGCAGAAACTGTTTTCATTGTTCAAAAGCGAACGGTACGCTGTATGTTAGGTTTATCTCCAACAACTTCCTGTAGAGGAAAATTTAGGCAATTAAAGCTTCTCACTCTGACAGGCATCTTCATTTTTGAAATTGGGACGTACATATTTTTGAACTCAGGTGAATTCACCGTAAACAAGGACCACCACGACTATAATACTAGAATGAGAAATAATTTCAGAATACCACATGATCACCCTCAAATTACCTCTAGTGCTCCTCACTCTCTGGGCTTGAAAATTTTTAATCAGCTGCCAGATGATACAAAAAACCAGAAGACGCTGAGTATGTTCAAACAGAAACTAAGGTGATTCCTGGTCGAAAAAGAATTATACTCGTTGAAAGAGTATTGGGTCTAATTTATTTTGTATTAATCCGTTATTTTAGTTGTCCGTATTGATGTACATATGTGTATTGTATGTGTTTACTGAACTGTAAGTGTATTTTAAAAATTTGCTTCTGATGTACAAATTGACTTGTTCTATATCTCTTTTGAGATCAAAAGAATTAATAAAGAAGCAAACAAACAAACAAATCTTCTGCTCCGTGCCCTTTTTCATCTCTCATTAGAGAAAGCTAACGCCATACCGCCGCGTTCTAGAACGCCTTCTGTTTGACCTGATCGTTAAAATCTTTTAGTCTATATGATACATGGTCAACTTTTCTAATGGCGTAAACGAATCTTATGCATGAATTTTGAACACGCTGTATGCGATTCAATATCTCCCTGAGTATCACAATACAATAATGTTTCTAAAAATATGATCCCTAAACCTCAGATCCTGAACGATTATCAATTCAAGATTTTTCGAGTTGTCAAGAATATTTATAGTGTCATTATTTGTGGGGGTTTGATGCCCACAGTGGAGAAACTACGCGGTTTTCTGTACTTCCTTTTATTTAGTATTAAGTACAGTCTCCTGAATATGATTGAACGGTGGAGGAATATGATGGTCGTGACTCTTTAAGTATTAAATCTTTTCTTTTTTTTATGGACTATGGCGATGTGGTGTAGGTTACGGTGTGAATGTGTATTTTTTATGGTGAAGGTGTTTTATGACGTCTGTCTACTCTGACACTGACTCTGACACTGCACAACTTGATATTTTCGGGAACAAAATACAAGGCGATTTTGCTCCCATTCAAACCACTCCATATCCGTCCATCGCCAATGCATACAAATAAAGTTCACAAACCGGAAATAAGTATATGAAAATAAATAAATGCTATTAGTGATTTTAACTACTACTCTGCTATCAACGCAGATATCAAAACAATTGTCGAGTGGGGATTAGTAAATAAAGCACAGTTCAAGTACAGAAAACTCAGGCAACAACACTTACAAAGAAGTCTGACGTTCACGTTGGCTTACCAACAGTGGAAATGGAGGGTCACCTCATAGACGAGTCACCTTCCGCCAAGCTTTTGGGGATCAACAACAACATGTCCTGGCACGACCACGTCGTCAGTATTGTTAAAGCGGCATCCAAGAAGCTTGGAGTTTTGTTCCGCTGTAGGAAGCTGTACACACCAGAGCAACTACTGCTGCTCTACAAGGCACAGATTCGACCATCGCTGGACTATTGCTCCCTTGTGTGTGGATGCACTCCCTAAAGCTTCTAGACACTATCCAGAAGAGCGCAATTAGACTAATCGATACGCCAAACCTCACAAAGGACCTCCATAGCCTGGAACATCGAAGAAGGGTGGCTGACCTGTCCCTGTTCTACAGATTCTATCACGGAAGATGTTCGAGTGAGCTCTCTCAGGTAATAACAGCAAAGGCCGTCAGAACGAGGAACACTAGAGAGGCTCTGCGAGCTCATCCTTACCAGGTCGAGGTCCCTACTCCACGAACCGGTCTCCTCCAGCATTCCTTCTTTTGGAGGACTTCGAAGCTGTGGAACGAGCTGCCGGGGAATTTGTTTCCCGCCGGCTACAACCTGTAGCGTTTGAAATCTAACGTGCACCGACACTTATCCTCTCGCAGCGCTCCTGCAGCGCCATAGGCTTTTAGCCTTTGCGGGAGGTTGACCATAAAAAATCTGATCTTAAATTTAGACTCTACACCTGTTTTCTTTGCAAATATTAACACTACTGATTTGGAAGGATTTAGAAGAAGAAAATGATCAGCTGCTACATCTGCCAGACATTTTAGATCACTGTTGAAATTATTGTCCATAGTATCTACATCAGCACTTGGAAAAGATAAATAAACGTGCGTATCATCCACATATGTATGTATAGAACAGTGTTCAATGCATTGGCTTGTGTAGAGCGTGAATAGTAACGGGCGCAAAATGGATCCATGTGGGACCCCGGATTTAACTTCTGGATTGTGAAGTTTTGTCTTCTAATTTTAGAGACTGGGTACGATCTTGTAGATATGAAGCAAAAAGCAATAATGACTCTTCTGTAAGGCCGCATGGCTTAAAAATAGCTAATAATGTTGAATGGTTGACGGTATCAAATGCTTTGCTAAAATCTAACATGACCAATACTGTGCAGTAGTCATTGTCTAAAGCCTGAATAATATCATCTGTTATGTGAAGTAAAGCAGTTGTGCAACTGTACCCAGAACTAAAACCTGACTGTGTAGATGGTAATATCTTATTGTCTACTGATTATTTGACCAAGTGACGAGCAAGTACTTTTACTTCCCACACCGATAGGTGAGGGGAGTATTGTGATCGCGAAAAAAATTTTCGATTTTGAGATAATACACTTTTTGGGCGTTTCATGATGTCTACATAACGAAAATCCACGTCACTCATTTCCGTCGGTCTGTCTGTCGGTCTGTCTGTCTGTCTGTCTGTCTGTCGGTCTGTCTGTCTGTCGGTCTGTCTGTCTGTCTGTCTGTCCGTCTGTCTGTCTGTCTGTCTGTCTGTCTGTCTGTCTGTCTGTCTGTCTGTCTGTCTGTCTGTCTGTCTGTCTGTCTGTCGGTCTGTCTGTCTGTCTGTCTGACTGTCTGTCGGTCTGTCTGTACGCGTTCTTCTGTCCTCGTGATCTCAGTAACTGCTGCCTGGATTGTGATGAAATTTGGGCAGCGATATGCTGTGGGGTCGTAGTAGGTAATGTTGCTACAATTTTGAAAATCGGTGCATGGGCGGCGGAGTAATTAGCAAAAAACGAAAAATTTCAAATATGCCTCAAACTTCGTTTTTAGGTGTTTCAGGGGTTCCTGATCATCTACTACTTTTTTTTTTGGGGTGAAATTGGGGTGGTGGGGGGTTGTAAAGCTGAAAAATTTGTTGAACTCATAATAGGCTGTCTACTGACCTGAGAGAGAAAGACCTAGCGGTATAATACACTTTTTTAGGTCCATCCGAACATTGCCTTGTGTATTACAGGAACCAAGGGACTGAATTTTCCGATGTATACATACTAGTATTACTTTAGATCGTTCTATACTATGTAACGAAGAAACTGTTGAATTGATTTTAATGAAATTTTGACACAGTATTACTACCGTGGCGAGGATGGAAAATGCGTATGGTTTTTATAAATCGTGCCAGTGGCGGCGCAGAAACAATAAAAAAACTAAAAATATAGAAACAGCTCAAACTTCGTTTTTAAGTGTTTTAGAGGTTCCTGATCATTTACTGAGTTTTTTTGGGTGGGGGTGAAATTCGGGTGGTTGGGGGGTGGGGGGTTGAAAAACTGAAAAATTTGCTGTATTAATAATAGGCTGTCCGCTGACCTGTGAAGGAAGACCTAGCGACATAAGTTACCTTTTCAGGTCCATCTGAACATTGCCTTGCCTATTACCGAAACTAAGGGACTTAGAATTTTCTATATACATACGAGTATTTATTGCTTTAGATCGTTTTGTATTCTGTAACGTGGAAACTATTAAATTGATTCTAATGAAATTTTGACACATTATTATTACTGTGGTGAGGATGGAAAACGCGTATGCTTGTTAGAAATCGTGTCAGTGGCAGCGTAGCAATAATCAAAAACCTAAAAATATGAAAACAGCTCAAGCTTCGTTTGTTTTAGGGGTTCCTGACCGTACTGTACCTTTTTTAGGTGGGGGTGAAATTGAGGTGGTTGAGGGGGGGGGGCGGCGGGTTGTAAAACTGAAAAGTTTGTATTATTAATAATAGGCTTTTCATTGACCTGTGCAGGAAAGACCTAGTGGCATATGACAATTGGGGGGGGGGGGTATTGGCGATGATTTTGTTGCAAGGAGATGTCAGACTAAAGCTTCATGCTATGGGAAAATAATAAACTGGTATCACCGTAATGTGTGGGAAGTACTGAGTCAATCAACTTGACTTCATTTTTTCCGTAAGTTTTGATAATCCACATAAGATGTGGGAGTCTAACGTAAAATTGTAATTGTGAATGGACGCCTCTGAATATCCATGTCATAACACGGAATATACATCCACACGTCGCGTCGTCGAGTTAAAGCCGCGCTTATACCTGGCCGTAATAGCTTCGGCCATCCGCCTTCATTCATCCTTTGACAGATTTCCTACTACACTAACTCATTTTTTTAATTATCTCCTAGTGTGCCTTGATGCCGACAAGATCCTGTTGATGGATTTTGGTGTTTTATGACCCCAAGGCTCATTATACCCTTTGACCATATATTTCTTTCAGCAGCACTGGAACATTTCATTCGAACTAGTTTTATATTTGGAAGAACAGATCTAGAGAATTTAAAGATGTGAAATGCTTTGTGTATCTTGGAGTTTAATCGTATGTAATTTTCGTACAAAATATTGAAAAAATCAGTTTTCTTTAAAAAGTAGCTAACTCCAAATAAGATTACCAAAACGATACTTAATGAAAGTTGATGGTTTCTGATCAATATGATAAATCTGATATCTCACACAATGAGCTTTGCGTATTCCATCGCGACTTACCGGTTCTGACAATAGCTAAAGTATCGATCTTTTATCAAATACACTGACGAGCAAAAAATTTAGGTCACCTAAATTCTATGAGTCTAGCTCAGCTCGTGTAAGAATTGATGGTAAGTTGTCTGGTCAAACAGCAACCAAAAAAGGAGTTCGTCAGGGATGCGCATTATCTCCGATGTTATTTAACATATACTTTGAATTTGTGATGAGTTAGATATTGGCGGAACCACAATATCTAACTTAACATTTGTTGACGATACAACCCTTATTTCTGCTTCTCAGGAAGAACTAGTAGCCCTATTGAACGTTTTAGAACAACACAGTGCAGCATATGGTCTTGGTATTAACTACAACAAGACCAAGGTTATGATCGTAGATAGAGAGCATGACAATCATCGAGAAATAAAGTTGTGAGGTAGTTCAAAGTTTTGTGTATCTCGGTTCTTTGATCGACAATTCAGGTAGCTGTGAGAATGAGATTCGACGGCGCATTCAACAGGCACGGGTGGCCATGACAAAGCTTACTAAAATATGGCGTGACCATAACATCACTAAAGCTACCAAAATATCACTGGTTCAGTCTCTTGTGTTCTCCATATTTTTGTACTTTTAAAAAGGCAGATCGAGCTCGCATAGATGCTTTTGAAATGTGGACGGCGTTCCCCTAGACGCTGGGTGGATACTACGAAACAGTTGCTAGATATGAGTATCAAGAGCGCCATTGAACTGACAGTAAATCGCAAGCTACAGTTCTCAAAGCTATTGATAATATTCGTGTCGGCAATTCTCTAGCTCCGGCTTAATGCATTTTACGAGTTCACAGCATGTCTGTTAAGACATTGTGACTATGATGATGATGAAGAAATTTTGGAAAAAAATTGATTACTGAATTGTTGTTCTATGTAGTAGAACAGTGAATCATTGATTTTCTGATAAATGCTTGCGGGCATATTAAATTCGGTTATCTGTCAGTTGAAGTCGGTCAGTTAGTATTTTTTTCTAATTTTTATGAAACGTGAATTTAGAAATCCGATTTATTTGACTAAATGAATGAGTAACATTTAATAATAATGACAATAATGAGAAATCACGGCAATTAGTAGCGTGTATTTCCTCCTCATCATAAATTCAGGATTACATTTGGTAATGTCTCCGTTAGCAACACTCAAATTTGTCCAGCACATAAACTATTACCAACAATTCTTGCAGTTTCTCGTTGTCTTCGACCATTTTGCATCAACGCTACAATTCTAGTCACAAGGAAATGGCCATCGTGCGAACTCTTAATTAGGCTAAATTCGCTTTATTTCATCAAAAGTCAAAAATATGCTGAGAACTAGCGACAGATAACAAATATAATATTATGTGCCCACTGGCATTCATCACAAAATAGTAATAGTAATTAACTTTGTTTCCAGAATTATTTGTAATTTCTTAAGTGACCTAAATGTGAGCAGGCGACCAAAAAGATCTGCCTGTGCGCCATCTGGTACCCGAAGGTAACGGCAAACCAAAGGAATCTCTGCTAAACAGCAGCAGATTTCTTGGTGGAACGCCACGGCGCGTCCGCTTGGCCACCAAAAGAGCGCGGGTTCTATATGCTGCTGCACTGAAAAAAACGTGGGTATTTTTACAAAACAATTAGAAGCACTATTGGAGCGATTTTACTATGTCATGTTGTAAAACCACAGTAAAGTTTAACAAAAATACAATAGTTTTGTAGATTTACTAAATTTTGTAAAAATGGTTGACCATTTTACAGAAAAAATACAAATAATTCACTTTTTCACAAAATATATGTAAAATTACAAAACTCTGTTGCATTTTTGTAAGACAAAATTACAAGATAATTGCCAGTATACAAAATGTTTGTTTTTTTTACAATCTTCTTTTGTAAATTTATAATTATTTCAGAAAAATACTTCAATAATGTTAGTAAAATAATTGATTTCTTGGGTTGGGATCAATGGTAATTTGACTTAAACGCTTTATATGGCCACTTGCCGTCAGTACAGATTACGCGTTGCCGATAAAAGGTAGACTGGCGGGCGAGAAGAATCGGCTTGTGTGAATAGAGAAACAGCGGACGGGTCGTTATTTTATGGATTTTGTTTCGGAAGTGCCGGTATATAACGTGTAGTAGTGCTATTTGTGTTTGAAGTTTGAAGATTTTTTGGATAAAATGAATACTATATATAAAGTGCATTTAAACAAGATAAGCCGCCATCTTGGAAATATGGCCATCCTGTATACCAAATTTATTTAGGGATGCATTCATTTTTGTTTTTCTTCGATAGGATATGGTTAATTAATGAAAAAGTTTTCGAGTCATACTTTACTTTAAGAACAATATTTTCTTTAATTCCAGATGAAGAAGGAAACAAGAAGATTTCCATTTACAATGAAAAAATCAATGCAAGTTCCTTTGAAGAAGCAAAAAAATTACTATTTGTCATATATTTTAATTCTAACCGGATTAATCCAAAAAATGTTTCGGTAACTTTGGAAATAACTCAAACATATTTTATTAAAGTGCATCTTGACTTTGGGAGAAAGTCAAGTCGCACTCCCAGTAGGAAAACAGTAATTTCTTTTATTAGTAAACTGGCACGTTAACTAACTGTTTGCCTGGCCAACAAGCTGATATAATATGCTTTTTTGTCAGCCGATAAGACTGCAACAGTTGATTTTCTATTCTGTGTTTGTATAAAATTTTAATGTTGTGTTATCTTATTTTCATACATAAAATAAAAATATGTTTATAATGACAGCCTTTTCTTAAAACCTATTATAATAGGTAATTTGTGAGACTATGAAGTAATTTTATAGGATGAGGTAAAATTACAAAATAAATCATTAAAGAAATTGTAATAAAACGTATATTGGTTTTACAATATATTCTTGTGATATTACAAGTAAATTATGTGAAATTACATATCTTACAAAATAGTTTTACAAAATATATATGTAAAAAACCAATATGATATCCTTAAAATTGTGTAAAATCGCATAATAATTTTACAAATTATCATGTTATATCACAGACAAATGTTGTGATATTACAAAAATGCGTTTTTGCGAATTTACAATATTAGAAAATTGCTAAATGAAATTACAAATCTGATTTGTAATATTACTAACAAAATCGGTGGCACTAAATAACCTACGATTTTGTTAGTTATTTTACAAAACAATTTTTAGAGTGTGCATATGAAAGTCGATATACGAGGGTTGCTCTATATCTCCGTCAATCCACCAGTACGCAGACAGCTGTTTCACTCTTATTAGCGACCATCAGTGCCCCATACGTCGATTGACGGAGGTAGAGAGCATCCGATTTTTCATGTCTACCAGACATGTGCAGCATGTGAGATCAGGCGACAGATAAGATCAGCCGGTGCGCCATCTGGTACCCGAAGGTAACGGCAAACCAAAGAAATCGCTGCTAAACAGCAGCAGACTTCTTGGTGGAACGTCACAGCGCGTCCGCTTGGCCATTAGAGGAGCGCGCGTTCTATATGCTGCTGCATATGAAAGTTGATATACGAGGGTTGCTCTCTGACCTAAATATTTTGCACGACAGTATAGTGCGATTGAACATGTGAATAATATGGTTCATACGCAGACCGCTGACGATGCAACACTGTGTAGATCAGAAGTAACCGAAGCTTTTTAATTAAGTTACAAGCAAAAAAGCTCCCCTGCTCTTACCCATTGTCACTTTTATATATCTCGAGCCGCAGAAAAAAACCATTAGGGTGTATAATAACCATCTCAAGTTTCAAGTGTTATTCTGACCAAAACAAATGAAAAACCAACACGTGGCAATTATCCGCAGAAATACCAAGAGGGCGCTGCCTTAAAAAAGTTATGATGTTTCCATCGGAGAGGCACGTGTCTTTGAAAGTATCATAAAATATAACACGTGCCGCTTATTACGTAACCTAGGGTTGACTGTACTTTTGCTTGGTTGAAAAGGAACTCTTGGGCTTGCCCTTGTTTTGTGATACATGACAGGAATTATAGAAGAAAATTAGTACAGTTTGGAAATTTCTGCGTGAAGCAAACTGATCCATTCCTTTGGCGAGGCTCACGTCGTTGCTCTCAATATTTCAAAGGCGTTCACATGGGCGCCACCAGTGGGGGCAAGGGGGGCGCTTGCCCCCCGCTGGCAAATAAAATCTAACATACATACATGGAAACTGTTACTTTCCCGTCCTCCTGCGAGCGCAATTAAGATTTTCCTCTCTTTGCCACCTACGACTTGTTCCGTTGAACGTTCATTCAGTACGGTAAGGGGGGTTAACACTTGGTTGAGGTCAACAATGAGCAAAAATCGATTGACTGGTTTATGTATGCTCAGCGTTCACAGAAAAAAATTGACTGTGATAAAACGCAATTCATAAAAACAGTAATCAACAAATTTGCCCAAGACCGAAGGAAGCTAAAGTTCGATTTCGAATAACTTCTCTAGTTTTTTTTTTCTAACAGTAAATACAAAATGCAGATTTATGTTTTATAATTAGTTATTTTTCAGATGTTTTTTTTTCTTGTTCTTTTATTGTGTTCTTTATTGTTCTGTATTTTTGTTTTTTTACTGTTTTTAATTAAGATACTGTACTGAATATGGGTACAATCCTATTGTTCATGCATTTCTGTTATTTAAGGTGTTTACCTCTTTTATTTTGCATATGTTCTATGTTATTTTTTGTTTGAATACAGAAAAAAATTCATGACAAGAAATATTCTTTTTGCCCCCCTGGATTTTTTTTGCCCCACCCCCTGGCTTTTTTCAGGCGGCGCCCACGGGCATTCAGTCAACTGTGGCATGCGGTTCTCCTGAACAAGCTCACATCCTGCAGTCTTCCCGTTAAACTGTGCGGCTGGTTAGAACACTTCCTCTCTGGTCGCAAAATATCTTTTATGGTAGACGGTTTATGCTTTGCCTTCCATACCATCAATGCTGGGGTGCCGCAGGGATCGGAATTGGCTCCAAAATCGTTTCTGCTATACATCAATGATCTGCTCTCTAGCACTATACAGGGTGGTTCAATAAGCATGCGGTGCTCTCTAGCGACCTGATCGTTTAAATTAGAAGAAAATGCCCTAGATCAAAAACGTTTCTCTTCAAAGGTCTACTTGTAGAAAATAATTTCAAAGATGGCGGACATCCGGATATACCGGAAGTAGGTATCAACTTCCTAATTTTAAATGGAACACCCTGTATATGATTACATTTTTAAATTCAGCATCGATTTTTAGGTCCAGTTTGTTAACCATAGTTTATGTCTACGAAGCCTATTTTCGAAGTTATTCAGCAATCATTAGAAAATTTGAGGATTGTAGTACTTACAAAAAATGTTAATATCTCGGAAACTAGATACACTAGATATACGAAACATACCTGTGTCTCAGTAAGATCATTGTTCAAAAGCACGTTAAATAAATTAAAATTTACCACTGGACTTTTTTAAGAATATTGAGGTTACAGCTATATAGAGCCAGTGCACATTTCAGTATTAGAGTCCGACACACTTTGAATGAAAGTTTTCCTGCCAATTGTTTCGTCTGCGAGTCACGCCAACTACGATTTTTCCAATTTCCACGCGCCAGTACAAAATCGTAAATATCTTGAAAATTATCAAAGGTAGAACCACATTTGCCTAGATAAAAGTGAAAGAGAATTTAATTTCCCATCCACTGATGTAAAACTTATCATATCATCCCATTTGAAAAAAAGTTTTTAACGTTTCAAGCTTTTCAAATTTGAAAATTGCTAGCCTATTTATTTAACGTGCTTTTGAACAATAATCTCACTGAAACACAAGCATGTTTCGCGCTTGTTTAAAAACCGAAAACCGCATCTTTCTGTCTTATCTAGTTTCCGAAATATTAACATTTTTTATAAGTACTACAATCGTCAAATTTTCTAAAGATTGCTGAATAACTTCGAAAATAGGCTTCATAGTAAACTATGGTTAACAGACTGGACCTAAAAATCGATGGTGAATTCAAAAATGTAATAATATACAGGGTGTTCCAAACGTTTTTTATTCCAGTCATTTTCTTCGAGTTTAAACGATAAGGCCGCTAGAGAGCACCGCGCGCTTATTGGACCACTCTGTAGAAGACACCTACAGATGTAATTCAAGATACTTGAAAATATAAATATTGGGACTTTGTATTTACATATATGTATGGCTTCAGCGATAGCTTATCAAAAGTGCCCCTAATCTACAACAGCGCTTTTCCGATCTTTTGGATCTCATCAGGTGTGCCTGGGTAAAAGCTGGTATTAGGCTGATATAAAATCGGTGAACCAATAAAAACAACTACTCCGAGGACAAATACAAATACAAAAGTACGATTGCTGGCTACATAAGCAGATTGCAATGCATCATAGATTATAGATATAAAAAATAAATAAAAAAGACAACACCAGTTTTCCACCGACTTAAGGTTCAATGTTCATCTAAAATTTAAGCTAAATCCAAATTAAAGAAGTCTAAAACAGGTGAAATAAATCCCAAAATTAATTTCCAAGCTCCTTAACTCCGTATCTCCGCGGAAAATCAATGACAAAAATCAAGAGGGCGTGATATCGACGTGAAGGGTGAGTGTGTCTCAATTTTCCGGTTGAGGCGACACCCAAAGACACATGACATGCTTGGAGCGCCCCATTAAGGGCTGTTTACACGCTGCACATCAACACTTAATTGTGTGTAGTAGTGCGTGGTAAAGCCTGACACGAAAAGACCGTCATGTGGCTACTATCTTGTTCTATCTAGCAGGTTCATCGGAATCGTGGAAATTGAAAGAGAATATATTCAAGAAGCTGCTTTGTAATTTTAATACAACCTCATATTTGGAACTGTATTAGTGGCGTAGTAGAATAAAATTTTAAGGGATAATCAGAGGTAAGCTATTTAATATAGAGCGCTGAAGTTTGCGGGCCAAAAGTATACACCACTCTATTTCAAGCAGAAATATGTGAGATTTTAGCTTGTGCCTTTTGTATTTGTGGAGTTCAGGGGCCTAGGCGGCAGATTACTATCTGCTCTGACAGCCAAGCAGTATTGAAACCATTGAGTGCTTGTAGGTTTACATCAAGGCTCATTCTGCAATGTAGAAAGGTTTTGGATGACTTTGGGTAAGAATTATGGTGTCTCCTATACATATCAGTACCCAGTAATGCTTGGGACGATCGAAAAATAGGTAATTTCCTGAGTCCTGAGCAAGCTGTGGTTCTGGCAGCAGGCACTATCAGAAAAAATCAACGTCTTATGAGATTGAGATGAATCTCTGGACATTCTCGTCAAGTTAGAGAGCTTATTTTAGGAACTCTGGACAAGGTGGGCTTTTATTTATTTATTTATTTCAATCTGGGGTAAAAACAGAATACATTCCAACTACTTACAATAATGTAAAAGATAACTTACAATAATGTAAAAGATAAAAACAAAACGAAATAGAATTCATATCGCTATATCTGTCAAGTGTTTGTGAATGTGAATACAGTTAAGAATCTGACATCAAGTTGCTAACCTCAGTAAGCTCACTAAACAGCACTACACTTTATTGTAACATTAACAATAATTGTCTACGCAGGGTGCACTTGAATGTGTTAAAGTTGACTACAAATACATCCGCGTTAAGATTACAAAGGTCATTGTATGTTCTTTGAGCTCTCACTAAAGGGGAATTTACTCCAAAATCTGTTCTTCGAAACGGAATTTAAAAAAAAGGAACTTGTCTATACTGTCTATCTGGGACATTAAAATTAATTCTAGATAAAAGGTATGGACTATCAAACACATTAGTTATCTTATAAAGAGCTGACAATATTCTTCTCTTTTTTAAAGTAAGTATGTTAAGTTCTTTTCTCAAATCCTCATACCATTTTGCACTGGTTGGCCAATTTTGAAACCCAGTGTTCTCAAGAACTTATTTTATATTCGCTCGATACGATTTATGTAGGTTTTGTACAAAGGATTCCATATGACGGAGGCAGAACTCAACTTACTGTAGACGTAGGCATAATAAAGCGTTTTGTCGCTCACTGGACAGAATCCAGCTAAGGTTACTTGTGGGCCTGTCATCTGGCCATAGCACAGTCTCGCTATCAACCAACGTATCAAATCCAGTAGGCATTTCACTAGACAATTATAAATTATCACTTCTTCTTCTGAAGGTGTCAACTTCATCCAATGAAGATCAGCAGCAGTTTTGGAAAAATGCTTCTTTATTTTGTACTCTCCTGATTAAAGTGTGAGAATCCAGTCCCCTCCAGTCTCTGAGATTTTTCAACCATGAGTTTTTTCTGCGTTACGGCCGTCTTTTGCCTTCTTTTTTTATGGTCAGCATCCCGGAAAGACCAAAAGCTTATGGTGATGGCGCTGTAGAAGCGCTGAGAGAGGGTAAGTGTCTATGCACGTTAGATTTGAAACGCTCATTCCACAGCGTCAGAGCTCTCCAAAGGAATGCTGGAGGATACTGGTTCGGGGAGTAGGGACTTCGACCTTGTAAGTATGAGCTTGCAGAGCCTCTGTAGTGTTCCTCGTTCGGAGGGCGTTTGGTGTTATTTTCTGGGAGAGCTCACTCGAATATCTTCTTTGATAGAATCTGTATAGTGTCCAGAAGCTTTAAAGAGCGCTTCGGAGCGCATTCCCGCACATGGTAGCAATACTGCAACGATGGTCAGACCTGTTCCTTGTAGAACAGCAGTAGTTGCTCAGGTGTGTACAGCTTCCTACAGCGAAACAGAACTCCAAGCCTCTGGGATGCCGTTTTAGCAATACTGATGACGTAGTTGTGCCAGGTCATGCTGTTGATGTTGATCCCCAAAAGCTTGACGGAAGGTGACACGACTATTGTCACGACACGACTTTTTTGTCATTGTTGTTGCCTCAGTTTTCTGTACGTTAAACTGTACTTTATTTACTAATCCCTACTTGGCAATTGTTTTAATATATTTTCATTGATCTGTGAGGCATTTTACTGTCGCCGACGTACTGTCTCCTGGGATGCTAGTGGCTTGCCTGGTTCCATGCACGATATTAATGTACAGTCTTCTGCGAAGCTGTAGATTGATTTGGATGTTATTTCCAGCAGCTCGTTGATGCACAGTACAAACAGTGTAGAGAGTAGGACCGATCCCTGAGAGGAACAGCGGTGTTTATTGAGAATACGTCTAATGAACAGCCTTCGAGTACAACAAACAGAGATATCAAGTGCAACAACACGGGATTCGCAATGATTTTCAATTGCTCTGTTCCACAAGTGAGTGACGTAGGCCAGAAGGTCACCCATCGATCTATATGCTTATGGAAACCATACTGGTGATCATTTATTGTGTTATTGTTGTCTAAGTATTTCAGGAGCTGTGTGTTAATGACAGTCTAGACATGATGCTGAGGGTCTATAGTTGGTGGGATCGATTTTTTCCTTTCTTAGGAATGGGTTGTATGCAGCCAATCTTCTATGCAGCGGGAAACACGCCTCGCTGATCCGATAGTTTGAAGAGCTTGCAAAGAATAGGTGCAAGCTCAGCGGCACAGCGTTTAAGGACAATGTCTGGAATTTGGTAAGGACCAGTAGCTTTCTCCGTGTTTAGTTTCTGGAGGCTTCTTCTTACATCTCGATGTTGAAATTTGACCTCTGCCACTAAACAATTATCAATTCCTCAAGATTGTCACTTCATTCAATGAATATCGGCAACAACTTTGACAAATACTTCTCTATTTTGTGCTCCCATGATTAAAGTGTGACAATCCAGTTTCCTCCAATCTTTGACGTTTTCCGCCTGCGTCCCATGTCTCTTTTGTCTTCGATTTATTTCTGATAATATCTCCAAGATGGGTGGTTTTTTTTCTTCTTTATGACTCAGCAAATTAGGCATTTTAAAAAATGTTGTTCGGACTATCTCGATTCTCGTTCTTATTCCCAAATCTGGCTTCAAATTCTCTGTAATCCAGCTGCCCAAATATCTAAATTTCCGAACTTTTAATACAGTCCCGTAAACTTTATTATCTATTAGCTGATTTGGATTTCTGCTCATCACCATGGTCTTTGTGCTACTGTACTACTAAAGCTATTCTATCAATTAGTCTTTGAAGACCTTCAGAACTATCTGGAAGTATGACTGAGTCATCGGCAAGTACCAATACATTATTAATGGCATTAGTTATTATCAATAACAAAACACATCGGTCATAAAAATTGAAGTGATTGAAAATCAGATACAGTATTACCCATCCCAATTTCTTACACTGCAATCCACTTGAATGGCAATGTGCAAAGCCATATATTTCAAAAAGCTTTCGATAAAGCTGGTACTGAAGTCCATTTCTTATGGGCAATCCAAACATTTTCCATTTTACCTCAGATGTGCGCTGGCACCCGTATAACTATACAGTTATCCACGTTTTCAATGCGAGGCAATAATTCAAGCGCAAGCTATTGCCAATTACAATATTTCAACCGACTTAATCTTTGGAACTTATTGCTTATTATACCATAGAGTAACTTGCTCACAAGTTATGAGAATAAGATAAAATAAATCTCTGGTGTAATGGACATTTAGGTAGGTATATTGTGTCTTATATATTATATACATCAGGTGCTTGGGCTAAACAATGATTAGTTAACCGAATACCATGTTGAAGGAATCAGTTTACATAGAGGCTTTGCTATGTGAGTATTTCTCAACCAGCAAATTTTTGAAGTTTGTAGTATAATATGTTTCAAATGTATCTTCAATTTTTTTATGGTCAGATTTTTGCAAAGAAGCGCTGCGAGGGGATGAGTGCACGTTATTTGAAACGCTACAGGTTGTAGCTGTCTGGAAACAAATTCCCCGGTAGCTCATTCCACAGCGTCGAAGTTCTCCAAAAGAAGGAATGCAGGTTCGGGGAGTAGGGACCTCGACCTGGTAAGGATGAGCTCGCAGAGCCTCTCTAGTGTTTGGTGTCATTTTCTGGGAGAACACACGAACATCTTCTGTGGTAAAATCTGTATAACAAGGAATGATCAGCCACCCTTTTTCGATGTTCCAACGTGATAATTCTTTGTCAGTGTTGTTGAGTGTTCTGGACATTAAACTCACAGATTATCAGAATAGTTTGGGTTAAGAAGATGGGACACTCAGAATAGCATCTATTCACTATTAGTTCTTACCGCAGTCACAAATGTCACCACTGCCGCAGATCGTCTTGGCAGCTGCGTGAGCGGGAAATTTAAATTTCAGATCTATCACTTGCAGGGCTGCTTTTCGAATTTTTTAATTGTTTTTATGAAAAAAAACCCTGAAGTGTTTGCAGTATTTTATTTTACAATTATTTTAGGTTTGTTCTGTTGCGGAAGGCTTCAAATTTGGAATCATCATTGAAGTGGGCATCACATATCACAAAATTGTTCCTCAAAGTGGTAACGCTCTTCTCTTTCTAGCTTTCACCCACATTTTGCACAGCTAACATCAATAGTAAGAATTAGTAAGGTGATTTTTATTACACCTTTCACATACTCAAGCTCAAACCATAGGCCAGTGCTTACATTATGGATATTGCAAAACGATAAGTTAAATATTTGATGTACTCACCTCAGGATCCTTAGGGAACCTATGCACTCTTTTGTTCTTAAAAGAACAGTTCTTCACGCAGCACTGCGATATCATTATAATTAGAAACTATTAAGGAAAAGCGCAGATAATGAAATAATCCAAGAGAAAAGCTAAATAACACCAAAAAAATCACAATCGACGCTTAATACACAAAACGCTAATTAAAAGGTTATAAAGTGACTTAAGATGTCAAGTCTCAAGTGTTATTCACTGGTGTCTCACAAACTAGCTCCAGCGCTATCTAACCGTACCTGTTTTGTGGCGCCACCTGTGACTGCGGTAGCAACTAAAAGAGTGTCGGGCACAGATTATCAGAATAGGTTGTCCAGGGCATGATTAAACTGTACTTTACTTATCCTCAGGGATTAACTAGAGTGCGGTAAGGTAAGAGGTAACGTAAGACGTAAGGTAATAAACCTGTGGAATCCGATGAGAGTGTTGCGTTACCTCTTACGTTACGACTATAAACACTCTCATCTGATTCCACAGGTTTATTTTCTTACGTCTTACGTTACCTCTTACCTTACCGCACTCTAGTTAATACTTCACTCGACAATTGTTTTGATATCTACGTTTATCTGTGATGAGACATGTTGCTATCGCCGACGTACCGTCTCCTGGGATTATAGTGGAGCTTCAGTAAGAAAGATGCAATAGTTGGAGTATGGTTATAGTAATAGGTCACTGTAATAGGTTATGTCAAATTAATGTAACATGCATGTCATGATAAGTCATAATTATGACAATACCCTCATACAAGGTATACTTCGAGGGGGCAATATTTATACTTGTTACAAATAAACAAAATGAAAAAAGTAAAATGAAATGATTGTGGAGCGGAGCTGTACATCGGATTGGCTGATATTTCTAGCAGCTCGTTGATATACAGCAGTGTAGGTGATAGGACAGATCCCCGAGGAACACTGGCGTTTATTGAAAATACGTAAATGGTCCATTTAAATTTCTAATGCGTGAGTTGTAGTTTCAAATGACCAAATCAAGGTTCTAAGGCGTCATTTGTAAAAGCAGTGAACTAACAAAAAAAACTACTCCAGGGATCTCATCGTTTGCGATAATGTTGGTCTTTTTGCTGTTTGAATGCTTATTTGTGTCATTACCCATGATTAAAAGGGGTGATACACGTACGAGCAAGTACGCGTACTTATGGCTCGATGACCTTTTTCGTCTGTGTGTCACCGTAAGTACGCGTACTTTAAAACCGTCGCGCAAACCGCCGGCCATCCAACTAGTTTGAAATCTTGCTCGTAGCTTGTCTCGTACTGCGAGCCGCTAGCCACCACTTTGTTTCGGCAGGCCATCGATGCGCAACGCTTGTTGTGCTTGGCGTTTGTTAAAGTTTTATTTATTTAGGAAATTTATCAAAATGACTGATTTCAGCTTCACGTGTGTCACCGACGTCGAGCCGACTAAGTTCGCAGGCCTGAACCGCGTACTTAGAGTTCGTACGTGTATCACCCCTTTAAAAGTCATCATAGATTTATTCAACTTCTGTATCATCAGTATTGACTACTCTCGTCATTAGCCTCGTGTTCTGTTGTTACTGTTTCCCGGCGCCACTCTAGGAACAGCACTGTTAATTAGAAGCCAACTGTGAAGGCTCAGGTGGGGAGTCTCGCTGAGCTTTTTTTGTGAATATTCATTTTTGATTGAAAAAACCAGAGATAAATCTCCGCCTCTAACGAGAATCGAACCCGGGACCTTCCGGTCACGAGCCCTCGACTCTAACCACTGAACCAACTCATCCCCCATCATACATTTAATGATAAAAAAAATGATGACGACGATTCGCCGACTCTATGCACCATATGTATTTCTGCTTTATAGAGATGTGATTAATTTTCAGATACCTTAGGATATGAATGAGGTGACCAGCAGAGAATGTTAAGGAAGGGTATACAGGGTGTATAAATAAGTGTAAAACATTCAAGGGGGTGATTCCTCATCGAAAAAAGATAGGACCTTTCATATAAAGAATTTTCATTTTAACATGTTAAGATACGGCCCCTTAAGGGGCCTGGATACACACATTTATACATACGTATTCGCGATGTAAAACACGGACTCACAATTTCTCGCGTAACTCACTCTATTTTCAAACTACATACATAATATTTCAGAAGGCGATAGTTAAGACCTTAATGAATGACAACTATTGTCGAATTTCTCAAAAAAGTTTTTTAATGTGCAAAAAAACTCGCAATGCAGAATCATACATTCTATGAATGCCTGTAATTTAACAACCAAACGCGATATCAAAAAAAGGCTAAATAGCTGCACAAGCGCAAGCTTTCTTCTTCAATTTGCTCTTTGAGTCATTACTGTATGGTTAAAGGTAACGTCAGGAGCTTGGAAATGCGAAATTCATTTTTATGGTGACCTTTGGACCTTACCTTTCGACCTTCTGAGCTTACCTTTGGATTTTTGGACTTATCTTCCCTCATTTTAGACACACACACTGGAGAAAGGGAACAGGCGGCCACGCCTCCTCGCTAACACGGAATACGTCTTTTCTTGAATTCTCAATTTCGCGCGCTATACCCTAGACCCTTAAACGGTGTACATAAAATTTGTTCAACAACTTTTTTCACAAGCACTAAAAATGTTATAATATTGAAATTAACCTGACATTTTTTACTACCTAAAAGACACTTAGCCGGTAATTTATTTGGTTTACCGCGTGGTTGTAAAGGGTGGAAAACGCAACCTCTAAAATTTATTTCCAATAAAACTTTAGACTTATTATTTCTTTACCATTTAAACATTTATTTCCGATAGCCTATTTTATTCTAAACAAAAAATGTCTCTTGATTTTTTTGCCCAAAATAAACCAGTTCGCAGCAAGAACATTATTTTATAAATATGCGGTATGTATCTTGTTCGTTTAGATCAAAGAGGCTATCGGAAATAAAATTTTAGAAGGTAAACAAATAATAAGACAAGACACCCCTTACAACCATGGGGTAAACAAAATAAATTACTGGCTAAGTGTCTTTTTGGTAGTAGAAAATGTCAGGTTAATTTCAATATTGTAACTTTTTTAGTGCTTGTGAAAAAAATTGTTGAGCAAATTTTATGTACCCCCTTTAAGGGGCTGTATCTTAACAAGAGATGCTCCAATGAAATTTCTTTATATGAAAGATCGTATCTTTTTTTCGTCCAGGAATCACCCCCTTAAATGTTTTACATTTATTTAGTTACACCCTGTATATTCAGCCCCTCTAAAAGTTAGTGCAACTCAAAAAAAACCGTGCTGTCAGTTCGATAGATATGTGAGTCTACGATTCTATTTTCGATGAGAAGTGCTGACTGTAGGGTGTAATTTACCAATTTCTGTCGGTGCGGTGGTGGAAATCCAGTCGTAAACGTTGCAAATTAGGGAAACCCGGGGATAACCGGGAAATTCTCTTAAGGGGAGACACGGTATCCCGAGGGAGCGACGCCATTTGTGCTTCGCTCGAAAACACAGTGGCGTATTTACCTAGGGGCAACCACCACATACAATCAATCATCTGAACACCTAAATTGTTCAGTTCAGTACCCTTCCTAGTCCTAAGGATCTATGGTAGATTATTTGGTCGTTGGCCCTGTATTCACACAACTAACACAAGAGTTTAAAGACCGCCTTATTAGACTGTTAAAAACGAAATTCTAGAAATCTTACAAAAGCTATTAACACATTTGCTATACCAATCCTAACATATTCATTTGGCATTATCAAGTGGTCGCACACTGACATAGAAAACATCCATATACTCACCATAGACAGAAAACAAGGGGGCAGAGGAATTATAGACATACAGTCACTTCATGCAAAACAAATAAAATCACTCAGGCATTTTTTTGGTCGTTGGCCCTGTATTCACACTAGGGAGATTGTATTTTACGAGCAGTCAAGTAGCTCTTGAAGCGCTGGAATTCCCCAACATTCTGAGAAAATTACTGTCTCTTTTATTGGGTGAAGGTTCCAAATAAACACAACTTTAGCACAAATTTGCCAACGTTTCGAAAATTATATTCTCATCTTCAGGGCTCTTTTGTGTTAAAAGTTGTGGTAGTTTCTATCACCATGACGACCATGACGATTGGGCAGTTTCGGGTGCCTATCACGTGTCTACTATACGCTGTCACGGCACGCTGTGATATTTACGAGGCTACCCGATCCCAAAGTGCATAGTGCATAGAAACACGTTTCTAAGTTACAGAGTACCGGTGCAGGTTCTTTAAAATTAAGTACATGCGTGTGTCCTAGATATTGGGATTTTGGTCTTTATATTTGCACACACTAACTACAGAAGAAGTTACTTCTCTTAACGTTACAAACAGACTGTGTGTATAATCTTCGAAACGTTGGCAAATTTGAGCTAAAGTTGTGTTTGTTTGGACCCTATCACCCAATAAAAAAGACAGTAATAAATCTATAAGAAGGGTCGTAAAATCATTACTAACCAATCCTAAGAAAACACGGACTAGACAACTTTATTTTATTATTACTACACACATAAAAATAATTTCTTAGATGGAGCACAAATGCTTTAATTCAAGTATACCATAACTTCCTATACGCGCAAAGTTATGCTAATCTTAAAGTGAGAATACGATATCTTTGACCATATAAGGGTTAGATTGAGAAAATATCTTCAATGAAAAACTGGGAAATTCTTGATAGTAAGAATACCAAAATCTTAAATCAAGCATATGGTAATCTTGACCGAAGTATTTCATAATCTTGACTGAAGCATTTCATAATCTTAACTGGGAGCATTTCGTAAACTTGACGCAAGTAGCTCAACTTTATTCTAAAATTGTGATATTTCTTAAATCACATTTAATATACTTAGTACTTGTCTAGGAACACCTGAGTCAGGTTTTCGCATCCCAATTTTTTTAATAGCTCATTCATGGTTGGATAGATCCAGTGATAAGGAAGTTGATGGGAACTGGGGTGCGACTCAAATGGCGGTGGACCAACACTACCGGCAGATTCGATGACTGATGGTTGACGCTGGTATCACGGGTATCACGTGGCAATGGCAATTTATTTAACAGTTTGACTAGATCCTATTATGTGCTATTATGCAGGATCCAGGATGCAGGTATTACGCTACGGTGCTAAAGACGGCGGCGAATACGACAATCCGAAAACCGATAATGGCGGCGCGAACGCGGACGGGCAACAGGCTGTTGAGTAGAGAGGGTGGAGAGGTTAGAGTTGACCCGGGACACGCTGCGCGCCTGCGCACTCCGACGTTGGTAGACGTTAAATAAATGATTAACTTGATACAAATATAGGGTGTGCTTGAGAAACAGCGTTCATTTTCAAACCAAGATTATCATATTGTAAATGAAGGTTCGCATTTTCAAGCTGTCTATATTCTTGATAGAGGTAAACTGGGCTATTTGTTATTAAATTATTATAGCCTTGGTTGCAAAGAAAATTATATTCTCTTTCGGAGCATATTTCTTTAAAATAAGTATATAAATCAAAAATATATTATTCTTGATACAAATTTTCTATAATTTTCTCATCAAATACTATTTCTTAGAGTGAGAAACGATATTCTTGTTTTGAGTATGTATTTACAAGAATATCACAATTCTTGACTTGAGAATTTCTTTTTATGTGTGTACTATACGCTGTCACGGCACGCTGTCATATTTACGAGGCCACCCAAACCCATAGTCTATAGTGCATAGAAACACGTTTCTAAGTTACAGAGTACCGGCGCAGTTCTTTAAAATTAAGTACATGCGTGTGTCCTAGATATTGGGATTTTGGTCTTTATATTTGCACACACTTACTATAGAAGAAGTTACTTCTCTTAACGTTATGTGTATAATTTTTGAAACGTTGGCAAATTTGAGCTAAAGTTGTGTTTATTTGGACCCTATCACCCAATAAAAAAGACAGTAATAAATCTATAAGAAGGGTCGTAAAATCATTACTAACTAATGCTGAGAAAACACGGACTAGACAAATTTATTGTATTATTACTACTATAGTACTCTATAGACAGGAAACTTAAGGCAATACTTCAATAAGAACTTAATTCTTCAAACACATTTTCAGTTGCATAGATACTAAAGAACCACCTGTGTTCAAACCACCCCCAGCCCCCATCCCCCAAACTTCTCTCTGAATCCGCCCCTATTCCACTGCCCTTCAGAAATTAGTGCGCCTCAAGAAGGTGACCGTGTTGTGTCCATGGTCCCATGGACATATTCATGTAGGTGCAGGGTAATAAGGAGTTGTTGGATCACTAGGCTGGGATAGCGACACGTGTCCTAAGAATTGTCTAGTGCCAGGTCAATGATGCAGTTGATGACTTGAATGAGATGAAGTAGCGAAGGCTTGGTTAGAGAGAGAGAGAGAGAGAGAGAGAGAGAGAGAGAGAGATGACTACAGACAAGTAAATAAGTTTACATCAGGTCCAGACAAGTGCCGTACACTATGACTTCTGAACGAAGGTAAATCATTTTCCACCTTTAAGGGGGTCTTCTCAGGCCATTTCGGGTCGACCCTTAGGGCTGGTCAAACAGAGGGCGTTCTATAACGCTGCGTTACGGCGTTCTCTAACGCCGCGTTTCAGCATTCTGTTGTTTGTACCAAACAGGACTGTTTGACGGGATGAGCAAAGCCGTTACGCCAATTTTTGTCAAGATGTCAAGTGATTGAAACATAGATGAACTCAGACTCGGTCAAACAGAGGGCATTCTAGAACGCGGCATTGCGGCGGACCGTTGTATTGTTAGAGGACGCCGTAACGCCGCGTTCTAGAACGTCCTCTGTTTGACCAGGCCTTTACTCATGAAAATTGTGCACGAAACCATCTGCTCAAGATGCCTAGAAGAAGGCAAAACCTCGTTTCACTTCTCGGGCAGATGTGCTGCAGGATTAGGTTTTTTATATTTAGCATCATGAAGTTTGAAGACGATTTACTGTACTCAGTCAATTTATCCAAAATACGGACTTTGAGGGTGGCAATTTTAAATCCAAAAGTTGTTTTGAGTTTTAGCCTTAGGTAAAGAAGATAAAAAATTATCGGGACCTCGTGTATTCAAGTTCGCTCTAAAAATCTAAAATCGTTGTCTAGCTTCCTATCAGATCAAAAACTCGTATCGTGTATAGTTTCAGAGTGCTAATTTCAAATCCAGTCGTTGTTTTGAGTTACAGCCTCAGGTAAAGAAGACCAAAGATTTTCAGACTCTCAGATCTTCAAGTCCACCCTAAATATCCAAAATCGTCATATGACTTTCTATCAAGACAAAAGCTCGTATGGTGTATAGATTGATTGTGCCAATTTCAAATCCGGCCATCGCTTTGAGTTACAGCTTCAGGTATAAAGAAGATAAAAAGTTTTCAGACTCTCAGATCTTTAAGTTCATCCTAAATATCCAAAATGGTTATATGGCATCCTATCAGGACAAAAACTCGTATCATGTATAGTTTCAGGGTGCCAATTTCAAATCCAGTCGTTGTTTTGGGTTACAGCCTCAGGTAAAGAAGACCAAAAATTTTCAGACCCTCAGATCTTCAAGTTCATCCTAAATATCCAAAATCGTCATATGGCTTCCTATCAGGACAGAAACTCGTATGGTGTATAGATTGATTATGCCAATTTCAAATCCGGTCATCGCTTTGAGTTACAGCTTCAGGTATAAAGAAGATCAAAAATTTTCAGACTCTCAGATATTTAAGTTCACCCTAAATATTCAAAATCGTTATATGGCTTCCTATCAGGACATAAACTCGTATGGTGTATAGATTGATTGTGCCAATTTCAAATCCGGCCATCGCTTTGAGTTACAGCTTCAAGTAAAGAAGATCAAAAATTTTCAGACTCTCAGATCGTCAAGTTTACCCTAAATATCCAAAATCGTCATATGGCTTCCTATCGGGACAGAAACTCGTATGGTGTATAGATTGATTGTGCCAATTTCAAATTCGGCCATCGCTTTGAGTTACAGCTTCAGGTAAAGAAGATCAAAAATTTTCAGACCCTCTCAGATCTTCAAATTCACCCTAAATATCCAAAATCGTTATATAGCTTCCTATTTGGACAAAAACTCGTATGGTATATAGCTTGAGGGTGCTAATTTCGAATCCAGCCGTTGTTTTGAGTTTTAGCCTCAGGTAAAGAAAATCAAAAATTATCAGGCCCTCGGATATTCAAGTTCACCCTAAATATCTAAAATCGATACTGGATCAGAATAAATGTTCTGATGGTTGAGAGTATTTATTCTCTATAATTAAGTATAATTTTGGTATCATTGCATTAATGCAATGGTGGAAAAATACATTTTTTTTCAAAATCGTCAAACAAACCCCCGCTAGTGCAAATTGGAGAAAGGACCCCTTAGAAAACACGTTTTCTCCACCCCTGTAAGGAGTAGCGAGGCCCTAAGGCATGGATCGATACACGCTGTGAGGTTGGTGTCGCATCGCAGTAGGGGGTCCAAGCGCCCCACAGGGCTGAGACTGGCTACCGACATACAAGTATGTGTACGTTTGTGTGAACATCACGAAGAATGAGATATCATACCACAGAATATATTGTAGAGGATTTCCTATCTAGTTCTAGGCGAATTAATGGCCGAAACCTTTGTGCTAAATCCAGTTAACAATGCATTTGCTTAAATCTACTAACTACATGAGTAAAGCTTTGCCAAGCATCATGCCCTTACTTTCTAAGAAAGCCCTCAGGAGTCACACGCATTCAACGTTTAACCACAGCATAATAAACAACCAGCATAATATCTCTGAGGATTTCCTATATATAAATGGTTCCCAAAAAATTTGACCTTGGGAGGGTTTATGGCTGATTTTACGGCTGTGAAGTTTAGGTAGAGATGCGAAAATGAAAATATCGATACCGGTACCAACTCAATATTTTCTAGCCAAATAGGCACGTTTGGTTCGTACAGAGCATTTTGTGCAACTGATTACACCCCTCAATAATTATATAATTATTTTCGATACCGATACAAAGGTATCAATACCAGCTTGGAATGCCTCAAAAAGTATCGATGACAAAAATACTCGATATTAGTGCAGAAGTATCGAAGTATCGTTAGCATCCCTATAAAAAACCCTCCAAAACTGGGGATGCGCGTGTAATTTCTGCCATCTTGAGTTATTGTGCTGGTTGTTTACTACCGCGCAGAAATTCTGCTCATTCAGTATGGAAACGTTAGTTCGATGGGCGGTATAAGGAACTCTCAGCATTCTCCTCCACGTCCACATTTCAAAAGCATCTATGCGAGCTCGGTCTGCCTTTTTAACTGTCCAAGTTTCCGAGGCATACAAAAATATGAAGACTGAACCAGCGACATTTTGGTAGGTTAACTGATGTTATGGTCATAGCCACACGTGCCTGTTGAATGCGCCTTCGAATCTCATTTTCACAGCTACCCGAATTGTAGATCAAAGAACCAAGATACACAAAACTTTCAACTACTTCATAACGGCCTACTGACTTTATTTCTCGATGATTATCGTGCTCTCTATCTACGATGATAACCTTGGTCTTGTTGTAGTTAATACCAAGACCGTATGCTGCACTGTGTTGTTCTAAGATGACAGCCGGCTCAGGACTCAGAAAATTATTTCTCGACCCTCGCCGTGCGAAGTAGATGTGCTAAGTGGAAATGTTTATCTTATAAATAGATATTTTTTCTTATTATCTTGAATTTTCAAGAAATTGTCACTTAATCTTTAATTTATTTATTAATGGAAATGGAAGCATGACCTATTCCTTAATTGCTGGGTTACTCGTTGATTCCTTAGGTTCTTTAACGCAAAATACATGTAAAGATACTGTAGTTTTCTTCTTTGGCGGTAGTTGTTAGCTGTAAGAAGCAACAATGGTTTTCTTGAAGTTTCGGATTTCTGAGCTATGCGTTTTAGTGGCAACACTGTCTTATCCCGATGCGTGGGAAGCGCTAATGAAGACAGTCCCCAAAATTTGCCTAATTTAAAAATCCACGACGTGTTCTTTCCCAAAATTAGAAATGCTATTCCCAGACCTACGGGCACACGATTTGTGCCGAAATCTGCAACAAAAGCAAAAATCCATCTGCCTGACGTTGCATGTCGGAATGTAATTTGTAAAAATGAATAAAAATAATGCATGTGTGAGGGTGTTTTCAAGCACAGGGCTCCGTGATAACCTAAGGTAGTTCGCGTGTGCCTACAGGCACGCCATGGTAATTTGGCAGTCATCAGTATGCGCACGTATACAGGGTGATTTTAACAAAATACTCAAGATCCCGCAGACATCGCATTATTATTATTAGTTTGCACAACAGGTCATGATGTCATGAAGGCCTAGGGCAGTCTGATCTTATACCGCTGAAATTTATGTAACTTAAAATTGTCTTTGGATACTTTCACCACCTATTTCTGCTGGTCAATATTAATTTCCTTTAAATCATCTTCTTCCTTCCTCAGCCATCTCTCCCTTGGTCTACCCTTCCTTTTTTTTATTGGTCTCTGGTTGAGAACTAGTTTTACCATTCTCATGCCATTCAGCCTCTCCACATGTCCTAGGCACCTTATTCTCTGCGCTTTGATGACTGCTATATATATTGGGATTCTTATACGTGTCTTCCAGTTCCTGGTTTGTTCTTCTCCTCCATCCCTCGTTTGTCTTTACACCTCCATAAATAGCTCTCAGCATTTTTCTTTCCCATCTTATATTTTTTTCTTCTTCCTCTTTGTTCATCTCCAGGTCTCACAAGCATATGTCGCTGTTGGTCTTATAACAGTTGTGTAGATTCTTTCTTTGGTCTTCCCTGTATTTCTTGTTTCTTCTGTTCATTTTGTTCTATGATTACCCCTAGGTACATGAATTCCATAGTCCTTTCAAAAGTATATTTCATGTTGTTGGCCGATCATCGGAAGTTTTTTCCATTTGCTCCACGATCACATATTTTGTCTTACTTTGATATATCTCCATCCCAAATCTCCTTGCTTCCGCAGCTATCCTTGCAGTAATTTTCTCTAGTTCTTTCTTTGTTTTTGCTACTAGTGGTCATCTGCATATGCTATACATTGGTGTTCGTCGACATAGCATACTGAAAAATATTTATTACAATATTTCAATCAGTGGAAATAGGGAAACGAAGTGTTGTAGCCCTGATTTCAGCTCCAAAATTCATGCACATTTTGTCCATCTCAAAATTCGAATAATGAAGTTTATATTTTTCTTCTCCCTTCTTTATTTATTTTTATTTTATTATGTGTTAGGATCCTGAGTTGAAGTCTCAAAGTATTTAACGGAAGCATAAAAGCAGTCCAAAAGATCGCAAAAGGTCAAAACTACTCGACTATCTAATCATTAAATTGTACTAGGGCCAGTATTATAGTTCACATTAAGGTTCACTTACCAACGAAGGCTCCGGCGCTGGGATCTCCGCGCCAAAAACAAAGCCTCCCTCTCTCTTTGGGGATACACCCCAGTATTCCAGGCAAAAATATACTCTATTTTAGCTTCTGCCTCCCGTATTCACGAAATTCAGGGGCCCTAGGTGGCGAATTACTGTCTGCTTACACCAAGGCTCGTTCTGCAATGTAGAAAGGTATTTGGTAAGACATCAGGTGTTACTTATGTGGGTGTTGAGTCATGCTGAAAACTTCTCTTCTTGTTTCATTCATGTCAATCAATAAATTGTACTTCTAGGACCCTTAAAAGCAAAAAGAACTCAAAATGAACCGCTTTATTAAGACTTCACGTAGATTCTCCGACTCACATTGGCTGACAAATATATCTTCTTCTTCTTCAGATGCCATCTCCATTTAATGAAGATTGGCGACAATTTCGGCGTACTTATTGTGGTCTTGAGTGGTACAATTAAAGATGATGTGTTCATGCCAGTCCAACGGCATATGTTTTTTAACCATGAATGTTGTCTGCGACTACGTTTACCTTCGATTTTTCCTTTTATTATTAGTTTTAGTATATCATACTTGTTGTTCCGGTATATGTGGCCCAGATAAGCGGCCTTTCTTCGTTTTATTGTAGTAGGTAACTCTCTTTCCCTTCTCATACGTCTAAGCACTTTATCGTTGGATATGTGTTGAGTCCATGATATTTTTAATAACCTACGGAAGGTCCACATTTCAAAAGCTTCGAGTCTGTTCATGGTATCCACCTTTAATGTCCATGTTTCTGCTCCAAACAAGAGAACTGAGTGCACGCATGTCTTTAAAAAACGGTATCTTAGGTTTAAGTTCAAGGTTGGGTTACATAATAGGTTTTTCATCTTTAGGAACGTGGCTCTGGCTTGTTCTATGCGTGATCTTACTTCAACGTTAGGGTCTACATTTGTCTTTATGCAGCTGCCAAGATGTTTGAATTTCTCAACTTTCTCTATTGAGGACAGATATATCTGGGTTCTTGAAAAATGACAGTTATTTTAAGCGTTGTGTGAACTTCGAGCTAAATCGGATGTCTTATTTTATTAATCCTAATACGTCACCAATGTCACACAAAAGTATGCCCTTGTAAATGAACGAAAATTCAATCGGTTCGCCTCTAGAGCACCTACCTTAAAATCACTGACGCGAACTTGTCTTTCTAGTTATAGCTATGTTCGGTGCATATATTCAGTGGTGTATCCAGACCTCAGTCTTGGGGGGGGGGAGCGGGGCATGAAGTTGTGTGTGCTTTCACCATTTTTTGCAATACCTACCTGAAGGACGTTGATGCAAGAGAAATGGAAAATGTTAATAGTATTAAAATAAAAAAGGAGACATAAGCAGCAAGTGAAACAGTCGAGTATCAGGTATTTTAGGGAGATGGAATAAAAAATGTATTGATGCATTCATCAATTTTAATTTTACGGAATACAAATAATATGTAATACCATTGATTAACATATTTTCCGTACATATCCCGTAATATGTTAACCAATGATAATACGTATCATCCGTGAACATTTTATTGGCACAGCATTCAAAATTAAACGATCATGAACACTCAACAGTCAGGTTCCCTAGTAGCCACAATACGTACTCCATTTTTTTCATTAGTGTTTTAACTTTTCTAATCGGTGCACTTTTCAAAACAGGTAATTAATGAGTTAGGTAAATTTTTGTGACAAGCCACCACGTTGTATAGGACATTCAACTGATTATGTAGCAATGGGAATATATTAGATATGCATCATTGTAATAATGCAAAATAAACCCTTTTGTAATTTAGTTACTGCAAAAAAGATTTTCTTCAGTAAGACAATTGCTTAAATAAATAAGTCAAAGTTGGATTGAGTTTTTTTTCGAAAATCTTGGGAGGGGTAATTACCCCTATTACCCCCCCCCCCCTTGCATACGCCTGTGCCTATATGCAATAGTTACTGATATTAAACAGCCAAGACAGGCAAAAACGCAAACATTAAAAGGATCAACAAACCTACTGGCATACAGAAATATGGGAATTATCAACCGCCAAAAAATTCCGCAAACGGCATTATTAAAATTAAAAACCTTCGGTATATTAAAACTTCCATGATACATGGCTATACAGTTACATCACTACCGTACATGACAAGCACTCAATTAGATTGATTTATTGCCAGTCCAAAACTACTTCAACTTAACTATATAGAACATAGAACTAATTCCAAACTTACCTCATTTGTTCCGGTGATCTCGGTAATAAATCTTTCATTAACTTTTTAGAGGTACCTGTTGGTCTCTCTGGTAGTGAAGCATGGTCAAAAGTTCTTAACAGATGATAAAAAGTTGAGTATGGCCAGTGGCGTTTCAGAGCAAAAGAATAATGTGTTTTTCAGAAGCTAATAGTAGAAAGGTTTCTTGATTTTATCATATACTTTTCTCTACAATCCGCTGTTTTTGATATTCTGGCATATCTTTTCAGAGGGCTCAACTGTTTATAAGACGCTGTTCAGGAAACGTGACCTCAATATATATTAGAAAGAAGCAACAATCTAAAAACGTCAATTTATAATCTTCTGTTCGTATAATAAATATTAGTGGTGAAAAATACCATTTTGATAGTTTAAATTTATTAATTGTATACTCTTGAATTTTTTTTCAGGGACACCTGTCGGTCCCTATGGTAATCCTTAACAGATATTATTCTTAAAAGCTGGTAGATAGTTTCATAAATTTTTCCCATCCTTTCTTCTACAGTTTGTTCTATTTTGTAGTTACAGCGGCATTTGCAGGGGCCTAAACTATCAAAGGGGGCTGTTTGGGAAATATGACGTCACTTTTTACTTGAGCTCCCCCAAATGAAGGAAACGTATGACACATAATACACAGATAATAATTTCAATCTTTTTGTACATGTACATGCCATGCCGACAGAATACTAATAAAAAAAGGCTGGTAAGTTTGCCCCCTCGGAAGTATTGAGTTGTAGTTACTTAAATTTTTGTGGTAGACGACTACTGTAACAGGGATAAAAATCGCTACTGACTTTCGAGACTCGATACAAATGAGGCGAGAAATACCAATAAAAAAGTTAAAATTGGGATGGAATCAGTGTTAAAGAAAAGTTATTTATAAAAGACGTTCTGTGACCGTGGTATATTGCTTGTCTTCAAAGAGAGGACCAGCAGCTGTGGACATTGTACTTTTGGTTTTTGCATTCGGAAAGATAGTGTCCACTTTGGAGTAACGCTAGTGATGGTGCAGTAGTTAACAAAGAGGAAAAACAAGGCAAATAAACGTATTAACCTTCGCGTTTGTACATTTTGCCTCAGACTTCATTTTTAATGCTTGCCGACTTCGCACCTATTTTGGGTACAGCCAGAAAGGTCCATAAAGGACAGACAGAAAGGAGATTTGCAAGGACAAAATATAAGATTTGTGTAAAGGTTTTATTTTATTTTCCATGTTTATGATCTTGTGTAGAAGGACGACAAATCATAGAAGTTAGAGACGTAATCAATTTCGTTTATTAAATATCTAGAAACAATACACCTAAATGTTCTGGTTCACGTGTTACTTTTTACTTCATCTTGTTCATGGAATTTCATTCTACACCACTGGTGGAACGTATTAATCAATCAAGTCTAATTGGATGATTATTACCTGTATCTAACTACAAGATCGAAGTAAAAGCCAACCAGGGTAATCACAAAAAATTGACCAATTTTACTTGTTACCTTTAACACGTCAAATTTTTCTATCATGTTGCATATCACGACTTTTCCTTGGGATTACGAAGATATACTGTTCTAAGTTTTATTTATGTTTGACAAAAAAATGAGGAATAAGTGACAGTGGAAGAAATCATGTCATATACTATTCTGACATTTGGTAGTCCTATAACCTATAACTTTGAAACCAGTAATTTTCTTTTAATGAATTGTAGTATTATATAAGTGGAGATAAAAAACTTCGCGTCACGGGTGGCGAAAAAGTCATCGAAAAATGAAAAAATTTAAAAATTGCTTAAATCTAGCTTCTAGAGATTTTCGCAGTCCAGAATAATTTTCGATTTTTTTTTCAACATCTCAAATTGCGATTTGGTTATAGAAGGCCAGAAGAAAGCCGCATTTTTAACACGCTTTTATTAGCTTCACCTGTATGTTTGTGGGTTTGTAACTATCCTTTGGATTAGCAGGTCGGACCGAACATTGAACACACCAACTTTACGGTGAAAATTATTTTGGCGGCTTCAAATCCGTCAGACCAGCGATCGTATTCGCTGACTAAGGCCCGGTTGTACAGTCTCAGTTCAAGCACAGTTCAAGGTTGAACTCAGTTCAAATATGGAAGTCCAGTTATACAAGATCAGTTCAACTCTAAGCTCGGTTCACTAATTTATATTTTTAAGGTTCAGCTGAGCGCTCGAATTTTGGCGCTTAAACCGAGTTCTACGACCTAATGTGTCGTAACCTAATTTAATAATTTGATTTAGATACAATTTTGCAAAATCATTTGTTGTAAATTAAAGTACGTAATGGCTCAGCAGTTCAGAGAAAATCTCCTGGAACTAACAGATCATGAAGACTTCGTTGAAGCAGTAGAAATATTAAGAAACGCAAGAAGGCGTCAAAAGAAATACAGAGATAGAGTTGATTATTTTTTGGTGTGGAATGACGATGAATTCATTCAAAGGTTTCGACTTTCTAAACAGGGTGTTCGATTTGTTATAAACCAGGTTAAAGCACAAATAAAGTCTCCAACAGGATGGCGAGTACTTTTTTGTTCATGTAATGAATCAAAGGTATTTTGTAATCCTATTGTGTACCTGCTGAACAAATAGTTCTTGTCACATTGTATGTTTACCTGACAAACTATTGTTTATTACAATTACCATCAACCCATAACCAACAAAACAGCATTCAAACAACTAATTTTTGGCAGAACAGACCAACTACGCATGCGTTAATGCTACCAACCTAACTACTTCTTTCTTGAAGCTGGTTTTGTAGAGCTGGGATTATAAATAGGTCGTACAACGGAAATGAATTTTTGAACCAAGTTCATCATTGAGCATAGTTTAATAGAACTGTGGCTTGAACTGAGACTGTACAACCGGGCCTAAGAGACGGCGCAGATACCTTAATGTTTGTTAATATTACAGAGAGGCGTAGCGACGAGAACTTAAAAGGCATGACATCCAACTGCTTCAGAGTATATGGTACTTTTGTGATTTGTGAAATCTATTCAGGAAAGTCGACAGTTTTAATAATGAAAAACAATTGTTTATCTTCATTACACAGAGTATTGATACATACAGTTTTAAAAAACTAAAAAATAAACACGCTTCAATTATGAAGTTAGCTAAAAAATAAAAAATAAATCTGGTTTAAAAATTAAAACTCAAAACACGCATTTAAAGAAAATCGGGAAAATAATTTCTTTAAATAAGCTTCACAATAATTATCGAAAAATACCACTATTATTGTGACAAAAGCGTGGGCGCTTTATATCACATTATTCATAAATCGAGCATCCGACGCTTTTTCCACAATAATACTAGTATTTTTCGTTTATTATTGTCATAGGCTTATTTTAAAAATCATTTTGGACTTTATAGTCCGATGTTCTGTAAACGCGTTTTTTAAGCTTTTTAAGCTATATATTATTTATTTTCCATGAGCTTATTATTGTATAACAAGTAACTTGGAAAAGTTTTTTTCAGTCTTTACCAGGGCTGTCAGATTTTTCAGAGCCGTGTCGTACTCTAGAGGGAAATTTGTCACCCAAATCGCAACCGCCATTGCGATATGACGCAAACAGGAAAACATTCTAACAATTACTTACGTCTCTACAGAGCGCCAGAGGTTTTTTGGATTTGTAGACTTTCTTATTACTTGACTAAAACGACAATAAATTCGGGACTTGTTATTCGTAAATTGTAAACTATTTTCTATTATTTCTAACTATTTCAGGATGAAAGCTCACAATTACCATTCTTTTTCAAATACCTATATTTCATACAAACTGTTCACAAAACATTAGGACATTTTTCAGGCAAATCTGAATATCTGAATGATCTGAAATTTTCGAATTTCGTCAAACCACAGTGAAGCACAAAACTGCAACCGGATCTGTTATCAGCACTCTCAAATTATCCAAAACACGATGTTTCATCTTAATAGATAGCCAAAAAAGATTTTAGATTTTTGAGGCAAACCTTGAATATCTGAATGATCTGAAATTTACGATTATAGTTAAGCGAGACTGAAACCCAAAACTGGGACCGAACTTGTTATCAGCAGCCTCAAACTATCCAAAACACGAGGTTTCATCTTAATAGATAGCCAAATAAAGATTTTAGATTCTTCAGGCAAACCTGAATATCTGAATGATCTGAAATTTTCGATTTTCGACAAACGAGACTGAAACAGAAAATTGCGACCGGATTTGTTATCAGCGCCCTCAAATTATCCAAAACATGAGGTTTCATTTTTATAGATAGCCAAATAAAGATTTTAGATTTTTCAGGCAAACCTGAATATCTGAATGATCTGAAATTTTCGATTATCGTTAAACGAGACTGAAACCCAAAACTGGGACCGGATTTGTTACCAGCACCCTCAAATTATCGAAAACACGAGGTTTCATCTTAATAGATAGCCAAATAAAGATTTTAGATTTTTCAGGCAAACCTGAATGTCTGAATGATCTGAAATTTTCGATTGTCGACAAACGAGACTGAAACAGAAAATTGCGACTGGATTTGTTATCAGCACCCTCAAATTATCCAAAACAGGAGGTTTCATTTTTATAGATAGCCAAATAAAGATTTTAGATTTTTCAGGCAAACCTGATTTTCGATTATCGTTAAACGAGACTAAAACCCAAAACTGGGACCGGATTTGTTATCAGCAGCCTCAAACTATCCAAAACACGAGGTTTCATCTTAATAGATAACCAAATAAAGATTTTAGATTTTTCAGGCAAACCTGAATATCTGAATGATCTGAAATTTTCGATTTTCGTCGAACGAGACTGAAACCCAAAACTGCGACCGGATTTGTTATCAGCACCCTCAAATTATCGAAAACACGAGGTTTCACCTTAATAGATAGCCAAATAAAGATTTTAGATTTTTCAGGCAAACCTGAATATCTGAATAGTCTGAAATTTTTGATTTTGGTTAAACGAGACTGAATCCAGAAACTGGGACCGGATTTGTTACCAGCACCCTCAAATTATTGAAAACAAGAGGTTTCTCTTAATAGATGGCCAAATAAGGGCTTTAGACTTTTCAGACAAACCTGAATATCTGAATGATCTGAAATTTTCAATTTTCGTCAAACGAGACTGAAACCCAAAACTACGACCGGATTTGTTATCAGCACCCTCAAATTATCCAAAGAACGAGGTTTCATCTTAATAGATAGTCAAATAAAGATTTTGGATTTTCCAGGCAAACCTGAATATCTGAATGATCTGAAATTTTAGATTTTCGACAAACGAGACTGAATCCAGAAACTGAGACCGGATTTGTTATCAGCATCCTCAAATTATCCAAAATATGAGGTTTCATTTTAATAGATATCCAAATAAAGATTTTAGATTTTTCAGGCAAACCTGAATATTTGAATGATCTGAAATTTTCGATTTTCGTTAAACGAGACTCAATACCAAAACTGGGACCAGATTTGTTATCAGCAGCCTCAAACTGTCCAAAACACGAGGTTTCATCTTAACAGATATCCAAATAAAGATTTTAGATTTTTCAGGCAAACCTGAATATCTGAATGATCTGAAATTTTCGATTTCCGTCAAACGAGAATGAAACCCAAAATAGCGACCGGATTGGTTATCAGCACCCTCAATTTATCGTAAACACAAGGTTTCATCTTAATAGATAGCCAAATAAGGACTTTAGATTTTTCAGGCAGACCTGAACATCTGAATGATCTGAAATTTTCGATTTTCGTTAAACGAGACTGAATCACAAAACTGGGAGAGGATTTGTTATCAGCAGCCTCAAACTATCCAAAACACGAGGTTTCATCTTGATAGATAGCCAAATAAAGATTTTAGATTTTTCAGGCAAACCTGAATATCCGAATGATCTGAAATTTTCGATTTTCGTGAAAAGAGACTGAAACCCAAAACTACGACCGGATTTGTTATCAGCACCCTCAAATTATCCAAAGCACGAGGTTTCTCTTAACAGATAGCCAAATAATGATTTTAGATTTTTCAGGCAAACGTAAATATCTGAGTGATCTGAAATTTTCGATTTTCGTTAAACGAGATTGAATCCCAAAACTGGGAGAGGATTTGTTATCAGCAGCCTCAAACTATCCAAAACACGAGTTTTCGTCTTGATAGATAGCCAAATAAAGATTTTAGATTTTTCAGGCAAACCTGAATATCCGAATAATCTGAAATTTTCGATTTTCGTCAAACAAGTGAAACCCAAAACTGCGACCGGATTTGTTATCAGCAGCCTCAAATTATCGAAAACACGAGGTTTCATCTTAATAGGTAGCCAAATAAAGATTTTAGATTTTTCAGGCAAACCTGAATGTCTGAATGATCTGAAATTTTCGATTGTCGACAAACGAGACTGAAACATAAAATTGCGACTGGATTTGTTATCAGCACCCTCAAATTATCCAAAACAGGAGGTTTCATTTTTATAGATAGCCAAATAAAGATTTTAGATTTTTCAGGCAAACCTGATTTTCGATTATCGTTAAACGAGACTGAAACCCAAAACTGGGACCGGATTTGTTATCAGCAGCCTCAAACTATCCAAAACACGGGGTTTCACCTTAATAGATAGCCAAATAAAGATTTTAGATTTTTCAGGCAAACCTGAATATCTGAATAGTCTGAAATTTTTGATTTTGGTTAAACGAGACTGAATCCAGAAACTGGGACCGGATTTGTTACCAGCACCCTCAAATTATTGAAAACAAGAGGTTTCATCTTAATAGATAGCCAAATAAGGACTTTAGATTTTTCAGACAAACCTGAATATCTGAATGATCTGAAATTTTCAATTTTCGTCAAACGAGACTGAAACCCAAAACTACGACCGGATTTGTTATCAGCACCCTCAAATTATCCAAAGAACGAGGTTTCATCTTAATAGATAGTCAAATAAAGATTTTGGATTTTCCAGGCAAACCTGAATATCTGAATGATCTGAAATTTTAGATGTTCGACAAACGAGACTGAATCCAGAAACTGAGACCGGATTTGTTATCAGCATCCTCAAATTATCCAAAATATGAGGTTTCATTTTAATAGATATCCAAATAAAGATTTTAGATTTTTCAGGCAAAGCTGAATATTTGAATGATCTGAAATTTCCGATTTTCGTTAAACGAGACTCAATACCAAAACTGGGACCAGATTTGTTATCAGCAGCCTCAAACTGTCCAAAACACGAGGTTTCATCTTAACAGATATCCAAATAAAGATTTTAGATTTTTCAGGCAAACCTGAATATCTGAATGATCTGAAATTTTCGATTTCCGTCAAACGAGAATGAAACCCAAAATAGCGACCGGATTGGTTATCAGCACCCTCAATTTATCGTAAACACAAGGTTTCATCTTAATAGATAGCCAAATAAGGACTTTAGATTTTTCAGGCAAACCTGAATATCTGAATGATCTGAAATTTTCGATTTTCGTTAAACGAGACTGAATCCCAAAACTGGGAGAGGATTTGTTATCAGCAGCCTCAAACTATCCAGTTTTCATCTTGATAGATAGCCAAATAAAGATTTTAGATTTTTCAGGCAAACCTGAATATCCGAATGATCTGAAATTTTCGATTTTCGTTAAACGAGACTGAATCCCAAAACTGGGACCGGATTTGTTATCAGCAGCCTCAAATTATTCAAAACACGAGGTTTCATCTTAATAGATAGCCAAGTAAATGTTTTAGATTTTTCAGGCAAACCTGAATATCTGAATGATCTGAAATTTTTGATTCACGTCAAACGAGACTGAAACTTAAACCTGTGCCCGGATTTGTTATCAGCACCCTCAAATTATCCAAAACACGAGGTTTCACCTTAATAGATAGCCAAATAAAGATTTTAGATTTTCCAGGCAAACCTGAATATCTGAATGATCTGAAATTTTCGATTTTCGTCAAACAAGTGAAACCCAAAACTGCGACCGGATTTGTTATCAGCACCCTCAAATTATCGAAAACACGAGGTTTCATCTTAATATATAGCCAAATAGAGATTTTAGATTTTTCAGGCAAACCTGAATATCCGAATGATCTGAAATTTTCGATTTTCGTTAAACGAGACTGAATCCCAAAACTGGGACCGGATTTGTTATCAGCAGCCTCAAATTATTCAAAACACGAGGTTTCATCTTAATAGATAGCCAAGTAAATGTTTTAGATTTTTCAGGCAAACCTGAATATCTGAATGATCTGAAATTTTTGATTCACGTCAAACGAGACTGAAACTTAAACCTGTGCCCGGATTTGTTATCAGCACCCTCAAATTATTCAAAACACGAGGTTTCATCTTAATAGATAGCCAAGTAAATGTTTTAGATTTTTCAGGCAAACCTGAATATCTGAATGATCTGAAATTTTTGATTCACGTCAAACGAGACTGAAACTTAAACCTGTGCCCGGATTTGTTATCAGCACCCTCAAATTATCCAAAACACGAGGTTTCACCTTAATAGATAGCCAAATAAAGATTTTAGATTTTCCAGGCAAACCTGAATATCTGAATGATCTGAAATTTTTGATTCACGTCAAACGAGACTGAAACTTAAACCTGTGCCCGGATTTGTTATCAGCACCCTCAAATTATCCAAAACACGAGGTTTCACCTTAATAGATAGCCAAATAAAGATTTTAGATTTTCCAGGCAAACCTGAATATCTGAATGATCTGAAATTTTCGATTTTCGTCAAACAAGTGAAACCCAAAACTGCGACCGGATTTGTTATCAGCACCCTCAAATTATCGAAAACACGAGGTTTCATCTTAATAGATAGCCAAATAAAGATTTTAGATTTTTCGGGCGAACCTGAATCTCTGAATGATCTTTAATTTTCGATTTTCGTCAAACAAGACTGAAACCCAAAACTGCGACCGGATTTGTTATCAGCACCCTCAAATTATCGAAAACGCGAAGTTTCATCTTAATATATAGCCAAATAGAGATTTTAGATTTTTCAGGCAAGCCTGAATATCTGAAAGGCCTGAAATTTTCGATTTTCGTCAAACGAGACAGAAACCCAAAACTGCAACCGGATTTGTTATCAGCACCCTCAATTTATCGAAAACACGAGGTTTCATCTTAATAGATAGCCAAATAAAGATTTTAGATTTTTTAGGGAAACCTGAATATCTGATTGATCTGAAATTTTTGATTCACGTCAAACTAGACTGAAACTTAAACCTGTGCCCGGATTTGTTGTCAGCACCCTCAATTTATCCAAAAGTCGAGGTTTCATCTCGATCTCTTTACTAGTACCGAGAACGAGTGGGAAGTACTGAGTCAACCTCCTTGACTTCAGCAAACACAGCAGTGACTAAATTTCCATAAGTTTTGTGCGGAGCCCTTTGGGGCCACCCTGATGTTCCATGCACATCGTTAACTTCAGGCGAACCCGCAAAGTTGCTTCTTCTATTTGAACTTCCAGACGGAGGTAAACGGAAAGGGAAAACTGTAGATAATTAACTCCAAAGAAGTTGGCTCGTTAGAAGAAAAACCGCAGTCGTTTCTTGAAAACATAATATCAAACATTGTTCTTTGAATTGTAGAAATAACAAACAATATTTGTGTATCTCCTTTGAGCTCTTTCAGGAGATGTTGTGTTCCAACAAATTACGGTTAATTAAGTGTTTTTTTTGCCTTTACTCTGATCAAAGAGTATCTTAGAACTCAGTTAATTTAATAGAAAGGCAGGCCTTTATAATGATGATACACTGGCATTGGAGAGTATCGACTGAGGTCGAATATCTCAAGAATCACTTATTTCTAAGAAAGATGCTATAATAATGTCCAAATCCAGTATAATACCGGCTCAACACATTGATTCCAATATTGGGGCCAACGTTTGGACCAACTCGACTATGTTCGTGGTGCCTTTATAAGGAGTGCCTACACATTGGCACCAAACTTTTTTAACCGGGCATTTGCGTTTGCCGTGATGAGCGCCAACAACTATATTTTAACTTTGATTCTCCAAAAATTGACATTTCATAGCAACGTTGGGTCTATCAGGGAATTTCTGTTTTTTTGTTGAGAATTGTGGAGGTTCCATAGGACTGATTCCGCTTGACACAGTTCTATAAATTCTAAACTAATTCATCAGTCCAAATTACGATCGAATATGAAACCAATGTGTGGTCGCTCAGCGTTTCAGTCTCGTTTAACGAAATCAAAAATTTCAGGTCTTTTATATCTTCAGGTTTACCTACCTGAAAAATCTTTATTTGACTTTCTGCTAAGATGATGATACATCGTTGTTTTGGATAATTTGGGGATGCTGATTACAAGTTCGGTCTCAGCTTTGAGTTCAGTACCGTTTGACGAAAATAAAAAAAATTCGAAGCTTTCAAATCTTCAGGTTTGACTAAAAAATCAAAACTCCTTATTTGGCTTTTTATTAGGATGATTGATTACAAATCTGGCCGCAGTTTGTGTTTCAGAGTCGTTTGACGAAGACAAAAAATTTCGGATCTTCAGATTTACCTAAACAATCGATAAACTTTATTCGGCTTTCTATTACCAAGTAGGATTTTGGCAACCACAACCACAGTTAGTGTAGAAATTGGTTATTTATGGAACGTCACACTCTAGACTACTGGACAACATCGTATCAACTTTAGGCATAACTTTAGTTATACCATGAGTTGTAACGACGTTTACCCAACCAACTAAACGTAGTTAATAAGGTTTTAATAACGTTTTAATGGCAACTGGTGACAACTCTAGTTATATGAAACGTTTTGCCGACGGAGAGCCTACGTTATACGATATAACTGAGCCGTGGGTAATTTTGCAGTTGATCTAAAGACGTTGTTGCGTCGTCTATTTTGCAACTAACCTATTTTAACATTATGACAAGGGCATAAGTATAGAGATTACAAATGAAACAAGCCTTCAAATATACGGCCTCCTGATGCAGGCATAAAAAACGATTGTGTCGTAAACAAATCTTACAGGCGCAAGCTTGTATGGACGGTTCTCAAAACATCATTTTAAATTCCTTCAACCAACAATCAAGTTACCATTCCAAATGCCGAAAGATAAAGCTGACATATGACAGTTAAAGTCAATTTTTAGACGAACCTTGGTCGGACAAACAACTCCAGTTGAATTCTGGGTATACATCCGGTTGTCTAGAGGACTATGGTTGAAAGATATTCGATTTTTGGTTACTTGACGTTCAAAGCCGGGTTTATGTGGTTTTATGCCGGTTACATTTTTACGCCATGTTTGAATGCAATTCTCCTTCGAAACATGTTCGGCCATTAAGACAAAGACCATATAAACGAACATTATACTGATGATTATAAAGTCTTATGTTATTTTTCTGGAAACAATTCATAAATATTCCGTTTAGTTTAATTTTCAGTCAATGTAAACGTTAGATATTTTTTATCTAATCTATTTTTTTAAATACAATTATTTCTGATTTCTGAGAAATTCGCTTCGGATTGAAAGCGCGCGAGTTTTTTAGTATCAAGTAATACTATATTTGACAGTAAACTGGGATGCGTTGTTGAATTAATTCGTTAATCGTTAATTTGTAGCAACTTTATTTATAGGATATAGCCTGATCATAGGAACAACACATTTCAATATCAAGATGGGAGACACAGTTGTCAGAGGGTTTTGTCTAAATCCCCATTCTGGCCAGCAGTATTATTTGGTCAAAAGATTTACCAACTTTTAAACAATATTGGAACTGTTATCTCCACACTAGAGGGCGCAGGTGTGTAGGCGTTTGAAAGTAAATTCAGCAACGTTTAGGAAACGAAGAACTTCAGCCTCCAGTTGAAAGTTGAACGTCGTGACAACCCAGAAATTATTGACCAAATTGGTGCAAAATGGGGTTGTTACAACGTTGTGTTGGAGTCGGCCACACAACTTATATGTAGTTGCGCAACTTTTTCAAACACGTCGCCACAACGTTAAATTGCTACTTGGGTTAAGATGAAACCTCGTGTTTTGGATAATGGGCCTATACCGTGACCTCAAATTGATCAATTTATTTACTGCGGTATTATTTTTGATGATACATAGGACCGTTTACTGTAAAAAGTCAGAAGAAAACTTGATCCAAATGAGAATAACACTAAAAAGAAAATTGTAGTGTAATTTGAAATAGCCGATGATGACGTCACCTGTAGGGAACCAATGAGAAGCGTCCTTTCGTGGTCCGATGACTACGAGCGGATGCTATTGTTTTGTACCAGTGAGCTCTTATTGGTTCCCTACAGGTGACGTCACGACCTGGGCGGGAAGTGTATGGATTCAAAAAATTCAATATTTAGAGCAATTTTTTTCGGTTATAAATACGATAGAAATATTTTGTAAAATTATTTATGGCATCTACGTGGTGTCAGGGTTCGTTTAAGCCAATAAACCAAAAATGTGGTATAGGCCCATTTGAGGACGGTGAGAAGTTTCGTTATTTTCTCATAAATCTTCGAATAACAAATAAAAGTGCAACGAGTTTACCTGTTTGAATTTTTGGAGGTTTATCGTAAAGTGCACATCCTCTAAAAAATTTCAACTACAAATACACAACGGCGCGCCAATAGCATCAAAACGCATACAAACAGGCCGGGCAGGATAATTTGATAATGGAGTGCTCGACGCACAAAGGGCCATGTGTTCAAATCAGACAACGGGCGCGTAATAGGCACATCACCTACATACATGCATGTTCGGCTCAAAGCGATGGAACACATCAAGCGTTTGAAGATAATCGTGATGGTTTAAACTTTAAGCTCTTTCTTTCCAGGCTTTATGCATTGAATTGATTGTCACTCGAGGGGTTTGATTCGAGTTTGTTGTTTGGCGTGGCGATTTCGTACGTGAATGGAACAAATCGATGTGTTCTCGGTCTCTTTGGTCGATGGTTGAATAAAATTTAATTACCTTGTAATGATTTATAGACACTTTGGCTGGGTGCAAAGTAGGTGAAAATGTTTGAGAGTAGTAGGTTCTTGTCATAAATTGATACAAATCGATTTTTAAATGAGGTCCACATTAACATTTGATGTGTTGCGGATTACTAGTAATTTAAGTACCTCTGGTCAGCCAAAATCAGCCAAAAAAAGAATATCTAAAATTGCACCATTCACTCTCCAATTAAAAACAAAAATGTCGACAAATCTCTGTAATGCCTAAAAATGAAGTTTTGAGTGGTCTTATTACTTCTTTGTTTTTTGCTAGTTATATATAGGCCTTTTTTATCCACAATATCCGCTTAGGAAGCCAAATAAAGATTTTTGGTTTTCTAGGTAAATCTGAAAAGCTGAAGGATCTGAAATTTTTATTTTTGTTAAACGGGACTCAAACTCAAAACTAAGACCAGATTTGTAATCAGCACCCTCTAATTATGTATAAGTCGAGGTTTCATCTTAATATAAAACCAAATAAAGATTTTCGATTTTTTTAAGTAAACCTCAATATCTAAGCGATCTGAAATCTTTTATTTATGTCAAATAGTATCGAAACGCAAAGCTGAGACCGGATTTGTAATCAGCATCCTCAAATTACCCAAAACAACGAGGTTTCATCTTAATAGAAAGCCAAATAAAGATTTTCGAGTTTTAAGGTAAACCCGAAGATCTGAAAGACCTGAAATTTTTTATTTTCGTCAAACAAGACTGAAACTCAAAACTACCACCAGATTTGTAATCGACACCCTCCAATTATCCAACAAACGAGATTTCATCTTAATAGAAAGCGGATTTCGATTGTTTAAGCAAACCTGAAAATCTCAAAGATCTGAAATTTTTGACTTTAGTCAAACGAGACTGACACTCAAAACTACCATCGGATTTGTAATTGTCTCCCTCGAATTATCCAAAACACGAGGTTTCATCTTGATAGAAGGCCAAAAAAGATTTTCAATTTTTTATGTAAACTGGAAGATCTGAAGATCTGAATTTTCGTGAAACGAAACTGAAACTCAAAACTGCCACCGGATTTGTAATGGGCACCCTCAAATTATCAAAAACACGAGGTTTCATATTAAGATAAAGCCAAATAAAGATTTTCGATTTTTTAGGCAAACCTAAAGATCTACAAGGTATGATTTTTTTTATTTTCATCAAACAAGACTGAAACTCAAAACTGCCACCAGATGTCCAATGAGCGTCCCAAAATTATCCAACACACGAGCTTTCATCTTATTAGAAAGCCAAATAACGGTTTTCAATTTCTTAGGCAAACCTGAAATTTTCGATTTTCGTCAAACGATACTGAAGCAGAAAATTGCGACCGGATAGGTTATCAGCACCCTCAAGTCATCCAAAACACTCAAACTGCGACCGACACATAGCATATATTTTAAACCTTTATCTATCTAAATTAGTAGTCATGCTACTTTTTCCAACTACAATCATTTCTTTAACCTATAGTAGTTCTTTATTACCTGGTACTACTTTTCTTTCTTAATTCTTATTCGTCTGTTTATCCCCATACTGTTTAGTCAAAAATTATCCTCCTACTAAAAAGTGTTATGTACGCCACTGCTTTCTTCCTTCTACATAGTCATCAGAAGCAACCCCTCTGTTATTCAACCTTACATTGAACAAAGAAGGGTAAACGTGGTCTTTGATAACTGCAAATTTGAGTTTCAAATAGCGTTTTGCACTTTTGATCTACAAAATTAGGTTATTTAAATAAGTATCTGTGAGCCTGACCTTTCGATAATAGAGTTATTGGAAGATCTCGTAATCCAAAGCTGAAAAACATATTTTCTTTGGGTCATAGTAATGATTGTGTTATAAACTATCTCATTTTTATGTCCATCCAAAAGCATAATAGCTGTTTGACAAAGTAAAGATGACATCCATGTTTGGTAACCAAAACAGTGGAACACCACAATCGAAAAGAGTGTACCTACCTACGGTGTATGGAAAAACACCCTGTATAAGGCAATATATCTATTTGACCCCAATCTGCAAACAAAATGACAAATCAACGTAGTAGCTCTTGAGAGCTGTCAAAGTGTTTATAGAATCATATCTAAAGTGACATTTGCAGTACTGATTCGTTATTTTTGAAGAAAAGATAGCTTCTTATTTTACGTTTATGTTTTGTAAGATGATTTAGTTGTTATATTTTACTGGAATATCGTTTACCCAAAGTAAATGAGTATAAGCTTCAAAAAATGTTTAAAAAGGCAGTAAGTTGACGAACCGTTCAAAATTTCAAGAAAGGTTGTAAAATATCGGAGTATGGAGCAGAATCGTTCTGAAAATAGTACAAGTCAGCAGCAGAATGTTCATCTACACATGCATCATGTTTGCAACTGTCAGGGTAAGCCATTTGGATGCATGTACTGGGTGAATCGACATTTTTATAATAGACTACAGCTACGTCACTGACTGACTGTAAGTCTCCTTCAATAGCATTTCAATGACCGTTTTCCGAATATATGATTGGAAACACATTAAATTTTGACTATCTAAAAGATCGTGTCAAGTAGATTGACTTTGTACTTTTCAAATTACCTACGTACACGATTTTGAAACACATACTTAGGAATGGATCCGAGAAACAGAAAACTTTAAGTAATTTTGATTATGAAAAGCCCCCAGTGATGAACTTTGACATATATTTGTCAGCATTCTATAATTTTTGTGAATGCTCCTAAGGTAAGTTGAAACTCGAGAATAAAAAGGTTAGAGCTCTTCATATTTCTCCGCCCCATCTTGAAAAATAGTTAGGGATCCCGAACACCCACTCTTTTTCACCCCTGCAAAGGTAGTCATCGTCTGACAATATAACGACAATCAAGTCAGTATTGTATCAAACGATTATAAGTATATCTCTATCTTTGTTATTAATCATGCACTAAAATAATTGAAGTTACAAAGCTTTTGTAATCGGTGTGAATTGGTCGGCCATAGTTTTGTTTTTATTAATTCCATTCCAGGTAATGTTTTCCCTACATACTACCCAGCAGTGGGGTACAGGACTCCAGTTCCACCATTGGTCACCTACCAGGCTCCACCAGTACCAAGATCTTATTTGCAGCACTACCAGTATACCCAGTTCAACATGGGTAGCGCAGGGCAGTACTCTGTACCAATTACCCATCATGTGGCACCACACACTTCGGCTGCCTATAGCCCTGCTACTGCCCAAACAGGTAAATCCATCAAATATTGGTTGATTTTCACAAGAGAGTTTAAGAGTCCCTTAATACTTGAGAGTCCCTTAAGTAAGGAGCTACTTGAGGGCCCCTTACGAGAGGTTCCCTTGAATAAAGCTCAAGTAACGAATGACATGTCAACATGACGTTTTATTGCAGCCAAGGCGATTTTATTGGTTAATTTTGGAGTGTAGTGTTGTCAGTTTCTGTCATATTCGGAAAAGTGTCCGTCACAAAACACGAAATACTGGCACAGAACAAAAAGAGATAAGAGAAAACATCAAAACGTGTAGTCGTAGGCATAACACATTAACTTATATTTGCGCCAAATGAATCCCAACGTCTGGTAGATGTTGTCTAGGAAACAGATACACAAGGAGAGCCACACTTGAGGATCCGTTGAGTATTACTTAGGCCCAGTTTCACAATCATTGGTAACCCCTAGTAGTCACTTGACCGACAGATGGAAGTCAATCAGTAGTTATCGGAGGGCTCTGTTTCACAAAGAAAACCAATGGTTGAACTTATTTATTTTTAAGTTGGCACCACGGATTGATCTCAGAGCACTGCCATAATGGTGTTCCGTGAATAAAAGCTGTCCCTTTGACAAAGAAACCTAACCTTTCTTTTCATATTTTTGATTTATGTCATTACAGAGTATAATCAAAATCCATCGACGTCTTAGACGTCAGTATCAAAATCCATGTTTTTATAACCTCCAAAGCTGTCATCGATTGACCACTATAAACGCCAAGATAACCCATACCGCATCCATGGGTTAACATAACTACTGGTTGACGAGAGCTTTTGACATATACCGTCGATTATGAAATGGTTTATTTTCGCTAACCACTAGTTTTCTTTTGACCACTAGTTAACTAACAATTGTGAAACTGGGCCTTAAGGGAACTTTAAGTATTACCCAATAGACGACTACGAATATAACCCTAAAAGCTGTTTGAAACTACACAAACTGTGTTCAACTTTGTAATACCCTTTGTTTCTAATAAAAAACAAAAATTAATTGAACTATGATTTGTTCTAGGTCCCGAGGTAGCTTTCTCTATTTCGAGAGAGAGGAAAGAGAAGTCAGGGTCCCAAGAAGGAAATGGAGATGGAAGCAATGATGGTAAGGCTCCTTATTAAAAAATTAGTATGAAAGAACTGAAAAATTACATATAAAATTACATACTGTCGGATACCTTTTTGGGTTAAAAATTTGTAGACAAGTTAAATGCAATAAAAGTATTACTAACTCCGACTATCAGGCACGTATCCAGGACTTATTTTGGGAGGGGGGGATCCAGATTAGGGTTGTAATATTTTAACTTTGCTTGATTCAGTTTCACAATCGTTAGTTAACTAGAGGTTAGCGAAAACAATGCATTTCATAGTCGGCGGTTTATGCCAAAGGCTCTGGTTAATCACTAGTTAACCCAAGGTTTATAGCTGTTTTACATCGACGGTTTCTTATGGATTGATCCATGGTCTTCTTCAAGATCAAAGTGATTGTGGATTTGTGACAGCATGAAGTGCTGCCAACACTGTGCTGGTTTGGTGGTTTTTAGGAAGATCTATTCAATTTGTACTTTTCGTGGGCTTGACAGAATAACTCTTGATTTGATTTGCGAATTCTTATTTAGAAAATGTTTAATAATATACAGAGACGGGTATGCAACATACACAACATGCATCATTTGATTCTATGTTTGACGCCAAACTTTACCACAAATTATAGCAGGTTCAAGTAAGAGGCGGAAAAAATATTAAAAATCAAACAAAAAATTTAAAAAATGAAAAATAAATAAAAAAAGCAACGATAGCTAACAAAAAAATGTTAAAAAAACATACAAAAAAGGAAACAGAAGAAAACATAAAAAGGGGAAAAAGGAAATCAAAAACAAACACATGAAAATATTACATCAAAATCTGTAGCATGCAAAGAAAAACAAATATTCTAGAAATGAAAATACTAACTACTATTTCATAGCTAGGATTTATATTCAACTGTCCTATATCTAGTACAGTTTTAATTTTCCCCTCCTTATGAAAGGATGGGGCAAAATGATCTGGCCTGTTGGCCTCTGACCAGAGTCATTAAATTATCGAAACAAATACATGAAGAAATCCAAGAACTTATTTGACGTCAAATTCCTGTTTTATAAATATCAGATTTATCCACAATCTGATGAAAATGGGTATAACATTTGGGTTATCTTGATGTTTGTTGTGGTTAACTGATGATAGGGAAGCTTGCTTTGGAGGTTATATAAACATGGATATTGACATCAACGTCTAATTATTATGAAACTGGGCCTTAATCGTCAGTTTTAAAAAATGAACTTCTGGTTTACCACTCTTTGCCAATCACCAAAAACCGTGCACATTTTCCAAGGCTACATTGTTAATAAAGTTATCATAATTTTAGTTACAATCAAGTCAGTAGTTTCTAAGTTACAAGATATTTATTTAATTGTTACAAGTTATAGCAGTATCTCATAAGTATACAAATATTTCTTGGCTGGTGGATTTGTTTTTGAAGACATTAAACATTTTGAACTATCTGACAGTAGAGAGAAGGTAATTCAAAAACTTTAAACATCATAAAACTATAGAGATCATTTCCATATTACATCACAAGTGGGCGTGCCTGGTGTACGAGCCTGTCAGTGTTGCCAGATTACACGATCAATCGTGTAGTTATACGATTTTGGTCCCTACTACACGAATAGAGGGCAAATTCTCACGATTTTTAATACTGCAGATGCGATGTACTTATAGTATTTCTATGTCTTTACACGATTTTTGTCGAGTTGCACGAATTTCTCTCCACTTCATCTGGCAACACTGGTTGTACGTGCTCGTACACCAGGCACGCCCACTTGTGACGTAATGTGAAAAAGTAGGCGGCAGAAAAGATCTGCCTGTGCGCCATCTGGTACCCTGAGGTAACGGCGGAACGCAAAGGCGCATTCGCTTCACCTGACCAGATAGGCGCGCTTCTATGCCAACTGCATATGAGAGTCGATATACGAAGGTTGCTCTATATCTCCGTCATGGAGATATATAGAGATATGTACAAGTTTGTAGAGCAGCCTTTTATGAGGAACGTGATATATTTGCTTATGTTTAGCATGTATCTATCAGCTAACAATGGAAAACCAAGGAGTGCTCACATACTCACCAGCCGCCAACGACAGATCGATATAAGCATGCTCAATAAGCTGACTTGTCCACACAGCATTTGTCAGAAGTTTCGTCATATCGTCCAATTGGCTAATTAGCCTGTTGACAATAATTTCCAAGCTTTTCGAATGACTCCTTCTTGACAGAATAAATAGAGAATTAGATCAGCAGACGTGGATTCCAGATCATTAGTTTGGGTTCAGACAATTTCACTCAACTATTCAACAGTGTCACCGCCTAACCGACATCATCACCAACACCATGGAGAAGCGTGAGTACTGTACAGCAGTGTTCCTTGATGTGAAACAAGCATTTGATAAAGTCTGGCATCCAGGTTTACTATATAAAATTAAAAAAATATTACCCGCAAAGTATTTCAGTATACTGAAGTCGTACTTGAGTGACCGATCTTTCGAAGTCAGAGTTAATAGTGAAACTTCTTACCGCCTCCCTATAAAGTCAGGTGTCCCTCAATGAAGCATATTAGGTCCTTTGCTGTACGTCTTATATACAGCCGATCTACCCACAAAAGTCACAACAACAGTAGGTACATTTGCAGACGATACAGCAATTTTTTCTACCGACAAAGATCCCGAGATAGCCTCGGATAAACTCCAACAACATATAAGTGACATCGGAGAATGGCTGAATAAATGGAAAATCAAAGTGAATGAAACGAAGTCCAGCCACATAACATTCACCCTCTGCAAAAAACAAAGCCCCCCAGTAACCTTAAACCAAGTTGTCATATCTCAGCAGGAAAATGTAAAATACCTAGGATTGCACATGGACAGTAAACTCAACTGGAAGACTCATATATCAAAAAAAAAGAAAACAAATGGATCCGAAAACTAAGCAACTAGACTGGCTCATAGGTCGTAGGTCTAAGCTAGGAATAGAAAACAAACTACTTATATACAAAGCTGTCATCAAACCAATTTGGACATACGGTATCGAACTTTGGGGTTGCGCAAGCAAGTCAAACACAGCAATCATCCAACAAGCTCAATCCAAAATACTCAGAAGTATAGCTGATGCACCATGGTATGTCTCCAATCATACACTCCATAGAGACTTCAAGATCCCCTACGTAAGCGAAGTCATCAAAGAAAGAAGCATCAAGCACCATGCTAGACTCGGCGATCATCCGAACCCACTCCTACCGTCACTGTTAATACCCGCTGAGACCAGGAGAGAAAAGTGCCACTCGATCTACAAATCTGAGGTGACATCGCTGGATGTTTACTTCTTCACGTCATTACGGGTACAAATATGTGAAGTATTGTACTAGCCATTAAATTAGCTTATAGAGTGTAACATTCTGATTGCTAATAAAGTTGAGGAGAAAAAAAAAACTTGTCCACGCATGCTAAAAGCACGTCCCCTCTCATCCCCGCTACCGGTAGCATGCTCGTAAGTCGCAGGACCGCCGGTTCTTTAGCATGCTCGAAATTAGCATCCCCATTTCGAGCAAGGCGCGTATACACATGCTACGAATTAGCACTGCTCATTAATAGCATGCTTTTTAAGCATGTGTATTTTGTACCTTAAGTTTTAAAAGCTTTCATTGATTCGTTAAAGTGAGGTGAGATTCGAGTTTTATTTCAAGTATTTATTTCAGACTCAGAAGTGAGGTTAAATTTTTAATGGTTTTTAATTATTATGTATTTAAATCGTACTATTTACTACGTGTCGACGGGCTTTTAAAACTATTTTCAAAACGCATTCAAAATGTTTTCAATCGACACTCTTGGCAAATATCATTTTTAGTTTTATAACCTATTTTCTCGTTTATCATAAATCTTTAGTTTCTCATTTTGAATAAACTTCAATAAACTGACAACATAGTTAGATTAGACAGCAACACACTGCGCATGGTTCATTTCAAAACGTTTAAAAAGTTACAGCTGCTGTTTTCACGACATTTGGTCTCGATACGATCCCAGAAAAATAGTGAATCGATCTTGAACAGGATAAGTTTTGAAAACGCATCCAACTGATGTTTCCACGATATATTTCAAAACTCAAAGCGTTTTGAAAAACGTATTGAAAGCCCGTGGATACGTAGTATACAGGGTTGGGATAAAGTATGGAACCAAGCAAATAACTTTGGAACGGAAAGAGTGATATTGCTGAAAATTTGCACGCAAGTGTAGTGACGTCTAATGCATCCGAAGACATTATGTTAGCTATTAATGTACTTCCGGTTTAACCGGAAGTACCGTCAACTTTTTTAATTTAAATGGGACACCCTGTATATTTTTGCAGATTTTAATTCATCATTTTTTTCCGAATACGTCCATAGTGGGTTTAGTATTTGTTTCTTAAAAAATTTCTCACAAATTCGTCCGTGGAGGTCTGCGGTCTTCCCGTTTGAGGTAATTTTTTTTGTATTTTTGTTTTTAGTCACCGTCAAACGTGTTATAGGACCCCTGTCGAGACGTAAATCATTAAAAGTTGACACACTTCTTTGTGAGTTCTCACGCGATCGCCAAAACCGACTTTGAATGACCGGCAAACACCTGAAATGATAAAGAAGCTATATCTTTCCCGTTTTTACAGAAACTAATGCTAAACCCACTATAGACGTATTTGGAAAAAAAGATGAATTAAAATCTGCAAAAATATACAGGGTGTCCCATTTCAATTAAAAAGTTGACGGTACTTCCGGTTAAACCGGAAGTACATTAATAGCTAACATAATGTCTTCGGATGCACTAGACTTGCCTGCAAATTTTCAGCAATATCACTCTTTCCGTTCCAAAGTTATTTTCTTGGTTCAATACTTTATCCCAACCCTGTATAATTGGTTCAGCCGTAGACAAAGTATGGTATTCAACTCGCCGTAATGGTAATAACTCGTTGATTTACAGCAGCCGCTCACGGCTCGTGCTGCAAACTTTAACTGCCTGAGTTATTACAGTCTTTAACGCATTCAAAGTGTCTTCAACCGACACTCTTGATAAACGTCATTTTCTAGTTTTGTAATTGTCAGTGGTTTTGTAACCTATTTTTTTGTTTATCATAAATCTTTAGTTTCTTTCTCTTTCAGGCCTAGGCATTAGCGGTTTCGATTACACTCAAGTTACTCCACCGGCAAGCGAACTACTGCTAAGCGACAACTCTGAACCAGCTACACCCGAGAACTTCGTAAAATTCTTGGAAAGGAGTTGCCTGACTGCGGAACAAATCGCGTACCGAAACAGAAACAGACCCTGTTTCAGAAACATCCAAAACCTTTGCATCAGGACTAGATCGGAGATACTGAAACCTTGCACCACCATATCGAACATCCATTCTCAGGGCATACCATGGGCTACCAAGGACTTCATCTATGCTTTCGTACGTCTCACCAACTGCTGGCACATCTTGAAGGGTTACTGGGAGAACAGAGACGGCTCAAGCTTGGGGAAGATCGAGAAAGAGCTAACGCCTGAATTTAGAGCTTGTTACGTTAGATGGGAGAAAGAGACGATTGAGCTCGCTGCGCAGCTCACTAGGGTGTTTTACAATCTGGATACGAACCTGGTGTCGCCCCAAAGCAACTCCGTGAAGACGTCGCCTCCAGACATTGGCGCTGCGAAGAAGTGTCAGAGTCCAGAAGAGAACAGCATCAGTTCCTCGACTCTCACGAATATCTCAATCAACAATCCATCTAAGAATGTGAGAGGTAAGACTGTTCTGAAAGGTTTTCTTCAAGTTTGCGTTTTGACTTTCTTTCCTTTCATTACCGCAAACTCCAGCATGACTCGGCACCCACACAGATGACACGTAATATCTTGCCGGAATGTCATACAGGACTTTTGTGCATTACAGAACGAGCCTTGATGTAAACCTACAAGCACTCAAATGCTTTTAACACCTGCTAGGCTTCTGAATTTCGTGAGTACGAAAGGCACAAGCCAAAATCGCATATTATCTCTGCTTGGAGTAGCCCAAGAGAGAGGGAGTACTTTGTGTTTTGGCCCACAGACCCCAGCGCCGGAGACTTCGTCAGTAAGTGAGCCGTCCGTGTACCACACTGGCCCTCTAACCTCCAACCTCAAAAGGCCGCCTGCCGCTTGTGCCCCACTCTTCCCTTGTAGGATAGATACTTCACCGTGATTTTGCAGTCGAAGGCAATATATAGGAAAAATTATATCACTCCTCATATCTAGGATAGGGCCTTCCCTTTGCAGTTCCGAAAGGATGGCAGAGTGTCCCCTGCCAGGATTTACAAAGGACCAACTGCTTTGACACCACAATCGGAACGTAGAAATCCTTGCCTCTCCTTGAACTACCAAGTCGAGTGGAGGGAGATTCTACAGTGCTTCTAGCGCGTTCAACGGAGTCGTGCGTACTGCACTTGTTGTACTAACACAAGCCGAGCGTTGATATTTTTTAAATTTGCTTTGGTTGTTTCCATGCTTTGCACATGGCTCCACAATAGTGATCCATACAATAAGGACGGCCTTACAATTGTAGTACGGAGCCAAAATGTCACCTTAGGAGTCAAGCCCTAATTCGCTGCTACAACTCTTCTACATGCCCATAACGAATTACGTGCCTTTATTGACTTTATCCGCCCCAAACCCCCCCCCCCCCCGTGTGGGGCGGGTTAGAATATCTCCCATCGTATATCCTGCGTGTCGTAAAAGGCGACTAAAAGGAACCGAACTACTGTCGGTATAAACAGTAACCTTTCTCAACCAACAGCTTTGGGTGGACGAGTTGACAAGAGTCAGGACACCTTCTTGTCCTTGGGGTGAGAAATTGCCCGTAAAGGCGGATGAGCCAGTAAATACCATCTGGTCAACGACATGAGGATGCAGAAAGCAAATGGGAACCTACTGCATTAAAGGTCTTAAAGATATCCCAAGAGAAACTCGTAAAATGAGTAAATGCATTTTACGAGTTCACAGCATGTCTGTTAAGACATTGTGACTATGATGATGACTTTATCACATATATATTATTATATTATTATTAGTTAGTCTGACTCCAACATTTGCCATGTAGGGCTCTGATTAGCCTATATTTGCGGGGAAGATTAAAATCAGCTGGTTTCTCTAGTGTACACAGCATTGAATGACCTTTCTCTTTTTATTCCTATGTCCAGTTGTCTGCTAGATCATAGTACGCATTTATGAATCTGTGGCAGATACCAAGCCAAAACTACTTTTCTCCAGTTTTCCGTTGTCGTCTGGTACGTTTAAATAAGGAAGGTGGATGTAATATACCCAGGGTGGTATAATAACTATACACCATGTTCAAAAAGTACTCTACTACGCACCCGATGAATAACTAGGGAATTAGGGGTCGCTAAAAAAAACAGTTAAGACAAAAGTCGTACGAAATTTTCCTGCCTATCCGATGATGACCTTTATGGTGACCTTGATTTTGAAATTCAAGGTAAAATCAAGGTCAACTCGATTTTCTTAAATAGAAAATAATACTTTTGACGCAGGAAACGAAATGGGCGAAAATTACACGTCCGGATGTGAGCGTCACCTTTAGAAAATTTGACCTTGAATAATCGAGTCAAGGTCAAAATATGACCAGCAGGATATCTTGGGAAGCAGAGGTGGCGCAAGAAAATGTTCTAAACAAGATTAATAAGAACTTTTGACCTTAACTTAATCATCTAAGGTCAAATTTTTCAGAGGGCCAACCCCATATCAGAACGTAAAATTTTCCGTGCTTTTCATTTCTGGCGTCAAGGTAGGGGTTTCCATTTAAGAAAATCAATTTGACCCTGGTATGTCTTTTCACGATAGAGGTCACCATCGGATAGCCAGGAAAAGTTCCTACGACTTTTGTCTTAACTATCTTTTTGTGCAACACCTACTTCTGAAGATATCCTGCTGGTCACATTTTGACCTTGACTTAATCATCCAAAGTCAATTTTTTCAAAAGGTTAAGTTCATATCTGGACGTAGCTTTTTCCGGGTATTCCGTTTAAAAAAATCTATTTGACCTTGATTTGTCCTTTAATGTCAAAGTCGGGGTCACCATAAAGGTCACCGTTGGATAGCCAGGCAAATTTCCTACGACTTTTCATTTGGTCTAGTACTTTTTGAACACGGTGTATATTTTCTGGTTGCAGGTATTATCCACCTCCCCCCAACTCCAGTGGTCACGGAAACGGCAGATCAGGCGAACCAAACGTACAGCGCCGATTTTTGCAAGGACGAAGCTGGGTATGATTCTGAGGAAGAGAGGCGAGTATATATGAAACCGGGAAGTTACAATGTGCCGAAAAAGGAGAGCAACGAAAACGGGAATACGAACAGTCCCAGGGGAATTGAGTTTTTGGAGACCGCCCAAAATATCAAAAAAGCACACACGGTAATCCCTTTAGTGTAGTGTTGATAATAGTCACAGAATGATCGAAAAAAGTGTCAGCCTACATTGTAATTTTCAAGTTGTTTTTCACTTTTAGGCGTAGTACGTTTTAAAATGTATTTTTATCACATCTTGTTTTTGGGGCGCTAGCCAAATTTTTGGCTTGTCTTATTTTTTTACCAGAGCCAATTTGTTTTCATAAAGGATCCTTGTCAAACCACAATAGCTTGCAAAAGCGCTTTAGGTTTCTTCTGAGGCTCAACTTTTCTCAACTCAACCTCAAATTGCGAGGTCATTTTTAAGTTAGGTTTGAAAGTGACGCAGATTTATATCAGAGCGTTTCCTCAGTCTGAGAGTGGACAAGCCGAGTCGATCGACACCACTCTTAACCCCATTTTGATTTCTGCTAAAAAGAAGTCGTCTTTTAAAATTTAGGAAATTTGAAATTTGAAACTTTTGATTTTTTAAAAATTGTTAAAAATTTCAAAATGTTCAATTAAGACTTTAATTATCTTTTTTCTTCCTTCTTTTAGGGCCGGTTGTACAATGCAAGCTTAAGCTTCGGCTTACGGTAAGCCGACGTTAAACCACGTCAGTGGCAAAATGTCCATTGTACAATGCTAGCTTAACCCCCCACTCCAAGCTTAACACGAGCTTACGTAAGCCGATGCTCAACGCGAGCTTAGCTGAGGTTTAAACCTAACCTGGTATAAAAATGACATGATTTGTCAAGGATGAACCTTCAAATTGCTTGTCACTTTATTAGGTCAAATTTTTTGGAAGATTTGTGTCTAATTTAACAATGAGAGCGAATGAAAGAACAGAGACAAAAACGGTCGTTGCCAAAATTTGACACAAACTGTCATAAGTGCCTAACCAAAAAAGGTGATTTTTCAGATCATTATGTCAGTACGTATTGCTTCATTGATGCCAACTGTAGTGAATTTCATTATCAACCAGGTTTAACTAAGCCGACGATTGTACAACGGGTGTCGACTTTAAGCCTGAGCTTAGCTAAGCTTAGGCTTAACAAAGCTCGTGCTAAACCCGCATTTGTACAACCGGCCCTTAATGTGAAAAAAATACGGCAATCCCATTCAAAAAAAAAAAAACTTCTATCGGGTGAGTTGGCTCAGTGCTTAGAGTCGAGGGCTCATGACCGGAATGTCCCTGGTTCGATTCTCGTTAGAGGCGGAAATTTATTTCTGGCTTTTTCAATCAAAAATAAATATCCATAAAAAAAGTTCAGCGAGAATCCCCACCTGAGCCTTCACTGTTGGCTTCTAATTAATAACAGTGCTATTCCTAGAGTGCCGCCAGGAAATAGTAACAAAGCCTATATAGAACACGAGGCTAATGACCAAAACAGTCGATGCCGATGACAAAGAAGTAAAAAACAGAGGATAACTAACTAGCCAGTTAGCACAGCTGAGGCAGAATATTCATAGTCGATATTTAAGGGTCTATTCATACTTGAGGGTCCCTTAAGTAAGGCTCCCTTAAGTAGTACTCCAGTAACGAAATGTCAATATGACATGTCAACGTGACATTTGGTTGCAGTCAATGCAATATTGTAGGTTAATTTTGAAGTACGGTGTTGTCAGTTTCGGTCACAAAACACGAAAGAGATAACAGAAAACATCATCACGCGTAGGCATAGGCATAATAAATTGACTTATACTTCAAATATGACAACGTCGCGAAATGAATCCCGCCGTCTCGTAGATGTTGTCTAGGAAACAGATACACAAGGAAAGCCACACTTGAGCGTCCCTTAAATATCCTCTGAGTATTACTTAACGGAATCTTAAGTATCACTCAAGAAAGTACTACGAATACGGCCTTAAATCATGGTATTTCTTATTGAGACTAGGACTTGATCAAATATTCAAAACTAAATCTAGGAGGCCAGACATAGCAGTGAATTTGACAGATTATTTCTTGAAAGTTATGGCGGGTTCATGAAACTTTTCCTTTGCCGTAACTTAGCCGTAAATTGAGCGTTAGTATTAACTTTATCATTAACTTTAGCCGTAAAATATTCGACGTTCATGAAACTTGAATTTGACGTTAAGGATGACAGATGTGACGTTTCACAAAGTCTGTTTTCAACGGTCTGTTTTGATTTTAAGGTTATATTTTTAAGATTTGGCGGGTTGGAGGTTATACTGTTTGCGAAAGGCGAAATTTGTTTACAAAACTACGACCAAAAAGGAAGATTAATAAAAAGAGTAAGGTGATCTGAGGAGTGGTTGCCTCCTGCCAGATTATAATTTTATGTTCTGTGCGTTTCACGCATGTTTAGATACTCCTAAGATTTAGATTTATCTTTTGCGTTAAAGTCCTTAAGTTAAATTCAAAGCTGTTTCATGAAGAATTTCATTACTGACGGTAGGTTCAGCTTTAGAATTAACACAAACGCTAATTTACGACTAAGGAAAAGTTTCATGACTAAGGAAAAGTTTCATGAACCCGCCTTTACTTGAGAAGCGTCACATAATTTTTAACGTAAAGCTTTCCCCCATCCAGATATAGCTTATTCCCTAACCGGCTGCTCTTTTCTCTCTAATTTCAGATGGCCAACGACAGATATTGGTCAAATGTTGGGACAAGCAGCCGGAAACCGAGCGGTGATGTTAAAATCGTCCCAGACATTCCTGTAGAGTCAGAACTGGAATTGAACCTGGACACCCATATGAACGTCCACGAATGGATACTGAGAAGCAATTTTTCGGATTTTGGTGAACAATCGCCAACGTCCACCCAAGATATTAGGTACAGTTAGATCCATAGATTTTATCAAAATCGTCGACATAAAAAAATTTTGCTCAAAACAAAAGTATTCCGGTGAGGGAACATAAAACTTTCAGATAACTCTCAAGAATTCTATCATGGTTCAGAATTTGCATTTAGGTAAACACAGATGTGGACATAGGAGGTATAAAATTATTTGGATAAAGGTCTTTCAACTCTTAAATATGAATTTTCATAGACAATTCGCGTGATTTAGATCACAAGGTTCACTCAATTACTTTCCTTCTTTAAAACTTTCCTAATTTAGGGTTTATATTCTTCAAATGCGAATGTTTTTTAAAAAAGCTGTAGCCTGTGATTTGGCTCGCTCAATTATTTTCATCCCTAAGTTCTCTAAGATTTAAAGGTGGTGATATCTCACTCTATTTTCAAACTACATATATAATATTTCAGAAGGCGATAGTTAAGACCTCAATGAATGACAACTATTTTCGATTTTCTCAAAAAAGTTTTTTAATGTGCAAAAAAACTTGCAATGCAAAATCATACATTGTATAGATGCCTGTAATTTAACAACCAAACACGATATCCAGAAAAGGCTAAATAGTTGCGCTTTCTTCTTCGATTTGCTCTTTGAGTCATTACTGTAAGTTTAAAGGTAACGTCAGGAGCTTGGAAATCCGAAATTCATTTTTATGGTGACCTTGGGACCTTACCTTTGGACCTTTTGACCTTACCTTTGGATTTTTGGACCTATCTCCCCTCATCTTAGACACACACACTGGAGAAATGGAACAGGCGGCCACGCCTCCTCGCTAACACGGGAATACGTCTTTTCTTGGATTCTCAATTTCGCGCGCTACACCCTAGACCCTTAATTAGCTTCTCTATATCTTATCAAATTATCTTCATGATGAGTTGTTGAATTGAGGTTTTTTATTTTGACGAATTTTCTTAGAAAATTATTTTTCTAAAACGAACATAGCTCGTGACATCAGTTACAAAGTTCTCTTAATTACTTTCCCTGAATCCTCTAAAATTGTCTTCAGAATGTTAGGAACCTAGTTTTTTATTTTTTAAATATGAATTTTCTTGAAAAAGATTTAAAGATGGTGATGTCGGTCACAAAGTTCTCTAATTAGCTTCTCTATATCTTATCAAATTATCTTCATGATGAGTTGTTGAATTTAGGTTTTGTATTTTTACGAATTTTCTTAGAAAATTATGTTTTTAAAAACTAATATAGCTCGTGACATCAGTTACAAAGTTATCTTAACTATTCCATATACCATGCCAATTAAGGAGCGATTTATTTAAGTCGACGATTGACATTTGTGGTTATACATTTATTAAGAAATAATAAAAAATTGATGACAGCGAAATATCTTCAAAGTAAGTTTAAATGTAAGCTTATATAAAACATATTGAGCATCACAGTATTTGTCCGTTTCTAGGAAATTTCGAAAATGGCTTACTAAAACTATATACACCACGGAAGTTTTCTATATTATTCAGTTTGCAAATATTTTGTTGTTCATAAACACACTTGTATTTGTCTCCCATACATGGAGACTGATTTAAGTGTTACGTTGTGATAGATATTTAAAGTTATGGTTTTGTTAAACAATTTTAGCTTAAGTCCTTTATTTTAGACCTAAAAACCACTGTAATCCTTCCTTAATCGTCTAAATGTTCGATATGCTATTTTTAATTAAATATAACAAAAAGTGTTTTGAATACAAACTCTAGGCAGTATTATTTTTTCTAATCAAGAGTACCACATCATTTCTGTGGTATACATTTTTAAGGTACTCTGTGTACAGGTGACAGTATTTCTTACAACATAAATTGAATTGAAAATTACTAAACTAGCTCTCTTCTCTTTTTTAATCTTCACCCATTATCCAAAATTGCCCTGAAGTTGTAATCAAAGGAAAAGGAAATGAACTGCTAAATTTTGGTGTTCTGCCTTCAGAAATCCACAACATATTTAATAAAAAATAGCTTTAAGAGCTTCCACTTGACGGGTCGTTTTAGTTCCAAACGTAGCCCATCTGACGCATGTTTAGCTTCTCAAAGAAAATGAACAGCTATCTCTTCTTTGTCTCCACAATAACAGTTAGACTATGAATTTGATGGCGTGTCAATTTTTAATCAATAATATGTTCAAATTTAATGTAGCTTGATCTAACTTGATCATGTTAACTATTTTGCGAGCGAGAAATGTCCAACAAGAATCGCATTTTCTGAAAATAGCAGAGGTTTCATGTACTCATAGCTGGTATTAATTTATTTATGAAGTTGTGTTGACGTCACATTGCATTGCTTTACTCAATTTGGAATCCAAAATGTTCAGAATAAAGAAATATTTTTAAACATTCTCTATGGTCGTTTTGCGTATTACTCAAATGATATTGGGAGCTTTATAGTGCCTAGTTAATCAGTCGACACAGTAAATGGTGAAGAAAGCAATCGCTTGGGTAGCTAGGTAGGTATTACACTTATTTCTTTTCAATTACTATCACTCATTCCAAAATATTGAAGATTATGAAATTGTTGAAAATTTTGAAAATGTGACTCCAGATTAATCATTTTGTTTCACAATGAGTGATACCAAACCTACATTTTTATATTTTAATAGTGAATTGAGAGCTGTGAACAGCAACATGCCTCACAGATGAACGTAGATATCCAAACAATTGTCAGGTGGGGATTAGTAAATGTACAGTTTGGCGTACAGAAAACTCGAGCAACAATACTGACATAGAAGCCTCACGTTGGCTTATCAACTGTGGAAATGGAAGGTCACTCAATGGTCGAGTCACCTTGCGTCAAGCTTGTGGGGATCAACATCAAAAATAACATGGCCTTGTATGACTACGTCGTCAGTATTGCTAAAACGACATCCCAGAAGCTTGGAGCTTGTTCCGCTGTAGGAAGCTGTATATATACCAGAGCAACTACTGCTACTGTACAAGGCACAGATCCAATCATCGATGAAGTATTGCTCCTATGTGTGGGGATGCGCTCCGAAGCATCCTCTGAAGCTTGTGAACACTACCCAGAAGAGAGCAATTAGACTAATTGATACGCCTAGCCTCACAAAGGAGCTCCACAGCCTGAAACATCAAAGAAGGGTGGCTGACCTGTCCCTGTTTCACATATTCTATCATGGAAAATGTTCGAGTGAGCTGACCCAGATAACAAGGCCAAAGGCCGTCTGAATGAAGAATACTAGAGAGGCACTACGAGTTCATCCTTACCAGGTCGAGGTCCCTACTCCTCGAACCCGTCTCCTCCAGCATTCCTTCTTTCGGAGAACTTCGGCGCTGTGGAATGAGCTGCCGGGGAATTTGTTTCCCGACGGCTACGACCTGCAGCGTTTCAAATCTAACGTGCACCGACACTTATCCTCACGCAGCGCTTCTACAGCGTCATAGGTTTCCAATCTTTGCGGGAAAAAAAAAGTTGAAACTATAATAGTAATGACATCTGGTGGATTGTTGATCAGTAATAAATCAAAATTTTGTTAATGGAATAATCGTCTGCTCCAGTAGCGCTCCTCACTGACTATCGCGTTCATCAGAAAATGAGTGATTGACAAACGCGATAGTATAGAGACATGCTGTTGACATTTCGTTGTTTTTTTCAAGATGGTCAAACCTCAGTGGTCAATCCTTATATTTAGCATTTGTTTTCAATTCAATTCAATTCAATTCAATTCAATTCATTTATTTATCCATCAGATCTGATACAGATATTGGATACGTCAGCATACACAAGATTTAAAGACAGTATTGTAAATTCACATTTTAGACGATTTAGACTTACATATATAAAAACACATAACAGAATACACAAATTAAAAACAATTAGTATTCATGCATTACATGCATCGTAAAACTCTTGCAAGGAGTAGAAAGCGCCATTCGTCAGAAAGCCTTTCAAAGCACTTTTAAATTTTGCCCCATTTAGACAACTAATGGAACTAGGTAGAGATCTGAATTGTTTGTGGCCCATATAAAAAGGACTGTTCTCATATATTGCGGTGCTGTGCTTAATTGATCTAAGTGAGTTGCTGCCCCTAGTATGGTAACTATGCAAATCAGAATTTTTTTCATAATTCTCTAAATTTGTCTTGGCAGATAGTATAGATTTATATATATAAATTGACTCCCCAAACTTCAAATTGAAAATAAGTCGAATCAGTCTTTTTTGCGCTATAAAGATTCTATTTGCTAACGCGGAATCTCCCCAAATTATTATATGGTATGATAGATGTGGATATACAGTCGAGAAGTAAATGCTGACTAGCTGGGCAACATTAAAATAGCTTTTCAGTTGTAACAGGGCGTAATAACTTTTGCTCAACTTTTTACTAATTTCGTTGATGTTCGTTCTCCAGCTCATATCGCTATCGATGTATAAACCTAGAAACTTCGCTGAACTTGACATACCAATAGAGTCAGCGTTAACCTGAACAGAAAAATTATTGCTAATTTTTCGATGTGAACCTGGTCCAGCGCAAAACTGCATACATACTGTTTTATGTGCATTCACAATCAAAAAATTATTTCTACACCACGTCGTGAATTCAGCAGAAACAAGATTAATCTTATAACCGAGTTCTTCCTCAGTTTCAGCATCAATAGCTATGGTGGTGTCATCTGCGTAAAGAACTAAACAATTTGAAGTTATATGTAAAGGCATGTCATTAATAAATAGAATAAATATGAGTCGTCCCAGAATAGATCCTTGTGGGACACCAAGGCAGACATCATATTCATGTGTCAATATTCCTCAACTTTTACGACAAACTTTCTATGATTTAGGATTTAATGAATGAGAGGAATGTACCTCTAAAACCTAAAGAATACAACTTATTCTCTATAATTTTTAAGTCTATTGTATCAAATGCCTTAGATAGGTCAAAGAAAAGTGCACCCACAAATCTTCTCCTATCAAGACAAGTGTACACATAATTTAGAAAAGAGTATGATGCGCTTTCCGTTGACCTGCCCGGGCAAAAACCATTTTGGTTGGAACTAATAAGTTGTCGTTTTAGGACATAGTTTAACATACGATTGTATATAGACCTTTCAATTATCTTACAAATTATTGTGGGAACCATTATTGGTCTGTAATTGCTGACTAATGACCTGTCACCGTTTTTGAACACAGGTATAAGTTTGCCGACTTTGAGAGATTCAGGAAATGTACCTTCGCTGACTGCGGCATTTATTATGAAAGCTAGTGGTTCTGCAATTTCAGCTGATACGTATTTTATTAATTTCGTTGATATAAAATCAACTCCGACCGCATTGCTATTCTTGAGGGAACTTATTATATTGGCAACTTCCTCTTTGGTGACGTTATAAAAGAAAAATGAACTAACATGAATTACAGTTTTACATATCGTATTATTAACGGAAACATTTCCGAAATGATTATATAGTGCATCTGAGGCGACTTTAGAGAAGTATTTGCCAAATGTGTCAGCAATGATTTTTTTTGTCCCGAGTAACATCGTTTTGAACTTGTAGTTCCAAGGTGACGTCCCGCTTTTCTTTACCAGATTTTTCTTTTACCAACTTCCAGAGGGCTTTCTGCATTCCATTTTTGTCTCTGTTTTCTATGTATTTTTGATAATATGACTTTTTAGCTTGATCATTTTTGTTACGATATTCTTTCTTCTTAAGACTATAATAATCACACAGTTCTATACTACTGCTGTTGCTTGCTAGCCAAAATATATCTTTCAGATCTCTACCACTGTCCATAATTTCCTTTGTCACCCAAGATTTACAGTGACTATGCTTGTACCTTCTTATTAATTAAAGGACATGATCAAAAGTGCTCATAAATTGTTCCATTATTTTATTAGTGTCTTGTTGTGTGTAGACTTCATGTTCAGTTACAGCTTCTACAGGGTGTTCTGCACATATAAGCCAAACACTTTAATCTATGCCTATGGTTTTTTCTTCGGAGACATAGTCTTTTAACCACAGAAATTTAGTAGATTCTCTCTCGTGTCATGGGAGTTTCCTTTGGTTCTTTATCTTAGATTAGGGTTTTTGTTAATATTATTGTTATTTTATTTTATCATAGTATATAGATCTTCTATGTAAGGCTAGGAGATTTGATATATTGAATGGTGGGTAGACTATTCTGTTAACGAAGCTATTAATTAATGTTTTATTATTTTCACATGCAAAGAATAGATGGTTTAGTGCTATGCTAGTGCCATCACAAATACAATTTGGGCAATTCTCTATCCCAATTTTATGAAGATGAGCTTTATATCTGCCATGATATATCTACACTTGAGATTAACAGTTTTTTGTGGGTCAACTTCTTTTATTTGACTAAATGATGCATTTTTTATGTTTACTATTTTGTATTACCTATTATCTATTGTTTTGATTTATTTTAAAAGTGTTTTTCACTTATATAGGTCTGCGCGTTGTGAGAATTTTCAGAAGCGAATTCTAATTCTGCTCAAACATACACTTGTTTATATCAGAAGTGTGCTTTACTATTATCTGATCTATCTTAGGCCCTATTTCGCTGACTCTAAGGACGTCTACGAAAGTTTGCCGACCTTGGAAGCTGAATTGCAGACGGATTCACCTGTTATAGTTTGGAAGCGAGCTAAGGCCGAATCTATGGTGGATGAAGGTAAATAATAACAGAAATGAGGTTCATGACGTGGATTTGCAAATAGTTAGATAAATTTTTCTAACGTGGAACTTCAAACTCCCAGTTCATTGCTAAACAACATAAACCCTATTACCCGATATTTTAGACTGTCATCTGTGTCAACAGCGGACAGATGTTCGGCCAGTGATAACTAAAAATCCCCCAGGATGAATCTTGACACAAAAATAGTCATTATTTTTTGGCAATGGGATATTCGGTAAAAATATTGCTAAGAGTCCAGACTTGTAGGATTGTCATTTCAGACCACTTCTAAAAAATTAAATCTGAGATGTACTTCTTCGTTAGCGGATACCTATCAAATAGACGTCAAGCCAGTCTAAAGTTTCCGCTAACAGAGTATAGCTTCGGCTCTTAGACTTTGCCATTTCAAGGAATCAAGGTTAATTCACTAATTTTAAAGAACGCATCTTTTTATAAATAGAGCCTCCAACCTTAAATGGAGTCTCAAGAAATACAAAAAAAAAGGAAGTCGTGGGATTTTGTAACAACTATAAAATCACAAAAAGGAATGTGATAATGTAATAAATAAATAGGACATTACAGTTGCATCGCCTAGTTTCCGTATTGACTCTGTGATTGTAGAAACATTATAAATAGCTGGAATCAGCCTGTATGATAAATACAAAACAAACATATTTGATAAAAACCTCTTTTTGATCATTATAATCTATTTACGGCATATTCATTTGGACAGTTTTTCAAAAATTGTTTTTTTTTTGAGCTACACCCTAAATATTTTCGGAACTCTGCTAGGTCCACCGTTTCTTAAAATTCGAACCATTTTTAAATTGCCCTATACAAAAGATATAAAATTCGAAATTTAAGGATAACTCACAGTATCTTGTAAAGCATGTATTTTTTGTATACCTATGCCTGAAAAGTAACCACAAAGTCAACAAATTGTGAATAGTCTCATAATTTTTTGTATATCTCCATTTTTAGTACTATTTCTGTGGTAGGACCTGCTCTGATTAGAAGATATTTATCATTTACAGTAGCTTCTTGGGGACAGTCTCAATCATTTGTGCATTGTCTCCATCTCTAAAAATAACAGATACCCTATTTCAAGCGTCATAAAACCAGGCAACTAACGCTTTAAAACGCTATAAAATGTGCATGTTTTTGGTTGAAAATGGTCCAAGAAATGAGATTCAACTAATTCTGGAATCCACAGATTTGACGCGTCAGTCTAGAAACAACAAACAACATTAGAAGTATAGCAAAATTAGATCAAAAGAAATTCGACCTCCTTGGTATCTTTAATTATATAATATTTCTCAAGCACGTGTAACTTCTAACGGAATTCATAAAATGCCGTGTACAAGCGTTTTTATCTGCATATAGACTTGATATAAACTTGGCCTTAAAGAAAGATTTGTGGTTTTAGGAGCTGAACAGAAGGTTAGCTACTCCCCTTACTTAGTGAGTAAATGGACTGATACCGATACAAGTGCAGCAAATGACGAGGATAAAACTACTTCCAACAGTAAACCATAAACCATCCGAAGAAAGAAGAACGAAGAGTTTTAGGTAAAGTTAATTACTAAGCACCAACACTCAGTATGCCCTACCTCTCCCTACCTGTTATTTTTATCCATTTCTTATCCATATCCATTAGAGGGATGAAATATGGTTTAGGCCAAAATATGCAAAATATAAGCAAGAACTTCAAAACGTCCAGATTTTTGAAACAAGGAATCCAATCCACTACAGGATGTTGGGGTTTAATCCTCATGTTCTTCCTACTGCTCGCCGCACCTGCCAAAATGTCTCTTTCAATCTTGACACGAGTTTGTTAACATGCGGCCTCCACGTCAAGAATCACCCCCAAGTATTTGATCTCCCGCGAAAGTGCTAAAGTTCTTCCATACATTCTAAGCGCTCTAAAATCTTCTAACTCCCACCTACAGAACAGTACTAGCTCCGTTTTGTTTGCATTTACCGAAAGTCCTGTTTGTGTGCACCATCCACAGACCATCTGCATTCTATCGGACCGTTCTTTAGAAACCTCCAGAGACCATACCGTCGTCCACGTATACTTGTGCTTGGATCTCTTGTTGCGTTAGGCTTTCTAAAAGAGTACCCATGACAAGATACCATAGAAGAGGATACAGGCAGCAGCCTTAAGGGGCCTGGATACACACATTAATACATACGTATTTGCCATGTAAAACACGGACTCACAATTTCTCGCATAACGCACTCTATTTTCAAACTACATACATAATATTTCAGAAGGCGATAGTTGAGACCTTAATGAATGTCAACTATTTTAGATTTTCTCAAAAAAGTTTTTAAATGTGCAAAAAAACTCGCAATGCAAAATCATACATTCTATAAATGTCTGTAGTTTAACAACCAAACACGATATCAAAAAAGGCTAAATAGTTGCACAAGCGCAAGCTTTCTTCTTCAATTTGCTCTTTGAGTCATTTCTGTAAGTTTGAAGGTAACTTCAGGAGCTTGGAAATGCGAAATTCATTTTTATAGTGACCTTTGAATCTTATTTTTGGACTTATCTCCCCTCATCTTAAACACACACACTGGACAAAGGGCACAGGTGGCCACGCCATCTTGCTAACACGGGAATACGCCTTTTCTTGGATTCTCAATTTCGCGCGCTATACCCTGACCCTTAATGGCAGCCCCCCCTCTCACTTCGAAATCCCGCTGAAAGTCTTTTAGGATTGCCCTAACTGTCCTACTCTACAGCGCAGGTCACACCCAGTTCACTAAGGTCGCTGATGTCCCTCTAGCTTGCAGGGCGTTGCAGATGGTCACTGTTTTAGCCTTATCGAAGGCCCTTCGGCCCTATGTGGTGAACTAACTACTGAAACTGAATTGGCGATTTTTGAAATAAGAACTGATGTAGCGCATAAACAGAAGATGGTTGACTTATTGGGTGATTATAATATGTACAATCTTTTTCAGACGCTTCAAGTAAATCATCTGCTACTACTATCAGAACTACTTCTACTTCCAACAGATCCCTAGTTTGGTTGTATGAAACTCCAGAGGATGGCATCACTCCAGGTGTCGAACAGGTCTTGGCAAAATCTCCTCAAAGAGTAGAGTACACCTACGTCAATCAGGTGGTTAGGGATGTGAGATACGTTCTTTGTTATTGCGTTCAGTTTTTTGAAAACTTTGGCAGTGAGGAACAGACCGAAAGGGTACAATTCAACTCTGAAATCATTGCGTTGAAACTAAAGCACCTTTTGTTTGATACGTTTCCTGACTGTGACTTCCATGATGGATATTATTTCCAAACTGTTAGACCTCTAAAAAGAGTAAAACTTGAGGCCGATTGTTAATATTACATCAGCAAAAAACTAGATTTAAGAACTCTTTTGGGTAGATATTACTTCAGAAAAAAAAACATGGTTTAAGCGCCCTTATGGAATTCTAGACCGCATGTTGTTGTTCAAATACATTGATGTAAACACCTATATTATTTGTTTATTTCATTTTGTTGGTTTAATTGATAATATCGACATAATAATCCTTAAAAATGTATTGTTATTTTCGTAAGTTAATAGTATTTTGTTAAAAATCAAAAATAGGTTTGATGTAATAATAATTAATAAAAAATCTGAGATACTTCGAAAACAATTTATTTGCTTTTTCCACAGCTGATTCTTCTTCCTCTGATTTTTCGTTATCTGGGTCTTGCCACAGCTATGTTATTGCCATGATTCATTACAATATTGCACCCTCATAGGAAGCCAAATAAAGATAAGTAAAATTAATTTTTTTCTAGAAGTGACAAACTAACTGTATCATAATATGGACTACAAACAAACTACATTATGTCCAACAGTTTTTTAATTTTTCCAGGTTGTTTTTCACCTTTCTTGTACCAAATTTTACGATTGAGTGCCATTTACCCCCTATAATTATGGATCGTATTCATAGTCGACACTCAAGGATCCCTTAATACTTGAGAGTCCCTTAAGTAAGGTTCTGTGTTTCGAAGCCTTACTCGAGGGTCCCTTACGAAAGGCTCCCTTGAGTAATACTCAAGTAACGAAATGTCAACATGACATGTCAACATGACATTTCATTGCAGTCAAGGCGATTTTGTAGGTTAATTTTAGAGTATGGTGTTGTCAGTTTCTGTCACATCCGGAAAAATATCCGGCACAAAATACGAAATACTGGCACAAAACAAAACAAGATAACAGAAAACATCAAAATGCTGATGTTAGTCTTACAAATGCGAGCCGCCTCGATATGAGAGGGGTTCCCTTCGTGCGGTCTCGTTTTTTACAGGAATCCGACTGTGGGATATTGTCGACGTCAACGATCGACGTTCACTTTATTTATACGGGGGTCAATAGAAATGAATTCTATGGTATAGATAGAATATAATTCATTATTCAATAAACCATTCAACACTAACTGCAGATGCAGCTAAGGGGGTGGCAAATAGCTCAAGGAGTATTACAGATCATGTTTTGTCAGATAGTTGTAGTAATTTGAAATGTACGATTCAAGTAGTAAGTAACAGTAACAGTCTGATCATTCATAATTTGTTGTCAATAACCTCTGGTGTAAACATAAAAGTACTTGTGACAAAATATAGAAAAGAAGTAAACAGAATAGATCATAAATTAATCTCAAAATTTGAAAAGAATATTCTTATTAGGTGACCCATGCGTGTGTTTGTGATGTACCTTTAGATTAGGTAGTTATATTTATTTTAATTTTGAAATTCTACCAAAACCAAGGATTGAGTGGAAGATCACTTCGCGTGAACTCCTCCTTTAGGTTATTTCATGTACGTTTGTATAGCACTCTGTAAAAAACATAATTATCATTATGTCCATGAAATAATAAAGACATTATTATTATTATTATTATTAAACTACAGAAGTTCAATCATTTCGGGAACTAATTGACTTAATCACTTCTTGTAAAAAAGATTCGGAATTCAAAAAGACGTATAAGATACGTGAAAATAAGGACTGGATAAATCAAGAAATTCTCGAAATGATTGAAAACCTAGTCAAAATTTATAAACAAAAAGTTAAAGAACCGGGAAACACGAATTTGGAAAATGAATTTAAAAAACTTAAGAATCAAGTCAATATTATAAAATTAAAGTATTAAAAATGGATATTTTAAAAATCAATGGAAATAAATAGGCACGAATATAAAAAAACAATGGGGCCATATACAGAGCATGTCATGACGGCATTTTTTTGCGAAATACGCGCAAAACGCTCAATAACACACAAACACTACTTATTTAGGCACCCCGGTAGGTCCGACCGATTGTATCCCGTGCACCGTGTCGCGTGTTAGGTGGTGTTAGGCGGACTGACCCTGTAAACCACAGCTGTTAGCGTTCGGCTACTGCTCGAGAGCACAGCTGGAAAGACCGCATTGCGGGCGGAGCTTAGAGTGGCCCTACTTGTCTTTAATGTACGGTGCTTAAGGGAGCCTTAGGTATTACTCAAGGGACGATCATGAATACGGCCCTATATTATCCTAAACCATTTTTCCCTATGATTTTGTTTCTCTGTACTCTGTACTTTTTGCTTCTCCTGAAAATTTGTAATAATGGACAATATGCAATTTGAAAGTCTGGACCTCGATGTATTTTAGCACGGGTGTCTTATTGAAGATATTTGCACGAACACTTTCCTCTCCACCCCATATTTGTCATTCATCATCATCATCATAGTCACAATGTCTTAACAGACATGTTGTGAACTCGTAAAATGCATTAAGTCGGAGCTAGGGTATTGGCGACACGAATATTATCAATATTATTGAGAACTGTAGTTCGCCAGCGTTCGCGATTTACTGTCAGTTCAGTGGCGCTCTTGATACTCATATCCAGCAACTGTTTCGTCGTATCGACCCATCGTGTAGGGGAACGGCCACGGCGCCGCTCACTCGTGGCGTGACGCTGAACTACAAGTTTCACTATATTATCGCTTCTGTGAATATGTCTGAAGAATGTAAGCATTCTCGTCGACACAATGGAGGATAGTTTCTTTGGATTATCGAGCTCATCCAGTATGGAGACGTTAGTTCGATGGGCGGTATAAGGGACTCTCAGCATTCTCCTCCACGTCCACATTTCAAAAGCATCTATGCGAGCTCGATCTGCCTTTTTAACAGTCCAAGTTTCCGAGGCATACAAAAATATGGAGAACACAAAAGACTGAACCAGCGACATTTTAGTAGCTTTACTTATGTTATGGTGACGCCATATTTTTAGCAAACTTTATCATGGCTACACGTGCCTGTTGAATGCGCCGTCGAATCTCATTTTCACAGCTACCCGAATGGGGTATATTGATGTTATGTCCCCTAAAACCATGTAACTAACATTTTTACTTTTTACTGTGAACGCGAAGTGGCTTAAAAGCACCTGCAAAGTTCAAACATAAAATTTCGCGCCAAAGCTGCGACGCAATAAATCTAAGCGTGACGTAATAAGTCTTTCGTGGAGCTATCCTTAGAATGTGACTATACCTTGTCGTCTTTTTTCAATCTACAGACATAACCTCCGCTTCGTATTGATATTGAAAGATATTTGTTTACATCATTTCATTATCTATCTTGGTTAAATGAGATACCGTGACAGTCGTGACACCAGGGGAGGTTATGTATGCATGACACTAGTGACAGGCTGTTAAAGACGAGTGTTGCCGAATGACGAGTAAAATTGTGAAAAGTAACTATGAAACATTCTCAGAGTAAACTGCTAATTACATAACAATGCAAAAAATGGAATAGCTGTGCAATATAACATTTATAGTCCACAAAAAGGGGGAACTAAATAAACATAAAATAAAGTTTACATCCTTTACAGAAAAACCTTGAATCCACGCTCAATTCAAATTAAAATAGTCACATTCTATCTACATCCGGCATAAAAATCACTTTTGATTGGTTGATTTCTTAGGCGGGAGGTTTAAGAGATTTAAAAGAGCTCTTTTCAAAGGGATGATTTTCAAAGTCTATCTTTACTCCACGTGGGCAGAAAAAATGAAGCAAACACTGCCATCATTACAAATTAGATGCAAGCAATCCATTTCAGCCATTAAACATGCAATATTAGCAAGTTGGAAAATACCCCATTGTCGTAACGGACAATATGCAATTTGAAAGTTTGCTCCTCATGTAAGTATTATGTACATATATACCTAGTGTTCAAAATCCAACACTAAAAGGATCTCAACAAATTTTTAATTTTCATAAGGAAGAGGGCAAACTTTAGATATGGCCCTAGTAAGTATTCCCTCTTTTGTTCTTACATTAACTAATCTAAGTTTAGTACGGGTGTCTTATCAAAGATATCTCCACGGACACTTCCCTGTCCGCCCCATATTTGTCATTAACGGGTTCCATTTTCGCGACAATGAACGAAAACAATGCTCGCTGTTGCTTACCGTTCTGCAGAGGGCCCTCCACAGCCTCGTTTGCAGAATAAACATCGAGCCAAGCGTGACAATGCAGGCCTTGTTATCACGAGGAGGGGGTGGTGGGGGGGTTTCAATGCCGCTTTCGGATGTTCGAGGGTGCACATGTGCCAGGGAATAATGAGCAGAAAGTGGTCAAGGGAATCTGTATCACTGAATAGATGCAGATAAATGCGACGTATTACTGTGCAACGGAACTGCACTGAAAAAACGCTTGTCTTGAATCAAGGGGACATACAGAAAAATATGTCGTTCTGTCAAAGACTTACGCTTGGATCCAATGGGACGTTACACTCAGCATTCCTCAAATACAGCGATGTTTTATCCAATGAGAAGTGTATAGTTGGTAACGAATTGTATTGTCGATTTAACTACAAGATGTCATTGGATTCCAATGAATAATTCAATCGCAGCCTGTCGTTGAATCAAATCTGTGTTTGGTAATTGATTCTAAACTACTTGCTTTTCCTTGGACCAACAGATTTTATTGCGAGGACAGCTGATTGATTCGTTTGGATGTTTAATTGTGTGATTTTGTGTGAAGTTATAAGGAGCATGATATAAGAATTAGACATAAGCCTGCACCAGTTGTTGCATTTTTACCTGAAATGTAACTGTCTGACTAATCTAAATACCTACATTTAAATGTGGCTGTTAGCTCTTCTAAGTCCCAATTTCTTAGTAGGTCCTCCATTTAATGTATAACTGGACACATTTAAATCACACAATTGCTGATGCAATACGCAAAACCACGAGATGACACAACACGGCTAACACCGAAACAACACAACGACACAACCTCGTCCATGTTGGCGGGTTCGCGGCGATAGTAACACTGAGATGTTCCTCCTGTTCTTTATTTTTACGTAAATTCATCAGTCCCGCCGAATACTGGTTATAGTTCAGCGAACGACATCAAGGGCCATTGAAAGAAAATTAATTTTTATCAGATGAATTATCACGAACTGCTGTTGCAATAATAATTTTTATACATTGAATAGATTGTATGCTTTGCTTAAATGAAACATAGGGTAAATTTCGAAAACAAAAGGATGTTTTGATTGCATTATATGCCAATACTGGTATTAGAAGGCTAATACATATTGTTAGAGCGAATATAAAATTATTTTGAATTTATTGGCGTACCTGTGATTACTTCGAATATAAGGATTGAATTCTTTCAATGACATGGATTTGAAGCAACTGTAAATATATTTAAAGCGATGGAAAAACATCCAAATACTAACAATTAATTGGAAACGCAACAGTATTTTTTTCTGTGGATGCATTATCTTGACCAATAATTATCTTCGGAGGGAGTCATAATGTCCCATTAAACATTAAAGAAATATTATCCTTTCAGAGGTCAGTGGATCGACATCCTGTTAGCCTACAGGTGTTTCAGTTTTACAACCACCCCAATTTCACCCTCACCCAAAAAAATATAAAAAATGATCAGGAACCCCTAAAATGCCATTAAACTAAGTTTGAGCTGTTTTTTATATTATTAGTTTTTTATTGTTGCCGCGCCGCCACTAACACGATTTCTAAAAACCATAAAATGCGTTTTCCGTCCTTGCCACGGTGATAATACTTTGTCAAAATATCATTAAGATAAATTCAATAGTTCCCACTTTACACAGTACTGAACGTTCTAAAGCATGACACGTATGTATAGATCAGAAAATCATAATCAGAATCAGAAGTCCCTTGGTTTCTATAATAGGCAAAGCAATGTTCGTAGGGATCAAAAGAAGTGTATTATGCTGCTTCTTCTTTCTTACACAGATCAATGCCTGTTATAAATACAAGAAATTTTTCAGTTTTACAACCCCCCACGCCCCCAACCACCCAAATTTCACCCCCACTCAAAGAAGTAGTGAATGATCAGGAACCCATAGAACATCTAAAAATGAGGTTTAAGGAATATTTGAAATTTTTGGTTTTTTACTAATTAACTCCGCCGCCCATGCACCGATTTTCAAAATTATACCAGCATTACCTACTACGACCCCACAGCCTATATCTAACCAAATTTCATCAATCCATAGCGATTACTGAGATTACGACGCTAGAAAAACGCCTACAGACAGACGACAGACTGACAGACAGATGGAAATAAGTGACGTGGATTTTCGTTATGTGCTTATCATAAAACAGCATATTATCCCAAAACCAAAACTGAATAGAGTTCAAAGAAGGTCATGTTGAAAAATAAATATTTTTTTGTCCAATTTTTTTGTATTTTGTTGGTTGGGTCGCAACTTCTGGGATTACCCTCGTAAATGCGTCTGGATCCAGGCAATTTCTCATCCATCATCGCTCAAACAAAGTCGTGTGCGGAGAATCTTGCCAATATTAATCTCGCCCCAAATCAACATCTCCTTCCACCCACGCAAATATACATGTCACATGTCAAGAGCGTGAGCCCTCTCATTCATCATGATCTGGCGCTTTGAAGTGGTCGATGTTGACAGACCCGACACGTGATTTCGCCCAGCCAAAAACCACAAAGAAGGGTCCATCAGAACGGTATTGTGGTGAGTTACTTTATTGCAGAGAACCGGATATTGCTTATCCCGGAAAATTTGGTGCTTGGAGGAAAGAATCAGGTCACGTTGGTTAATTCAATATTTCATACGCAGTATGATGTACTCACAATAATATATTTGAACTGTAACAAGAATACAGAAAATAACAATATTTCTTAATATAAAAATGATATTAAAGTACTGCTGTTGGGCCATGATCTTCCACGGCTCGCGAATATCTAATTTGTACGACATTTTGAGAACTTATATCATAACCAAAATGGTTTTGTTACGTTTAGATATTGACTGGTTACCATGGTAACGATTTTTGAATTGTTTCCAACGGTGAAACTACCTCCCGAGGTTTGAAAAAAATTCTCAAAACTTTTGTAATATATGTTAGTTAACCCTTAATTAGCACACTGGAGTCTATGAGACCCTGGCATTATTTTAAATCTACACCACTTTTTTATTTTGGATAGTATATCTTTAGCGCATCCACCTGAATTTAGTTTACTTTGATTTGAAGTTATTATATCGTACTTAAACGCCATTTTGTTTGTCACAATACACGCATACTTGTTGCAAACACGCTTCTCCCGCTTGGCGGCACGATAGGGAGCTAAGACCGTCGACGGTAAATTAAAAGCATCTCCATATAATCCTGTACAATTTGCTCTCTCATTTTCCCGTGACGATAAAAATCGTACCGTACCGTGCCGTGTGCAAATTATAAAAGCGACCATAGACCTGTGCATGCGATCCGATATGTTAGTTTGCCCAGAGCTGCGGAGCCGTTAGCGTATGAAGTTAGCTTGGGGTCTAATTGACCCCGGTGTGTTATTTAAAGGTGGATATTTCAAGAGCGCAGTTTTGTTGTTTCATTGAATATTCCAAAATTAAAATATCCGATCACGACTTATACCGCCCTCTGACCTAGAGAGAACTAGAGTTGGAAATTCAGAAAATGTTAGTTGAAAATACAGAGGAGGTCCAACATAGTCCTCCTCCTTGGACCTCCCAAGAACATTTATAAAAAACATCATCCGTTTTAAACAATACGAACAATTTTTTAACGAAACGAAAATGACGTCAAAAATTGAACTTTAAGCTCAAATTTCGCATAAGCTGCCCAACAGAAACGAATGACAGTATTTTTTGTATTATCTACAAAAAACAAAGAATTTTCCATCAAGTCCCGGCCAGTCTCGTCGCGATTTTTTTTATTTAAAGGAAATCGGTACGCCGCGCCGGTACGCCCGTAGATTTCGGATGACGACTTTTTTGGAACACTAGTTCGTAGATGTACTAAAATTCTACCACATTTTCATTCGATTACTTAACCATTTTTTTCACGTTTTAACAACCCCCTCTCTCTATCTTCGATCTGCCAAACTGCCTCTAGAACTGAAACACCAAGCGTCATCCGGTTTCTTGCTGGACACGAAAATTACACATCATTGCCTTAACTAGATGGAATTCCTGTGGTATTCTGCTATTTGTTTAACCGAAGCCATCAGTTGAAAATGTCTATACTGAGGAATTGTTAAGACAATCAGGATTCAACTGTCCGATGATGCAGGTGATAAATCGTAAGGTACTTGTTGGCGGCCAACGGATCGGGGTGGGTATAATTTGTCTGATCGTTCTAATGACAGGTCAAACCCCTTGAACGTGTTCCAAATTACATGGTGGGCATCTCCTTTTGACCTGACTGGCGGCACACAGCAAAGAGCGAGGGTGGTCAAACGCTTGACCTTTCCAAAGGCGGAGAGCCAGCACGAACGTGCCTGAACATCGGCGGAACACCAAATATTATCACAGGTGAACCAACTTGAATGCTAAAGCAGATGATGGTAATATATTGCACTGAGACTCAACAGTCGTAAATTAGCAAGCGGTTATTTGGTCGTCGAAGGACAGTTTGGTCGGTATGGTCACGCGTATTTCTGCGACACATTAGCGCCGCAATCGTATGTGTGAAGTAGAGCATGGCCGACTCTACACTAGGCCGGAGACTTAGATGTGGCAACATGGCGTAGCTGTCAAATAGTTGGCCTATAGTTTCAGAATAATTTTTACATTTTATATGTATTATAGTTCATCTCGGTTAAATGAACGCTCAATTTACTTTGTAAATTGTCACTTGAGCTAGAAAAATTCACTATTAGGTCACTGTGAAACCATTCTTGCTGGTCTTGATTTCCCTTTCACTATCAAATCCTTTCGTAGGTATGCCCCAGGCCATGCCCAGATGAGTTCTATTAACTGATTTTTTTTCTGTGATATTTGGGAGGTCCAGAAAACATTATAGGTACCACATTGTGCTTTAAAGTAGGTCTTATCCTTTGAAATGTTTGTAAATTATTGTCTTTATCGTTATAAATATAACCAGCCCTTCCGAGGAATACCTTTCACCCACTTCTGTTTATGTCCCTTATTGGACGCACAATTGCTAGTGCAACCTGGTACTACACACTTTGCAGGCATCTTTTTATCTTTATAGTTTCATTTGTGCAGGTAAATAAGTAGAAACACATTAAAAATCACCTTGCAACGTTCTTTTTAATCTGGAATAAAGTTATGTTGGGCCATGGTTTGGTAGTCCTCTACTCATGCCTCTACTGGGCTGCAACCTGGTACTACACGCTTTGCAGGCATCTTGTTATCTTTATAGTTTCATTTGTGCAGGTAAATAATTAGAAACACATTAATAATCACCTTCCAACCATATTTTCTGCTCCTGGAAGAATACACATGACATAACAACAAATGAAAACTCGGCCCGCTGAGTAGAGGTAAAAACAGAGTGGAGTAGTTCATCTCGCCGCGCTGTAGGCCACAGAAACAAACGAAGAGGAATATACCGGAGTAGTGCACTTAGCCTCTCACCTCGCTGTGGTTCGATGGACAAAATTATTTGTTTTCTAGCAGGCAGCTTCCTGGAACTACTGATTAGCGATTAGCTAAACGGAAAAAGCAGACTTGAGTATTTTTAATTTTTATATATTTTATTGTGTGGTATGATTGTTGGTATTTTTTCTACATATTGTAAGATATTTCCAAAAGATTGTTGAATAAAGTTTCATTGGGTCTACCAACATATTCCACCAAATTGCGTTGGCTTGCTATGGAGTCTTTCACAATCGGAGTATGTAGCTTTTCTACACAAACTATTCAGTTTCCATGTCCGCAATCATGCGATAGAAAAGTTCACATAGTGTTGAGCACTTTCCTGCAATGTATTGTTAAAAAATCCACAAAACTGTTGTTGAAGAAGTCTGGACGAGTCTGCGCAAGTCCGTGTCGTTTTAGTTATTTTCTTGATGAGTTCCCATTTGGTTTGTGCCTGTGTATGAACAACCGACGGCGACGTGTGAACTATATAATTTATACCTATACCTATAGAAGATACCAGGTACCATATATTTCAAGAAATGGAGGGTTTGAGTGTATTCCTATTTTTCTGGGTAAGTACTAGTTTATTTATTTGTATCATTGAGTTACAGACAGGCAGTCATAGGAGTTTGTAATTAAATGAGGAAGCAACGACTTACGTGTGTTATTTTTGCAATGTATTTTGAATCGAATATACAAAGCTGTGTCCGCTATACGCTATTGAACAGTTGTAGAAAAAATTCACGGGCGAAACTTTATATGTCGGAGAGTATGATAGAATACGTAAATAAGTGTAAATGATTACGTAGTGGCTACGTTTGAGTGCTGTCGTTTGTCTAAAGGTAATATCAATATGGACGCCGACTGGCAGAAATAGGTATAGGGTTGTTTTCGTTTAGTGAAATTACCATATTTTTTCACATTTCTATGAAGGATTATTATTATATTTATTATTATTATAGCGCATAAACATAATAGGCTCAAAATCGAAAAAGTTACGCATCTTTATTCTATGCGGCGAAAGCTCACCGCTGTATAAGGTCGTAACGTCTTTCAAGTCCAGACAGGGACAAAGGGGCATTTTCATTTGTATGGATGTGAGGTAGTATTTATCTATACAGCAAATAGCAGCAGAATAGCAAAATATTGATTCATGCGAATGTTTCTATGTTAAACTGTTTTAGAATTTACTAATTTGAAATTAACTATACCGGTTGGAACTCTGTGGCTTGAATGATATGAAGATACTGTATTATTTATGCTACGTTATGATATTTTTATTTTTCAGTTCCATTGGACATCCAAACTATCCAGTCAATGATGTTTATTAGGAAGTGAATATCATTGTGGTTATACATATATACCAGTGTGATAATTTTTTGTATTTGTATTTTTGTATTCTTCTTGTGAACACCTTTTTTGTATGAAAATAAACCATTGAACCTTGAACCACAGCTCCACAACCTAGTGTTACAGATATACACAAGAACTTGTGTATATAGGATGATATAGGGACAATTCCCTATATCATCCACAATTTGTAGTCAAAGTACCTACAATTGTGGAAAAAATTACAACAGTCTTTTTTCCGTGTACGCATCCTCGCAACGCTCATTTGCACACTGTTTCACAGCTCCGCCAAACATCTTCTCACCGCTCATCTTCCTAGCACATCTCTGGTGGAAACACCCACACCGTTTCACAACTCCGCTACACATCCTCGCTGCGCACATTTTCCTAGCACATCTCTGGTGGAAACGCAGCCTAAGACGGGGGAACGCATTCACGCATTGACGTTTTATTCTAAGTGAGCATCGCATTTTGCCAGATTATAAGCACAGCCTACATAAAGCTTACGTAGGGTGTGTAGGGCTTGTAGCCATCTTTTAGCATGAAAACCGCCAGAAACTTTATCATGCATGTATGAAAATCGTCACAAATTGTGTGCGGTTGTGCATGTCAAAACCGAAACGCCCAGTATGACATATTCTGTGGGTGAGGGTAAACCCTTACCTACGAAACTGCAAAAATCTGTCAAATTGGAATTATCCTATGGTTAGCCTGTGATCAGGATCATATAATAATAATGATAATAAATCGTCTTTATTTCTCCAATCTGCAATAGGCGAAGTTTAGCTCAGCTATTCTTACACTTAACATAACGTAGACTAACCCGCAGTTTTGTAACAGTTCATTTTAGGTAATTAAGTATCAAGAACATTTATTTACATTGCAACGAATTGATGTCTTAAATAATGTAACTTGAAGAAATAGGAACAATAATAGTTGAATCAGGTTATTGTAAGCATCTAATATTTTAACAGTGAGTAATTGAAAACGTCATTCGGAAAACGCCTCTGTGGTAATTTTTCATAACTATGAGGTAAGAAGATATAAGTTGCAACAGCGTTATACGTAAAGCATAGGGTAAATATAGCATTCAGATTGGGTGGCATGGGAAGAGTTAAGCTATGTCTGATATCAACTTTACGAATGTTGTGTCTAAAAATCAGTTTTTCACGAAGATACTACGGTCGTGATGTGTTGAGTAGCTTTAGAATGAAGATTGTATTTAAATTTACCATCCACTTTTAGCCAATCCAGTTCTTCAATTTTCGCTGAAACATGGTCATATTTCCTCAGACTACAAATGCACCGACAACAAGTATTCTGTTGTAGAAACTAAGAAGTTGGACTCCAAAGAGATTACATCAAAACTGGTATGAGATTGGAATGAAGGTGCTTGCTTACTCCGCAAGAGGGAGATAAATTCAAACATTTGGTTCACAGAAAAATCGGAAAAATGAAGGGTACTGGCTGGATTCGAACCAGCGTCTCCGGCTTTCTAGGCCGACGCGTTACCAACTACACTACGGTCGTCCGTATTGCAGCCGATATACCGCATCGACGACTTGATATCTAATCCGTCGACCCCACCACTCCCCCGTATTTCTCTGCGAACCATGCATTTCAGTCATCCAGAGAGATCTAGTCGGCCGTTGGGTGAGTGTGAATCTCTCACCGCTATTTGCTCGACAGCTCTCTTTCTTACTGAAACATCTTACACATCAAAAATTTAACCTAACATTTTGAACGAAACATCAACAACAATACAAATAAGCAATGCTATATACAGGATGTTACAATATTTTTGATTTATAAACTTATTTTAAAGAAATATGCTCCAAAAGAAATATAATTTTCTTTGCAACCAAGGCTATAATAATTTAATAACAAATATTTCATAATTTTACATCAAGATTATCATTTTTTCCAGCGGTGCCCAGTTTACTTCTATCAAGAATATAGACAGCTTGCAAATGCGAACCTTCATTTACAATATGATAATCTTTGTTTGAAAATGAACGCTGTTTTACAAGCACACCCTATATTTGTATCAAGTAAATCATTTATTTGACGTCTACCAACTTCGGAGTGCGCAGGCGCGCAGTGTGGCCCGGGTCAACTCTAACCTCTCCACCCTCTCTACTCAACAGCCTGTTGCCCGTCCGCGTCCGCGCCGCCATTATCGGTTTTCGGATTGTCGCATTCGCCGCCGTCTTTAGCACCGTAGCGTAATACCTCCATCCTGGATCCTGCATAATAGCACATAATAGTATCTAGTCAAACTGTTAAATAAATTGCCATTGCCACGTGATACCCCTGATACCACAGTCAACCATCAGTCATCGAATCTGCCGGTAGTATTGGTCCATCGCCATTTGAGTCGCGTCCCAGTACTCCCAGTTCCCATCATCTTCCTTATCACTGGATCTATCCAACCATGAATGAGCTATTAAAAAAATTGGGATGCGAAGACCTGACTCAGGTGTTCCTAGATAAGTACTAAGTATATTAAAAGTGATTTAAGAAATTTTGCAGAACTATTTCTCCGGAAAAATTTCTACATTCTCATAGAAGAGTTTGAATACTCAAATTAATGCTACTAGATTCCTCATCCAATTTTAGCATAAAGTTGAGCTACTTGCGTCAAGTTTATGAAATGTTCCCAGTTAAGATTATGAAATGCTTCAGTCAAGATTATGAAATACTTCGGTCAAGATTACCATATGCTTGATTAAAGATTTTGGTATTCTTACTATCAAGAATTTCCCGGTTTTGCATTGAAGATATTTTCTCAATGTAACCCTCATATGGTCAAAGGTATCGTATTCTCACTTTAAGATTAGCATAACTTTGCGCGTATAGGAAGTTATGGTATACTTGAATTAAAGCATCTGTGCTCCATCTAAGAAATTATTTTTATGTGTGTATACTGTCCAAAGCGTACGTCTATGTGGCATCTAATCAACTACAGCCAAACACAAGCCGCGACCATGTAAACGATGCTTAAGCTGACTTTAAAATCAACCAACATATCATTATAATTCGTTATGACTTATAGTGTATGGTTAAGACGTTCCGAAATGTTCAAAATTTGTGGGTGTTTTGGATCAAACGTACAATTTTTCATCAAAATTATATGGCGTGAGTGTATTTGAATTCCTGGAATTTCGTCTGAAACTGCATTTTCTCACATTTGTCACGAAAAGAGAATAAGTCTGCGAGGCTTAGTCATTGCAAAGTTTAGATTGCTATATATGGATGCGGGTAATCACTAAGTATTTATGAGACTTGACATGATTTTTATTGAATGTAAACAAATTGTTTTGTTACAGTAATATTAATCCAATGATATATGATTACATTTTCAGTTTTCTTGAAGTTCTAGCGACCATAGGTGGATGTTGGGCTTATTATCACTTTTTTGTTGGAATTAAACATTTTTTCCAAACTTTGACTTGTAAACAGACTCTTTAGGCCACAGTATATGTATGTGTATATGAACTGATGCCCAGCACAAGACCTTTCTTTTTGGGCATCAAATTTATTGTGAAGCTTTTATCTCTGATTGAAATGTATATCTGTATATTGATTTTTTCTCACAATAAACTACTAAACTGCTAAGACTACTTTAATTGGGGTCAGAAATGCACCCTTAGAATAAATTATATCATTAAGTAACATCCTGTAATGCAACTGGGCGAAATTTAGCCTAGTATTCACGTCAAGGGTTTTAAATAGGCAATGATAAGTTAATATGATACAAAAGGTGATATCTAGACCCATGGTGATTCTATTCAAACTTTGGATTTATTCATTATTAATAACAAGATATAAGGTGCAACTCCAGGTTATATTCAAACATATTTAAATGTAAATCTTTTTGATTTCATTTGGTAAACAATTGTATAAGGAATTTGTATCAAATGCGAAAAAGCTGTTAGGTTGAGGTAGGGTGAATAGATATAGAAGTCAGATAACTCACAACTCACAACTGTACCTATTAAAAATCTAAATAATTTGTTGACGTTTAACCAACCATATCATTAGTGTGGAGACAGGTATTGGACAACTGGAATGGCGGTATAACTATTGGCAGAAGCAAAATATCTAACTTAAGATTTGCTGACGATACAACCCTTATTGCTGCTTCTCAGGAAGAACTAGTAGCTCTATTAAACATTTTAGAACAACACAGTGCAGCATATGGTCTTAGTATTAACTACAAGACCAAGGTTATGATCATAAATAGAGAGCATGACAATCATCGAGAAATAAAGTCAATAGGTCGTTATGAGGTAGTTCAAAGTTTTGTGTACCTCGGTTCTTTGATCGACAATTCGGGTAGCTGTGAGAATGAGATTCGACGGCGCATTCAACAGGCACGGGTGGCCATGACAAAGCTTACTAAAATATAGCGTGACTAAAGCTACCAAAATGTCGCTGGTTCAGTCTCTTATGTGCTCCATATTTTTATATGCCTCGGAAACTTGGGCTGTTAAAAAGGCAGATCGAGCTCGCATAGATGCTTTTGAAATGTGGACGTGGAGGAGAATGCTAAGAATTCCTTATACCGCCCATCGAACTAACGCTTCCATACTGGATGAGCTCGGTAATCCAAAGAGACTATCCTCCATTGTGTCGACTAGAATGCTTACATTCTTCGGACACATTCACAGAAGCGATAATGGAGAAACTTGTAGTTCAGGGTCACGCCCCGAGTGGGCGGCGTCGTGGCCGTTCCCCTACACGCTGGGTGGAGTCGACGAACCAGTTGCTGGATATGAGTAACAAGAGCGCCACTGAACTGACAGTAAATCGCGAACGATAGCAAGCTACAGTTCTCAAAACTATTGATAATATTCGTGTCGGCAATACTCTAACTCTGACTTAAACATTTTACGTGTTCACAACATGTCTGTTAAGACATTGTGACTATGATGATGATCATTAGCGTGATCTAATTTAATAATAATGGATTAATCTATTCAAATTATTTACAAGGAGTAGCAACAACTCATTTTCTAAGCACCACAATGTCGTGGTAGGTACTTAGACATCCAAATCTAGTGACCTTCCTTTCACTTCCAATCTAAGCTGAAATGAAATCTTCATCCTTGTTGCCGCCAGTCGTTCTCTCTTGGGGGTTAACTATCTCTATAAATCAGATACAAGCAATTTTTTTCAGTAGCACTTGCGCGTTTGACCCCATACGGTTTGCTCATTATGAAGGTATGGACCCATACTGAGAATAACATGCTTCCATTGAATGTTTAGCACACCTTACACGTTGTCTGCAACTTATTTATTTATCATGTGTTACTTATAAGTTTTAAATATGCATGGCCTCTAATTTAGAGTATGGCTTATTATATTATACCACAGTACCGCAGTTGCTGTGAAAAGGTTATGTTAGGGGAAATTAGTTAACGCGAAACTTGAATAGGCCAACACCCGCATGACCAGTAATGCATCTCCTGGCAGTCCATTCCATGCTTTGGGCACCCCGGGAATGAATATGCGGTTGTACCGCTCGGTTCTTGATGCATGAAGAACGACCGTCTTAGGACGAGATGCAGCCAGCGTTACCAGACTTGGTGAAAAATCACCAGATCTGGCGACTTTGAAAAGGTGTCTGGTGATTGGTGATTTTTTTTATTTTATAGGTAGAATCTGGTGATTTCGTAAAAATGTACACTGCACGTTTTTAAAATTAATTATTTTCCAATTTTCACGAATTTAAAATATATTTTTCGTAATATCTGGCAAAAAGGTGGCCATACTTCACTTTATCCAGAATTAACAAAATTCATCAGCGTTTCTTAGTTTTACCACACGGAGGCGCCTATGTTGAAGGTATATTTATCACAATAAACTCAATCAGAACAAAAAACCCGAAATAAACTCTCATCCGAAACTTTATTTGGAATATTGCATTCTAAAAGGCAAATTAACGAAAATAACCAACATTGCTTTGATTACAACATTCCAGATAAGGTTCTGGATAAACATTCTGCGTTAATGTATGGTCAGTATGGTGAAAGAAAAATATATGTACCTATGTATGCAAATATCTTAAGTCCTTTTTTTTAACAGAATACTGAGTACAGGGTACCCAAATTAGACACAGAAAAAAAACTACACCTCACGAGCAGGACTGTTTTAAGAACAAGAGCTTCCTACAAAAAAAGGCCAATTTGGAATACTCTGTACATAATAATATATGTTATGTTTAAATTAACAAATGAGATTCAGTTTGTTTTTTATTTTAGGAAATTTTTGTTCAAATTTTGTCATGTTTTATTATTACTGAAAAAAACCAATTATCCAATTACTTAAAGAACATCGCAGCTGTAAAAATCTGGTGAAATCTGCCAACTTTTACATTCACAGGATCTGGTGAAATCTGGCAAATTTTTTAAGTCCTTGTTGGTGAATTTTTTATTTTTCATCTGGCAACACTAGATGCAGCAGTCGCGCGTTTACATCTGATAGGATCGGTGAGCGACAGAACTATAGAGGATAGCTCAGAGGAACAGACTCCGTTGAATATCGGTAGAAGTGTGAGAAGTCATCAACTTCACGCCTGTGAAAAACTGGCTAGAGGTGACGCGTTAAGGCTGGGTCACCAATTCTCCCCAGACATGCAAGCAACACTCCAGGCCAGGTCTTATCTAGGCTTTACCTAGCGTGAGGAGATTAGGTGGTGAGAAGTACTTTCTGGCCCTGAATAGGTACACAAGCTTTTACCAGCAGCTGTTGCAGCTGACGCAACGTGTTCGTGCGAGATCAGATTTTCAGTAATGTTAACTCCTAAGAGCTTGAATGTGTGACTCCTTAGCAGGGCCTGATTGTTCATTAGAAGCGGGTGCCGACTTGGAATCTTCTTATTTGATATCGTATAATACTAGGCCTTGGAATCATTCAATTTTATCGTATCTTGAGCTCCCAAGAAGTAATGGTCTCCAGATCTTTGAAAGTGAAGCATCCGCTTCCAATTTCTGCGTTCCAGTTCGGCCACAGAGAGATCGGTCTATTGCTCGTGATGCCTATATTGTCATCCGCAAAACTGTGGATTGTCTGTGGTGCTAGAGAGTAAATCATTGATGTGAAGCAGAAACAATGTCGGTGCCGATAAAGAACCCTGCGAACTTCCAGCTATCGATGTGATGGAAGGAAGAGGAAAAGCCGTCTGCGAGGCAACCGCAAAGCTCAGCAGGAAGACCGTAGGACGGAAACCTGTTTAGGAGAGATGCCACAGTTGATCGAATGCCTTTGAAATACCAAGAGCAACGACATGAGCCTCGCTAAATGACTGGATATCTTGGTTTATGCTTTGCTCCATCACCTTTCTGATCATAGAGAGCAGAGCTATAGTTCTGTAGTTGGTTGGATCAGCTTTGGATCACTTTTTTTGGCACCGACTCGATGCAAGTTATTTTGCAGCCTTTTGTGAAGATGCCGGAATCGTAAGGCATTCTAAAGAGGCGGAGAAGTTATGGTAGCCACCTCCGATGTGCACTTCCTCACAACAATAGAGGGGATCATGTCCATTCCCAGAGGTATGGAAATTGGCGGATGTCGTCCTACTACAAAAGAAGGACAGACAGATAGGAACTCCATCGTCTTACAGGAATATATCCCTATTGGACGCATGTGGTAAACTGCTGGAGCATATGACCTGCGGACGGCTTCTAGAGGAAATTGAGGCAAATGGTGGCTTAAGCGATAGGCAGTTTGGATTCCGCAAGGGAAGATCGACCATAGATGCTATTGGTATGGTTATGAGAGTGGCTCAAGAAGCGTCTAAGGTTATAAACAGAAAGAGGCAATTATGAAATGCTTTCAATGTAGCGCCACGAGACGTTATAGTTCGCAAGCTGGATGGCATTGTATCAGACAGATATGTTTCGACTGCTTGTCAGTTACCTACAAAATCGGAGCGTGAGGGTTGAACCCCGCGGACAGGAGTTGGCCATGAACAGCGGGGTCCCGCAGGGATCCATCCTCGGTCCAGTGTTGTGGAACGTCCTCTATGACGACGTTCTAAACTTATGTAGATATACAAGGAGTCACTACGCATGCGTATGCGTATGCTGATGACTTGGCGGTTGTAGTCGTTGCTAGGGACGAAGAAAGTATCATGAACAAGGCTGATTGGGCCCTTGAGGAGATCAGTCAGTGGCTGAAGAGGAACTGTTTAGCACTTGCTCCGGAGGAAACGGAAGCGGTGCTACTCACAAAGCGGAGAAAGATCGAGGAGGTGGTTTTTAGGGTAGAGGGCCAAACCATCGTTCCACAACAAGCGCTGAAGTGCCTGGGGGTCTGGTTAGATAAGGGGATGAACTTTGGGGTTCATATTACCAAGGTAGTAGAAAAGACGGCCAAATTGGTAGCGGCTCTTGCTAGACTCATGCCCAATGTAGGTGGTCCAAGAGCAAGTAAGAGGGAAGTACTGAGTTCTGTCGCACACTCCACCATCCTCTATGCTGCCCCCATATGGGAGCCAGCCATGGAGGTGAAGCGACACAGGATGAAGCTGCAGGCGTTGAATAGAAAAATTGCAATCAGAGTATGCAGCGCGTATCGCACAAGATCCCTTGATGCCGCCGAAGTAATTGCCAGGATCCCCCCTATTGACCTTAAGGTGTCCATGAGGAGTGATCTGCAAAAGCGAGATAGAGCTGAAGCAGAGAGTCTGCTGATTGAAAGGTGGCAGCGGCGTTGGCAAACGGCAGAAAATATGGACGAGGAGGCTTATACCAAATCTAGAGGAATGGCTTAAAAGAGGACACGGGTAGGTGGACTTCTACCTGTCGCAGATGATCTCGGGGCATGGGTGCTTCCAGTAGTACTTGGCAAGATTCGCACTATGTGAGAGCGCTGCTTGCCTATATTGTGTGAATATATACGACGCCGAGCACGTATTCTTTCAATGCCGGAGATGGGAGCATATCAGAAATGAGTGCGGCAACCATCTAGGTGTGACTATAAATCCGGACAATATAGTCCAGCAAATGCTCGAAACGCCGGCTAAGTGAGAAGCCATCAAGACCATGGCTAGGAAAATCCTAGATACCAAAAGGAATGAGCTACGACGGCTAGAGACCCTTACGCCAGACAGAAGTAGAATAGATGAAGACAGCGTCTCACGCACTCAAATCCCAAACTCCTAATCTCCATTCTAATAGAGCAGGGGAGATGTAGGGTGGAATAAGACAAGATCGAAGGAAGAAAAGACAGCCCCCGACCTGAAGTTATGTCGCAAGACGGTTCCGGGAAAGGGGTTGTTCACACCCACTCGTTCTGGGCTGCGGCCCAGCGACGGTCCATGGAAAAAAAAGGGGATCATGTCGAACCCATTGACCTTATTAATGTCAAGAAATCGAACCACGCGTCAGGTCTAAAAAAGCAATTTGGCGAGCTGTTTGACTATGTAGTGTTTAATCTCAACTATGATAACAAAAGTAGGAAAGAATTTACTTGAGTAAATTCAAACGGCGCTCACGCTGTGGAATTTGTTGGTATAAAAATTTAATTTTTTCCCGGACTAGTAATCAACAAATTTAACATGTAATCTCAGAACAAAAAAAAAAAGTTGTTGACCGTGGTGAGATTCGAACCCACCCCCTTTCGGACTGGTGCCTAGCGTCTTAACCGCTCGGCCACGCTGCCTGTGCTTCAGGAATATCAATACACCGCACATAATACGTCGTCGGTTACCTGTCGTAATTTGATTCAATTTTTTTAAACCGGATGCGATATTGACAAAAAAGTATTCTTCCCGGACTAGTTTTTTCATGCTGATTCCGAATCTGTGTTCATTTTTTCTTTGGCACCTGTAGTTTTGGCTATCTTTTGTATACGGCCACACGGACGGACAGAGGCTCTGCATAAACTCTCTTTCTCTACGACTTTGATCATCGCTACTAAATACGTGATACCCAATAAACATTTTTCTAAGTAACCGACATACAAGGAGACATTGTAGACTAGTAGTAGGTAGTTAAGGCAGCTGCAAACTGCCCAATACATGATATCTTGTTCATCTTAAGAGCTGCGGATGATCGGTATCCTTAGATCGAACGTTGGACCGTCGCGTCGAGAGCATTCCTGTGTAGTGTGTGTATATATGTATATAATTAGGTATGGTAATGCGGCGGGCCCATGGAGGAGGCGAAGGTGGCCGGCATTTAATGACCACGACTTCGACCGAAACTCCTCCGGGCTACAAAAGGAGCACGCGATCCATCCGATGGCCGCGGCACCGGAGCACGCGTGCTTGCCTTTGATGCCAAGGCGATGCCTTATAAAAAACGTAATACGCCGCTGTTGTCACTTCTGTCACATCAGCGCTCGATTTGCTGCGGAAATCATATTTTTTAGGCAGGAAGATGCACTGTCTAGTCGCTCCCCAAATGGAGTGTTTGCACCAGTAGTAGTTAGACTCTAGAGTTCTTTTTTACAAAAATAAAAAACGTAATACGCCGCTGTTGTCACTTCTGTCACATAAACGCTCGATTTGCTGAGGAAATCATATTCTTTAGGCAGAAAGATACACCGTCAAGTCGCTCCCCAAATGCAGTATTTCCACCAGTAGTAGTTAGACTCTAAAGTTCTTTTTTACAAAAATAAAAAACGTAATACGCCGCTGTTGTCACTTCTGTCACATAAACGCTCGATTTGCTGAGGAAATCATATTATTTTTTAGGCAGAAGGATACAGTGTCTAGTCGCTCCCCAAATAGAGCGTTTGCACCAGTAGTAGTTAGACTCTAGAGTTCTTTTTTACAAAAATAAAAAACGTAATACGCCGCTGTTGTCACTTCTGTCCCATAAACGCTCGATTTGCTGAGGAAATCATATTTTTTAGGCGGGAAGATGCACTGTCTATCGCCCCCCAAATGGCGTGTTTGCACCAGTAGTAGTTAGACTCTAGAGTTCTTTTTTACAAAAATAAAAAACGTAATACGCCGCTGTTGTCACTTCTGTCACATAAGCGCTCGATTTGCTGAGGAAATCATTTTTTTAGGCAGGAAGATGCACTGTCTATCGCCCCCCAAATGGAGTGTTTGCACCAGTAGTAGTTAGACTCTAGAGTTCTTTTTTACAAAAATAAAAAACGTAATACGCCGCTGTTGGCACTTCTGTCCCATAAACGCTCGATTTGCTGAGGAAATCATATTTTTTAGGCAGGAAGATGCACTGTCTATCGCCCCCCAAATGGAGTGTTTGCACCAGTAGTAGTTAGACTCTAGAGTTCTTTTTTACAAAAATAAAAAACGTAATACGCCGCTGTTGTCACTTCTGTCACATAAGCGCTCGATTTGCTGAGGAAATCATTTTTTTAGGCAGGAAGATGCACTGTCTATCGCCCCCCAAATGGAGTGTTTGCACCAGTAGTAGTTAGACTCTAGAGTTCTTTTTTACAAAAATAAAAAACGTAATACGCCGCTGTTGTCACTTCTGTCCCATAAACGCTCGATTTGCTGAGGAAATCATATTTTTTAGGCAGGAAGATGCACTGTCTATCGCTCCCCAAATGGAGTGTTTGCACCAGTAGTAGTTAGACTCTAGAGTTCTTTTTTACAAAAATAAAAAACGTAATACGCCGCTGTTGTCACTTCTGTCACATAAGCGCTCGATTTGCTGAGGAAATCATTTTTTTAGGCAGGAAGATGCACTGTCTATCGCCCCCCAAATGGAGTGTTTGCACCAGTAGTAGTTAGACTCTAGAGTTCTTTTTTACAAAAATAAAAAACGTAATACGCCGCTGTTGTCACTTCTGTCCCATAAACGCTCGATTTGCTGAGGAAATCATATTTTTTTGGCAGGAAGATGCACTGTCTATCGCCCCCCAAATGGAGTGTTTGCACCAGTAGTAGTTAGACTCTAGAGTTCTTTTTTACAAAAATAAAAAACGTAATACGCCGCTGTTGTCACTTCTGTCACATAAACGCTCGATTTGCTGAGGAAATCATATTATTTTTTAGGCAGAAGGATACAGTGTCTAGTCGCTCCCCAAATAGAGCGTTTGCACCAGTAGTAGTTAGACTCTAGAGTTCTTTTTTACAAAAATAAAAAACGTAATACGCCGCTGTTGTCACTTCTGTCCCATAAACGCTCGATTTGCTGAGGAAATCATTTTTTTAGGCAGGAAGATGCACTGTCTATCGCCCCCCAAATGGAGTGTTTGCACCAGTAGTAGTTAGACTCTAGAGTTCTTTTTTACAAAAATAAAAAACGTAATACGCCGCTGTTGTCACTTCTGTCCCATAAACGCTCGATTTCCTGAGGAAATCATATTTTTTTGGCAGGAAGATGCACTGTCTATCGCCCCCCAAATGGAGTGTTTGCACCAGTAGTAGTTAGACTCTAGAGTTCTTTTTTACAAAAATAAAAAACGTAATACGCCGCTGTTGTCACTTCTGTCACATAAACGCTCGATTTGCTGAGGAAATCATATTATTTTTTAGGCAGAAGGATACAGTGTCTAGTCGCTCCCCAAATAGAGCGTTTGCACCAGTAGTAGTTAGACTCTAGAGTTCTTTTTTACAAAAATAAAAAACGTAATACGCCGCTGTTGTCACTTCTGTCACATAAGCGCTCGATTTGCTGAGGAAATCATTTTTTTAGGCAGGAAGATGCACTGTCTATCGCCCCCCAAATGGAGTGTTTGCACCAGTAGTAGTTAGACTCTAGAGTTCTTTTTTACAAAAATAAAAAACGTAATACGCCGCTGTTGTCACTTCTGTCCCATAAACGCTCGATTTGCTGAGGAAATCATATTTTTTTGGCAGGAAGATGCACTGTCTATCGCCCCCCAAATGGAGTGTTTGCACCAGTAGTAGTTAGACTCTAGAGTTCTTTTTTACAAAAATAAAAAACGTAATACGCCGCTGTTGTCACTTCTGTCCCATAAACGCTCGATTTGCTGAGGAAATCATTTTTTTAGGCAGGAAGATGCACTGTCTATCGCCCCCCAAATGGAGTGTTTGCACCAGTAGTAGTTAGACTCTAGAGTTCTTTTTTACAAAAATAAAAAACGTAATACGCCGCTGTTGTCACTTCTGTCCCATAAACGCTCGATTTGCTGAGGAAATCATATTTTTTAGGCAGGAAGATGCACTGTCTATCGCCCCCCAAATGGAGTGTTTGCACCAGTAGTAGTTAGACTCTAGAGTTCTTTTTTACAAAAATAAAAAACGTAATACGCCGCTGTTGTCACTTCTGTCCCATAAACGCTCGATTTGCTGAGGAAATCATATTTTTAGGCAGGAAGATGCACTGTCTATCGCCCCCCAAATGGAGTGTTTGCACCAGTAGTAGTTAGACTCTAGAGTTCTTTTTTACAAAAATAAAAAACGTAATACGCCGCTGTTGTCACTTCTGTCCCATAAACGCTCGATTTGCTGAGGAAATCATATTTTTTAGGCAGGAAGATGCACTGTCTATCGCCCCCCAAATGGAGTGTTTGCACCAGTAGTAGTTAGACTCTAGAGTTCTTTTTTACAAAAATAAAAAACGTAATACGCCGCTGTTGTCACTTCTGTCACATAAGCGCTCGATTTGCTGAGGAAATCATTTTTTTAGGCAGGAAGATGCACTGTCTATCGCCCCCCAAATGGAGTGTTTGCACCAGTAGTAGTTAGACTCTAGAGTTCTTTTTTACAAAAATAAAAAACGTAATACGCCGCTGTTGTCACTTCTGTCCCATAAACGCTCGATTTGCTGAGGAAATCATATTTTTTTGGCAGGAAGATGCACTGTCTATCGCCCCCCAAATGGAGTGTTTGCACCAGTAGTAGTTAGACTCTAGAGTTCTTTTTTACAAAAATAAAAAACGTAATACGCCGCTGTTGTCACTTCTGTCACATAAGCGCTCGATTTGCTGAGGAAATCATTTTTTTAGGCAGGAAGATGCACTGTCTATCGCCCCCCAAATGGAGTGTTTGCACCAGTAGTAGTTAGACTCTAGAGTTCTTTTTTACAAAAATAAAAAACGTAATACGCCGCTGTTGTCACTTCTGTCCCATAAACGCTCGATTTGCTGAGGAAATCATATTTTTTTGGCAGGAAGATGCACTGTCTATCGCCCCCCAAATGGAGTGTTTGCACCAGTAGTAGTTAGACTCTAGAGTTCTTTTTTACAAAAATAAAAAACGTAATACGCCGCTGTTGTCACTTCTGTCCCATAAACGCTCGATTTGCTGAGGAAATCATATTTTTTAGGCGGGAAGATGCACTGTCTATCGCCCCCCAAATGGAGTGTTTGCACCAGTAGTAGTTAGACTCTAGAGTTCTTTTTTACAAAAATAAAAAACGTAATACGCCGCTGTTGTCACTTCTGTCCCATAAACGCTCGATTTGCTGAGGAAATCATATTTTTTAGGCAGGAAGATGCACTGTCTATCGCCCCCCAAATGGAGTGTTTGCACCAGTAGTAGTTAGACTCTAGAGTTCTTTTTTACAAAAATAAAAAACGTAATACGCCGCTGTTGTCACTTCTGTCCCATAAACGCTCGATTTGCTGAGGAAATCATATTTTTTTGGCAGGAAGATGCACTGTCTATCGCCCCCCAAATGGAGTGTTTGCACCAGTAGTAGTTAGACTCTAGAGTTCTTTTTTACAAAAATAAAAAACGTAATACGCCGCTGTTGTCACTTCTGTCCCATAAACGCTCGATTTGCTGAGGAAATCATATTTTTTAGGCGGGAAGATGCACTGTCTATCGCCCCCCAAATGGAGTGTTTGCACCAGTAGTAGTTAGACTCTAGAGTTCTTTTTTACAAAAATAAAAAACGTAATACGCCGCTGTTGTCACTTCTGTCACATAAGCGCTCGATTTGCTGAGGAAATCATTTTTTTAGGCAGGAAGATGCACTGTCTATCGCCCCCCAAATGGAGTGTTTGCACCAGTAGTAGTTAGACTCTAGAGTTCTTTTTTACAAAAATAAAAAACGTAATACGCCGCTGTTGTCACTTCTGTCCCATAAACGCTCGATTTGCTGAGGAAATCATATTTTTTAGGCAGGAAGATGCACTGTCTATCGCCCCCCAAATGGAGTGTTTGCACCAGTAGTAGTTAGACTCTAGAGTTCTTTTTTACAAAAATAAAAAACGTAATACGCCGCTGTTGTCACTTCTGTCCCATAAACGCTCGATTTGCTGAGGAAATCATATTTTTTAGGCAGGAAGATGCACTGTCTATCGCCCCCCAAATGGAGTGTTTGCACCAGTAGTAGTTAGACTCTAGAGTTCTTTTTTACAAAAATAAAAAACGTAATACGCCGCTGTTGTCACTTCTGTCCCATAAACGCTCGATTTGCTGAGGAAATCATATTTTTTTGGCAGGAAGATGCACTGTCTATCGCCCCCCAAATGGAGTGTTTGCACCAGTAGTAGTTAGACTCTAGAGTTCTTTTTTACAAAAATAAAAAACGTAATACGCCGCTGTTGTCACTTCTGTCCCATAAACGCTCGATTTGCTGAGGAAATCATATTTTTTAGGCGGGAAGATGCACTGTCTATCGCCCCCCAAATGGAGTGTTTGCACCAGTAGTAGTTAGACTCTAGAGTTCTTTTTTACAAAAATAAAAAACGTAATACGCCGCTGTTGTCACTTCTGTCACATAAGCGCTCGATTTGCTGAGGAAATCATTTTTTTAGGCAGGAAGATGCACTGTCTATCGCCCCCCAAATGGAGTGTTTGCACCAGTAGTAGTTAGACTCTAGAGTTCTTTTTTACAAAAATAAAAAACGTAATACGCCGCTGTTGTCACTTCTGTCCCATAAACGCTCGATTTGCTGAGGAAATCATATTTTTTAGGCAGGAAGATGCACTGTCTATCGCCCCCCAAATGGAGTGTTTGCACCAGTAGTAGTTAGACTCTAGAGTTCTTTTTTACAAAAATAAAAAACGTAATACGCCGCTGTTGTCACTTCTGTCCCATAAACGCTCGATTTGCTGAGGAAATCATATTTTTTAGGCAGGAAGATGCACTGTCTATCGCCCCCCAAATGGAGTGTTTGCACCAGTAGTAGTTAGACTCTAGAGTTCTTTTTTACAAAAATAAAAAACGTAATACGCCGCTGTTGTCACTTCTGTCCCATAAACGCTCGATTTGCTGAGGAAATCATATTTTTTAGGCAGGAAGATGCACTGTCTATCGCCCCCCAAATGGAGTGTTTGCACCAGTAGTAGTTAGACTCTAGAGTTCTTTTTTACAAAAATAAAAAACGTAATACGCCGCTGTTGTCACTTCTGTCACATAAACGCTCGATTTGCTGAGGAAATCATATTTTTTAGGCAGGAAGATGCACTGTCTATCGCCCCCCAAATGGAGTGTTTGCACCAGTAGTAGTTAGACTCTAGAGTTCTTTTTTACAAAAATAAAAAACGTAATACGCCGCTGTTGTCACTTCTGTCCCATAAACGCTCGATTTGCTGAGGAAATCATATTTTTTAGGCAGGAAGATGCACTGTCTATCGCTCCCCAAATGGAGTGTTTGCACCAGTAGTAATTAGACTCTAGAGTTCTTTTTTACAAAAATAAAAAACGTAATACGCCGCTGTTGTCACTTCTGTCACATAAGCGCTTGATTTGCTGAGGAAATCATTTTTTTAGGCAGGAAGATGCACTGTCTATCGCCCCCCAAATGGAGTGTTTGCACCAGTAGTAGTTAGACTCTAGAGTTCTTTTTTACAAAAATAAAAAACGTAATACGCCGCTGTTGTCACTTCTGTCACATAAGCGCTTGATTTGCTGAGGAAATCATATTTTTTAGGCAGGAAGATGCACTGTCTATCGCTCCCCAAATGGAGTGTTTGCACCAGTAGTAATTAGACTCTAGAGTTCTTTTTTACAAAAATAAAAAACGTAATACGCCGCTGTTGTCACTTCTGTCACATAAGCGCTTGATTTGCTGAGGAAATCATATTTTTTAGGCAGGAAGATGCACTGTCTATCGCCCCCCAAATGGAGTGTTTGCACCAGTAGTAGTTAGACTCTAGAGTTCTTTTTTACAAAAATAAAAAACGTAATACGCCGCTGTTGTCACTTCTGTCACATAAGCGCTTGATTTGCTGAGGAAATCATATTTTTTAGGCAGGAAGATGCACTGTCTATCGCCCCCCAAATGGAGTGTTTGCACCAGTAGTAGTTAGACTCTAGAGTTCTTTTTTACAAAAATAAAAAACGTAATACGCCGCTGTTGTCACTTCTGTCCCATAAACGCTCGATTTGCTGAGGAAATCATATTTTTTAGGCAGGAAGATGCACTGTCTATCGCTCCCCAAATGGAGTGTTTGCACCAGTAGTAGTTAGACTCTAGAGTTCTTTTTCACAAAAATAAAAAACGTAATACGCCGCTGTTGTCACTTCTGTCACATAAGCGCTCGATTTGCTGAGGAAATCATTTTTTTAGGCAGGAAGATGCACTGTCTATCGCCCCCCAAATGGAGTGTTTGCACCAGTAGTAGTTAGACTCTAGAGTTCTTTTTTACAAAAATAAAAAACGTAATACGCCGCTGTTGTCACTTCTGTCCCATAAACGCTCGATTTGCTGAGGAAATCATATTTTTTAGGCAGGAAGATGCACTGTCTATCGCCCCCCAAATGGAGTGTTTGCACCAGTAGTAGTTAGACTCTAGAGTTCTTTTTTACAAAAATAAAAAACGTAATACGCCGCTGTTGTCACTTCTGTCCCATAAACGCTCGATTTGCTGAGGAAATCATATTTTTTAGGCAGGAAGATGCACTGTCTATCGCCCCCCAAATGGAGTGTTTGCACCAGTAGTAGTTAGACTCTAGAGTTCTTTTTTACAAAAATAAAAAACGTAATACGCCGCTGTTGTCACTTCTGTCACATAAGCGCTCGATTTGCTGAGGAAATCATTTTTTTAGGCAGGAAGATGCACTGTCTATCGCCCCCCAAATGGAGTGTTTGCACCAGTAGTAGTTAGACTCTAGAGTTCTTTTTTACAAAAATAAAAAACGTAATACGCCGCTGTTGTCACTTCTGTCCCATAAACGCTCGATTTGCTGAGGAAATCATATTTTTTAGGCAGGAAGATGCACTGTCTATCGCTCCCCAAATGGAGTGTTTGCACCAGTAGTAGTTAGACTCTAGAGTTCTTTTTCACAAAAATAAAAAACGTAATACGCCGCTGTTGTCACTTCTGTCACATAAGCGCTCGATTTGCTGAGGAAATCATTTTTTTAGGCAGGAAGATGCACTGTCTATCGCCCCCCAAATGGAGTGTTTGCACCAGTAGTAGTTAGACTCTAGAGTTCTTTTTTACAAAAATAAAAAACGTAATACGCCGCTGTTGTCACTTCTGTCCCATAAACGCTCGATTTGCTGAGGAAATCATATTTTTTAGGCAGGAAGATGCACTGTCTATCGCCCCCCAAATGGAGTGTTTGCACCAGTAGTAGTTAGACTCTAGAGTTCTTTTTTACAAAAATAAAAAACGTAATACGCCGCTGTTGTCACTTCTGTCCCATAAACGCTCGATTTGCTGAGGAAATCATATTTTTAGGCAGGAAGATGCACTGTCTATCGCCCCCCAAATGGAGTGTTTGCACCAGTAGTAGTTAGACTCTAGAGTTCTTTTTTACAAAAATAAAAAACGTAATACGCCGCTGTTGTCACTTCTGTCCCATAAACGCTCGATTTGCTGAGGAAATCATATTTTTTAGGCAGGAAGATGCACTGTCTATCGCCCCCCAAATGGAGTGTTTGCACCAGTAGTAGTTAGACTCTAGAGTTCTTTTTTACAAAAATAAAAAACGTAATACGCCGCTGTTGTCACTTCTGTCACATAAGCGCTCGATTTGCTGAGGAAATCATTTTTTTAGGCAGGAAGATGCACTGTCTATCGCCCGCCAAATGGAGTGTTTGCACCAGTAGTAGTTAGACTCTAGAGTTCTTTTTTACAAAAATAAAAAACGTAATACGCCGCTGTTGTCACTTCTGTCCCATAAACGCTCGATTTGCTGAGGAAATCATATTTTTTTGGCAGGAAGATGCACTGTCTATCGCCCCCCAAATGGAGTGTTTGCACCAGTAGTAGTTAGACTCTAGAGTTCTTTTTTACAAAAATAAAAAACGTAATACGCCGCTGTTGTCACTTCTGTCACATAAGCGCTCGATTTGCTGAGGAAATCATTTTTTTAGGCAGGAAGATGCACTGTCTATCGCCCCCCAAATGGAGTGTTTGCACCAGTAGTAGTTAGACTCTAGAGTTCTTTTTTACAAAAATAAAAAACGTAATACGCCGCTGTTGTCACTTCTGTCCCATAAACGCTCGATTTGCTGAGGAAATCATATTTTTTTGGCAGGAAGATGCACTGTCTATCGCCCCCCAAATGGAGTGTTTGCACCAGTAGTAGTTAGACTCTAGAGTTCTTTTTTACAAAAATAAAAAACGTAATACGCCGCTGTTGTCACTTCTGTCCCATAAACGCTCGATTTGCTGAGGAAATCATATTTTTTAGGCGGGAAGATGCACTGTCTATCGCCCCCCAAATGGAGTGTTTGCACCAGTAGTAGTTAGACTCTAGAGTTCTTTTTTACAAAAATAAAAAACGTAATACGCCGCTGTTGTCACTTCTGTCCCATAAACGCTCGATTTGCTGAGGAAATCATATTTTTTAGGCAGGAAGATGCACTGTCTATCGCCCCCCAAATGGAGTGTTTGCACCAGTAGTAGTTAGACTCTAGAGTTCTTTTTTACAAAAATAAAAAACGTAATACGCCGCTGTTGTCACTTCTGTCCCATAAACGCTCGATTTGCTGAGGAAATCATATTTTTTTGGCAGGAAGATGCACTGTCTATCGCCCCCCAAATGGAGTGTTTGCACCAGTAGTAGTTAGACTCTAGAGTTCTTTTTTACAAAAATAAAAAACGTAATACGCCGCTGTTGTCACTTCTGTCCCATAAACGCTCGATTTGCTGAGGAAATCATATTTTTTAGGCGGGAAGATGCACTGTCTATCGCCCCCCAAATGGAGTGTTTGCACCAGTAGTAGTTAGACTCTAGAGTTCTTTTTTACAAAAATAAAAAACGTAATACGCCGCTGTTGTCACTTCTGTCACATAAGCGCTCGATTTGCTGAGGAAATCATTTTTTTAGGCAGGAAGATGCACTGTCTATCGCCCCCCAAATGGAGTGTTTGCACCAGTAGTAGTTAGACTCTAGAGTTCTTTTTTACAAAAATAAAAAACGTAATACGCCGCTGTTGTCACTTCTGTCCCATAAACGCTCGATTTGCTGAGGAAATCATATTTTTTAGGCAGGAAGATGCACTGTCTATCGCACCCCAAATGGAGTGTTTGCACCAGTAGTAGTTAGACTCTAGAGTTCTTTTTTACAAAAATAAAAAACGTAATACGCCGCTGTTGTCACTTCTGTCCCATAAACGCTCGATTTGCTGAGGAAATCATATTTTTTAGGCAGGAAGATGCACTGTCTATCGCCCCCCAAATGGAGTGTTTGCACCAGTAGTAGTTAGACTCTAGAGTTCTTTTTTACAAAAATAAAAAACGTAATACGCCGCTGTTGTCACTTCTGTCCCATAAACGCTCGATTTGCTGAGGAAATCATATTTTTTTGGCAGGAAGATGCACTGTCTATCGCCCCCCAAATGGAGTGTTTGCACCAGTAGTAGTTAGACTCTAGAGTTCTTTTTTACAAAAATAAAAAACGTAATACGCCGCTGTTGTCACTTCTGTCCCATAAACGCTCGATTTGCTGAGGAAATCATATTTTTTAGGCGGGAAGATGCACTGTCTATCGCCCCCCAAATGGAGTGTTTGCACCAGTAGTAGTTAGACTCTAGAGTTCTTTTTTACAAAAATAAAAAACGTAATACGCCGCTGTTGTCACTTCTGTCACATAAGCGCTCGATTTGCTGAGGAAATCATTTTTTTAGGCAGGAAGATGCACTGTCTATCGCCCCCCAAATGGAGTGTTTGCACCAGTAGTAGTTAGACTCTAGAGTTCTTTTTTACAAAAATAAAAAACGTAATACGCCGCTGTTGTCACTTCTGTCCCATAAACGCTCGATTTGCTGAGGAAATCATATTTTTTAGGCAGGAAGATGCACTGTCTATCGCCCCCCAAATGGAGTGTTTGCACCAGTAGTAGTTAGACTCTAGAGTTCTTTTTTACAAAAATAAAAAACGTAATACGCCGCTGTTGTCACTTCTGTCCCATAAACGCTCGATTTGCTGAGGAAATCATATTTTTTAGGCAGGAAGATGCACTGTCTATCGCCCCCCAAATGGAGTGTTTGCACCAGTAGTAGTTAGACTCTAGAGTTCTTTTTTACAAAAATAAAAAACGTAATACGCCGCTGTTGTCACTTCTGTCCCATAAACGCTCGATTTGCTGAGGAAATCATATTTTTTAGGCAGGAAGATGCACTGTCTATCGCCCCCCAAACGGAGTGTTTGCACCAGTAGTAGTTAGACTCTAGAGTTCTTTTTTACAAAAATAAAAAACGTAATACGCCGCTGTTGTCACTTCTGTCACATAAACGCTCGATTTGCTGAGGAAATCATATTTTTTAGGCAGGAAGATGCACTGTCTATCGCCCCCCAAATGGAGTGTTTGCACCAGTAGTAGTTAGACTCTAGAGTTCTTTTTTACAAAAATAAAAAACGTAATACGCCGCTGTTGTCACTTCTGTCCCATAAACGCTCGATTTGCTGAGGAAATCATATTTTTTAGGCAGGAAGATGCACTGTCTATCGCTCCCCAAATGGAGTGTTTGCACCAGTAGTAATTAGACTCTAGAGTTCTTTTTTACAAAAATAAAAAACGTAATACGCCGCTGTTGTCACTTCTGTCACATAAGCGCTTGATTTGCTGAGGAAATCATTTTTTTAGGCAGGAAGATGCACTGTCTATCGCCCCCCAAATGGAGTGTTTGCACCAGTAGTAGTTAGACTCTAGAGTTCTTTTTTACAAAAATAAAAAACGTAATACGCCGCTGTTGTCACTTCTGTCACATAAGCGCTTGATTTGCTGAGGAAATCATATTTTTTAGGCAGGAAGATGCACTGTCTATCGCTCCCCAAATGGAGTGTTTGCACCAGTAGTAATTAGACTCTAGAGTTCTTTTTTACAAAAATAAAAAACGTAATACGCCGCTGTTGTCACTTCTGTCACATAAGCGCTTGATTTGCTGAGGAAATCATATTTTTTAGGCAGGAAGATGCACTGTCTATCGCCCCCCAAATGGAGTGTTTGCACCAGTAGTAGTTAGACTCTAGAGTTCTTTTTTACAAAAATAAAAAACGTAATACGCCGCTGTTGTCACTTCTGTCACATAAGCGCTTGATTTGCTGAGGAAATCATATTTTTTAGGCAGGAAGATGCACTGTCTATCGCCCCCCAAATGGAGTGTTTGCACCAGTAGTAGTTAGACTCTAGAGTTCTTTTTTACAAAAATAAAAAACGTAATACGCCGCTGTTGTCACTTCTGTCCCATAAACGCTCGATTTGCTGAGGAAATCATATTTTTTAGGCAGGAAGATGCACTGTCTATCGCTCCCCAAATGGAGTGTTTGCACCAGTAGTAGTTAGACTCTAGAGTTCTTTTTCACAAAAATAAAAAACGTAATACGCCGCTGTTGTCACTTCTGTCACATAAGCGCTCGATTTGCTGAGGAAATCATTTTTTTAGGCAGGAAGATGCACTGTCTATCGCCCCCCAAATGGAGTGTTTGCACCAGTAGTAGTTAGACTCTAGAGTTCTTTTTTACAAAAATAAAAAACGTAATACGCCGCTGTTGTCACTTCTGTCCCATAAACGCTCGATTTGCTGAGGAAATCATATTTTTTAGGCAGGAAGATGCACTGTCTATCGCCCCCCAAATGGAGTGTTTGCACCAGTAGTAGTTAGACTCTAGAGTTCTTTTTTACAAAAATAAAAAACGTAATACGCCGCTGTTGTCACTTCTGTCACATAAGCGCTCGATTTGCTGAGGAAATCATTTTTTTAGGCAGGAAGATGCACTGTCTATCGCCCCCCAAATGGAGTGTTTGCACCAGTAGTAGTTAGACTCTAGAGTTCTTTTTTACAAAAATAAAAAACGTAATACGCCGCTGTTGTCACTTCTGTCCCATAAACGCTCGATTTGCTGAGGAAATCATATTTTTTAGGCAGGAAGATGCACTGTCTATCGCCCCCCAAATGGAGTGTTTGCACCAGTAGTAGTTAGACTCTAGAGTTCTTTTTTACAAAAATAAAAAACGTAATACGCCGCTGTTGTCACTTCTGTCACATAAGCGCTCGATTTGCTGAGGAAATCATTTTTTTAGGCAGGAAGATGCACTGTCTATCGCCCCCCAAATGGAGTGTTTGCACCAGTAGTAGTTAGACTCTAGAGTTCTTTTTTACAAAAATAAAAAACGTAATACGCCGCTGTTGTCACTTCTGTCCCATAAACGCTCGATTTGCTGAGGAAATCATATTTTTTAGGCAGGAAGATGCACTGTCTATCGCTCCCCAAATGGAGTGTTTGCACCAGTAGTAATTAGACTCTAGAGTTCTTTTTTACAAAAATAAAAAACGTAATACGCCGCTGTTGTCACTTCTGTCACATAAGCGCTTGATTTGCTGAGGAAATCATTTTTTTAGGCAGGAAGATGCACTGTCTATCGCCCCCCAAATGGAGTGTTTGCACCAGTAGTAGTTAGACTCTAGAGTTCTTTTTTACAAAAATAAAAAACGTAATACGCCGCTGTTGTCACTTCTGTCACATAAGCGCTCGATTTGCTGAGGAAATCATTTTTTTAGGCAGGAAGATGCACTGTCTATCGCTCCCCAAATGGGGTGTTAGCACCAGTAGTAGTTAGACTCTAGAGTTCATTTTTACAAAAATAAATAACGTAATACGCCGCTGTTGTCACTTCTGTCACATAAGCGCTCGATTTGCTGAGGAAATCATTTTTTTAGGCAGGAAGATGCACTGTCTATCGCCCCCCAAATGGAGTGTTTGCACCAGTAGTAGTTAGACTCTAGAGTTCTTTTTTACAAAAATAAAAAACGTAATACGCCGCTGTTGTCACTTCTATCACATAAACGCTCGATTTGGTGCGGAAATCATATTTTTTAGGCAGGAAGATACACCACCGTCTAGTCGCTCCCCAAATGCAGTATTTTCACCAGTAGTAGTTAGACTTTAAAGTTCTTTTTTACAAAAATAAAAAAACGTAATACGCCGCTGTTGTCACTTCTGTCACATAAGCGCTCGATTTGCTGAGGAAATCATTTTTTTAGGCAGGAAGATGCACTGTCTATCGCTCCCCAAATGGAGTGTTTGCACCAGTAGTAGTTAGACTCTAGAGTTCTTTTTTACAAAAATAAAAAACGTAATACGCCGCTGTTGTCACTTCTGTCACATAAGCGCTCGATTTGCTGAGGAAATCATATTTTGTAGGCAGAAAGATACACCACCGTCTAGTCGCTCCCCAAATGCAGTATTTTCACCAGTAGTAGTTAGACTTTAAAGTTCTTTTTTACAAAAATAAAAAAACATAATACGCCGCTGTTGTCACTTCTGTCACATAGATGCTCGATTTGCCGATGTTTTTCTAGACGTCACTCGGACGTCACATCCAAATTATAAGTTTCTAATGATGAAATCATCAATAGAATTGAAGAAGAATGTATGCTTCTGATCAGAATGGACAAATGGAAAAATCATGAAGAGAAAATCGTTGAAGCCTATTTCCGGAGTTATTCAGCAATTTTTAAAAATTTTGACGTTTGTAGTACTTTACAAGGAACGTGAATATCTCGGAAACTAAACGCGACAGAAAGATGCAGTTTTCGGTTCTGAAACAAGCAAGGAACGTACTTGTGGTTCAGTTAGATCGTTGTTTCAAAAGAACATTAAATCAATAGACTAGCAATTTTCAAATTTGAAAAGTTAAAAACGTTAAAAACTTTTTTTTTTCAAATGGGATGGTATGATGAGTTTTACATCGGCAGATGCAAAATTAAATTCTCTTTCACTTTTATCCAAGCACATGTGGTTCTATCTTTAAGGCTTTTCAATATATTTACGGTTTTGTAATTATGGCGTAGGTGCTGGAAAAATCGTAGGTGGCGTGGCCCGCAGACGAAACAATTAACAGGAAACCTTTCATCCAGTGTTTCGACCTCTAATACTAAAATGTGCTTTCGCCTCATCTAACTGTAACCACATTATTCTTAAAAACTTCAGTGGTGAATTTTCATTTAGAAAATTTTGGAAAACATTAGTTTATTATGTGGTTTCCAATAATACCACCCTAAATGCTTAGACTCCATGCTGGTTGTCAACAATCCTCTCAAAATTTGGATTTACGTGGGCGTAAAATATGAGAGAAGGAAACATGTAGTAGTAATACATGAAGGTAGTGGGTTTGACATTCTCGCAATTATAGTTAAAGATCCGCATAGCAGTGCTACAGCAGAAAATAGTCACACATAGCATCCTTATCACGTGCAGCTAAACCAAGCGATTGAAAGACAAGACTTTGAAAATTAAATGAATTTCTGTAACTGAGGTCGTGCCTGAGTCCAAGAAGATGCACTCCTTTTCAGCAGTGTGTTGTTTACGAATGAAGCTACATTTCTTATGAAATTCTTTCATTTTCTTTTTTATGAAATGTAGCTACATCGTTATCATTAACGGCCATGTAAACTGGCATAATTTACATTTTTATACCGACGTAAATTCAAATTTTGAGAGGTTTGTTGACAACCAGCATGGAGTCTATGCATTTGGGGTGGCATTATTGGAAACCGCATATTAAACTAACGTTTTCCAAAATTTTCTAAATGAAAATTTGGAAAACCTGTTGGAAAATTTACCACTGGAGATTTTAAGAATAATGTGGTTACAGGTAGATGGAGCAAAATCATATTTTAGTATTAGAGACCGAAACACTTTGGATGAAAGGTTTTCTGCCAATTGTTTCGTCTGCGAGCCACGCCACCTACGATTTTCCAACACCTACGCCATAATTACAAAACCGTAAATATCTTGAAAGCCATCAAAGATAGAACCACATGTACATGTACAGATAAAAGTAAAAGAGAATTTAATTTTGCATCTACCGATGTGAAACTTATCATACCATCCCCTTTGAAAAAAAAAAGTTCCCAACGTTTTCAGCTTTTCAAATTTGAAAATTGCTAGTCTATTGATTTAATGTTCTTTTGAAACAATGATCTAACTGGAACACAAGTATGTTCCTTGCTTGTTTCAAAACCGAAAACCGCATCTTTCTATCGCGTTTAGTTTTAACGTTTCTTGTAAGGTACTACAAACGTCAAATTTTGTAAAAATTGCTGAGTGACTCCGAAAATAGGCTTCGTAGACATAAACAATGGTTAACAAACTGGACCTAAATGTAGAGCATTTGAAAGGAAACGTTTTTTATTTAAAACATTTTCGTCTAGTTCAATCGGTATGGCCGCTAGAGAGCACCGCGCGCTTATTGGACCACCCTGAATATAAACAAAAAAATGTTGGCAACCCTAGCCAAGGGATCCAAGCCTATCCCTTATACTTAAACCAAGTTACGTTAAGTCTGGCAACACTGCCTTATACCAATCCGTCGGTCCCCAAAAGACGTTTTATTAATAGTCGTTAGGCCCTTTTGATACACATAATAGCGGTCTTGTCTCGGGAAGAAAAAAGCAGGAGAGTTTTTAGGCCGCTATCTTAAATCACACTATAGTGGCTACACAAGTTCAGATATAAATATTAAAACGTTCCTTCGATATTTATGATATCCCTGTGATATAAACTGACTTAAAAATGGCTCATAATGACTGTGGTTAGTAGGATTTTAGGATCGCAGTCTAATCATAGGTGTTGGACGGAAAAATGAGTGGATACAGTGTATGTACTTTGGTTTCAGTGCACTTTCGTCTATTTAGTCAGGGACAAATAATTGATTGCACAACAGAGGTGTTTTCTACGCTATCCACCAGACCGAACACCTATACTTCGCCCTGGCAGGCACGTATTTAGGGGGGGAGTCCACGGAGTCCGGACCCCCCCTGAAACGTTATAAAATGCCGTCTAAAAATAGGGTCCACAAATTTGCCCCCCCCCCCCCGCAAATTTAAGGATTTAAGGTGGCAACACTAATCTGGACCCCCCCAAAGGTCACCCAAGTGACACCCACAATCTGGACCCCCCAAAACCAAATCCTGGATACGTGCCTGCGTCCTGGATCTGACGACAGTGACGACTTCCATATAGAGTCAGTTTAGAGTCTTTGGCTTGAACCCCCAGGCAGGGTTGCCAATTTTTTTGTTTTGTAAGAAAAAAGTATAATAGGATTAACGGAGGAAAAAACAGTATTTTGAAAAAAATAGCAGTATTTTATTTGTTCATGTTTTAAACACATACTTTTTGGAGCTTTTCGCAAAGCTTATCAATAAACTATCATTTCTCACCATTTAGGTCCAAATTAAAATATACACAGAAAAAAATGCTGTTGCGTTTCCAATTAATTGTTAGTATTTGGATGTTTTTCCATCGCTTTAAATATATTTACAGTTGTTTCAAATCCATGTCATTGAAAGAATTCAATCCTCATATTCGAAGTAATCAAAGATACGCCAAGAAATTCAAAATAATTTTATATTCGTTCTAGCGATATGTATAATCCTTCTAATACCAGTATTGACATATAATGCAATCAAAACATCCTTTTGTTTTCGAAATTTACCCTATGTTTAATTTAAGCAAAGCATACAATCTATTCAATGTACAAAAATTATTACTCCAACAGCAGTTCGTGATAATTCATCTGATAAAAATTAATTTTGTTTCAATGGCCCTTGTCTTTTGCTCAACTATAATCAGTATTCGGCGGGACTGATGTCCCTATTCGATGAACGTAAAATAAAGAACAGGGGGGTCATCTCAGTGTTACTATCGCCGCGAACCTACCAACATGGACAAGGTTGTTCCGTTGTGTTGTTTCGGTGTTAGCCGTGTTGTGTCATCTCGTGGTTTTGCGTATTGCATCAGCAATTGTGCGATTTAAAAGTGTCCAGTTATATATTAAATGGAGGACCTACTGAGAAATTGGGACTTAGAAGAGCTAACACCCACATTTGAACGTAGGTATTTAGATTAGATCAGACAGTTATATTTCAGGTAATAATGCAACAACTGGTGCAGGCTTATGTTTAATTCTTATATCATGCTCCTTATAACTTCATACAAAATCACACAATTAAACATCCACACGAATCAATCAGCTGTCCTCGCAATAAAATCTGTTAGTCCAAGGAAAAGAAAGTAGTTTAGAATCAATTACCAAACACAGATTCGATTCAACGACAGGCTGCGATTGAATTATTCATTGGAATACAATGACATCTTGCAGTTGAATCGACAATACGATATAATTCGTTACCAACCATACACCTCCCATTGGATAAAACATCGCTGTATTTGAGAAATGCTGAGGGTAACGTCCCATTGAATTCAAGCGACAGATTTTTCTGCGTGTATGAGTAGCTCATTTTTCATTAAATTAATTGAGGCTCCCTTCCTATTATCTCGCCGCTTCGCATTCATCATAGAAAATACCCCCACTATGAATGCCGAAGTGGCAGGAGCAGAAATTAAATATGAAATAATTTTGGTAATATTAACGAATTCTTCTGAAGCATTTACTGGCAAATAGCTTCATTTTTTGCCAGTGCTCATGTTGATAAAATCTGTATGGCTGCAAATAAAGCTTCGGGATCAATGTTAATTTAAAACAGTACAGTGAGGAAACGGTCACAGATAGCGACTATTACTAAAAGTATCTTTTTTATGTAAACGGCATTGGAGAACATAATCAGATATAAAAATGGCAAGAAATTGACGCCTTAGAGGAGTAGGATCAAATTTACCCGAATGCCCCCCTAGTTTGTACGCCCCTGGTTAAAGGTGACAAAGTCCGTAAGGCTCTAATTGATGAACCTACCAACTACATTTCATGTTTCAAAATTGGTGGCGATAGCTGTAGCAGTACCGAAGCTAAAAAACGAAGAGTAGTTTTTGAAGGTCATCTTCAAAGGGCCCTAGCTCCCTGAGGAAGCGTTTCCACTTTTTTCTTATTTTCCTGTGTTTTATCTACCCTAGAAGTTTGTAACATGATCACCGGAACACCCTGTATACATCTAAACCTGAATCTAAATGCCAATTGGCTCAATGGGTATTTCCAACTGATCACTGATCCTGATCCAGTAAAAGTGAAGCAGTCAGGAAAGTAAAATGAGCGAGTTCTTTTTTGGAAGACGGTTTTGGAAGATGTGGACTTGTTACTGAATAACTATTAACCGATTCAAGATTCACAAAATCAAATAAAACAAGAAATCTTTTTCTGCTTCATACTTCGTAGACAAGTTATAGATTAAATTATCTTTGAAAATAAAGTATGATAAATAAAGTATATATAATGACAACCAGTAACCTGCCACAATAGTATAATTCTAACACGAAATCGCATCTCGGTGTTGTTTGAAATTTCATAATGATCGAATTATAGAGAAAAATGCAAAGTTACCATCTGGGACAGTATTCAATCAGCACGTCTTCAAAAATATGATTTTTTTAATTATGGACCACACGAGCACGTTAATATTTTCTTGATAACAAACATGTGGATTGAGCTACCGGGGCATTTGTTTCCCGACGACTACAACCTGCAGCGTTTCAAATCTAATGTGCACCGACACTTACCCTCTCGCAGCGCTTCTACAGTACCATATATAAATATGTTTTTTCCGATACTACCGAAATAAAATAAGACGTGCGTATTCTATAAGATAAATATCCTAGGTATGTATTATTCCTATACAGTCACACAGAATGAAATATAAATAGGTAAACAGCACCTGTCAGAACATATACGTCCACTAAATCATCGAATCAGCACACAACTTCAGACGTTTAGCATTGGAGATCCCAGATAAGGATCCATCAAAGGAATTAAAACTGTAATTAAACAATATTTCGGACGTGTATAATTATAGCTATCCATTTAGAACGATGTGTAGGTGTGACCCAAAGAACTACACGTGTATCCTTATGTTTTCCTTAACTATAGGTTATATCTAAGTATACGTTGTTTTAGTTTTACATTTTTCATGTACTGTCTCTACCTTCGAAAGGGTACCATTTGAATCGTATGGGATCCACCTTCCGATGTCTGAAAATATCCATGAATAGGTATGTGTGTAGTGGTAGATCATCATCATAGTCATAATCTCTTAACAGACATGTTGTGAACTCGTAAAATACATTTACTCATTTCACAAGTTTCTCTTGGGATATCTTTAAGATCTTTAATGCAGTAGTTTTCCATTTGCTTTTCTCACTGCAAGGACAAGAAGGTGTCGTGACTCTTCTCAACTCGTCCACCCAAAGCTGTTGGTTGAGCAGAGGTTACTGCTTATACCGACAGTAGTTCGGTTCCTTTTAGTCGCCTTTTACGACACGCAGGATATACGATGGGAGATATTTAATCCGCCCCCACAAGGGCAGTAGTGGTGGTATCCCAAGCAAAATAGTAAATGATTCAAATCCACAATGAGAACTATTGTCGCTTGGAACAGTGTAATTTCATTGTAGAACCAAGAGCTAAGATACTATTTGTAGATAGAATCTCTTGTAGAATGTCTTATATTAGTTGTTTCAATTCAATAAGAAAATCCCTCCAGATTTTAGTCTTCTTAGTCTTAGGACTTAGGACATTAAACAAAGTTAAACGAGAATCTGAAAAATCACCTGAGGACTCATCGACATATCTAACTCTTTATTTTTTGCCAACTGACGGATAACTTATAGACTGCCTGACATCACAAAGGCCATGCTTGTGCTCACTTTATCAGTTTTTTTATTGCATTTTATAAGCGCTGTGAATAGGAAGTATCTTTTTTATAATGATATAAGGATTTTAGATACCTATTTAGGGTAAACTTGAATATCCGAGGATCTGAAAATTTTTGTTTCTCTTTACCCGAGGCCGAAACTCAAAATAATGTCCAGATTTGAAATTGGCACACCATACGAGTTTTCGTCCTGATAACGATTTTAGATATTTACGGTGAACTTGAAGATCTGATGCCTCGTGTGGGGGCGGATTAGAATATCTCCCATCGTATATCCTGCGTGTCGTAAAAGGCGACTAAAAGGAACCGAACTACTGTCGGTATAAACAATAACATCTTCTCAACCAACAGCTTTGGGTGGACGAGTTGAGAAGAGTCAGAGGGCACCTTCTTGTCCTTGGGGTGAGAAATTGCCCCTAATGGCGGATGAACTAGTAGGTACCATCTGGTCAACGGCATGAGGATGCAGAAAGCAAATGGGAAACTACTGCATTAAAGATAATAAAGATATCCCAAGAGAAACTCCTAAAATGCGAGTAAAGCATTTTACGAGTTCACAACATGTCTGTTAAGACATTGTGACTATGATGATAAAGATCTGAGGGTCTGAAAATTTTTGATCAAACCTGATAGGAAGTCAGATATCAATTTTAGATATTTAGGATGAACTTGGAGCCTGTTCATCGTGATTTGAGCTGTTATACTTGAGGGACTCTCAAGCGGCTGCCGAACGAATGTGAAACACAAAACAATACATGAACGACTCTCAAGTATTATGGAACGCCCAAGTGGCAACTCTATTTTTATGAAAATTTTCGATTTTGAGGTAATATGCTTTTTGGTATAAATAGATCCCACGGAACGTGGCTGCGAACTACCATAATCAAGGTAGTCATGGATATCAAAGAGGCTTGAAACAAAAGTACAATTTGTGTCTAATTTGGCAGGACAATTTCAAATTGACACTTGCTCTTGTTAATTTCGTAATCAGCTCTTCTCTATGAGAATGATGATCATTTGGTAATGAAGCTACCAAAGGATTTGGAAAGATATGTATACTAAGAGCTATCAATTGCTCCTATTATTATTTTAAGGGTCATCTAAGCGGATGGGCAATGCTGTCTATTCAACGGAATACACCAATGAGCAGCGATGAGGTGTTGGACGAGATGGAAAGGAAACCTCACCGCTTAGAGTTTCTTATCAATAATTTCCGATATTTTTACTTATATTCGAAATGGTCTTATTTTTTGTGATTAGGCAGCATCGACTTAGCTGTATGTTACTGTTGTTAAATCATCTGTCCTAAATTTTATAGTAGAACCCTATATTCAGAGGAAGTATAGAGTATTCTCATTCGCAATGGGTCGTTGAGATTTTACGACATTACATGAAGGGCCTAGTGGTGGTTAAGATCTGCACAAGAGATATGTATGTGTGAGCTTTGTGTGGGCCATCCTCAGACGATGTAGTTTTACGGATTCTCTTCTGCTCAAATTAAGAATCGGATCCCATGGAGTTACAGAGGGTTTGACTAGTTTCACTTGTGGTCCTGTTCTGTCTCATTCTCTTTGCCGTAAATTGTTTATACAATGGAATATATGGATATGTTGTTCACAAACCTTAACGGTTTGGACCTCTATGTTTTGAGAAACGTCGCAATTTTAGCCGCTTCGTCAGCCAGCTCATTTCCTCGAATTCCTGCATGACTAGGTACCCAAAGTAGAATAACTTTCTTACCAGCTTACAAGTGGATCTGGCGAATGTCTGTTACTAAGTGCTCTTAACGCAGATAGAGAGTCAGCTACAAAAACTATGATCCTATTGATTGCCGCTATTTGAGCAAACTTTAATCCTTGCCAAATGGCATATTGGTCTGATGCAAATACGGACGTGTGTGGAGTGAGACGAAATGGTCTTATTTATTTAAAATTTTGTTCTATGTTTGATTTACATATGAAGTCATGTTATGTTACCTAGGTCAATAAACAATTTATCCAAAGTACACTGGAATTAGGCAATCCAAGGACCTGTTAAATCAACAATTAATGAATGAAGGCTGATGGCAAAAAATCACAAAATATAAACAAACAACTATCCATGTGGCATACCAAATTTGTGTTAGGTTGTTCCTTTCCTGTCGATTACATAACACTGACAATACAGCATCATTGTTTGGCATCTACTTTCATATTGGAAAGTCACGTGGTGTGGATTGTCTAATAGGCTGTCTCAGTTTGGACCCTCTCCGAACAAAATTCCTATCTACGCCACTGATAACTGATACAATGAATTCAAATTTGAAAGAGTTTCTCACAGCGACGAACTTCGAGAAGCAAGGCCAATTCCTAGAGCTTCTGATAAAAATGTTGCCGCTGTTCGACAGATGATTGAGGATAATAACCGAGTCACCTACAAAATTATTCGAAGTACTCTAGAGATTGGAATAGCTGCAGTTCAAAAGATCCTTTCCGTTCCTTTAATAAAGTATTGGGTTACGCAAAACTGAGAGTCATCGAAAAGCTAAGTTTGTAAATTTTATGATACTTTTTCGTTTTCATTTTTTGCTTGAAACTCGCAACCTCATTAAAGAATTTAACCAGAAACCAGAAGTACGACTAAAATGCGCATTTTTTTACTATGCCAATGTTTCCGCCACTAGCAAGGCATTAGAGGCGGAAATTTATTTCTGGTTTTTTCATAAATAAAATAAAGCTCTGCGAATAATCCCCACCTGAGCCTTCACTGTTGGCTTCTAATTAACAGTGCTGTTCCTAAGTGGCGCCGGGAAACAGTAACAAAGCCTACACAGAACACGAGGCTAATGACCAATGCAGTCGATGCCCATGACACAGAAATAAAAAAAATACCAAAACCATACTATGGACATTTCTGACATTTCAGTCAAAGTATGTAGCTTTTAGAAATATAAACTTTTAAATTCATAATTATATAAATTACGGAGTGAATAATGAACGTTTTTTCCTTGGACAAAATGAGGCTGAAATTATTCAAATAGCGTCGGTATTTCATCTCTTCAGGATAATTCTTTTAAAATATGCCGTATAACTCATGACACAGCAAAATTAGCTTGCCATGAAAAATTAAACTTTTTTCAATCCGAACCCACAAAAGATTTATGGGTGCAACTTTGAAGGAAGCTGATTTAATTCTTATCCACCATATAGCTTGGCAGGTGAAAAACCTTGGTGCCTACCAGAAACTGTTTGTTAATTATATATTTACTCATACTTGTTGTGTGTCAGCAACATAAAAAAAATGAAGTCAAGTTGATTTACTCAGTACTTCCCATATATTGCGGTGATTGTTATTTTCCCATAGCATGAAGCTATTGTTTAAAGCGGCCTGCAGACGTTGATGCATGCTGCGATTCCTGGATCGACCCAATGTTTCATGAAACTTGCATAAGTTCCATAAGTTCCTGCTCAGATCGAAACCTCTTGCGATACCTGAATAGGGTTACCATTCGTCCGGAAAATCCCGGACATGTCCGGAAATTTGGGGCTTAATTTCGTGTCCGGGAAGAACTACAAAAATCGTAAAAATGTCCGGAATTTGGGCCCCATTCAAAAATAATTGGCAAAAAACATACACCAAAATGAACAAAATGAACAAACACAGCTAATGGACAGGCAAAAAATCACAAAAATCGGTAAAATATTCGGAATTTGAGCTCCAATAGAAAATAGTTAGCACAACATACAGCAAAATAAATAAATACAGTTAACGGACAGGCAAAAAATGCACTACTGTCGCTTGATGGCCTATCTCTCTTCATTGTCTTACAATTCCGTCCGGAATTAATCTATGCAGTATATATGGTCACCCTATACCTGAATCTACTTGATATTTTATGCACGTTTCCTGTAACAGAAGAATAGATATCGTCTTTGCATCGATGCAATACTGTAACAGATACACGTTGATACCTGCAAATGCGTGATTCAATACTACACACGCTGCTACTTGCATCATGAAATGTAGGAGTCGATGCCTGCATCGTAGCATGCATCAACGTCTGTAGGCCGCTTAAGATCCCCTTACTACAAATTATCGCCCGCCCGTCCGCAAAAAAGTGTGTTATACCGCAAGGCCTTCTTTGACAGGTCAATGGATAGCCTATTATGAATACGACACATTTTTCAGTTTTACTACCCACCACCTACAACCATTCTAATTTCACCCCTGCCTAAAAAAAAAAAGTTGAAAAATATCGAAAACCCCTAAAACCCCTAAAAAAGTTTGAGCTGTTTTTATGTTTTTTGTTTTGTTTATTATTGCTACGCCGCCACTGACACGCAATACTCGTATGTATACATCAAAAAGTCCCTTAGTTTCTGTAATAGGCAATGCAATGTTCCGATGGATCTAAAAAAGTGTACCTATTATGCCTCTACGTCTTTCTTTCACAAGACACTGGACAGCTTATTATGCATACAACAAGTTTCTCGGTTTTACCAAAGTTTACGGAATACATATAAGTTGGATCACTCTCTGTCGGCACTTTGAAGATCTCACATCAAAGCGATGCCGCGGCCGCACGCGCCAGTTAGTTTTTGCGTTGGTTTTTGCTCAAGTACGATGGTCTTTTAGCGGGAACTTGCTAACGCCTGGGTTTTACGTATATACGAGGGTCATTGAAAGACTAGGTATTGACAGCCGATTTAGACATACATATACATAACGTTTATTTTGCTAATACACTAAGTTACATAAATGGATATCAAAAATAAAACCTAGTAAAACTATTACCAATGAATCTCAAATGATTTCACATATTGTAGCAATTTCGTAGATAAGTAAAAATTGGTTCAGAGGTGCTGCATAGTATTTTTACCTTAATGCATTGTTTATTTGGCTTATTTTTGAGACCACAGCTTATAAAATTCATGGTATGGTATATACGAACTCGTATGTACAATTTTAAAAGCTAATCATGTGGAAATGCTTTACTTGGATGTGAATAAATTATTTTTGACATTTTGCTTTTCAGTGTCATTCCAATTGCTGCTGTAGAAACTAAATTATTAAAGTTATCAATAAAAATATTTCCGAGCTCTAAAATATAATTTAGAATGTCCCTGGGTGGTATGGTAAGACCACCGAATGAATATGTTGTCTCACTATACGCTTTTAGCGTGATACAATCGTTTAGGTACCTGTAGGTCTTGAATTAAACACTTTAGACCACAAGTGTGCTAGTCTGTTGGAATTGTTTTATCGGGAGGAACACAGAGAGGCACAAATGGACAGGGTGTCCCATTAATAATTTTGAATCGAATGTCACGTGACTAAAAACAAATACCTCATTGGGTAGTACAATGACAAAAAAAGACACAACATCTGCTCTAATTTACATCCTCAAAATTATAATTCTCTACTACTGCCAGTCCCGACATATTGCTTGTCTTAATCGTCATGAAACACCCTGTATTTATATCATTTACATTTCAAGGTTTACCACAAAATAAGCATGGATCTGATCGTCATTTTCCATCCGTTAATAGATTTAATTGATAAAATCAAACTTCTAAAAATATTATCAATTTCCTGCAAACAAATCCGAGATAACAAAATCCGACATTTTTGAGACACTGTATAGACTTCGCGTTAAACACGTTCAACCTCTAGTTTGCGCCGCCCCGTATCTCTCGGTCGACGTCGGTACACTGGTACCGATGTACCGGGGAGACGGGGCAAGGGGCAGGCCGTTTTGATATTTTTGCGGAGTGATCCAACTTACATGTATTCCGTAAACTTTGGTTTTACAACCTCCCGCCCCCAACTGCCCCAATTAATTCCACCCCTACCCAAAAAAAAGTAGAAAACGACCAGGAACCAGGAACCTCTAAAACGTTTAAAATCGAAGGTTGGAGAATACTTGAGTACTCCGCCGATGCACTGATTTTAAAAATTTTAAAAAAATTTTAAAAATTAAAGCAGCATTACCGATTAAGACCCCACAGCATATCACAAACCAAATTTCATCGCAATCCGTGCAGCGATTACTGAGATTACGAGGCTAGAAGAACGCCAACAGACAGACAGACGGACGGAAGTGAGTTACGAGGATTTTAGTTATGTAGATACCTTAAAACGCCTAAAAAGCGTATTGTCTTGAAATCGAAAATTTTCGCGATCACAATACTCCCATCATCTAGTGATGTGGGAAGCAAAATTGCAAATAAAGGCAATTTGTTATTATTATTTATTTATTATATTTCTGGGGGATCGGTCCTCCATATCCCCCGGTGATTGTCCCTGCTAAGAAGAATTTATTGGGTTGTCCATGATAAAGTGTACTTCGTAAAACGTAGTAAGTACAGAATATAAAATATCTCGATTGGCACATATCTGTTTACTTCTTAGTTGAATTCAATGGCTATTCTTGAACGATAAAAAATTATTGCACCTACCCTCGAGCGAAAGCAATCAATCAGCCCGGTAGATTATCTACCTGCGTCTCGATACGGTATATCTCTAACCAAAACCATGCAAAATTGCTGTGAAATCTTGTTGTATTAGAGTTTCATGCACGTAAGCATCTATTCCATCCCTATACTGCTTCTGTATAGCATTTTTCCTCCTTTTACGTTTTTGTGTACCTTAAAAGACTATGTACACAGTAAAGCCTTGCTGCAAAAAATGTCGATTGTGTATTTGCTACACAGGTGGCTGGGAAAAAGTTTTTTTTGGATAAGGGTTTACCTGTACATATCTGTAAAGGGTGCTTCTGTAATACCTTTAGTAACAGACTGTTTGTAGTTTATCCGAATCAGTCACGAACCTGATTGCTAGCTCCATTTGTATAGAAAGATTTCATCAATTGATGTCTACTTATTGATATGTCTATCATTCGATTTTGTTGTGTGCTTGCCAGTCCCTTGGACATACAGTATTATATAAGTTTGTATAGTTAGTCCTGAGAAATATGTCGTCTTACGCTGTCCTGTGGGTCTATGTGCTTGGATCGTGTGGAAAAAAAATAAAAAAAAATTAAAATGTCCCAAACTTTGTTTTTAGGCATTTTAGGGGTTCCTGATCATTTTCTACTTTTTTTTTGGTAGGAGTGAATTTGGGGTGGTTGGGGGGTGGGGGGTTGGAAAACTGAAAAATTTGTTGTATTCATAATGGGCTGTCCATTGACCTGTGAATGAAAAACCAAGCGGCATTGTATGTAGAATTCAGTGGACTGTATTTTTTTGTTTGGTAAATAGAGAACCCATGCAAAGTCAAGGACACCTACCTTAGAATCGGTCTCGCTGATGCCTGCCTCTGCTGGGGGCCCCCTGGTCTCGTTTAGCACTTATCTTCAAAACCGTTTTTCCGGACAGAAAATGGTCTAACGAATTTTCTTGTATCACCGTATGAAGATCGAAGAAGCAGTCGAAGGAGTATGTCGTCTTCCACGTTTCTAAGGAATCGACTCGAACTCGTTTTTTTTGTAACTTTTCGTCGGTCTTCACATCGATCAAGTTTTTGTTCGAATATAATTGAGGCGTTTCTCGGAAAAACCTCATAGGTCAATTTTTGCCAAAATTTAGACAATGGCATCATCGCCTTTCTAACATCCATATACATGGATAGAAATAACTATTTCTCGAAAAAATGTTATAGGTTCCATACTATTTACAGAGGAAAATTCACTTGTTCTTCTAAAAACAACAAAACAAGTCCATATTCTTTCACCTACTATAGTCACTTGTGCATTGTTCATGATTGGTTACCTGTAAATTGTCATGCAAACTTGATAGCAAAACAGTGCAACACAGCACCTGACACTGCTGGTAACTTTGTCAGCGACAACAAGGTGGACAACGATGATAATATAGTACTGTAGTGGTTGCGAAGACTGAGTGGTAGATATCGAGTTTTTTGGTAAGTCAGAGTTAATTGTTTCAGTTAGTCGGTTTTTGTATTAGGTATAGTTGTTCACTATCACTCTTTCTTTGCTTTTTCTATCGGAATTTATTTTATGTTCATGCTGTTTGTATTAAGGACACTACTTTGTTAACCTTTTCTCGCAAAGACTTCATATGTCCATGTATTTTTTGTGTTTTTTTTTTCATTTTCACAATAAAATTTACACTTGCTATTTTTTATTTTGGCACGCCCAACTACACTTTCTTCTTAAGCTTAATTCAGATGTACACGACATCCAACGATACGACGGTACGAAACTGTCTCTATTGGTTGAAATATTTTGATTTGACATCATTTTGAATATTTTAACTAATAGGAATAGTTTCTTACTGTCGTATCGACGGATGTCGTGTGCATCTAAATTAAGCTTTAAAAGTGGGTTGGCAGACTTGCGGCAATATTAAGGGTGAGATTTCACCCATGACTTTACACCAAATGAGAATATAGTATGTTACGCAGGTTCAACGCAAACATGTTATAAAGTTGCTGATGACAATGCCTTAGATATATTATTTGGATAAATTTCATAGTTTAACCTCATACATTTTTTGTTTGCTATATTTAATACATTACTAAAAATGTTTATTTTTTGTTGTTACGAAGATTACATATTAATAATATTAGTCTATGAAAGAATCTATCTTTTATGTTTTGTTAAACCACAACCCCAAAAGATATTTGTTAACCTTTATTTTTTTTAAGTTTCAATGGATTGTTTTCTCAGTGTATACAAGAATGACAAAAAATGCGTTTTTCAGAAGAACATCTTTTATTCGCTAAATGTACGTGTAATACATAAAAAGTAATATTGATTTATTTCTTGTTATATTTGTTAAAAACATTTTGGGGGATTTTTTTCAAATACACAGCGAGTTTTTAGTACTGGCTCGGTCGATAACTCCTCTACTGGACAGGGTGATCCATACTACGTGGTGATGCAAACTTTCATTTTTTTAAATGAGAGACCCTATATATTATTATATATTCAAATTCTACTACTTCCAATATAGGGTATTGTTACATTATACAGGGTATTTAAAAAGCTATGACCATTTTTATATCCAAATCGCGGTCAAATGAACGTACTTTATATCAAAAAGTGATGAATCAAAAATCATTTTTTTTACACGGGTGCATAAAAAATGTCCTCTAGTTTTAAAATCGGCTATAAAAAAGCCCGCAACGCATATTCGTATACAGGGTGATGTAGAATGCAAAATCTAGATTTTCTCTTTTTTTAAATGTAACCCCCAATATTTTATCATACCAAATAATTGCTTTTAATATGCTTTTTCATCTTTGTATAGCGCTTGTTATGGCTGCATTCATTAGTTTCTCAGATATTTCGATTTGTCTACAAATTTTAAATATACTTTCTATTTGTTCACTAAAGGTTATTTATTTTGAGAAAATACTATCAAATTTTATTTTTACTTAACGAGCAACTAAAATATAAGGCCATAATCGTACTTGATCAAGTCAAAACACTGAATTAACGAGATAATATAGGTCAAGTATGCCGAGGAAACAATTTTATAGACGTCATGCATAATTATCAAGCAGATCTATCAGATAGGCTATGAAATAATAAACGAGACAGTCGAAATAAAACGATTCTTCAGTCTTTCAAACGCATTAGTTTTAGAACGCCTCCGTTCTGGATATCGCTGTTCATAGTTGATATATTCTAGAAGCAAGTAGACAATGTCTCAAAGATTCGCCTAAATACCCTCAATGGAAAAATTAATTTTTTAAGCTGGTTTTTCACACTGACGGAATTATTGAGCAGGTTATGAAAACTGTCAATTTCTCAAACCTACCTGATAAATCTGCTTGATAATTATGCATCACGCCTACAAAGTTGTTTCCTCAGCATACTTGACTTTTTTATCTCCATAATTTAGGGTTTTGACTTCATCAAATAGTATCGTGACCTTATAATTTAGTTGCTTGTTAAATAAAAAACAAATTCGATAGTACTTTCTCAAAATAAATAAATTTCAGTACACAAATAGAAGCTATATTATAAATTTACCGAAAAATCGAAATATCTCGGAAACTGATGGACGTAGGTACAAGAGCTATACAAAGATGAAAGGATAATAAAATATTGGGGGTTACATTTAAAAAAAGGGAGAAAATTTGGATTTTGCGTTCTACATCACCCTGTATACGAATATGCGTCACGAGATTTTTTTATAGCCGATTTTAAAACTAGAGAATACTTTTAATCGTTTCGTGTAAAAAAAATTATTTTTGATTCATTACTTTTTGATATACAGTACGTTCATTTGACCGCGATTTGGATATAAAAATTGTCATAACTTTTGAAATACCCTGTATATTGTAACAATGCCATATACTGAAAGAACGGAAACCACTAGTAGAATTTGAATATGGAATAATATATAGGGTGTCTCGTTTAAAAAAATGCATGTTTGCATCACCACGTAGTTACGGATCACCCTGTATAAATCTAAATATTTTCTGAGAAAGGGGCATATTTGTGGCTACAACTTCTATATCCAACTTTTTTGCTATCTGCTACAGTAGTGGAGTTGTCGACCGAGCCGGTACTAAAAACTCACCCTGTATGTCCAATTTGGCGGATTTTTGAACCTGACCTGGGGGAAATCCATCAAATCCATCTGGCAACCCTGAATTTGCCTTGGATGCGTGGTCTATCAGTAGGACGTCGTTGAGTGGTAACTACATCTGGTAACGTCAGTGCAGCTTGGTGGAGCGCTGCATTCGCTGCAACCTCCCAAAGCGCAGTACCGCCGACCATGGCGGCAGGAGACATTACTATACAATGTCCCCCGCGGCATCCGGGCGGCAATCTTCTGTGATCAGCACGTTCGCATGTAGGCGTACTGCGAAAGCAGTACCGAGAGCCAGCAGAGATGTGGCCCCCAGGTACAAAATGGCTTCTTGAGTAGTCAAAGATGGCCGCCCGGGTATGTACCGTACGGCATTGTTCCCGGGACGTCGACGACGACGACCACGGAGCAGCCAGAAGAGCCTTATTTGAATTTATAATCGTCGCGTAGCACCGTGCTGCTACAGACATTATTGTAATGAGAGGAACGAGTGCTGGATTTGGTTCGGTTACGGGACTTATTGAAACCTGCTTGCGATTCCACTTCGTCGGATCGAAAGGAACGACAGTGTTGCAACCACCGACTATTAAAACATAATAATATTAATGCGATCCTATAGAAATAGCAAATAAATTCAACGAACACTTTGTTTCACAACCAAAATGAATTTTTGAAAATACTGAGACCGTAGAATATTATGATAATATTCAAGTAAATAATAGTACAATTTTCTTAGCACCTTTTGTAAAAGCAGAGTTCCTCCAATTAATTCAAAGAAAGCTAAAACCAAAAACTTCCAGTGGGTTTGACGACATTCCAACTTTCCTACTAAAACGATGTATACATGAGATAGCTGAGCCTTTTGTGTATTTGATTAATAAGTCCTTTACAGAAGGCAATTATCCAGATATTCTGAAACTGAACAATATTATCCCTCTACACAAAAAAGGAGATGAGAAGCTATTAGACAATCACCGGCCCGTAGCATTATCACCAAGTTTATCAAAAATATTTGAGTATTGCTTTCTTGATCGTTTTATGAGGTTTCTTGATGCACAACATATTTTAATTGACAACCAGTTTGGCTTTAGAACTAAACACAATACAAGTGATGCTATATATGCCTTTGTGGAGAAGATGATAAATCACATTGAATCTGGTGAATGTCCAGTCGGAGTCTTTTGTGACTTGAGTAAAGCCTTTGACTGTGTGGTTCATGATATTCTTCTTACAAAGGTGCAAAGATATGGCATACGTGGCAAGACATGTAATTGGCTCACTAATTATTTAACCAACAGAAAACAATTTGTTGTAATAAAGCAAAGCAGCAATGGTAATGAATCTTTGGTAAAGTTAGACACTTTGAATATTGATGTGGGAGTTCCTCAAGGCTCCATATTAGGACCCATATTATTTCTTTTATAATGATATCAGTCAGGGACTTGATGGTGATTTATTTCTTTTCGCAGACGATGCAACAGCCACAACTTCTGGTAAAGTCGACATAGCTACTGAAGCACTTATGCAACATAATCTAAACAAACTGCACAACTGGTTTAGTAGAAATTTACTGTTGCTCAATGCTGCAAAAACTAGCTATGTTGTCTTTCACAACTATAATAATCAGAACTGCAATATTACACTTTCTTTGCATGGAGATCCTCTGAACAAATCTAATTATGTCAAATTGCTTGGGATATCAGTCGACGAAAATTTCAACTGGAAGGCACATTGTGAGGACATTTGCACGAAACTCAGCTCTCTATGTTATTTACTGCGAAATCTCAGAACAATAGTATCACTAGATCTACTCCTAACTGTTTATCATGCCCACATATCCTCAAGGTTAAGGTATGGTATATGTTTTTGGGGAGCATCGGGTGCCGCCAAAAACGTATTTTTGATTCAAAAGAGGATAGTTCGATGTATTGCAGGTGTCTCGCAGAGAACATCTTGTAGAGAACTTTTTAAACATTTTAGAATACTCACGTTGTCTTCTCTAGCTATCCTTGAACTCGCAACATTAATTTATAAAAATCAAAGCACACTACTATGTAATAGTGATTATCACCATTACCATACTAGAGGTCATGATAAGTTAGTGGTTCCACCTCACAAATTTAGAATAGGCCGACAATCTCCTACATATTTGAGTATAAAAATTTTTAATAAATTGGATATGAACATCAAGTCTTATCATGACGTAGGTACATTTAGACGAAAATTACTACACTATCGAAGAGTTTTTAATCTCATAGGTAATTATTTTTTGTATATTCGATTTTTTTATACAAATGTAATTTTATACCAATAATCCTTTTGACCTTTTCCATAATATAATTTAACTTCTATGGAAATAAAGCTATGTTGTTGTTGCAACGCCATAATTCAAGCAGATTTAACAGGTTATTTGTGTCGTCAAGCACAACTTCTGATTTTGAGAACTAAAAAATGAAAGATACCTAGGAAACTGCCTCTCTCTACCTTATGCGACGATATATCAGAAAATAAAATAAAAATATTTTCGGTTTTTAGACAAAACTGAAAATCTGAATAATCTGAAATTTTCGTCACTAGAGACTGAAATATAAAACCAGGACCGGATTTGCAATTAACACCCTCAAATTATTCAAAGCACGAGGTTTCATTTTAATAGTATACCAAATAAAGTTTTTCAATTTTTTAGACAAACCTGAAAATCTGAATGGTCTGACATTTTTTATTTTCGTCCAACGAAGACTGTATAAAAGCCAAGACTGCAAACGGATTTGAAATCAGCATAGTACTGGTATTGGTACTGGTAGACAAACCTGAAGATCTCAAAAATCTAAAATTATCGATTTTCATCAAGCGAGACTGAAACTCAAAACTGTGAATGAATTTGAAGTCAGCAAGGTTAAACTGTTCAAAACTTCATCTTAATAGAAAGCCAAAGACTTCATCTTAATAGAAAGCCAAATAAACATTTTCGATTTTTTAGCCACACCTGAAAATCTGAGAGATCTGAAATTTTTGATTTCTGTTACGCGAGAGTGAAACTCAAAACTGAGACCGGATTTGTAATCAGCATCCTCAAGCTATTCAAAGCACGAGGTTTCATTTTAATAGAAAGTCAAATAAAGATTTTTCAATTTTTTAGCCACACCTGAAAATCTGAGCGATTTGAAATTTTTTATTTCTGTCACGCGAGAGTGAAACTCATAGCTGAGACCGGATTTGTAATCAGCATCCTCAAGCTATTCAAAACACGAAGTTTCATTGTAATAGAAACTCAAATAAAGATTTTCAATTTTTTAGTCACACCTGAAAATCGGAAAGATCCGAAATTTTTGATTTTTTTCATACGAGACTGAAATTCAAAGCTGCAGCCGGTTTTGTAATCTACACTTTCGTGTTATCCAAAACCCGAGGCTACATCTTAATATAAAGGCCAAATAAATATTTCGATTTTCTATATAGCCACACATGAAAATCTGGAAGATCTGAAATTTTTTATTTTTGTCACAGAAACTCCAAACTGAGACCGGATTTGTAATCAACACCCTCAAACTATCTAAAATACGATTTTTCATCTTAATAGAAAGAGAAATAAATATTTTCGATTTTTTAGCCACAGCTGGAAATCTGAAAGATAATTTTTGACTTTCGACAAACGAGACTGAAATTCAGCACTGTGACTGGATATGTAATCAACACCCTCAACTTACCCAAAACACGAGGCTTCATCTTAATATAAAGCCAAAATAAGCATTTTCGATTTTTTAGTCACATTTTAATGAATTAATTTTTTTATTCTCACCACACAAGACTGAAATTCAAAGCTGACGCCGGACGTGCAGTCACCACCCACAAATTATCCAAAACACAGGTTTCATCTTAGTATAAAGCCAAACGAATATTTTCGTTTTTTTGCCAAACCTGAAAATCCGAATGGTCTGAATTCTTTTATTTTTGTGAAACGAGACTGAAACTCAAAATTGCGAACGGATTTAAAAACAGCACGGTTGAATTGTTTAAAATACGAGATTTCATCTTAATAGAAAGCCAAATGAGGATTTTCGATTTCTTAGCCAAACCTGAAAATCTGAAAGATTTGAAATTTTTGATTTTGGTGACACAAGACTGAAACTCAAAACTGAAACCGAATTTGTAATCACCACTTCCAAACTATCCAACACACGAGGTCTCATCTTAATATAGAGCCAAATAAAGATTTAAGATTTTTTTGCCAAACCTGAAAATCTGAATGGTCTGAATTTTTTTATTTTTGTCAAACGAGACTGAAATTAAAAATTGCGAATGGATTTAAAATCAGCAAGGTTAAATTGTTTAAAATACGAGGTTTCATCTTAATAGAAAGCCAAATCAGGATTTTCGATTTTTTAGCCAAATCTGAAAATCTGAAAGATTTGAAATTTTTTATTTTCATCACACAAGACTGAAACTAAAAACTGAGACCGAATTTGTAATCAGTACCGTCAAGTTATCCAACACACGAGGTTTCAGCTTAATATTGTGCCAAATAAAGGCTTTCGATTTTTTGACCACACCTGAAAATTTTGAGGATCTGATATTTTTGATTCTCGTCCCAAAAGACTGAAGTTCAAACTGAGACCGGAATTGTTAATGATGACCCTCAAATTATCCCAAGCCCGAGGTTTCATCTTAATGTAGAGACCAAAGAAATGTTGTTGAATTTTTAGCCAAACCTGAAAATCTGAAAGATCAGAAATTTTTTATTTTAGTCACAGAGGACTGGAGCTCAAAACTGAGACCGGATTTGTAATCACCACCCTAAAATTTTTCAAAACACGAGGTTTCATCTGAATACAGAGCCAAATAAATATTTTCGATTTTTTAGGCAAACCCGAAGATCTGGAATGGTCTGAAACATTTTATTTTGGTCAAGCGAGACTGAAACTGAAACCTGAGAATGGATTTGTAATTATCACCCGCAAATTGTCCAAAGCATGAGGTTTCATCTTAAATAAATAAAATTTTCGATTTTTTAGCCACACCTGAAAATTTGAAAGATCAGAATTTTTTTATTTTCGTCATACGAGACTGGAACACAAAACTGAGATCGAATTTGTAATCACCACTCCCAAACTATCCAAAACGCGAGACTTCATCTTAATATAGAGCCAAATAAAGATTTACAATTTTTTTGGACGAACTCGAATATCTGAAGGTCTGAATTTTTTATTTTTGTCACTCAAGACTGAAACTCAAAATTGACACCGGATTTGTAATCACCACCCTCAAATTTTGCAAAACACAAGGTTTCATTTTAATATTAAGCCAAATAAAGGTTTTCGATTTTTTAGCCAAACCTGAAAATTATTGGTCTGAAATTTTTTTGATTTTCTTCAAAAGAGACTATATTTCACTACTTGTACCGGATTTGTAATCAGCGCTCTCAAATTAACCAAAACACGAGGTTTCATCTCAAGAGAAAGTCAAATAAAGAATTACGATTCCAATCATACTTGCTTTTATTTTCTACAATTTATACCTTTTGGTATTGAAATACGCAACGTCCTTGTATCTGAGTGAAACCCAATCATATTTGCTTTGATTTTCCATCAAAATGCACCCTCATGTTGAAAAAAATCCCTCTTGTTTTCTCCCTCGCGGGGAACCCATAAATTATGTATCGCTGTTTATATTGTATTTTCGGAATGAATGTATAATATACTGCTCGCCGTATACAGAGTGGTTACTGAATATTAAGTCTTAATAATTTAGTCATATTGGAAATTGGGCCCGAAACTGCTGCAGGAAGCTAGTCCAACGTAGCAATCAGTACTCACAATAATTCTCAGAACGGATCATTGTTGAAATACTGGTTATATGTTTGTAAGAAAGATTTTGACAAATTAAATTACTGCTTTTAATTGCATTTATATTTAATGCGAAAAACTTAAACCTATTTTTTTGTTAATTGTTATATACAATTAAAAATTGATAACAATTGGAACAAAATCACATGGCTATGGACGCGCCAGGATTGGTCGCCATAATTGTGACGTCATAATGCTAAATCTCAATCTGAGGCCATGGAATATCACGGAACCTACTTAATCCGATCCACACACTATTTCTGTTTGTTTTGTGTACGTGTTAGGTTGTGACATTTATTGTAATTTCAATAACCAGTTTTTTTTAAATAAACCTTACATGATGTGTGCTTTTAAACAAAGAAGCAAGATACTAGATTATTATGAAAGAGATAATTTACACAAAGTATTCCAGATGAATAATCCCCACTAAAATGTTTGAAAAAGACACTGTGTGTCGAAACGATCATCGCTAGTTTAAATAAAAGTGGTGATTATTCATCTGGAATACTTTGTGTATCAATGGATCTCCATCAAGTAACGGCCAACTCCATCGACTAAGAGATAATTTGATATAAAGTGGAAATATAAGATGAAGAACGTCAGTACCTTTTTTTTTTATAACTGAGCAGACCGCGCAGGCAGAGCCTAAATACCAGAGTACCGCGGCTGCTGTGAAAGGGTTATGGTTAGGGGAAGTTTGTTAACGCGAAGATTTGAATGGGCCAATAGCCGCAGGCCCAATAAATACATCTTTTGGCAGTCCATTCCAAGCCTTGGACACCCTAGGAATAAATGTGCGGTTGTACCGCTCAGTTCTTGATACTTGATGTATGAAGAACGACCGTCTTAGGATGAGATACAGCGATCGCTTGGGTACATATGCTAGGAGCAATGAGCGGCGGAACGATAGAGGATAGCTCAGAGGAGCAGATTCCGTTGGAATATCGGTAGAAGAGTGAGAGGTTACCAATAACACGCCAGTGAGGAAGTGACTGAAGGTGGCGCGTTAAGGCCGGATCGCCAATTAGTCGAATTGCCCTTCTCTGGACGGCATCTAGTATAGACAGGGTAGTAGGGGCAGCAGCTCCCCAGACATGAGAGCAATACTCCAGGCAAGGTCTTATCTGGGCTTTATATAGCGTGAGGAGGTTACATGGTGAGAAATACTTTCTGGCTCTAAATAGGTAGGTACCCAAACTTTTTACCAGCAGCTGTTGCAATTGACGCGACGTGTTCGTGCCAGATCAGATTTTCTATAATATTGACTCCTAACAGCTTGAATGAGTGACTCCTTAGCAGAGCCTGGTTGTTCATTAGAACCTGGTGTTGGCTTGGCCACTTCTTGTTTGATAGCGTACAATACTGGGTCTTGGAGGCATTAAATTCAACCATATCCTTAAGCCCCCAAGCGGTAATGGTATCGAGATCCTTTGAAAGTGAAGCTGCCCCTGCCAGCCTTCTGCATTCCAGCTCGACCACAGAGATCGGTCTATTGCTCATAATGCCTGCATGCAGCGTACTGTCATCCGCAAAACTGTGGATTGGGTTTGTAGTGCTAGAGAGTAGATCATTAATGTGAAGCAGAAACCATGTCGGAGCCAATACCGATCCCTGCGGAACCCCGGCATTGATGCTATGGAAAGAAGAGGAAAATCCGTCTCCCACGACAGAGAAGTCTGCGAGCCAACCGCAAACGTTAACAGGGAGCCCATAAGACGGGAGCTTGTTTAGGAGAGCTGCATGCCCCAGTTGATCGAATGCCTTTGAAATATCGAGAGCAACGACGTGATCCTCGCCAAATGACTGAATGAGTTTGCTCCACACATTGTGTGACGTAAGCCAGGAGATCTCCAGTTGATCTTTGGAGTTATATTAAAAACTCCTAACATAGGGACACATATTCAGATTCAAAAGGTCAGTTTACTTCTAACACATACACATATACGGTTAAATTTGATGTCTAGTAAAAGGTGATGGTAAGGTTATGCGTACAGCTCTGTTAAGTATGACTGCCACGTTTCACGGTTACCCAAATAAAAAAAGGTATATCCTGAATCGCTCCGTATACATTTATGATTTATTCGAAACATCTGCATACTGTTCTGTTCTGCTGAAGCTGCGTCTAAAGTGGGTGGGTCTCTCCAAACACAACAAGAAAACTCTCAGTATGGAAAACAAAAACAAAAGTAAAACGTTCCAGCTTAGCTTGGCAGCACAAAAAGGTAGATGTGGAAGGCCCAACGGGCACAAGTTTATACGGGCTGAAAGCAGTGGCGTACAAGGGCATACTTTCAATAACACATCCTGCGTATTGGCACCAAATAACGACGACTAAGAAATTGGAGTCAAGTTGATTGGCTCAGTGCTTCCTACACATAAATTTAGAGATTCACGACTTGACTTAATTTTCAAGCTACTTGACTTGACTTGACTTGATATCAAGTCAAGATCAAGTCAAGTATTTGTTTTCGAAATTCAAGTCAAGTCCAGTAGTTACACATCAAGCAACTTGAAAATCAAGTTTTTCTAGCTAACTACTTGATTTTTCTTGAAAAAATAATTCTTCTTTGATACTAATCTGATTAACTGCCAAAATGCAATAACAATAAAAATCTATGTATATAAAGATGTAATCTTTTATTTAAAAAAACATCCAAAAACGAAAACTCCAACAAACTTAGTTAAATAACGAATATAATAACATGAAATAACAATACGAAATATTCTGAAATCTGACAATAATACGTAGAAAAAAACAAACTCAAATGGGGGTGGGTTGGCTCAATGATTAGAGTCGAGGGCTCGTGACCGGAAGGTCCCAGGTTCGATTCTCGTTAGAGGCGGACATTTATTTCTGGTTTTTCCAATCAAAAATAAATATCCATAAAAAAAAGCTCAGCGAAGAATCCCCACCTAGGCCTTCACTGTTGGCTTCTAATTAACACTGCTGTTCCTAGAGTGGCGCCGAGAAACAGTAACAAAGCCTACACAGAACACGAGGCTAATGACCAGAGCAATCGATGCCGATGACACAGTAAGTTAAGTTAAAAAAAATTAATATCCTCATTTGCCATCCATGATTTGAGACACCTAAGACTTCTAACGGAGTTGTAATCGATTTCTAGGCAGCTCTAGAAAACTGCCTTTCAACTGGAGCTGAAGAATCTGGCGTTGCTAAAAGGTCTTTGGCCATTGCGGCAAGGTTGAAAAAATACATTCGTGTCTTTTCCACAATTCTAAAATACCTTCAGTACTGTCCTTTGCCGCTTGAATGCTATTTATAATCTGTTCATCGGTTTCATCTCGATCAGGTTTATTGTCAAGTTCCATAACCCACGAATCTAGTCTACCGAGCAGCATATTAATGCAAAATAATGGAAATAAATACTGTGTCGGTTGGCTTTAATGTTTTAAAGTCATCGCGGGTGCCTGCTTGCTGTCGTAACCTCGGTGACTCCGCTATTTTAACGCTTCGATTCGCATTTTACAGATCGATATCAAGTAATATCAAGCAGTTTGATTTTACTTGATATCAAGTCAAGTAGTTCAGATCGAAAATCAAGTCAAATCAAATATCAAATTTTCAAAAGCTTGAGCTTTCAAGTCAAATCAAGTATTTAAGAAAAAACTCAAGCTATAACTTGGCTTGATGAATCCCTACACATAATTTCGAAACCATTTTATTATTTTCCCATTGCATGAAGCTATGACCTGAGATCCTCTTGCAAACAAATCATCGTCAGCCTTCCCGTAAGACAACATCCAACACAAAAACTTTCGTAAATGGTTTCTTGCGTCTCTCTCCGTAGAAACTAGGGCAACACCATTTTGATTCTGCAAGCTTCAACAGAACTAAACGCTCATGAACCCCTAATTTGCCTAAACACGAAGCTTGTTTTGCATTTCCAGCTTTTTTTATTATTGCTGCCGCCGCCACTGACACGATTTTTGAAAACCATACGCATTTCCATCCTCGCCACGGTAATACCGTTGTCTCGAAATTTTATTAAAATCAACTCCAGGTTACACAATACAGAACCATGTAAAGCAATACTCGGATGTAACATACAACAGAAAAGATCCTTAGTTTCTGTAATAAGCAAGGCAATGTTTCGTTGGACCTAAAAAAGTGTATTATGTAGCTAGATCCCTTTTGTCCGCAGGTTATGCATACAAAAACATTTTTCAGCTTTGAAACTCGCTATCCCCCCCCCCCCCCAACCACCCCAATTTCACCCCCACCCAAAAAAAACAGAAAATGATCTAGAACCCGAAACACCTAAAAACGAAGTTTGAGCAGTTTTTGTGTTTTTAATTTTCTTGTTGTTGCTGCACCGCCACTGACGCTATTTCTAAAAGCCATACGCGTTTTCCATCCTTGGCACGGTAACAATACTGTGGCGAAGTTTCATTAAAATCAATTCGATAATTTCTATGTTACACGAACGATCCAGAACAATAATATTCGTGTGTAATCATATCAAGAAATTCTAAGTCCCTTGGTTTCTGTGGTAGGCAAGGCAACGATCGGATGAACCTAAAAAAGGGTACTATACCACTAGGATTCTCTTTCACAGATCAACGCCTATTCTATGTGCAACAAATTTTTGAGTTCTACAACCCCCAACCACCCTAATTTGACCCCCACCAAAAAAGTAGAAAATGACAGGAACCCCTGGAATCCGAAAAAAGATGTTTGAGGAGTACTTGAATTTTTTTGTTTTCTTTGCAGCGATTACTGAAACTACGAGACTAGAAAAACTCCAACTGAAAGACAGGCCGACAGTATGTAGATATCATACAACGCCCAAAAAAAGTATTACCTCAAAATTGAAAGTTTTCGCGATCACAATACTCCCCTCACTTATCGGTGTAGGAAGTAAAAAAAAATGAAAACCAGAAGATAATACCTGATATATAGATGATGTAAGGTTTCACAAAACGACGTACAGATGTTTAGAAAAATATTTTCCTCTAAAAAATTTAGCAGTCGGTGTCTTAATAGTTAGAAGTTTTCAACCGCGTATACAGGGTGTCCCTGAATTTCCTTGACACGTGATATTCTTATAACAAAAAAATGTTTGAACGAAAACTGGGTGAAATGTTTGAAAGTACTACAGGGTCTATCATACCATGCTTTCAAAGTATTGTTTTTGTACTTTAACCCTTAAAATTCACCCCCAACTTTGTTCTTTCATATAGCACCTAATAATTGTTCCTACACAATGTAAGTCCTTATTTTATTTAAAATCTTGTAGTACCTTTGATTTTATACAAGAACCTATTTTTAATTAGGATTTGTTTGAGGTGTGATATGCAAAACGCATAAAAACTAAGTTTGAGGATTTTTTTTGCTAATTGCTGCGCCTCTAATGCACCGATTTTCAAAATTTTGGCAACATTACCTACTAGGACCACAGCGAATTCGGTACCCAAATGTCATCACAATCCATGCAATGGTTACTGGGATCAAGAGGGTAGAAAAAACGCGACAGACAGACAGCGACAGTCAGGCAGACTGAAATGAGTGACGTGGATTTTCGTTATGTAGACATCAGTATAGCGATTCTGTAACTTTCGCTATAGTAACGAAAGCAGACGAAAGCGAAGCTAATCGTTTACGAAAACGATTTTTGACGGCATTCCATAACCAACGTTTAACGGTTCGTTACGCTTTCGGCATGGAGCTCGATGACTCACGAGCATTCACGAGTTGGCTTAAATATCTCTGGATGACACTCTGCGAAATCCAGCAATGCCGACCACTGCGAAGGATTAGTTTTTTCTCTTCGATTCATCGCTGGTAATTAACTATACAAATAAATTTAAGCGAATTGTCACTTTGACACACAGCAATAATGACGTCAAAACTTGACAAACGAGATCCAAAATCTTTCGCTATCGCTTATAACGTTCGTCTGCGTTCGTTATATCCGAGTCGGAACGAAGACATTTATGGAATACCGAAACGAGCGAAAGCGTTGGAAATATGTCGCTATCGCTTCGCTTAGAGTTATAGAATCGCTACACTGGCATGAGAATTAATGTCACAAAAACTAAAGTAATGGCGATAACAAGATCTCCAAACCCACAACTGAACATAAACATATATGACACCGCAATAGAGAAAGTTGAGGAATTCAAATATCTTGGCAGCTGCATAACGACAAATGTAGACCCTGACGTTGAAGTAAGATCACGTATAGAACAAGCCATAGCCACGTTCCTAAAGATGAAAAACCTGTTATGTAACCCAAACTTGAACTTAAACCTAAAATACCGTTTTGTAAAGGCATACGTGCACTCAGTTCTCTTATATGGAGCAGAAACATGGACATTAAAAGTGGATACAATGAACAGACTTGAAGCTTTTGAAATGTGGACCTTCCGTAGGTTATTAAAAATATCATGGACTCTACACATATCTAACGATGAAGTGCCTAAACGAAGAAAGACTGCTTATCTGGGCCACATATACCGGAACAACAAGTATGATATACTAAAACTAATAATAGAAGGAAAAATCGAAAGTAAACGTGGTCCTGGTCGCAGACAACATTCATGGTTAAAAAACATACGCGATTGGACTGGTATGAACACATCATCTTTAATTCGTACCACTCAAGACCGAAATAAGTACGCCGAAATTGTCGCCAACCTTCATTAAATGGAGATGGCACCTGAAGAAGAAGACATCATAAAACGCCCAAAAAGCGTATTATCTCAAAATCGAAAATTTTCGCGATCACAATACTCCCCTCACCTACCGGCGTGGGAAACAACAAGTATCACGTTTAGAAACTGCAACCCTATGTGAGAAAGAAACCGCACGCCACTGCTTTTCAAGCGGTGAGCAATTAGATAGACAGAGAGAGATACAGCTATATCTTAGCATGTATTAATTAACCTTAGCTATTATAATGTTGGTACATAGAATGCGGTACAGACTGCAGAGAACAATAAAGCATATAAGGAGATGTCAGATACCTGATAGTCTATCTGATACAATATGCGCAGGTAATAATATGTACCGGTAATAATAATAGGCACATTGTGAGTTATGGATGATTGGTACCTACTTTGGGAAGTTTATGTGGATATATTGATGCGGAAGTGTTAGGGAAAGAGCTTAAGCATCTGAGAATGGGTTAATTGCTTCCTGCTTTTGTGTTTTAAAGAAGTACGCGCCCGGAAAATTCAAATTATAAGTGCTTTCTTTTTACTTCTGCACTAATAGTAGAAGATCCGAATATAAGACGACCTTCACCGAACTGGTTAATGGATGAAAAGCATTTTATATCAAATTTAATATGTTAAGAAACATATCGCGAGTGGGTTGGCTGAAAAATTTCAGTCCAGGATATGATTAATTAAATGTTGAAAAATTATTTTTTTTTAAACATTTCACTGGCTTGGTTAATACCAATCGAACGTATGAAGCCCATAGAATATGCAAACGTTAGGTTGGCTACGTTTTTCCCGTCCCAACTATAGGTAATAGTAATTTGCACCGGTGTGGTTAATGCATGAAACTTATATCAAAATAAAGATAATTTTATTGCAAACACGTCGATATAGGGTTGTCCGCAAAAAATCAGTCTGGAATTCCGGTTGTCGAATTTTAAAGATCAAAAGATTGCTGCCAGTGAAAACGTGCGCCATAGAGGTCCAAGCGAACTATCCCGTGTATTAACAAAGTGCGCATGTCATGTGTCCGTGAAATTGAAAAGGATAGCGAGATACTCGTAAATGCTATGCATCATTATATTGGAACAGTTTGCCTCATTCTTCTGAATTGAAAAAGCGTGCTACTGCTACTATACTGATTGTTGTTATTTATAAACATTAAATTGTGATAAAAAATGGCTAAAAAGTGTTTTCTATGCAATGCGGAAGGTGATGTACTTGATTTTAACGATGAAACGTATAAAAACTGTTCGTTGAAATTAAATTTTCGTAAAAAGAAAAATTTTAAATACAGTGGCGTTGAGTTAACCAATGCATCACTCGATTTTGTACCACATGCTACAAAAAAGTAACTGCTTTGGGTAAAAAATATAATGAAGAGTTTCTTGGTGAGAATACGGTAAGTGCATTATAATTTAACCTTCAAAACTATCTTAGTAAATACATCTTTTAAATTTTTTTAATTGTGAAATAGTGACATGGAAGATTCATAAATTTATACATTTTTGATTGTGTTTCATTCAAATAAATCATTTCAATTTCACGGACCCGTGACATGCGCAGTCTCTTTCATTCAATGGCCGAGCTACACGTAGCTGCTATGCTGCGTCCTTTGTTAATACACGGGATAGTTCTCAGTGTATATGTATCGTGGGATAGTTCGCTCGGACCTCTCTGGCACATATTCACTGGCAGCAATATTTTGGTCTTTAAAATTCGACAACCGGAGTTCCAGACTGATTTTTTGCAGACCACCCTATATCGACGTGTTTGCAATAAAATTATCTTTATTTTTATATAAGTTTCATGTATTAACCACACCGGTGCAAATTACTATTATTGACTTACCTGTTTATACCTGCCTACCCTATAGTTGGGACGGGAAAAACGTAGCCAACCTAACGTTTGCATATACTATGGGCTTCATACTTTCGATTGGTATGTGATTTGTCTATTAACCAAACCAGTGAAATGTTCAAAAAAAAAATAATTTTTCAATATTTAATTAATCATATCCTGGACTGAAATTTTTCAGTCAACCCACTCGCGATATGTTTTTTAAAATATTAAATTTAATATAAAATGCTTTTCATCCATTAACCAGTTCGGTGAAGGTCGTCTTATATTCGGATCTTAGACTATAACTCAGATCATTTAAAAATGAGGCGGTTCAGCTCAAACCTCAGAGCTCAAACGAGTTAAAGCAACGTGTTTGTGCAGTTAAATGTCATTCCTAAATATGATAAATAATGAAAGTTAATAAGAGTTTTTCTACTTGTGCTTTCGTTTTCTATTGGGTTTGGGTATTCCCTATTAGTGAATCTGTTCACTATTCTACCATTTGCATCAAGAACTACTAGTTGTTCTAGTTGCAACAGCAACGGCATACTCGAATTGTAAATCGGAAATCGCAAACAGACGACTAAAGAGATGAAGTTTTTGGAAGAGATCGTCGCTCACCATACATTATCGACTATCCATACACCACAAAACTCTCGTAAATTCAAACTTAAAAAAATCCTAACCTCATTAATTTGACATCTGAATGATCTGAGACAACTGATCTACCTTTCTAGCTAGTGCAGATGGGCTTAAGTGGGGGCACAATATCTCACTTTAAGCCTCGTGTCCACTAGGAAATAAAATTGCTAGAGTTACTCTCACAAGTCACTTGCGTAACGTGTGCACGACGTCATTAGAGAAATAAATTAAATAATTAATAAGTCTTGCAACAAGGAGTGTTGTAAATCAAATATAGATAAGTTCAACTGGACAAGAGAAGACACGTTTCTTTTAATCAAAAATTTTCAATTATATCCTGAATTATGGAATGTACATACTCCAGAATTTACAGACAGACAGATTCAAAAAGCAGAATGCATTACAAAAATGGGACGACGTATTCAATACTTCTACAGCGGAAATTCAAAGGAAGCTACATAATTTGAAAACGCAAATTAACCAATAGTGGAAAAAAAATCAAAAAAAGAAGAACAGTGGGCAAGGAACTAATGAAACATATAAGAGTACTTGGGAGTTCTTTGACTCATTAAAGTTCTTGTATCTCTAGAGTAGCACGCTGAGTCCACTTTCTCACCCAACATTTTCTCCGCTTTTTACTATCTTGCTCTTGTTTTTATTTTTTTTTTAATTAAATATATCACAACTAGCGCAGCAGCTACAGATTTCGCATACGACACCTTACCTATAGTATATACGGAATCAGAACAATCATGCACAAGTGAAATTGCGAAAGTAATTTCCTAGATTAAATTTGCGAACAACTTTTTTTTTATTTATGTTATTGGCCAGTTCTATTTTGGATGGACATCTATTTTTTCTTAATAATACGAACATTGTTTTATATTAGTTATAGTTGAAAGTTACAGTGTTATTTTTAGTTTTTGTGTGCAAAAGTTATATAATACCATTGATTAAGGTACGTTAATACCTTAATCAATGATAATACTTTGTGTGCACAGTTGTTTTCACTAGCTAGTATAGAGATCATATTAGCAGGTAACGGAATATAGTTTGACAATCTGTGATACAGGTCTGTTACCTCATTTCTGATCAATTGACATTCTAATATACAGTGTTGAGCAGTACCAATCTCTCCACATCTGCAGTGAGGGTCATCGTCTAGCCCTATTCTAGTTTTGTGTTGAGGGCTTAAGCAATGACCACACCTCAATCTGCAAAGTGTTCTCACAAGTGGTCTATTCGTTTCTCTCTTAAACCAGGGTTCTATTCTTATGTTCTGCTGGATCTGCTTGTATATCGTTCCGGATGGATTTCTATGGTAGTTCACTCCACTTTTCTTTCAGGTTCTTGTTTAATTTACTGTTCAAGTCACTGTAGGGAATTTTGAAATTCCTCATCAATATTCCATCTGTAGTCGCCATCTTTGCTAGTATATCGACCGTGTCGTTTTGAGGTATACCTGTATGTCCTTTAATCCATACAATTTTTACATTTTTATCCAAATTGTTGTGTCTGTAAATCAATTTCATTATGTTTGAGATGATATGGTTGAAAGTCGGTGAAATTCTTAAATGCTCTAATCTCATAGCTGCACTCTTGCTGTCGCTGAAGATTATAACGTCTCTAAGCTCAGTATTACTGAGAAAATACTCTAGTGCTTTTTGAATGGCTGTCAACTCAGCTGTATATATTGAACAATCTGGAGGAAGTTTGTATAATTCTTGATATTTTTTATTTTCATGGTAGAAAGCGCATCCTACACCGTTTGTCGTTTTTGAACCGTCTGTGTATATGTGTTCACAATTTCACATTGATTCCATTTTTCTTCTATCTGCTGTTTAAATTTGATGTATGTGGTAGGGTCAGCTTGATGAAAGTTCGTATATTCTACTTCTAGTTTGAAGTTGTAGTTCTTGTATTCTGTGGTAAAGTAGGGTTGTAATACGTTGGAATATATTTGATCTCTGATTGGTAATAAGTACTCATAGCTTTCTATAAGTAAAGGGAGTTTTTTATGCTGCCAGTATTTGCTAGTCAGACCCAAAATGAAAAGTTTATGAATAGATGCAACCTTGTCTTTGCTAATCTGCTTCAGTACTGCTCTTGTACTCAGTTTTTGTCTTCTTAGATACAAAGGAGGTTCATTGCACTCTGCCTCCATTAGATTGATTGGAGTACTTGGTAAGTATCCAACACAAAGTCTTAAACATTTGTTTTTTATTTTTTCTATTTTTTGCAGATTTTGCTTTGATGCGTTGCCATATTGAATCGATCCATAGTCTAATATTGATCTAACTAGAGATCTGTAGAATGTTAGACAGATATTTGGGTCGGCACCCCATTTGTAATTACTAAAGGTTTTCAAAATATTGATTGCATTTTCTGCTCTTCTGATAAGATAGTTAATGTGGTCTTTCCAGTTCAGTTTCCTATCTAGATATAATCCTAAATATTTGACTATATTTTGTTGTTTGAAGTTTTTGCCTGCAAGGTTTATTGTATTTGGTGGATTAAGTCTTGAACGGCTGAACGTACAAACTGTAGATTTCTCATAGGAGGTAGAAGATCCGTTTTCTTCAAACCATGTTATTGCTGTCGTCATGGCGGTATCCAGTGCTTCTTTCGTTAATGCAATACTCCTTTTTCTGGTGCTGATTGCGAAGTCATCTGCAAATTGATAAATATGTACCTCCGTCCCATAGAATAGTTGTTCCAAGTCGTGAGAATATATTATGTACAGTAATGGGCTGAGGATACTTCCTTGTGGTAGGCGAACAACTAAAAGATAGTGTAGACAAACAAGCAAGTACATCTTGCAAAAACTATCGCAAGTTACTTGCAAGTGGACACGAGGCTTTAGACTCAGATTCAGAAAATAAAAGCAACGTAGGTACATTGAAATGAGTCATGACGTCACAAGTGATAAAAACGTAGATTGGCGGTCAGAAGACCATCATACAAAAATTAAAGAAAACCTGGGACGCTTTGAATATCAATTTTCGATTGTGATAGATAGTATATCTACAATCTCAACATTCTATTAAGGAACATAGGGCCGCTACAAATTAACGCCTAGATTCTTCGCAAGCGCACGTGGTTGCGGTAGTAACAAGTATTAACGGGCTGTGCCAAGTCAACACTTAAGCAGTTATTCTTCTGTATTTAGGAACGATCGTATAATATTACAGGTCTTGGGGATTACAGACTTTTGGAAAACTGAGACCAACATAATGAGGGGGGACAATAATAATAACTTTGTTTTATTTCTATGGCAAGATCTGTGTCTTTAGATATCTTCCCGGCGTAAGTGTTTTGGATATTATTATTAGGAATAGCAATATCTATTAAATAGGTAACTTTGCCTTTGGCTGGACAACTATATACCTTGTCTGTAGTCTTGTCTGTATGTATTTCAACATCCCAGATATAGTTTGAATTATTCATTGTCTTCGAGTAGTGTGGCCGGTGTGTAATTATAATATGGATCTTGTCATTATTATTATTTATAAAGAACCAAATGCCGCTCATATATTATATACCGCTATAAATAAAAAACTTCATTTAATGTGGTATCAATGGCAACTTCTCATAATGTTTAATAATTTTCTAAAGTTGCAGTGCAGATTTATACAATTGTTTTGCGGTCATTTGGCTTAATTTAATAACCCATAATGTACTGAAAGTTGGGGGATATTATGAGGCTTTATGATAAAGTGGCCAGCGGCGGATACGGCGTTATGCTGAGGGGGTAATGTCTTCTCATATACAGGGTGTCCCACGACGATTAAGACAAGCAATATATCGGAACTGGACAGTAGTAGCGAATTATAATTTTGGGGGTGTAAATTAGAGCAAATATAGTATATTTTCTTATTATTGTGTCACCCAATGAGGTATTTGTTTTTGGTCACGTGACGCCCGATTCAAAATTTTTAATGGGACACCCTGTATGTTTGTGACTTTTCGTGTTCCTCGCGATAAAACATTTCCAACAAACTAGCACACTTGGGGTCTAAAGTGCATAGTTCAAGAGCTACAGGTACTTAAAGGACTGTGCCACTATCATTATGAAACACTACCAAAGTAATGTAATTGTGGGTACATTTTATAATCAATGGTAGTGGTATCATCCTTTAAGTACCTGTAGCTCTTAATAAATAACTTTAGACACCAAATGTGCTAGTTTGTTGGAATTGTTTTATCCGGAGGAACACAAAAAGTCGCAGATATACAGGGTGTCCCATTAAAAATTTTGAATCGGGCGTCACGTGACCAAAAACAAATACCTCATTGGGTGAACCAATAATAAAAAAGATACTATATTTGCTCTAATTTACACCCGCAGAATTATAATTCGCCACTACTGCCCAGTTCCGATATATTGCTTGTCTTAATCGTCGTGGGACACCCTGTATTTTAATAGAAATTATATAAAGCCAAGTTATGAAGGAGCTTGAGGCCAAACCTGTGTACCTTTTGAAAGTGGTTGGAATCATCCATAGGAAGCAACATACTCTTCCAAGTACAGGGTGTCCCACGACGATTAAGACAGGCAATATATCGGAACTGGGCAGTAGTAGAGAATCATAATTTTGGCGGTGTAAATTAGAACGTTATATCTTTCCTTATTATTGTGTTACCCAAAGAGGTATTTGTTTTTGGTCACGTGACGTCGAATCAAAATTATTAATGGAACACCCTGTATATTTGTGCCTTTCTGTATTCCACCCGATAAAACAATTCCAAAAGACTAGCACACTTGGGGTCTAAAGTGATTAATTCAAGAGCTACAGGTTCTTAAAGGACTGTACCACTACCATTATGAAACACTACCAAAGTAATTTAATTGTAGGGGTACATGTTATAATCGATGGTAGTGGTACCATCCTTTAAGTACCTGTAGCTCTTCAATGAATCTCTTTAGACCCCAAATGTGCTAGTTTGTTCAAATTTCTTTTATCGGGACGAACACAGAAAGGCACAAATATTCCTACAGGGTCCCATTAATAATTTTGATTCCGACGGTACGTGACCAAAAACAAATACCTCATTGGGTAACACAAAGATACAACATTTGCTCTAATTTACACCCCCAAAGTTATAATTCTCTCCTACTGCCCAGACATTGCTTGTCTTAATCGTCGTGGGACACCCTGTATTTAAGTTACCTTCCTAGGCAAATTTGACTGCAGAGAGTTTTGAATAAGTCAACTGTCATGAAATTTTATGTATAGCTTAATGCTCATAATTGATATTCATGATATTGACGGGTCTTCTATTAGAAGTTAATTCACGATAAAAGGATTTAAATACAATAATTTAACAAGTATGTCTCAATATCCTGTTCAATATTGCTTGAATTGAATTGATTGAATTGTTTCATAAGTTGGGATTTTTTTTCATACAGCGATAGTACTCGCCAAAATGAGTGTTTTTTACCAGTAACATATAAACGAATATTTAGAGAAAACAAGATACTGACCATTAAAAAAGTTTAAGATGTCCTGAAACTAGTAGCTTATCTCGTTCCACCAGCTTCAGTAAGAAAAACGTTCACTATTTACAAATTTATTGCGCGAGCCACAAAATATATAGAAATTGTGACGAGCCAAGAATGTCTAATGTGGTAGCCACTAGATAGGCGACATCACCTCAGTGATGTACAGGAACATAATCAGAAAGTTGAATCAAAAGTGAGCAAAGTGACAACGAATAGGTAACTAAAGATAACACAGAGGCAAAATAGAATCTGGAAGCTAGAGGAAAAATGATAAGAAAGAAGAAAGTAACAAATACTGTTGATGAGGCCAGGAGAGGGAAAAAAGTCCAAAATAATGATAGCAGCGAAACATAAATTAGAGAATAGAGAAAAAAGAGATGATTTCATATTCTGATACCCAGTTCTAGCGTTGAAGACTTGCGGGAAAATCTTGAAATAGACAGCTGTTGGTACTGTCTTGTCTGCCAATCGGAAGAAATGATGGATAGATATCTGTGTAGTTCATACCGTACATTTGAATATGGTATAAGCATTGATTAACATATTTATACAATATGTTAATCGATGGTATAAGCCTTTAGGTTCCTTCATATATGCTCCAAGAAATTGTTTATTTTAAGTTATGTCATGCTACACTGATTCACCTGTATATTGCCATTGAATAAATGTAAGATTCAGAGCTTCAAAATATATATTTTCCTGTCCAAATAATTACGGTCTACTCTCCCCAGTACCCGGTTCAAGTATCCCTTATCGTAGGGAGACTTGACTCATATGTTGATTGCTTATGAAATGCGTCATATTTTTGTAGGTTTTTATTTTATAGGATTGGTGATAGTACAGGTTTACGCCTTAATAATGGTTAAAACCAACAACATCAAAAATTTAACTCCTGCACCTAAGCAAAATTATTATGATTTTAGAAAAAAGTGGTTCAAGTCTCCCGGTCTTCCCCTATGTGTTATAGTTATTACTATGTAAAAAGCTTGCCCGAAGTAGTCGAGCCTGAGCGGGGCCCCCCCGCACCGCGGGCCCTTTCGGCACGCCACTGCAATGACTACTTGTTTGGTTGATTGCAGTGGCGTACACACGGGGGGTGGTCAGGGTTCGAACCCCCCCACGGGCTTGGAATATTAGCTAAAACTATACAGGGTTATTCACGTTATTCGACACGGAGCATTATAGCTAAAGTATTTGATAAAAAAGAAAACAATAATTTGGTGTGGATAGAGACCCATAAAGGCTACATTTTAAAAATATTTTCATGTTATACAGGGTGTCCCAAAAACACGAAATGTATCAAAGTTATGTTTTTTTTAAATGGAACACCCCGTATATTATTGCAAATTCAGATTTCTTGGTGAATTCTAATGTGACTAGTTAGTGTGTATTTTTCAGTTTAGTTAGTTGTTTTCTTCTACCTGAACAGGTTTTTGTTTATATTTCATGGCCTGCTACGTTGCTTATAGATAGGAAAGTTGAAAATCGCCGATTTGTTTGGAAATTAAAAATTAAATGAAAACTACCAGAGATTGATATTCACAACCTTATATCATTACAAAGGCTATCAAATTCTACGTTTAACCGTATAAAAAAATTAGGCATTCCCATTTGAAAAAATCAAGTTATCGCTGATCGAGGTTTCCTTAATTCATCGACCGATTTCTCCAAGCCTAAACGTAATTTAAATTTGACAGTCTCATCAAAGCTGACGCATTTTATGCTTAGTAATACGGCAAAGTCGCAGCCTTCCATATTTTATAATCTCTGCGATATTCAATTTTTTCCTGATATCTACTTATACCGAAAATGGTGATTTACACCTAAACGGTTCGCTTTAGGTCCCATGTATGATACATAAAGTCACACTAGAATTCGGCAAGGAATCTGAATATGCAATAATATATGGGGTGTTCCATTTAGAAAAACATAACTTTGATACATTTCGTGTTTTTGGGACACCCTGTATAACATGAAAATATTTTTAGAATGTAGCCTTTATAGGTCTCTATCCATCCCAAATTATTATTTTCTTTTTTATCAAATACTTTAGCCATAATGCTCCGTGTCGAATAACGTGAATAACCCTGTATTTATACCTATCGAAACATCAGATCCTCAATGATTTGGCGTTCTTAAATATCCATTGTGCTATTCCAGTTGCTCCAGAAGCAGTTGTAGAAAAGTCTTCTAATCAATGAACGAAGAACGGATATACATTTATAACATTATTACATTATGCATTACTGTAACCCCCCTACAGATTAAGCTGTGTACGCCACTGGTTGATTGGTTAATTATCGAGCAAACCTCTTAAGCACATTCAGATGTCGGTACGCCACTGTGTAATATTAACAAACTTTAAGGTGTCTGCGCCATCTCTTAGCCTGGTCCGACTGATTTGAAGTTGTCAAAATCGTTTTCGCGGCAAAGTTGGACCTCTTAATCCAAAAGAGGGTTGCTCGCAAACATACAGGTGAAGCTATTAGAAGCGTGTTAAAAGGTATTAGGTAGTGCGTCCCGCTTTTATGTGCGCCAGTGATTACTTCTTTGGTTGATTGGTTCAATATCGAGCAAACCTCCAAAGTATTTTCAGATGTTGGTACACCACTATGTAATATTAACAAACTCTAACTCTCTGGTCCCACGGATTTGAAGCTGTCAAAATCGTTTTCGCGGCGGAGCGTTCAGTGTTCGGTCCGACCTCTTCATCCAAAGAAAGGTTACTCGCAAACATACAGGTGAACAAAGTTGCCAGGTCTACTGATTTTTCAGTAGATCTACTGCTTTTGGATCTTTGTCTACTGAATACAGTCTTTACGGCGGAATCTACTGATTTTTTTGCGGTTTTCAAGAAATAATGAGTACTACTGTTTTTGTATCATTGATTAAGCCCTCAGCAGCTTTGGACGGTCAGTATTCTTCAGTGATGCTACTTGCCAATAATTTTCCAAATTCAGCCAATCCCAATCAACTGAAATAGCTCGATAATGAGTGGCGACTTCTACGAAATAGTGACCTCACGTGGAACCAAAGCGAAAGTGTGACTGAGTTTTGGATAAAAGTAAAAAACACGTCTCTTTTTGGGGATGATAGTACCATGTTTTTTGTATTATCCGAATTTATGCTGAATACGCAAGTTTTGCCACAACAAATGCATATACGCTAACGTCTATCCACGTCAAGAGTATGTGATGTGGCATTTTGCATACAAAATGAAAACGAGAAGCCCAAAGTTGCTTTATGTGGATTTAAATAATTTTATTGTATTAAACTACATAACAATATAACATGTACCATGTACCAAAGAAATGCAGACTGAGCAGATTCAGATCTAGATCAATGAAGGCATGTATTGTTGTTTATTATTCTTTAGTTTTATTAGGTAAGCCATATTAAGAGTTTCCGTGCTGTAAAAAGTTATATTTTTTGTAGTTTTATGTTTTACTCGAGCAATTGGGTTTTTTGTGGTTTTTTTAATAAAACAGTTTTTTTGTTTGAGGTTCGATTTTACACTGTTTTTTACAAAAAAGAATCTGATTTTTTTTGCAAAATCTACTGCTTTTTTATCTATAACCTACTGCTTTTTTAAAATCCGACCTGGCAACGCTGCAGGTGAAGCTATTAGAAGCGTGTTAAAAGGTATTAGGTGGTGCGTTCCGCTTTTATGTGCGCCAGTGACTACTTCTTTGGTTGATTAGTTCATTATCGAGCAAACCTCCTGAGCATTTTCAGACGTCGGTATGCCACTGGAGTCCCCCGCGTATGCACCGACTGCATCTGCGACGGCGGTGGCGGCATTGTGTGTTCCCACCCACTTTCGGATCCCTGCCAAGGAGGCCATACCCTATGGCGAACGGCCTCCAATCAGATCGCTGCGTATCTACAAAGTTAGCCAATGACTGCGGGGGATTTCCCCCCCGGCTGTTTCCAACCAGTGCTTCAGGGGGTTAGGTAGCATCCGATGCTGTCTTTTGTCAGTTTTCTACAGCCTTGGGTTGTGTAGTAGCAAGCGGCGTGATTTTCATCCTGATATCGATTTTACCCCAAAGGGTTTCTACCCTTAAGGCTGCCCAAAAGGGGTTTCGTACCCACTTCGGTCAATGAGCAACTTCGCTTCCGATTTCTGACGTACCTCTATCCCGTTCATCGGCCGGTCAGTTTTTGTACACTTTTCCCGTAAACTACTCGCTAGTTCAAGATCTGTGATACTAGACTTAAGGACATTGTATATACTAGCTATAGGATTATAACTAAGTGTTCAACTGTGCTAGGACTGTGCCAATTGGATGATCTAGTGTTTTCAATGTGATGATGTCTCGATTCTATATCAACAACTCTTCTCTCGCCAACTATCAACAGTATGAGGTAAGTGCTTTATGACATCACTTCAACCAGCCCTTTATTTCATCATCATAGTCACAATATCTTAACAGACAATACAGACATGTTGTGAACTCGTAAAATGCATTTACTCATTTTACGAGTTTCTCTTGAGATATCTCTAAGGACCGGTTTCTCAATGTCTAGTTAAATATTTATCTGCAAGATAACAGCAACTGTTAGATAAATTGTTTAAACAATTCAAGGCTAAACTTACCAAGTCACATAAATCTTATCTGACAGTTGTATCCATAGCAACGCAATCGCAGATACCTATCTGACACTTTAACTGGACATTGAGAAACCGGCCCTTAGACCTTTAATGCAGCAGTTTCCCATTTGCTTTCTGCATCCTCATGCCGTTGACCGATGGTATCTACTGGTGCATCCGCCTTTAGGAGCAATTTCTCACCCCAAGGACAAGAAGGTGTCCTGACTCTTCTCAACTCGTCCACCCAAAGCTGTTAGTTGAGAAGAGGTTACTGTTTATACCGACAGTAGTTCGGTTCCTTTTAGTCGCCTTTTACGACACGCAGGGCCAGCCCTTTATTTACTGTTGTACAAATAAATAATCACGGTCATGCCTCGAATATACATACATAGTCCCATCATTTCATTCCAACATTCCATTAAGAAACATAGGGCCTCTACAAACGCCAGTCTGCTCTATGCTTTGCAAGCGCTTTAATCTCTCTCCATTTCTTGCCCATTCTTGTTACCTTGTCTGTAAACGTTCTTCTTCAGGTCACTTTGAGCGTTCCAAAATATCTGCTTCCTTGGGGGTTCCAGTCTAACACCGTTGTAGCTACCGATTCTTCTGTTCTTTCTTTAACACTGGTATTTTCCACCTTTCTCATTCGATATTGTTGGCCAAAAAATCCGTATGACGTAGTCATCTAGGTAATAATGAAAACCTGGAGTTTTTGCTCATTGGTTTTTGTGCTTTTCCATATACCTCGCATCCATACAATAACACTGATTTCACGTTACCTACTATTGAAGATACCCAATTTGGTTAAGATTGAGTTCATGGTACTCGTTCGCCTTCCTTTTCCGTCGGACTGTGCAGTTTTGATCAAATCTGACATGTAACATTTCGTTGAGTTAAACTAAGTGCCTCCTACTTTTTTTTAGGTAAACAGATTATATCAAAATGTTTTGAAGACAACTTCCAAATTATATGTAGGTACGATTACTTGACTGACCTCACTTCAAACATAACTGAAATTTTAGACTTACCTTACATACTTGCCTATACATAAAAAAGTAATCTTTGGTACGTCTAATAGATGTTTGATCCAGTTATTCAGGACGTCTCAAAAACATCCACTTATGTCTGATACACGTCTATTAAACATCTCCTGAAGGTCGTTTGTGTAAAAGACATCTTAAAGACATCTTTAAAATGTCGTAGGGATATCTTTCAGACATCATTAGGATTACTTTTTTAGACTTTCCAGAACATCTTTGAGACGTGTTACATGTATTCAGTTACGTCCAAAAGATGTCTTAGATATATCCACGTCTACTAGACGTCTAAGAACCTATAAAAATTCAGACATCTTCAATACCTCCTCAAGATACCTCTTGGATGTACATCCATCAGATCTTCACCTTGACGCCACAAAATTATTAAGCTCCTAAGTCATACAAAATAAGATGCAAGCCTTTTGCCTTTCCTGTTTCAAATTCATTATTTCAGTTTAGAATATATCATGATGATAATGAATTCATGATTGATTTCAGCTTAGAATATTCAGTTCAGAATACACGAATAAATATTTTGTATACTATCGAATTTAGAATATAGAAGTGATTTTTATCAGATGTACAGACTAATTTTATTCAAATTTTTCATTCTGGATATCATATACCTAGTCAAATTTTGTGCGCTCTGACAATTCCTGCTTACATCAGTAGGTTTGAAAGACTAAAGTTATAAGTAATTTTTTGTATGATTATAAAAGTGAGCAAAATTAACATCGTGAGTGTTATGAACGGAGTTAGGTTTAGAAAAAAAGGTCATTGCAATTTAATTATTTATTTCATTTAATTTGTTAATTTTACTGTTCTTCTATCACTTGCCCTTTTCAACCAGAGATGCACACAAGTCTCCACCTCCTTCCTGTCACGACTCACATCCTTTGCATGTTGTGCTGCATCTCGAACAACAGATTTGAGTTGAAATATAACAAGCTTGACTGAATATTTGTCTCACTTTTTAAATGTTTTTTGCTTAAATCTTTTTTTATATTGTATACCTATTAGATATGTAACCACACATATAAATATTTGTACAAATAAATTAAACTAGTTCATAAGTTTTCGTGTTTACAATGGTTATTGACAAGGAATCCAAATTATTTACTTATTAAAACTGCCTTTGCCAAATTTTAAGCTGTTGAATGGCTTTTTCCTTTCCTGCCCAACCAACTACACAGTAATGCAACATCGTTGGTTATTAGAGTAGCTTGCACCTATCCCATGCTCTATCCATAACTGAAATGTTAACTTACCTGTAGCCAGCTAAAAAACTTACACAGTTCACACTAATGCCCAGTTGGGGTATTCTGTGACCTTAGCAAGGATTTCGACTGCGTAAATCACGAACTTTTCTTGGAAAAAATAGCACAATATGGCATAAACGGTGCACCGTATTATTGGATAAAGTATTTCCTTCACAACAGGTCTCAATATGTCTGTGTGACAAACAGTGGGTTGGATGCTCCCGTTAGGTCTGATATGCTCAATATTACCATAGGTGTTCCTCGGGGGTCTATTTTGGGACCAGTTCTGTTTTCTTTATATATAAATAATTTGGAGAGCTGTTACTGTGATGCTAAGTTCACTCTATATGCAGATGATACTTCCGTAGTTATATCAAATAAGTGTGATGTCACCTTGCAGGAGGATTGTGTAGTGCTACTTCAAAATATTCACCAGTGGTTTGGTAGTAATCAACTATACATGAACACAGAAAAAACATCCCTGGTGCAATTCCATAATGCTCAGAAAAGACCACCTGCATTACATGTTGCTGTCAATGGCACAATAGTGCCCATTGATAGGCAAGTTAAATTTTTGGGGCTGTATCTCGAAACGAGCTTAAACTTTAAAGATCACTGTGAGTACCTTAGTGCAAGGATAAAGTCTTATGTTTTGAAAAATTTAAGAACAGAGCTTACGCGTACTCAACTAATTTCGGTTTACTATGCCCAAGTTGAGTCAAGACTGAGGTACGCTTTGTGTTTCTGGGGCTCATCAGTTAATGTTCAGCACGTCTTTTTGAGCCAAAAAAGGGCCATCCGGTGCATGACTGGTATCAACAGTAGACAGTCCTGCAAGGATAGTTTTAGACGTCTGGAAATTTTAACACTACCGTCTTTGTTTATTTATGAAATGGCGGTGTATACATTTATAAATAAAAAAAAGTTTTTGAATGAAAATTCATGCTCTGTTGTGACCAGGCAATTTGAAGATTTGCACGTAGCTTTCGCTAAATACAATGCGGGTAAGAAATCGCCCGATATACTGGGACCTAGAATCTACAATAAATTGCCAAAAAATGTTAAAGACTGTTTAGATATCAACAAGTTTAGGATCAAGCTGAAAGACTTCCTTGTTTCTCAGGGTTACTACGCTGTCTCTGAATTTGTTTGTTTATGATTTTCTCTGTATTTTGTATTTTTGTATTTATGTATCTTTTTTATGACGAATCCTATACATTCGTTTGAATGTCTAAAGGGCAATAAAGAATTTGAATTTGTATTTAACTTCTACATTCTCCAAAAAAGCAGAAACCAGAAAAACTACAAAGAAAAACCGCGAACGGAAGAGTGAGATTAGCGTGGTTACAGATACCTAGCGAATCACATACAGATTATCCGTCATTCAGTCAATACGACATGAAGATGTCATTACTAAAAGTTTTAGTCCAAAACTTTTTGAAGATATCATCAGCAAGACATCTTAAAGATGTATTCTTCATGCCGCAAGACGTTCAGACGTAAAAGCGACATAGAATGGAGAGGACGTCTTACAGATATCTTGTGCTATCTCGCTATCTGGGCTTATGTGTCACATTCTGAAAATATTTCTTAAAATAACAAAAGTGTATATAATAAACTTAAAGAATATATTATTGCAAGCCAATTTGGGTTCCAATATGCATTGGGGACACGGGAAGCATTATTTACCCTAAATTTTTAATACAAAGGTACCACCTAGAGGTGACCCAAGGTCTTTTCGTCTGTTTTCTGGATTACAGCAAAGCATTTGATCGTGTAAGACACGACGAACCTGTAAAAATTCTACGTGAGAAAAGTATTGACTTCAACGATATAAAAATTATCAGCAACTTAATATATTATACCAAAGAGCTGTTTTTAGAGGGCGAGAAAACGTCAGACGAGATAAGAATCGAAAAAAAGGGGTAAGTCAGGGATGAACACTCTCTCCTATACAACCTCTATTCGGAGAAAATTATGCAAGAGGCTATATCTGAAGACACAGCAGGAATATAGGCAAACGGTGAAATCATAAACAACCGGACCTACAAAGTATGGTGGACAAAATTGTAAATAGTAGAAAAGAAACAGGTCTTACATTGAATTCCTGGTCATCATCAGAGCAAATATCCAGAGAAAATTGTATGTTCGCAATGAGGCAGTCGAGAGAGTGAGAGAGTAAAAATACCTAAGTACCATTTTGAACGAGACTGGAGAACACGCTCGAGTAATAAGATCGAGAATGTGTCAAGCAAGAGCTGCATTCAAAACCATGCGCAGTATTCTGCTCTAGAGATCTGAACATCGAACTCAAGATCAGATTAGCCAGATGTTACGTTTTCTTAATCCTCCTTTCGAAATATGGATACCTATGTAGACGCATACTCAGAGTTTCTTGGACGGAAAGAGTCACAAATGTTGTAATATTAAGGCATATGAATAAAGAAACAAACATAGTAAATACTGTAAAACCATATTCTACGACACGAGAGAAATACAAGGAAAAAGAAGTGTGTCGAGAAGGTGCACTTCATCCATGGCTGAAACACTTACGAGAGTGATATCACTGTACATCAGTAGACTTCTTCCGAGCAGCCGCATCTAGAGCAAGAATCGTCATGATGATAGTCAACCTTCTTAATGGAGACGGCAAGAAGAAGAGTATCAAATATACTCGCAAGAGCTTAAATCTATTATTTTCCATGTTGAACTCGCTTTCCATAGCGCTTCCACCATTTTTCATAATACTCGCTTCATATTATAAAAACGTTTCAATCAAACACTATTGACATAATGTAGCTAGATTTTCTTATGCATTATATACAAAAAATATCTTATCTAATCATCAGAGGTCTTTTCTAAAATGGTTAAATCATGGTATTCATAGTATAAATAAGCTTTTCAAATTTTGGTGGATGTGCTCTAGCACCGCCCAGACTATTTTCTCAAGATGATTGCTGGCAGTTTAACCAATTGCAGAGTCCAATGCAAGAACCAGTACGTCCAATTTTTAACGATGTGGCATTATCCACCTATTCTTGCATAGTTTGCAATTTTGCATCGTTCAATGCAAAAACGAGGCTTGTATGTTATACTACATGCGATACACCCGTGTGGGGGCGGGTTAGAATATCTCTCATCGTATATCCTGCGTGTCGTAAAAGGCGACTAAAAGGAACCGAACTACTGTCGGTATAAGCAGTAACCTCTTCTCAACCAACAGCTTTGGGTGGACGAGTTGAGAAGAGTCAGGACACCTTCTTGTCCTTGGGGTGAGAAATTGTCCCTAAAGGCGGATGAACTAGTCGATACATCTGGTCAACGGCATGAGGATGCAGAAAGCAACTAGGAAACTACTGCATTAAAGATCTTAAAGATATCCCAAGAGAAACTCGTGAAATGAGTACATTTTACGAGTTCACAACATGTCTGTTAAGACACTGTGACTATGATGATGATGATGACACGCGATACAGAACAGTATTGTTGGTTGTCTGGTTCATTATACTGTGCAAAAATCCTGGACTTGATTTGTTTTTGCACAGTATGAAACCAACCAAATCAATTAAATCAACCTCTTTAATTTATTGGTATGAAATTGAATTTGTCAGGAACTTGAAAATTGCCTATTTCATTGTTTGGCCAATAACGGGCAACATTTTGAACACTTATTGCAATAAAAAGTGATATTTTCGTATGTCTTTTGAACAAGTTAAGATACATAAAGATTAAAATTTTCTCGAAAACGACCGATTTTAAAAAATCAGACGTCAAAATAAAGGACTTCAACATACCTTTGAAACAAGATATTACTCAGTAACCCTTGCCATTTAAAATGTTTAAGGGTATGATCCTAGGGGGCAGATGGTACAAGAGGGTGAAGAAGTTTTTGTTTAAAAAGTTGTCCCCCTTGACAAATCTTTTGACGTTTCGCACAACGTTTTTTGAATATCAATAGAACAAAAACTATTGAATATTATCAATAGTTTCGAGCAACGATGGCGAGCTACAGTGCTCAAAACTATTGATAATATTCGTGTCGGCAATACTCTACCTCCGACTTAATGCATTTTACGAGTTCACAACATGTCTGTTAAGACATTGTGACTATGATGATGATAGAACAAAATACCCATAAGAGTCATCGTGTATGTACACGTAAATGTCCTCGTATACAGTGGCGTGCCGAAAGGGCCCGCAGGGCCCGCGGTGCCCGGGGGCCCAGGGGCCCAGGGCATCCGAGGGGCCCCCGCTCAGCCTCGACTACCTCGAGCAAGCTTTTTACATAGTAATAATTATAATACGTATACTTATTTTATTGCGGAGGAATATGTCTATACCTCATAATTTTCCATAATCATATTAAATATCTTTTGCCTTATCAGTAGGTACCCATTTTATAGTAAAATTTAACAACTCGTCGAACGTAGGGTCCATAACGGCTATAGAACAAGTGGCAACGTTGCACTGACGCGAGGGTTATCTGTGCCATTAATCGATGTATAATCATATTTTACATAAGGTCTTTGGATTCTTATTCTTCAAAAACTCGAAAGAAAAAAATCTAAATATAAAGTTGAGGTCACACCAAATATTTCCTACCTATAAACCGATTTGAAATATCACCGGAGACATTATAGTTTTGTTTTCACCCAATATAGGAAGTATGGTTTTTTTATGTAGAGGGGGCCCCGTAAAAAAAATGCGGGGGGCCCCGAAGACCTCGGCACGCTACTGCTCGGATAAATTAGGTATGTCTTGTTGGAGATGTTGTTGGTTGTTTGACTGGACAAAAAATGAAATCAAGATGAATAGCCAGAGCCATCATCACTAATGTGAATTACATCCGAGTGTTAAAGTACGGTTCCTCGTATATGTTTTCTTATAAATGAGTTTATAATTATAGGTTATATAGAAGATATGCCATTATAATATTCTGGCATATCCATAAATAGAGAGTATAAAAAATTAATATCTCTTTTACTGGTTGATTATTATTTGTCACAAAATTTGAATTATAAAAATATATATACAGGGTAGGGTGTCCCACGACGATTAAGACAAGCAATATATCGAAACTGGGAAGTAGTAGCAAATTATAATTTTAGATGTGTAAATAAGAGCAAATATAGTATCTTTTCTTATTATTGCGTCACCCAATGAGGTATTTGTTTTTGGTCACGTGACGTCCGTTTCAAAAATTTTAATGGGACACCCTGTATATTTGTGACTTTCTGTGTTCCTCCCGATAAAACAATTCCAACAAACTGCACACTTGGGGTCTAAAGTGATTCATTCAAGAGCTACAGGTACTTAAAGGACTGTACAACTACCATTATGAAACACTACAAAGTAATTTAACTGTAGGGATACAATGGTAGTGGTACTATCCTTAAGTAATCACTTTAGACCCCATGTGTGCTAGTTTGCTGGAATTGTTTTATCGGGAGGAATACAGAAATGCACAAATATACAGGGTGTCCCATTAATAATTTTGAATCGAATGTCACGTGATCAACAACAACATTGGGTAACACAATGACAATAAAAGACACAACATTTGCTCTAATTTACACCCCCAAAATTATAGTTCTCTACTACTGCCCAGTTCCGATATATTGCTTGTCTTAATCGTCGTGGGACCCCCTGTATTAGGGTGACCGTCGGTCCGGGGGAATTAAAAAACTCGGTAAAATGTCAGGAATTTGAGCCGCAATCGAAAATAGTTGCCATGACATACTGCAAAATGAAGAAATACAGCTAATGGGTAGGCAAAAAATCGGTAAAATGCCCAGAATTTGAACCCCAATCGAAAACAGTTGGCACAACATACAGCGAAACAAACAAATACAGTTAACGAACAGGCAAAAAAGATAGTACTGTCGCATTGATGGCCCATCTCTCTTCATCCCCCCTCCCCCCCCCCGTAGGCCAAGCGTCCGGAATTGATCTATGAAATATATGGTCGCCCCAACATATATCCTCTTTAATATCTAGCTTCATGTTATAGTTTCAGTCGTTGAGCTCAGTGTTTGTTCGGTATCCTTCACATTCAGTAAAACACACCAAAGTGATAGGGGTTTCATTAATTTTAATTCAATTCTACAAAAATAGCACTCAAAACACGACATGCCGCAGTACCTAACACGTAAAACCCGACGTGTCCAAATTTGAAATCCAGATTTCAGAAAAACTATCTGTCCTGAATTTTTAGGGGTTACCACCTAACATCCTAAACTATTAGAAATTATTGTACTCTTGTTTTAGTGTTAGTTTCACTTATAATAATTTCTGTAAAATTTGTTTCCGTGGACTTCTCGCCTTGTCAGGTTTTGCATTTAGACGATTGATACCGTAAAGTGGGATTACTTAAGTCAGGGGTCTAACATGGTACGATTTGTCAAATAATTTTCAAAAAATAACAGTGCAACATTGGTAGATCTATACAGTGGCGGCTTGTGAGGTAGTGCCACAGTGCCATGGCACTACCTCAATTTTCGACAAAAACATATTTATCTATCTCTTGAACGCGCATAGATGCTTGCACCAGGCAACACGAGGCATCGTCGCAACTCACACGATGAGAGCTGACACGCGGCGTGACGGCGAGATGGCAATAGCCTACCGTGCCGTTTCTTTTAAGGCACAAACAGAGTGAGAGAAATCTTATCACAAACGCTTATGAGTGACGGAGATAACGCTATGCTGGCACATTACTCATATTTCCATTCATGGTTCACTATTTTTTTTTGTTTCAGCAGTTTCGATTTGTTTATGTTTGATGCTGATGTCAGCTTTTCTCATTAAAGGTTTGAAATTTAAATCTTATTAGTTTGAGTGAGTAGTGCTTGGTAGTGCGGAGTTTTCGGATCGGTATCCCTGTTGCGTTTAATTAAAATATATCATTGGAGCGAAAATAAATAAAATTGGCGCATCAATAAACTCAATTAGTAATCTTCCGTTCGAAGAAAAACTACAGATTAAGGATTTAGGACATCCAACACCTGATTTAAAAATTGAAAAACTTATTGGTGGGCAGAAATCGCATTGACGTAAATTTAATAAAACTATTTATGATAAAAACAATTGGATAAGTGACTGTGAAGAAGTTAACAAACTGTTTTGTTTTGTGTGTGTTCTATTTGGAGGCGATGACACTTGGGCGAAAAAGGGCACGGATGATCTCATTCATATATGGGATAAAATGAAGACCCATGAAAAATCTAAAGGGCATATGAATAATGTTTTCAGTTTATCGATGCTTGGTAAGTCGAATATAGAGACTCAGTTAAATTCGGCTTGAAATTTTGGCTGTCATTCTGGCACTACCTCTCTAAGTTGGCACGAGCCGCCACTGGATCTATATGGTCTGGCATAGCAGGGAATTGTTCTCAATAGACAAACAGGTGTTTAGGGTATTTTATTCTGTAATCTTTGGTTTAGGTGTTTTCAGACATAAATTGATATATTTGACAGAGTAAGTACTTTGTTATTATATAAATAGTTTACCTCTAGTTAACAGAATAGTTGGGATTTTATAACTTCTGTTGCACAAACCATACATATTTTTTGACAAGCCCACATTCCCATTACATTATAACATAGCATTATTGTTGTGTTGTTCAACTAGTGATTTTATGCTAAGTTGTCAAATCTTCTAAAATGTGACGTATTTGAAAACTGACGACTCTTCGTGGTGAAACTTGGTACACCTACGATGAGGGTACTTCTTCCTACAATTAATTTCCATTTCTGGGATTCAGTGTTTTCCTCTGTTCAAGTTTGCTTTACTTATAAGCCTCAATATGAATAAAAATGTTTCTTTTTCTAATTTGCGTTATTCGTTTGATAAGATAACATAGTTTCTGTCTTCGTTGAATCAATGCAAGAATGTAGGTATGTTTAATGAACTATGAATAATAAATTTTTATTTCTGAATGCTTTTCTTTATCCTATGTTAAAGGTGATATTTCTAAATTGAAAAAACAAAATTTAAGGTCAGACTCATGCCTCGGTCACTAAGTAGTTAAATTATGATCTCTTATAAGATGAAAAAATTCATTGAGAGGTAAAATATGTCCCAAGTAACCCCACTTCACGGTATACAATTTTATTCTGGTGTGTAGACTCAAAAATGTGAATTCTAAATTTGTAGTCACGTCATGGAGTTTCGGTAAGACAAGTAGTAAATCATCTTGAAACTATTATTAAAAGAACTGGCGTATCATAACAAATCCTCTCAATTTTCATAAATTAGGGCTGGAACACGTTGAATTGGGAGGGTCAAAATACCAAAGTGATTGCTCTGAAAACACCTGTTTCTTGTTCCTGAGAAGAATGTTGTATCTTTTTCAACCGGTTAGAAATTCCTTTGAAATTACTGTACATTTAGACTTTTTCTCGCCCTGTTCAACCACGAAGGCCTGTGCTAGCAACTAGATATTTAAAAAAGAAGAATAAAGAAAAATAGAATGATTAAGAATGAAATAATATAAATATACGAAATAGGTCCTCTGCGCAGGCTCGGATAAAAAAAATTGGTGTGATAGGTTTTCTGTGGTACATAAATGAGACAATACATACGTATATTAAGAAAATCATCACTCAGAAGGATGTGACGTGGAAGAGAGTATAGTAAAATTTATTATGTATTGATTCATGAAAAGGGTTCTCAAGGTAATTATTCTGAGTTAAAAAAACCTGAAAACTGAAAGAAATAAATATAGGTATAGCATATTTCATATTTTTCTGATGGAGCCAAGGCCTATTCAAAAAACTATAGTTTTGCGAATTAAAAAAAATGTGACAATTAGCAAATAATATCATTAAATACAGCATTCACAGAAAAAGTGGAAGAGGCTTTAAAAATCAGATCTAGATCATTATTTCTTGATTGCTCAACTGAAGACCTTATCCCAAAAATTTCAATTGCACCGCTGTCATTCATAACTTTAACTGAAGCTTAAAGGCCAAAACTCTAATCCGAATGTTTCTTTGACTTGTAGCACTAAACTTAACCTATACTCACATATGAGTTGGTGACATGTTTGCGGTTTGTGGACTGGGGAAAAATCAACTGGACGAACAAAATCTCATTGTATTATAGAATCCCGAAAAGAATATGCCAAAAAATGGACTATTTTTATAGTTTTGACAATCGCACATTTTTTCAGCTCAGGGTCCCTAAAGAACCTGCCTTAATTATATTAAATCAAATAAAAGCAAATCTTGAATGTTTTGACAACCCACAGGTCTCCTACAATATTAAATAATTTGCGTTGCATGTCTATTTCCATATTTCAAATGTATCAATTCACCAAATAAATATTCTAAACCTTAGGTTACAACATTACGCAAAACAGTGACAATCTTAACAGACATTCGCCAGTACTAACTAGTGCTAACGCTTAAGAAGCCCTCAGAGTCACGTAACGTAAGACGTAAGACAAAGCTTGTGTGAAATCGCTAAGAAGATAATCCAAATTATACAAAACAATAATTGTGTTCGATTTATCTTTAGAATGCGTAAATTTGACCATGTTTCAGCTAAATACTCTGTACTTAAATGGCTCAAAATTAATGATTTGGTATCATTATTCAGTTTTTGTACATACATTATTATTAATGTCACAGACCCTTTATAACAGAAAAAAATTCATTCAAAATTAATAATCACAATAAAACTTCCAGGAATAAGATTATTATAATACCACAACATACTACATTACTACATCATTTAATTTTTATATAACGTCGCTATTACTTATAATTTTTCATCAAAACCATATAAACAATATTCCTTATCAGTTTTTTGACAAAAATTCAAATGTTTTATATTTAATTCATCACTTACCCAACAGCTGCATAGACATATTGTACAAACTATATTATATATCTCCGATGTTATTTAACGTGGTTCATCACGTTGTCTAGTAAGCTAAATCCGCGAGAGGGCAGCATCTGTACACAACTATTATTTATTTCGAAGCTCCTCCTAGTTTCTGCTAGAAATACAGAAAAGAGCCATGGCCGCGACAGCAACGTTGCCAAGGATGCTCAAAGAAGCACCCGACGGGATCCCCTTGTCCGATAACCTTTGTGGACACCCATCCGACACCCGTACCGGCAACAAAAAATCTGCCGGCTTGTCCCTCAAAGGCAGCAGTAACAGCACACGTGGCCGTCCGTATTCCATCATTTGGGATATGACCATTGACCATATGAGTAATCTGTAAACTTTGAATTGGGGAAGGGCTAGGCTTAGGAACTGTTGTATTATTTCGCAAGTGGGCATTATACAGGAGGGTTTGTGTATCTTATTTTCGGATAATTGGTATTTTGTTAATATTGATAAATTTTTTCGATGTATGCATGTATGTCTTTGCTGGAAGTTTGAAAATTTCATCAGATATAAGGTTGACGGTTATTTTGGTTATGTACGATAGCGATTTGAAAACATTTTACAGGGTGTGACATGTGGTTAAAAATGAAATTGAATATTAGTATGTACCTAGTATTTTTAAGAATTTATAAAATGCAAATTCTGGCTGTTTGGCTGATGGGTCAAAGAAGATGAGGAATACCTAATTCGAAAATATGTACCTATGTAGCCAGGTAAAAAAGAGCTAAAATGAATTGAGATGCTTGGTGATGGGCCGTAGGAGCAAAATACATTTGCATATTAGCATAACATATTTATTGTATACCTACCTACTACTTATTACTTCCACACAATCACACAGGTGAGATGAGTAAGTATTGTAATTGCGAAACATTTTTCGTATCGAGATAATTATGTTTTTTGACGTTTTGTGGAGTCATCTCAGTAACCGCTGCGCTGCTACAATTTTCTGTCGGAAAATGAAATTACCAGAACAGCTCCTAATTTCTTTTTTTAGCGTTTTAGGGGTTTCTAATAATATTTAGTTTTTTTCGGTAAGGAGCATATTAATAATTAGGATCGCGGATCGCCGGGAGAGTTGCTTGAGGGGCGAGTTGCAACCATTTTTGTATTCATATAGAACTTATGATAAAAAACAGGCCCACTCGACCATTGTATTTGAAGATATACCTGTGGACGTGGATGTGGACATACATCAGCGGACTATTATAATGTATTATGATTATCGTAATTTCAGTACCTAGCTACTGGACCGATTTTGATAGCGTTTAGTACCCCCACCCTTACCGGCATGTATACTTGCAAATAATGCGAGTCTATAGAAATTTACATTATTTGGAAATTGAATGATAATATAAATATATATTGGAAAAGCGAATCAGTCATTTTACTTTAGGTATACCTACGTTTTATTCATTTATTATTTATTATTTTTTTTCTTCAGAGTTTAATCAACTATAAAGATATTTGCGATACGGTGCGCAAAATTCGTTTAGCCCGTCGTTATGCTCGATCCCATTTATGATGCATGTGGCGTTTAGAAAAATGCATCGGGCACTACAACTTCTGGTGGCCCGAGCAAGAATGACATCAGATTTATTAATTTCAGCAGTACATTTATGTTCCTGAAAAAAGTAAAACCTGAAATAGTTAGCTAGAATTTAAAGATTACAACCCTTCAATTCATGATGATACCTATATCAAAATGTAACAAAAGTTAAAACAACGTTTCGTAAAGTAAGGACAAATAAGATTATCAACAACTGAGGTGCCAAAAAATTCAAGCTTTCAGCACTCGAATATGAACAAATAGAGAAACAAATGAAAAATCTGAACAGTGACCTGAGAATATTCAGGAGAACATCTAAAGTGATCAATAAATGAAGCAACAATGAAACAATGAAGGCGAACTACGGGTAATGCAGACAAACCACTAATACCAACACTCTGAAGAACGGTCTCCAGAAAACTAAATAAATATTCGGGAGAGGAATAGAAGACAATGTATATATGTCTCAGCATTTACAAATTGCAAGCAAAAAATCAAATTATCTCTGTGGTATACAGCACTACCTCTACATATAAAAAAGGGGTCCGCGGCGGCAGCTTTGTAACCACCACGGTTACGTACGGGCGGGTCGCTCTTGGCGGCGCGGCGTCACCTCAAACGCTTTGCGAAAGCCGCCGCGCCGGCCGCTACGCGCTATCACTGCTCATGCCGCTCCACGCCATACGTCTGCCGACGCCGCGCGGCGGCAATGCGACGCGAGACATCCCTCAAACAAGAACTCGCCTGGAAGTATGCTATGATTTCACATTATTTGACCCATGGGGCACCGCTCAACTTGCTAGGAAGCCACAATAATATTCTAAAACTAATTCATGTATCATTTTTTGAATCGATATATCATTTGCTTTACCTATTCATCTAAGATACCGTGATGGCACGCGGATAGTTGCACAGGTATAAGTGTTTTCCAGTTTTCAGATAGAATGAAAAAAAAACAATCGTACATTGCTATGTGAATATATTATGTAGACAATAATGTACCTATATATGGTAACATCACTAACATCGCTTATCACATAATATCGGCACATAACTCATAAACACGTTTCCAGTAACTATTTCCTGGAATATCCTTCTCTTTGACAGTTTGGCAACAAGGCCGGTTATTTCTTGTTATCGGCCGGCCTAAAGTTATCTGTCTCACTCTAAGTAGGACGGATCAGTGGGAGGCGTGTCGGAACCGATTTTTTGATAGTTTTTCATCAATCTTTCCGTTATTATTAGAGATATCGAAAAAAAGTTTTTTTTATTTGATTGAATATCTAGGATTGCGTTGTACTACGCTCAGAAATTTCGTAAAAAGAAATAAATTAAAAAACTAAGCAAAGTATCTTTTTGAAAAATCAAGTTTTTCAAAAAAGCTTTGCGACATTCGAGACATATTGTGTCACTAATTATAAGAACAAAATTAGAAAGTTCTAGTATCGGTACATTTTGAAATATTATTGAAATAAAATTCAAGAAATCTAGTACAAAAAATACCCACAATCCTCGAAAAAACTATATACATTCAACGAAATACACCCTATTAGAAGGCATGACAATATAACATCAATAAAAAATAGCTATTACTGGAAATATAAACCGTTTATAAAACGTGACGAAAACGTGACGAACCACCTTAACATTTACTCTGAATTTGTGATGAGACAGGTATTGGACAACTGGAATGGCGGTATACCTATTGGCGGAAGCAAAATATCTAACTTAAGATTTGCTGACGATACAACCCTTATTTCTGCTTCTCAGGAAGAACTAGTAGCTCTATTGAACGTTTTAGAACAACACAGTGCAGCATATGGTCTTGGTATTAACTACAACAAGACCAAGGTTATTATCGTAGATAGAGAGCATGACAATCATCGAGAAATAAAGTCAATAGGCCGTTGTGAGGTAGTTCAAAGTTTTGTGTACCTCGTTTCTTTCATCGACAATTCAGGTAGCTGTGAGAATGAGATTCGACGGCGCATTCGACAGGCACGACAAAGCTTACTAAAATATGGCGTGACCATAACATCACTAAAGCTACCAAAATGTCAGTGGTTCAGTCTCTTGTATTCTCCATATTTTTGTATGCCTCGAAAACTTGGACTGTTAAAAAGGCAGATCGAGCTCGCATAGATGCTTTTGAAATGTGGACGTGGAGGAGAATGCTGAGAATTCCTTATACCGCCCATCGAACTAATGTTTCCATATTGGATGAGCTCGGTAATCCAAAGAGACTATCCTGCATTGTGTCGATGAGAATGCTTACATTCTTCGGACATATTCACAGAAGCGATAATATGGAGAAACTTGTAGTTCAGGGTCACGCCCCGAGTGGGCGGCGCCGTGGCCGTTCCCCTACACGCTGGGTGGATACGACGAAACAGTTGCTAGATATGAGTATCAAGAGCGCCACTGAACTGACAGTAAATTGCGAACGATGGCGAGCTACAGTTCTCAAAACTATTGATAATATTCGTGTCTGCAATACTCTAGCTCCGACTTAATGCATTTTACGAGTTCACAACATGTCTGTTAGACATTGTGACTATGATGATGATATTATATTTTTTGTTTTAATCAACTTATCCCTTTTGACATTATAAAATTTGTATCTGATTCCTGTTTTTTGTAACTGAATTGTTCAACTCAAAATTATCTGTAATTTTTAGAACTTGTTGCTATCTTCATTGGTTAAGTGTAAACGTAGCTCTATGTAAACTTCGCCAATGAGGTGTTCTATAGTTTTTGTTAAAAATAAAGACGACGTTATTATTATAAATCATCTGAGAGGGTTCAGAGTGCGGCGTATACGGCAATCTGAATCCTTCCGATTTCACATGTTTATTTTTCTGGATTAAGAACTCGACATTCCCAGTAGCAAGGAAAGTTGGCAATATTTTCCCAATATCCAAAAATAAAGGCTTGGAGTTGTACTCAGACATTAGACCTATTACTATACTACCTGCAATTTCGAAGACACTGAACCACTCTTTACACTGACATTTTAGTAGTTTATTTTAAGTTTATTAAATCATGTCTTGGAAAAATGACATCACGGATATAAACGAACCGTTCGATCATTCATTTGTAAGAAACAAAGTATTTGAGTAGTGTCCTTTCATTGGTATATGCAAGCAGAACATTCAATTTTCTTGCGATTCCGCCTAATTACCCATGTAATTGCCAGCAATTTGCATTTAACAAACAGCTGCGGTCGCAACTTATTTCTTTTAGCATGTAGTCAAGTTGTATGTAGAAGTTTTCTTCATGCTCACACGAGTTTCCGGTGCTTAAATTCATGAATACCTTGAGGGAGATATACATTCTGTTCACGAGTAGATACATATCGTTACATTGTTTCAATAATACATGAGATTTATTAACACGTGTCTTTTTTGATACGCCTTGTGGTTGACTACGTATCTTGGTGTGGCCTAGTCGATAACCTGACGTGAATGCATCATGCAAAAAACTGCGTCAAGTTTCGTAACTCAGTACTTTTCACATAAGCTCGGTAGCAACGAGTCTGGTACACAGACGTGGTTGTGGTTGACTACGTTTCTTGGTGTGGCCTAGTCAATAACCTGACGTGAATGCATCATGCAAAAAACTGCGTCAAATTTCGTAACTCAGTACTTTTCACATAAGCTCGGTAGCAACGAGTCTGGTACACAGACGTGGTTGTGGTTGACTACGTTTCTTGGTGTGGCCTAGTCAATAACCTGACGTGAATGCATCATGCAAAAAACTGCGTCAAGTTTCGTAACTCAGTACTTTTCACATAAGCTCGGTAGCAACGAGTCTGGTACACAAACGGCTCACTTACCGATAAAGGCTGCTGCAGCATGTAAAAATTCGTGACAGTGGTCACGGAGCAGACGCCGAGCATCAGCAACGCGGCAGCAACCCGACCGTCAAAAAATTCCGTATTACCCAACGCTGTCGCTTGTTGCTTGTTGGTCGTCTGATGTCACAAAAATGCACTTTTCGCACTGAGATTAGCGCCACTAGCGATTGGGTAGCAGATGACAGAACTAATGCTTTGTTTCATTCGCCGACAGGTACATTTTAGGTTATGTTGTCAGTTATTGTCCGTCGTGATTTTGACAGCAATCTCCGCCTGTCGCTTGCCGTGCGCAAGATACGTAATGTAATAAGACTGCGACGTTGGGATCTGCGGGCCAAAAACAAAGCTATCTCTTAAGGGAGACAACACGGTATTCCAAGCAGAAATATTTGTGTATATGCGATTTTAGTTTGTGTCTCTCGTAGTCATGAATTTCAAGGGCCCATGAGGCGAATTACTATGCGCTCTGATAGCTAGGCAGCCTTAAAGGCCTTGAGTGCTTGAGGTTTCACATTAAGGCTCGTTCTGCAATGTAGAAAGGTCTTGGATGACATGGATGACATTCGGTATGACATCAGGTGTCAGTCATGTGTAAAGGGACCATTTTTTTCTAACGTCAATGCGGGACGGCTTGGCGCGTAGCCTAATGAGAGATCTAGCCCGGACACTGCTTGTGTGACGTCACAGCTAAAGAAGAAACACCGCCGCCGACGCGTTAGTCTGACGTCACACGTCAAAATCTATGTCATTTTGGGTTATGTGACCTCAAAATGACGCGTTGGCCTTACATTTTCCGGGACAGTGTAAATGCGGGATGGCTCGTCTGAAACCGGGAAAATCCGGGACGAATGGTCACTTTAGTCATGAAATGTGGGTGCCGAGTCATGCTGGAGATTGCGGTAATGAATCGGCGGACAGGCTCACAAGGCGAGGGTCGGGAAATAAGTCTCATGGGATGGAGAGGAATCTATGCCATTTGCGTCAGGCTAGGGAACTTATTTTAGGACCTCTGGCTATGGTGGGGCGGTTCTGTCTCTCACTGGACAGAAGCCAGCTAAGGTTACTTGTGAGCCTGCTATCTGGCCATAACACCTTCACTTCACGTCACTTGTATGTGATGGGAGTGGCAAGCGACCCGACCCCGACATGTGCACGATGTAACAAGGAGGAAGAGTCTCGGTATAGCTTATATATCGCTGTGAAGCTCTTGGGTATCACAGACAGACTATACTAGGTTCAAGATGGGCAAGATCCAAGACCATCCTCACTTTTGTGATGTGGGCTGGACTTGACAACTAGAATAAGGAGAGGTTCAGAAGGGTCCGCTTGTAAGCTCTTTTCACCCAAAAAATGTTTGTCGCCAGTCTCACAAGAAAGAAAAATGACTAAGTATTAGTGGAGGTACTGCCGCATTTTAATGATATTATTGTAACTTCCAATAAACTCAGTGATAATCACAATCCAGTGGCGTAACTACCATAAGACAAACGTGCACAATGCGTTGGGGTCCCCTCGCTTGGGGGCAGCACATTCAAAACAAATCCGTAGCAATCACAAACCACAAGCCTAACCTCAAACCTGCAACGATTGTTGACATTGACGACGCATTGTCGACATGTCGAGGTCAACAATGAAAATCGACGCAATGACGCCTAAAGCTTATATTCAGATACACATTCCTATTGGTTGAAATATTTTGATTTGACATCATTTTGAATATTTCAACCAATACGAACAGTTTCGTACCGTCGTATCGTCGGATGTCGTGTGCATATGAATTAAGCTTAACTCTGCCGTGATAGCATTGGTGAGAATTTAGAAGTACAATATTCGTCCTTCAAGCAAAGGAGCACATTTGAAGGCCTGCTCATCGATCAGTTCACCCTTCAGGAAAGTATCCGATTATAGCAAATATTTCCTCGCCCAAAGGACATATCCGCTCCTCCCGTTGGCAATCGAGTACAGATTTTTAATCGCCACTTTCCTCTGGGTATAATCAATTTTTCGTTAATTGCTTTCATTTACCTACAGCCTCCAGCTTGAAGAGAAACGTGCGTAAGCTGATGGTATATTAATTACCTGCAAACACCTGTTTCTTGTCATCAGGAGTTTGTGGCTGCCTGATGGCGATGTGTACATTTTCTACAAGACAGATTGAGGACTCACAATCACAATTTACCTGCTGAGAAAACTGAAGTTATAACAGTGTGTCTCGTGGTCGTCCAACAAACTTTGAAAGTACAATTAAAGCTGTCAAGAAAAAATGTTGGAAAACAGGGTTAATTATATTTTTTAAATCTCAATGTCTTTATTACAATAACTAGTTGAAGTTGGCACAGATATTATGACCAAAGGCGCTTCCAAGGGGGGGTAGAGGGGGTAATTACCCCCCTCAGAACACGGAACAAAAATGATTAATTAAAAATATGATGCATTGAAATTTAACTGTATGTTTATTGCTTTAAATATATTTTTCTGTATACATTATTTATAATAAGTCTGGTTTTATTATATGTGTTTTGTTTTGTCTTAATTTTCCTTATAATAATAAAAACTGGAAAATACCTGTGTAATACGAGGGTTGCTTTATATCTCCGTCAATCCACCACTACGCAGACAGCTGTGTCACGCTTATTAGCGATCATCAGTGCGCCATAGGTCGATTGTCGGAAATAGAGAGCATCAGATTTTTCATGTCTACCAGACATGTGAAGCATGTGAGAGCAGGCGACAGAAAGGTTCTGCCGGTGCGCCATCTGGTACCCGAAGGTAACGGCAAACCAAAGAAAATCGCTGCTAAACAGCAGCAGACTTCTTGGTGGAACGCCACGGTGCGTCCGCTTGACCACCAGAGAGCGCGGTTCTATATACTGCTGCATATGAAAGTCGATATACGATATACGATGCTGCTGTTTAGCAGCGATTTTCTTTGGTTTGCCGTTACCTTCGGGTACCAGATGGCGCACCGGCAAAACCTTTCTGTCGCCTGCTCTTACCTGTGTAATGTTTAATTTGATCTTTGCGGCTGAAAAATTTTAATTTCATAATATTCATTTCTTACCGTATTATACCTTCATTTGACAAGATGTTTATTGTACCCTCCCCCCCCCTCTCCTTGACGGCGCTCACTACATTTTCCATAAAGTAACTACCCCCCCCCCCCCAGACAACCTTCCTAGAAGCGCCACTGATTATGACGTTATGCTTCGATTATTTGTCAAGCGATAAATGAGTCTTTTGGACTCATTAATCTTGCGATGGTGTGACTCGTTAATTCAATGAAACGTCTTACATCAATAATTTTCGTGCTCATAGATTTACGATTACTGTACACTGCGCTAATAACTACCACGCATGGATCTATATTTTGCCGATTACCAACACGATCAGCTAGAATAGATCATCTACTATGAATGAATGAATTAAAGCTGGCCCACACATCTTACTCAAGCTACTCATGTTCTCAAGTCAAGTCCTCATCAAAAGTGTGAGGATAGCCTTGGGTCCTGCCGATCTTAAGTATTCAGGTTCAAGAACCCTTGAACCTAGTATAGTACACCTGTGATACGCAAGGGCGTCACAGCGACATAGAAATCATAGAATGTCACATACAAGTGACCCCACGATCACCAGTGGTCCCAAATTAAGTTCTCTAGCTTAACGGAGATGTCCAGATATTCCTCTCCATCTCATAAGATGTTGATTTTGGCACCACACCTGTGTTTTCCCCGAGAATAGCCACCACAGAGAAGCGACCAAACCTGTCGGCACCTTTGATGTTCGGCGGGTCATTATTAGTAACCTTGAATCGGCTTGAAATGACTCGCATTCACAATATTACACTGAGAAAAATATTTTCGTCAATTTAATAATTTGTTACACGGAAAAAATAATCAATTTTATAATAATCTATTATGAGTTGTGATGTGTATTTATTGCGTATGACACAACACATACTTTCAGGAAATTTAACTTTTTCTTCCAGTGTATCGTGGAGTTTGACATTTGTCCACAATAACCCCGCGCATGCGTTATGAAATTCGGTCCCTGCTGTGTCGCTTCTCTGTGGTGGCTATTCTCGGGTTTTCCATCTAATCATACCTGCTGCCAGCCACACAGTCGGCTCAAAACTAAGGAAATTATCCCTCCACTCCACCCTCACCTTGCGAGCGCGTCCGCCGTTTCATTACCGCAAACTCCAGCATGACTCGGCACCCATATAAGTGTACTCTGTAACTTAGAAGATAGAAACGTCTTTCTATCACCATGACGACCAAGACGTTCGGGCAGTTTCGGGTGCCTAATACCACAACTTGCTGCTACGCTGACATATTTAAGAAGCCACCCGATCCCATAGTATACATAGTGCATAGAAACACGTTTCTAAATTACGGAGTATCGGCGCTGATGCTGATGTCTTGCCAAAATGTCATCCAAGACCTACCTTCATTGCTAGACATTCGCGAATTGACTTGATTTTCAAGCTACTTGACTTGACTTGATATCAAGTCAAGATCAAGTCAAGTATTTGTTTTCGACATTCAAGTCAAGTCAAGTAGTTACACATCAGGCAACTTGAAAATCAAATTTTTCAAGCTAACTACTTGACTTTTCTTGAAAAAATAATTATTTTTTGATATTAATCTGATTAACTGCCAAAACGCAATAACAGTACAAATCTATGTATATAAAGATGTAATCTTGTATTTTAAAAAAAACATCCAAAAACGAAAACTCCAACAAACTTAAATAATGGATGTAATAATATGAAATAAAAATACGAAATATTCTGAATTATGACAATAATACATAGAAAAACAACAAACTCAAATGGGGGTGGATTGGCTCAGTGGTTAGAGTTCGATTCTCGTTAGAGGCAGAAATTTATTTCTGGTTTTTTCAATCAAAAATAAATATCCATAAAAAAAACTCAGCGAAGAATCCCCACCTGAGCCTTCATTGTTGGCTTCTAATTAACAGTGCTGTTCCTAGTGTGGCGCCGGAAAACAGTAACAAAGCCTACACAGATCACGAGGCTAATGACCAGAGCAATCGATGCTGATGACACAGAAGTAAAAAAAATGTAATATCCTCATTTGTCATCCATGATTTTAGACACATAAGACTTCTAACAAAGATATCACCTAATCGATTTCTTGTTTTGGTAAGAGTTAAGGCAGCTCTAGAGAACTGCCTTTCAACTGGAGCTGAAGAAGCTGGCGTCGCCAAAAAGTCTTTAGCCATTGCGGCAAGGTTTCGAAAAATACATTCGTGTCTTTTCCACCACTCTAAAATATCTTCAGTACTGTCCCTTGCCGCTCGAATACTATTTATAATCTGTTCATCGGTTTCGTCTTGATCAGGATTCCTGTCAAGTTAGATAGCCCACGAATCTAGTCTATCGAGCAGCATATTAATGCAAAAATGATGGAAATATTCTTAAAAGATTAAGGTACTGGCAAATTCGATCAATTAACGATCATTCTGTGTCGGTTGGCTTTAAAGCTTCAAAGTCATTGGGTGCCTGCTTACTGTCGTAACCTCGGTGATTCCCCTATTTTAACGCTTCGATTCGCATCTTACAGATCGATATCAAGTAATATCAAGTAGTTTGATTTTACTTGATATCAAGTCAAGTAGTTCAGATCGAAAATCAAGTCAAGTCAAACATCAAATTTTCAAAAACTTGAGCTTTCAAGTCAAGTATTTAAGAAAAAACTCAAGCTACTTGGCTTAATGAATCCCTATGCATTGCAGAGCGAGCCTTGGTGTAAACCTACAAGCACTTAATGCTTTTAATGGCCTGGCTGTCAGAGCAGATAGTAATCTGCCTCATAGGACTCCAAATTTCGTGAATACAAAGACACAAGCTAAAATCGCATATATTTCTGCTTGGAATACCATGGTGTATCTTTCAAGAGAGAGGGAGAGCTTCAGCGTTGTGCTTGCTATTACAATTGTACTAAATCTATTACATTTTGCCCATAGCTATTACACTGCTACTACAATAGCGAAAATAACGAAAATCTATTACATTTTAAAAAAATCACAAATTTCAGAACATATTTCAAAAATATTCAAATTACGGCTACAGTCCTAGTTATGCGACTCTATCCGGTAAGTGAACGGGACGATAATTACCGATCATTTACACCCCATCTCGTGTACTGTTTGTTCATTTTACAGCAATTTTAAATTTCTTATTTTCTTGAACTCCACTATCCAGGGTGTCCCCGAATTTCCTTAACACGTGATATAGTAACAAAAAGAAAGTTCGAACGAAAACTGAGTGGAATTTTTGAAAGTACTATCGGGTGTATAATCACATGCGTACAGACATTTTTTTTGTACTTCATAACAACATACATGAGGTCATTATTTTCTTTAAAATCTCATAGTACCTTTATTTCATACACAAACCATTTTTTCCCAATTTTATAAACATAAGATAAATAAAATAAGGATTTTTTTGTATCATAATGTTTTTATAATAAAAAAGGATAAAAAGACATTTGTTTTCGAAAATGTTTATCAAATACCCTTTAAAACCCACCTAGTTTTTGTGTTTTTTGCATCAAACAAATTCCTATTTTGTTTATATTATGCTTAGGATTTTACGCAAAAAGTAAGTTTGCGTACAAAATCAAAGAAACCACAAGATCTTAAATAAAATAGGAATATCATTTACGGAGGAAAACCTATGGGGTGCTATTCGTTTGAACCTCTTTTGTTACGAGAATACCATGTGTCAAGGAATTTCAGGGACACCCTGATTACTGAATAAACAAAATGTTAGGGTTTGACGCTAACACAAAGATGCATCCATACGCCCCCCACCCCCCCCCCCCGTATTATTATTATTTTGACGCCCTTGGATGCTATTGCATTATTGCAAGCATAATTTGCACATCACTGAATAAAACTGATACCATAATAAGTCGAAATTTATGTTTCTCATGGCTAGATGGCGCACAACTTCGAATCTATTACAATTTGTTGCAATCTATTACATTTTCCAGTACAATTTTCTTACACCAAAAGCACAACGCTGGAGAGCTTTCTTTTGTCCCGGAGCCTTCGTCGGTTAGTGAGCCATTTGTATACGAGACTGGTCCTCTCCCCTCAAAAGGCTACCTGCCGCTTGACCCCCACTCTTCCTTTGACGCATTAAATTTATCTAGGAGAAATTATATCACTCCTCATTATGTAGGATAAAGTCATCCCTTTGCAGTCCAAGAGGATGACAGAGTGTATCCTGCCAGGACCCACAACTGGAAGTATATCCAATAAATACTGTCTAAAGTCTATGATTGCCGGTCATTAATATTACGAACCAGAACAGTCATTCGTAATATTAATATCACAGTCAACATAAGTTCTGGGTGAGACTTCTGAAAGTTAATGACTGAGCTCGTGAAAGTCAAGCCTTAAAGTTTATTGAATCAAGGCGTAAAGTTTATTATTGCATATATTCACTGTTCATCGATCAGCGACAACAATATAATTCTTGTAAACATGGAGGGCTTTGTCTGACAATCAACAGCCGTTAATTCAATGAATGTTTACATTGCATTGACGTTTCGTCATATTTTAATTCATAGATCAATGTTAGTTCTTTCATTGTTTCAATGTATTGCTTCATTAATCTAAATTCAGCACTAAGACAATTTTCTAAATAAAATGTACCTAACACGAGTATATAAAATTATATAGTTTAATTACTCTTCATTTTTCATTTCATTGTAAACTGGACTCTAGTTCCTTGAAGCCAAGGTCAAACTCTCAGTTACCTGCAACCCCAATAACTACCAGCATTACTAGCGTACACCTATCATATCACATCAACGAATTCGAATAGGTTAGAAAAAGCAACGCCCATGCTCTAACAGTCATGTGAGTGTGGTGTGCCCAAGATCCCGTTGTTATTATTTACTGCGTTCATAAGTACGATGTTATTTTTCACAGAAATCTGCGGGATTTAAATTTTATGGAATTGTTTAAAATAGTCCTTAAACATTCATGCACTGTTAAAACCCAAAATTCATTCAAAACTATAACAATTAATCCGAAACGATCAACCAAAACAAAGTAGCTATTTATATTATGCCTCTACATGAGTGCTGTTATTTTTAGGGTTCTTTACCTGCTACCTGTACAAAGGGTATATGGATTTATCAGCGGTCAGTGTGCCAGCTGCCCCGTTCGATTGTGGACACAAACAAAAACTTTGTTTACTTCTTCTAAGCTACTCGAATTCGTTGTATCAAATAATAAGATAACGTTCCTGTGTACACTTCCAAGCTCCAAACTGGACACAGAGAAATAAACTGACCAGAGTATGCAAACTTGACAGTCTGAGAAAATCCGTTCTACAGCGATTTGCGTCTCAATCTTTCAGCTTATTACTATCCACCGATAGAGGGACATAGTTGTTGGATTCTGCTGTATCCAGCATCTCAGCGCTTCACAGATCAAGGTCGATAGTCTTACGAGGGGCGTCGGATATTGTGTGCAACAGGAAGGCCGAAGTTCTTCAAAAACATATAGCAGTATTGCCTGAGGTGACGGGGATGGAAAGATGGCAACAGACAGAGCATCAGACAGACAGATCGACAACAAATGATTTTTGTCATGTGGATGAGATGATAAATGGTCCAAAAGAACATATTAGTCAATGCCAATATTGATTAATCGCATGACCAAAGGGGCGGAGAGCAAACATTCTAGTTATAAAGACAATTAAATTAAGTTGCTATTCAAAATGATAACATTAGTGACTCAATACCTTCCAATTCAGAATTTCAGAGCAAAACTATACTCGCTATAATATACAATAAAATACAATTAAAGTTAACGAGAAAAAATGCGAAGAAAAAGGGTCAACATTTTCATTAATTTTTTTTTAGCGCCATACCTTGATTAATTATCGACCGATTCACGACATTTTAGACTCATTTTATAGGAGAATGACTGGGCATGTCAACTAAAGCAAAAAACGATAATACCTGACAATTTATAAGGCTAAAAAATTCACCAAACTGAAAAAAATTTTGAACTGGATTTATTTGGGTTACTTACAAATAATTTGAAAAAAAAGCCGAATTAGTGCTACATAAACATATTGCTTGTCGTTAGACAGAAAACATCCTGCTAAACATTAAACTGTGTTTATAAATGGGGACTAATATGGCTTTTTTCCAAATTATTTGCAAGTACCCAAAACAAGTGCATTACAATTTTTTTTTAAGTTTGGTGGATTTTTTTAGCCTTAGAAAGCGTAGGATATTATTTTTTTGCCTTAGTTGCTATGCCCAGCCATTCCCCTATAAAATGGGTCCAAAAAGTTGTGATTCGCTCGATAAATAATCAAGATATGGCATTACAACTGCGTGAACACATGGCGCTGTGATACAGAAGCCATAATACAAAAAAGCCTATTCTGTCGAAAATTTTAGTGCTACATACACCAATTGCATGTGGTAAGTCAGGAAACATCCTGCTAAATATTAAAATGTCTTAGTAAATAGGCACTAATGCGGCTTTTTTTCAAATTATTTGTAAGTGACCCAAATAAGTGCATTTCAAATTTTGTTTTTCAGTTTGGTGAATTTTTTTAGCCTTAGAAATTGTCAGGTATTATCTTTTTTTTGCTTTAGTTGATATGCCCAGTCATTCTCCTATAAAATGAGTCCAAAATGTCGTGAATCGGTCGATAAATAATGAAGCTATGGCGCAACTGCGCGAACCCATGGAGTCGTGTTACAAAAATTGAAAATGTAATAAAAAATTAATTAAAAGGTTGGCCCCTTTTTTTTACATGTTTTCTCGATAACCTTAGTTGTATTTTCATACCTCAAAGTTTGTCGACATGATGGTGGAACACATTGTATACGCTACTGAAAAAGGAGTGAAAATACTTCTGATCATAATAGACTTTAAAAAAGAAGAAAAACTATAAAAACCAAAAATATTCATTAATAAAAGTTAGTAGAAGCCATTCTAGAACAAAGACAAATACTACCGCAAGAAGGTCAGGCATAGATCAGAGAGCCTTTGGAAGTACTCATCCATCTCCAGATTAAATTCGATAAAACAGAGTGGAAAATATTCAAAGCTTTAAAAAATATAGAAATTAGTTGGAGGGGCAGAAGACCCACTTTAAACCAGTACAAGCCTCAAAAAAATAGTAACCAGGAGTTCGTCAAAAATGTCTACTCTTCGCTTAATTTTTCAACATTTTTTAAAGGAAAAGGTTGTAAATTTATTGTAGTCAGACAATCAGATATATATGAGTTGTTTACATTTCTTTCAGGTCTCAATCAGTGTCACTTCTATAGTGCAGTTACGATATGTAGACCTGAGTAATGATAAAACCGTAATTATCTATACAAAGTATATATTAAAGCAATTCAAAAAGTGATAGGAGATCAAAATAATCGAAAATACCAATTTTCAATAGATAAAAACAAAACAAGTTGATCTATTTATTGTGTATTGACATCCGATTATACACAGACATATAAAAATTTGACTACACTAATGTCCGTGTCAGCTTTATCGCCAGGGCAATAAAACATGCCGAAAGGGATAACAGTCACCCCACTCGTCGGCTTCTTTTGAAGGATTAAGATATCCTTTGTAGTGGCGGCACTCGGTAGAAGGACAAAAAATGTAAACAGCTGTTATATTTCTAACGCGTACTATACAAAGTTACACCGAAAGCTAAGTCAGATTCACAAACGAAACAGTATTTTTAGTGGAATCAGAGGTATAGATGAAGAAAATTAAGAACAAGCTCCTCTCATGTCCTAGTTCGTCCAGAACATTCTGGTCTGTAGCTAAGGCTATAAGTCAGAACTTTTCCTATTCGTCAATACCACCCTTGACCAGACAGGACAAATCCATCGCTTCTGCTCCTAAAGAAAAAGCAGACATCTTGGGGAAGCTCTTCGCAGCCAATTCTACTCTAGACTTTCAAGGAAGTACTCCTACCACCGCCATAAGTGTGAACTCTAGAATGGCAGAGGTCAAATTTCAACATCGAGATGTAAAAAGCATCCTCCAAAAACTGAACACCAATAAAGTTACTGGTCCTGACCAAATTCCAGCCATTGTCCTTAAACGCTGTGCCGCTGAGCTTGCACCTATTCTTTGCAAGCTCTTCAAACTTTAGTACGAACGAGGCGTGTTTCCCGCTTCGTGGAAGATTGGCTGCGTACAACCCATCCCTAAGAAAGGCAAGAAAACTGATCCTACCAATTATAGACCTGTGGCTCTTCTCAGCATCATGTCTAAGGTTATGGAGACTGTCATTAACACACAGCTCCTGAAATACCTGGACAACAATAACATCATAAATGATCGCCAGTACGCTTCCATAAGCACAGGTCTACAGGTCACCTCCTTGCCTACGTCACTCACTTGTGGAACAGAGCAATAGACAATCATGGCGAATCCCGTGTTGTTGCACTTGATATATCGAAAGCTTTCGACAGAGTATGGCATGACGGACTTCTGGCCAAGCTTGCTGCTTATGGACTACCACCTGGCCTGCGTCAGTGGCTAAATAGCTTTTTGAACGACCGATCTCTGTTTGTTGTAGCCGAGGGCTGTTCATCAGACGTATTTTCAATACACGCCGGTGTTCCTCAGGGATCTGTCCTACCCCCACACTGTTTCTGCTGTATATCAACGAGCTGCTGGAAATAACATCCAATCCAATCTACAGCTTCGCAGATGACAGTACATTAGTGTCGTGCATGGAACCAGGCAAGCCACTATCATCCCAGGAGACGGTACGTCAGCGACAGCAGCATGCCTCACAGATCAACGCTGATATCAAAACAATTGTCGAGTGGAGATTAGCAAATAAAGTACAGTTCAACGTACAAAAAACTCAGGCAACAACACTTACAAAGAAGTCTCACGATGGCTTACCAACCGTGGAAATGGAGGGTCACCCCATAGTCGAATCACCTTATCACCTTCTGTCAAACTTTTGGGAATCAACATCAACAATAACATGTCCTGGCACGACCACGTTGTCAGTATTGCTAAAACGGCATCCCAGAAGCTTGGAGTTTTGTTCCGCTGTAGGAAGTCGTATACACCAGAGCAACTGCTGCTGCTGTACAAGGCACAGATCCGACCATCGCTGGAGTATTGCTCCCATGTGTGGGGATGCGCTCCGAAGCGCTCTCTAAAGCTTATGGACACTATCCAGAAAAGAGCGATTAGACTAATCGATACGCCAAACCTCACAAAGGACCTCCACAGCCTGGAACATCGAAGGAGGGTGGCTGACCTATCCCTGTTTTACAGATTCTATCACGGAAGATGTTCGATTGAGCTCTGTCAGATAATAACACCACAGGCCGTCCGAACCAGGAAAACTAGAGAAGCTCTGCGAGCTCATCCTTACCAGGTCGAGGTCCTTACTCCCCAAACTAGTCTCCTCCAGCATTCCTTCTTTTGGAGAACTTCGACGCTGTGGAATCAGCTGCCGGGGAATTTGTTTCCCGACGGCTACAACCTGCAGCGTTTTAAATCTAACGTGAACCGATACTTGTCCTCTCGCAGCGCTTCTACAGCGCCATAGGCTTTAAGCCTTTGCGGGAAGCCGACCATAAAAAAAAGTAAGAAATATATGAGTTGTTTACATTTCTGTCACGTCTCAATTAGTGCCGACACTTCTATAGTGCAGTCACGTTATTATGTAGACTTGAGTAAAAACGTAATTATGTATACAAGATATATATTATAATAATTCAGAAAGTGGTAGGAGATCAAAATAATCGCAAATACCAATTTGCAATAGACAAAAACAAAATAAAATGATTTATTTATTGTATATTGACATCTCATTATACACAGACAATATACAATTTTGACTATACTAATGACCGTGCCAGTCCCCTAGTCAGCCCAGTAAAAAATGCCGAAAGGGGATTACAGTCATCGGACTCGTCGGCAGTCTTGTGAAGGCATAAGGCATACATTGTAGTGTCGGCACTCGGTAAGAGCACAAAAAATGTAAACAACTCATATTTCTGGCCCCAGCTATACAGGGTGGCCAATCGGGTGACGATAATAATTTTTTTTACATAGCCCGTACCGAGACCTATCCAAAACACCCTCCATGTATGTGTACCGATTATTGATAGTTTTCGAGTTATGATTTCTTTTTTTAAACTTGGAGATTTTCCAGTTTTTCCAAGAAATGGTCAAAAACAAAAATAAGAATGCTTTTTGGCTTTTATTTTTTTCAGCAATTATACTCAGTATTAAGCCTATTTTAATATCCAATAAAGAGGACCTGTACATCCGAACAATAATTAAGTACATTTTGGGCACAAGGTTTGAAATCTCTGTTTTTAGTCAAGAGACCAAAACCTTTAAAATAAAATTAAAAATACTTATGCCTGGTTCTGGAGCTCCAACCTAATCTTAAAAACTCTGCAAGATTTTGCACTTTCGAAATGATAATGAAAAAATAGCACTTATGGGGGCATTTTGCGCCGTACGCGTGACATAAAGGTAAAAAGGTGATAATTCACGAATTTCCAAAATGATTTAAAAAAACTACTATTTTACTTTATTATGACAAATTGAAGAAAAAAAACTCATAACAACTAATAAACATGATAATCATTGATATTTTTATCACTTTTAATAAAAAAAATAATACCTGTGCTTTTTGCTGTGTACTATTGAACTTCTGCTAAATTAAGTTGTATGGAAAGGTCTGGTACACAGACGGTTCACTCGCTAGAGAGGGCTCGGGCTCGGGAGTCTACGGACCCCATACAAGACTTTCACTCCCTCTTGGGGGGCACACCACACTATTCCAGGCTGAGATCTATGCGATACTTGCTTGCGTAAATCGTATTCGGGAAATTGACGGGTCTAGGAGGCGGATTACTATCTGCTCTGACAGTCAGGCAGCCATCAAAGCACTGAGTGCTTGGAAAATAACGTCGGGACTGGTCCTGGAGTGCAGGAGGGCTCTTGACGACATCTCAGCTAAACACACGGTATCACTGATGTAGGTACCTGGGCACGCTGGGGTAAAGGGTAACGAAATGGCGGATCATCTGGCCAGGATGAGATCCGGCAACAGTTTTGTGGGCCCGGAACCAGCCTTAGGACTATCTGCAAACTTGATTAGGAAAACAACTGAAGAGTGGATCCAGAATCAACACTTTCTGAGATGGAACAACATCTCTGGTCATCTCCGTCAAGCGCGGGAACTATTAGCAGGGCCTGCAGAGAGAATAGGACGATTTTATCTCTCTCTGGATAGGAGTAACTTGAGATTGCTAGTAGGCCTACTAACGGGTCACAACACCTTCAGGCGTCACTTGTTCGTGCTGAGGGTGGTCAACGGCCCAACGTGCACGTGGTGTGATGAAGAGGAAGAATCCTCGGCACACATCTTGTGTCGCTGTGAAACCCTGGGTCATCACAGGCAGACTATGCTGAGCTCAAGAACCTTGGAACCAATAGATATAAAACGGATAGGACCTAATAATGTACTTGCCTTTGCCAAAAGGGCAGGTCTTATGAACTAGCGCGGATAGAGGCGCAAAAGGGCCCATCGTGTGGCCTATGCACCAGCCACATTCCGTGCTGGATAGCCTCTGGTCCTTATTCATTCATTCATGACAAAGCAAGCCATACTATGTAGTGCGGTGAGCCAAAACTACGAAAAAGCAGCTAATCTAATCTTCCTGTTTCCATGCAAAAATTCTATTTACGACACTCTATTTCATCGGCATGTTCCCAAATGCACCTCAAATCGATGTTGCGGTAAAAAGAAGCGTATTCACTGCTTTTATCTAGAAGAGGCCATTAGAGAGATATCTGGAATATTCCAATTTCCTGGAAAATGCATCCAGAATTTCCTGCTGTAGGGAAGTCTCTCCCCAGTAAAGCGATTTCTTTAGGTGGAAAAAGGTGTAAATAGAAAATGGGATATTATCGACTTCTATGGTTTTGCTTATACAGGGTTGGTATAAAGTATGGAACCAAGCAAATAACTTTGGAACGGAAAGAATGATATTGCTGAAAATTTGCACGCAAGTGTAGTGACGTATAGTGCATCCGAAGACACTATGTTAGCTATTAATGTACTCCCGGTTTAACCGAAAGTACCGTCAACTTTTTTAATTTAAATGGGACACCCTGTATATTTTTGCAGATTTTAATACATCTTTTTTTTTACGAATACGTCCATAGTGGGTTGGGTGTTAGTTTCTGTAAAAACGGGAAACATAAAGCTTCTTCATATGTTTAAAATGCCGGCCATTTACCTCCTGACGTCCTGATCCTGATGTGCATTGATTCGACAAGGTAACTCAGCGATTTGTCAACAGACTTGCATATTGTCAGGAAGTAAACGGCGGACATTTTGAATGCCTGAGGTAATTCTTTGATAATTCATTTTAAATTTTCTTATTGGAACACATCAAATAAAATGAAGGTTTCAGTAAATAAAAAAGCTTTATCTTTCCCATTTTTACAGAAACGAATACTAAACCTACTATGGGCGTATTTAGAAAAAAAAGATGTATTAAAATCTGCAAAAACATACAGGGTGTCCCATTTAAATTAAAAAAGTTGACGGTACTTCCGGTTAGACCGGAAGTACATTAATAGCTAACATAATGTCTTCAGATGAATTATGCGTCACTACATTTACCTGCAAATTTTCAGCAATGTCACCCTTTCTTTTTCAAAGATATTTGCTTGGTTCCATACTTTATCCCAACCCTGTATAGAGCGTTTTCTTTGTCTTTTTAGATCAACAGCAAGACAGGATTGTGCCCTAGATTCCTTTTTTGTTCAACTGTCTACAACTACTTTTTGACAATTTGCAAAATAACTCCCTTTAAATTTCTAAAACAACAATACGATCCGTAGTTTTATATGCTTGAAATCTGGGAGAGGAAAATATTGAGTCGAATTTTTGAGGACATTAAAATGAAGAGAGGCAATGCAGAAAACACACAAATAAAGAAGTAGTTGGGACATATAACTATAAACCATATTACAAGCGAATGTGAACTGCGTGCGTTTCAGGGATCGCGAGAAGAGTTCTTCACAGCCACACCGTTGGCGCTGAAGTGGTTGAAAGAACTGGACATCAACTGTAAATACCAAAGACTATGTATCTTAGTTTGTAGCTGTATATATTTTAATTTAGCCTAGGTTATAATAGTTTTTTTTTAATCTATATTTACTATTGTCACGTTTTTGAGCTATACGATAAATAAATAAAATTTGAACGCCAGAACAGAGGGGTACCAGAGAGTCTTGTTAATAGGAAAAGGATTGAAAAGACAGAGAGAACGACAAAGAAAAAATGGTTGACAGAAGGACAGAAAGATTTACAAGAGATAAATGGAAAGGACAGGATATTATGGCATGCCACTGACATAGCTCAATTTTTTTCTACGACTTTTGATTTTAGTTAGTTGTTAATTTGGTTATGGTTGTACGTGCTGTGAGTCAACCTAAATAATTAGAAAAGTAGTATCACTACTTAGCCAGGCAGGCTGAAACTCTTTAGGGTTATTTATTTTATATATCCAAAATTTTGTATATTCAGCCCAATTTCATCACACTTTAACTTTGCTGTTTTCCATTCAAAAATAACTAAAAAAAGTTATAATATCATTTACAACAGAGGCCTTTTAATTGCCATATATTTCCAAAAAGAGCTATAACTTAATCAAAATTATTGCAAGTTCAACGGAAGTCGTGTCTTAGATAATTTGAGACTGCTGATTACAAATACGGTCGCAGCTTTGAGTTTCAGTCTCGTTTGACGAAAATCAAAAATTTCAGATCTTCAGGTTTGCCTAAAAAATCGAAAATCCTTATTTGGCATTCTATTAAGATGGAACCTCGTGTTTTGGGTAATTTGAGGGTACTGATTGTAAATCTGGTCGCAGTTCTGAGTTTCAGTCTCGTTTGACAAAAATCAAAAATTTCAGATCTTTCAAGATTTCAGGTTTGTCAAAAGAATCGAAAATCTTTATTTGGCTTTCCATTAAAATGAAACCTCGTGTCTTGGATAGTTTGAGGGTGCTGATTATAAATCCGATCGCTGTTTTGAGTTTCGGACCCGCTTGGTGAAAATTAAAAATTTCAGGTCTTTCAGATCTTCAGGTTTGCCTAAAAAATCGAAAATCTTTATTTGGCTTTCTATTGAGATAAAACCTCGTGTTTTGGATAATTTGAAGGTGCTGATTGTGAATCCGATCACGGTTTTGAGTTTCAGACTTGCTTGATGAAAATTAAAATTTCAGCTCTTTCAGATCTTCAGGTTTGCCTAAAAAATCGAAAATCTTTATTTGGGTTTCTCTTAAGATGAAACCTCGTGTTTTGGGTCATATAAGGGTGCTGATTGTAAATCTAATCGCTGTTTTGAGTATCGGACTGGCTTGGTGAAAATTAAAAATGTCAGGTCTTTCAGATCTTCAGGTTAGCCTAAAACATCGCAAATGTTTATTTGGCTTTATTGAGATAAAACATCGTGTTTTAGATAATTTGAAGGTGCTGATTGTGAATCCGATCGCGGTTTTGAGTTTCAGACTTGCTTGATGAAAATTAAAAATTTCAGCTCTTTCAGATCTTCAGGTTTGCCTAAAAAATCGAAAATCTTTATTTGGATTTCTATTAAGATGAAACCTCGTGTTTTGTAGCATATGAGGGTGCTGGTTGTAAATCCAATCGCTGTTTTGAGTTTCAGTCTCGTTTGACAGAAATTAAAAATTTCAGATCTTTCAAGATTTCAGGTTTGCCAAAAAAAATCAAAAATCCTTATTTGATATTCTATTAAGATGGAGCCTCGTGTTTTGGGTAATTTGAGGGTACTGATTGTAAATCTGGTCGCAGTTCTGAGTTTCAGTCTCGTTTGACAAAAATCAAAAATTTCAGATCTTTCAAGATTTCAGGTTTGTCAGAAGAATCGAAAATCTTTATTTGGCTTTCCATTAAAATGAAACCTCGTGTCTTGGATAATTATTTGAGGGTGCTTATTATAAATCCGATCGCTGTTTTGAGTTTCGGACCCGCTTGGCGAAAATTAAAAATTTCAGAACCTTCAGGTTTCCTGAAAAATCGAAAACCTTTATTTGGCTTTCTATTAAGATGGAACCTGATGTTTTGGATAACTTCATGATGCTGATTACAAATCCGGTCGCAGGTTTGAGTTTCTTCCAGACAGTAAAAACGATATTCTAACCTCAATCGGACATACGCAAAATACAAAATTTTCAATGCATCTATATTGATGAACAATTTACAGTTCCTTACTATAAGTCCATTCAATAAAGCCATATATTCTAGTAGCTTCATTCACTTTTGCTGAATCTGCTCATTAAAACTGAGACTTGAATCAAACCATCCACCAAGATTCTTCACCAAACAAACAAGGTTTTTTTATGGCCAGCCTTCCGCAAAGGCTGAAAGCCTATAGCGATGTAGAAGCGCTGCCAGCGATAAGTGTCGTGCACGTTAGATTTGAAACGCTGCAGGTTTTAAAATTCATATTCCAATACTGAATAGGTTCCATAAATTTAATTTACAGAAAGCTCTCACACTATAGCAAACTACAGCTCGCAAGTTTTCGAGCGCCTCAAACATGAATGGAATAAATATATTTTTTTCATGTATTCCACCCTTCGCCAATATGTGTTAAGGCGTTACAAGTCAAACCCTTACCATATAAGGGTGAAATTACCCCCCACGTGGATCTTTGGTGATGGCCTCAGGAAGGAGGCCAATTAGAGGGGCCCCCTAGAGAAGCTGTCAACGCATTTCGGTGTTTGCCTGATAATTAGAGCAGAATGCGTTCGTTGTGGCCCATTGTTGGGACACGAACCAACCACGGTCTGCCATTGTCATCGATAAAAAAGTGTGAAATAATCGTTAGGGTCGGAGATTTAAATTCTGAAAGAGCAAATGCGCCCAGACACACTGCGTATATACGTGGGGTAGAAAACTTCAAACTATTAAGAAATAGGCTGCTAAAATTTTCAGCTGAAAATATTTTTTCAAATATTTTTAGATAGTTTTGTTCAACCTTACATATATTCTATATATTAGATATTGTTTTCTAGTATTCAACTTTCCACCTGTCTGTTTGTCGGTCTGTCTGTCGGTCTGTATGTCGGTCTATCTGTTTGTTGGCATTTTTCTATCCTCGTAATATCACTAACCGCTGCATGGATTGTTATAAAATTTGTGTAGCGATATGCTCTAGGGTCGTAGTAGATAGTGCTGCTATAATTTTGAAAATCGGTGAATGGGCAGCGGAGTAATTAGCAGAAAACAGAAGTGAATTTCTAGAACACCTGAACAGCGTACATGAAAACATCAAGTTCACCATGAAGGTAGAACAAAACAAAAAATTCGCCTTCCTTGATGTTCTTCTAACAAGAAAAGGAGTTACATTAGGACACAAGGTAGGTATATAGAAAACCAACTCGTACTGACCGGTACTTACATAAAGAATCAAACCACCACCCACCTCAGAAGTACGGAATTATTAGAACTTTACAGAACGGGCTAGAAAAGTATGCGAACCAGAAGAACTCGACACCGAACTGGAACATCTAAAGAATGCTCTTAAGGCAAATGGTTACACAGAAAAGGAAATAACAAGAACAATGGGAAGAAATAGGGCAAAACCAGAACCTAAACCGATAGTAAAAGCTTTTCTACCCTTTGTGCCTGGAATAACAGACAAAATAGGAAAATTATTAAGAAAGGAAAACGTCAAGACCATCTACAAGCCCACAAGAAAGATACAGGAATGTTTGAGAACGGTGAAGGATAAAATAGACCCACTCACAACACCGGGGGTTTATCGCATACCATGCACAGGTGGGAGTGTATACATAGGAACAACGAAGCGATCTATAAACACAAGAATTGCAGAACATAAGGCTAGCTGTCGACTAGGCCATACGGGCAAATCAGCGGTAGCCGAACATGCGATTAAGGAGGGAAGTCACAGGATCAAGTTTGAAGAAACTCAGGTTCTTGCCGCAACGTCTTCATACCATGCCAAACTTCACAGAGAAGCCATCGAAATACAAAAACATCATAATAATTTCAATAGGAAAGAAGAAACACAGAAAGTCAACCGGACATGGGTACCCATTCCAAACGACCTGAAGACACTACCATATCGCGAAGGGGCGGGGCTACCAACGCTACCTGGTTGGGCCACGTCACCATTAGCAGGTATAAATACAGGTGCAGATCCACCAGCCGCAGCCGTCAGTATTTTGTAAGTCGCCGAAGTGAAATAGCTTCTGAAGATGCCATCCACTCGTGGTGGTGAAACGTCAAGCTTTAACGTTAAACGACGCCGGCCTAAAAACCCAAGAACCACAAATTCATTAGACGATGGCCGCGAAAGCCTTACACAGAAAACAGAAAATATCAAATATTTCTCAAACTTAGTTTTTGGGATTTTGGGGATTCCTGATCATTTTTTGCTTTTTTGGGTGGGAATGAAATTGAGGTAGTTGGGGGTGGAGAGTTGTAAAGCTAAACATTGACCTGTGAAAGAAAGACCTAGCGGCATAATATACTTTTCTAGGTCTGTTACGGAAACGAGAATTTTGTCATGTATATGTTACGGTCAAAGATGATATTTCGGTCTTTAACGATATTGGCCGGTCATTGTCGTGAATGTCCTATTACAGCGGGACGTCCTGATAATGACCGGCCAATAGCGTGAATATCCATGTAAACTGGGCACTGTTGATAAACTGGGAATGGGTTTACGTTTTTACGACTTTGCCCGGGCAATCTCGTTAATGTCCGCTCAAGAGTGGGCTGTCAAGGTTTGAATAAAATATAGGTTGTGTTATTCTCATTTTGCCATTTTTGTGTCTGTTTGTGTAAGTCGAGTGTGAGTTTAACAGCTTTAAGCATACAGTAGGTGATAAATATGAGTGCAATGCGTGAAAAATTCATTCAATCATTAACGGATGCTTTGATCTTGTTTTTATAGACATGTTTTAATATTTTAATTCGTCATTTAACGATTAGGTATTTTCCTTCCAATTTTTTTGTGAAGCGATGAAAATATATATATATATATATTTTTTAAAATGTTCATCATATTTTATCAAACAGCTGCCCTAATCTGTAATATCAACTTTGGCCATGCATTGATGGTCGATGCCGTGAATGGCCGGACAAAGATGCAAAAACTAAAATACTTTCAACCTTGTCCACGACAGACGGGCATTCTCGTTATAGCCTGGGCAATAACGATATTGGCCTGCATATTTGGCTTCTAACGTTAATGCCCGGCCAATGTCGTCAATGCCCAATTTACAACAGTGGCCGTAACATATACATATGAGTATTGCTTTAGATTTTTCTGTATTGTGTAACCTGAAAATTGTTAAATTGACTTTAGTGACATTTTGACACAGTATTATTACCGTAGCGAGGATGGAAAACGCATATAGCTATTAGAAATAGTGTCAATGGCGGCGCAGCACTATAAAAACAGTTCAAACTTTCTTTTTAAGGGTTTTTGGGTTCCTGATCCCTTTCCATTTTTTTATAAGGGGAAAAATTGTGGTGGTTTGAGGGTGGGGGGTTTTGAAACTGAAAAAGTTGTTGTATTAGTTGTTGGGCTTGGGTTATCTTTGATGAATCGCAGGCAAACCCCAAGTTGACTTTTGTGTTTCTCGAAGGACCTCTCTTGGTTTTAGGTTGGTTCAGGTCAGCGCTATATTAGTACTGTGTTTAAAGTGCATCTGATGATTTATTGATTATGATTGATTAAAATACATAAAATCTGACTCAACTCACTGTCATCGTGTCCGAATGTTTTTTTATTACAGGGTGTTTTAAACGTGACTTAACATTAATAGTGAGCTCCTCATTTACCTGTAAAGGAACAACATAATATCCTTTTCAGCTTTCTTCGAATGCTGCCCTACCTTAGACAAAAAATAATTTTTCAAATGATCTTGGTGTAGATTATTCTGATCATTAAACTGATAGCAATGAAATTTCTATGCCGAAACGTGGTTAAATCTCAAGAACGTGGACCAATATGAAGCCACATTTCTATGTGATTTTTGCACCACTCTCCCCTACGTCTTACACACCTGCTTACATGTGAGCCTCTCGATGGTACCACAGATTGTACTGTTAGGAATGGCGCAAAAACTTCCATCTTCAAAGAAGGTGCGGATGTGGGTCATTCTCTGCAGCATCTTGGTCCAATATAAAGGTGGCCATACACATTAACATAGGAGTCGTGCCTTATACCATAATAAATGACCTTACTACCATACCATATACCACACTTTATTTCCACAAAATTCGGAAAATAATTCCATATTTTTGTTGTACCTCGCTTTTTACTTCCCACACTGATAGGTGAAGGAAGTATTGAGATCGCGACAATTTTCGATTTTGAGATAAATCGCTTTCTGGGCGTTTTATGATGTCTACATAACCAACATCCAGGTCACTCATTTCCGTCGGTCTCTCTGTCTGTTATCTTTTTCCTAGCCTCGTAATCTCAGTAACCGCTTCATGGATTATCATGAAATTTGAGTAGCGATGTGCTGTGGGGTCGTAGCAGGTAATGCTGAAAATTTTGAAAATCGGTACATGGGCGGTATAGAGTAATTAGCAAAAAGCAAAAATTTCAAATATTCCTCCAACTTCGTTTTTAGACATCTCATGCCTGGCGCTGACCTGCAATTTTCGATTGCGCAACTGTTTGGTTGCATGAGTGACTACCACAAAGTTAAACGGAAGCCCGCTGATTTGCAACTATACACTGGTGCAACTATTTAGTTTGTGTTTGGGCTCAAATCACATAGTTGCACAGTTGCGCGCAAGTGTTCTGTGTCACAGTAAATTCAATGCGAATCCGCTGACTTGTACTCGCAGCTCCTATGAAATCGCACAATGGCGTCACAAGAGCAGCGAGATAGATCGAAATAATTTATTTTTTAGAAGAAATTTATTAATTTAAGAAACACACAGTACTTGAATAACTAGTAATATATTGAATCGTATCAGCAACAAAACTCATCCGGTAGTATCTATTTGAAAAAAAATTCCAGATGAACTCGCACGTCGTCATGTAATTTTTGAAGCTGCGCTTTGCTTGATCGTTGGACAGTCATTGGATGCAGCCAGAATCTCTTTTGCCGTTGACTCCTCTTCCTTCTTCTTAATTCTAGTGCACATACTACTGCCACCTCGTTGAAATTGATTTTGAAACTAAACGGTTTAGTTGTATGTGTGCGCCGTCTCAATAAACAATCAATTCAGTTGCGTCTGTGTGCGACGTTTGCATGCAATCACGACCAAACGGTTGCGTAATCGAAAATTGCAGGTCAGCGCCAGGCCTTAGGGGTACCTGGCCATTTCCTACTTTTTTTGGGCGGGGGTGAAATTGGCGTGGTTAGGGAGTTGTAAAACTGAAACATTTATTTTAGTCATAATAGGCTGTCCATTGACCTGCGAAAGAAAGACCCAGCAGAATACGCTTTGTTAGGTCCATCGGAACATTGCCTTGCCTATTACAGAAACCAAGGAGCTGAATTTTCTGATGTTTGCGGAAGAATATTGCTTTAGATCGTTCTATATTGTGTACAGTGGATATTGATGAATTGATTTTAAATTTTTTACACAGCATTGTTACCGTGGCGAGGGTGGAAAACGCGTATGGTTTTTAGAAATCGTGGCAGTAGCAGCGCAGCAATAATCAAAAAACTAAAAATATAAAACAGCTAGAACTTCGTTTTTAGGCGGTTTGGGGGTTCCTGATCCTTTTCCACATTTTTAGAGGGGGTAAAATTGGGGTAGTTCGGTAGTATATTTGTGAAATTGAAAAATTTGTTTTATTCATAGTGGGCTCTTCATTGGCCTGTAAAGGAACGACATAACATACTTTTCAGCTTTATCCGAATGCTGCCCTTCTTTAAACAAAATAATTTTTGAAATTGTGATATGAAATCGATGTAGATCATTATGTAATGTACACGTATGTACGTGGGCCGTGGTAGATATCGATAAAGTCTATGGTTTTGGAAAATTATGGTAGTCGCAGTGAAACTAAATTAAAAAGAAACAGTACAATACAAAAGCCATTCAAACTTTGTTTTCGGTACTCTAGAGATCTATGATTCTTTACCTGCTGCTTTTTTTGGGTGGTCGAAATGAGCTGAGGGAGAATTGGGTCTCGGATAGAGCGGTTGGGAAGCCCCGAAACACATTCCATTGCCCTTTAAAGATTGATACTGGTAAATCTGTTTATAAATACCAGAAAATCGACATGCAAAGTGATTAGGACATCAGTTTAAGATTGCAGAACTGAACTGCGTCGTCGTAGTTCCTACGGAGATAGAAGCAAGAAACTATTTACGAGAGTGTTTATGTTGGATGTTTTTTTGCGATAAAGAACATAACTTTTGGCAACCTCAGTCAAAATTTTGAATTTTGAATTCTTGTAAAGCCAAAGTAACTTTACTGGAGTTTTTATATATTAACGCTGCTCCTTCAATCCGGAGTAGTTTCTCCGGAAGATGCGGGGAGCTGAAAAGGAACCGACGATGGGCGTGATAAATAAACAGGTGCGCGCTACATTAAAAAGAAATGGAAATAGTCATGTTAGCGCGTCGCCCGAAATTTGTAAAATTGAAGAGGAAGGCGATTTGCAGATGTTTTTTATCCCAATTCCTGACGCTTCATTTTCCAATATTTTTAGATGAAATTTTCATATGATATTTAGAAGGATATTGCCCAGAGTGATATCGAAGCACTTTTTCATTTTTGCTTCAGGGCTTTTCTTAAAAAAATTACAAAGTTGACGAAGAAAATAGGCAACTTCAAGCGATCATATTTCATGTTCAATCAATTTTCTTCTAAAAATGCTTCGATGGCCCCCTGTGTAATTTCCTTTTAAACCTCATATAAAAATATTGAAAACTCAAGCGTCAGTAATTGGGATTAAATCACTTGAAAAGGACCGTTTATGCTCTCCGTAGGAGCCGCCTTAAGGTGCTCATGCTCAAAGCATCGCTGAGAGCATCAAACTGACACCTGCCTAGCTGTAGCTGGTGTAGTGTATGGTTCCTTCTTGTCGATCTCGACTGGTCATTTGGCCGGTTATTGACCGCAGGCAGGCCCATCAAAAATCTCTGAAGAACGGTGGAGCCACACCTTAAAATATCAAACCAGAAACTACTAACCGGACATTAAAACATACAGACGCGTATGACGCGGATGCTGAGTGAACGGACAGCGATTCAAATGTCGATGAAAATATTTTTGACTACTGTTACTAGATGGGCTGCTCTCAGGCCTCAGCGCATTATAATGTTCTCGATTTGAATGTCTTGGATTTTTCCGACTCATATTCTGCTTTTTTATTTTTTTGTCTTTTTGTTCCTCAAGTATGGTCAGAACGGTTATTGAAGTGACATCTTTTGTTTCATTTTAGGGCCCGCAGTAAATTAGGTCTAATTAAACACCCTTGAAATCCTTTCTTGAGATCAAGGAACAAAATTGATAGTGCATTGTCAAAATGTCATCAAAAACCGATATCCCTCAGGGTTCGGTTCTAGGACCAATACTTTGCTCACTTTTTATATATGCTGCTTTTTTACTTTTTCATCTTTTTGTTCCTCAAGTATGGTCAGAAGGGTTATTGAAGTGACATCTTTTGATTCATTTTATGGCCCCCAGTAAATTAGGTCTAATTAAACACCCTTGAAATCCTTTCTTGAGATCAAGGAACAAAATTGATAGTGCATTGTCAAAATGTCATCAAAAACCGATATCCCTCAGGGTTCGGTTCTAGGACCAATACTTTGCTCACTTTTTATATATGCTGCTTTTTTACTTTTTTGTCTTTTTGTTCCTCAAGTATGGTCTGAAGGGTTACTGAAGTGGCATCTTTTGGTTCATTTTATGACCCCCAGTAAATTAGATCTAATTAAACACCCTTGCAATCTTTTCTTGATATCAAGGAATACAATTTATAGTGCATTGTCAAAATGTCCTCAAAAACCGATATCCCTCAGGGTTCGCTTCTAGGACCAATACTTTGCGGACTTTTTATATATGGTGGCATTAGTCCACTCAACTTTTGAAATACTTCAATTAAGATTTTGGACAAAATGTACTGTGAACATATTCCAATAAGCCGGTGTCCCCCAAGGTTCGGTTATAGGACCAAAACTTCACTCAATTTGTATTTATGCAACTGTTGAAATATTTTTCAAGATTTCGGAGCAAAATTTATAATGTATTGTCAACAACGTGTCCCAGAAGCCGATATATTCCTCAAGGTTCTGGTCTAGGACCAATTCTTTAGTCATTCCACGCAACCTTTGAAATACTTTCTTAAGATTTTGGAGCAAAACTCACTGTCAACGTGATGTCCCAAAAGCCGGCGTCCCACAAGGTTCGCTTCTGGGACCAATACTTTACTCAATTTGTATATATATATGACGTCTTTGTCTCATGCAACTGTTATAATACTTTTTTAAGATTTCAGAGAAAAATTCATAATGCATTGTAAACAAGATGACTGACCCAGTAAGCCGGAGTCCCAAAGAGCTCGGTTCTAGGGCGAATAACTTACTCAATTTAGATACATGGCGTCTTTAGTGGACGCAGTCGTAAAAATGTTGTTTTTTTGTACTTCGGTGCAAGATGTATAATGCATTGTGAACAATATGGCCCAAAAGCCGGCATCCCGCAGGGTTCGATTCTAGGGTGAATGCTTTACTCGATGTTTATACATGATGTTCTTAGCAGTTGAAATGCCTACTTATATTTCTGAGCAAAATTGAGAATGTATTGTTGACAACATCTCCCGGTAAGCCGGTGGTCTCTTGACCTATGCAACTGTTGAGATACTTTCTTAAGATTTCGGAGCAAAATATGTCCCCATAAGTCAGCGTCCCTCAGGTTCGGTTCTAGGACCAATACTTTAGTCATGTGTATACATGACGTGCTTGACTCAAACAGCTGTTGAAATCTTTTCTTAGATTTTGAAGCAAAATATATAATGCTTTGGCAACAGCATGTCTCCAAAGGCCGGTGACCCTCAAGGTTCGGTTCTGGAACCAGCTGTACTTTTTACAAATAACGCCTTTGGTCCACGCAACTATGTAGTCTATCTTTATCTTGATGACTGCAGCCGTGGACAAATAAAAGTCAGGTAATCGGGTTTACGAAGTGGTGGGGAAAGTACTCCGGTGGATGTGGCAATGGATGATGAAAATTAACCATTCTACATCGCATGATATCTATTGTACCAAAAAATCATAAGAATGGAGATCGCATGCCATGGTTGAAATATGCCCGGTCTCATTTTTGACAAGGACATACCTTGGGAGAGACACAGCGATACATTAAAGACAAAATTATAAACCACGTTTCGTCAACTCTACCTGATGTTATATAGAACTTCTAAATTGGGTTTTATCAACAAGGTTAGGCTTTATCCATTGGTAATTAGGCCAGCTGTTACCCTTAGGCATTTGCGGCTAGTTGTTTTCTACCTAAGACAAACGTGTGGGGTCTGCAGTCCAAGTTTCATAATATATATATACTCCATAAAAAGAGTTTAATAAATTGCTTCAAAAATGTTGTCCTTATATTTTGATTTTTAAACAGAGCTTTCTTGTTTCCAAAAACGTGTTCGTACAGATAAACCAATCTAACAACATTCACAAAAACACACCTGACCATTGCTGCATCCTAAATCTTCCACAGAAACGTTCAAGACCTGATATCCACTTAGCTTGGTATCGGTACCACTTTTACTTTTTCCACAAATTTAGAAGACGCCGTTGAAAATTAGTCACGCCTCGTTTGCTCAATTTATAACTAAAACGATTCAATTCAAACTGTCGTAGGACAAATTGGGTACCGCACAAAAAAGTGTTAAAGTTTAACATGCTCTATTGAATAAATTGATTCCGTTTAGGCATTAGTTCGCACCTTACAGTACGTGCAAGTTTTCTGTATAATTAGGTACATTCGACCTTGTTAGTACCATCAGAAGGCGTTTAAAGCGGGTAATAGAAGGAATGGGATCTAAAAAATTAGGGGACAGGTGTTATAAAAGAAGGATTTTTTAGTATATTTTATGGCTGTTGAAAAAGATTCAGTAAATCAAAAAATGTATTGTTAGTAAAACTCACAACTAGTGAAAATTCTTCTAATAAAGTTTCTTTTGAGGTCAGGGAGAATTTTACTCGAGTCAATCATTTATATATCCATGAATTGTCTACATAATACAAAAAGTTTTACATCTCAGTTTTCCTACTCTCGAAAGCGTTTGGGTATATCTGAGGCACCTAAATACCAAGTTAGAGAATATGATGACCTCCCAGCCCCTCCACAGTGCATTATACAAAAAATATATAAAGCTTTTTTGTCCTAGATCAAGGTCACTACTTTCCAAATTATATATGGAAGCCAAGGGATACTGGATTTTTAAAAGGTATAATGATATTTCATGCCTAAGTATATTTGTAAGAATATCATTAACATCAGGTTCTACAGTGGTACTACTTTGCCGCCACCTGACAAATCAGTACTCCTTCCTATGTTTTGGACAGTAGGAAATTGTTAACGTCCAGGTCTCCCGTCACCCACTGGTGGTACCACCTATGCTTTCACAGGCACTCTTTCGCCTGAAGACACCCAATTTACCTCGAACTCACCACTTCAAAAAAGGTACTACTTTACACACACTGGGCAAATCATTACCCTTTCCTGTCCCTTATACGGTACGGCCCTAGTACCTCCCCTCCACCACTGGTGGTACCATCCGAGCTCCCCGATCACTATTTAGCCTGATGGCTATTGGTTCCCTACATTTGTTCAACACTGCTACCGTCCCTTATCTACTACCTCCAAACTCCATCCTATAGCATTTCAAAAAAGCGCAATTCAAAGAAGAGGTACTACTTCAGCGACACTTGAGACAGTACTCCTTCTTATCCTTTGGACATTACGACCTGGTGTAGTCCTTGTCCCCTGCCCCACTGGTGCTACCACGTTCACTCTTTCGCCTGAAGGCAACCTGTTTCCCTCGACCTGTGTTCAGTCATTAGGTAGTACCCCCCAAACTCTGTCCTAGCACAAAACCTGAAACTACTTTGCCTTAAACAGTACGATCTTGGTACTGCCCATTGTACTCTCTCCTGGCAGAACCATCCACGTTTCATGGTCACTGGTTCGCCTCAAGGCAACCAGTTGGCCTCGGGCTCTGTTCAGCCACAGGTACCACATTAAAAAAAGTCGTACCATCATTAGGTACTACCTCCAAACTCTATCATAGCATATCAAAAAATAATGCTACCTTGACTCCACCTGAGAAATCAGTGCCACAGTACCCCTCCTTATTCCTTAACGGTACGACCTTGGTTCTGCACATGTGCACCCTCCCCACTGATGGTACCATCCACGTTTCACGGTCACTGTTTCGACTGAAGGCAACCAGAGTCCTCCAGCTTTACTTAGAACTGTTACCCCAGTCATTAGGTACTAACCCCTAGCTCTACACAGTACTTCAAAAAGTGATACTGCTTTACCAACACTTGACAAATCAGTACTCTGTTTATCCCTCAAACAGTATGACCTTGGTACTGCCCATATCACCCCTCCCCCACTGGTGGTTACTATCCACGTTCCACGGCCACTGTTTCGCCTGAAAGCAACAACAATTCCTCGGTATTATTGAGAACTGCTACTAGCTACCATTCTTAAGTACCACCCCCAAACTCTATCACAACACTTCCAAAAGTGTTACCACTTTACCGACACCTGACAAATTAGTACCCCGTCTTATCCCTTAGGCAGTAGGACCTTGGTACTATCCGTCCCCCCCCCCCCTCCCCACTGATGGTACCATCCACGTTCTGCGGTCACTCTTTCGCCTTAAGGCAACCTGTTTCCCTCGACCTTTGTTTAGAACCGTAAACGACTTTGGGGTAAGACATCAGTGGGTATTCAGAACTGCTACCATTCATTAGATAGTACCCTGAAATTGTTTCCTAGTCCTTCAAAAAGTGATACTACTTTGCCAACATCTGATAAATCACTACCCCTTATTATCCCTCAAAAAATACGACCCTGGTACTACCCCTCCTTCCCCACTGATGGTACCATGCACGTTCACGGTCACTTTTTTGTCATGTATGCATGTAGAATCCCCCGGCATTATTTAGAAATTATATTAAGTACTACCCCCAAACTCCGTCATAGCACATCAAAAAGTGATGACATATCAGTAGCCCTTCTAATCCCTTAGACAGTACGCCCTTGGTACTGTCCATATCTCCCCTCCACCAGTGGTGGTACCATCCACGTTCATCTGTTACTGTTCCACCTGAAGCCAACGAGATTCCCCCGGAATTATTCAAAAGTGCTTCCGGCTACCATTCATTAGGTGCCACCCCCATACTCTATCACAGTTCTTTCAAAAGTGACACTAGTCAGTACCCCTTCTAATCCCTTAGACAGTACGGCCTTGGTACTGTCCACGTCTCCCCTCCCCCACTGGTGGTACCATCCACGTTCCACGGTCACTCTTTCGCCTGAAGGCAACCAGTTTGCCTCGAGCTTTGTTCAGCCGCAGGTACCACATTGAAAAAGTCGTACCATCGTAATTTATGCACGTCGGCATCGGTCGGTACGAAAAACGCGCGCGCTTGTAGTGATATAATCTCGTTTCAAATTGTTGTGTGATTTAAGGGCACAGGTTCTTTTAGTACTGTGTAAGGAAGGTTTGTAGTACCGACTTATGACAGTACCTACATAACTATGACAAAGTAAAGAACTGGGTAACTGATATGCTACCCATATATTGATGTTGCTGTATTCCTTCCTTTTCTCACAAATGTCATTGCAAGTTTTGATCAAGCTAGATAAAACTATTGGACCCCAATTAATAATAAATGTACATATTATTGCGAAGTTCAGCAATAGGAACCTACCAATACTACCAATACGATACAACTATTGCGTCCATAGCTGTTATTGAGCAAAAAATGTTGTAAGCTATCAGTTATGATATGAGGGTGTTAACTGAGTAGTACTGCTACAACAAGAAGAGCAGTTAAGGAGGAAGGGACTGTACCATCTGAGGTTAGTATCCTGTCATTTCTATAGAATGTCAGATATATCCAACCATAAATTTCACTCAAAAGAATTTACTGTTAATTCAATATTGTCTATCTAAGGTCAGCTCAGAGATCTCTAGGTCTAGTACCTTAGTAGCTCTTCATAGTTCTTTTGGACAGGTTTTCATAAGAAAGCAGATCTAGAGCACAACAGCACCGTCTTAAAACTATGTAGAGTGAAATGTCTCCTGTAATCTAAAGTTTCAAGTCTCTAATCCTTCTGGGGACACTAGAGATACTAGAATCATAAAAAGCTCCCTCAAACTGCTTTGCTTGACATTGCCACAAGAATATCTTGGTAGTCACTGCTCTTAGAAAGAATATCTAGTGGAAGTACCTTACAATCCTTTCTTATATAGCTTACACAGCTCAGAGGTCTCTAGGTCTAGTACCTTAGTAGCTCTTCATAGCTCTTTTGAACAGGTTTTCATAAAAAAGCAGATCTAGAGCACAACAGTACCGTCTTAAAACTTTGTAGAATGAAATGTCTCCTGTAATCTAAAGTTTCAAGTCTCTAATCCTTCTGGAGACACTAGAGATACTAGAATCATAAAAAGCTCCCTCAAACTACTTTGCTTGACATTGCCACAAGAATCTCTCGATAGTCACTTAGAAAGAATATCTAGTGGAAGTAGCTTACAATCCTTTCTTATATAGCTTACACAGCTCAGAGGTCTCTAGGTCTAGTACCCTAGTAGCTCTTCATAGCTCTTTTGAACAGGTTTTCATAAGAAAGCGGATCTAGAGCACAACAGTACCGTCTTAAAACTATGTAGAATGAAATTACTCCTCTAATCTAAAGTTTCAGGTCCCTAATCCTTCTGGGGACACTTGAGATATTAGAATCATAAAAGGCCCCCTCAAACTACTTTGCTTGACATTGCCACAAGAATATCTCGGTAGTCACTGCTCTTAGAAAGAACAACTAGTGGAAGTACCTTACAATCCTTCCTTATATAGCTTACACAGTAAGAACAGTGCTTTGGAAATATTTTAAAATGGAAAACCATCCTCCTGACTCACCCGATTCGATACCTGGTGATCTCTTACGCGATAAAAGACGTCGCACGTTGATTCCATCGCGTCGGTCTTCGATTGAGAACGAAATCGATGAAGAGGTCCATCGGGGAAAGAATAACAACAATGATGTTGATTTTGTGCTGATGGACGATGAAAGTCATGAGAACGGAGCAGATGACGAGGTAATTATTTATGTATGAGAATCTGTTATTTATTATTTTCAGAATTACAGTTTGTGGTGCATTGTGAAAAGTCGTTAGTGTTGATGGACCTCTGGACCTCAGAAGTACTGAGCGAAGAATATCTACTAAATTTTTTTTATCCTTTTTTCAATTTTCGAACAGCCCTAATCTCATTCCTTATTTATGGATTTTATATCATTATTTCCTACTTATCCTTATCACAAAAATTGGTAAAATGTCCGGAATTTGTGCCCCAATCGAAAATAGTTGGCACAACATACAGCAAGTGCAAAATAAACAAATACAGTTAACGGGCAGGCAAAAAAGTACTACTGTCGCTTGATGGCCCATCTCTCTTCATTCACAGACCCCCCGGCAAGTCAAGCGTCCGGAATTGATCTATGGAGTATATGGTCACCCTAACACAGATTGGCCCTGAGACATCGCATTTAAAAAAACTAACTTGATGAACATGCAGACCTTCGCGGAATTACCAAAATTCGTCACTTACTTTAACCCTCAATACAAAATTATTTTTTATGACACAATTACCACACTAGGGTCTGGTTGACCCCAAGTCATTTTTCCAAATTTTTAAATGTAACTCATATAACTAAACAATTTCATTCCGTTAATTATTACATAAATGTAACAAAACGTAAATTCTTGACCGAAAACTAAAACACACACTGATAAATGAAAATAAAAAAGTAGGAAAGAATTTACTTGAGTAAATTAAAACGGCGCTCTCACTGTGGAATTTGTTGCTATAAAAATTCATTTTTTTTTATTCTATTGACAAAACCGGATTTTTCCTGGACTAGTAATCAACAAATTTAACATTGAATCTTAAAAAAAAAATAAAAAAAGTTGTTGACCGCGGTGAGATCGAACCCACGCCCTTTCGGACTGGTGCCCAGCGTCTTAACCGCTCGGCCACACTGCCTGTGCTTCAGGAATATCAATACACCGTACATAATTCGTCGTCAGTTACCTGTCGTGATTTGATTCATTTTTTTTTAAACCGGAAGCGATATTGACAAAACCGGATTTTTCCCGGACTAGTTTTTTCATGCTGATTCCGAATCTGTATTTAGTTTTTCTCTTGCACCTATAGTTTTGGCTGTCTTTTGTATACGGACAGACGGACGGACGGACAGAGGCTCTGCATAACCTCTGTTCAGTGACTTCAGTGGGTCAGTGAGAGTTAAAAAATGAAGACAAAATAACAAAACTTTTGTTATTCTAGTAGTGTATCCAAAGTACCTTCTTCTAAATTAATAATTTCATCTTTACATTTCGTTCACCTAAATTAAGTCTTTATGTTAGTGACAAATGGGCTTTGCACACGGGACTCCAACAAGGTCCTCCTCTGCATTTTCATCATAAATATTATGGTTTCCAACTCCAGTTCTCTATAGGTCAGAGGGCTGTGAAAATCCTTATCCGATATTTTTACTTTTGGAAACATTCAATGGAACAAAAAAGCTGCGCACTTGAAATATTCACCTTAAATAACACACTGGGGTCAATAGACCACAAGCTAACCTCACACGCTAACGGCTCCACAGATCTCAGGCACGTATTTACCCCCTGGACCCCCCCCCCCCCCCGAAACGTTATATAACGCCGCCTAAAAAATGGCATCCACAAATTTGCACCCTCGACGAGAGCAAATTTAAGGTGGCAACTCCAATCTGGACCCCCCCCCCCCGCCCGAAAGGTCAAGCAAGTGACACCCTTAATCTGGACCCCCCCCCCCCCCAAAACCAAATCCTGGATACGTGCCTGACAGCTCTGGACAAACTAACATATAGCGCATGCACAGGTCTATAATCAAAGTAAACTAAATTTGGGTGGATGCGCCAAGAGATACTATCCAAAATAAAAAAATGAAGTCAAGTTGATTGACTCAGTAGTTCCCACACATTACGGTGATACCAGTCCCCCTCCCCACCAAATTGTCCTATGCCGCTAGGTCTTTCCTTCACAGGTCAATGGACAGCCTATTATCAATAATACAAACTTTTCAGTTTTACAACCCCCACCCCCCAACTACCCCAATTTCACTCCCACCCAAAAAAAGGTAGGAAACAGTCAGGAACCCCTAAAACATCTAAAAACGAAGTTTGAGCTGTTTTCATATTTTTAGTTTTTTGATCATTGCTACACCGCCGTGACACGACTTCTAACAAGCATACGCGTTTTCCATCCTCACCACAGTAATAGTAATGTGCAAAATTTCATTAGAATCAATTTAATAGTTTCCACATTACAAAATACAAAACGATATCTAAAGCAACAAATACTCGTATGTATATAGAAAATTCTAAGTCCCTTAGTTTCGGTTATAGGCAAGGCAATGTTCAGGTGGACCTAAAGAGGTGATTTATGTCGCTAGGTCTTCCTTCACAGGTCAGTGGACAGCCTATTATGAATACAGCAAATTATTTAGTTTTTCTACCCCCCACCCCCCAACCACCCCAATTTCACTCCCACCCAAAAAAACTCAAATGATCAGGAACCTCTAAAACACTTAAAAACGAAGTTTGAGCTGCTTTTATATTTTTAGTTTTTTTATTATTTCTGCGCCGCCACTGGCACGATTTATAAAAACCATACGCATTTTCCATCCTCGCCACGGTAGTAATACTGTGTCAAAATTTCGTTAAAATCAATTCAACAGTCTCTTCGTTACACAACATAGAACGATCTAAAGCAATACTCGTATGTTTACACCAGAAAAAATTCTAAGTCCTTTGGTTTCTGTAATAGGCAAGGCAATGTTCGGATTGACTTAAAAAAGTTATTTATGTCGCTAGGTCTTCCTTCACAGGTCAGTGGACAGTCTATTATGAAAGCAACAAATTTTTCAATTTTACAACACCCCACCCCCCAACCACCTCAACTTCACCCCCACCCAAAAAAAAAATAGAAAATGATCAGGAACCCCTAAACGTCTAAAAACGAAATTTGAGCAATGTTTTTTTTTTGTTTTTTGCTAATTACTCCGCTCCCCATGCGTCGATTTTCAAAATTATAGGAACATTACCTACTACGACCCCACAGCATATCGCTGCCCAAATTTCATTATAATCCATGCAGTGGTTGCTGAGATTACGTGGGTAGAAGAACGCATACAGACAGACCGACAGACAGACAGACAGACCGACAAACAGACAGACAGACCGTCAGACAGACAGACAGACCGACGGAATTGAGTGACATGGATTTTCGTTATGTAGACATCATAAAACGCCCAAAAAGCGGTTATCTCCAAATCGAAAATTAACGCGATCACAATACTTCCCTCACCTATCGGTGTGGGAAGTAAAAGCAGTGCAGATTTAAAATAATGCCAGGGTCTCGTAGACCCCAGTGTAGTAGTGTGGTAATTAGGGGTTAAACATGGGCAAACTCGGAACAGACACCAAATTTGTGACCCATGTCGCCAAATTATCCAACGCACGAGTCTTTATCCTGATTGAGGACCAAAAATTTTGCTCGAATCTTATTTTTTTAACAAAGAGGGGAGGTACCTTTGGACTTTTTCTAATTTAGGGATGTTACCTCAATTATTCCGTACTCTTCCTCCCCCTGAATGCAATGGTGTACTCGGATTGGCTCTACGGCATCGCATTTGAAAAAAGAATTGATGAGCAATGCAGACCTGAGCGGAATTCAAGGAAGCATTCACACTTTGAAATGCTCTATATGAAAGTTTCCTGACCATATTATATTATCTGTTATACATGATTATAAATAAATAAATATAAGTCTCAGAAATTACATTAAATACAAAAATTGTAGTCTGCCGGTCTGCCTGTAGTGTACTGTGTGTAGCTCATCATTAAACTGATAGCAATGAAATTCTTAAGCCTTATCGTGGGCGGTGGTAGAGATTGATAAAGTATATGGTTTTTGAAAATTGTGAGTGGCGGTGAAACTGAATCAGAAAAGAAACAATAAAACGTACAAGTCGCTCAAACTCTGTTTTTGGGTACTTAAGGGATCTCTGATCATTTTCTACTTTTTTTGGAGTGGTTAAAATGAGCCGAGGTAGGATGGGGTCTTGGATGGTTGAGAAACGTCGGGACATTTCATTGCCATTCAGAGATTGATACTGGTAATATAATTTTTTTAAATATCGGCCGTAGTCCATAAACGAGTTAGTTATGTGCTCTAAAATCAAGTACCGATCACAACTCCCACGATTTCAAATATTTTCATGTAAATCAAAGAGTATCTAACAGCTTAACGTGAAACAAGAAACTAATAGCCTTCAAGTAACACTATAACTAAAACCGTTAGAGTTCAATAATAATGATGAACGTAGTTATAGCATGATGTAAAAGTAGATAAAATAATTGCTTGAATCCTCAGGAGGTCTTACGTTTACACCATACCATTATGTTTCTTCTGTCCTGATTATATCATGAGTGATTTGCTGTTCACATACTGCGTTTTCAATGGTGATTGAATCTGGACTGTAATCGTGGTCTAGACGACCACATATGAAAATGATTATTAGTGTATTTTTGTGTCTCGTATCATAGCTAGTTTGAAGTAGGGTACTTTTTTTTAGGAAAGATAATGCCTTTCATATGAAAATAATGCAGAAAAGGCATATGTAGAAAGAAATCCTGATATTCCGCTTTTCCGAAAACTTACAAGCATAGGCAAGTTTAACATTTTTCGAGTTTGGAGTAATTCATGTGCATACATATATAGTCCCATCATTCCATTAAAGAACGTAGAACCATTACAAACTGACGCCATTGATCTATTCCTCGCAAGCGCTTCATGTCTTGCCCATTCTTCTTGCCTCGTCTGTAACCGTTCTTCTCCAGTTTGGGTCTTCCCATACATATGCTTCCTTAGAGGTTCCAGTCTAACATAGTTCTAGCTACCGATATTTTCCACAATTCTCCATTCCGTATTGTCCTTGGCCAAAAAATCCGTGAGATCATCCGTAGACATCTATTGATGAAAACCTGGAGTTTTTGCTCATTGGCTTTTGTGGTTTCCCATGTTTCCCATCCATACAATAGCACTGATTTCTCGTTACTATTGAAAATGCGCAATTTGGTTCTGAACGAGACTGCCAAACCTTATTAAAGGAGCCAAATGCTCGCCTTGCTTTTAGTAGATCCTGTTGGATATCTTGATCTGTTGCTGTTGTTGTGTTATTAACTAGATATTCAAAGTAGCCAACTTCTTCAATCACTTCGTTGTAAAGGAGAAGAGGTTCTTGAGTCACTATATTAATCCGTATACTTTATCTTCTTCACGTTTACTCTTAGTTCCATTTTCGCTGCTTCCATTTTACAGACGTCATCACTGTCATCAGTATTACTAAAACGGCATCCCAGGAGCTTGGAGATTTGTACCGCTGTAGGAAGTTGTATATGTTAGAAGCAAACACCGATTTCGGCCAGTGGACGGAAAATATGGTCAAGATGCGTTTTGGCTGCTACCGTTTTGCCAATGTCCGAATTATCGCTTTCCGGCTGTTCAGTGTAGCCCAGAACGCGTTTTTGGCCAACTACAATTGTCAGAACATGTTCTATATTCTACTACGAATAAATAAATTTCAATTATTTGCCGTGCTGTGTTTCAATATTTCCTCTGAGCTTAGAATCCATAACAAAATGAACAAAAGCACTTGTAGATCTTAAGTCCGTGAAAAAAAAACTGAAAGAATCATACCTCTTATGTCCAGCTCCCACATGAGCGGAATGAATAATGTCAAATAACTCGTGGGTCATGCAAAAATAACGCAGTTCGGCTGATTCGTCTGGCCTTCTTTCAGTTAGCTTCTCGATATAGCCAATTTTTAAAATACCATATCTTTTCAATCGTCGTCTTTGTTTCGAAGATGTTGTGTCACCGTTACTTTTACAAGCTTTTGCCGCCTTTACCTCTAGTGTTTGATCATATATTTCTCTTGTACAAATGTTACTACGATCATTGCTACCACCTATGACTCTTTGCAGTTCGTCATTAAAACATAATCTTAGGTCTTCCATGGCACTCTCTAGCTACTGTCTAACCTGCACAAAGATCAAATACTAAATGAATACACTAGCTCCAGAGGTATCGTTTACAAGCTAAGACACTCACAAAATCCACCACGCGTTATGGCAATCGCAGTAGAACGGGACGCGTTTTGGCAATCGTAGTTGACCCAAAACACGTTTTGGGCTACATTAAACAGTCGGAAAGCGATAATTCGGACATTGGCAAAATGGTAGCAACCAAAACGCGTTTTGGCCAAATTTTCCGTTCATTGGCCGAAATCGGTGTTTGGTCTTAACATATACACCAGAGCAACTACTGCTGCTCTACAAGGCACAGATCCGACCATCGCTGAAGTATTGCTCTCATGTGTGGGGATGCGCTCTGAAGCACTCTCTGAAGCTTCTAAACACTACCCAGAAGAGAGCAATTAGACTAGTCGATACGTCTAACCTCACAAAGGACCTCCACAGCCTGGAACATCGCATAAGGGTAACTGACCTGTCCCTGTTTTACAGATTCTATCACAAAAGATGTTAAGAGTGTCAGATAATAACACCAAAAGCCGTCCGAACGAGGAACACTAGAGGTTGCTCTGTAAGCTCATCCTTACCAGGTCGAGGTCCCTACTCCCCGAACCAGTCTCCTCCAGCATTCCTTCTTTTGGAGAACTTCGCCGCTGTGGAATGAGCTGCCAGGGAATTTGTTTTCCTGCAGCGTTTCAAATCTAACGTGCACCGACACTTATCCTCTCACAGTCTCACTTCTACATCGCCTTTGCGGAAGGCTGACCATAAAAAAAACTTCAACCTTCCTTTTTGTGTCTTGGATAGTGTGCGGCTTCCAATATTAAAGGTGGTGAGGTATTAAGCAGCTGTCTTCAGCATAATCCAGATCCTGAAGGCTACCCATCAGTCCCCAATTTAGGTATGTGCATACTAATAAAATTGTCTGCAAAGTTTAAAAATGGATTAGCAATGCATTTGTATGAGGTGCCGAACCAGTTTTCTCCAAATATAAAGGCTAAATTATTATAAATAGTGTAAACTAATAGGGTAATACATATACATAAGTTCTATAAAAAGAAGTATTTATACCTGTGAGTAAGAACGCCAGCCTCGGAATCCACGAAGTGGTTCTTTTTGTTTCTCGCTTATCAGAACTGCTGATGCCCTTAGGCTGGGTATCCTAGTTTACCTGGGGCAGCTTTCGAATCGAAGCATATCTCCGTCTCTTTCTAATACCTGTTTTCGGCGAGTTTGCGGTCGACTTCGGCGTGACCGAGCGTCTCTTCGACATTGTTGCCAACTTAAAGAGGTAAAAGGTGTAGAACTGATACCAAAACACCGCTCAGGAAATGTAGTTTTTTAACAGGGGAGGGCTTTTTCCCACCTGAATTGTGAGAACCTCCGGTTGCTTATTGAACAAACCGTCCTCAGCATTATAAAACTTCGACGTTTTTTGAAAGGTTGCCTCTTGTTTTAAAGATACAAGGCTAACATAAAGGGTCCTATTCATAGTTGATACTTAAGGGTCCCTTAAGTAAGGTTTTGTGTTTCGAAACCTTACGTAAAGCTCCGTTGAGTAATACTCAAGTAACGAAATGTCAACATGACATTTCGTTGCAGTCAAGGCGATTTCGTAGGTCAATTTTGGAGTACGGTGTTGTCAATTTCTGTCACATCCGGTAAAAAACACGAAATACTGGCACAAAACAAAAAGAGATAACAGAAAACATCAAAATGCGTAGGCATAGACATAACAAATTAACTTATTTTTGAAATATGACAACGTCGCTGAATGAATCCCGCCATATCGTAGATCTTGTCTAGGAAACAGATACACAAGGAAAGCCACACTTGAGGGAGCCCTCGAGTATCCCTTGAGTGTTTCTTAAAGGAACCTTAAGTATTACTCAAGGGACGAGTATAAATACGGCCCTAAATGAGGCAAACCACTTCACTGGGTTACCTAATAAAAAACCTTTTTGAGATGCGTAGTTCTTTTAACTGTATTCCGATGGTGTTTTATCCAATACAGATGGATAAGTGCAGTCATCAGAAAAGGGCACAGTTCAAACTTGGATTGCATTGCATCTCGGAAATGATCACCTACTTAGTATGCGTCGATTTTTTTCCGATTGCTCTCAAATTTCGGCCCACTTTGAACTATACCAACAATATTGACAAAAAGTATCAAATCACTATAAAATGCACTCTGGGTTACTAAATTACTCATACTGATATAGTAGAAGACTAGATGAGCGTACAATGTCAAGAGGATAAGCCGCGTTATTAACATCGCAGCCTAAATTAAGTCTCGTCGTAAAATTTACGATGGTTAGTAATCTTGGGTTAAATGCATCTGTTTTTCTTCCATGGCCTGCTCATCAAATTTTGCTTACCTTGTACTTGCATATTATGTGCAGTGATTATTATGTCTCTACTCGCTTTTTGTAATTTCTTGAAGCAGGGATACTTTTAATATTTAAGAATTATTAAATTATTAAATTGTACCCTGAAAAACACTAATAAATAACAATAAATATCAGTCTAATAACGTTTTTCTTTAATTATATGGTAACTATACATATTCTTTCTTCGATATTGCACGGTAGGAATAAGATATCGACATACGATTTTCGCTAGCCTATTTAGGTATAACTTCTCTAGGTTCTTATGGAACATCCTTCCATCCACGGTAAGATGGGTTTGATAGAAAGAAAATAAATGTTTTTCCAATAAGACCAAGTTTGTTAAAAATCAGGTCAGTCCAAGGGTTACAGCTGTTTGTTTAAAAAGAATGAATTACCACTACCGCTTTATATTAATAGATATGAGTGTTAAGCAAAAATTACTCCAGTAAATCCAAGCTTTGAAAATCACATATTTTTAAGTCGGCGGTTTGGCCGACTATCTTGGAAATCAGAAAATATTTTTCAGGGTCTTTTTATAGCCACTTTAGTAATATTTTTTAACTGTATTAGGTCTGTATAGTTTGCACTTTGCATTGTTTTCTGACCACCCGATACAAGATAATTGGTATTGATCGATAAAGTTTGAATAAAATAAACTGTAGCTACGTGTAGATTTATCTCATAAGAATTCCTGAGATGGAAGATACTGCTGAAATTAAAACAACTGAAACCTGAGAAAAAGTGAAAACCTGACAACAGTGCAAAAGCACGAATACCAATCTCTCAGATGTATAAATCCTACAAGCATATTTCCTTGAGGCCAACTTGATTCACCATCCCGCGTTTGTCAGTTGTTTTTGTTGTTTGCCGACGACCAACATTAGGCGGTGATTGGTTTTGAATTGCTTATGTATACAGAGGGTAGTCAAAATGTTTATGATTACGTACAGAAATTACAAATTAATGTACTGGAATCTTTTTCCTATTTCCTAATTTTTAATAGCTCCACCTGTATGTTTGTTTGTAACCGACTTCGTAGGATCCGATTGTAATGGAACAGATTTTATTTAAACTTTGTACACTAATAAAGAACCGGTGAAAATATACAAATTTTATATTTTGTTTTATTATGCTTATGCTGATCAAGGGCGCTAGAGTTGAATAATAATTGAATCGGTCAGTCCAACAACAGTACAAGTCCAAAAAATGGCGTCTTGACTTAAGATGGCCAAAACGTTTAAAATACGAAGATCCATCGGTTGCGCTTAAAAAGATTATAAAGTATTATCAATGGTCAGGCACGTATTTAGGAGGGGGTTCAGGGGGTCCGGACCCCCCGAAACGTTATAAAATGCCGTCGAAAAAATATGGAATCCACAAATTTGCACCCCCCCCCCCCCCCCCCCGCAAATTTAAGGATTTAAGGTGGCAACTCTAATCTGGACCCCCCCCCGAAAGGTCAACCAAGTGACACCCATAATCTGGACCCCCCAAAACCAAATCCTGGATACGTGCCTGTCAATGGTCTAAAGAATTATAACAACTTTTATATGATGGCGAACACAGTTACTTTAATCGTTTTGAAGTTAATGTTTTTTAATTTATCTCAAAACTATTTCTGCACTTATACTGTTCTTGAAGTTCCCGATTCAATTTAGGGATCGACATTATTTGCAAAATCTATGAAATGGTGAAGGTGTCAGTTAAATTACGTACACCCGTTTTTTAGAAATGGTGAATGCACATCAGTTTATCACCAGTTGATAATCCTCGTCAGAACCGGTGATAATAGAATATTTTGTCTCAATATACTGAACTGCAAACTGAAAAATAAATATAGTTCAAACAAACAGCCGCATATCGCGCTAAAAAGTGAAAAATTATTCTTAATATAAGCTGAAGATAATATGAAAGAATAATACTAGTATCACCGTGAAATACCTAATATTAGAAAATAAACCGGATATCTGTACGATCAGATACAGTTTTTACTTTGAAAAATGTAGAGTTGATCTCAACTGTCTACTTAAATACTCAACTCGCTTTTAGTTATTATCAGTGGCGTACACACGGGGGGGGGGTTGTCAGGCGCCCTTAAATTTCCATCGTGCTATTCCAGTTGTACCAGAAGCAGTTCTAGAACATTCCTCTAATCAATCACCAAGAATGAATATACATTTATAACATAATATTACATTGTGCATTACTGTACCCCCCCCCCCCCCTACCCCCTGTACAAAATAAGCTGTGTATGCGATTGGTTATTATTATATTTCAAGTTATTTGGAAGAACTGCAGAGATATGGCAAAGAATGGGAATCAATTGCTCAATAACAAGAACATTAGAAAACAGAGCACTGCAATGGTATGGTCACGTGCAAAGAATGCCAGAACACAGATGGCCAAAACGAATACTGGAATGGGAGCCTCCAGGGAGGAGACGTAGAGGACGACCGGCACTAAGATGGGAGACCTACATTGGACGTGCCATGATAGATAGAGACCTGAGAGTAGGGGATTGGAATATAAGAGAGCTGTGGAGGACAAAAACGGCGAACTCGTAAGGGAAAATGCCGAAGAAGAAGAAGAAGAAGAAGAAAAAGAAGAAGAAGAAGAAGAAGAAGAAGAAGAAGAAGAGAAGAAGTTATTTGGAAAAGCACCACGATTATCGAAGCAGAAGTATATGCAATATGCTGCATGCAATGACGAGGTGAGAAAGGGCAAGGAAGGAACAGAAGGTTTACAGAGAGACTGGAAGAGTTGGTGAGGCTGAAGGAAGTAACCTTGATGTATGGGTCATACGGGGCCTCCTGGTAATGAGGAAGCCTATAGGCTGGCCAGACTCGGTACCGGAGAACAGATTGTTGGCCTGGAGCCCGTTATAGGATTAAGTAGGCAGCAGGTAACGTTAGCCCTCAAAAAATGGGTGAACGATACCGTAGATGGCGTATATAAGAAGAGCGCCCCCCCCCCGAAACCAGGCACGCATTCAGTTTTGACGTCTGGAAGAGGCTGAAGTTAGGATTATAGTACGCCAATATTATAACGATGCCCCCCCCCGAAATCGATTTCTATATACGCCACTGCCGTAGATGAACTTGGGAGGCAATGAATGAATGAATAAGGACCAGAGGCTATCCAGCACGGAATGTGGCTGGTGCATAGGCCACACGATGGGCCCTTTTGCGCCTCTATCCGCGCTAGTTCCTAAGACCTGCCCTTTTGGCAAAGGCAAGTACATTCTTAGGTCCTATCCGTTTTATCTCTATTGGTTCCAAGGTTCTTGAGCCCAGCATAGTCTGCCTGGGATAACCCAGGGTTTCACAGCGACACAAGATGTGTGCCGAGGATTCTTCCTCTTCACCATACCACATGCACGGTGAGTCGTTCACCACCCTCATCACGAACAAGTGACGCCTGAAGGTGTTGTGACCTGTTAATAGGCCTACTAGCAATCTCAAGTTACCCCTATCCAGAGAGAGACAAAATTGCCCTATTCTCTCTGCAGGCCCTGCTAATAGTTCCCGAGCTTGACGGAGATGATCAGAGATGTTGTTCCATCTCAAAGAGTGTTGATTCTGGATCCACTCTCCAGTTGTTTTCCTAATCAAGTTTGCAGATAGTCCTAAGGCTGGTTCCGGGCCCACAAAACTGTTGCCGGATCCCATCCTAGCCAGATGATCCGCCATTTCGTTACCCTTTACCCCAGAGTGCCCAGGTACCCATATCAGTGATACCTTGTGTTTAGCTGAGATGTCGTCAAGAGCCCTCCTGCACTCCAGGACCAGTCCCGACGTTATTTTCCAAGCACTCAGTGCTTTGATGGCTGCCTGACTGTCAGAGCAGATAGTAATCTGCCTCCTAGATCCGTCAATTTCCCGAATACGAATTACACAAGCAAGTATCGCATAGACCTCAGCCTGGAATACTGTGGTGTGCCCCCCAAGAGGGAGTGAAAGCCTTGTATGGGGTCCGTAGACTCCCGAGCCAGAGCCCTCTCTAGCGAGTGAACCGTCTGTGTACCAGACCTGTCCTCCTCCTTCGATGAGCTGTCTTTCCCTAGACTCCCACCTCTTCCCTTGACGGAAACACCACCGTAAATTTGCGATTGAAGCGATGCGTAGGAGAAACTATATCGTTCCTCGCCAACAAAATGGGACTATCCTCATGCAACTCTGCTAGAATCGTCGAATGTCCTTTGCCTGGATTCATAAAAGTCCAGCTCCCTGACTCCAGAGACGGAAAACAGTTTTTCTAGCTTCTCCTTGAATTACCAGATCCAAAGGAGGAAGATTCAATAGTGTTTCAATGGCACTCAAAGGTGTTGTGCGCACTGCACTCACTGGTTATACTAAGACATGCTGAACGTTGAACCTTATTAAGTATTAAGTCCGTCTTTATACAGGTCCACCACACTATGGAGCCATATATTAATGACGGTCTGACTATTGTAGTATAGAGCCAGTGCCAGTGCCTTGTTAGTTACTCAAACAAGAAAGAAGGATGACGACTGGAGCCAATGCCCACAATCGGCTTCAGTAGGAACAAAAGAATCATTGAGAATCATGACAAAATACTTGGAGTCAGCTTAGAGTAATAGGTTATATTTTGACAAACTAATGTATTATGTGATGCCAATACCCTCATACAAGGTATATCCTTCGAGGGTGGCTATATTTATACTTATTACAAATAAATAAGTCAAAATACTCAAAACTCAAAAAATCCCTGAAATATTCTATTCGTGGATTTCTTAAATGAACCAGAATGTGGCATGCAATTACGATATTTCTTACCAATAGTTCTCGTAAGTTCTAAACGTAAATGTTGAACTAACATAATAGCGTAATATGGATTGCATTTACATTCAGGAATTCAATCTCTCAAAACTATTGGACAATTATGAGAATAATAGCCATCAATTACCAGTTTTTCTTGGTAATTTGTAGTGACTTAAACGTTATTTATAATGCTAACTCGACATACCTATTTGAGTAGTCATTGTGTAAAGTGAAAGACAATATTTTTTAATGAAGTAATAAATAACACGGAAAAGAACCAGACACTTATTATAGGAAGTTCGTAAACGTTATTTTTATTTGTGCTACTGGTACTGGACCTACAGTGGTTCGAAGGATTCTGGATTCGAACTTTTTTAGCTACGGGTTGAAATTGTTAGGTTTGGCTAAAAAATCGAAAATCTTTATTTGACTTTCCATTAATTTGAAACCTCGTGTTTTGGATAATTTGGGGATGCTGATTGCAAATCCAGTCGCAGTTTTTAGTTTGAGTCTCGTTTGACGAAAATCAAAAACTTCAGATCTTTCAAATCTTCGGGTTTGCCTAAAAAATCGAAAATCTTTATTTGGCCCTCTATTAAGATGAAACCTCGTGTTTTAGATAATTTGAGGTTGCTCATTTCAAACACGGTCGTACTTTTTAGTTTGAGTCTCGTTTGATGAAAATCAAAAATTTCAGATTTTTCAAATCTTCGGGTTTGCCTAAAAAATCGAAAATCTTTATTTGGCTCTCTATTAAGATGAAACCTCGTGTTTTAGATAACTTGAGGTTGCTCATTTTAAATAGGGTCGCAGGTTTTAGTTCGAGTCTCGTTTGACGAAAATAAAAAATTTAAGATCTTTCAAATCTTCGGGTTTGCCTAAAAATCGAAAATCTTTATTTGGCTCTCTATTAAGATGAAACTTCGTGTTTTAGATAATTTGAGGTAGCTCATTTCAAATACGGTCGCAGTTTTTAGTTTGAGTCTTATTTGACGAAAATCAAAAATTTCAGATTTTTCAAATCTTCGGGTTTGCCTAAAAAATAGAAAATCTTTATTTGGCTCTCTATTAAGATGAAACCTCGTGTTTTAGATAATTTGAGGTCGCTCATTTCAAATACGGTCGCAGTTTTTAGTTTGAGCCTCGTTTGACGAAAATCAAAAGTCTCAGATTTTTCAAATCTTCGGGTCTGCCTAAAAAATCAAAAATCTTTATTTGGCTCTCTATTAAGATGAAACCTCGTGTTTTAGATAATTTGAGGTTGCTCATTTCAAATACGGTCGCAGTTTTTAGTTTGAGTCTTATTTGACGAAAATCAAAAATTTCAGATTTTTCAAATCTTCGGGTTTGCCTAAAAAATAGAAAATCTTTATTTGGCTCTCTATTAAGATGAAACCTCGTGTTTTAGATAATTTGAGGTTGCTCATTTCAAATACGGTCGCAGTTTTTAGTTCGAGTCTCGTTTGACGAAAATCAAAAATTTCAGATTTTTCAAATCTTCGGATTTGCCTAAAAAATCGAAAATCTGTATTTGGCTCTCTATTAAGATGAAACCTCGTGTTTTAGATAATTTGAGGTTGCTCATTTCAAACACGGTCGTCCTTTTTAGTTTGAGTCTCGTTTGATGAAAATCAAAAATTTCAGATTTTTCATATCTTCGGGTTTGCCTAAAAAATCGAAAATCTTTATTTGGCTCTCTATTAAGATGAAACCTCGTGTTTTAGATAACTTGAGGTTGCTCATTTTAAATAGGGTCGCAGGTTTTAGTTCGAGTCTCGTTTGACGAAAATAAAAAATTTCAGATCTTTCAAATCTTCGGGTTTGCCTAAAAATCGAAAATCTTTATTTGGCTCTCTATTAAGATGAAACCTCGTGTTTTAGATAATTTGAGGTAGCTCATTTCAAATACGGTCGCAGTTTTTAGTTTGAGTCTTATTTGACGAAAATCAAAAATTTCAGATTTTTCAAATCTTCGGGACTGCCTAAAAAATAGAAAATCTTTATTTGGCTCTCTATTAAGATGAAACCTCGTGTTTTAGATAATTTGAGGTTGCTCATTTCAAATACGGTCGCAGTTTTTAGTTCGAGTCTCGTTTGACGAAAATCAAAAATTTCAGATTTTTCAAATCTTCGGGTTTGCCTAAAAAATCGAAAATCTTTGTTTGGCTCTCTATTAAGATGAAACCTCGTGTTTTAGATAATTTGAGCTTGCTCATTTCAAATAGGGTCGCAGTTTTTAGTTCGAGTCTCGTTTGACGAAAATAAAAAATTTCAGATCTTTCAAATCTTCGGGTTTGCCTAAAAATCGAAAATCTTTATTTGGCTCTCTATTAAGATGAAACCTCGTGTTTTAGATAATTTGAGATTGCTCATTTCAAACACGGTCGTACTTTTTAGTTTGAGTCTCGTTTGACGAAAATCAAAAATTTCAGATTTTTCAAATCTTCGGGTTTGCCTAAAAAATCGGCTCTCTATCAAGATGAAACCTCGTGTTTTAGATAATTTGAGGTTGCTCATTTCAAATAGGGTCGCAGTTTTTAGTTCGAGTCTCGTTTGACGAACATAAAAAATTTCAGATCTTTCAAATCTTCGGGTTTGCCTAAAAATCGAAAATCTTTATTTGGCTCTCTATTAAGATGAAACCTCGTGTTTTAGATAATTTGAGATTGCTCATTTCAAACACGGTCGTACTTTTTAGTTTGAGTCTCGTTTGACGAAAATCAAAAATTTCAGATTTTTCAAATCTTCGGGTTTGCCTAAAAAATCGGCTCTCTATCAAGATGAAACCTCGTGTTTTAGATAATTTGAGGTTGCTCATTTCAAATAGGGTCGCAGTTTTTAGTTCGAGTCTCGTTTGACGAACATAAAAAATTTCAGATCTTTCAAATCTTCGGGTTTGCCTAAAAATGGAAAATCTTTATTTGGCTTTTTATCAAGGTGAAAGCTCACGTTTTCGATAATTTGAGGGTGTTGATTACAAATCCGGTCCCTGTTTTTTAAGTGTCATGTGACAACACATATTTTATCATGTTTCTTGTTTCGTATTTTTCTCTTATAAATAAAGCAGAACCAGCCAAAGCAAAAGTATTGTCGTCCGAGCTAGACATTTTCACGACAGAAAATGATGCTTGTCAAGCGTACTTGTATCGTGTGGTAGCGAAGGGAAATGATGCAAGCATGTACAAAATTATTGTACATGCATGCGTGTCAAGCTTGATCTGATGGCCTTGTCAAGCACCTGCTATACTTCAGGGGACTGTCATAATACCCTAAAGATACTAGCAAAGATCAACAAGGTTAGGGGTCCGGAGCCCCCCCCCCCCGAAACGTTATATAATGCCATCTAAAAAATGGTATCCACAAATTTTTGCTCCCCCCCCCCCCGGACGACAGCAAATTTACGGTGGCAACTCTAATCTGGACCCCCCCAAAGGGCCAAGCAAGTGACACCCATAATCTGGACCCCCCCCCCCCCCAAAACCAAATTGTGGATACGTGCCTGTGAGAAGAGGGTCGACAGTTGTGCCAAGAAAGACGCTGAACTCTCTCTCATTGGGTCAGAGCCAGCATCATATAGCTGTCATCAGTTGGGGGTCAAATGATTACCAGAAGCACTGGTGCAGGGTGATGAGGAGTGTTCAGTCTAAAAGGATGCTGAGGTGACCCTTGTATTCTAACACTGCAGATGCTATCAGGTTGAGCAGGAGGGAACTACGAAAGGTGGTTGGATTTGTAACTGGCCATTGGACGTTCAGTACACTCTTGCAAAAATTGAGGATCAATGTGGAGAAGTGCGATGAGGCAGAGGAAATAGCTAAGCATGTTATCTTCGATTGTCCTGCCTTCAGTGAAAGCACGAACTCCTATCTGTATATAGGCCAAGAGAGAAGACAGACGAGCATAATCCACTGCACCTCAAGATTTGCAAAGGACTTAGGATGGGACTCTATTTGATCTCTTTGACCGGGGCTGCACAGGCTTAACGCTACCATTAGGGTAACTGAATCCTAACCCGCTCACCACTAAAAAAAAGAATAGCTTGCAGCTGTGTGTGTAGCCTCCTTAAGATCCACAGCTGGAACAGTTGGTGCGATTAAAATGCCGAACTACTCAATTCATGCGAGAATGTAAGCCAAGTAGCACAGTCGTGAGTGCCGGCACTCATTACATTGCACAAAAATACCGGACTGATCGGGTAGGAGCAGCTACAGTGCTTCAGCTAATTGCAGTGCAGGCAAAGAGGCACTGGCTACCACAGTTTGTGGTCCAGTAGCGCACCAAAGTCAACAATAATGGAGTCAGGATCCTAGATGAAGAACTATTTCACTTGAATGTGACAAAAATCGATACTTATGTGACCCAATAAGTCCACGATAGATCTGTGAACTTGTCTGTCGATTTTATGCACTTGGTTTTTTCTTCGACAGCGACTTACACAGGCACTTGCTCCATAAGCTTGACACATTGCTGCTTGATTGTTCTAACAATGGATCGAAGCTTTCGTCAATAACAGAGAGTACTCCGTAATTGTTGGTGATTCACTGTCAACTTGAAGAAAAGTATCTAGTGGTGTACCACAGGTATCCGTTCTTGGTCCTGTACTGTTTCTTTTATACACATATGTCTTACCTTGCATCACACAATCATCTTGCTCATCCTATGTTGATGACACCAAGATATACTATATTCCCTCGATCAAAGTCAATAGTTTACAGTGCAATCTCCATAGGACTTATGAGTGATCAAGCAATATACTTTGGGCGATCTTACCGGCGTCTAAACACTGCGATCTAGGAGTTATTAATCTGTGGTCGGAACATATTATAGAATATTTAACATCAAATTTAGTTTTCTAAACTAGATCTATGTAATGCCAATCATAGAGGTATCTGGATCAGATTGGTGTCCAAAGCCTTAAAGTGAGCATGATTTATTGGAAAACCTACACGTATAATAGAAATTGAAACTATTCGAAATAAGGCATTTCTATGACCTTATCATTACATGCTGTTTCTTTGCATGGTTTATTTGGTACACTTATCTGCCTTCTTTTTCTACTCAACATTACAAGAACTTTGGTGACAGATTTATTTCTATAATGCGTCCAAAAGGATGTAATAAGCAATCAAGTTTTTTAATTTTACTTCCCACACCGATAGGTGAGGGGAGTATTGTGATCGCGAAAATTTTAGATTTTGAGATAATGTACTTTTTGGGCGTTTTATGATGCCTACATAACGAAAATCCACGTCACTCATTTCCGTCGGTCTGTCTGTCGGTCTGTCGGTCTGTCTGTCTGTCTGTTGGCGTTTTTCTAGCCTCCTAATCTCAGTAACCGCTGCATAGATTTCGATGAAATTTGGGTAGTGATATGGTGTAGGGTCGTAGAAGGTAATGTTGCTACAATTTTGAAAATCGGTGCATGGGCGGCGGAGTAATTAACAAAAAACGAAAAATTTCAAATATGCCTCAAACTTCGTTTTTAGGTGTTTTAGGGGTTCCTGATCATTTTCTACTTTTTTTTGGGGTGGGGGTGAAATTCGGGTGGTTGGGGGGGTGGGGGGTTGTAAATCTGAAAAATTTGTTGTACTCATAATGGGCTGTCTACTGACCTGAGAGAGAAAGACCTAGCAGCATAATACACTTTTTTAGGTCTATCCGAACATTGCCTTGCCGATTACAGAAACCAAGGGACTTAGAATTTGTGGTGTATACATACGAGTGTTGTTTTAGATCGATATATTATTATATTGCGTATCGCAAAAATTACTGAATTGATTTTAATGAAATTTTGACACAGTATTACTACCGCGGCGAGGATAGAAAACGCGTATGTTTTGGAACAAATCATGTCAGTGGCGCCGCAGCAATAATAAAAAAACTAAAAATATAAAAACATCTCAAACTTTGTTTTTAGGCGTTTTAGGGGTTCCTGATCATTTTCTACTTTTTTGGTTGAGGGTGAAATTGGGGCGGTTGGGGGGTGGGGGGTTATAAAACTGAAATAATTTGTTGTATTCATTATAGTTTGTCCATTGACCTGTTGAAAAAATACGTAGCGGCATATTACACTTTTTTAGGTCCATCGAATATTGGCTTGCCTATTACAGAAACCAATTTTGTGATGTATACATACGAGTTTTACTTTATTTCGTTCTATGTATTTTGCGTAAAGCGAAAATTATTGAATTGATTTTAATGAAATTTTGACACCGAATTTAGTGCCTCGGCAAGAATGGAAAACGCGTCTGTCTTTGAAAAAGCGTCAGTGGCGGCGCAGCAATAATAAAAAAACTAAAAATATAAAAACAGCTCAACCTTTGTTTCTAGATGGTTTGGAGGCTCCTGATCATTTCGCATCGTTCAGTTGAAGCATGCAGAAAAAAAAATGTGGCGTCCTACTTCTAAGGAGGGAGACGCAAGAAACTATTTACGAGATTTACGTGTTGGATGTTTTTTTGCGAGCGGCTGGGTGATGATTTGATTGCAAGGGATTTCAAACTATTGCTTCATGCAATGGGAAAATAATAAAATGGTATCATCATTATGTGTGGGAAGTACTGAGTCATTTTTTTAAGTTGTTAATGAGACTTATTCCACATATATTTTTGAATAAGTGAAATATGAGACATCGTAATAACTTTTTGTCGATAATTTTTGTTGTCGCATTTGACCCTCGTCCTGTGCCCTCGTCATATTTTCATTTAGAGTAGGCATCAGCCATTTTTAATGTGTATTTCGTGTCAACAAATCAAAATTTTATAGAATGGAAAATTGATGTAAACGTCATGCTTTTTGAGGTTGATAATTATAGCTAGAGATGATGTGTGATCAATTTGATAATAAGGCTAATATTTTTGATATCGTCCTTTACCAGTGACATCACACCCGTTTTCACTCACGTAGAGAAATTTGAAAAAAAAATACTTATGATTACAAATTTCTTAATGTGAACAACGCCAATTTTGTGAGCCTTTTTCTAGACAGCATTTGTATGCGATTTTCTTTCCTATGAACATATACTGTTCCACTACAAGAAGATCTCATTGCTTTAAAAATTTTTAAAAAGCAGCCAAACCTAATATTTTAGAAACAAAGAAAATGTATTCCAAGCAGACATACACGCGATTTTAGCTTATGCCTCTCGTATTCACGAAATTCAGGAGCCTGAGGAGGCTCTGAGAACCTGACAGCATTAAAACCATTGAGTGTTTCTAGGTTAACATCAAGGTTCTGCAATGTAGGCAGCCCTTGAATGACATTTTGGCAGAACATTAAGTGTCACTTATGTAGTAGCCTATACCTCATACAAAGCCTAGCTTTCAAGGTGGCAATATTTGTATTTCACTATTTATACAAAATTCAGGATGGTTCTTTGAGGATTCTTCTTGTGTGCCCCTTTGGATGCGCGCTACTGGTGAATCCGCGCCCGAGGAAATTGCTCTCCAGCCCGGAGGTTCTCGTGACCGCAAGGTGTGGTTGGCAATTTTTTCTTTGGAAGGGATAATTTGTTGAATTTTCGCGTAACATGGGAGCAGTTAACAAGTCATGAAATTAGGGGCGTTATCCTTAACCCTCTCACGGCTACAATTTTCGCATATTTCTAGTGCGTATTTGTCTTTTTCATTTTCTTGAAGTCATTAAAGCTTATTTTTTTATTTATTTTTTGTTACTAATGGGTAAATCAGATATAGCGGAGCAAAACATTCACTTAGAGTCTGAAGATGAATTAATTGGTCAGGATGAGAACTAGCAAGGTAAGGCTCATCAATAATAATAATAATAATTTATTCACCAACAATACAGAGGGTAAATAAATTTTTGACCCACAGAAGGTGCTATCCTTGTGCGTGGGTTACATTGCAATACATACATATATTTTACAAATACATATATTAAAACTAATACTAACTATATTAAAAACTTTAAAGCGTGTCAGTTCCAAATCCTGTTAAAAACATTTGAAAAAATATCTCTGGGTGTGTCCATTATCCATTTTTTTACTTTTTTTTGTATACAATATGAGATTTTATGGATTTCAGTGAAGCAGGAAGTAAATCGTATATGCAATTTGTTTGGCCTGTTGACTTAAATAAAGGAGGTCTTAAGGTCCTATTCTTAGTTCGTGTATTATGTTCATGGCTATTGAAGTTGATACAATTTTTATGTTTGTGGACGAAATTCAATATGTTATAGCTGTATAGTTGTCGGATATCAAATTTCTGGGATTCTTTAAATAAATTATTTGAGGGGTAAGTGGGTTCTTTATAATAAATAGCCATCAAAACACATTTTTGCAAGGAACTGATACTCTTCAAATGAGTTTGATGCACTCCCCCCCGCAACCTAAGATGCCATAATTTAGCTGGGGCTGCACAAGAGAATAATATAATGTTTCTAAGCAACGTGTGTTTAGAAATTGTCTAAGAAATTTGAATTTAGGTAATAGTTATAATTTTTTTCTTATCAAAACTGGAAATCTGTAGCCTAACTAATTAGAGCCTTTATCAGGCACGTATCCAGGATTTGGTTTTGGGGAGGGGGGGGGGAGGTCCAGATTATGGCTGTCACTTGCTTGACCTTGGGGGGGGGGAGGTCCAGATTAGTCTGGACCCTCTGGATCCGTGAAAAATACTGATTATTTTTTGTATAATATTTCCTATATTTAAACGTTATAATTTCGTTACAATTAAATTTACATTGCATCCGCCGAAGTTAATTTTTTTTAGAGATGAAAAGAGAGATGAAAGAGAGAGAGAGAGATTAAAGATGAAAAATGAAAAAATAAACAAGTGAAATAATATAAATATTGGATTTTGGATATTATGAAGTTTGTGCAACATACCGTGTGAGTATAAGAAGCAAGGACCTATGATGGTCCCAAAAAGTAAATCGTAGCGTCGTAATGTAAGTAGTACTGGTATCACGAGGCGCCTCGGGCTTCAGGTACCACAAGACCCTCGTGGTACCTTGCTCGTTGGCTCTTGGCCCGATGAAATATTTAAAAAATAAACAACAACGGTAAGATTAATCTAAGAAATGGTAGGTTTTTAAATATTACGTACGACGTGTAAAGTACTTTATTAGCGGATACCAAAGGCCCAAATAAGCCAAAACCTAAGACAGTCTCAACAGTTAATAATTATGTTTCTTAAAAAAGTTGTATCGTAGCGTGGTACTGCCCCCTCTGCCAATAGTAAGTAGTACTGGTACCACGAGAGGCCCTCGGGGTCCCTTACGCGTTGGCTCTTGGCCCGATAAAATATTTTAAAAAATAAACAACAAAAGTAGAATTGATCTAAAAAATAGTATGTTTTTAAATATCACGTACGGGTACGACGTGTGAAGTGGGTACTTTATTAGCCACCAAAGATCCAAAGAAGCAAAAACCTAAGACAGTCCCAATCCCAAACAGTAAATATGTTTATTAAAAAAGTGGTATCGTAGCGTGGTACTGCGCCCTCTGCCAATAGTAAGTAGTACTGATACCACGAGAGGCCCTCGGGTATTAGCGAATACCAAAGATCCAAAGAAGCAAAAACCTAAGACAGTCCCAAACAGTTAAATATGTTTATTTAAAAAGTTGTATCGTAGCGTGGTACTGCCCCCTCTGTCAATAGTAAGTAGTACTGGTACCACAAGACGCCCTCGTGTCTCAAGTACCACGAGGCCTTCGGTGGCGTAAAAAGAAGCTAAAAAAAATAAACAACAAGAGTAGAATTACTCTAAAAAATAGTATGTTTTTAAATATTACGTACGGGTACGACGTGTGAAGTGAATACTTTATTAGCCACCAAAGATCCAAAGAAACAAAAACCTAAGATAGTCTCAATCCCAAACAGTAAATATGTTTATTAAAAAAGTGGTACCGTAGCGTGGTACTGCCCCCTCTGCCAATAGTAAACAGTACTAGTACCACGAGACGCCCTCGGAGTACCTTACGCGTTGGCTCTTGGCCCGATTTAAAAAAATAAGCAACAAAATTAGAATTGATCTAAATAATAGTATGTTTTTAAATATTACGTACGGGTACGACGTGTGAAGTGAGTACTTTATTAGCCACCAAAGATCCAAAGAAGCAAAAACCTAGGACAGTCCCAATCCCAAACAGTAAATATGTTTATTAAAAAAGTGGTATCGTAGCGTGGTACTGCCCCCTCTGCCAATAGTACGTAGTACTGGTACCACGAGAGGCCCTCGGGGTACCGCGCTCGCCGGCTCCGCTTGGGCGTGTTCACTTGTCTGACGGCATTCCAATCGCTTCGGGCGACTCGAAGACAGAGATAGCGATACACCGACGAACGGTACAGACAGAAATGATTGTGTTTTAGTACTACTTCCTATATTGCTACGAGGTGCACAGAATAAATAGCTTGTCGTAGCTATGGCATGACGCTCTCTCCTAAACAAGCTTTCGGTCTACGGCCTATCTTTGGGCCGACCTCCTTTATGGTCGTATGATATCTGTTTTGGTGAGGGGCGGTTGCACCGTTCTTATGGCGAATGCCGCGCCCCCCCTGAATAAAAGAGAAAAAAATCGTTTTAGTAGATATGTATGCTATGCTAGTATGTACATATTTCTAGCTACAATCGGTTGCCTGATATGTAAGTAGCTCACTAAGCTCTAACTTAACCAGTGTCTCGTCACGTGACTGACTGAACTCTGAAGGTGCCAAGACACGATGGCACGGATAGCGGACAAAGAGCGCTCTATTGGTCAATGACACATCAATTGTCTTGAAAATGACCAATGAAAACCCAAACCGTTACCGGTGATATACGAACCAATACGAACAGAGGCCGATGCTAATGACGCGCCTCAGTCATCTTCTCTTGTTCGAGTCGCTATGCGTTGCTTAAGATGAACTTTGCCCGACTTTCCTTAGAGCACAAAATAAAAATTAAGGAAATTATAAATAACATTACTAGATGGAAATAGGTAATTAGTAATACAGTGTTTTGACAAAATGAAGCAGACGGCTACGCGGTTCGGTAGGTAGCGGTGACGTGTTTGAGTCAGGCGGTGGAAGTTCAATTCCCAAGCTATACCACTTTTTTTCTTGGTTAGGCAGGCTGATAAGTAAAACACCCTTAAGAAATAACATTTTGTGATGAGTGATAAGCAAAACAGGAGGATTCTGTAGCGGTGCCCTCGAAGGATATGCCCCAGGTATGTTATTTTCCGTATTTTGATTGTCTTGATCAACTCTCGGACGGCACTTGCTCTATTTAAAACTGCTTCGTTGGTCTGTAGGGCCGTCCACGGTATTCGGAGCATTCTTCTATGCAACCACATTTCGAATGCTTCCAGGCCATTAATAGCGTTGGCCTTGAGGGTCCAGGTCTCAGCACCCGACCAAATATAGCATCTGACCATTCTCTGGCGCAATCCGAGGTTTAAGTTGTCATTGCAGAAGAATCATTTCATTTTTAGGAAAGTTGTGCGAGCTGTTTCTATTCTGTACTTGATCTCTTTATCTGGGTCTAGTTGTTCCGTAATGTAGCAGCCGAGATATCTAAGATGGTTGACTCTCTCCACATTTTGTTGGTCTATATGTAGGGAAGCATCGGCGTGTGGTTGGCGACTGAAATTATAAATTTTGTTTTAGTCATTCATTTTTAGACCCATTTCCCATCCAGTCGTGTTTATGCAATCCAACAACTCTTGAAGGCCCTGGATACTATCGCATAAGATGACCGTGTCGTCGGCATACCGAATAGTATTAAGTAGTTCGCCGTCGATTTTCACTCCACGGTCTATACCTTGCAAAGCCTTTTTGAAAATCACATCCGAGTAAAGGTTGAATAATAGTGGGGAGAGAATGCAACCCTGTCTGACGCCTCGTTGAATGCAACATTCGTCAGTTAATCTTCCATCGAAACGTACCACTGCTTTTTGGTTCCAGTACAACTTCTGTATGATACGTAGATCTCTACCATCGATTCCGGAGGTCCTTAGGGTATTCAGAAGTTTATCGTGTTGAACCCTATCAAATGCTTTTTCATAATCGATAAAAGCCACATAGATGTCTTTACGTTGGTCGCGACACTTCTGGAGAAGTACATTCAGGGCGAAAAGTTGTGATACTAGCTAGAAAAAACTTTTAAGAAATAGGTGTTTGTGGAAACTGAAAACTCTTATTATGTGCAGGGTGCAGCTGTGGCCTCAACAAAATCTGAGAGGATTTTCGTGTAGTTTTTTTATTTAAAATTTTGTGCGCCCTTCCTTTCAAAAATTCAGGAACCGCCACTGGTAGAAGATGGTTTTTCTTCTTGCACCCATAACCAGCCTTCCCAGGTCTAGACATTTTTCAGATATTTGAAGTCGTGAAAATTGAATGCATTTCTGGGTCTTTCATTTAGTTGCTGAACACATTTTCGATCACATTGGATTATCAAGCAATTTGTAGTAAACCATTTTTTGCTGAGCTCGTCGCTGTACTCCCTGTTTGATTTCAACAATGGCAAATGATAACGCAAGGTTCGAGGCCATTTAGATTTTAGTATTCCTATAAATTTAAAGAAAAATCAATGGAAAATATAGAAGTAACTCCTTTTGTCTCTTGATGAAAACAGCGAAACTTATCGTAGCGGAGCTTAAAAGCACCGAAGATAAAAATTTTCGGTCATCCCTAATTTTCAGAATTTCCCTCAAAAATTCGAAAATCTTTATTTGGGGTTCTATCTGGACGAAACCTCGTTTCGTGGATAATTTTAGGATGCTGATTACAAATCTGGCCACTGATTTGAGTTTCAGTATCGCTGAACGAAGATCAAAATTTTCGGGCATCCCTAATTTTCAGATTCCCCTCAAAAATTCGAAAATCTTTATTTGGGGTTCTATCTGGACGAAACTTCGTTTCGTAACTAATTATAGGATGCTGATTACAAATCTGGCCGCTGATTTGTGTTTCAGTATCACTGAACGAAGATCAAAATTTTCGGGCATCCCTAATATTCAGACTCCCCTCAAAAATTCGAATATCTTTATTTGAAGTTCTATCTGGACGAAACCTCGTTTCGTGGATAATTTTAGGATGCTGATTACAAATCTGGCCGCTGATTTGTGTTTAAGTATCACTGAACGAAGATCAAAATTTTCTGGCATCCCTAATATTCAGACTCCCCTCAAAAATTCGAATATCTTTATTTGAAGTTCTATCTGGACGAAACCTCGTTTCGTGGATAATTTTAGGATGCTGATTACAAATCTGGCCACTGATTTGAGTTTCAGTATCGCTGAACGAAGATCAAAATTTTCGGGCATCCCTAATTTTCAGATTCCCCTCAAAAATTCGAAAATCTTTATTTGGGGTTCTATCTGGACGAAACTTCGTTTCGTAAATAATTATAGGATGCTGATTACAAATCTGGCCGCTGATTTGTGTTTCAGTATCACTGAACGAAGATCAAAATTTTCGGGCATCCCTAATATTCAGACTCCCCTCAAAAATTCGAATATCTTTATTTGAAGTTCTATCTGGACGAAACCTCGTTTCGTGGATAATTTTAGGATGCTGATTACAAATCTGGCCGCTGAATTGAGTTTCAGTATCACTGAACGAAGATAAAAATGTTCGGTCATCCCTAATTTTCAGATTTCCCTCAAAAATTCGAATATCTTTATTTGGGGTTCTATCTGGACGAAACCTCGTTTCGTAACTAATTATAGGATGCTGATTACAAATCTGGCCGCTGATTTGAGTTCCAGCATCACTGAACGAAGATCAAAATTTTCGGGCATCCCTAATTTTCAGATTCCCCTCAAAAATTCGAATATCTTTATTTGAAGTTCTATCTAGACGAAACCTCGTTTCGTGGATAATTTTAGGATGCTGATTACAAATCTGGCCGCTGATTTGAGTTTCAGTATCACTGAACGAAGATCAAAATTTGCGACCATCCCTAATTTCAGATTCCCCCCATAAATTCGAAAATCTTTATTTGGGGTTCTATCTGGACGAAACCTCGTTTCGTGAATAACTTTAGGATGCTGATTACAAATCTGGCCGCTGATTTGAGTTTCAGTATCACTGAACGAAGATCAAAATTTTCGGGCATCCCTAATATTCAGACTCCCCTCAAAAATTCGAATATCTTTATTTGGGTTTCTATCTGGACGAAACCTCGTTTCGTGGATAATTTTAGGATGCTGATTACAAATCTGGCCACTGATTTGAGTTTCAATATCGCTGAATGAAGATCAAAATTTTCGGGCATCCCTAATATTCAGACTCCCCTCAAAAATTCGAATATCTTTATTTGAAGTTCTATCTGGACGAAACCTCGTTTCGTGGATAATTTTAGGATGCTGATTACAAATCTGGCCGCTGATTTGTGTTTCAGTATCACTGAACGAAGATCAAAATTTTCGGGCATCCCTAATATTCAGACTCCCCTCAAAAATTCGAATATCTTTATTTGAAGTTCTATCTGGACGAAACCTCGTTTCGTGGATAATTTTAGTATGCTGATTACAAATCTGGCCACTGATTTGAGTTTCAGTATCGCTGAACGAAGATCAAAATTTTCGGGCATCCCTAATTTTCAGATTCCCCTCAGAAATTCGAAAATCTTTATTTGGGGTTCTATCTGGACGAAACTTCGTTTCGTAACTAATTATAGGATGCTGATTACAAATCTGGCCGCTGATTTGTGTTTCAGTATCACTGAACGAAGATCAAAATTTTCGGGCATCCCTAATATTCAGACTCCCCTCAAAAATTCGAATATCTTTATTTGAAGTTCTATCTGGACGAAACCTCGTTTCGTGGATAATTTTAGGATGCTGATTACAAATCTGGCCACTGATTTGAGTTTCAGTATCACTGAACAAAGATACAAATGTTCGGTCATCCCTAATTTTCAGATTTCCCTCAAAAATTCGAAAATCTTTATTTGGGGTTCTATCTGGACGAAACCTCGTTTCGTAACTAATTACCGGATGCTGATTACAAATCTGGCCGCTGATTTGAGTTTCAGTATCACTGAACGAAGATCAAAGTTTTCGGGCATCCCTAATTTTCAGATTCCCCTCAAAAATTCGAAAATCTTTATTTGGGGTTCTATCTGGACGAAACTTCGTTTCGTAACTAATTATAGGATGCTGATTACAAATCTGGCCACTGATTTGAGTTTCAGTATCGCTGAACGAAGATCAAAATTTTCGGGCATCCCTAATTTTCAGATTCCCCTCAAAAATTCGAAAATCTTTATTTGGGGTTCTATCTGGACGAAACTTCGTTTCGTAACTAATTATAGGATGCTGATTACAAATCTGGCCGCTGATTTGTGTTTCAGTATCACTGAACGAAGATCAAAATTTTCGGGCATCCCTAATATTCAGACTCCCCTCAAAAATTCGAATATCTTTATTTGAAGTTCTATCTGGACGAAACCTCGTTTCGTGGATAATTTTAGGATGCTGATTACAAATCTGGCCGCTGATTTGTGTTTAAGTATCACTGAACGAAGATCAAAATTTTCTGGCATCCCTAATATTCAGACTCCCCTCAAAAATTCGAATATCTTTATTTGAAGTTCTATCTGGACGAAACCTCGTTTCGTGGATAATTTTAGGATGCTGATTACAAATCTGGCCACTGATTTGAGTTTCAGTATCGCTGAACGAAGATCAAAATTTTCGGGCATCCCTAATTTTCAGATTCCCCTCAAAAATTCGAAAATCTTTATTTGGGGTTCTATCTGGACGAAACTTCGTTTCGTAAATAATTATAGGATGCTGATTACAAATCTGGCCGCTGATTTGTGTTTCAGTATCACTGAACGAAGATCAAAATTTTCGGGCATCCCTAATATTCAGACTCCCCTCAAAAATTCGAATATCTTTATTTGAAGTTCTATCTGGACGAAACCTCGTTTCGTGGATAATTGTAGGATGCTGATTACAAATCTGGCCGCTGAATTGAGTTTCAGTATCACTGAACGAAGATAAAAATGTTCGGTCATCCCTAATTTTCAGATTTCCCTCAAAAATTCGAAAATCTTTATTTGGGGTTCTATCTGGACGAAACCTCGTTTCGTAACTAATTATAGGATGCTGATTACAAATCTGGCCGCTGATTTGAGTTCCAGCATCACTGAACCAAGATACAAATTTTCGGTCATCCCTAATTTTCAGATTCCCCTCAAAAATTCGAAAATCTTTATTTGAAGTTCTATCTGGACGAAACCTCGTTTCGTGGATAATTTTAGGATGCTGATTACAAATCTGGCCACTGACTTGAGTTTTAGTATCGCTGAACGAAGATCAAAATTTGCGACCACCCCTAATTTCAGATTCCCCCCATAAATTCGAAAATCTTTATTTGGGGTTCTATCTGGACGAAACCTCGTTTCGTGAATAACTTTAGGATGCTGATTACAAATCTGGCCGCTGATTTGAGTTTCAGTATCACTGAACGAAGATCAAAATTTTCGGGCATCCCTAATATTCAGACTCCCCTCAAAAATTCGAATATCTTTATTTGGGTTTCTATCTGGACGAAACCTCGTTTCGTGGATAATTTTAGGATGCTGATTACAAATCTGGCCACTGATTTGAGTTTCAGTATCGCTGAACGAAGATCAAAATTTTCGGGCATCCCTAATTTTCAGATTCCCCTCAAAAATTCGAAAATCTTTATTTGGGGTTCTATCTGGACGAAACTTCGTTTCGTAACTAATTATAGGACGCTGATTACAAATCTGGCCGCTGATTTGTGTTTCAGTATCACTGAACGAAGATCAAAATTTTCGGGCATCCCTAATATTCAGACTCCCCTCAAAAATTCGAATATCTTTATTTGAAGTTCTATCTGGACGAAACCTCGTTTCGTGAATAATTTTAGGATGCTGATTACAAATCTGGCCGCTGATTTGTGTTTCAGTATCACTGAACGAAGATCAAAATTTTCGGGCATCCCTAATATTCAGACTCCCCTCAAAAATTCGAATATCTTTATTTGAAGTTCTATCTGGACGAAACCTCGTTTCGTGGATAATTTTAGGATGCCTGATTACAAATCTGGCCACTGATTTGAGTTTCAGTATCGCTGAACGAAGATCAAAATTTTCGGGCATCCCTAATTTTCAGATTCCCCTCAAAAATTCGAAAATCTTTATTTGGGGTTCTATCTGGACGAAACTTCGTTTCGTAACTAATTATAGGATGCTGATTACAAATCTGGCCGCTGATTTGTGTTTCAGTATCACTGAACGAAGATCAAAATTTTCGGGCATCCCTAATGTTCAGACTCCCCTCAAAAATTCGAATATCTTTATTTGAAGTTCTATCGGGACGAAACCTCGTTTTGTGGATAATTTTAGGATGCTGATTACAAATCTGGCCGCTGATTTGAGTTTCAGTATCACTGAACAAAGATAAAAATGTTCGGTCATCCCTAATTTTCAGACTTCCCTCAAAAATTCGAAAATCTTTATTTGGGGTTCTATCTGGACGAAACCTCGATTCGTAACTAATTATAGGATGCTGATTACAAATCTGGCCGCTGATTTGAGTTTCAGTATCACTGAACGAAGATCAAAATTTTCGGGCATCCCTAATTTTCAGATTCCCCTCAAAAATTCGAAAATCTTTATTTGGGGTTCTATCTGGACGAAACTTCGTTTCGTAACTAATTATAGGATGCTGATTACAAATCTGGCCGCTGATTTGAGTTCCAGCATCACTGAACCAAGATACAAATTTTCGGTCATCCCTAATTTTCAGATTCCCCTCAAAAATTCGAAAATCTTTATTTGAAGTTCTATCTGGACGAAACCTCGTTTCGTGGATAATTTTAGGATGCTGATTACAAATCTGGCCACTGATTTGAGTTTCAGTAGCACTGAACGAAGATAAAAATTTTCGGTCATCCCTAATTTTCAGATTTCCCTCAAAAAATCGAAAATCTTTATTTGGGGTTATATCTTGACGAAACCTCGTTTCGTGGATAATTTTAGGATGCCAATTACAAATCTGGCCGCTGATTTGTGTTTCAGTATAATCGAAAAAAGATCAAAATTTTCCGGCATCCCTGATTTTCAGACTCCCCTCAAAAATTCGAATATCTTTATTTGAAGTTCTATCTGGACGGAACCTTGTTTCGTGGATAATTTTAGGATGCCGATTACAAATCTGGTCGCTGATTTGAGTTTCAGTATCACTGAACGAAGATCAAAATTTTCGGTCATCCCTAATTTTCAGATTCCCCTCAAAAAATCGAAAATCTTTATTTGGGGTTATATCTTGACGATACCTCGTTTCGTGGATAATTTTAGGATGCCGATTACAAATCTGGCCGGTGATTTGAGTTTCAGTATCATCGAAAGAAGATCAAAATTTTCGGGCATCCCTGATTTCCAGGCTCCCCTCAAAAATTCGAATATCTTTATTTGAAGTTCTATCTGGACGAAACCTCGTTTCGTGGATAATTTTAGGTAGCTGATTACAAATCTGGCCGCTGATTTGAGTTGCAGTATCACTGAACGAAGGTCAAAACTTTTTATTTGTTTGCTTCTATAGCAGAAGTCCGTTAAAGTTGTTCATTTCAGTCGAATACGGACTCTACCATGAACGACACTTATAATCACAGCCTGCCTACGGCCTAACAACTTGGGCCACCTGCCCATGTTAGCGTGAATGCCCCCCCCCCCCACAAATCAGGCGAGAAGTCTCATGTATGGCAGAACGAAGTTGTCATTCGATAAAAGACTATCTATATGGGCACAAGCCCCCAGTATCCAGATTTAAATCCAGGACGAATTTCGTTGTCAACAAACACACTGACAGACTCCAAGTCAGTAACCAAAGAGGTACTGTGGAAGCCTCCCTGCCGAATCACAACTGGAATGGAGGACCTGAAAAAGTTTCAATAGGATTAGGTGCCAAATGGGAAGGTCTGGGGATCATCTTTTGAGATGGGGATACACTGAGGATGATTTATGTGCCGGGGAGGACCAGACCATGGAGCATGTCCTATCTTGAATTTGAAAAGCCCTTGCCAGGGCCTATGGGAAGTGAACGACACGGCAGTGCAGTGTGCCAGACACTGGAAGGAGATATGAGCTAATACAGACAATCGTTTCTGACTTGTGAGCTCTGTTATCGTCACATATACATATAATATAAAAAAAATTAATAAATAAAAAAATAAAAAAAATGTTCAAACTAATCAACTAATTCATGTCTTAAATAAGTGGAGCTCAGACATGCGATTAAATAAATAAATCAGTACCCCTGCTTTTGGGTGTCAAACCTTGTTCAATATCGATGAAATCACAATATACAGTTATAACAAATCGTTGACTGCCAATTTCTATTACATACAGTTAGGATAAAAATATCCATCTTCCTTCTTCTATCCAGCTTGAATCTTGCTTATTAAGCTTTAACGGTACTCGTCATTTTTTCACTTGCTAATCATAAAGATAAATAATCATCGGCCGAAAATTAAATAGCACACCACATAAACTTCAATAAAAGAAATATAGTAATTGCCGAAGTATATTTAGCACCTATCTGGTGCCTTAGCAGTGTTTTGAAACAAGTTGTAAATCTTATTGATCTGCTTTAAAATCATTTCCATTTTTCATAACAATATTTTCATTGTCGCCTTAATGTTTTGCAACACGTTTTAAAACAATATGTTTCAATAAACTTGTTTTGAAATTGAAACAAAAGTTTATGAAACTTGCTGCACAGTCTAAATTCGGTTTTAAAAACTTAATATAAAACAAATTAATATCCTTAGAGCTGCATACAGAGATGAATAGGAAATATTCATGTTTATAGATTAAATAATATAGAAACTTGGATTTACGGTATTTTTAGCCTTGCTTGCTAAACATAGCACTGCTAAATAATTCCACGTTAACTTACTCTTATGTATACAAATCATAATGTCGATACTCGGAAATACTGTGAAGGTGAATACGTAAAAAGTGACATTTGTTTTTCGAAATCTACTAAATTTTAGATTTTTGTCAAACGGGACGGAAACTAAAAACTGCAACCGAATTTGGAATCAATATCCTCAAGTCATCCAAAACAACTGATTTCATCTTGATAGACAGCCAAGTAAAAATTTTCGATTTTTTTTGCCAAACCTGAAATTTTGGGAGATCTGAAATTTATGATTTTCGTCAAACGAGACTGAGACTCAACACTGCAGCCGGATGTGCAATCTACACCCTCAGGCTACCCAAAACATGAGGTTTCATTTTAATAGAAAATTAAATAAAGATTTTTGATTTTTTAGCCACACCTGAAAATCTGAAAAATCCGAAATTTTTTATTTTCGTCAAACGAGACTGAAACTCAAAACTGTAGCCAGATGTGTAATCTGCAGCCTCAAATTAGCCAAAACAACTGATTTCATCTTAATAGAAAGCCAGATAAATGTTTTAGATATTTTTGACAACCTAAAATCTTGAAAGATCTGAAATTTTTGATTTTTGTCAAACGAGACTGAAATTTAAAACTACAACTGGATTTGTGATAAGCACCGTCAAATTACCCAAAGAACGAGGATTCATCTTAATAGAAAGCCAAATAAAGGTTTTCGATTTTTTTTGCGAACCAGAAATCTTGAAACATCTGAAATTTTTGATTTCTGTCAAACGAGACTGAAACTTAAAACCGCAACCGGATTGGTAATAAGCACCCTCAAATTATCCAAAACTACTGATTTCATGTTAATAGGAAGCCAAATAAGGATTTTCGATTTTTTTGGCAAACCTGAGATCTTGAAGGATCTGAAATTTTTGATTTTCGTCAAACGAAGCTGAAACCCAAAACTCCAACCGGATTTGTAATCAGCACCCTCAAATTATCCAAAACACGAGGTTTCATGTTAATAGAAAGTTGAGTGAAGATTTTCACTTTTTAGGTAAACCTGAAGATCTGAATTTTTTTCTTCAAACGACACTGATTTCTTGTCATTCGTATACTATACACATATATACTATACCAACATTAAATAAGGACGTTTTGATGTCACAAATTTTTAACCTGAACAGCGATGTTCTTAACGTTCTATTTATAATAATAATTATAAAATGTGATTGTTTTACATACCTGATTTGACAATAGAGAACTTGTCACATTTCATATTAACACAAATCACTTCCACTGATATACTTCATGTTCCTGTCCCAAACTGAACTGGTTTAACGACGTTCTGAGGTGAAATACCTACCCTAAATAGCAACATGTGATCCACCACCAGTACGGAAACTATCTGTACTATCCTTTGAGGGGTGCCCTAAGGAAATTCTCGCATGCCATTTATCATTTTTATATCAACATGCCCTTATCTGTCTATTCTCATACCGTATATAGGGTAGTGTTACAACTCAGAAATATACGTTCTCCTTGCCATCTTTTTCAAGTTATAGGATTATTAAGTGTACCTGCCCGTGATATGAATAAACAAGTTCTAAGTTCTGATAGGTCTGAAAGCTATACCGACTCCTCCAGAGTCAATTATTTTCCAAGCAGTGGAAAATCCTTCCTTTTGAGCAATAAGGATTTTTAAGATGACCATAACTATTTCAGTTTAATTTACACTTATTTCTTGAACCCACGTATTGAACATTCAGAAAACCGATATTTTTCATTACGTTGATGTCGATGAAAGCTATACCAACTCTTATAGAGTCAATTATTTTCCAAGCAGTGGAAAATCCTTTCTTTTGAGCAATAAGAGTTTTTAAGATGGCCATAACTATTTCAGTTTAGTTTACACTTATTTCTTGAACCCACGTATTGAACATTCAGAAAACCGATGTTTTTCATTACGTTGATGTCGATGCTTTGATTCATCGACATGCAAACATCGACTGCAAGACATCTATGTTTAAAGTTCGACATATTGGTGTTTTCAATATATCGATGTTTCATTGCCATCCCTATGAGTTGGCTGGTTTTGCTTTAATTTTGCCTTTAAGGTTCTTTGAAATAATTTTGTTTGTAGTTAAACAACCTGCTTTTTAGTTATATGGATACTTGAAATAGAAGAGAATGAATTCTCATTTGCTGAATCACGTTCAGTGAAAACATAAGTGGCGTGTGTCATGTATGGCACGGTTATGATTAATTGTAATGACATATATGTTGTTTGCTGTGGTTAAGCTGAATAATTGTGTGCTATAATTTATTGAAGTAAAAGAACACTATAACCAGTCATCATTAAGAAGCGCTTCTTGAAAATAAATAAATAGAAATTAAATATCTCCGAAACAGTTGCAAAAATTGGACCCTACTTTAGAAGACTGCTTTTGTTGGGAATGGGCTGTGTAGTGTGCAGTCTTCTTCTAAAGTATTTTACACTCGTCATAGAACACCGTGTATACTCACATATCCACGTATTTAGAGCCATACGCAGACGACACTGAGCTGCTGTACTTTTTTTTATCCTGAGGAATTTCCTAAAGCGTCCATATGAAGATGTTGAATCAGTTTGTAAATATTCAGCTCAAAATGATTTAATCATAAATGCTAACGAATCTACGTGCGCCCTGTTCTGTCAAAACAGACAAAACAGAAAATATGTCCTAAAAGCTGGTTTAAAAGTAAAAATCGATAATGAAGCTCTATCTTTTTCTGAAAATGTTAAGTGTCATGGAGTGATTGTGGAGGAAAATTTGCGGTTTCGGAAAAGCTTAAGCAACCTGTTACAAAAAAAGTACATCCGTCTAAGAACCTTGTATGTAAATAAAAGTTTGCTGAATTTTAAAGTGCGGAAAAAATTATGTGAATCATTTGTATTGTCCATTTTCAACTACTGCAACATAGTTTACTATCCTTATTTAGAGGTAGTCAGTCGTAATAGAATATATGTTGACACAGGCACGTCGTATTTATTTATATGTCCAGGGGGTACGGACCCCCCCCTCCCGAAACGTTATAAAATGCCGTCTAAAGAATGGAATCCACAAATTTGCACCACACCCCCCCCCCCCCCCCCCCCAACAAGTGACACCCATAATCTGGACCCCCCCAAAACCAAATCCTGGATACGTGCTTAGTTGTACAATAACTGCAATCATTTTATTTTCAGATCGCTATCATATAATCACATGGCTGAAAAGCATGACTTGGTTAAGTAAAATATTTTAGCTTTTATTCATGAATTAGTTGTTACTGAGATTCCTGTATACCTACGTGAGATTTTTAGACACAACATCCGTCAAAGACAGATACGCAATGCCTCTCCATAGCTCTTTCTTGTTCACAAGGTCCTTCACATACAATGTTTGCCATCATCACAACAACGTGGATCAAACACTGCTAAAACCATGTCTATTTATAGTTTTAGAAAATATATTAAAACTCTTCTCCTCCAAACAATAAAAATGCGCGAGAGCAGGCGACAGAAAAGATCTGCCTTGTGCGCCATCTCGTACCCGAAGGTAACGCAAACCAAAGAAAATCTCTGCTAAACAGCTGCTTTTTTTCTTGGTGGAACGCCACGGCGCGTCCGCTTGGCCAACCAGAACAGCGCGGGTTCTATATGCTGCTTCATATGAGAGTCGATATACGAGGGTTGCTCTATATCTCCGTCAATCCACCACGCAGATAGCTGTTTCACGCTTATTAGCGATCATCAGTGCGCCATAGGTCTATTGACGGAGATATAGAGCATCAGACATGCGAAGCATGTGAGAGGAGAGGAAAGAGGACTAAATTCTGCGTCAAATGGTGCATAAAACATCAACTTCGGTTCAGTGGTATCGCAGAAGTCTAATGCTAAAATTGACAAAAAAATCGTATTTTAGTGCAAACTTACATTTTGCGGCTTTCCAAGACCACATATCTTGAAAGGAGGTACTCCAATCAAAAAATATATATAAAATTAAAGTTGTAGGGAATGAAATTTCACGTTAAATAGTTATTAAATTTAGTCATTTATAATTCCAAATTTGGAATCACTTAAAATCGTTTTTTTTCTTCGATAGACTTGACATAAAAAAATTGAAGTATCATAATTTTTTTTACCTTTTATGTCCGGAAGTTGCGACTAGTGTCGTTCCTTATTTTTTCCATAGATATGTACGAGTGGTGCGGTAAAGTAAATATTTATAAATTCAAAGTAACATAACTTTTTCATTTTTCATTGAAAGATGTTGTGATTGCTGTTATTGTACTATATTCATTAAATGCTTTCGGATGATATATAGCTTGACCATGAATACCAGGAGTAAAATAAAGTCCAGCCAAAGGGGTAAAGTGAAAGCAAACTGATTTTAAATTGGTGCAAAATGATCGATTTTAAAGACTGGGGTTTTTATATAGGTAACGTAAAATTCTGTTTACTATATCTTCTATTCCATGAGTTTCTTCAACAGGAGTTATCAGCTTTAAAGATATGTAGTCTCAGATAGCCGCAAAATGTTAGTTTGCACCGAAATGAAAAAAATTCACAGCTTCTAACTATTGATTTAGGCTCTGCTGCTAAAAGTTTTAGATGTAATTCGACGCAAAATTTAGTCCATTTTAATATTGCACAGAACGACATTTTCCGTGCGACACATCGTTGTCCAGCTACAACCAAAAAACTAAAAAAAGTGCTCAAATTTGGCAGCTTTTAGGCTGTGAAACTATTGATTTAGGCCCTACTGCTAAACCCACTTGAAAGTTTTAGATGTCATTCGACGTAAATAATGCATAGAACGACATTTTCCGTCCGACGCATAATATTCAAGCTATAACCAAAAAACTAAAAAAAAGTGCAAAAATTTGACAGTTTTTGGACTGTCAAAAGTTAAGCTCACCACCTGCGACGGTGCAATCTCAGATTACACGTATCTACGACCCAATAAAGGTATTAAGATGATTTCCAGCCTGCTGGGAATTAATTCCAGAAAAAATCCTAATTTGATTGGCGTAATTGTAGTTCGGATTGAATTGCTGGTGTACTGAGGTGTAGTTATAATATGGATCTGTGTTTTCGATTAGCTTGTTTGTTGTGGCTTGTACTTGGTGTATGACTTTGGCTGCAGAGAGAGAGAGAGAGAGAGAGAAAGAGAGAGAGAGAGAGAGATGTGAAGCACCTTGCATTTACTCATGCCAAATTCCATCCTATTATTATTATTTCGTCCGTTGTTGCAGGAACGATTGACCTCTGGAGCCACAGGACACAGCTCGCTCTCGCTGAGCAGCGGCAGTCCTGGCAGCTACGCCTCAGCTTCGCACCATCGCTCAGCCGCCGCTCAGCTACACCACGCGGCCGCAGCTGCAGCTATACAACATCAGCTGCCCCAAGCCGACTTCCAGCCGCCCTATTTCCCACCCCCCTTCCACCCGCCGCCCAGCCCCTCCACGGGGGGTCCTGGGGGGCCCCAGCAGCACCTGGAGTACCTGCCCGATCCCTATGGGTCACTTTCGGGGCTACATCACTACAATCAGCTAGGGCTGAGGGCGTCCAGAGATGGGGATGGCAACCATGCACATGTGGTAAGTAGTAACTCAGTATTGTAAAAAAGGCAGTAAATTTTATCGCACTAATAGCCCGAAAAGTTAATCTTTAATGGACAGAAACATTTATTGTACAAGGCACGTTGTCGCGCGGCGGATGTTGAGGACAACCATCCAGAGCCACACACAAAGAAGAAAACCAAACGTGGTTGCCTATTAGATTTTTAGATAAATATATTCTAACAATATTATTTAAGGATGAGGAAATAAAAACAAATTAACACTAGTACTAGTCCAAATCAGATTCAGATGACTCGCTACCACTCAGGTTGATAGAGATTTCACTCGTTTGTGTACTTAAAAATGATGACTCTACTTTTAGGGTGCGGTTGCCCATATTGAACCAAATTTTGAAAAATCAGTCAGTACACCATCATCATAGTCACAATGTCTTAACAGACATGTTGTGTACTCGTAAAATGCATTAAGTCGGAGCTAGAGTATTGCCGACACGAATATTATCCATAGTTTTGAGAACTGTAGCTCGCCATTGTTCGCGATTTACTGTCAGTTCAGTGGCGCTCTTGATACTAATATCTAGCAACTGTTTCGTCGTATCCGCCCAGCGTGCAGGGGAACGGCCACGGCGCCGCCCACTCGGGGCGTGACCCTGAACTATAAGTTTCTCCATATTATCGCTTCTGTGAATATGTCCGAAGAATGTAAGCATTCTCATCGACACAATGGAGGATAGTCTCTTTGGATTACCGAGCCCATCGAGTATGGAAACATTAGTTCGATGGGCGGTATAAGGAATTCTCAGCATTCTCCTCCACGTCCACATTTCAAAAGCATCTATGCGAGCTCGATCTGCCTCTTTAACAGTCCAAGTTTCCGAGGCATACAAAAATATGGAGAACACAAGAGACTGAACCAGTGACACTTTGGTAGCTTTAGTGATGTTATGGTCACGCCATATTTTAGTAAGCTTTGTCATGGCCACCCGTGCCTGTTGAATGCGCCGTCGAATCTCATTCTCACAGCTACCTGAATTGTCGATCAAAGAACGGAGGTACACAAAACTTTGAACTATCTCACAACGGCCTATTGACTTTATTTCTCGATGATTGTCATGCTCTCTATCTACGATAATAACCTTGGTCTTGTTGTAGTTAATACCAAGACCATATGCTGCACTGTGTTGTTCTAAAACGTTCAACAGAGCTACTAGTTCTTCCCGAGAAGCAGCAATAAGGGTTGTATCATCAGCAAATCTTGAGTTAGATATTTTGCTTCCTCCGTACATGTGTACCATTAAAAAAATGAAATAAATTGATAATATAAAACAAATCTCTCAACTTGCAACAAGCAAAATTAAGATGGTGTTGCAAATAGTTCATTTTAGACAACCAGGCGCTCAAATTGAACTCGGGGTCTTTTAAATTGAACCTGCCCTTGATAAAGTAGGGATAATACTTCCAGGAAAACAAATTAAACTGAACTAATGTCTCTTTAAAAAAGGTTGGTAAGTACCGAAACATAAAGTTTTTCTAATAATTGCTAACAAAATGTGTAAGAAAATTCTGTTTTTGATCCAACGCCAACACATTTCCAATGAAACCAGGCAGTGGCACTGGAGGTACTGAATCATTTCAACTTGGTGTTTAGTCTAGTATGGCCTTAATTGAACCGGGGTTCAATTAGAGGTTTCTTAAGTAGTTCAATATGAGTACCTAGCTCCAAAATCAAGCTTAACCCCATATTTAAATAAGTTTTGGACAATGCTGTTGTTAGGTAGCCTATAAAACACTGCTGTCTAATAAAAAAATTATAATTTTGAAAAAACAGACCTACATTGTTTTAGTTAGATCTAAATCCTTCGACAAGTTCATAAAATATTACATTGCGTGTGGTCGAAATGTTCAACACTTCACAGATCTGTATTACGTTGTCCTAATCTAGATGTTAACCTAGTCGCAAGACAGATCAAAGGTATGGTGTCGAATACCCGATGGCCACATTGCCAAGTTTTACAGCAAGTAACAAAAACGGCGAAGGTTCAATTTGGGAGACAGTTCAGTTCAGTTCAGTTCACTTTATTGGTACATTTTGTATAATAAATACAATTGTAGCTCACACGTTACAAATTCGTTCAGTTTGAGACCTGTCTCAAAATTAATTATTTTCCAGATATCTTTAGGCCTGTTTTTTGAGTTCTCTATGAAATCAACATAGCTAGTCTTTTTTACTTTTTCGATACAGTTCCAATATTCTTTGTGCAATTTTTTGTAGGCACTCTTATGCTCCGAATTTTGTGAAGCATCCTGCTATAGTTTTTGCCGCGCTAACTTTATTTCTAAGCATTTTGAGATCGGTGCTAAACCAGTTAAATTGTCACTTTCTTTGTTTAATTTTTTCGTCGGAAGATTACGTTCTACTAGTTCTTTAAGTTGATCCAACAGGAAGGAGGCCATGAAATTAACTATATTGGAACCGTAAAATTGCGACCAGTCTAAGCTTTCCAAAGATCGGTTAATTTTTGAAATGCCGCCTTTTGTCATTTGTCTAAGCTCACAGGTGTTGAAATTAGACTGCACAATAATAGTATTAATCATTAAGCATTGGCTAAAGTGATCGGACTTCGAGGGATCAAGCACTACAGATTGATAAGAGCGTTCATCTAAATTAGTAAGCACATTGTCAATACACGATGCCGTGTTACAAGTAACCCGTGTCAAATCATATATTGTGATTTTGAGACCATGACCAATAATTATATTGTTCAATTCATTCACTTCATCAAATTAATCAATATGGGCAACTGCAACCTATCACATGTTTAATGCAGTTCCGTCATTTTTCTTTAGTTAATAAATGTACCTGATCTCTGATAAGATTTATAACTGCTGATAAGCTTTCTGGGTGATTATTGTACTTTCTGATATTTCTTTTTAAATCGTTCCATATTAATCCAATCGGATTAAAAGTATAAAAATAGGATGGAAGACTTAAAAATGCACACCCACTACTTCGCGCCATTTCATCAACAATATACTTTTTATTAAAGTTGCAACTTTTTATTAATTGCAATAACTATCTTTTTATTTAAATTTATGGTGAAATTGTGATATTTTGTTTTGTAAGAAATTCAATAATCTCATATTCTCTATAAAGTGTTAGGTTTTTCTTTTAAATAATCTTGAATTTCTACTTCTCTATTTTTTCTATTCTTTCTAGTACTGACTACTAGCGCACGTTTCCGGTAATCATGATAATTTTCTACCTGAATCCTGAATCGAAGATAAAGTATAACTGTTTTAAGAAAATGCGGAATATCATTTAAATACACTGATTTAAAACAATATATAAATCCTTATTTAAACGTTTTTTTGTTTTATTTAAATCGTAATGACAATCAAAATTTTTTATAAATTATGAAAAGTAAATGCTTCCAAAAAAAGTTGCGTAAAGTAGATTTACTTAGTACTTCCAATGAATTTACGATTTGCAGAAATAACTCTGTAGTCTGATACTCTGTCAAATAGCTTAACGGATTTCTAAGTGATTTTCCCTCGTATATATGTTGTATATTATCGTTGACACGTAACGGATATCCTTCCTGGGGGTAGGGAGGTAAGTATCTGAAATACCCGAAATTCTCAAGGAAATATTCATGCAAAAGGCAAACTATGTCGTTAAGATAAGGGTTGCAGGGATGTTTAAGGGAAATATCTGAAACGGTACACGGGGATTGTGACCTTCACCCTTCATATGTTTTGCTGATCGATATAGTCTTGCGCTAGGTCTATACATATAAATATCATGAAAAGTGACGTAATTTTTGAGTCAATCATGCCGTCTAAAATAATATTTCCTGGTTTGAGATTATCACTGGTAATATCGCAAAATCATTGTTCAAGAGGAAAGTCTATGGACAATCTAAAACAAAGGGTATAACGTTGCGATTGGAAAGATTTACAGAAACGTAATAAATAGTATTACTTTTGAGACCATCAGCATATCATTTTTTTTAGGGCCGTATTCGTAGTTCGTAGTAATACTACGAGACGGTGGGATTCATTTGACGACGTTGTCATGTTTCAAATATAAGTCAATTTGTTATGCCTATGCCTACACATTTTGATCTTTTTTGTTATCTCTTTTTGTTTTGTGCCAGTATTTCGTGTTTTGTGTCGGGCATTTTTCCGGATGTGACAGAAACTGACAACACCGTACTCCAAAATTGACCTACAAAATGGCCTTGACTGCAAAGAAATGTCATGTTGACATTTCGTTACTTGAGTATTTCTCAAGGGAGTCTTATGTAAGATACCCTCAAGTAGCTGCCGAAATACAGAATCTTACTTAAAGGACTCTCAAGTAATAAGGGACTCTTTAAGTATCGACTATGAATACAACCCTTAGGCCCAGTTTCGCAATAATTGGTAACCTCTGGTATTCACTTAACCGACAGGTGGAAGTTAACCAGTAGTTATCGGGGAGCTCTGTTTTAGAAAGGAAACCGATGGTGAAGCTTATTTATCTTTATGTTGACACCACGTTTTAGTCTCAGAGCACTGCCATAATGGTGTTCCGTGAATACAACCTAACCCTTTGACAAAGAAACCTAACTCTTTGACAAAGAAACCTAACCTTTCTTTTCATATTTTTCATTTATGTCATTACAGAGTATAATCAAAATCCATCGACGTCTTAGACCTCAATGTAAAAATCCAAGCTTTTATAACCCCCAAAGCTGTCATCGGCTGACTACAACAAACGTAAAGATAACCCATACCTTGTCCTTGGGTTAACATAACTACTAGTTGACCACAGCTTTTGACGTAAACTGTCGAGTATGAATTTTTCTTTTGACCACTAGTTAACTAACGATTGTGAAACTGGGCCTAAATAAATCTTTTAGATCATTTGTACGACAATTATTATTTATTATAGTTTGCCAAATAATATAACATTCTGAATGGTGTTACCAAAATCTTCATTGATTTTTTTGAACAAAAGTTGGGTATTGTGATCGAATAAGTGATGTCCTCAAGTGAGTGAGTGAGATAGGATATGACCTTGATTCGGGTTGTTTTCTAAAAAATGGTGATATTCCGCATTAGGGATACTATTCCATATTTGGTTACTTTTTGTTTCCATAAGAAATCTACAAGTGGGTGTTACAGTTAAAAAAATCAGGTAACTCCCAAGAATAAAATCTGATCGGTCTGAGGCTTTGATACACATAAAGAAATCTGTCGTTTTGTCAAAGACTTACGCTTAGATTCAATGAGACGTTACACTCAGCATTCCTCAAATACAGCGATGTTTTGTCCAATGGGAAGTGTATTGTTAGTAACGAATTATATCGTATTGTCGATTCAACTACAAGATGTCATTGGATTCCAATGAATGATTCAATCGCAGCCTGTCGTTGAATCGAATCTGTGCTTGGTAATTGATTCTAAACTACTTTCTTTTCCTTGGACCAACAGATTTTATTGCGAGGACAGCTGACCGATTCGTTTGGATATTTAATGGTGTGATTTTGTATGAAGTTATAAGGAACATGATATAAGAATTAGACATAAGCCTGCACCAGTTGTTGCATTTTTATATATATACATTAGCACTACAGGCCTAGTAGGCCCAAGGCTTTGTTAGTAATTTCTTTCCATTTTCTTCTATATCCATAGCCTTCTCCCTCCAACTTCTAACACCTATTGTTCCAACGTCCCGCAGTACTTGTTGTAACCACCTCTCTCTGGGTCTCCCTCTCCTCTTCGTCCCTCCAATTCTCCTATCCAACATCATGTTAGGTACTCTGCCTGGTGCCATTCTAACAACATGTCCCAACCATCTTATTCTTTGTGCTTTAACCACAGCCGTTATGATGGGTTCCTTATACAAGTCATATAACTCTTGATTTGTTCTTCTTTCCCATACCTCTCCTACCTTCTTTCCTCCAAAAATCTTCCTCAGAACTTTACGCTCCCATATCTCGATTCTTCTGATATCCGCTTCTGTGAGGACCCCTACTTCACAAGCATATGTAATCACTGGTCGAATCAGTGTTTTGTATATATGTATTTTTAGCCCTCTGGAAATAAGTTTATTTTTTAGTAGCCCATTAAGACTATAGAGGCACTTATTTCCTTTTACTAGTCTTGCCTTTATCTCTTCCCTTACTTCTGGCTTTCTCTTGAATTCTGTCCCCAGATATACAAACCTATCCACTTCCTCAAAACTTAACTCTGTTCCAGCTTCTGTTTTTAACTTTTAACCATTGTCCTTTATTGAAATTTCCGTCCGTCCATGACATGAACTTTGTCTTCTCCTCGCTTATTTCCAATCCCACCCAGCTTGCTTTTTCTACTAAGGATGCTATTACTTTCTGTAGCTCGGCTCTACTTCGTGCTACTATTGCTATATCATCTGCAAAACCTAAGCATTGATGCATCTTATGATACAACAATCCAGTCCGATTTATCTTTGCTGCTCTCATAACCTTTTCTAGGACTAAGCTAAATAGGATTGGCGATAATGGGTCACCCTGTCTAAGACCCCTTTTTACGTTAAATTTTCGAGAAAGACACCTATTCACCTTTACTTGGTTATCCGTCTGCTGCAGAGTCATTTTTATTAGCCGTATTAATTTTGTATCAACTCCTAACTCCTTCAAGGCGTTGTATACTGCAGATCTTTTAACGGTATCATACGCTTTTTTAAAATCCACGAAAATTACGTAAGTTTCTTTCATATGTTGGTAGCTCTCTGCTTGTAGTTCTCTTAAGGTGAAAATCTGGTCAATAACTCCTCTACTCGCTCTGAAACCGCACTGATACTCCCCAATTTCGTGATCTATTCTCTTCGCCAAATGGTTCTTAATATACTTCGATAATACTTTGTACGCAACGTTGAGTAAAGCTATGCCTCGATAATTTGCACAGTCAGTACGGTCTCCTTTCTTATGCAGCGGGCTTATTAGTGCTTCATTCCAGCTTCGGGGCATTCTTTCCTCTAACCAAACCTTCTTTATCATCTGGCAAAACTCTTCTAATAACAATTCTCCTCCCCATTTTAACATTTCCGCTACAATCTCATCTGTTCCTGGACTCTTATTTGACTTTAGACTTGACAGAATCTTTGTAATGTCTTCTTTGCTTGGTACTTCAATCGTTTCTGCTTCTTCCATACAACCTTCCTCAACATCGTCATATTCATCTATTATAAATCCTTCATTTAACAGCTCCTCGAAGTAATGGCTCCATCTCTCCAATATCTCTTCTTCACCTGTTAGTAGCTCTCCATTAATATTTTTGATAAACATCCTGTTACCTTGTTGTTTTGTTCCTTCTCTCTTTATTCCTCGGTATAGATTTCTGATCTCTTTCTCTTTGTAATGCTCCTCTATTTGCCTTATCTGATCTTCTTTGTATTCCCTCTTCTTCCTCCTTAATAGACTTTTGCTCTTCCTCCTCACTTCAATATATCGTCTTCTTACTTCCTCAGTGTCATGGGCTAGCATTACTAATCTTGCTGAATTCTTTTCCTCCAATATTTTTTCGCACTCACCATCGAACCATTTCTGTTTATATCTCTTCTTGGTCCCTGTAGATCTGTTGGCACACTCCATCATTAGGTTCCTTAGGGAGTTCCATTCATCGTCTACTGTTTTCCTTTCTCTATTTTGTGCCCTATACTTAGCGATGTCCTCTGATAGTAATTTCCTATACCTAATCCTCTCTTCTTCACTATCTAATTTTCCTATGTTTGTTCTTTGATGAGCTCTGTTTCTTATCATCGGTATAATTGGTTTAATTTTCATTCCTACGGCAAAATGATATTTATTATGCTTTTTTCTTCCTCCTCTTGGATAAGGACATGGTCTATCTGATTTGTCGTTCTACCATCTGGGGATCTCCATGTGCCCTTGTATATATCTTTTCTCTCAAAATAGGTGCTCTTTATAATTAAATTTTTGCCTCTGGCAAAGTCTATTAGCAGTTCTCCATTTTCCGATGTTTCATTATGTAAACTGTGCTTTCCTATTGTTTTTCCATATGCATTTTTACCTGAAATATAACTGTCTGACTAATCTAAATACCTACATTCAAATGTGGGTGTTAGCTCTTCTAAGCCCCAATTTCTCAGTAGGTCCTCCATTTAATATATAACTGGACACACTTAAATCACGCAATTGCTGATGCAAAAAGCAAAAACACGAGATGACACAACACGGCTAACACCGAAACAGCACAACGAAACACAACGAAACAACCTCGTCCATGTTGGCGGGTTGGCGACGATAATAACACTAAGATGGTCCCCCTGTTCTTTCTTTTTACGTTCATTGAATCGGGACATTAGTCCAGCCGAATACTGATTATAGTTCAGTGAACAACAAGGGCCATTGAATTCGATATATCATGTTGTTGTTACGAATACTACTTACCAATTTCTCTAACAGCATAGACAATTTTTTGAAAGCATGGGTTATGGTTCGCGTAATAGTTACCTTTTGGAACAAAATTAATTTTTATCAGATGAATTATCACGAACTGCTGTTGCAGTAATAATTTTTGTACATCGAATAGATTGTATGCTTTGCTTAAATGAAACATAGGGTAAATATCGAAAACAAAAGGATGTTTTGATTGCATTATATGTCAATACTGGTATTAGAAGGATTACACATATCGTTAGAATGAATATGAAATTTTTTTGAATTTTTTGGCGTACGTGTGATTACTTTGAATATAAGGATTGAATTCTTTCAATGTCATGGATTTGAAACAACTGTAGATATATTTAAAACGATGAAAAAACATCCAAATATTAACAATTAATTGGAGACGCAACAGTATTTTTTTCTGTGTACTACTGTCTATTTTTCTTCACATGCACATTCTGTTTCAGAGCCAACTGAGTCACCATGGTGGCTTTCCTTACGCGGGTGGGGGGTCGGGAGGTGGTCGATCGGAATATGGAGGACGACAACAACATGACGAAGCCCTATCCTTGCACCAGGCGCTTGGTCAAGCTGTCGAAGATGCTCAAGCTGGTATTGACGATTCTGGGGGATTCATGTCAGATCTACCGTTACTCAAAAGTAAGCATCTATTTTTCTTTATTTTGGACACTCAGCACTTATATTACTCCACTGGTAGATCAGCCCAAACCTAGTTTGCTGAAGTAGATTACAACTACTATAGATCTATTAGCCGTAATTTGGCAAGGGGCTGAGCTATGTTTTGTCTACAAGCTCAATCGTAGTCTACTACAGGGTTTTCTCTAAAGTAATAGAATAGAATAGATTATGTGGTATATGGTATGGAGTTAGCGGTCAATCCAACAATTATTTTGATCATCCTCCAAGAGGGGGGGGTTAGCTACTATAATCAAATAATATGAGACATGATATAGTTTTCATTTTCATTTTTAGTTCCAAGGGAGGGATCTACCCACTTTGTTCTCCGTATCCAGCCTATAATCAAATAATAATGTTATGAGACATGATATGGCTCATTTTCATTTTTAGTTCCAAGGGAGGGATCTATCCACCTTATCCTCCCTATCCAGCCTTTGTTTTGGTGTTTGGTATTTTATCATAATTATTATAATCAGTGTGTTTTGTAGGTATAAAAGGCAAGGATCATCCAGGAGGTGCGATGGTCTCACCAGCTGATGTTTTCTGTTCAGTTCCAGGCCGACTATCCCTCCTGTCAAGTACCTCAAAATACAAAGTGACTGTCGGCGAAGTACAAAGAAGATTGAGCCCTCCGGAATGTCTCAATGCCAGTTTACTTGGAGGTGTTCTGAGGAGAGCCAAAAGTAAAAATGGCGGAAGGATACTCAGGTAAGAAGTGTTCGGGATCATTTATGTTGACAATATACAGGATCTGGATATGTTTAAAAATGATCGATTATTAGGTACGATTGTTATAGTGATGAAGAAAATGTTAAATCAGGGTTTTAAACTTTTATCTGTCGGCCAAGCAGCGAAAATTTTAATTTTGCGCCAAAGCAAAGCAATTTTTATTTTTAATTGTTTCAGTTCTTTCTTAAATCCATATGTAATGTAATATGACTAAATTCAAACATTTCAGAGATGAAATTTCTAAGATGACAGGCACTATTGAAGTTTGGGATCGAACTTTTATTTAAAAAAACAGAAGCTTTGTGGTTCTTACACAAAAAACATTCTTTTTCGCTTCCTACTGTTATAAAAGTTATGTATCTCGAAAATACTATTTTCTTGCATGATACGTATTTCAGGAATATTGCGCGACAAATAACGCAATAAATATATTCAGTAAAAAGTATTGTACTGAAAAGGTTGCATAAATAGTCCTGAAGATACAGTTCAAACCCATAAATTGATATACTCTGGGAAAGTAAAAAATATGGATCCCATTATCGACGTCAAACGGTAGATGACATAAAGGATAGGTAGAGCCAAACTACCCAAAAAAGTGCCATAATTCATACAGATAGTTTTCTTTTCGACAATATACTCTTTTGGAGTTATAGCGTAATAAACAACGTCGTGCGAGATTAATTATTAATTATTACCCATCTACTATAAGCTGTCCACATCTTACATTATTAATTAAATAACGAATTGATCATGAAACAATTGTCCAATAATGATATAATTAATTCTTGCAGTATTCACGGTTATTTAGCTACCGAAGCAATGTTCAATATTCGGCACATTAAAACTTGTTATATGGTATAAAAATTAACCTTACAAGATTTTTCTAGCACCTTTCGTGCTATCAAGAAAATAATTATGTCGTTTAAGTACTTCAGTCCCTTCTCTTTTTTTGTTTGTATTGTATTGTAGTATTCTGCATGCTACTATATTCGATCCTCTGAGAGACTTCCAAAATAGTCGCCGAAGTGAAATAGCTTCTGAAGATGCCATCCACTCGTGGTGGCGAAACGTCAAGCTTTAACGCTAAACGACGTCGGCCTAATAACCCATGAACCACAAATTCAGTGCTACAATCTCTTAAATACTTTTATTTTCGAGGACATTCGAATCCAGTTGTTTAAAAGCTTTTTGTTTAACTTTCAATGTGTTTGTTCGGGTGGAATCTTGCTACTCAATTTTGAAGCAGATATCTTCAACTGTTTGAGCTGAAATTTTGTATACACGTCTAGTTTGAATGACAATGCACGACAAGCTGTGTGACGTCAGTCTGAATTCAATATAGCCAGCGACAACTAAAAAGTAAAAATTTAATTGAAAGCAAAAGCCTTTTTTAAAAAAGCTTTTAGTTAAAGGCTCTAAAAAGAAGAAACTATCAACTTATAGCCTCATTATACATAATTTATATAATCATAAACGCCTGCCGCGAGGTATGCATAAGTACCTATAGGCATTTAATTCAACTGACATTTTAAAAAAAATAAACTCGGCAGTAAATTACTCAACTAAATAGGCACTAGCTTATTTAAACAAATAAACCGCACGACAAGCCTTTATGATCATATGTATAATGAGGCTACAAGTTGATGGTTAAAATTTTAAAGGAAAATTTTATATTCTTCTTTTTAGAACATTTGATTAAAAGCTTTTTTGTAAAGAAGGTTTTTGTGCTTTTTATTAATTTCAGTCTCTACTCCCTGTGGGATTCACATTTAGCTTTGTTCGCACCGACTTAAGGATTTTTGTTCAAAATCATCAAAAACAAACTACTAAACATTTGAACTCTTGAGTGCAGCATATTAATACTCTGAGATATTATTTTTACCATTTATTTTTTTTTTTTCGTTATTTTAGGGAGAAATTAGAGAAAATAGGCCTCAATTTGCCAGCCGGCAGACGAAAAGCGGCGAACGTAACCTTACTGACCTCATTAGTAGAAGGAGAAGCAATTCATCTAGCTAGAGATTTTGGATACGTGTGTGAGACTGAATTCCCTGCGAGACAGGTAAATGTGAATCATTATCATAATTGCAACGCTTTCTACACGTATTTTCCTCTATCGTGCATGGTATAATTGGAAAGACCTCTATTCTTAAAACAACCTCAATATCTCACACAACACACAAACAATTTTCAACGTAAAACTTTGTGGCGAATAGGAAAGGTCCCAAAGAAGCTTAGAACTCGTAAAAACTAAAATCGGTCAGCTTGGGAGTCTGAAACAATGAAAAAAGCGTCTTTTATCATGCCTTTATTAGCTTCACACGTATATATACTGGGTGAGCCAAGCTCAACGCCCCGAACTCTTGTAACCAAACGATACCTCTTTTGAGGAAAATACCTATGTCGATATACGAATGTCGACATATCAAAGCTGTGGTTTTTTAATGTAGCACCCTGTATGTTATTGCATATTCAGATTCCTTGGTCAATTCTAGTGTGACTTTAGGTATCATGGAACTTAAAATGAACCGTTTAGGTGCAAAACACCACTTTTGCTATGAGTAGATATCAGAAAAAAATTGAATGTTGCAGCGATTATAAAACTAGGAGGCTGGAGGTGATGACTTTGCCGTATGACTAAACATGAAATGCGTCAGCTTAGGTTAGATGGACAAATTTGAGTTGTTTTTGTACTTGGAGAAATCGGTAGAATAATAAAGGAAACATCAATCCGAGATCATTTGGTTTTTTTAAATGGGAATACCTAAGGTGTTTCGTACAATCAAATTCAAAACTTGATAGCCTTTCTAATGATAAAAAGGTTGTGAATATCTCTAGTAGTTTCCATTTAATTTCAAATTTCAAAACGGTGTTAATCAATTTTCCTACCTATAACCAACCTAGCAGGCCATGAAATCTAAACTTAAACATGTTCATATGGAAGAAAACAACTAACTTAGAACAGACAGACTAGAGTAGAGAGAAAAGATTATAAAAACTATTTACAACAAATCAAATTTAACCAGAAAGAACTGCGGTAACATAACTGAGGTCAAAGAGAAGCTGGAGTACGTCAGAAATGGATATTTTTCACAGCCTACTAGCTACTGCAATATATTAGATTGACAATTTTCAAAACCATTAAAAATTTTGAAAGCTACGAGCGAATGATGCTGTTTTTACACTCGGATTTTTTTTCAGGTCGCAGAATACCTCATCAGACAACACGGTGAAACTCCTCGCAGAAAAGAGTTACTCCAGGCCACAAAACAAGTCACCAAGGAGCTCATGGATCTCTTAAATCAGGACCGATCTCCGTTGTGTAATACTAGGCCGCAGATACTATTAGATCCCTCAATCCAGAGGCATTTGACGCACTTTTCCCTTATATCGCATGGGTTCGGGAGCCCCGCCATAGTAGCGGCTCTTACAGCCATCCAAAATTTCCTCAGCGAAAGTATCAAACATCTAGAGAAAGTGTTTCCTAATCAAAATAGTTCGCAAGGTCAAAGTATGTTAGTCACGTCTACCTTGGATAAGGCGAAACTGGAAGATAAGAAGTGACAGAATATCAGTAAGGGTAAAAAAAGCTTTTTTAAGAATCTTGTGATCTGAAGAAACATGTACATATATTTATATGAAGTCTTGCCATTGTTTTCTGTGTATACTTCTGTTGTTAGTCATCGTTGTCTCAATTGTCATAAGTGCTGCTATGGAAACACAAGAAGCAGAAATGAAGTCAGTGATTTATGGAGTTTTTTGAAAAACTAATACTGAATCGTTTATGTTTACCTAACTGTCAAAACCTTGCACGATATTTATATGAACTGGAATTTTTGTCATAGCTATAAATGACCCCCTTTCTGAGTTTCAGTGCAATTCCGCAGCTTATTTGTATTTTGATTTACTTATTCGCTTTATTTATTAGACATGTTCGCATTCAGCAACGAATTCGAATAGGTTAGAAGAAGTAAACAAGGTTTTTGTTTGTGCCCACAACCGTAACGGGGCAGCTGGCACACTGACCGCTGAATCGCTGGTAAACCAATATACCCTTTGTACAGATAGCAGGTAAAGAATCCTAAAAATAACAGCACAAGAGGCATAGTATAAATAGCTACTTTGTTTTGTTGGATCGTTTCGGGTTGATTGTTATAGTTTTAAATGAATTTTGGTTTTTAACAGTGCATAAGTTTTAAAGGACTATTTTAAACAATTCCATAAAATTTAAATCCCGCAGATTTCTGTGAAAAATAACATCGTGTAAATAATAACGGGATCTTGGGCACACTCATATCCCTGTTAGAGCATGGGTGTTGCTTTTTCTAACCTATTCGAATTCGATAAAGTTATCATTCACAGATCTTAAACGAAACAACCTATAAAGCGAAATTTAAGAGCATTTTGCGACAGAACAATTTGTTTTAAAATGGTTCAAATACATGTGAGACGTTATGCTTAGCATTTTCAGCCTGAATACATCAAAACTTTTAAGGGGTTCTTAAGATCAATTCCCATTTCATAAGCTGGAAAATTTGTGCCAATTTCATTCAGAAAAGTATGATTTTGGAACTGTGCTAAATACTGTGTACAAGATGAGGAGAGCCAGTATAGGTAACTTTTAAAAGAAGAGAAATCAAGAATGGTTAAATAGAGAAAATATTTCCTACTTCAAGGATCACTGAAAAACTGTTAACAAGTATGCGAAATCATTTTTTGTTTTCTTGATATTTTAGGATGACAATTAGAGTAGAAATATGAATTTAAATATCAGGTCTGTGTTTTAAAAATTGAGTTGATGATAACAAAAATTCAAAAATTCGAAACGTAAGATACAGATTCCGCAAATTAAAGATTATAATAAGTTGTTGTAAGAAAGTATTCTTGGTATGAATGTAATACGTAAAATAAAAAAGTTGATCCGTCTTTTCCTAAATATCTCGAAAACAGAAAATTATTTCAGATATTTGTTTCAGTAAGCCTTGGAATAAGAAACTTTTTGCCCATTTGACAATCTTTGTATTTCTCTTCCTCAAAAGTTGCCTATACTTGCCCTCATGTTGGACAGTGCATTGATAATAGTCTGAAAATGTCATTTTCCTATTATTGATTAATATGAGTCGAAAACTTAAAAAATAGCATAATTTTGAAGAAAACTTGGCATCGGTTATTTCCTTATTAGCTAAATCTGAATTAATTATATACCTACCTGATTTTTTTCATCTGTTAGATATAAAAAATATGGAACATGACACCACTGTTCCAAAAAAATATTAGCAAAATGCTTTAAATTAATTCAACTCTAGTTTTGTGGATCACTTTTGAATGTCTTTGAACTGTTGAATATTGTCAAAAATAATTATTTTTTGAGGCACCTAACAGATTTCATGTGGGGCACGTCTTATGTCTAAAGATAGCCATTTTGTTGATACTTAAAAACCACCTTCAGGGCACTAAGTCGACTGAGACTACCCTTAGCACTTACTTAACCTGTATATCCTTGACACGTCATATTCTTGTAACAAAAAAATGTTCAAACGAAAACTGAGTGGAATGTTTAAAAGTACTACAGGGTCTATCATACCATGCTTTCAAAATATTTTTTTGTACTTCTATCCTTAAAACTCGCCCTCAACTTTTGTTTTTCAAATACCACCAAATAGTTTCTTCCACACAAATTAAGTCCTGTATACACCAAACCTCGGTCCGCCAATTTATTTTTCCTGTCTCGAAATTGGGTATACAGTATACAGTTCAGGCAAGTGCTAAAGGTAGTCTCAATGGTCTTAGTTCCCTGATGATGTCGCGTGCAATAGTGGAAGAAGGTTCGTCGCTTAAAGCGAGATTTATTATTTATCTATTTCTATCAGCATCTTTCTCCATTCTGCAGTTCGTACGTTCTTTAAATCTGAACACCAACAAAATAACAGTTCTTAAACCTTAATTACCTTAGTCAGAGTTGTTCAGAATTCTTCAGTGTTATGTTTCGAATACGAAAGGCTCTAATAGGTTTTTTATGAATTGCTGAGAAACTGCACTGACATTAACGGTTCGTCTAAATACCAAATATGACCTTTTGAGAGAAATTTTGGGCTTTATGTCAATTTTAAGCTGATCTCAAAGTTCGGTCAGCTTGAAATTAACCAGAAAGAAGGGGTAGTATATCTCGTACTATGACGAAATACGAAAAGTGCGAATTTGCCATTTTGTGAATTACTATATTTTTAGTTGCCATATAAACATACATGTTAATAATGAGCTTCAGAGTTAAAATACATATACATAATACCCATAGTTGTCATACTGTATGGTGTATGATGTGGACTTGTTTGCAATTTTAAGGGCTAGTTTCACCTCCTCCAGAAAGTGTCAGATAGCCTAACCGTAAGTTTTTGTTACTTTTTTACTTCTGTCAAGTGGCAAAGGCAAAACAATGTAGATAAGCTATCGGACACTGATCAAGATCGTATGATAACTCTGAAGTCTGATTATTATAAATCTACGAGATACTTATTATTGTATGTTAGTATGTCGTTGATACAAAGGTATCAATATTTTGAATGTGTATTAGTATGACAGTATTTCACAAGACATGAACTTTGAAAAAGATGTACAAAGCATACAACAACGTAAAATAGTGCCAAAAACACATGTAAACAGTTTGCACAGGTGTAGGCATGAATGTCTGCATCCGAGCTCACTGCTGTATATACTTTAAATTGTTACAGAGTGGTTCAAAATTGCAGTCCTCTCCCCTCCAATGCTTTTTATTTTCCTGTCCTAGTACCTCTTCTGAATCACTCTGCATGAGTATTATTTTTTGTTTATTGTATTGTATTAATTTATGTAAATAGATATTTATATATTTTTCAAAACAGTGCCAATATATAACTGTAAATAATTATAAAAAATGAATTTTTGCTAAATATACCTCTAAAAATACAAATTAGTCGTTTATGTTTCCACCATGGCATGACATCCTTAAACCTAATCAAATTTTTTTGGACGTGTTTCCAGTTTTATTTTACGTTTTTACTAATATATCCAAGGAGTCAGGAGACCTATTTTTACGGATATCTGGTCTTCTGTTCTCGATAACAATTTTTGTAAACAGATAAGAGAGTTATAGTTGAAGTCAGAAATATAGGAGTCGTTTACATTTTTTTTGTGCTCCTACCGAGTGCCAACACTACGAAGTATATGCCTTATGCCTTCACAAGACGCCCGACGAATCAGGCAACGGTAATCCCTTTCGGCATTTTTTGCTGAGCTGGGTCGGTGGCTGGCGCGGTCATTAGTGTAGTCAAAATATGTATATTGCCTGTGTATGTGTATAGTCAGATGTCAATATATAAATAGATTATTTATAGAATTTATTTTGTTTTTATCTATTCCAAATAGGTATTTGCGATTATTTTGATTTCCTGTCACCTTCTGCATTATTATAATATATATTTTGTATAATTACATTTGTATCATTATTGAGATCTACATAATAATGTTACTGTACTATAGAAGTGTCGGCACTGATTGAAACCTGAAATAAATGTAAACAAATCTTATATTTCAGATTTCAATGGGGTATTTTCCAACATGCTAATATTGCCTGTTTAATAGCTGAAATGGATTGCTTGTATCTAATTTGTAATGATAGCACTATTTGCGATTTTATAGAAATTGAAAATCATCCCTTTGAAAAGAGCTCGTTTAATCTCTTAAACCTCCCGCCTAAGAAATTAACCAATCAAAAGTCATTTTTATGCCGGATGTACATAGATAGGATGTGACTATATTAATTTGAATTATGCGTAGATTCAACATTTTGCCTAGTTTTTCTACATCTAGAGGATGTACACTTAATTTTATGTATTATATTTATTTAGTTTTCCTCTTTTTAATTGAATAAAAGTTCATGTTTGAGGACTATAAATGTTATATTACACTGCAATTCCATCTTTTGCATTATTATGTAATTAGCAGTTTACTCTGAGAATATTTCCTAGTTACTTTTCACAATTTTACTCGTCATTCTTTAACAGCCTACCATACATAACCTCCCCTGGTCTCACGACTGTCACGGTAATCAACCATGATGTAAACAAGCATCTGTCAATGTCAATACGAAGCGGAGGTTATGTTTATAGATGGAGAAAAGGAAGTCAGACGACAAAGTAGAGTCACATTCTAAGGATATCACCACGAAGGAATTATTACGTCACACTAAGATTTATTACGTCACAGCTTTGGCGCTAAATTTTATGTTTGAACTTTGGAGGGGATTTTAACCCACTTCGCGTTCACAATAAAACGTAAAAATGTTCGTTACATGGTTTTTGGGGACGTAACATCAATATTCCGTCATAAAATTTTGTTCGGAAAATACCCCATTATATAATTATCTGCCTATAATAGTCTGAGAGTCTGCTAGTTTTTTCTATCTTGAACCGTAACAAACACGTAATCGATTTGTCGTGAAAAGACGTTTTCAAAATGACAACAGTGCCGTTGCCTACCCTCGCACTATGTCAGTAAAGAGGGTGAGTAAACGCAGGTAACCACTTTTTCCATCATCGATGGAAAGCTTTAACAAAAACCATAGATAACTACCTGAGGAATTCATATTTAAAATTTTGAAAATATAGCAAATATTTAAAAATTTTTTTTGAGGTTGGCGTTGTGCTAGGGATTGGGGTTCTGCTTGGGGTTGGGGTTGAGATTGGGTTTGGGATTTGTAATGGCATGACAAAATTCCGAAATTTTGCAATTATTTTGAAAATTTTGACATCCTTTTGAGGTTGGAGTTGGCGTTGGAGTTGGAGTGCTGGATGGGATTTGGTTTGGGGTTAATATTGGGTCAGGGATTGAGATTGGCACGGTAAAATTTTCGAATTTTACCGTAACGATCCTAACCCCAACCCCAAAGAATATTTCAAACTTTTCAAAATATTTGCAAAATTTTCAAAATTTTGAATTTGGCCTTGCTAATCCCAATCCTAACCTCAACCCCAACACTAACACCAACCCCGTTTTGTTTATTATATAATTTGAACAAAGTAGACAAGTCTCAAGTGAAATATACTTTAATTCAAAAAATAAGTTATAACCAGGAATGCTCACTGTTGATCTTAATATTCAGAAGATTAGGAGGTATCGGGCCTTCTCCTTTTTCAAAATTTGGCCTCTTATCGTACCGCTCAATTTCGTCGTTGACATCATTTTCTTCCCTTTCTTCCTTTAGCATTAGTAGTTTAGCCTCTTTTGCCAGCTGCCTGTCCAAATTCAATTGATCCTTTACGCATTTCGGAAAATCGGGTATTATGAAGCCCAAGACGCTGTTAAACATCAAAACGAAGTGCTGAAATAATAACAAATATTGTTTATATTATAGTGCTCATGATAAAATGTCACAAAAAGGTAAAAGATTTCAGAAAAACAACACAAAATAAAAAAATTGCGATCTAAATAGTAACTAGGCTGTAGTCCTATTTTGTTGGCGAGGAGCGATATAGTTTCTCCTACGCATCGCTTCAATCGCAAATTTACGGTGGTGTTTCCGTCAAAGGAAGAGTGGGAGTCTAGGGAAAGACAGCTCATCGAAGGAGGAGGACAGGTCTGGTACACAGACGGTTCACTCGCTAGAGAGGGCTCGGGCTCGGGAGTCTACGGACCCCATACAAGACTTTCACTCCCTCTTGGGGGCACACCACAGTATTCCAGGCTAAGGTCCATGCGATATTTCCTTGTCTAAATCGTATTCGGGAAATTGACGGGTCTAGGAGGCGGATTACTATCTGCTCTGACAGTCAGGCAACCACCAAAGCACTGAGTGCTTGGAAAATAACGTTGGGACTGGTCCTGGAGTGCAGGAGGGCTCTTGACGACATCTCAGCTAAACACAAGGTATCACTGATGTGGGTACCTGGGCACGCTGGGGTAAAGGGTAACGACATGGCGGATCATCTGGCTAGGATGGGATCCGGCAACAGTTTTGTGGGCCCGGAACCAGCGTTAGGACTATCTGCAAACTGGATTAGGAAAACAACTGGAGAGTGGATCCAGAATCAACACTCTCTGAGATGGAACAACATCTCTGGTCATCTCCGTCAAGCTCGGGAACTATTAGCAGGGGCTGCAGAGAGATTAGGACGATTTTGTCTCTGTATGGATAGGAGTAACTTGAGATTGCTAGTAGGCCTATTAACGGGTCATAACACCTTCAGGCGTCACTTGCTCGTGATGAGGGTGGTCAACGACCCAACGTGCACGTGGTGTGGTGAAGAGGAATAATCCTCGGCACACATTTTGTGTCGCTGTGAAACCCTGGCTTATCACAGGCAGACTATGCTGGGCTCAAGAACCTTGGAACCAATAGAGATAAAACGGATAGGACCTAAGAATGTACTTGCTTTTGCCAAAAGGGCAGGGCTTAGGAACCAGCGCGGATAGAGGCGCAAAAGGGGCCATCGTGTGTCCTAAGCACCAGTCACATTCCGTGCTGGATAGCCTCTGGTCCTAATTCATTCATTCAACTAGGCTATAAGTTCATATCGAGCCTGGAAATTCATTCGACGGCTGATGGCTTCACTTGGAGAAAGTCCTTGTTATGGCTTGAATATCCTCTAAGACCACACTCTTGGACTATCTGCATATAATTTGGATCGAATGAAGAGGTTATCGCCGCCACGGAGGTCTACTTTGCAGACCTCCCGAATTTTTTTTCAGACGGGTTAAAGAAGTTGGAGAATCGCTGGGTCAAGTGTATCGAACTAAAAGGAGCTGTCTTGAGAAATAATTAGCTTTTTCAAAAATTTTAGTTTTTCTTTTATAGGCTAGGTAGTTATATAGAACGATCCACGTATATAAGCCCATTTCGTAGATATTTTATTAATACACCTATGCCCCAAAAGCCACTGATATTTTTTTATGTCGATGCTTTTTTAATACTTTCAGGAATATACAAAAATGGAAATAGCATAATTTACCTCAAAAACGAATACGGAGATCAACCTCCACGTAAGGTCCTCCCAATAAGGCCCATCAAGCTCGTAGCTATTTTCACCATCTGGATCTTCACGCATGCCTCTGTAATAGCAATACTCTGGAACACCGTCAATTTGACGATAGAAGTCGTAGTCATCCGTTTTAAATTCTGTGGAATAAATCAGCATTTAATAGAAATCCAAACAAAGAGTTTCGATATTTCAGGCAAACCTGAAGGCTGAAGATCTGAAATTTTTCATTTTCCTCATACGAGACTGACGAAACCCAAAACTGCGACCGGATTTGTAATCTGCACCCTCGACTTATCCAATACGTAAGGTTTCATCTTGATAGAAAGCCAAATGAAGATTTTCGATTTTTTAGGCAAACTGATAAAGATCTGATTTTTTTTATTTTCGTCACACGAGACTGAAACTCAAAACTGCGACCGGACTTTTAATCAGCACCCTCAAATTATTCAAAACACGAAGTTTCATCTTAATGGAGAGCCAAATAAAGATTTTCGATTTCTTAGGCGAACCTCTGAAGATCTGAGAGATCAGAAATTTTTGATTTTTGTCAAACGAGACCGAAACTCAAAACTGCGACCGGACTTTTAATCAGCACCCTCAAATTATCCAAAACACGAGGTTTCATCTTAATAGAGAGCCAAATAAAGATTTTCGATTTTTTAGGCGAACCTCTGAAGATCTGAGAGATCAAAAAATTTTGATTTTTTTCAAACGAAACTTAAATTCAAAACAGCGACCGCACTTTCAATCAGCACCCTCAAATTATCCAAAACACGAGGTTTCATCTTAATAGAGAGCCAAATAAGCATTTTCGATTTTTTAGGCGAACCTCTGCAGATCTGAGAGATCAGAAATTTTTTATTTTTGTCACACAAGACCGAAACTCAAAACTGCGAACGGACTTTTAATTAGCACCCTCAAATTATCCAAAACACGAGGTTTCATCTTAATAGTGAGCCAAATAGAGATTTTCGATTTTTTAGGCGAACCTCCGAAGATCTGAGAGATCAGAAATTTTTGATTTTTGTCACACCAGACTTAAACTCAAAACAGCGACCGGACTTTTAATCAACACCCTCAAATTATCCAAAACACGAGGTTTCATCTTAATGGAGAGCCAAATAAAGATTTTCGATTTTTTAGGCGAACCTCTGAAGATCTGAAAGATCAACAAATTTTGATTTTTGTCAAACGAGACTCAAACTCAAAACTGCGACCGGACTTTTAATCAGCATCCTCAAATTATCCAAAACACGAGGTTTCATCTCAATAGAGAGCCAAATAAAGATTTTCGATTTTTTAGGCGAACCTCTGAAGATCTGAAAGATCAAAAAATTTTGATTTTTGTCAAACGAGACTTAAACTCAAAACTGCGACCGGACTTTTAATCAGCATCCTCAAATTATCCAAAACACGAGGTTTCATCTTAATAGAGAGCCAAATAAAGATTTTCGATTTTCTAGGCGTACCTCTGAAGATCTGAGAGATCAGAAATTTTTGATTTTTGTCAAACGAGACTAAAACTCAAAACTGCGACCGGACTTTCAATCAGCATCCTCAAATTATCCAAAACACGAGGTTTCATCTTAATAGGGAGCCAAATAAGCATTTTCGATTTTTTAGGCGAACCTCTGAAGATCTGAGAGATCAAAAAATTTTGATTTTTATCAAACGACACTTAAACTCAAAACAGCGACCGGACTTTGAATCAGCACCCTCAAATTATCCAAAACACGAGGTTTCATTTTAATAGAGGGCCAAATAAGGATTTTCGATTTTTTAGGCGAACCTCCGAAGATCTGAGAGATCAGAAACTTTTGATTTTTGTCACACCAGTCTTAAACTCAAAACAGCGACCGGACTTTTAATCAGCATCCTCAAATTATCCAAAACACGAGGTTTCATCTTAATAGAGAGCCAAATAAGGATTTTCGATTTTTTAGGCGAACCTCTGAAGATCTGAAAGATCAAAAAATTTTGATTTTTGTCAAACGAGACTTAAACTCAAAACTGCGACCGGACTTTTAATCAGCACCCTCAAATTATCCAAAACACGAGGTTTTATCTTAATAGAGAGCCAAATAAGGATTTTCGATTTTTTAGGCGAACCTCTGAGTGATCTGAAATTTTTGATTTTTGTCAAACGAGACCGAAATTAAAAACTGCGACCGGACTTTTGATCAGCACCCTCAAATTATCCAAAACACGAGGTTTCATCGTAATGGAGAGCTAAATAAAGGTTTTCGATTTTTTAGGCGAACCTCTGAAGATGTGAGAGATCAGAAATTTTTGATTTTTGTCAAACGAGACTAAAACTCAAAACTGCGACCGGACTTTCAATCAGCATCCTCAAATTATCCAAAACACGAGGTTTCATCTTAATAGGGAGCCAAATAAGCATTTTCGATTTTTTAGGCGAACCTCTGAAGATCTGAGAGATCAAAAAATTTTGATTTTTGTCAAACGACACTTAAACTCAAAACAGCGACCGGACTTTTAATCAGCATCCTCAAATTATCCAAAACACGACGTTTCATCTTAATAGAGAGCCAAATAAAGATTTTCGATTTTTTAGGCGAACCTCTGAAGATCTGAGAGATCAGAAATTTTTGATTTTTGTCAAACGAGACTAAAACTCAAAACTGCGACCGGACTTTTAATCAGCATCCTCAAATTATCCAAAACACGAGGTTTCATCTTAATAGAGAGCCAAATAAAGATTTTCGATTTTTTAGGCGTACCTCTGAAGATCTGAGAGATCAAAAAATTTTGATTTTTGTCAAACGACACTTAAACTCAAAACAGCGACCGGACTTTTAATCAGCACCCTCAAATTATCCAAAACACGACGTTTCATCTTAATAGAGAGCCAAATAAAGATTTTCGATTTTTTAGGCGAACCTCTGAAGATCTGAGAGATCAGAAATTTTTGATTTTTGTCAAACGAGACTAAAACTCAAAACTGCGACCGGACTTTCAATCAGCATCCTCAAATTATCCAAAACACGAGGTTTCATCTTAATAGAGAGCCAAATAAAGATTTTCGATTTTTTAGGCGTACCTCTGAAGATCGGAGAGATCAAAAAATTTTGATTTTTGTCAAACGACACTTAAACTCAAAACAGCGACCGGACTTTTAATCAGCATCCTCAAGTTATCCAAAACACGACGTTTCATCTTAATAGAGAGCCAAATAAAGATTTTCGATTTTTTAGGCGAACCTCTGAAGATCTGAGAGATCAGAAATTTTTGATTTTTGTCAAACGAGACTAAAACTCAAAACTGCGACCGGACTTTTAATCAGCATCCTCAAATTATCCAAAACACGAGGTTTCATCTTAATAGAGAGCCAAATAAAGATTTTCGATTTTTTAGGCGTACCTCTGAAGATCTGAGAGATCAAAAAATTTTGATTTTTGTCAAACGACACTTAAACTCAAAACAGCGACCGGACTTTCAATCAGCACCGTCAAATTATCCAAAACACAAGGTTTCATCTTAATAGAGAGCCAAATAAAGATTTTCGATTTTTTAGGCGAACCTCTGAAGATCTGAGAGACCAAAAAATTTTGATTTTTGTCAAACGAGACTAAAACTCAAAACTGCGACCGTACATTCAATCAGCATCCTCAAATTATACAAAACACGAGGTTTCATCTTAATAGGGAGCCAAATAAGCATTTTCGATTTTTTAGACGAACCTCTGAAGATCTGAGAGATCAAAAAATTTTGATTGTTATCAAGCGACACTTAAACTCAAAACAGCGACCGGACTTTTAATCAGCACCCTCAAATTATCCAAAACACGAGGTTTCATCTTAATAGAGAGCCAAATAAAGATTTTCGATTTTTTAGGCGAACCTCCGAAGATCTGAGAGATCAGAAATTTTTGATTTTTGTCCCACCAGACTTAAACTCAAAACAGCGACCGGACTTTTAATCAGCATCCTCAAATTACCCAAAACACGAGGTTTCATCTTAATAGAGAGCCAAATAAAAATTTTCGATTTTTTAGGCGAATCTCTGAAGATCTGAGAGATCAGAAATTTTTGATTTTTGTCAAACGAGACTTAAACTCAAAACTGCGACCGGACTTTTAATCAGCACCCTCAAATTATCCAAAACACGAGGTTTCATCTTAATAGAGAGCCAAATGAAGATTTTCGATTTTTTAGGCGTACCTACCTCTGAAGATCTGAGAGATCAGAAATTTTTGATTTTTGTCAAACGAGACTAAAACTCAAAACTACGACCGTACTTTCAATCAGCATCCTCAAATTATCCAAAACACGAGGTTTCATCTTAATAGGGAGCCAAATAAGCATTTTCGACTTTTTAGGCGAACCTCTGAAGATCTGAGAGATCAAAAAATTTTGATTTTTATCAAGCGACACTTAGACTCAAAACAGCGACCGGACTTTTAATCAGCACCCTCAAATTATCCAAAACACGAGGTTTCATCTTAATAGAGAGCCAAATAAAGATTTTCGATTTTTTAGGCGAACCTCCGAAGATCTGAGAGATCAGAAATTTTTGATTTTTGTCCCACCAGACTTAAACTCAAAACAGCGACCGGACTTTTAATCAGCATCCTCAAATTATCCAAAACACGAGGTTTCATCTTAATCGAGAGCCAAATAAATATTTTCGATTTTTTAGGCGAACCTCTGAAGATCTGAAAGATCAAAAAATTTTGATTTTTGTCAAACGAGACCGAAACTCAAAACTGCGACCGGACTTTTAATCAGCACCCTCAAATTATCCAAAACACGAGGTTTCATCTTAATAGAGAGCCAAATAAGGTTATTCGATTTTTTAGGCGAACCTCTGAGTGATCTGAAATTTTTGATTTTTGTCAAACGAGACCGAAATTAAAAACTGCGACCGGACTTTTGGTCAGCACCCTCAAATTATCCAAAACACGAGGTTTCATCGTAATGGAGAGCTAAATAAAGGTTTTCGATTTTTTAGGCGAACCTCTGAAGATCTGAGAGATCAGAAATTTTTGATTTTTGTCAAACGAGACCAAAACCCAAAACTGCGACCGGACTTTTAATCGTCACCCTCAAATTATCCAAAAGACGATGTTTCATCTTAATAGAGAGCCAAATAAGCATTTTCGATTTTTTAGGTCAACCTCTGAAGATCTGAGAGATCAGAAATTTTTGATTTTTGTCAAACGAGACTTAAACTCAAAACAGCGACCGAACTTTCAATCAGCGCCCTCAAATTATCCAAAACACGAGGTTTCATCTTCATAGAGAGCCAAATAAGCATTTTGGATTTTTTAGGCGAACCCCTGAAGATCTGAGAGATCAGAAATTTTTGATTTTTGTCACACGAGACTTAAACTCAAAACTGCGACCGGACTTTTAATCAGCATCCTCAAATTATCCAAAACACGAGGTTTCATCTTAATAGAGAGCCAAATAAAAATTTTCGATTTTTTAGGCGAATCTCTGAAGATCTGAGAGATCAGAAATTTTTGATTTTTGTCAAACGAGACTTAAACTCAAAACTGCGACCGGACTTTTAATCCGCATCCTCAAATTATCCAAAACACGAGGTTTCATCTTATTAGAGAGCCAAATAAAAATTTTCGATTTTTTAGGCGAACCCCTGAAGATCTGAGAGATCAGAAATTTTTGATTTTTGTCACACGAGACTTAAACTCAAAACTGCGACCGGACTTTTAATCAGCATCTTCAAATTATCCAAAACACGAGGTTTCATCTTAATAGAGAGCCAAATAAAAATTTTCGATTTTTTAGGCGAATCTCTGAAGATCTGAGAGATCAGAAATTTTTGATTTTTGTCAAACGAGACCGAAACTCAAAACTGAGACCGGACTTTTAATCAGCACCCTCAAATTATCCAAAACACGAGGTTTCATCTTAATAGAGAGCCAAATAAAAATTTTCGATTTTTTAGGCGAACCCCTGAAGATCTGAGAGATCAGAAATTTTTGATTTTTGTCACACGAGACTTAAACTCAAAACTGCGACCGGACTTTTAATCAGCATCTTCAAATTATCCAAAACACGAGGTTTCATCTTAATAGAGAGCCAAATAAAAATTTTCGATTTTTTAGCTGAATCTCTGAAGATCTGAGAGATCAGAAATTTTTGATTTTTGTCAAACGAGACCGAAACTCAAAACTGAGACCGGACTTTTAATCAGCACCCTCAAATTATCCAAAACACGAGGTTTCATCTTAATAGAGAGCCAAATAGAGATTTTATATTTTTCAAGCAAACCTGAAGATCTGAAACATCTAAGAAGTTCAAGTACATAATTTGATAGCCTAGCATGTCAAACCAGAGGTTAGATGGTCGCATGTATGTAAATTGAATTAAGTACATAAAAATAGAAAATGTCTATTTATTATCCAGACCCTTATACTTAGTAACAAGAAATTTTCACTTAGAATCTAGAAATTTCTTCTTAGTTATCTAGGAATTGAAATTTTCAATGTAGGTGACCCCTCAGGGCTTCCGTAAAAATCTACAAGGTCTGTCAATTAATCTACAAAATAGTGGTATCGATGTTTGAAACCTTAGTATAGCTTCTCAAAAAAATAATCCATGAAATGGTGAAATAGATTATATACTTGTAGTAAGTAGTAGGAATAGGTACATTACTTGACATGGTGTAGTTCGCATAACTGCGGTAACGATAGTGATGCTCCCAGTAGTTTAGCTTATAGGCAATATGGGATACAACATCGCCAGAGACTGCTATGATGAAGGCCTGTAAAATATGCATCAAGTGGTTAGACTCAGTAAATGTACTGAGTCTAATAAGAAATTCTGTTTAGGACTTCTCGGCAAAATGTCAGAATCACACAAACATTCCCGCATTCAATTGTTTTTCGGTCGCCATGGCTTTATAGCCATCATGGCTATAGTGGATTGAGGTTTACTTCCACATTTTAGAAACTTTGAAGTTAAATATTTTAAAAACCTTTCAAAATAAGGTGAACGAACCCTATGTTTTTGAAAAATATATTTCTTACTGTGCAGGGTGTCCCATTTAAAAAAAGGCAACTTTATAGGAAAAACGGGTACTTTGTTATTGTTTCTTTTTGTTCGTTTCAAATTCTTCTAAATCACAAGAGAAAACTATAAATCTTTCTTATAAAAACTTTTTTGTATCTCTTCAAATGAAACAGATAGGAAATGGAAAACAATAGAACAGTCGGTTGGTTTCTCTTGAAATGTGTGAACAAAAACTCATTCAAGTCGTATCCCACTTTCGTTGATCAAATTAAAATCGGTTGACTTGATAGAACGCGCCTTTAGGGCCTGGCCACATCTCCACGTCACGACGTCGTCAACGTGGAACGTCACGTCGATCGTCGTCGCCGACGTGTGGCTAGTAGGCCTTATTTTATCAACAGACGCATTTTAACAAAGGCTTTAACCAATCAGAGCAGCCCATTCAAGAACATGCATCTGCTCTGATTGGTCAAAGCCTTTGTTAAAATGAGTCTGTTGATAAAATCGGGCCTGCTAGCCACACGTCGGCGACGACGATCGAAGTGGCGTTCCACGTTGACGACGACGTTCGACGTGACGTTCCACGTTGGCGACGTCGTGACGAGGAGATGTGGCCAGGCCTTAGTTGATAATCCTATTAGTAGTTGGTCTTATGCCGCGTACACATCTGAGTAGACGAACTGAATGAGCATTTCGCACCGAATGAGCTAGCGTAGTAGTAGTACCATTGATTAACGTATTTAGTACGTTAATACGTACTTAGTACGTTAATCAATGGTAGTACAGCTAGTGCCGCGTTTGTAATTGCATACTATACCTTTTCCAGCTGTAGTTTCAAAAGCATCAAATTACATTTCTAAAGCGTCAATTGTATATTTGACTTATTTATTTAAAAAATTGTAGCACTGAAAAGAAATATTTTTTTGCAGTAACTAAATTACAAAAGAGTTTGTTTTGCATTATTATACAGTGATGCATATCTAATATATTCCCATTGTTACATAATCAGTTGAATGTCCTATACAACGTGATAGCTTGTCACAAAAATTCACCTAAACCATTAATTGCCTGCTATGAAAATTGCACCGATTAGAAAAGTTAAAACACTAATTAAAAAAAAAATGGGGTACGCGTTGTGGCTACTAGGGTACCTGACTGTTGAGTGTTCATGATCGTTTAATTTTGTATTCTGTGCCAATAAAATGTTCACGGATGATATGTATTACATATTATTTCCGTAAAATTGAAATTGATCAATGCATCAATAGATGTTTTATCTCACCTCCCTAAAATACCTGATACTCCACTGTTTCACTTGCTGTTTATATCTTCTTTTTTATTTAATACTATTAACATTTTCCTTTTTTTCTTGCATCAACGTCCTTCACGAAGGTATTATAAATGGTGAAAGCACACAAAACTTCATGCCCCGCTACCGCCCCCCCCCCCCCCCAAGACCGAGGTCTGGATACGCCCCTGCAGGTGCAATTTATACCCGTCAGTTTGAATTTACAATTGACGCTTTATAAATTTAATTTGACCCTTGTGAAACTACTGCTCGAAATGGTATAGGTGGTCGTCACAATTATTTCTTCAAAAAAGTCGAGATTGGAGTCTTAACAGTTCTTTTATTTTGCATGACATCCGAAGTGACAGCGATGGAAGGCGATTTAAAAGCTTTACCAGAATGTCGAAAGTGTTTTCTCATTTCTGCTTGATGCAATAAAATATCAAGAGGATTGTTGCAATTTCCTGCCAAGCATCATCCTTTTTAATTTTATTGTAGCTTTCCACAATATCGGTCTTCTTTCAAATTCCTTAAGGGTCTAGGGTATAGCGCGCGAAATTGAGAATCCAAGAAAAGACGTATTCCCGTGTTAGCGAGGAGGCGTGGCCGCCTGTTCCCTTTCTCCAGTGTGTGTGTCTAATATGAGGGGAGATAAGTCCAAAAATCCAAAGGTAAGGTCAAAAGGTCCAAAGGTAACGTCCAAAGGTCACGATAAAAATGAATTTCGCATTTCCAAGCTCCTGACGTTACCTTTAAACTTACAGTAATGACTCAAAGAGCAAATTGAAGAAGAAAGCTTGCGCTTATGCGCCTTTTTTGATATCGTGTTTCGTTGTTAAACTACAGGCATTTATAGAATGTATGATTTTGCATTGCGAGTTTTTTTGCACATTAAAAAACTTTTTTGAGAATATCGAAAATAGTTGTCATTGATTAAGGTCTTAACTATCGCCTTCTGAAATATTATATATGTAGTTTGAAAATAGAGAGATGCGAGAAATTGTGAGTCCGTGTTTTACATGGCAAATACGTATATATAAATGTGTGTAGCCAGGCCCTTAATTAATAGCCAACACGTCTCTTTTGAAAAATCCATTTTGTGCGGAGCATTTCGGTGTCATGTCTTTAAACCCATCCAGACTGAGCACGAATTTTGGGTTGAGTGCAAGAGCAGTTGTATATACCTCATAAATTGAGCTGCGAACTCTGCCTTTTGCATAGATACATCTGGGTTACTTCTTTTTTATGTTACGTTATGGTTACGTAATCTATGCAATAAAAATAATGATTATTATTATGTTATGTTTTTTCAAGTTTCTCTCGCATGACTGCGGTAGCAAGAAATCTTGACGGGCTGTGCCAAGTCAACACCTGAACTATTACTGATCGGAATTTAAGAAAGATCTTAAGGATTATAGACTTTTGGAATATTTTGTGTAACCTTTCGACCAGGCCTAACTAATGTAGGTGTTGTGTAAATGTATTCGGTGTGAAGCCTAAGACCGACATAATGAGGGGGACAATAATAAATTTATCTTGTTTCCAGAGTCGCTTCACTTCTATGGCAAGGTTAGTGTATTTAGATATTTTCTCAGCGTGGGTGTTTTGAACATTCACATCATTGAGAGTAGCAATATCTATTAAGTAGGTAACTTTGTCTGCCTTCGTCTGAAACACTATTTGTAATTTTCTTGCAAATAAATGAATGAGTGAATGAATGAGTCTGGTCTGTTTGCATTGATAGTTTTGTCTGTGTGTATTTCAACGTCCCAATATAAATTGTGTTGATCGATTATTATTATTATCTGACTTTCTAAATTCCTCTCGCAAAAATTGCGGTACCGACAAGTGTTGACGGGCTGTGCCAAGTCAACACCCGGACTATTGAAGGAAAAATCGCACAAGATTACAGACTTTTGGAATACTTTGTGTAACTTTTCATGCAGGCCCAACTGTTGAAGGTTTGTGTAAACGTGTTTGGTGTAAGGCCCGAGACCGACATAATGAGGGGAACAATAGCGACTTTGTTTTGCTTCCAAAGTCATTTTATTTCCATGGCAAGGTCCGTGTATTTAGGTATCTTTCCAGCATAGGTGTTTTGGATATTCACATCGTTGGGAATGGCAATATCTATCGAATAAGTAATTTTGTCGGAAAACTATGTCTGGTCTATTGGCTGGGAGGGTCTTGTCTGTATGTATTTCACCGTCCCAGTATAGTTTGTATCGATCGTTTTCGATTACTGATGGCGTGTAATTGTAATATCGTTTGCTCAGATGTGTATGCGCTCTTACATTTGTGGCTGTGCTCAGGTAACTAAGTCCCAAAATGACTCCTTCCCAAGCGCCTATACCGCTAACGTTCCTTGGTATAGGACGTCGGAATCTGACGTTCAATTTGGTGGCATCCAGTCTCTGTTCCATTAGGTTGTTGAGCAAGATGAAGAGCGAGGCAAATGGACATGCTGCATAAAAGAGGGTCACAAAGCCGTAGTTTATCACTGAAATTAGACAAAATTTAGTTATTACTAAAATATAATATAATATTAAAGTGAAAAAATTAAAAAGTAAACAAAATAAAAAATTTAAAATTGTTTAGAGATATGATGCACAAAAAGATTACGATAAATAAGTAAATAGCTCTATAACACATTATTAATAGCCCAAATTGTGAATAAATTTGATTAAATATGACAGATATTCTCAATGGTAGAGCATGCCTTGGATCGCCAACTAAGGGAAGATCACTGGAGGCATAATGAATTGTTTCGAAAAAATCGGGAAATTATTGATGTCACGTGTTGACGTCACGTGCCTCTTGGGGGAATATGAACTTAGTTTTAGATGTCATAATGAAGAGGAAGCTAGTGTTAACCGTAAACCCACCGCACACCCCTACAATGTGAGATACCGGAGATACCATTAACATTAGTAGTAAATATTTATTTATTAAAATTAAAGCACTTACGCACCCATTTCACAAAATTCCGAAGTAAGTAAATATCTATTTGTTGGTAGAAGTTCGTATTCAACTTCGTACTGAGGTAATTCTTCCTCCTTTTCAGCAACCTTTTTCTTAAAGGTCAAAAGTCCTTTGAATAGTTTCCTCAGTGGTCTAAAAGATAAAACTGCAATTTGTATTGAGTTTTTATTTGAATTTTGTTGACCACTTAAATGAAGGCCTTGATTCCAACGAGATTACATCAAAAATGGTATGGGACTCTTTCAGCATTCTCAGCTTACTAGTTTAACGCAACGCTGTACAGGGTGTCCCATTTTGGGCACTTTTACGGGGTGTCTCGGTTATTTTTGAAGATAGAGAGCTGCGGTTTTAGCGACAGTGTGCTGCTTTTTTGTGAAACTAAAGATGCCGTCAACAAAATTATCATGGCCCTCTTGGTTTTTAAGATACAAGATGAAATCGAATATTATCAATTTTGAGACCACCCTCGTATCTTGGTGGTCTTTTATCTTATTGAAAAGTTTAAAAAAGAGTCTTATAGAATTTTTTGATTTTTTCTTACTCTAACCGTTTTTCAGTTATGAAGCAAACATATATTTTTTTAAATGGAACACCCTGTATATGATTCTTGAAGTTAATCGGAAATAGTTCAAGCTTTTCAAAAATATATATTAGTATGAATTTTTTCTGAAAACTAAGCTCAACATTTCATTTTTTACTTTATTTGTAGCAGTAGGCCATGACTAATCTATTAAAAACGATATCCAATTAAACAGTTATTAAGATACAAGATACTAAATACTTTTAAAAACTTTAATTCAATTATTTAATTGTATTTTATATCCTATTAACTACTATTTGTGATAATGTTCAGTAAATATTACTTATTGTATTAAGTACATTACTAAAACCAAACATTACCTATATCTGCAGAATATCAACACACTATTAAATTTGAATTTGAATGAAAATAAAAACTAAAAACATCGAGGAGCTTTTAGAGATGTTGGTTCAAGTTGGAAACTATTTTTTCCAATGCAAATCTGGTACAATTTCTTATTCTTTTAATGGCATTAATGGCATTTAAAATAATTATTCCCCCATGTGGGGGCGGGTTAGAATATCTCCCATCGTATATCCTGCGTGTCGTATAAGGCGACTAAAAGGAGCCGAACTACTGTCGGTATAAGCAGTAACCTCTTCTCAACCAACAGCTTTGGGTGGACGAGTTGACAAGAGTCGGGACACCTTCTTGTCCTTGGGGTGAGAAATTGTCCCTAAAGGCGGATGAACCAGTAGATACATCTGGTCAACGGCATGAGGATGCAGATAGCAAATGGGAAACTACTGCATTAAAGATCTTAAAGATATCCCAAGAGAAACAAGTAAAATGAGTAAATGCATTTTACGAGTTCACAATATGTCTGTTAAGACATTATGACTATGATGATGAAAAGAATTGTTGGTCTCCTTCGTGTTATGGCGATTAAAAATTCCCAAACTTGGATCCTGTGCAAATCTTGAAGTATCTTAAACTTGTATGGATGGTAATTGTATTTTTTTAGAATTAGTTCTGCAGCTGATTTTTGTGCCCCTACAACCTCTTCTTTGTGCTTACAAGATGCTGAATGCGTTGCTTCTCTGTAACCTAATACGCTTGTTTCCCTTTGCTCCCTATTTTTCTTGAAATAAGTTTTAGGACGTGGTTGAATAAAGGATCCGTACCCAACTATATTTATTTTTAGACGAGCAAATATATCTGAAACCGGTTGCTGTCTCTCTGAGATAATGATAAAAATGAAAATACAGAAAGAACAAAGCTATATTTAATAAAAATATAATCAAAAGCTGACAGTCTCGCAAGTTTTTACAGATTTGCTTTTTTGTTTTTAATAGACGAGTCATAGCCCACTATCTACTCAATATTATAATAACACAATATTCATCATTTTAATGAGACATTATTATTTAAAAAAATGTATTTTGATTCTGTTTTTTCGAATTTGAGTAGGAAGTCTCTTGTAGAGTAATAACTGCTTAGATGCTTATTATTTATAGTTGATTAACCATGGCCTACTGCTACAAATAAATTAAAAATTGGAAAAATAAAATTTTGAGCGTTATTTTCAAAACAACTTAATACTAGTATATATTTTTGAAAAGCTTGAATTATTTCCGATTGACTTCTAAAATAATATACAGGGTGTTCCATTTAAAAAAATATGTGTTTGCTTCATAACTGAAAAATGGTTAGAGTAAGAAAAAACCAAACTACACCACTGGATTCTACAGAAAAAATTCTATAAGACCCCTTTTTAAATTTTTCAATAAAATAAAAGACAACCGAGATACGAAGGTGGTCCCAAAATCGATAATTTTCGATTTCACCCTGTATCTCAAATCCAAGAGGGTCATGATCATTTTGTTGACGGCATCTTTAGTTTCACAAAAAATTAGCAAGCACACTGTCGCGAAAACCTCAACTCTCTATCTTCTAAAATAACCGAGATACCCCGTAAAAGTGCCCAAAATGGGACACCCTGTACATCTCCCACGGATTTTTTGAGGATTCGCACTTCCACTAGAAATCATTTGAATATCTAAATAACTTACGGCTTAAATAGAACCAGTAGGTTTCCCACCAGCCTCTTGAATGTGATGATGAAGAACAGATTTGTAGCCAAGTCTCCAATACAAGTAGATGGCTGACAGTTATCCTGCTGCGTGAAGAAACTGTTGGTTCCCGGTTGAGAGAAGTTGATACCCTTTACGAAGGCAATGTAGCAAAATGGCGCGTAGTTGTTTGCGAAGGCTAACAGGTACCTCTTGTAAAGCACCGACGAATCATAGTCGCGCTGAAGCCTTGGATTCTCAATGTCTGTTAGCCATATGGAAACATTTTCGTACATCTGGAAGGCAGTACCATTAGATGTATCTACACTGCTCAAAATAATTAGCGGAACACATAGTCACTTCTCAATAACTTTTTTAATTGAAACGGTATACATATCTGGTAACGTATATCTTAAAGACTTGCATTTTGTTTGAATGAAATGCAAAAACAAAGCATATTTGACACATCACTCTTAAGATAACACTTCCTGTTTAAAGAAACGACAAGAAACCAAACAAGAAAATTTAATTCAAAATACTGTAGTGTGCTTTGGAATAGTAAACAATGTTGACAGTTCATCATTAATTGTTAAGTTTTACCCTGGTAATCGAAATGAGGCATTTAAATGAGACAGAAGTTGTTCGCGTTGTTGTTGCTGTCGAGAATGGCACCAGTATTCGTCAAGTTGCAAGAAATTTTAACGTTAGCCCTTCCGTCATCCATCGTGTGTGGAATCGATACCTAGAAACCGGAGAATACAAAAGACGCATTGGACAAGGTCGTAAAAGGAAGACAAACCGAATTCAGGATCGGTTTTTAGTCTTATCCTCCTTGCGTACCCGCACATCTACAGCAAAAGATCTTCAAGTTAGGCTTAGAACAACTCATGGCGTGGAGTTATCTGACCAAACAGTTAGGAATAGACTGAAAAAAGCCAACCTGAGACCAAGAAGACCTGTACGAAAACCTGCTTTAACTCTGTACCACATAAGGACTCGTTTAAATTTTGCTCGTGAAGATGTCGCATGGCAGCTTCGACAGTGGAGACCAGTACTCTTCACAGATGAGTCACGATTTCGTTTGAGTCGTTGTGATGGTCGAGTACGTGTATATAGACGTCCACATGAACGCCATTCTGCTGCTACCATACAAGAAGTCGAAAAATTTGGTGGTGGATCTGTGATGGTTTGGGGCGGAATTAGTCTTGATGAAAGAACAGAACTTGTGGTAGTTCCTGGAAGACTGAACGCTCAAAGATACATCGATCTCATTCTGGAGGATCATGTTATACCAGCCGCTTATGGGATAGGCCAAAATTTTGTGTTTATGCAAGATAACGCAAGACTTCATACTGCAGCCATCACCATGAACTTCCTTCGGCACCACGGGATTCATACCATGAATTGGCCTCCGCTAAGTCCAGATCTAAATCCCATTGAACATCTTTGGGATTTGTTAGATAGACGAGTTCGAAGGCGCCCAGATCCACCTCAAACCCTCCAACAGCTAACAAATGCACTAATCGAAGAATGGGAAAATATACCGCAAGAAGACATCCGTAGGCTCGTACGAAGCATGCCTCGGAGATGTCAAGCAGTAATTCGTGCTAATGGAAGACATACGCGTTATTAGTGTTAACACGCGTTAACAATTTTAGGTTGTACAGGCAAGAGATGCTTGCTTGCCCCACTTTATTTCTTGTAGTTCTTTTGAATTGGTGCCGTAATCTTGAAAGGGTCATGTAAAATTTGTTTTGATTTAGCAAATTTATTCGAAGAAAATGTAAATCTTTTAAATAAGTGTTATTACATTTGTATATTGTTGCAATTAAAAAAGTTATTGAGACGTTAATAAGTGTTCCTCTAATTATTTTGAGCAGTGTATTAATAACTGTATTAAGACTTTCGTGTTGATTCTTGGTTATTCCTTCCTCTGGTTGCCTGGCTTTAAAATATCCATACTTTACTCGGGCCTAGTTTTTTCGAGGTGGTGGGGGGTGGATTTAAAAAAAAAGATTTTTTTGTTACAAATATCATTGCTAATGAAGTCTAGGTACGTAGAGGAAACGTCCTAGGAAAAGCAAATTTGTGTTTTATTTCACAATTAAACCAGAGAAAGGAATAACCAAGAAACAACCCATAAGTAATGATCTCACTTCCTAAGGAAACCATATAGAAGAACATTGTTAGCTGTATTAAGTTCACATGCACGAAAAAGGTGCAATCGGTGCAAAAGCATAATTTTCATGAAACACAAAGACTGTAATACTGAAGCAATTGAAGGGTCCAATGTAAAAAGTGCCCAAGTCACATTTTTTGAGAAAAACGCTTTTAAAGTTTGTATTTCTCTCTGGAAATATTAGGTACCTTTTCGAATATTTATTTGATTTATTATAATCTTGTATTTTATTACTTTTAGAGCGAGCGAAGTAAAAGCTAGTTTAGTGGTCTACTACTAAGAGTTTGTATTTTTCAAAAGTGGATTTAGGCACTTTTTCCTTTGGATTTCAAAAGGGGTAATAGCAACGTGTAACATACTTGAAGTATTTTTATTTTATAATATATTAGAATACAAAATACATTACAAATACAAAAGTTATTTATAAATATCGGTGTCAGAGTCTATGGCTTCATCAAGAACTTCATTTTCCAAGCCAGGACGCATATCCGATGTATTATTGTCTGTAGGTCGGATATGTGATATCTATAAGAGAGAAGCATGGTAAAATTGAGAGTTTTGCTTTATGTGATAAAATTTTTAACTTATCTCAACATAAAACAGGATTTTCCTACACAAACACAATATTATCGACAATATTAAAGAACCCACTTTCCTGTATTTCTTGCACTATTCCTCTATAATTTTTTTATAATTATAATTATAATTTTTACGTTGAAGTGGCCATTCATATAAACAAATATAGTGACTAACACACTGTGTATTTAGGCTCATCTTCCATTGAATATATATTATCTAATATTTGGCTGGACTTAAACACATGTTGTACTGAACTGAGAACCATTTTAAAAACTCATATGCTCTTATAATCTAATAGGTACATCTTACAACAATATTAGATATAATAATAGCCTATAATTTGATTAAAATGTGACTTAGGCACTTCTTGCATTGGACTCTTCAATTATGTTAGCTTTACCTCTCCAAATAATTTGATGAAGCATACATTCAAAATACTTCCAACAATCATAACAACAGTCGGAGTAGAATCCAACAAATATTCAGAAAATAGCATTCGCAGCAGCAGCTTGGTTGTTATCACTCCTACAACTGCAAGTAGCACCACTGATAACTGAAATAGTATATACATTATATTCATTCAATATAGTATATGTTATAGTATACACGACTGGCAAGATGGGATCTGGAACGCCTATATAAACGCACCGGACGCGGATAGGCAACAGCCTTTAACAGGTTGAAGAGAGATCACAATATCCCCTACCTTCCACTTACGTTCTTTAGAACACGCGTTTCGCACAGTTGCCAGGTGTGGCGATTTTCCGCCAAACTGGCGATTTCAAAACCAAGTTAGTGACCAAAAATCGTAGCAGGGCGATTGGCGACTTTTGGTAGCGCAAAACACCAGCGCCGTATATAAGGGGGAAGGTTTAGGGGGTCCACCCCCCCCCCTCCATGAGTATTCCCATGAATGAAATAAACTGCTAACATCATTCAAAATAAAAATAATCAAGATGCTTTCTACAAGCTTAGTGATTCAATTCATTCTAGTATTGTTTAAACTTCTTTGTGTATGCACCCTCAGGTTCTGCAGTTTCAGCAGCGATATAAAATATACAGCTTTTAGGCAAATTAAAACATTACAAAATCAAGTCATTTCATTCATACATGAACCCCTCCCATGGTCAAATAAGCCTAGCTACGCGGCCTGACTTTTCTTCTTCAAGTGCCGTCTACGGATCGAAGGTTGGCAATCATCATATCTATTTTTACTTTAAATTCCGTAGCCATAAAATGTTTCTTCTGCCTATACTACGTTTTCTCTGAATTTTGCCTTGAACAATAAACTGCAGAAGTTCATATTTCTTTCCTCTCATAATATGGCCTAGATATTCTAATTTCCGTTTACATACATCTACAATTTCCTATTCCTGCCAATGCGTCTCTGGACTTCTGAACTTCTTACTTCATCCATCCACGATACTCTGAGGATCGTTCTGAACACCCACATTTCAAATGTCTCAATCCTTCTCACAGTTGAGACATTCACAGTCCATGCTTCCGCTCCGTAGAGTAGTGTAGAAAAAAACGTAACACTTAGGTAGCTAGACGATGTTTTGGTATCACACTAAGCGGCCTACAGACGTTAATGCATGCTGCGATGCAATTGTGGTGAATTTTGGTCACATTCGTTAAAGGGGTGATACACGTACGAACTTTAAGTACCCGGTTTCTAAGTTCGTGAATTTACTCGGCTCGACGTCGTGACACACGTGAAGCTGAAATCATCCATTTTGATAGTTTTCTTAAATAAACAAAACTTTTAACAAACGCCAAGCACAAGAAACGTTGCGCATCGATGGCCTGCCGAAACAAAGTGGTGGCTCGCGGCTCGCAGTACGAGCCGAGACAAGCTACGAGCAAGATTTCAAACCAGTTGGCTCGCCGGCGGTTTGCGCGACGGTTTTAAAGTACGCGTACTTACGTTGATACACAGGCGAAAAAGGTCGTCGAGCCATAAGTACGCGTACTTACTCGTACGTGTATCACCCCTTTTATATGCCGAATGAATGACGTCACACTAACATCATGTTTAATGACGTCATATAAACATCTGTCTAATCGATAAAAGTGGGAGAAAATGTATCTCAAAACTTCTTCTTGTAATGCCGACTTCTCATTGAAGGTTTGCGACCACGTTGCTAAATGCGTCTCTGTCTCTTGCAACATGAAACAGTTCTTCGACGTTGAGATTGGTCCATTCTCTTATGTTTCGAAGCCAAGATTTTTTCTTTCTGCCAATACCTTTCTTGCCCTCCACTCTGCCTTGCATAATGTTTTGTAGCAGAATATATTTATCGTTGCGTAAGATGACCTATGTATGATGTTTTTCTTATCTTAATGATTGTCAACAGCTTTCTTTTGCGACCAATACGTCTTAGAACTTCTTCGTTGGTGATTCTGTCAGTCCAGGGTATCTTCAGGATGCATCTATAGAGTCACATCTCAAATGCCTCAAGTTTTTTGATCATTTGATCTTTCAATGTCCAAGTTTCCACTCCGTATAACAATACTGACAGCACATAGTATTCCATAAATCTTATTCTGAGGTGGAGGTTTAGATTTCTGTTTGTAAACATTGTGGAGTATTTGATAAATGCCTTTCGAGCCATTTCTTTTCTGATCTTAATTTCTTCGTCTGGATCCTTTTGAGCATTTATGACTGAACCGACATATCTGTATTTCTGCACCCGGTCTATTTGTTTTCCATTCAAAGTGAGAGTAGGGTCATTGTTTGGGTTTTTACTTATAACCATGGATTTAGTTTTTTCGGTGTTAATAATGAGTCCTACTTCATTACATTCTCGGTTGACTCTCTCTAATAGGGTTTGAAGATCCTCTGCACTCTCAGCCATTATAACAGTATCATCGGCGAATCTTAGGTTGTTGATTAATATCCCTCCAATGTTTACTCCTTCGCGTCTCTCTTCTAGCGCTTTCTGAAATACAAACTGAGAGCATAGATTAATCAGTTGTGGTGACAGAACGCAGCCTTGGCGAACTCCCTTTTGAATTTCGATTTCATCTGTCTCTATGTCTTCAACACGTACTACTGCTGTTTGGTTGTAATAGATGTTTTTTATTAGTCGAATATCGCTTGGGTCCAAATCTCAAAACTTAATTATTTTACTTTTCTTATTCCTTGTATATTTATGAGAAAAATGTCTATACGCGAATAACTACTAAAAAATATTAATTAATTAGGTAGATAGACTATTTAAATTATGAAACATAAGGTAAGATAAGGCAACCATCACCAATAATCAGTGCTGATCTCACGATGCCTTCTGGTGCAGTCTTAATTACTGTATAAAATAGTGTCGACGGAACGACACGAACATGGCGATATTGAAACGACACGTCAGTAACGTTATTGGGACGGCAATTTGGTGACGTCACTAGCACGGCACTCAGTGACGTCTTTGAGCTATGACATAGTGCCGTCACAGACACGTCATATATTCCTCTTTATCGACGTGATAATGACGGATGGAATGTAGTCAGAATGACGTTGGTATAACGAGATTTCGTTTCCCAGATTCAACTTTGCCAGTCGTGTATAGAGGAAGTATACGGGTATTACCATAACTACGCAGATGGTGACTGAAAAACACATTCTCATGACATTCTCTACCTTCGGCACAAACGGTTCAACTTTCTTAGTTTTTGGGTCATATTTTTGCATAACACGATCTATATAAGCTGTCCTTGCTCCTATTTCGTCATCATCAAACGTTATACCCCATCTTAAAGGAACCATAATAAATATAGTTTAAAAAAAGTTAAAAACACGCTTTTAAAGAACATCGGACTAAAAAGTTAAGCTTGAAAGAATAATGAACGAAAAATATCAGCTCGATTGTGAAAAAAGAATCGGCGCCCACTGATATTGCAGATTTTAATATTTGAGGCATTGGGAGCATAGGCGTAGTTAGGTAGGGGCTTGGGGGGCTCAGCCCCTCAAGAATGATATTAGTCCCCCAAAAATAATGCATTCTGTTGAGTTTATTGTATCTAGGGCAAGGACTTTAGCCCCCCCCAGATTCGGAGACTTAACTACGCCTATGATTGGGAGCTATAGTGGCCTATCCCACAAAAATGAGAAATGTGGAAAACTTTAAACACTGAACACTCGGTTCACGTATTTTTAGTACTATTATGGTCTATGACACGTTCTAAAATAGAGCAATTTGATCTACATGATCGCACTTCACACGAGCAGTGTGACCAATCTTATATGAATGTACCTATGTGCTCTAAATTTGCTCGATCGTGCACCCCCCCCCCTTTCTATCAACATTGAGATAGGGACATGAAGCCTTAAAATGCTTAATATTCAAGATACAGCCTGTCAAAGTTTGACTTTTATTTTCGTCTTTTCTCCATTATTCCGCAATAAAATAGCACAACGATCTGAAGTTAGGTATCGGTTTTTTTAGGCGAGAAATCTAAATTCAACAACGGTTTTGCTATCATGAATATAGGATGCTACTAAGGCATATTGAGCAAAACTTTTTTCCGGTTTGGTGAAAAGGTATACTTTGTTAAGTCCCTAGAGGTAACCGTTTTCAAGATAACCCTCCCTGAAGTTTCCAATGCCACTGAATTATCGGTATTACCGCACAAATGAATATTGGGCTCAGACTTTTACATACCATTTACGAAGCATTTTTAAACTTCAGCACCACATATTTCAAAAATAGACGTATTTGAAGCATGTATTTTGATCTAATATTATTCGTTTGAGAATACCGATAATACTTTGATCACATTTTACAACCATAAATAATTAGGGTGCTCGGGAAATTTCAATAAAGGTTATCTCCAAAACGGTTACCGCTAGCAATTTAAACAAAGTATACCTTTTTTACGTAAAACATATTGTGAAAATGATTTTTATAATATTGACGTTAATGCACCAAACTGGAAAAAAGTTTTGTTAATTTAAAAAAGTTCGATGTGCCTTAGGCGACGCCCTCTATTCTTGATAGCAAAACCGTGGCTAAATTTGGTTTTCTGGCTTCATCTTAGTCACAATGTCTTAGCAGACATGTTGTGAATGTAAATGCATCAAGTCGGAGCTACAATATTGCCGACACAAATATTATACCGCGAGGCATCATATCCGAGGCTTCGCTGATTTTCACGTTACCTACTCATTTTATAAGTTTCTCTTAGGATATCTTCAAGATCTTTAATACAGTAGTTTCCCATTTGCTTTCTGCATCCTCATGATGTTAACCAGGTGTGTCTACTGGTTCATCCACCTTTAGAGACAATTTCTCGCTCCAAGGACAAGAAGGTGTCCTGACTCTTCTCCACTCGTCCACCCGAAGCTGTTAGTTGAGAAAAGGTTACTGCTTATACCGACAGAAGTTCGGTTCCTTTTAGTCGCCTTTTACGACACGCAGGATATACAATGGGAGATATTCTAACCCGCCCCCACACGGGCTCTCGCTTTAAAAAACCTCCCAGTACGTAATTTTAGATCGTTGTACAATTTTGTTGCAAAATAATTGAGAAACAACGAAAAAAAGGTAAAACTTTGACAGCCTGTATCTTGAAAATAAAGCATTTTAAGGCTTCATGTTCCTATCTCAATGTTCATAAAAATATCAGGTTTATCACCTGTCAAGCGTTGTCGGTCGAATACCTGGACACCCTATCGAAGAAACCCAAGAAAAAAATTAACCCACCAAGAAAAAAAAACCAAATTACTCCTACCCCCAAAAAACAACAACTATCGTCGCCCTTGGGCCTATATCAATGAAATACAATAATAAGTTATTCTAAAGCACTTACTTCACCTGCAATGTATGCCACTCTCGTTTCCATAGGTTCATACCTACAGTGGTCCATATTGACATCAATATAGTATACGCTACTGTCATGAAGTTATCAAACACGTAATTCCAGAAGAATAAGCTATAGTACGATGAAAATGGTTTAAACTGGCAGTTTTGAGGACGGAAACATCTTGGGCAAACCTTGCCTTCTTTTTCCAGAAAGTCATTCCTGGAAGGATTTCTTGTTGAAAGTTTTATACTACAATTACTAGGTTACGAGCTTCGTAGAAGGTATATGAATAAATTTTACCAACAGTCGAGTATTATTGGGTAAATGATTCAAATGAACGAACAAAAATTAAACAAACATTGAGGGTTTCTATTGTTTCTAAGGGTCGTATTCATAGTCGATACTTAGGGGTCCCTTAATACTTGAGGGTCCCTTAAGTAAGGTTTTGTGTTTCGAAACCTTTATTGAGGGAGTAATACCACAGCATAGTAAACAACCAGCATAATATCTCTGAGAATTTCCTATATAAAAATGGTTCCCACAAAATTTGACCTTGGGAGGATTTATGGATGATTTTACGGCTGTGAAGTTTGGGTAGAGATGCCAAAATGGATATATCGATACAAAAGTATCGATAGCAGCTTGGAATCGCACAAAAAGTAAGATAAAAATAGTCGATATTAGTGCAGAACTACAAGTATCGGAGTACCGTTACCATCCCTACAAAAAATCATCCAAAAGTGGGGATGCGCGTGTAATTTCCGCCAACTTGAGTTATTGTGCTGGTTGTTTACTATGCTGTGGTAATACTCAAGCAACGAAATGTCAACATATGACATTTCGTTGCAGTCAAGGCGATTTTGTAGGTTAATTTTGGGGTACGGTGTTGTCAATTTCTGTCACATCCGGAAAAATGTCCGGCACAAAACCCGAAATACTTTCACAAAACAAAAAAAGATAACATATAATGTCAAAATGCGTAGGCATGGGCATAACAAAACTGACTTATATTTGAAATATGACAACGTCGCCAAAGGAATCCTGCCGTCTCGTAGATGTTGTCTAGGAAACAGATACACAAGGAAAACCACACTTGAGGGTCCCTTGAGTAACCCTCAAGTATCCCTAACAGTCAAGGGATACTTGAGATACGACTATGAATACAAATCTTATAGCATTTTTCACTAGTTGCACTCGGGCTGCACTGGATTTCTGTTTTGCATTCCACTGGCAGTTCCAGTGCACTCATTTCACTGGCATTTCTGCACTCGGAGCGGTCGAACTGAGTGCAATAATTTCGCACCGATTTCAAAGCGAGTGTCGTGAAAGTGAACCAAGAAGATGACAGTAGGTTTGAGCGGGAAACTTCAAATCATAGAATTGTGTTTCAACTGTTTCAAGCTTTCGATCGTCGAATACGTAATACGTAATTGACTTTTGAACAGCTATAACTTACTTGAGAGTAATTCTAATGTTATGCTATCTACTTTCACCTCAAATGGATCCATACCATTAACTTTGATGTATTTATAACCTCTCAACCTGAAGTTTCGAAAACAAAAATCGCAGATGAAAACTTTGGAAATATGTGGATCACAACCAACTTAACTGACAACTTATCGAATGTCAAAAGTCAAAACAAGTTGTTTCTTGATGTGTATTCCACTGGAAGGACCCAGTGCAAAAATATTACCCTAGGTGAACTTTTTCTGTATTCTGTACTCGCACGGAGTGCACTAAAATGTGCCCAATGGAAAACGCTATAGTATCTACCACAGCATTGTAAACAACCAGCACAATAACTCAGGTTGGCGGTAATTACACGCGAATCCCCCCTTTTGGATGATTTTTTGTAGGGATGTTAACGATACTTCGATACTTCTGCACTAATATCGAGTATTTTTGTCATCGATACTTTTTGAGGCATTCCAAGCTGGTATCGATACTTTTGTAGGGGTATCGGTATCGAAAATAATTATATAATTATTGAGGGGTGTAATCAGTTGCACAAAATGCTCTGTACGAACCAAACTCGCCTATTTGGCTAAAAATATCGAGTTGATACCGGTATCGAAATTTTCATTTTCGCATCTCTACCCAAACTTCACAGTCGTAAAATCATCCCAAGGTCAAATTTTGTGCGAAACATTTTTATGTAGGAAATCCTCAGAGATAGTATGCTGGTTGTTTACTATGCTGTGGTATCTACTAACTAAAGCCTCAGCCACGCTACTCGCTAAATAACCCAAAGTAAGTCAAGTACTGGACTTGCGGATGGTCGCTTCGGACTACTTCGAGCAACTTGCAGTCGTTGTAGGTCTCTGCGCTGAGGTAAAGGATCGAAGTCACGAGGCGAAGTGACCGTCCACACTGCTCAGGCTTACTCGTCGAAAGAAAATGTCGAGGAAATCGTTTTTGTGGTGAAAATTAGGCACATAATTGAAATAAAATAAAGAACAGTTTAACGTACAGAACACTCAGGAAACAACACGTTGGCCTACCAAGTGTGGAAATAGAGGGTCACCCCATGGCCCATAGTCGAGTCACCTTCCATAAGCTTTTGGGGTGCTCAACATTAACACTAACATGTCCTGGTACGACCACGTCGTCAGTATTGCTAGAACGGCATCCCAGAAGCTTGGAGTTTTGTTCCGCTGTAGGAAGCTGTATACACCAAAGCAACTACTTCTGCTCTACAAGGCACAGATCCGACCATCGTTAGAGTATTGCTCCCATGTTTGGGAATTGGCTCCGAAGCACTCTCTAAAGCTTCTGGACACTACCCAGAAGAGAGCAGCAGGCGGACTCCGATAATTAGAAAAGTAATATTAGAATCGCTTCATTTCTATTCTAATATTCTTGTACGTAAACGAGTTTCGGAACTCTGATGAATCGGCTTATATTTTAGAAATGTGCTCGTGAAAGTTCGGAAATATCTAGGGATATTTTGTTGCTTATTCAAAAATCATGACAACTTTAAAGGTTTGACATAATTTTATAATTATAACGATTATAACCTATACTAGTGCTATACTAAAAGCTTTCTTAAAATTAAGAAAATGTCAAAATTCGCTACGTGAAAATTATTCTAAGAATTAAGAAATGTTGAGGTAAACGGACGGCTGTGGACTTCCTGGCTTCCAGTGCACATTCCTGAGAGGTGAACAACAGTGGAACAGACGGCGAAGATTAGCGGCGGATTATACCAGAGTACGGGTACAAGGTACAACACTGAATTAATAAATGTGCTATATGGTTGAGTGGAAGAGCACTATTGTATGCTTCAATAAAGGCTATTATTATTATTTCTTGTGCGTTTCTTGAATTGATTTTGTGTTGAATTCAGTAGTGGATCTATTGTGACTATTGTGAGTGTCTAAGTTTGTTAGTTATTATTTCGGATCGCCCTCTACATAGTCTATCACTACCCACCAATGATTTCGACTGACTCTCATTTTTCTTTTGTCCATTGATAAAAATAGGTAGGTAGATTAGGTATCAACCAAGAAAAGCATCAAAAGAACGTACGCCAAAGTTTGTTTACGGTACGCGTTAAATGTGAGGTTAAAAAATATACCACAGCACAGGCTGACAGATGCTATTGGGCGAGAAAGTGTAGAGGGCATCTCTCTCTACTAGGATTATTCACTTTAACCCACGTAGGTAAATGGAATTCGATAGCAACCAATTCTCGTTTCGAAGCGTTTCTACGGGGGGCTTACGGGGAAAGAGGGAATCATAGAAAACTACATCAGAGTACCAACTTTTCCATCATGACGTCAGTTTTAGAAATGAAACGATTCTAATCTTACTTTTCTATTTATCGGAGTCCGCCTGCAGTTAGGCTAATCGATACGTCCAACCTCACAAAGGACCTCCACAGCCTAGAACATCGAAGAGGGGTGGCTGACCTGTCTCTGGTTTAAAGATTCTATCACGGAAGATATTCGAGTGAGCTCTGCCAGGTAATAACACCAAAGGTCGTCCGAACGAGGAACACAAGACAGGCTGAGAGAGATGAGAATTTGTTTCCTGACGACTTCAACCTGCAGCGTTTCAAATCTAACGTGCACAGACACTTATTATCCCGCAGCGCTTCTACAGCGCCATAGACTTTCAGCCTTTGCGGGAGGCCGACCATAAAAAAAAGGAATATCTGAGAGTGCACAATGCAAGTGCACGTCCTCCGTTTCGCCGTTGTCAGCTGATGTCGGTATTAACAAAACAAGGTTAGGTTCTTGTGTGCCGAGCAGAATTCCTCCTGAAGCTAAGCGGGTAATGTAGTAACCCTCTCTTACTCGACTTCGACGAGGAACTTGACGAGCGTTGTGGCTGAGGCGTATGTGTTGCTCATAAAGTAATTGACAAATAAGCAATATTACAATAAATATTAATAGTTATTTCTAATTGTCGTACTAATAACCAGTGGACATTATTGAAAAGCTAGATTTACCGGCATGCAGTCCATTCAAAATTTTCCTATATTTGCATCTTATTCTGAAAATTCTGAAATATTTACATTTATGTATGGTTACGATTGCTATTTAGCATTTAAATTTGTATATTATATATTTGTGTATTATATTATTTGTTGTGTAATTACCAGCTTTTGTTTTATGACAGGCGAATAAAGACGTATTATTATTATCCTGATTTTTCAAGTTTCTCTCACATGACTGCGGTAGCAACAGCTGTTGACGGGCTATGCCAAGTCAACACCTGATCTATTACGGATCGGAATTTAGGAAGGATCGTACAATGTTGCAGGTCTTCAGGATTACAGACTATTGAAATATTTTGTGTAACCTTTCGTCCAGGCCCAACTGTTTTAGGTGTGGTGTAAATGTGTTTGGTGTGAGGCCTGAGAGAGACATAATGAGGGGGACAATAGTAACTTTGTTTTGCTTCCAGAGTCGTTTTATTTCTATCACAAGGTCAGTGTATTTAGATATCCTCCCAGCGTAGGCGTTTTGGACATTCGTATCGTTGGGAATAGCAATATCTATCAAATAGGTAACTCTGTCTGCCTTCGACTGGAAAACTATATCTGGCCGATTTGCCGGGATATCTTATCTGTATGTATTTCAACGTCCCAGTGTAGTTTGTATTCATTGTTTTCGAATACTGACGTCGGTGTTTTTTTTTTTTTTTTTGTTATGTTATATGGCACTGGTCCAAGACCAACTGGCCAGCCTTCGTAATTCTGAGTACCTAGGTTATAGGAAATGGAAATCATTTATGTTATTATTTAATGTTAGTGTTTTACATAGTTATCCTATGTCTATGTATGTGTATACCTATGTACATTTAGATTTTTTTTTGTTTAATTTTTTTTTTAATATTTTGTTATGATTACTTTCCAACTGAGCTTTTTTTTCTTCTTTTTTTTTCTTTCTTCATAATTTTCTCTGAGTTGTTCCAACTTTTTGTCTTTTTTCTATTATACTTATAGGTTTATACTTTTTTTTTAATTATATTTTTTTTTCAAGTATACAACATAAACAACCTGTTCAAGATTATTTACAATTTTTCGGTTAGTAATACTTAAATAACTAATTTTAGTTTGTGGACACAGTGATAATATAGAATTTTATACATATCACAATTTTCGTTTGACAGAATTTGAGATAGGTTTGTCGGTAAACATACAAAGCGAGCCATTTGATCGTAACTACATAATTTCGCACGGCTATGTTATTTTCTTGTCGACACTATGGAAATCACCTAGACAAAGATAAAGGGAATAAAAAGCGGGCAGTCTATTATCGGCCGTGATTGTTATCGCTTCGGCACTGAGGTGGTACCGTCCCCATCCGATATTTGTTCGTGAGGTTGTGTAAATTGTTGTTGTTGGAGACTCAATATATTGTTTTGTTAATTGGTTCGGCGTTTTTTGGCCATCATCATGTTTTTTGTTTCCTAGTGCTTCTTGATATGGTTTTCTTTACGCTAAGTATACTCCCGAGACGATTTCACGACCTCTGCAAGTACCCTATTATTTTTCATAACTCATGCTCCAGCTGTGGGTTATGAATAACGCCTACTTTTACCAGTAGAGATCGTTTGGAAATGCATGTGATTGAATACAAGCTATAGTAACTGCAAAGGTGGCTATGAGACGTCAAACACAATTCAACCTGTGTGACAGAGGCGGGGTTAATTTGTCAATAGTTCGTAATTATTTTGTCTTTGAATCGTACTGTCAATTGTTTCGGTCATAGATAATCGTATACAGGCTGTTTCTTAACTTAGAACTTTTATTTATAGGACATACAGTACTCGCCAAAGGGAGTGTTTTTCCTTAGTAACGTATAACCGAACTGTTCAGGGATATCAAGATAATGACCGATAGTAAAATCCTCATTTCTAATTCCGCTCCTGTGCGATTAGATCAAAACAGAGGTAAAAAACTAAAAACCCAGTTCACGACAAAGCATACATGTAAGTTGCATTGCGCGTTTGACGTCTCTCGAGTTGTTGAAGTACTACTAGAGCAATAGGGTCCTTGCTCTCAAAAAAATATTGCTTTAAAGCATTCAGTGTAAGGTACTAAACATCATAAAATGGAAGTTGTTGATTTTTGAGCTGCTTATGCGACTTATTCTTAATACAAATTTGAACTCGTGGAAATGGCGCGAAAATATCCTCTAGCGTCACTAGACATTATGGGGATCGGAATAGGGTACTTGCAGAGGTCGTGAAATCGTTTCGGGATTATACATAGCGTGAAGAAAACCATATCAAGAAGCAGTAGGAAACAAAAAACGTGATTTTACTGACGGCCAAGAAGAGGTATTTGCAAAATAAAATAAGGATTTATTCAAATTTTCCCACGTGACTTAAAACAAGGGCTGACGTCACAGGTATCTTATCGATATCGACAATCGATACTGTTACAGCGCAGGTCAGTGAGATTCAACTGCAAACTAGAGATGATCTGAATTCTTTAACAATGCGACTCAATTTATTGTTATTTAAACATATTTGAAACAGGCATTTAATCCACTAGCATTTTCGTTGCAATACATTTTTATATCTGATAGGTATCACAGTTCATCCTGTTTGTGACCGAGATTCGCAACTAATCGAAGCCATCATTTTATTTCGGCGCATCCCATTATGAATGAATCCAAAGATAGAATCTAATTCAAGCCCATCCCTACAAAGTGAATTAGGAATCTGGCCTAACTTTTATTCTTTTGACTTTTGTACTTTTGTGTGTCTGTGTTTTGTGGTTATAATGATCAATGTCAAAATGTTAGGTTAGCACTGGCTATCGATATCGAATATCAATACTTTAAATCCCATCACTAGAGGATATCACTGACGTCAGAGGTTGTTTGCGCGGCATTTTTTTCCGGCATTTGAAATAATTTTTGGAATATCTCTCACAGCCGACTCCAAAAAACCAAACAAGTGATTTTGTCATGTTTACTAGGCTCTGAGGAACGCCCAAACGACATAATATTTTTTCTGCAAGTACCCAATTGCGGTATCATAGACACTTTTTGGTCGATAATTTTGGTTATGACCTTAGATAAGGAAAGAGAGGGGATACCGCACGCCCATTTGATGCTATATGGATTAGCTGATACCGAAAATGAATAGCTGTCAAAATGCTGGTGGAAAACTGACGGTAGTGTCAAGGTGGTGTTTTTTGCGATATTTAACGTTTTTAAGACCAATAATTGTGAAATATTGTGGTGAGCGTAATGGTGGGGTGTGCAGCTTACCGTTGTAAAAGCCACAGCAGCAGGAAGGAGCCAGGAATCACTTTTCACAGGTAAATTTATGATCTTATTTTTTTGGTGTATCCGAAACTCATGCAAATATCTCGATATCTAGTTCAAAGATATATGTGTATCCGAAATATAATTTGGAATGTACCACTAACATGCGAATCATAATGTTTTTGAGCACGTAAAGTCTAAAAATTATGTTTTTAAGGGATTTTTTGGTTCAAATACAATCAGTTTTCCAGTGGCGTATCTATTATAGCTTACATTTTGAATAGAAATATTATGACTTTGCATTGTAATATATAATATACCAATACCCTTATACAAGGTGTGCATTTCAAGGGTGGCCTTTATTTGTAGTTGTATGAATAATAAAATTAATTTTCTTTCTTCCTCGACAGGTTTCCTAAAGATCTTCCTAGACATGATTTATGGATCAAAAATATGAGGATCGAAGGTTGGAAGCCTACAAGCAACGATAGGCTTTGTTCTAAGCATTTTGAACAGAATTTCCTTCATCAAACAAATCAAAAAGTATATCTTCTGAAAGGAGCAGTCCCCACCATATTTGACGAGCTTCCGGAATACTTACGTCCAAAAATTGTAAGTTATAATTCCTAGCTTACATTGTCTACGCTTAATCAATATTAAAATAATAAACATTCTAGGATTATGATAGATGGATAGATGGATAGATGGATAGATGGATAGATGGATAGATGGATAGATGGATAGATGGATAGATGGATAGATGGATAGATGGATAGATGGATAGATGGATAGATGGATAGATGGATAGATGGATAGATGGATAGTTGGATAGATGGATAGATGGATAGATAGATAGATCGATATACTTTATAGTCTAAGAATTTACAAGATTCTTATTGACAAAGCTATATAATAACAAACAAAACTTTTGGGATATTCACTAAAACCTGTGAGGAGGAAGTTTGTTATAAATCTTCACTCCATTGTATATAATTGGATCATTAATGAGTTATGATTTGGGTGTGATATTAATTTAAAATCATTCTTATGCCTTATGCCTATATTCTATATTTATGGTCTCAAATTTGGTTTTATATTTGAGTATTAGTGATGACGTTTCCAAAATAAACAGTGCAATAAAGTAAGGAGAAATACGATTACGAATGGCTGAATAACCATTTAAAAATTGATAGCTATGAAAATCAAAAGGCAGCTAACCTCAAAAATGTAATAATTTCTTGTGTTACAGTTACATTATTAAACAACTATATTTAGGTGTGTTTACTCGATACGAAATCAAAACAAAATGTTACTGTCACTTTTCCTATAAGATTCAGTCACTCATTCACATCTACTTAAATCATAAATTAATTTGTTCTGTCTTTCTTTCGGAAATAATGTTTCAAACATTGTCTAATATACAGCTCTGTTATTTTAGGCAAAAGAAAGAAAAAGACCCCGTGAACGTGATGTTCATCCAGAACCATCGCCATCAACCTCAGCTCTGGCTGCACAGGACGACTCTCCCCGGAAAAAGAAACTTAGAAGAGAACTGCTGCTGCAAAAAGATAAGAATAAGGAAAAAACGAAAAAAATCCGTGCCCTTGGTCAATCACTGAAAAGAGCACACAAAAAAGTAGCCTCTTTAAAAATAATTGCTGAGGAATTAGAGCGACAAAATTTACTATCTCAAGAAAATTTAGTTTTAGTTCAAAATATGAGCAAGGTTAACATAGAAATATTGAACAGAAAAATGGGGAGAAATGTTCAATATTCACCTGAACTTAGGAAATTTGCCCTGACATTAAATTTTTTTTCACCAAAGGCATACAACTATGTGAGAGATGTTTTTGACACTTGTCTCCCGCATAGCAAAACTATTGCTAAATGGTTTCAGAATGTGGATGCTGAGCCTGGTTTTACCAAGGAATCAATAAATACCTTAAGAAATAAGGTTCAATCATCTGACAGACCAATAATTTGTTCATTAATTATCGATGAAATAGCCATACGGAAACATTTAGAATGGGATGGAAAAAAATTCCATGGTTATGTGAACTGTGGTACAAATTTAAACGATGACTCTAATGCTTTAGCCAAAGAAGCTTTTGTTATAATGTTGGTTTGCATCAATGGAACTTGGAAATTACCTGTCGGTTACTTTCTTACAGATTCTTTGAATGGCAGTCAAAAACATTCAATTGTATCTCAATGCATCCATCTGATTGAAGATACGGGAGCCAAAGTTATGTCAATCACATTCGATGGTGCTCCATCTAATACCGCTATGTGTCATAACTTTGGATTCTTATTTAACATTTCAAATATACAGACAAGTTTCAGAGTTACAGATCACAATGTATATATTTTTTATGATCCATGTCATATGATAAAACTTGTTCGCAATGCATTTGGTGAAAAGAAAATCCTAATTGATTGTGATAACAATTTTATTCAATGGAAATACATAGCGCTTCTAGAGAAGCTGCAAACTAGCGAGGGCTTACATTTAGGGAATAAGTTACGTCGCGCTCATATTATTTTTTTCAAACAAAAAATGAAGGTTCGGCTTGCAGTTCAGTTACTTAGTGCATCAGTAGCCGATGCTATTGAGTATTGCGAAAAAAAGCTGAATCTTGAGGATTTTAAAGGTAGTCAGGCAACAGTTAAATTTATTAGAATTGTAAATAGCATTTTCGATATTTTAAACAGCAGAACCCTAGTAGCACCAGGTTATAAAAAAGCATTATGTCAAAAAAATATAGATCGATCTGCGGAATTTATCAATAGTGCAATTTTTTATCTTTCAAAGTTGAAATTATCTAATAATGAGCAAGTAATCATGTCTAACAGAAAAACTGGGTTTATTGGATTAATAATTTCATTATCAAGTTCTTTAGGATTGTACAAAGAACTTGTTTCTGAGAGAAAAACATTACTGTACCTTCCGTTGTATAAGATTAGTCAAGATCATTTAGAATTATTCTTTTCGTCAATTAGATCAAGAGGTGGCTGGAATAATAACCCAACCGCTCGACAGTTTCTAGCTGCTTACAAAAGGCTTCTGGTTCGAGCAGAAATTAGAGAGGGCGGTATGGGTAACTGTATTCCATTAGATCAAATCCCTATTCTAAGTAGTTCTACAAAAAATGTAAGGTCTGAAGATGTAATTAATAGTAGTTTATCTAACCATAGTTTAATAGACATAAATGAGCCTTCTGATGATCTAGAAACTATTTGGAAGGATCATGACTACATCATGAATGCACCTGTGATAAGTGAATGTTCATCCCAAATTGTGCAATATATTGCTGGTTATGTTTCGCACCAATTACAAAAAACAATAAAATGTGAAACATGTGTCACAGCATTGATTGGTACTAGAGATCGGTTTCTCAATTCCCTAATTGAATTTAAAAGCCACGGCGGTCTGACTTACCCATCAAATGATGTTATCAAGATATGTTTGAAATCGGAACATTTTCTGAGAGTTAATGAAAATTGTATTCACACCAAACATTTTGTACCTTTGCTGATAAGCAAAATAATATCAAGTTTTCTAGGCACCCCTATTTTCAGCTGCTTAGAACGTCACGTATTAGAAAATGATGTAAATCATATATATTTTTTAATAAAAGCTGTATGCACAAAATACTTAAATATCAGAATCCATTTTATTGTAAAATCTCGATCACAACAGGACAATCCAGTTCGGAGCCAATTAACAAAAATGATTCTGTTTAAAGGGCAGTAAAATATTGGTAGTTTTTGACCTTCGTGACTGTAATATTGACTGCCATCAATTGTAGGAGCAAGCGAAATGCCACGTTCCTACAAAAAATTTATTTTTGTTGAAGCACACAATACTGAGTTTCACCCAAACTTCCCCATAAGTAAATACATAACTGCAATAAATTAGAACTTACTGGAAGCAAGGGGTTAAGTGATAAAATAGAGTTGTAATTTCTATGTAAGTTATAGGACCTCACCTATATTGAATGAATTGTTCGTTTTTATTTACTACTAGCTAATCTAGGAGTCATTTTCTAATTTTGTAAATGTTTTGATTTTGGATAAGATTAAAGGACCTTTGTATTTCTAGCCCAAAACCTACTTTATTTCATGTCTGAGATAATTTTTATGTTTAACCCCCCAGCTTTTTCATTAATTATTGCCACCGTCGCAAAAAGAAGTTATGTATAAAAAAGCCTCGTTGGAGTAATTAAAAATACTGCTCTTCATTACACACTACAAACAGCAAGTAACAGCGTAACAGCAAGTAGATTTTTTTACTGCATATGGGGACTCCGAGATTGAAGGCATCAAATTCCTCAATCTCGTAAGCTAATCTATAATAACAAAAATGTTTTATTGCTGCTTCTGTTTACAGTATGTAATAGACAGTATTTTATATGTAAACATAATGTCAATAAATATAAATATACTATAGGTATTATGTGTTCTTTAATAATAAAAAATTGATTTACTACAAACTACAAGCAGTTTTTTTCTTTCTGGGTAGAAGTATAATCGTGTCTTCCATCAGTCATATACTGCAAATGAACATAACATGTTCATGACTGAATAAAATATATACATTATCAATTTTTATATATTATTGGCCACAAAACAGCAGTCGAATGAAAATCACGGTTACGGTAATGTTAGTCACTTAAGTTTTAATTGTGGATGGCGAAATTGGCCATATAGAAACCCTGAATAACAATATTTCATTAAATTTTATTTGAAAAAGATTATTTCTACAAATAGCTCAACCAGAACGTTAATCCCATTAGTTACGCCACTGGGAATAGCGCTTTGGTGCCATTTGGTATCAGAAATGTCAGTCGCGGGTTCCGTCCTCTCTCTTTCCTTGTCTAAGGTTATGACACTAGACGTTATATTTTTATTGAGGTTAGGCATCTGATTTTTGGCATTGATCGGTGCCAAACGTCCGAATTAAAATGGAAGGTTGTCGTAAACATAACCTTTTTCAGGGATTGTCAGTTATAGCTAGAGATGGTGTCTCATGCTACGATTGTCGATTATTGTACTTATCTTATGACGTCAGCAACCGTTTTCAGTCACGTGGAAAACTTTGGAATAAACTGTAAATTACGATAACAAATTTCATCATCTGAGCAGCAGCAAGAGTGGAAGTTTTGTTCTAGACAAGTCTTTTAATACATTTTTCTTCCTCTAAACATGCTCTTATCACCACAGCAAGTACCCTATTGAGTAATAATAATTATTATTATCATCTATAAACTCACACTATGCTGGACTGACTAGCAGTGGCTATGCTGAAGAGCACAACAAGTAATCCCAGTATCGAAGGTATAATGAGCATTAAATTGAAGTTGTGCACCCAAGCGAAGTAGTACGCAATTTCAGATCCATAGTATCTTTCGATCGCATCTGACGGTACTGATTTATACCACATGGAAAAGCTAGCCCAGTACTTTGTCAGCAGCTGTAGAAAGAAAAATTAATGATAGCATTGAATTGAAATAATTAAAAAATAATTGCAATAAGAAAATTTAAGCAACAAAATATAGAAATGAAAGGATGCGAAGGTTTTTTTGACATATTTAAATATTGGACTCTATTATTGTTTTTTACATATCTGAACTATTGACTCAATGAGCCATGCACCGTCAAGAGATTAACTAATCCAGATTGGAGATACGGCAAGGTTGTGTTCGCAAGATTGTTTTAACAGTGACAGTGACAAAATTGTCAGTTTGCGGTGCATAGTAAAAGTACCTGCCGATCATTTAAATGTGAGTCCGGCATTTGCATCGTTTCATCTATAGCATCACCGTCGTGAAGAGGAAACGCAGAATCAAGAAGGCCCATTTCTATCATTCTGTAGACACTGCGATTGTTGGTCTCATCGCCAAATTGTACTCTCTCTAAGACCTTCTGCATTATCATTATCCTTGCACAACTCGTCAATTGTCTGGAAATTGAATACGGGTAATAATAATAATAATATATTGGCTAACGGAAAACTAAAGAGCCATATAGGAAAATGCATCAGAAAATAACCTTGCTGTGGTGTTTTCTAAGTTGGGAGTTTCCTTCATAGGGCACATAGGCAAGAGTTGGGTAATACGGGATAGCTAACGTTATTTGACTCGAAACCATCCAGCTATGCTACTGACAGTACTGACACCTGCTCTGTATTTAACTGTTACTTCCTCGTTTATTTCTTTTCAAGTTTAAACGTAGTTGCTTCTGAATACTTTCAGGATAACATAGTGTTTTTAGTCCGATTGGGCAAGAAAACACTTGGTACGGATTTCACTATTTATTTTGACTAACTACGCCCAGCCTAATACTTAACAGTCCAATTTATCTACAGTCACTACACTAATTTATATTGGTCCTACACTTCACTAATTTATGTCACAGTTCATTTATTTCGCGCGCGCCACTGGAACGACGCGTATTGCTCGGGTATTGCTTTCCACTGCATAAAGACAACATTTTAATATGAACAAAAATCGCACGAGCACGGCTCCCCCATCGTTTTCAAGCCTGACGCATGCTTCGTGGGGTCAAAGTCGACAGTCCTGGCACATCCCAACCCCAACCCCCCAACCGTCGTAAGTCATACATGCAGTTCGTTGTTCCCAGTGTCCCATTTTACCCGACTGCACATCTTCAACGGTTTTTCAGAAATTTTGACAAAAAGGAAATTGAGACGGTATCCACATCTATCACAAAACTTAGGTAGTCGGTAGTAGTTATTTACAAAAGCGTAAAAAATACTCAACTTTATTTAACTTGCTTGTTTAAACAAAAATTGCGTGAGTAACCAGGGCCGTAGCTAGGCGATGACCATGGATGGGGTTCATGGTGATTTTAGGGGGGGTTCATGTATAAAAGAAAATGTAATGTCTTAATTTGCTTAAAATCTGTATAGATTGTATTGCTGCTAATATGTTATGAGCTCCGAGGGATTGGTTAGTAGTAGTATAAATCACTAGGCTTGGAGAAAGCATCCTTGATTATTGTTATTTTGTATTATTTTAGTAGTTATTTCGTTCATGGGAATACTCATGGGGGGGTTTGAACCCCCCAAACCCCCCCCCCCCTTATATACGGCCCTGTGAGTAACTATTCACAAAACAACATTACCTTCCTTTTTGAAATTATCGCTTGTAACTCACCATGAATCAACAATCAATTAAAATAACCACCTTTTGCATCTGAACCTACTTTATTTACATCGATTATAGCCAGCGATTGTCAGATTGGGGTCCCTATTTAGAAATAATTGGCGGTATCCCGTTTTACCAGACTATCCTGTTTTGGCTAACCTTCCGTACTCGCCGAAAGGAGTGATTCTTTTCGGTGACGTATAACTGGTCGCAGTTTTGAGTTTCAGCATCGTTTAACGAAAATGGAAAATTTCGGACTCCCGGATCCTGGGGTTCACCCGCAAAAAATCTAAAATTTTTATCTGATCTTCTATGAGGACCAAACCTCGTGTCCTAGATGATTTGAGGAAACTATTTACAAATCAGGTCGCAGTTTTGAGTTTCAGCATCGTTTAACGAAAATGGAAAATTTCGGACTCCCGGATCCTGGGGTTCACCCGCAAAAAATCTAAAATTTTTATCTGATCTTCTATGAGGACCAAACCTCGTGTCCTAGATGATTTGAGGAAACTATTTACAAATCAGGTCGCAGTTTTGAGTTTCAGCATCGTTTAACGAAAATGGAAAATTTCGGACTCCCGGATCCTGGGGTTCACCCGCAAAAAATCTAAAATTTTTATCTGATCTTCTATGAGGACCAAACCTCGTGTCCTAGATGATTTGAGGATACTATTTACAAATCTGGTCGCAGTTTTGAGTTTCAGCATCGTTTAACGAAAATGGAAAATTTCGGACTCCCGGATCCTGGGGTTCACCCGCAAAAAATCTAAAATTTTTATCTGATCTTCTATGAGGACCAAACCCCGTGTCCTAGATGATTTGAGGATACTATTTACAAATCTGGTCGCCGTTTTGAGTTTCAGCATCGTTTAACGAAAATGGAAAATTTCGGACTCCCGGATCCTGGGGTTCACCCGCAAAAAATCTAAAATTTTTATCTGATCTTCTATGAGGACCAAACCTCGTGTCCTAGATGATTTGAGGATACTATTTACAAATCTGGTCGCAGTTTTGAGTTTCAGCATCGTTTAACGAAAATGGAAAATTTCGGACTCCCGGATCCTGGGGTTCACCCACAAAAAATCTAAAATTTTTATCTGATCTTCTATGAGGACCAAACCTCGTGTCCTAGATGATTTGAGGATACTTTTTACAAATCTGGTCGCAGTTTTGAGTTTCAGCATCGTTTAACGAAAATGGAAAATTTCGGACTCCCGGATCCTGGGGTTCAACCGCAAAAAATCTAAAATTTTTATCTGATCTTCTATGCGGACCAAACCTCGTGTCCTAGATGATTTGAGGATACTATTTACAAATCTGGTCGCAGTTTTGAGTTTCAGCATCGTTTAACGAAAATGGAAAATTCCGGACTCCCGGATCCTGGGGTTCACTCGCAAAAAATCTAAAATTTTTATCTGATCTTCTATGAGGACCAAACCTCGTGTCCTAGATGATTTGAGGATACTATTTACAAATCTGGTCGCAGTTTTGAGTTTCAGCATCGTTTAACGAAAATGGAAAATTTCGGACTCCCGGATCCTGGGGTTCACCCGCAAAAAATCTAAAATTTTTATCTGATCTTCTATGAGGACCAAACCTCGTGTCCTAGACGATTTGAGGATACTATTTACAAATCTTGTCGCAGTTTTGAGTTTCAGCATCGTTTAAAGAAAATGGAAAATTTCGGACTCCCGGATCCTGGGGTTCACCCGCAAAAAATCTAAAATTTTTATCTGATCTTCTATGAGGACCAAACCTCGTGTCCTAGATGATTTGAGGATACTATTTACAAACCTGGTCGCAGTTTTGGGTTTCAGCATCGTTTAACGAAAATGGAAAATTTCGGACTCCTGGATCCTGGGGTTCACCGGGACCATCGATAGCTACCGGGCCTGCTGGTGTATCCCCACCACGGCGTCTACGTCACACGAGGCGCCGCGCCGGGCGGCCGGCCGATCATCTAGTCGCGTTTGTATTCGTCGCATACACGCATAGATTTTCTATTTCTCTAGTCAAAAATGCCGTCTAGTTGCTGTGTGCCATTCTCCAGTAGTAATTATAAAGATACAGAGCGCATATCTGTGTTCAAATTTCCAAAAGATGTAATGAAACGTAATCAGTGGTTACGCGCTATACATCGAGATAACTTCACGATAAAGGATTCGTCTGTAATATGCATCAAACACTTGAAGATAGATTTATAATTCGTATTGATACTGCTATAAGGCCCGATGGTACGACTTTAACAGTTCCTCGATCAAAGATTAAATTGTGGAACGATGCTGTTCTGACAAAATTTCAAAATCAACCGCAATTTTTTAACGTACGTCTGCCTCCGAAAAGAAAAGATCCCGCAGAACGAACACAAGAAATTGATCAACGAAAAGATGCCAAGATCCAGAAACGAAGTGAAAAAGATGTCATAACGGATTTCGAATATTTAAAATGCAATTTTAAACAGAAAATAAATGGAATTGAAAATTTTTCAATAATAGAAGGTAAAAATAAGATTGTTATTTGTAAGATAGGTATTACTGAAATGCCAAAAGTTATCTCATCTGTGACAATTGAAAAAGATCTGTCTGTGATAGTATATAGTAAGGATTTCGTGGTAAATAATATTCCAAAAATTAAAGAAACATTAGGTAAAGATAATTCGTGTAATAGCTGGGTGAAATGCAATTCTTTAGTAAGTAATATGTGTACAAATGTTTGTGAAATCCGTGCTATTGATAAAGCTAAAGCACTTGTCAACCAGACCTGTACGCAAATAGAAAAGGCGCATTTAATTGTCTCTGATATTGACGAAAATATGGATACCATATTGAAAAAATTATCTAAGGATACCATATTGAAAAAATTATCTTTCCTTAAAGATCAGCTAATTTTAGCTTTTTCAAAACAACGAAGGTATACTACTGACGCATTAATATGGTCCTGTTCGATTTACTTTTCGTTTCCAGGAGCTTATAGAAAAATACGTGACGGCGATTTTTGAACTCTACCGGGTCATACATATTTGAATACACTCAAAATAAATAATAGATAATTTCATATAATTTGTGTGCAAGTAGGGCCAACTTTTGACCTTCTCACGTATGAACGGCTCTAGTTAAATAAATATCAACTGGCACCTCTTATCACAAATTCAATTTCCTGTAAATTCATTCCTATACATTACTCTTGTATTTTTTACCGTTTTCTCAGTATATCAAGAAAATGCTTGCAGCGCTGGAGTTTCTCTATTAATCCCTGTAGATACGTGCGGCCCGGTGCGGCGCTACGTGTGACGTCACACGCGGCACCATTAGGCCCGGTAGCTATCGATGGTCCCGGGTTCACCCGCAAAAAATCTAAAATTTTTATCTGATCTTCTATAAGGACCAAACCTCGTGTCCTAGATGATTTGAGGATACTATTTACAAATCTGGTCGCAGTTTTGAGTTTCAGCATCGCTCAATGAAAATGGAAAATTTCGGACTCCCGGATCCTGGGGTTCACCCGCAAAAAATCTAAAATTTTTATCTGATCTTCTATGAGGACCAAACCTCGTGTCCTAGACGATTTGAGGATACTATTTACAAATCTGGTCGCAGTTTTGAGTTTCAGCATCGTTTAACGAAAATGGAAAATTTCGAACTCCCGGATCCTGGGGTTCACCCGCAAAAAATCTAAAATTTTTATCTGATCTTCTATGAGGACCAAACCTCGTGTCCTAGATGATTTGAGGATACTATTTACAAATCTGGTCGCAGTTTTGGGTTTCAGCATCGTTTAACGAAAATGGAAAATTTCGAACTCCTGGATCCTGGGGTTCACCCGCAAAAAATCTAAAATTTTTATCTGATCTTCTATGAGGACCAAACCTCGTGTCCTAGATGATTTGAGGATACTATTTACAAATCTGGTCGCAGTTTTGGGTTTCAGCATCGTTTAACGAAAATGGAAAATTTCGGACTCCTGGATCCTGGGGTTCACCCGCAAAAAATCTAAAATTTTTATCTGATCTTCTATGAGGACCAAACCTCGTGTCCTAGACGATTTGAGGATACTATTTACAAATCTGGTCGCAGTTTTGGGTTTCAGCATCGTTTAATGAAAATGGAAAATTTCGGACTCCCGGATCCTGGGGTTCACCCGCAAAAAATCTAAAATTTTTATCTGATCTTCTATGAGGACCAAACCTCGTGTCCTAGACGATTTGAGGATACTATTTACAAATCTGGTCGCAGTTTTGAGTTTCAGCATCGTTTAACGAAAATGGAAAATTTCGGACTCCCGGATCCTGGGGTTCACCCGCAAAAAATCTAAAATTTTTATCTGATCTTCTATGAGGACCAAACCTCGTGTCCTAGATGATTTGAGGATACTATTTACAAATCTGGTCGCAGTTTTGGGTTTCAGCATCGTTTAACGAAAATGGAAAATTTCGGACTCCTGGATCCTGGGGTTCACCCGCAAAAAATCTAAAATTTTTATCTGATCTTCTATGAGGACCAAACCACGTGTCCTAGATGATTTGAGGATACTATTTACAAATCTGGTCGCAGTTTTGGGTTTCAGCATCGTTTAACGAAAATGGAAAATTTCGGACTCCTGGATCCTGGGGTTCACCCGCAAAACATCTAAAATTTTTATCTGATCTTCTATGAGGACCAAACCTCGTGTCCTAGATGATTTGAGGATACTATTTACAAATCAGGTCGCAGTTTTGAGTTTCAGCATCGTTTAACGAAAATGGAAAATTTCGGACTCCCGGATCCTGGGGTTCACCCGCAAAAAATCTAAAATTTTTATCTGATCTTCTATGAGGACCAAACCTCGTGTCCTAGATGATTCGAGGATACTATTTACAAATCTGGTCGCAGTTTTGAGTTTCAGCATCGTTTAACGAAAATGGAAAATTTCGGACTCCCGGATCCTGGGGTTCACCCGCAAAAAATCTAAAATTATTATCTGATCTTCTATGAGGACCAAACCCCGTGTCCTAGATGATTTGAGGATACTATTTACAAATCTGGTCGCCGTTTTGAGTTTCAGCATCGTTTAACGAAAATGGAAAATTTCGGACTCCCGGATCCTGGGGTTCACCCGCAAAAAATCTAAAATTTTTATCTGATCTTCTATGAGGACCAAACCTCGTGTCCTAGATGATTTGAGGATACTATTTACAAATCTGGTCGCAGTTTTGAGTTTCAGCATCGTTTAACGAAAATGGAAAATTTCGGACTCCCGGATCCTGGGGTTCACCCACAAAAAATCTAAAATCTTTATCTGATCTTCTATGAGGACCAAACCTCGTGTCCTAGATGATTTGAGGATACTTTTTACAAATCTGGTCGCAGTTTTGAGTTTCAGCATCGTTTAACGAAAATGGAAAATTTCGGACTCCCGGATCCTGGGGTTCAACCGCAAAAAATCTAAAATTTTTATCTGATCTTCTATGCGGACCAAACCTCGTGTCCTAGATGATTTGAGGATACTATTTACAAATCTGGTCGCAGTTTTGAGTTTCAGCATCGTTTAACGAAAATGGAAAATTCCGGACTCCCGGATCCTGGGGTTCACTCGCAAAAAATCTAAAATTTTTATCTGATCTTCTATGAGGACCAAACCTCGTGTCCTAGACGATTTGAGGATACTATTTACAAATCTGGTCGCAGTTTTGAGTTTCAGCATCGTTTAACGAAAATGGAAAATTTCGGACTCCCGGATCCTGGGGTTGACCCGCAAAAAATCTAAAATTTTTATCTGATCTTCTATGAGGACCAAACCTCGTGTCCTAGATGATTTGAGGATACTATTTACAAATCTGGTCGCAGTTTTGGGTTTCAGCATCGTTTAACGAAAATGGAAAATTTCGGACTCCTGGATCCTGGGGTTCACCCGCAAAAAATCTAAAATTTTTATCTGATCTTCTATAAGGACCAAACCTCGTGTCCTAGATGATTTGAGGATACTATTTACAAATCTGGTCGCAGTTTTGAGTTTCAGCATCGTTTAATGAAAATAGAAAATTTCGGACTCCCGGATCCTGGGGTTCACCCGCAAAAAATCTAAAATTTTTATCTGATCTTCTATGAGGACCAAACCTCGTGTCCTAGACGATTTGAGGATACTATTTACAAATCTGGTCGCAGTTTTGAGTTTCAGCATCGTTTAACGAAAATGGAAAATTTCGGACTCCCGGATCCTGGGGTTCACCCGCAAAAAATCTAAAATTTTTATCTGATCTTCTATGAGGACCAAACCTCGTGTCCTAGACGATTTGAGGATACTATTTACAAATCTGGTCGCAGTTTTGAGTTTCAGCATCGTTTAACGAAAATGGAAAATTTCGGACTCCCGGATCCTGGGGTTCACCCGCAAAAAATCTAAAATTTTTATCTGATCTTCTATGAGGACCAAACCTCGTGTCCTAGATGATTTGAGGATACTATTTACAAATCTGGTCGCAGTTTTGGGTTTCAGCATCGTTTAATGAAAATAGAAAATTTCGGACTCCCGGATCCTGGGGTTCACCCGCAAAAAATCTAAAATTTTTATCTGATCTTCTATGAGGACCAAACCTCGTGTCCTAGACGATTTGAGGATACTATTTACAAATCTGGTCGCAGTTTTGAGTTTCAGCATCGTTTAACGAAAATGGAAAATTTCGGACTCCCGGATCCTGGGGTTCACCCGCAAAAAATCTAAAATTTTTATCTGATCTATGAGGACCAAACCTCGTGTCCTAGATGATTTGAGAATACTATTTACAAATCTGGTCGCAGTTTTGGGTTTCAGCATCGTTTAACGAAAATGGAAAATTTCGGACTCCTGGATCCTGGGGTTCACCCGCAAAAAATCTAAAATTTTTATCTGATCTTCTATGAGGACCAAACCTCGTGTCCTAGATGATTTGAGGATACTATTTACAAATCTGGTCGCAGTTTTGAGTTTCAGCATCGTTTAACGAAAATGGAAAATTTCGGACTCCCGGATCCTGGGGTTCACCCGCAAAAAATCTAAAATTTTTATCTGATCTTCTATGAGGACCAAACCTCGTGTCCTAGATGATTTGAGGATACTATTTACAAATTTGGTCGCAGTTTTGGGTTTCAGCATCGTTTAACGAAAATGGAAAATTTCGAACTACCGGATCCTGGGGTTCACCCGCAAAAAATCTAAAAATCTGGTCGCAGTTTTGGGTTTCAGCATCGTTTAACGAAAATGGAAAATTTCGGACTCCCGGATCCTGGGGTTCACCCGCAAAAAATCTAAAATATCCATCTGAGCTTCTATGAGGACGAAACCTCGTGTCCTAGATGATTTGAGGACACTGTTTACAAATTCGGCCGCAGTTTTGGGTTTCAGCATCGTTTAACGAAAATGGAAAATTTCGGACTCCCGGATCCTGGGGTTCACCCGCAAAAAATCTAAAATATTTATCTGATCTTCTATGAGGACGAAACCTCGTGTCCTAGATGATTTGAGGACACTGTTTACAAATTCGGCCGCAGTTTTGAGTTTCAACATCGTTTAACTAAAATGGAAAATTTCGGATTCCCGGATCCTGGGGTTCGCCCGCAAAAAATCTAAAATTTTTATCTGATCTTCTATGAGGACCAAACCTCGTGTCGTAGATGATTTGAGGATACTATTTACAAATCTGGTCGCAGTTTTGAGTTTCAGCATCGTTTAACGAAAATGAAAAATTTCGAACTGCCGGATCCTGAGGTTCACCCGCAAAAAGTCTAAAATGTTTATTCTATCTTCTATGAGGACCAAACCTCGTGTCCTAGACGATATGAGGATACCATTTACAAATCTGGTCGTGGTTTTGAGTTTCAGCATCGTTTAACGAAAATGGAAAATTTCGAACTACCGGATCCTGGGGTTCACCCGCAAAAAATCTAAAATTTTTATCTGATCTTCTATGAGGACCAAACCTCGTGTCCTAGATGATTTGAGGATACTATTTACAAATCTGGTCGCAGTTTTGAGTTTCAGCATCGTTTAACGAAAATGAAAAATTTCGAACTCCGGGATCCTGAGGTTCACCCGCAAAAAGTCTAAAATTTTTATTCGATCTTCTATGAGGACCAAACCTCGTGTCCTAGATGATTTGAGGATACTATTTACAAATCTGGTCGTAGTTTTGAGTTTCAGCATCGTTTAACGAAAATGGAAAATTTCGAACTACCGGATCCTGGGGTTCACCCGCAAAAAATCTAAAATTTTTGTCTGATCTTCTATGAGGACCAAACCTCGTGTCCTAGATGATTTGAGGATACTATTTACAAATCTGGTCGCAGTTTTGAGTTTCAGCATCGTTTAACGAAAATGGAAAATTTCGGACTCCCGGATCCTGGGGTTCACCCGCAAAAAATCTAAAATTTTTATCTGATCTTCTATGAGGACCAAACCTCGTGTCCTAGATGATTTGAGGATACTATTTACAAATCTGGTCGCAGTTTTGAGTTTCAGCATCGTTTAACGAAAATGGAAAATTTCGGACTCCCGGATCCTGGGGTTCACCCGCAAAAAATCTAAAATTTTTATCTGATCTTCTATGATGACCAAACCTCGTGTCCTAGATGATTTGAGGATACTATTTACAAATCTGGTCGCAGTTTTGGGTTTCAGCATCGTTTAACGAAAATGGAAAATTTCGGACTCCCGGATCCTGGGGTTCACCCGCAAAAAATCTAAAATTTTTATCTGAACTTCTATGAGGACCAAACCTCGTGTCCTAGATGATTTGAGGATACTATTTACAAATCTGGTCGCAGTTTTGAGTTTCAGCGTCGTTTAACGAAAATGGAAAATTTCGGACTCCCGGATCCTGGGGTTCACCCCAAAAAATCTAAAATTTTTATCTGATCTTCTATGAGGACCAAACCTCGTGTCCTAGATGATTTGAGGATACTATTTACAAATCTGGTCGCAGTTTTGAGTTTCAGGATCGTTTAACGAAAATGGAAAATTTCGGACTCCCGGATCCTGGGGTTCACCCGCAAAAAGTCTAAAATTTTTATTCGATCTTCTATGAGGACCAAACCTCGTGTCCTAGATGATTTGAGGATACTATTTACAAATCTGGTCGTAGTTTTGAGTTTCACCATCGTTTAACGAAAATGGAAAATTTCGAACTACCGGATCCTGGGGTTCACCCGCAAAAAATCTAAAATTTTTATCTGATCTTCTATGAGGACCAAACCTCGTGTCCTAGATGATTTGAGGATACTATTTACAAATCTGGTCGCAGTTTTGAGTTTCAGCATCGTTTAACGAAAATGGAAAATTTCGGACTCCCGGATCCTGGGGTTCACCCGCAAAAAACCTAAAATTTTTATCTGATCTTCTATGAGGACCAAGCCTCGTGTCCTAGATGATTTGAGGATACTATTTACAAATCTGGTCGCAGTTTTGAGTTTCAGCATCGATTAACAAAAATGGAAAATTTCGGACTCCCGGATCCTGGGGTTCACCCGCAAAAAATCTAAAATTTTTATCGGATCTTCTATGGGGACCAGACCTCGTGTCCTAGATGATTTGAGGATACTATTTACAAATCTGGTCGCAGTTTTGAGTTTCAGCATCGTTTAACGAAAATGAATAATTTCGAACTGCCGGATCCTGAGGTTCACCCGCAAAAAGTCTAAAATGTTTATTCTATCTTCTATGAGGACCAAACCTCGTGTCCTAGATGATTTGAGGATACTATTTACAAATCTGGTCGTAGTTTTGAGTTTCAGCATCGTTTAACGAAAATGGAAAATTTCGAACTACCAGATCCTGGGGTTCACCCGCAAAAAATCTAAAATTTTTATCTGATCTTCTATGAGGACCAAACCTCGTGTCCTAGATGATTTGAGGATACTATTTACAAATCTGGTCGCAGTTTTGAGTTTCAGCATCGTTTAACGAAAATGGAAAATTTCGGACTCCCGGATCCTGGGGTTCACCCGCAAAAAATCTAAAATTTTTATCTGATCTTCTATGAGGACCAAACCTCGTGTCCTAGATGATTTGAGGATACTATTTACTAATCTGGTCGCCGTTTTGAGTTTCAGCATCGTTTAACGAAAATGGAAAATTTCGGACTCCCGGATCCTGGGGTTCACCCGCAAAAAATCTAAAATTTTTATCTGATCTTCTATGAGGACCAAACCTCGTGTCCTAGATGATTTGAGGATACTATTTACAAATCTGGTCGCAGTTTTGGGTTTCAGCATCGTTTAACGAAAATGGAAAATTTCGGACTCCTGGATCCTGGGGTTCACCCGCAAAAAATCTAAAATTTTTATCTGATCTTCTATGAGGACCAAACCTCGTGTCCTAGATGATTTGAGGATACTATTTACAAATCTGGTCGCAGTTTTGAGTTTCAGCATCGTTTAACGAAAATGAAAAATTTCGAACTCCCAGATCCTGAGATTCACCCGCAAAAAGTCTAAAATTTTTATTCGATCTTCTATGAGGACCAAACCTCGTGTCCTAGATGATTTGAGGATACTATTTACAAATATGGTCGTAGTTTTGAGTTTCAGCATCGTTTAACGAAAATGGAAAATTTCGAACTACCGGATCCTGGGGTTCACCCGCAAAAAATCTAAAAATCTGGTCGCAGTTTTGGGTTTCAGCATCGTTTAACGAAAATGGAAAATTTCGGACTCCCGGATCCTGGGGTTCACCCGCAAAAAATCTAAAATATCTATCTGATCTTCTATGAGGACGAAACCTCGTGTCCTAGATGATTTGAGGACACTGTTTACAAATTCGGCCGCAGTTTTGGGTTTCAGCATCGTTTAACGAAAATGGAAAATTTCGGACTCCCGGATCCTGGGGTTCACCCGCAAAAAATCTAAAATTTTTATCTGAACTTCTATGAGGACCAAACCTCGTGTCCTAGATGATTTGAGGATACTATTTACAAATCTGGTCGCAGTTTTGAGTTTCAGCATCGTTTAACGAAAATGGAAAATTTCGGACTCCCGGATCCTGGGGTTCACCCGCAAAAAATCTAAAATTTTTATCTGATCTTCTATGAGGACCAAACCTCGTGTCCTAGATGATTTGAGGATACTATTCACAAATCTGGTCGCAGTTTTGAGTTTCAGCATCGTTTAACGAAAATGGAAAATTTCGGATTCCCGGATCCTGGGGTTCACCCGCAAAAAATCTAAAATTTTTATCTGATCTTCTATGATGACCAAACCTCGTGTCCTAGATGATTTGAGGATACTATTTACAAATCTGGTCGCAGTTTTGAGTTTCAGCATCGTTTAACGAAAATGGAAAATTTCGGACTCCCGGATCCTGGGGTTCACCCGCAAAAAGTCTAAAATTTTTATTCGATCTTCTATGAGGACCAAGCCTCGTGTCCTAGATGATTTGAGGATACTATTTACAAATCTGGTCGTAGTTTTGAGTTTCAGCATCGTTTAACGAAAATGGAAAATTTCGAACTACCGGATCCTGGGGTTCACCCGCAAAAAATCTAAAATTTTTATCTGATCTTCTATGAGGACCAAACCTCGTGTCCTAGATGATTTGAGGATACTATTTACAAATCTGGTCGCAGTTTTGAGTTTCAGCATCGTTTAACGAAAATGGAAAATTTCGGAATCCCGGATCCTGGGGTTCACCCGCAAAAAACCTAAAATTTTTATCTGATCTTCTATGAGGACCAAGCCTCGTGTCCTAGATGATTTGAGGATACTATTTACAAATCTGGTCGCAGTTTTGAGTTTCAGCATCGTTTAACGAAAATGGAAAATTTCGGACTCCCGGATCCTGGGGTTCACCCGCAAAAAATCTAAAATATTTATCGGATCTTCTATGGGGACCAGACCTCGTGTCCTACATGATTTGAGGATACTATTTACAAATCTGGTCGCAGTTTTGAGTTTCAGCATCGTTTAACGAAAATGAAAAATTTCGAACTGCCGGATCCTGAGGTTCACCCGCAAAAAGTCTAAAATGTTTATTCTATCTTCTATGAGGACCAAACCTCGTGTCCTAGATGATTTGAGGATACTATTTACAAATCTGGTCGTAGTTTTGAGTTTCAGCATCGTTTAACGAAAATGGAAAATTTCGAACTACCAGATCCTGGGGTTCACCCGCAAAAAATCTAAAATTTTTATCTGATCTTCTATGAGGACCAAACCTCGTGTCCTAGATGACTTGAGGATACTATTTACAAATCTGGTCGCAGTTTTGAGTTTCAGCATCGTTTAACGAAAATGGAAAATTTCGGACTCCCGGATCCTGGGGTTCACCCGCAAAAAATCTAAAATTTTTATCTGATCTTCTATGAGGACCAAACCTCGTGTCCTAGATGATTTGAGGATACTATTTACTAATCTGGTCGCCGTTTTGAGTTTCAGCATCGTTTAACGAAAATGGAAAATTTCGGACTCCCGGATCCTGGGGTTCACCCGCAAAAAATCTAAAATTTTTATCTGATCTTCTATGAGGACCAAACCTCGTGTCCTAGATGATTTGAGGATACTATTTACAAATCTGGTCGCAGTTTTGGGTTTCAGCATCGTTTAACGAAAATGGAAAATTTCGGACTCCTGGATCCTGGGGTTCACCCGCAAAAAATCTAAAATTTTTATCTGATCTTCTATGAGGACCAAACCTCGTGTCCTAGATGATTTGAGGATACTATTTACAAATCTGGTCGCAGTTTTGAGTTTCAGCATCGTTTAACGAAAATGAAAAATTTCGAACTCCCAGATCCTGAGATTCACCCGCAAAAAGTCTAAAATTTTTATTCGATCTTCTATGAGGACCAAACCTCGTGTCCTAGATGATTTGAGGATACTATTTACAAATATGGTCGTAGTTTTGAGTTTCAGCATCGTTTAACGAAAATGGAAAATTTCGAACTACCGGATCCTGGGGTTCACCCGCAAAAAATCTAAAAATCTGGTCGCAGTTTTGGGTTTCAGCATCGTTTAACGAAAATGGAAAATTTCGGACTCCCGGATCCTGGGGTTCACCCGCAAAAAATCTAAAATATCTATCTGATCTTCTATGAGGACGAAACCTCGTGTCCTAGATGATTTGAGGACACTGTTTACAAATTCGGCCGCAGTTTTGGGTTTCAGCATCGTTTAACGAAAATGGAAAATTTCGGACTCCCGGATCCTGGGGTTCACCCGCAAAAAATCTAAAATTTTTATCTGAACTTCTATGAGGACCAAACCTCGTGTCCTAGATGATTTGAGGATACTATTTACAAATCTGGTCGCAGTTTTGAGTTTCAGCATCGTTTAACGAAAATGGAAAATTTCGGACTCCCGGATCCTGGGGTTCACCCGCAAAAAATCTAAAATTTTTATCTGATCTTCTATGAGGACCAAACCTCGTGTCCTAGATGATTTGAGGATACTATTCACAAATCTGGTCGCAGTTTTGAGTTTCAGCATCGTTTAACGAAAATGGAAAATTTCGGATTCCCGGATCCTGGGGTTCACCCGCAAAAAATCTAAAATTTTTATCTGATCTTCTATGATGACCAAACCTCGTGTCCTAGATGATTTGAGGATACTATTTACAAATCTGGTCGCAGTTTTGAGTTTCAGCATCGTTTAACGAAAATGGAAAATTTCGGACTCCCGGATCCTGGGGTTCACCCGCAAAAAGTCTAAAATTTTTATTCGATCTTCTATGAGGACCAAACCTCGTGTCCTAGATGATTTGAGGATACTATTTACAAATCTGGTCGTAGTTTTGAGTTTCAGCATCGTTTAACGAAAATGGAAAATTTCGAACTACCGGATCCTGGGGTTCACCCGCAAAAAATCTAAAATTTTTATCTGATCTTCTATGAGGACCAAACTTCGTGTCCTAGATGATTTGAGGATACTATTTACAAATCTGGTCGCAGTTTTGAGTTTCAGCATCGTTTAACGAAAATGGAAAATTTCGGAATCCCGGATCCTGGGGTTCACCCGCAAAAAACCTAAAATTTTTATCTGATCTTCTATGAGGACCAAGCCTCGTGTCCTAGATGATTTGAGGATACTATTTACAAATCTGGTCGCAGTTTTGAGTTTCAGCATCGTTTAACGAAAATGGAAAATTTCGGACTCCCGGATCCTGGGGTTCACCCGCAAAAAATCTAAAATATTTATCGGATCTTCTATGGGGACCAGACCTCGTGTCCTACATGATTTGAGGATACTATTTACAAATCTGGTCGCAGTTTTGAGTTTCAGCATCGTTTAACGAAAATGAAAAATTTCGAACTGCCGGATCCTGAGGTTCACCCGCAAAAAGTCTAAAATGTTTATTCTATCTTCTATGAGGACCAAACCTCGTGTCCTAGATGATTTGAGGATACTATTTACAAATCTGGTCGTAGTTTTGAGTTTCAGCATCGTTTAACGAAAATGGAAAATTTCGAACTACCAGATCCTGGGGTTCACCCGCAAAAAATCTAAAATTTTTATCTGATCTTCTATGAGGACCAAACCTCGTGTCCTAGATGACTTGAGGATACTATTTACAAATCTGGTCGCAGTTTTGAGTTTCAGCATCGTTTAACGAAAATGGAAAATTTCGGACTCCCGGATCCTGGGGTTCACCCGCAAAAAATCTAAAATTTTTATCTGATCTTCTATGAGGACCAAACCTCGTGTCCTAGATGATTTGAGGATACTATTTACAAATCTGGTCGCCGTTTTGAGTTTCAGCATCGTTTAACGAAAATGGAAAATTTCGGACTCCCGGATCCTGGGGTTCACCCGCAAAAAATCTAAAATTTTTATCTGATCTTCTATGAGGACCAAACCTCGTGTCCTAGATGATTTGAGGATACTATTTACAAATCTGGTCGCAGTTTTGGGTTTCAGCATCGTTTAACGAAAATGGAAAATTTCGGACTCCTGGATCCTGGGGTTCACCCGCAAAAAATCTAAAATTTTTATCTGATCTTCTATGAGGACCAAACCTCGTGTCCTAGATGATTTGAGGATACTATTTACAAATCTGGTCGCAGTTTTGAGTTTCAGCATCGTTTAACGAAAATGAAAAATTTCGAACTCCCAGATCCTGAGATTCACCCGCAAAAAGTCTAAAATTTTTATTCGATCTTCTATGAGGACCAAACCTCGTGTCCTAGATGATTTGAGGATACTATTTACAAATCTGGTCGTAGTTTTGAGTTTCAGCATCGTTTAACGAAAATGGAAAATTTCGAACTACCGGATCCTGGGGTTCACCCGCAAAAAATCTAAAAATCTGGTCGCAGTTTTGGGTTTCAGCATCGTTTAACGAAAATGGAAAATTTCGGACTCCCGGATCCTGGGGTTCACCCGCAAAAAATCTAAAATATCTATCTGATCTTCTATGAGGACGAAACCTCGTGTCCTAGATGTTTTGAGGACACTGTTTACAAATTCGGCCGCAGTTTTGGGTTTCAGCATCGTTTAACGAAAATGGAAAATTTCGGACTCCCGGATCCTGGGGTTCAACCGCAAAAAATCTAAAATATTTATCTGATCTTCTATGAGGACGAAACCTCGTGTCCTAGATGATTTGAGGACACTGGTTACAAATTCGGCCGCAGTTTTGAGTTTCAACATCGTTTAACTAAAATGGAAAGTTTCGGATTCCCGGATCCTGGGGTTCACCCGCAAAAAATCTAAAATTTTTATCTGATCTTCTATGAGGACCAAACCTCGTGTCCTAGATGATTTGAGGATACTATTTACAAATCTGGTCGCAGTTTTGAGTTTCAGCATCGTTTAACGAAAATGAAAAATTTCGAACTCCGGGATCCTGAGGTTCATCCGCAAAAAGTCTAAAATTTTTATTCGATCTTCTATGAGGACCAAACCTCGTGTCCTAGATGATTTGAGGATACTATTTACAAATCTGGTCGTAGTTTTGAGTTTCAGCATCGTTTAACGAAAATGGAAAATTTCGAACTACCGGATCCTGGGGTTCACCCGCAAAAAATCTAAAATTTTTATCTGATCTTCTATGAGGACGAAACCTCGTGTCCTAGATGATTTGAGGATACTGTTTACAAGTCCTGCCGCAGTTTTGAGTTTCAGCATCGTTTAACGAAAATGAAAAATTTCGAACTCCCAGATCCTGAGATTCACCCGCAAAAAGTCTAAAATGTTTATTCGATCTTCTATGAGGACCAAACCTCGTGTCCTAGATGATTTGAGGATACTATTTACAAATCTGGTCGTAGTTTTGAGTTTCAGCATCGTTTAACGAAAATGGAAAATTTCGAACTACCGGATCCTGGGGTTCACCCGCAAAAAATCTAAAAATCTAGTCGCAGTTTTGGGTTTCAGCATCGTTTAACGAAAATGGAAAATTTCGGACTCCCGGATCCTGGGGTTCACCCGCAAAAAATCTAAAATATCTATCTGATCTTCTATGAGGACGAAACCTCGTGTCCTAGATGATTTGAGGACACTGTTTACAAATTCGGCCGCAGTTTTGAGTTTCAACATCGTTTAACGAAAATGGAAAATTTCGGACTCCCGGATCCTGGGGTTCACCCGCAAAAAATCTAAAATTTTTATCTGATCTTCTATGAGGACCAAACCTCGTGTCCTAGATGATTTGAGGATACTATTTACAAATCTGGTCGCAGTTTTGAGTTTCAGCATCGTTTAACAAACATGGAAAATTTCGGACTCCCGGATCCTGGGGTTCACCCGCAAAAAATCTAAAACTTTTATCTGAACTTCTATGAGGACCAAACCTCGTGTCCTAGATGATTTGAGGATACTATTTACAAATCTGGTCGCGGTTTTGAGTTTCAGCATCGTTTAACGAAAATGGAAAATTTCGGACTCCCGGATCCTGGGGTTCACCCGCAAAAAATCTAAAATTTTTATCTGATCTTCTATGAGGACCAAACCTCGTGTCCTAGATGATTTGAGGATACTATTTACAAATTCGGCCGCAGTTTTGGGTTTCAGCATCGTTTAACGAAAATGGAAAATTTCGGACTCCCGGATCCTGGGGTTCACCCGCAAAGAATCTAAAATATTTATCTGATCTTCTATGAGGACGAAACCTCGTGTCCTATATGATTTGAGGACACTGTTTACAAATTCGGCCGCAGTTTTGAGTTTCAACATCGTTTAACGAAAATGGAAAATTTCGGACTCCCGGATCCTGGGGTTCACCCGCAAAAAATCTAAAATTTTTATCTGATCTTCTATGAGGACCAAACCTCGTGTCCTAGATGATTTGAGGATACTATTTACAAATCTGGTCGCAGTTTTGAGTTTCAGCATCGTTTAACAAACATGGAAAATTTCGGACTCCCGGATCCTGGGGTTCACCCGCAAAAAATCTAAAACTTTTATCTGAACTTCTATGAGGACCAAACCTCGTGTCCTAGATGATTTGAGGATACTATTTACAAATCTGGTCGCGGTTTTGAGTTTCAGCATCGTTTAACGAAAATGGAAAATTTCGGACTCCCGGATCCTGGGGTTCACCCGCAAAAAATCTAAAATTTTTATCTGATCTTCTATGAGGACCAAACCTCGTGTCCTAGATGATTTGAGGATACTATTTACAAATCTGGTCGCAGTTTTGAGTTTCAGCATCGTTTAACGAAATTTCGGACTCCCGGATCCTGGGGTTCACCCGCAAAAAATCTAAAATTTTTATCTGATCTTCTATGATGACCAAACCTCGTGTCCTAGATGATTTGAGGATACTATTTACAAATCTGGTCGCAGTTTTGAGTTTCAGCATCGTTTAACGAAAATGGAAAATTTCGGACTCCCGGATCCTGGGGTTCACGCGCAAAAAATCTAAAATGTTTATCTGATCTTCTATGAGGACCAAACCTCGTGTCCTAGATGATTTGAGGATGCTATTTACAAATCTGGTCGCAGTTTTGAGTTTCAGCATCGTTTAACGAAAATGGAAAATTTCGAACTACCGGATCCTGGGGTTCACCCGCAAAAAATCTAAAATTTTTATCTGATCTTCTATGAGGACGAAACCTCGTGTCCTAGATGATTTGAGGATACTGTTTACAAGTCCTGCCGCAGTTTTGAGTTTCAACATCGTTTAACGAAAATGGAAAATTTCGAATTCCCGGATCCCGAGGTTTACCGCAAAAAATCTAAAATTTTTATCTGATCTATGAGAATCCTTATTTCCAATTCCGTTCCTGTGCGATTACATCAAAACAGAGGCAAAAAATGAAAAAACCCAGTTTACCATGGAGCATAGATGTAGATAGCAGCGCACATTTGACGTCTCTCGAGTTGTTGACGTGCTACATCGTACTTCAAAAACTACAAAAATGGTGCAACTGGTATAACTATAATGAACTGGTGGATATGAGTTTAGTGTATACGATGAATGTGGTCAAAATGCCTCTCGGACTTTGCGAGTGTATGCTGTGTATCTGATCTTCTATGAGGACCAAACCTCGTGTTCTAGATGATTTGAGGATACTATTTACAAATCTGGTCGCGGTTTTGAGTTTCAGCATCGTTTAACGAAAATGGAAAATTTCGGACTCCCGGATCCTGGGGTTCACCCGCAAAAAATCTAAAATTTTTATCTGATCTTCTATGAGGACCAAACCTCGTGTCCTAGATGATTTGAGGATACTATTTACAAATTCGGCCGCAGTTTTGGGTTTCAGCATCGTTTAACGAAAATGGAAAATTTCGGACTCCCGGATCCTGGGGTTCACCCGCAAAGAATCTAAAATATTTATCTGATCTTCTATGAGGACGAAACCTCGTGTCCTATATGATTTGAGGACACTGTTTACAAATTCGGCCGCAGTTTTGAGTTTCAACATCGTTTAACGAAAATGGAAAATTTCGGACTCCCGGATCCTGGGGTTCACCCGCAAAAAATCTAAAATTTTTATCTGATCTTCTATGAGGACCAAACCTCGTGTCCTAGATGATTTGAGGATACTATTTACAAATCTGGTCGCAGTTTTGAGTTTCAGCATCGTTTAACAAACATGGAAAATTTCGGACTCCCGGATCCTGGGGTTCACCCGCAAAAAATCTAAAACTTTTATCTGAACTTCTATGAGGACCAAACCTCGTGTCCTAGATGATTTGAGGATACTATTTACAAATCTGGTCGCGGTTTTGAGTTTCAGCATCGTTTAACGAAAATGGAAAATTTCGGACTCCCGGATCCTGGGGTTCACCCGCAAAAAATCTAAAATTTTTATCTGATCTTCTATGAGGACCAAACCTCGTATCCTAGATGATTTGAGGATACTATTTACAAATCTGGTCGCAGTTTTGAGTTTCAGCATCGTTTAACGAAATTTCGGACTCCCGGATCCTGGGGTTCACCCGCAAAAAATCTAAAATTTTTATCTGATCTTCTATGATGACCAAACCTCGTGTCCTAGATGATTTGAGGATACTATTTACAAATCTGGTCGCAGTTTTGAGTTTCAGCATCGTTTAACGAAAATGGAAAATTTCGGACTCCCGGATCCTGGGGTTCACGCGCAAAAAATCTAAAATGTTTATCTGATCTTCTATGAGGACCAAACCTCGTGTCCTAGATGATTTGAGGATGCTATTTACAAATCTGGTCGCAGTTTTGAGTTTCAGCATCGTTTAACGAAAATGGAAAATTTCGAACTACCGGATCCTGGGGTTCACCCGCAAAAAATCTAAAATTTTTATCTGATCTTCTATGAGGACGAAACCTCGTGTCCTAGATGATTTGAGGATACTGTTTACAAGTCCTGCCGCAGTTTTGAGTTTCAACATCGTTTAACGAAAATGGAAAATTTCGAATTCCCGGATCCCGAGGTTTACCGCAAAAAATCTAAAATTTTTATCTGATCTATGAGAATCCTTATTTCCAATTCCGTTCCTGTGCGATTACATCAAAACAGAGGCAAAAAACGAAAAAACCCAGTTTACCATGGAGCATAGATGTAGATAGCAGCGCACATTTGACGTCTCTCGAGTTGTTGACGTGCTACATCGTACTTCAAAAACTACAAAAATGGTGCAACTGGTATAACTATAATGAACTGGTGGATATGAGTTTAGTGTATACGATGAATGTGGTCAAAATGCCTCTCGGACTTTGCGAGTGTATGCTGATCATTCCCCTGGAGAAATACTTGGCTTTTCAGCCTTCGCGAACTTCGAACCGTATTGTGCCAGTGCGGCCCTGTCCGCCATCTCGCGTTAGTTAGCGAAAACGGGCTTCAAGAAACCTACTTGGTATGGCCACAGCATAGTAAACAACCAGCACAATAACTCAGGTTGGCGGAAATTACACGCGCATCCCCACTTTTGGATGATTTTTTGTAGGGATGCTGACGATACTTCGATACTTGTACTTCTGCACTAATATCGAGTATTTTTATCTTTAATACTTTTTGAGCGACTCGAAGCTGGTATGGATACTTTTGTGGGGGTATCGGTATCGAAAATAATTATATAACTATTGAGGGGTGTAATCAATTGCACAAAATTCTCTGTACGAACCAAACGCACCTATTTGGCTAAAAAATATCGAATTGGTAACTGTATCGATATTTTCATTTTCGCATCTCTACCCAAACTTCACAGCTGTAAAACCATCCCAAGGTCAAATTCTGTGGGAACCATTTTTATATAGAAAATCCTCAGCTCAGAGATATTGTGCTGGTTGTTTACTATGCTGTGATATGGCCGCCAGCGTCGAGAACGCGGAGAGAGTGTTCGAGAGAGGGCGACACATACAATATAAGAGAAAACGGCGCAGTGAGCAGATTGAAGCTGCGAGTCGCGGTCCGCGGTCTACCAGTGGCGTGCGTAAAATAAATGATGAGTGAAATAAATTAGTGAAGTGAGGGACAAACATAAATTAGTGTAGTGTAAATAAATTAGACTGATAGGTGATAGGTTAGGCGTAGGCATCATCATCATAGTCACAATGTCTTAACAGACATGTTGTGAACTCGTAAAATGCATTAAGTCGGAGCTAGAGTATTGCCGACACGAATATTACCAATAGTTTTGGAAACTGTAGCTCGCCATCGTTCGCAATTTACTGTCAGTTCAGTGGCGCTCTTGATACTCATATCTAGCAACTGTTTCGTCGTATCCACCCAGCGTGTAGGGGAACGGCCACGGCGCCGCCCACTCGGGGCGTGACCCTGAACTACAAGTTTCTCCATATTATCGCTTCTGTGAATATGTCCGAAGAATGTAAGCATTCTCATCGACACAATGAAAGATAGTCTCTTAGGATTACCGAGCTCATCCAGTATGGGAACATTAGTTCGATGGGCGGTATAAGGAATTCTCAGCATTCTCCTCCACGTCCACATTTCAAAAGCATCTATGCGAGCGCGATCTGCCTTTTTAACAGTCCAAGTTTCCGAGGCATACAAAAATATGGAGAACACAAGAGACTGAACCAGTGACATTTTGGTAGCTTTAGTGATGTTATGGTCACGCCATATTTTACTAAGCTTTGTCACGGCCACCCGTGCCTGTTGAATGCGCCATCGAATCTCATTCTCACAGCTACCTGAATTGTCGATCAAAGAACCGAGGTACACAAAACTTTGAACTACCTCACAACGGCCTATTGAATTTATTTCTCGATGATTGTCATTCTCTCTATCTACGATAATAACCTTGGTCTTGTTGTAGTTAATATCATATGCTGCACTGTGTTGTTTTAAAACGTTCAATAGAGCTACTAGTTCTTCCTGAGAAGCAGCAATAAGGGTTGTATCGTCAGAAAATCTTAAGTTAGATATTTAGCTTCCGCCAATAGTTATACCGCCATTCCAGTTGTCTAATACCTGTCTCATCACAAATTCAGAGTAAATGTTAAATAACATCGGAGGCGTACGCATACCAGTATATAAAGTTAGTGTAAATAAATAGTTGAACCCGTTCTGAGTGTTTTTCTGCCCAATCAAACCGAAGACTTTTAACAATGTCTTATCTATGACTCGTGTGACAGGACCGCACTTAAAACTTCGCAGCGAACGAATGGTAGGTATTTTCTTACCATTTTTTTTGTCCTTCTGCTGCCGATTTCCGTAGATTAGCTTTGCCATTTCAAAGGCAGTTATTTCTGAAAAGGAAACTCCCAACTTAAAAACCACCCCGTATAATAGAATGAATTACCCCTTCTTTGCATCCGTCAAGTACATGAAATGCAGAGGAGTCAGGAAAATATTATGCGACCATCCTCTTCCACCAAGTTCCAATTTTTTATCACCAAGCCCTATATCGTAAACATCAGCTAAGTGTTGCAATACATCGTCGGGAGCGTGTAGCAACATGAACTTTTTGTCAATTTTCTGCAACACAACAGTAAACATTTTATTGTGCAAGTGAGCGATACCCTCTGTGTAGCCTTGGAGAAATTTCAAGCAGCGAAATGCGTCGACACCACAGGGTTAACATCTCTAGAGAGAGCCTAACTTGAATATTGGCCAGCCAACATCTATAGCGCTATTGCCACCCTTCTTCGTCCGCTTAAGGACCTTTCAGTTTCTTCAAAATCTAGCAGTTTCCGCAGTTTGAACACATGTTCCTCAAAGTATTTAACTGGGTGTTTAACTATACATTCCAATATACTTTCAATGTAATTGATTTACATGAAGATAATTTGTATTCATTTAACGAAATCTCGAAAATGGTAAATTTCATAGCGGAATGTCGCAATAACTTCTATGTCGTAAATCTGGCAACCTACAATCGGCGTCCCCTAAAGCTGTCATGTGGCTGTCATTGTAGTTGTGGTTATTGCGTATGTTGAGATTTTTGTTGTTTTAGTGTATATTTGATGTGACTTTGTGATTATTTGTGGTGTGAATTAAATTATTTATGAACAATATTGTCATAATTGCATGATGGGACGAAATAAAAAGTGCATAGTTTGCTGCAATAGCGACGAATCGGTGAACACCACTTATCATAGGTTAGTATAGGTTTTGTTTTGGTTTTCAGTAGCTTAAATTGTGGGGATGCACTTTATGGTAATAATAAATTATCAACTGTTGCAATCAAATTATAATAAGAGTAACTCTCTAAGTATAGCTAAATGCTAATAATAATTGTACCAGTTTGTAACATCACAGTAATAATTGAATCTATTGATGAACATCCAATTTTAATATAAAGTCGTACGCCACTGGTAATGCCCTCAAGCTGTCAACATTTCCGTTACATGTTGGCTGGTCAGCGACCTGTGCATTTTGTTGTTTACATTCCCTCTAGAGATGTTAACTCTGTGGTCGACACCATGGTGTCTGTGTGATGACTCAACTGGACATTTACAATTTTGTGTTTATCACTAAAAAAGTCTGCGTAGCACAAGAAAATCTATTGATTGTTAGCTGAACTTGAAGCCAAGCAAGCCACCTTTGGCCCTTTTTGCCAACCCCAGTGAACTAAAAATGAAAACAAAAAATTTAATTTCGCATCGACCGAAGTGAAACTTATGATACCATCCCATTTGAAACATAAAAGTTTTTAACGTTTTTAACTTTTCAAATTTGAAAATTGATTTAATGTTATTTTGAAACAACGATCTTACTGAAACACAAATACGTTCCTTGCTTGTTTCAAAACCGAAAACCGCATCTTCCTATCGCGTTTAGTTTCCGAGATATTAACGTTTCTTGTAAAGTACTACAAACGTCAAATTTTGTAAAAATTGCTGAATAACTCCGAAAATGGGCTTCGTAGATATAAACAATGGTTAACAAACTGGACCTAAAAATCGATGTTGAATTCAAAAACGTAATTTAAAATAAGGAAGTTGATGCCTACTTCCGGTATATGCGGAAGTCCCCCATCTTTGAAATTATTTTCTGAATGTAGAGCATTTGAAAAGAAACGTTTTTTATTTAAAACATTTTCGTTTAATTTAAACGGTATGGTCGCTAGGGAGCACCGCGCGCTTATTGGACCACCCCGTATACAGCCCACAACCAATGTTAAAGGGGTGATACACGTACGAACTTTAAGTACGCGGTTTTTAAGTTCGCGAACTTACTCGGCTCGACGTGGTGACACACGTGAAGCTGAAAGCGGTTTGCGCGACGGTTTTAAAGTACGCGTACTTACGGTGACACACAGGCGAAAAAGGTCGTCGAGCCATAAGTACGCGTACTTGCTCGTACGTGTATCACCCCTTTTAGGGTTAATAGTATATAGCATTCGTTCGTGAAATTTTACCAGGTCCTGTAAAATTTTTATTTACTAAATATTTGTCACTGTTAGCAATACCAATAACTCGTTTAATCATTCCAATAAAGAGTTAATGAAGCACTGTAAAAATTTATATCTGAAACTTAAAGATGATTAAAGTACTGAATCGGAGATTGACGGTACTGATCTATTTAATGAAATCATTGCTTCAAAGTTACATGCATCAACAATGCACCAGCAAAAACTATGCAACTTAGCTATAGTTTCATTTGAACATGAAATTTTAGTTGGGATACAAGAAAAAGAGTAACTAAGTAATCGTAGGACGACATAGTCGGTATTGCACGCGGGCTACGAAACAGCTATAGCGGCGCTAAAACTAGTAAGTCTTACCGGTTTTCATCTTTCGACATTAAAGTGCCTGTAACTTTTTCATCTTTCACCTAAATGATTTATTTGATATTTTTGACTCAGCTCATCTAGTGTCACAAGAATGCACATAAATTCCCTCCCTCATAGCAGGCTGTATATACCGTAAAGTCTTACTAAATTATGAATCTAGAGCAACGATTGAAGTCGATTCAACCAAAAAATATTATAGATACTAATTACCTTTCCATCATGAATCTCTATCTCTAAACCGAGAGCCTGAAGGTTTTCAGTTAGAGTTACCAGGAAGCTCTCCACCTCTTCAATATACACAAGAACAAAATACGCCTTCCTCTTCCCATCGTTGAAGTAACATCCGTGTTTTCGAGGCTTGGATTTCTCTTTTGACATTATAATAAACACAGATGATCCCAAGAAGTTGAGTAGTCCAATGTGTCAAACTGACACTGGAATTCTGTGGTGACACAAATCATGACATATATTTATAGGGTGTTTAATTTCCATATCACAAGGATTACAAGGGACCACAGAGTTAGTATCTCTAGAGGGAGCCTAATTTGAATATTGGCCAGCCAAAATCTATAGCGCTATTGCCACTCTTCTTCGCCCGCTTAAGGACCTTTCAGTTTCTTCAAAATCTAGCAGTTTCCGCAGTTTGAACACATGTTCCTCAAAGTATTTAACTGGGTATTTAACTATACATTCCAATATACTTTCAATGTAACTGATTTACGTGAAGATAATTTGTATTCATTTAACGAAACCTCAAAAATGGTAAATTTCATAGCGGAATGTCGCAATAACTTCTAATATGTCATAAATCTAGCAACCTACAATCGGCGTGCCCTTAAGCTGTCATCTGGCTGTCATTGTAGTTGTGGTTATTGCGTTTGTCGAGATTTTTATGGTTTTAGTGTATATTTGACTGACTTTGTGACTATTTGTGGTGTGAATTAAATTATTAATGAACAATATTGTCATAATTGCATGATAAGACAACATAAAAAGTGCATAGTTTGCTGTAATAGCGACGAATCGGTGAACAATTCTTATCATAGGTGAGTATAGGTTTTGGTTTAGTTTTCAGTAGTGTAATATATGGGGATAACTGGGAACAAAAGTAACTTCACTCCAGTTTGAGGAATAATAATGGTTGTTTAATATATGTTATGTGCATCTGTGTAGGTTTCCTTCGAATACAATTTATTGGTATCGGTTTGTAACTTCACAGTAATAATTGAATCTATTAATGAACATCCAATTTTAATATAAAGTCGCACACCACTGGTAATGCCCTCAAGCTGTCAAAATTTCCGTTACATGTTGGCTGGTCAGCGACCTGTGCATTTTGTTGTTTACACTCCCTCTATAGATGTTAACTCTGTGCAAGGGACTTATTTGGCTTTTCTTTGCAGTCTTGTCGTTCAATAGGCCTGTCACTTATTGGCTAGATACTAAACGAAGATGGGATGACCTAGGACCTCTAATTTGCAGAATTTTTAGACAAAAGTAGATTAAAATCTGGAGAAATGAAACAGCATAATGTAGAATGGACAGTTTTTTATTCTAAAATAATCCATACAAAAACATGGATTAAAACATTCTGTACATTTACTTCACAAATAGTTTGAAAAGATTCAATATATTTTCATTGGATATCCTAAATATACAAAATTAAGCTCTGGTATACCGCAAATATACACAGTTATATGGAATAACTTAATTTCTACTCCACTGAAATCTCTAAAAATACGTATTTAGATAAATGCATAGACAATAAATAAAATATATGGTATAAAAAAGTCGAGAGAGATTTTGTTTACTTGAGCATAATATACAGGAAGGCATCATCAATCTTAAGATATACATATTGTATTCAATACAGGTCTATAACCAAATATATATATTTACTGATTATACAGACAATAAAAATCATACACCTCTCTTAAAAACCAATAGATTCAAAGTTGAGGATTGCTTAATATAAAGAAATTATTAAATACTTTATCTTAGAAAAAACGTCATACAACGTTTATCCATGTAAAGCGTGATGGGTTTAGATAAAACTAAGCTTGTCGGTTTACTGGCTGGTGATATTTGTTCAAAAATATAAAAAGTCATATTCAATACTCATATATAAATAAAATACCAAACCATAAAATTTTAAAAAGGTCTGCCAGTTTGCAATCTGGAAAATTCTGATACTGTTGCATCAAAGGTTTTCTTTAGAGAACAATAATACCCGTTTTACATCAACAATAAATCCATGATTTTAATTCGTGGATTCAGTTTGTGGTCAAAATTGACAAGTGTAAAACAGGAATTTGACGTCAGATAAGTCAATGGATTTCTTCTTGGATTTCTTCACTGATTTAGAACCTGTTCTAATCTGTGGTCAAGTTTGACGTAAAATTCGGTCGTACCAACCTTAAAAATCATATGATACATGTCATGCATGTTGCATACCCGTTTCTGGGTATTATTAAACGTTTTCTAAATAAAAACTCGCAATCAGATTGAGAGTTTACTGTCAAAAGGCCGCAAACAAATACGAATTAAATAGATCTTGCGAAAAGCGCTAATCATATCACAGCAACAGTGTTGGCAGCACTGCATGCTGTCACAAAATCCATGGTTTTATTCACAGATGTAAAACACAATCAATTTGACCTTGAAGACGACCATGGATTGATTACTGAATAAATTCGCGGAGAAAATGTCGATGTAAAATGGGTATAATAAGTATCGCTGTGAATCAATTTCCCTTGTCTAGAATAATTGACTGATTGTATACATCAAAGTACAGGCAGTTTTATACAAAGCCTACTTTTAATGTCTATAATTTTCACAAACACAAACCGAAATACCTTTTTCCTTTTATCAAATATCTTAAAAAATAGTTCAGATCAGTTAACTAAGTGATGGAACATGAACTTATTTTAACCATAAAAGCTAGTTAAAAGTAACATTCAGATTACATAATAAAATCATACATACATATCATTTTTGACTAGTTTACAAAAAAATAAGAATAGTTCGATATGATGGAAAAATCTTTGGCACTGATTATAAATTTTGTTTGAAGCTCAGATTGTTCAGAACGTACAGAAATTTCTTAGGTGAAGTCTACCTACTACAAAAATTTGATACAAGTATTTAAAGGTATATACCTAATTTTTTTACTTTCACGGGTATTTCTAGCAAAATTTGAAAAACATTTGTTTTTTTTATTGCGAACAGGAAATGATCAAAAAAATATTGTGGCTCATGACGACAGATGCATATAAAATATACTAAATTAATTAAAAATATACAGAGTAGCGTCAAGAATTCTTATAACTCACTTCTGGTTTTTCTATTCGTAACACGTCATAGAGTTTGATCTAAATTATCACAAACTACTTCCAATATATTTTTTCTGAACGTTCTGTTAAAAAAATAATACAATAACAACAGATCACATATTATAATTTAAATGTATGTACAATGCTTTCAAAAATTATGGGATAAAAGGCGTCGTTTTGACGAAAACATTGTGATGTTTCTTGTAAGGCATCAACAGATTGTTCATTTAAGAGTCTGTTGTGTCCTAAAAAAGGACCATGCTTGATCAGCTCTCACAATTAAGGGCTACTCCAACAAAGATAATGCTGAAAATTATTAATATTTTTATAATTTAGAACAATTTTGTTAATACGTCTATATTTTTGTATATAATTCGTTAGCTTTTGTGATGGATTATGCTTCAAAATCAAATATTTGAAACGTTTTTCTGTGCGATTTTTGAACCCATTGTATATACAATCTCAAATGTTGATCTTATGATTTGGTTTACTTAGCAGACTTACTATTCTGGTTCATAGCATTTTGTCGGCTTAAAAATTATATACAACTTCCCTCTTGGGAAGTGCACGTTTTACGATTTCTTAAAAATAACCTTTATCACTGTATATAAAATGCAGAATAAAGAGGTTTATAAAAATAGAAAAAAATCCTATTCATAGTTCGTGTATACCCACAACAAAGCACAATGTATATTAAAAAGATATCCAGTCTTGGGGCATCTGGAAAAAACATTTCCAAATTTCCCCAAATCAACATATTGAAAAAACTCCTATAAACATTAATCTGAATTCTTTGAGAGGGATCGTAGATCTCCGTTTATTAGAAATCGATTTTTGACATATTTCTTAATCGCGTATATGGTGGTAAATGCAAAAAAAACACATTTTTTATCAAGCAGGTTAAAAATCCCTTTTTTCATCCTACGGACTGCTATGCAAAACATCTTGTTTTGAGGATAGTGAGACAAAAAAAATTGGTATGATTGAGTTTATAAACCAAAAAATTAACCAACAAAATCTTGACATCCAAAAGATAATCATATATGTTCAGGATCCCACCAGATTAAAAAAATGTTTATAAGAAGTTTTCTTAGTATGTTGAGAGCAAAATTAGGACCAAGAATTTGAGAATATTTTACGAATTAAAATATTACGTATTTTGGGTGTCAACTGCAATATCATCAAAATCAGAAATTTCTGTTTCTGTTTTGATATATCACAGTTATCTGGCTGGAATGTGTCTTTTATAGAATAAACGAACAACCAACAACTTTTTCCTCTTGCAAAATGTTTGCAAGGGAAAGCATTTTGAGAACAATAAAATAATAAGGAATAAGCTATTTTTAATATACTATCCTAGCATGTATACAGAGTACTTCAGTCAGCTCTTAATCTTTTAGCCTGAGCTACAGTGAGTACATCCAAAAAATAACAGTGAGTTTACTATGTGAATTTGGAATAATACATTGCATGTCCGTAATTTCAAAATTAATTTATACAGAAATTTAGAAAAGTACCAGTCATTTTTAAAATTTTAAGTATTCAACTTCACAATGCGACATCGCTTCTCCAAATCAAAAATATCCTCTGTGAGAAAGATGTACTGGTGAAGCACTTTGGCACACCCTGTATACTTCACTTCTGCATTATGGGCATTGAGGTAGAGTACTGAGGAGGCGCTCTTAGCATTGATCCTGTCAGCTGAAAATAGGACCAGTGGGAGGAGCATACGACCATACTAAAATGGCCGAATGGACAGGCTCGGATTTTAAGTACATTTGATTCGTTTGGAAAAATAAACGTGCTACGTAAATACAGGTATAATAAAAGATTAAAATATTAGCGACAATCAATGTTAAAACATTATAGTACATCAGCAATTGATCATTTATAATAATGTGAAATGTGATCCTGGATTTTCTTAAATCATGAATAACACCTATGCTGATGCAGCTTTTTACAATTCAAGATACTATAATATTTGGAGACAAAAATTGAGGAAAAAACAAGAATCAACTCAAAAAAACACGTAAATGTAGAGCTGTCAAAATGTGACAAACACACTATGGTGGAGCCTACCCCGCTTTGATTGCGTAATGTCGCTTCCTTAGTGTGCTATCTCGATGGTTATGGGTATACAAGATTGATACCTTGAGGTATTTCGATATACTTAGTCTAGCAGCTTGGTTTCAACTGCAGGCGTTTCCTCGTCTGCAGTGTCTACTTCTTTCACAGTTTGTATGCCGTCTAACCTCTCCGTTTCTTCTAAGCCTCCTACGATTTGCTTTTTCTTTGGTACTTTTCTATCAAAAAAGTAGGAAATAATTTACTTGAGTGAATTGAAACGGCGCTCTCACTGTGGAATTTGTTGGTATAAACATTTAATTTTTTTATTATATTGACAAAACCGGATTTTTGCCGGACTATTAATCAAGAAATTTAACATTGAATCTTAAAAAAAAGAAAAAAAGTTGTTGACCGCGGTGAGATTTGAACCCACGCCCTTTGGAACTGGTGCCTAGCGTCTCAACCGCTCGGCCACGCTGCCTGTGCTTCAGGAATATCAATACACCGTACATAATACGTCGTCAGATACCTGTCGTAATTTAATTCAATTTCTTTTAAACCGGAAGTGATATTGACAAAACCGGATTTTTCCCGGACTATTTTTTTCATACTGATTCCGAATCTGTATTTAGTTTTTCTTTAGCACCTGTAGTTTTGGCTATCTTTTGTATACGGACAGACGGACGGGCGGACGGACGGACAGACAGAGGCTCTGCATAAGCTCTCTTCAGTGAGTCAGTAAGAGCTAAAACGGAAATTAACTTCCATAGCAACATTATTATGAAAAAAGATCACAATCAAACCAACATAATCAAGGCAGCCACGATATCAAGAAGGCTGGAAACAAAAGAACAATGTATTTCTAGTTTGACAGAATAATTTCGAGTTGACAGTTGTTCCCGATAATTTTAAGAAGTTTCAAAATTAGCTCTTCTCTGTCAGAATGTACTTAACGCATATCTGAGCCATATCAAACTCTGATCTCCATTTTTGCCTTCCTGAATGTTTTGGAGATTTTCTCATACTAATTTATAATCCTTGTTTGGATACAGTTATTCAGGAAAGTTACAAATTTCTGTAAATTATTCATACATTGCAACAAAATAAACTTCTGATATACATATATATTGAACATAGAAAAACGAGTTGTACTTACTTTCCAAAGGCTTCGCCTTCTTCAATAGTTTCAGGTAACTTCTTGTTGAGAGTTTCAGGTAGTACTAAGGATACAATGCCTCCGAGTAAGGAAAGTGAGCCAAAGACAAGTAGTGGCAAAGGTTTCCACACATGGGTCTGTAATAATAATAATTATTATTATTATTATAATGTGGCTTGTCTGAGCAGTTGACCTTCTCTTTCCTAAGGTCTAGTGGGTTGAAGTCGGAGACTGAGGGCTTTATAATGGCTTGCCAAGACGGTGTCTTCAACACCTTGGTATACCGTAAAAGGGTTATGGGTGTAGATGTACCCGACACCCATTGTAGAGCTTGCCGACAGGCGCCAGAGACGCTTATGCATCTCTTGTCGGTGTGTAAGACGTACGCTGGGACGGCTTACGTCCATCGGCACAACGCGGCTCTACGAGTGCTCTACTATCATTTAAGGCACTCATACGGTATCGATGAGACACCGGTGCTGCCATACGCTCCAGGGGATATAGAGTCCGTTGTGGAGAACGAGAGATGCCGGATTTACTGGAACTACTCGTTCCCCACGCTCGAGCTTGTACAGGCAAACAAGCCCGACATAGTCCTTCTCGACCACCAACAGAAGACGATGTTCGTTATTGAGTTTTCGGCGCCTGCCGAAGTGAACATCGTCTCTAAGGAGGAGGAAAAGCGGACCAAATATCAGGAGTTGCTCGGACAACTTCGCAGGCTCTGGCCAGACTACACTGTAAGTCTGCTGGTTATGGTCATTGGATCCCTAGGTGGAATGAGGAATACGCTGCTCTCTGCACTGCGCAAAATACCGGTGTGCCGTGCGGCGGCGCACATCTTAGCCGCCAGAATGCAGAAGGCAGTCATCCTTGGGTCCCTTCGTCTACTTAGGGCGCACAAATCGCGGACCCAGTGATTGCTCACCTCACGGTGTGAGGAGTAGTCATTGGGTAATGGAACAGCAGCTCGGTGTGTCGAAGCCCGAGCTGCACCTTTTTGTTTTTAACATATTTATGTATAGCATCTGTAGTTATGGCAAATTATTAGAGGTAATTTAGAATTCTTCAGATAACGGAGGCAAATATATTTTTTGAAAAATACTGCAGATCCTTGCAAAGTAAAGTAAAGCGACAGTTTTATGACCTCTTACAGATATTTATATGACCTGGACCCGAAGGCAAAAGACCGTCTTGACTTGACGTGTTTGCCCACCACAATCTGATGCAGTGTCATTTACTGTCACCAACAACTAATACTAGTACATTTATGTTATGTGATTATATCTTACCATAATGTTGATGTATGGAGCAATTATAGATCCTAACCTAGCGCAGGTGGATCCAGCGCCTAATCCTGCATTTCTAATCACTGTGGGAAACTGCTCTGTAGAAAAAATGTACACTGCTCCATAGCTCGCTGTTATAGCCATTTTACCAAACATCGCCAGCGTTATTGTTAACCACTGCATATCTTAAGAAATGAAGAAATAATAAATTTAATAACATTCAAAAAATTAAATCCACTATATATAGTTTTACTGGGTACTTCCATGCGTCAACATAAATTGAAAATGTATCATCTATACCAAATTACTATGGTCATGTTTTTGACTACTTATACCCGTTTTACATCAACAATGAATCCATGGTTTTAATTCGTGGATTCAGTTCGTGGTCAAAATTGACAAGTGTTAATTGACGTCAAATAAGTCAATGGATTTCCTCTTGGATATCTTCACTGAATTAGAACCTGTTCTAATATGTGGTCAAGTTTGACGTAAAATTCGGTAGTGCCACAGATTTTTTTTTATAACTGAGCAGACCGCGCAGGCAGGGCCTAAATACCAAAGTACCGCGGCTGCTGTGAAAGGGTTATGTTAGTTTGTTTTAACGCGAGATTTGAAAGGGCCAGTACCCGCAGGCCCAATAAATACATCTTCTGGCAGTCCATTCCAAGCCTTGGACACCCTGGGAATAAATGTGCGGTTGTACCGCTCAGTTCTTGATGTATGAAGAACGACCGTCTTAGGATGAGATGCAGCGGTCGCACGGGTACATCTGATAGGAGCAGTGAGCGGCGGAACGATAGAGGATAGCTCAGAGGAGCAGATTCCGTTGGAATATCGGTAGAAGAGTGAGAGGTCACCAACAACACGCCGGTGAGAAAGTGACTGAAGGTGGCGCGTTAAGGCCGGATCGCCAATTAGTCGAATTGCCCTTCTCTGAACGGCATCTAGTATAGACAGGGTAGTGGGGGCAGCACCTCCCCAGACATGAGAGCAATACTCCAGGCAAGGTCTTATCTGGGCTTTATATAGCGTGAGGAAGTTACATGGTGAGAAATACTTTCTGGCTCTAAATAGGTACCCAAGCTTTTTACCAGCAGCTGTTGCAATTGGCGCGACGTGTTCGTGCTAGATCAGATTTTCTGTAATGTTGACTCCTAACAGCTTGAATGAGTGACTCCTTGGCAGAGCCTGGTTGTTCATTAGAATCTGGTGTTGGCTTGGGCACTTCTTGTTTGATAGCGTACAATACTGGGTCTTGGAGGCATTAAATTTAACCATATTCTTAAGCCCCCAAGCGGCAATGGTATCGAGATCCTTTGAAAGTGAAGCTGCCACTGCCAGTCTTCTGCGTTCCAGCTCGACCACAGAGATCGGTCTATTGCTCATGATGCCTGCATGCAGCGTACTGTCATCCGCAAAACTGTGGATTGGGTTTGTAGTGCTAGAGAGTAGATCATTGATATGAAGCAGAAACAATGTCGGAGCCAATACCGATCAGAATAGGGGTAGTGCCATCCTTAAAAATCATATGAACGCATGCCATGTGTTGCATACCTATCTCTGTATATTATTAAAAAAATTTTAAATAAAAATTCGCAATCAAATTAAGTTTTACTATCAAAAGGCCACAAAAAATGCGAAATAAATAATCTTGCGAAAACCGCGAAGTCATATGACAGCAACAGTGTTGGCAGCACTGCATTCTGTCACAAAATCCATGGTTTTATTCACAGACGTAAAACACAATCAGTTTGACCTTGAAAATTATCATCGATTGATCAATGAATAAATTCGCGGAGAAAATGTCGATGTAAAAAGGGTATAAGAAATGGCGTCAAGAACTTTCCCACACAAGCCTTAGAAAGCAACCATTTCTTAAAGATGACATTTCCACATCAACCTATTTCCATCCCAAATTTCCGTCTCCAAAATATATTTAAAAATTACCAGGAAGTTCTAAAGTGTCTGAAAAATTTTAATTATCCAAGTTTTGAGAGCCCTAAAGGTGTTTTTTAAGTGTATGAGTACAGGAAGTAACGAATCAATCAACTGGTATTATCTCTCAAAAAATCATTCAAAAAAATAGCCAGAACTAAAGACAAAATCCTACCTTTTGGAATAACCATTGTTAAAAGCAAGGCTATCCCAGCCATTATCATGCATCCACACATTAAATTCCTCCTTCCCCACCTATTTAAGAAAAGAAGGATGAAAGTGTACCCTGGTATTTCCACAGCTCCAGATATCACAAAGTTTATGTAGGGATCACCACCTAGATTGTTCGTGTTCCAAGAGAGACCATAGTATGTGATGTTGTTCGCGAACCTATAAAAATATAACATATACAGTGTAAGGCTTTCGCAGCCATCGTCCAATGAATTTGTGGTCTCTTAGCGTTAAGCGGCCTTCAGACGTTGATGCATGCTGTGATTCCTGAATCGCCTCATCATCGTAGTCACAATGTCTTAACAGACATGTTATGAACTCGTAAAATGCATTAAGTCGGAGCTAGAGTATTGCACGAATATTATCAATAGTTTTGAGAACTGTAGCTAGGCATTGTTCGCGATTTACTGTCAGTTCAGTGGTGCTCTTGATACTCATACCCAGCAACTGTTTCGTGGTATCGACCCAACGTGTAGGGGAACGGCCACGGCCATGACCTTGAACTACAAGTTTCTCCATATTATCGCTTCTGTGTATATGTCCGAAGAATGTAAGCATTCTCGTCGACACAATGGAGGATAGTCTCTTTAGATAACCGAGGTCATCCAATATAGAAACGTTAGTTCGATGGGCGGTATAAGGAACTCTCAGCATTCTCCTCCACGTACACATTTCAAAAGCATCTATGCGAGCTCGATCTGTCTTTTTAACAGTCCAAGTTTCCGAGGCATACAAAAATATGGAAAACACAAGAGACTGAACCAGCGACATTTTGGTAGCTTTAGTGATGTTATGGTCACACACGTGCCTCAAGGTTCCATGAAACTTGCATCAGTTGGATAAGTTCCTACTCCTATTGAAACCTGTTGCGATGCCTGAATCGACTTGATATTGCAATACAAGAACAGATATGGTCTTTGCATCGACGCAGTACTATACACGTTGAAACCTGCATCAGCGTCACCGACTCGGCGTCATGGCTCACCGACCAAAATGGGATTCCAGACTCTGAATCGCTGCAAGTCGCAAGATGCCAAATACGTGATTCAGTACTACACACGCTGCTACTTGCATCATGAAACGTAGGAGTCGATGCCTGCATCGCAGCATGCATCAACGTCTGTAGGCCGCTTTAAGGCTTGAAGTTTGGCCACTAGTGGATGTCATCTTCAGAAGCTATTTCTCTTCGGCGACTTCCAAAATACTTCATATATTGTGCCAGTCCGGCTCTGGATGGCCGGGCATATTTACGTGAGATATAGCTCCAGTTTGGGAACACCAAGATCAAACATCGAGATTTGTTCACGGTGCCGGATGAGTACGCGTTGGCACATATTATGTCGCAAATCTTCGGATGTCCCGAGGGATTGCCAGTGAATTCCAACGTCTGTTTGGCCAAATGGACGAGCTGAAGAGACAGGGTGGACGAGTCTGACAAGTGCTGGAGTTACGAAGTGCCCAGAGGCGACTCTACTACTTGATTTCGAAGGAGAAGTCCTATCAGGAACCGACGTACCGGACTGTATGGGAGGCACTCCTGGACCTCAGAGAGAAGCTGCTAAACGCAAATGTTTTGATATAGGCGAATCATCCGAAACATGCTGGAAGTTCGCTTCAGGTTCACGGGAACCGAAACACTGGCCTGCAGCTGGAACCCGAGAGGACCGACCGAACACAGGACCGTGGATTGCTTCTTTTACCAAACTTCTGGTTCCAAGAAGGGCGTACTGTGTCCATTCAGACATGAGCGTTTCGGAACGAAACGACCTTAAGGAGGGGGGCAGCGTGCTAGTCCGGCCCTGGACGGCCGGGCATATTTACGTGAGATCTAGAACTGAGTCGTCCAGAAGCTTTCCAGAAACGACGGCATCAATTCAGTGGCGCCGGCAGAGTTACAGGCACAGTCAATAGAGTGCAGTGCAGTGGAAAGCAATACGCGACGTTCCAGTGGCGCGCGCGAAATAAATGTACTGTGACATAAATTAGTGAAGTGAATGACAAAAATAAATTAGTGTAGTGACTCCGTGACCGTAGATAAAATAGACTGTTAAGTACTAGGCTAGGCGTAGTGTATATGGTGTAGTGCAAATAAATAGTTAAATCCGTATCAAGTATTTTCTTGCCGCATCGGACTAAAGATTTGTAACAATATATTTATTTTGGAAGTCGCCGAAGAGAAATAGCTTCTGAAGATGATATCTACTCGTGGTGGCGAAACGTCAAGCCTTAACGCTAAACGACGCCGGCCTAAAAACTGAAGAACCACAAATTCATAACATACATATTATTTAGCACCACGATGTCGATAGAATACTCACCAATCATAAAAGATAATCAAGGCCTTCTTTCTCATATTGGAATGTTTGAATATATCTAAAACAGTGGCGCTTTTTTCATCCTTTTTCTTCACTTTTTCTTCTGTCGGTTTCAACAATACGTCCAACGTTTCATCAGAAATAGTCACCTTATTGTACTTTGCGGCATAATGAATCAGTCTTTTAGCCTCGTCTATACGGTTTTTCGATATCAACCATCTAGCTGATTCTGGGATGAACCTGCAAAACGACACCTTACCAACATTTATTATGTTTATACCATATATATGTGACATATTTATTATGTTCATACCATATATTTATCTGTCAAATGCAAGTATATTAAAATTTAAACAGCCGATCAAAGTACGGGCGTCCCGAAAACTATAAAAGGTACAAAGACGATGAATGTGGGATTAAACCCCGCATTTTGGATAGTTTGAGGGTGCCGAGAACAAATCCGGTCGCAATTTTGAGTTTCATTATCGTTTGACGAAAATACAAATTACAGAACTTTCAGATCCTCAAGTTTACCTAAAAAATTAAAAATCTTTATTTGGCTTTCTATTAAGAGTAAACCCCATGTTTTGGATAATCTGAGGGTGCTGATTACAAATCAGGTCACACTTTTGAGTTTCAATCTCGTGTGACGGAAATAAAAAAATCAGATACCTACATTCTCAGGTCTTCATCAGTTTTGCCTAAAAAATCGAAATTCCTTATTTGGCTTTCTACTACGATGAAACCTCGTGTTTTAGATAATTTGAGTTGAGGTCCAGTCGCATCTTTTAGTATTACAAATCTGGTCGTAGTTTTTAGTTTCAGTATCCTTTAACTAAAATCAAAAATTTCAGTTCTTTCAGCAGATTTGCAGGCTAAGGGCCAGTTTCTCAATGTCCAGTTAAAAGTGTCAGATAGGTAGCTGCCAGTTAGCGTTTCGATGGATACAACTGTCAGATAAGATTTACGTGAATTCGTAAGTTGAACCTTCAATTGTTTAAACAATTTATCTGATAGTTGACCATTAACTTCCAGGTAAATATTTAACTGGCCATTGAGAAACCGGCCCTTAGCTAAATAATTGAAAAATCTTTATTTGGCTTTCTATTAGCATGAAACCTCGTGTTTTGGAGAATGGAGTGCGCAGACTTACCTGAAAAATTGAAAATCTTCATTTGGCTCTCTATTAAGATTAAACTTCACGTGTATTGGATAATTTAATTTTAGGCAATAGAGTACTTGTAGTTGGTTGTTACTTGTAGAATATTTTTGTTTCTTTTCGTTTTTGAGATATTTTTGAAAAACCAAAACGGGTTTGGCAGTTTACAGCCGATCCACGAAAACGCATCATTTTGGTTTTTCAAAAATATCTCAAAAAAGGAGAGAAACAAAACCATTCTACAAGTGACCATAAACTATAAATACTATTACCTCAAGAGTTTCTCATTTAACCGTCTTTGTACCTTTTATAGTTCGAAAGATAGGTATCCATACTGTCGGCATCAATTTTAGACACCCTGTACACATGGATATTTCTTAGATGTACTTTTATACTTTATTACAGGTTAAACTAGGATGTTTCTGAAGAATCTGTTCGTTTTTTGGCAAAGTTATACCATTTATTTGCAATGAATATAATTAAAGAATTCACAATCAGTGGCGCGCCAAAAGGGCCCACAGAGCCCGCGGTGCTGGGGGGCCCCTGGAATCCGGGGCTCAGCCTCGACTACTCTCCGCAAGCTTTTTATATAGTAATAACTATAATATTTTATAGTGGTGGAATATGTCTATTAAATTGAATCTTTTGCCTTATCAGTAGCTATTTTATGGCAAAATTTGACAACTCACGACAACGTGTACCAGTGACGTATATAAACCCCCCCCCCCTGAAGTTAGGATTATAATATGCCAATATTATAACGTATGAAAATTTTTCCGATGCCCCCCCCCCCCCGAAATCGATTTCTATATACGCCACTGACGTATACGAACGTAGACTCCAAAACGACTATGGAACAAAATAGCAACGTTATGTATAATCATATTTTACGTAAAGTCTATGAATTCTTATTCTTCAAAACCTGGAACGAAAAAATACAAATATAAAGTTGAGGTCACATCAAATTTTTCTATCAATAAACCGATCTCAAATATCACCGTAGACAGTAGTTTCGTTTTCACCCAGCATAGGCAGTATATTTTTTTATGTAGATGAGGAGGCCTCGTGAAAAAAATTGCGGGGGCCCCCCGAAGACCTTGCCACGCCACTGTTCACAATTAATGAATATGAGGTGATCGCATATAACAGGCTCCAATGGCCTAAACTTGATGTAACCAATAGCCAATAGTGTCAATTTAAATTCAGCAAATGATCACGCGAGTTGGGTATTGGAAGATTGGAGTTAACACCCCACCCAAATAATCGTAATACATAGAAAAACAAAACAGGTTGAATAAACACGACTTTTTACTTCCCACACAGATAGGTGATCGCAAAAATTTTCGATTTCGAGATAATACGCTTTTTGGGCGTTTTATGATGTCTACATAACGAAAATCCACGTCACTCATTTCCGTCGGTCTGTCTGTCTGTCTGTCTGTCTGCCTGTCTGTCGGTCTGTCTGTTTGTCGCGTTTTTCTACCCTCGTAATCTCAGTAACCGCTGCATGGATTGTGATGAAATTTGGGCAGCGTTATGCTGTGGGGTCGTAGTAGGTAATGTTCCTATAATTTTGAAAATCGTTATACGGGGGGCGGAGTAATTAGCAAAAAACGAAAAATTTCAAATATGCCTCAAATTTCGTTTTTAGGCGTTTTAGGGGTCCCTGATCATTTTCTACTTTTTCTTGGGTGGGGGTGAATTTGGGGTGGTTGGGGGGTGGGGGGTTGTAATACTGAAAAATGTGTTGTATTCGTAATGGGCTGTCCATTGATATGTGAATGAAAAACCTAGCGGCATGATACACTTTTTTAGGTCCATCCGAACGTTGCATGCTTAATATAGAAACCACGGGACTTACAATTTGTGATGTACACATACGAGTATTGTTTTAGATCGTTCGATATCGCGTAACGCAAAAATTGTTCAATTGATTTTAATGAAATTTTGACATAGTATTACTCCCAAGGCGAGGATGGAAAATGCGTATGTTTTGAAAAAATCGGGTCAGTGGTCATAATAAAAAACTAAAAATATAAAAACACCACAAACTTTGTTTTTGGGCGTTTTAGGGGTTCCTGGTCATTTTCTAGACTTTTTGGGTGAGGGTGAACTTTGGGTGGTTGGGGGGTAGGGGGTTGCAAAACTGAAAATATTGTTGTATTCATAATAGTTTGTCCATTGACCTGTGGAAGAAATACCTAGCGGCATATTAAACTTTTTTAGGTCCATCTGAACATTGGCTTGCCTATTACAGAAGCCAATTTTGTGATGGATACATACGAGTTTGCTTTATTTTGTTCTATGTATATTGCGTAAAGCGAAAATTATTAAATTGGTTTTAATGAAATTTTGACACAAAACTTAGTACCGCGGCGAGAATGGGAAACGCGTCTGTTTTTGAAAAATCGTTTCATTGGCGCCGCTGCAATAATAAAAAAACAAAAAATCAGCTCAAACTTCGTTTTTAGATGGGTCGGAGGCTCTTGATCGTTTCGCATCGTCTAGTTCAAGCATGCCGAAAAAAACCGTGGCGCCCTAGTTCCTAAGGAGGGAGACGCAAGAAACTATTTACGAGGGTTTTTGTGTTGGATGTTGTTTTTGCAGGCGGATGGAAATTAGTTGCAAGGGGATTTTAGACTATAGCTTCATGCCATGGGAAAGCAATAAAATGGTTCATCATTATGTGTGGGAAGTACTGAGTCAATCAACTTGACTCCATTTTTAGATAAAGGGGCAAGCCTCGAGTTGACGAAAGATGATTCAGATAATATATATTAAATAATTATAGACGCCTTCTTAAAAAATTAAAAATATTATGGAGCTAAAATAAGAATCAGAGGATTAGAAATGTATATACTTACCACCAATAAATGAGAAATATCACTCCAGGAAGTGTGAGCCCTAACTGCAGCGTTCTCCAGTTTGTGATGTACATTGCAAACGCGGCTGTTAACATGTACCCCACTGAGAAGAACATGTGACAGACCGTTCCTGCTATCGTCCTTTTAGATGGCCCAACCATTTCTAAACCTACATGAAAAAAATGTGTATGAACCAAAAAATGTTGATGTAACATGTCGCTGCCATCTTTTGGTTTTGGAACGCTCGTTCAAAATTAAAAGGTGGTCAGGTTCTGGGTCTGCCAATATGTTTGACAATGAAGTTGTTATAACTCCTAAAAATTGCATAATAACATGCGTATCTATTATCTGTCTCAAGGACAGGACTGAAGACTATATTATTTTAAAAAACTATTGCAGACAACATACTGTTCGCAATAGGTCCTTCAACCTATTTAACAACATGATGGTTTGCTTTGCTATTTCTAAGCTTTGGTATGCAAGGAGTTTACTACTAGCTGTTTATTAACACCCGTATCGTATGCACCGTAAGTCAGTTGCGCGATTAGTTACGTAAACCTGGAATAGATTATTTGTTTACTATGCACCGCAAGCTGGCAATTTTTACACTGTCACTGTCAAAGTAGACTAATCTGTTAGCTAAATAGTGCAGCTGGATGCATCTGTGTTATAATGACCCATAACTTACCTATAACATATGCAACTAAGAAGACTCCGGATGTAGTAGCTCCCACTACCATCCTGGATAAAGTGAAGGTCCAATATTCTGGAGATATAGCAGCTAGAATACCGAATATTAGTTGGGTAACTAGGGATATGAAAAAAGTTTTCTTTCTACCATACCTGCAAAATTATATTAAGCGTTACACATGCAATACTAAGGTAATTTCACTGCTAAAAACAGTGTCATAAGTTCCATTTTTAAGGCTCAAGAACAAATTTTAAGTTTCTTTCAGAAATGCTCACCTATCGGACATCTCTCCAAAAACTATGGAACCTATCATAACACCCACCATAAACAGGGCGTTGGAAGTAGCTATGAGGTAGGCTTTTTTGCATGTTAGCTCATACTGAAAAGACAACAGATTACACTATGAACCATACAATTAATACTAACAGAAGTATTGTTTTCCATTATTCGGTGACAAAATACTTTTTGCGATATAAAAAGTATTTTCCAGGAATTCATTTTAATTCAAATAATTAAAATTAACAATATTATAAAATGATCTGGAACTGAAATTGTTAAGAATTGTGTCTTCTGGGCTTGTAAGAAGTATTCATATACTGCTTCAGCTGGGATTTAAAGTAATGGTTTCTATGCTAAAGTATATAAACACATATTTGAATCACGCTGTATATAGAATGAGTAAAGAGAACAGCTGCAATGTGTCTACAAGAGTCCATAACGAAAGTTAATTAGTGTACAAATATTTCATAACTGATGCTAATGAATCGTCTTGTTTTGTGATAGTTTGCCAACTAATTATTAATAACATAAATTAATAATAATTTAATGGATAGTATGCAAATACAAATTCTCTCTATCCTCAGTTAACTTCAATTGACCCACTAACGAATGAAGATTTTAATTGATCGTTAAATGGGTTGTTCTAATACTTTTTCATTCTCTGAGAACACACACGACTTGAAAAATTAAATGCTATACCTAGATAGATTTCGAATAAATTATATGAATTAAAGCACCAAAAGCAGTATTATATTAAAGTGGTCTAAAATAATTATTAGCAAAATATTAGCATATCCGCAAGATGCCTATTTTTGCAAAGCCAGCAATCTGTATACCTACTCCAACCAGATATTTTGGTATAAACTGGATATTTTGCCTGATTAATTGTATTTTAGGGTTTTAATATAGTGAAAACTAATTAGAAAAATATGAGAATAATATTTACATTACATTATAGTTCTAAATTTAGTTGAACGACGCATCTATTAAACTGACATTAATTTCAAAGATAAAAATAACTTTGGTAATTATAAGTATGCCCAGAAAGAATCTTTTTATATAGCACTATGCAGGCTAATTAAAAATAAATCAATTTTTTCCATTTTGTCATTTAACTTATAGATTGCTAAAATATATTTCTCTAGGACTGTTCCAAATTACGGTTCTATCACCGTCCCAGAACTGTTTTCATCATGCCCCGCTCATTTCGTGATTCTACAAGAATTCGTCGTTGACAAGAATCGTTTTTAGAACTGTAAAATGGGCGGGGCATGACTAAAACAGTTCTGGGACGGTGATAGAGCCGTAATTTGGAACAGCCCTATAATCTTTCTTTTACCTCTATAACAGTCGTATATCCATACACAGTATGATCAAAAACATAGGGACCATCACATGGTACAGATTGATTGTTCACAAGAACATCACAGGAGGCATATGTGTGATGCAAGTAATCCCATGGATAGTTTTTTTCTAATACTGATGTGTTGAGTTGGTATGTGGCATTTTCTAGCTCTTCTGGAAGCCGGCATCTGAAATAATGAGATCGATTCAATATGGACAAGATAGAAAATAAAAAAAAACCGCGTATCCAGTGTCAATAAAATCGACTTGACATCGTTTAATTCTTACTTTTTTTGTTCAAATTTGGCCAGGTTGGTTTTAATCCATTAGAATCAGCTATTATAACATAATTATAATACCTATACACACTGAAAGTATATAAAAATCTCAGAATGGGTACAGCGGTCACTGAGATTACGTGGTGATACGGAGCAAACGCAACGACAGATGTGCGTGATTTTACTGGATGCAAAAGCTTCAAAAAAATCCTCAAATTTAAAATTACTTTTTTTTGTACCAATAGGGTGGCGATTCTGTAACTCTAAGCGAAGCGATAGCGACATTCTTCCAACGCTTTCGCTCGTTTCGGTATTCCATAAATGTCTTCGTTACGACTCGTATATAACAATAAGGTCCATCTTTTCAATATTCTTCCGGATCAAATAAAACAATGTAATAGTCAGCAATTCAAAATAAGATTAAAACATTTTTTCTTAAAATATATTGCTTTTATTCCGAGAGAGAATTTGTGGAAGAAATAAATAGAAATGGGATGCCGCCTTGAATGTTTTACTGGAGCACACTATACGTATAAAGCTGTTTGTCAATCCGCTGTTGTTCATCCTTTATATTTGTTAGCTATATGCGTTATGTGAAATGTCTTTTACTTTTATTCTTGTATTTTATTTTCTTGTTTTTTGGACCTGCTACAATTTGTATTATTTGTACTTAAATGTAGCCAAATAAATATCTATCTATCTATCTAACGAACGCAGACGAACGTTATAAGCGATAGCGAAAGAATTTGGATCTCGTTCTCGTTTGTCAACTTTTGACGTTATTATTGCTTTGTGTCAAAATGACAATTCGCTTAAATTTATTTGTATAGTTAATTACTAGCAATGAATCGAAGAGAAAAAACCTTCGCAATGGTCGGCATTGCCGGATTTAGCAGAGTCTCATCCAGAGATATTTGAGCCAACTCGTGAATGCTCGTGAGTCATCGAGCTCCATGCAAAAGCGTAACGAAGCGTTAAACGTTGATTATGGAATGCCGTCAAAAATCGTTTTCGCAAAAGATTAGCTTCCCTTTCGTCTGCTTTCGTTACTATAGCGAAAGTTACAGAATCGCCACACAGAGCATCTTGCTTGATCAAAATACATACCGAATACAAAATATAACTTTATTGTACATGCCATCACTACACTGGCTACGGTCTTCTACTGGCTGTCAGTGGCTGACGATAACCTAACCTTACTTTATCTTATCTGCTATATAACAAAATATTTATGTTTTGTTTATACATTTATTACTCTCTCTTTTGAATAAACCGCTGTGATTCATTGTGTTTTTAGTGTTTAAAAGAATAAACGTAACGATGAAGTGTCCACAAATAAGACAAAAAACTTGCCTAAAAAATTAATAGCAATTTTTTTTAAATAATAAATCTTTACTACACTGTAGCCCAGTAATATAAAATATAAATTATGTATTACATAGTAATCAGGGAGAAAAAAGATCAAGATACACCAGCTGTGTCAGAAGTGGTTAGAAATGCATATTCATCAAATGTCTTCCCATCATGGCAAAATGCTTTCTTTAGCGAGGTAAGAACAAATCAATTAACAATTAATTCTCAACAATTCACTTGGTATCGAAAGTCAGAGGTGATTCAAGTTTATTCATATATTTATAAATATTGCTATACCTGCATAATACTCTAAACCTTTGAAAGGTTATGCATTTGAGTCTACATGCATTGGAAGCAGTACATGTACGATTTGAGAAGAATACTGAATAATATTTTGCACATACAGGTGATAGACAGATCAGTGCTACACCAAATTTACTTTAGTCTGTTGCCGCTCTTGCAAATTTTCAACTAATTTATTATTTTTTCTTTCACAAATGAGATAAATCACTTTACGACAACATAATTTTGTTACCTCCTAAACTTCTCTAAAGCTATGGCATTTAATAGTACTGTAACTCCAACTTATTCCTACTTTTTCCTTCTCTTTTTGCTGTGATCTCGCCATCTTCACCACTTCCTCTTAACAGGACTGACTATGGTACCTTTATACTCTAATTTTGTCACTCTAAAAGCCAAATATGTTTCCTTCAGTAGGATAATTATTGCAGTGATAATATTGCCCAGTGGTACAGCACGTTAGTTGAGCTTATCTCAGTAAAAATTAAGGTAAATAAATATGCATGAGATTAGCTTGTATGGAATAGCTTCATTTAGAAAATAGAAATTAACATAGGAATGGAGCGATTTTCATATACAACATAAGGAATTGTTATCAGACTAGATAATTATTATATACCTAACTAACATAACCTGAATTCCATCTATTTTGCATGGAAAAATAATATGATTATATTTCTTTTCTTCCAGGTGACATTCCAGATGATTATTATTACCAGTGCCTTAATGTTCATAGTACTTGGTATACCTTTACTATATTGCCTTGTATCTATACCTATAGTACTAATTGGTAAGAGACAAAAAACTACAATGTTAATATTTTGCTGACCAAGAATACTAACCCAGGTAATTTCAGGTACATATATTTTGATCTATGGCACAATTTTAATGAAAGTAGCACAGCTTTTATATGAAAAAAAGGAACTGAAGTGTTGGGTAGCTGAAGCCTATGAACCTTTATTTTTCACAAAAAATCCAAAAGGATGTTGGTACAAAATATTAACAGAAGAGGAATTCCAAAATGAAGAAAAACCTGAAGCTTGCAGTAGGAAAGTAAGTGCTAAGTGTAGTAGATACCAAAGAATTTTTGAAACATAGAAAACCAGAATTTTGTGCGATTTTATAATCTGGATGATGCTTACATACAATGAAATAGACTGCAAGAACTAGAGGCATGTTGGTCAAAAAATAAAGCAGTTCTTAATATGATACTGCAGGAGAGTACCATTTCTGGACAGACAAAGTTGAAATGATTTTTGCATAATAGGCATAATATCCAATTCAATTTTTTTCTGGATATATTTCCCTTCCGTGTAATGACACAGGTACAAAAGTGCAATTAAAGTATTAATACAATAATAAAATATTAAAGTATTAATACAAAAGAAAGAACATATTGGGAATACATCTTTTAGTTCAAAAGCCCATTATTAAACCACATAGAATTAATAGTAAATCTTGTTTGAATTTGAGTATATTACCAGCTTTCTTTCAGAAGTCTACCAGACTGTAATTATATATTTCAGATTGTAGGGACAGTTTCAGTGATGAAGCATTTCCAAAAAGAGGATTGGGCATGGCTATACAGACTGGCTGTTGAAAAAAGGTAAGTGAATGCGTCATCTTTGTGTTAGAAAAATGTTTATAACAAACACTGCAAAGTTTAACGACTCGCCATATCCAGTTTTTTCCAATTTGTCACATGTTGGCAGATGGCTGGATGTAGTGTTTGCAGAAAAAGGGTATTAAAATACAAACATAAAATTAAATGATATAAATATGCAGTTACAGAAGAAAGGGGATTGGACTGAAACTAGTAAAAACTGTGCAAGAGTGGTGTAGGGAAAACAAATTCAACAACATAGAGCTAGTAATCACAGAATGCCATGAGGGACCTCGACAGCTGTTTGATGATGCAGGGTGTGTATAATGACTGAATTTAATGAAATGCCACCATCCTAATATCAAAGTCTCTGTTAAAGAGAAACAAAAAAATCTGGCATCTGCGGGATTCGAACCCCTGTTTTCTGCGTCTACGCCGCATTGTACTAGCCATTAGCATTACATAGATGTAAAAAAAGAGACAATAAGAGTATATAGTCAGCAAATCTTTGCAAATTTCGGCCCCCATTCAGTACATGGGCTAGACTAGAACAGGATTATGTACACCGGATATACTAGGGTTCTTAAAAATAGCAGTTCTATTGCATAGCAAAGCCTCCTGTAAATAAATGAGATCAGTGACTTAGTAATTGATAATTCAAACGAATCAAACACCGATCAATAACTTGATGATGTCAATTCTGATGGATTATTTCCTTGGCAACCTTGTACGCCACAATATCTATGCACATTTGATAAAAATGTAGAAGTTTCAATGTTCATAATCTCCAAATTTTGTTGTCTTGCCACTTATCCACTCAAGCGGGTAACTTGTGCTCCCTACAAAACTCCGATAAACGATCCCAGGCTGGTATCGCTACTTTTGTATCGAGAATAATTATATAATTATTGAGGGGTGTAATCAATTTCACAAAATTCTCTGTACGAACCAAACGCGCCGATGAGGCTAAAAAATATCGAGTTGGTACCGGTATCGATATTTTCATTTTCGCATCTCTACCCAAACTTCACAGCCGTAAAATCATCCATGAATCCTCCCAAGGTCAAATTTTGTGGGAACCATTTTTATATAGAAAATACTCAGAGATATTATGCTGGTTGTTTATTATGCTATGGTGGAATCTTTTACGGGGTAAAAAAGCTGAAAAGTGTTAAATTGGTTAAGACAAATCAGCTACAAGCTCTACTGTGCTTGAAAACAAGACAAATCGCTAACGCAATACGGTGGATGGTGAAAATGCATGTTCGAATCCAACAAATACCAGGTTTATCGTGGTTTTTTCTCCTACAATGGCCTTTTTTTGTTCAAATTGCAAATTTACGACAGAAAATAACGATGCATCTTTATACCTTCCTGCATACAATTTTTCTCTATTTCAGATTTGAAGTGAAGCAACTATACCACAAGAAACTATTCACGAGCGTTGTCACATTACAGATGTTTCAGTTGAGATGTACGGTTCGACCAGTATTTTAGACTCACTATTTTACGTATACCTATCAAATTTATTAATTTTTATATATGTATTTATATCTTATAATCATATGCGCATTGAAGATTTTATACAGATATTTTTACTAGGATATAAAGAGTCTAATGTACTAAAATAATGATAGACGATAATGCATTGTTTTTCATTAATATTCATGTCTTATTGTTTCATTTTCTGAAGCAGTATATCATAGTTATTTCGGTATTGTAATGCTATTTCCTCTTGTGAGACTGAACCTTATGAACAGATATTTCGATATTTGTAATTCAATTGGTCGTTTATGTAAAACAATTGGAAGACCTGATAATCATACAAAAGTGGTTAGGTGATTGAAAACTGTTTTGAACTGAAGTAAATAAACATGTGCGAAAAAAAATCATCACCTTTGTAATATCTTAGTTCTGGCAAAAAATTGAAGTATTTAGAGGTTGAAATACCAAAAAGCATTCCTTCCAAAAACTCTGACTGAGAGTAATACGTAATAAAATGCTGTAGGTCCTAAAAATGGCTTGAATATACTCAATGTACAAACCTCATTTGCAAATAGCCCCTAAAAGGGTTAGGGAATTAATAAATGCACTGAAGCAAGGTCATAAGCACCTTTTAAGGTTTTTTTAAGACATAGTTTGCACAATATAATCAGGCACTTTCAGGCAGTTGAAGCACTTTTTTGTGATTCTATTTAACAAGTGCCCTCCAGAGACTAGCCATAATAGGGGCGGGCACTAGGTCGATGTTGCCCTGGATGAGTGGCCTTAGAAGGAACTGGCAACAGCCTTGTTAGGGAGACATTTTGGTGGAGGGTCTCACAGGCCATTGCCGGGTGAACTGACATTTGTCACTCATGAGAGTGGTGGGGAACCCCATGTGTGCCAGATGCTGGGAGGAGGACGAAACAGCGTTCCACTTCCTGGGCAGATGTGGTGTGTATCGCAACCTCAAGATTCAGATATTCAGCACGACGGAGTTCAGGGAGGAGTCATTATACTCAGTGAGAACCTATGCCAAGATCTTCAAAATATTCGGCGAAATTAACAAGAAAATTGGTTAAGGCATCACAAAACCTTTACCCTCTAAGGCCCAGTTTCACAATCGTTAGTTAACTAGTGGTCAAAAGAAAACTAGTGGTTAACGAGAATATTCCATTTCATATTCGACAGTTTACGTCAAAAGCTCTGGTCAACCAGTAGTTATGTTAACCCAAGGACAAGGTATGGGTTATCTTTAGGTTTGTTGTAGTCAACCGATGACAGCTTTGGTGGTTACAAAAGCTTGGATTTTGACACTGACGTCTAAGACGTCGATGGATTTTGATTATACTCTGTAATGATATAAATGAAAAATATGAAAAGAAAGGTTAGGTTTTTCTTTGTCAAAGGGTTAGGTTGTATCCACGGAACACCATTATGGCAGTGCTCTGAAACCAATACGTGGTGCCAACATAAAGATAAATAAGCTTTACCATTGGTTTCCTTTGTGAAACAGAGCTCCCCGATAACTACTGGTCAACTTCCATCTGTCGGTTGAGTGATTACCAGAGGCAAAGATCCAGAGGTTACCAATGATTGTGAAACTGGGCCTAAGAGGTTCTAGCGTTCGAGAAGATTAAAGCATGCTTTTTGCACAAGCTTACCTATGACCAGGCAAAAATATTGACCACTTAACTTAATACGTTACATTTCAATATACCTTGTTGAAAGCACGAGTGCTTAAAAAAAACCATGCTAGTATATCTTTTTTGCGTTCATTCTTTGTAACGCTAATTTTTGTGATAAGAACACACTGTGATTACTTAGATACAATGTATAGCAAAATGATGATGCGGATATCCCAAATGTGAATGCTCGAAAGTTGACACTGTTGACAGCTTAATTCAACCCATCGGAATGATGAAAACTTAAGTGTCAGAGTGCAGTTATTAAGTAATTACGAATTCACTTACCTATACGATGGTTCAGCAATAAGAAATACATTTCCTAGCTTATGGAAGGCACATGAGATGGCTGGAATACATAGTAGTAGGTAGATCCTTCGTTGATATTTCCCGAAATCCCCAAGAAGCGGAATGACGTCGTCATACCCCATTTTATGGGCACTATTTCGATTAGTATGACTGAAAGGTTATAAATACCATTTAGAACAAACCATGTATTTGAAAGAGAATGCGCGTGTGCTGAAGTTTTGAACCACCTCAAGCGACAGTTGGTTGAGGCAAAGAGATCGTACTTAAGCTGTTCCAACGAAGTAACAGCAATCTACGAGGGCACCAATTCTATTTAAGGAAGGAAGCCTTCAGGACCACAGTACGGCAGCACTTTATTCCCAATAGAATTTTCGACCGCTGGAATAATCTACCAGGATTTTAAAAACAATTTGGAAAAGTTAGTAGTTAGTGATACTCTAATTACTACCTCAATACCCCCTGTACTCTTATTTTATGTTATGTTCCTATTCTGGTTTTATAGCCTCCAGGCTCAACCCTTATCTGTTTATTAATAATAATAATATTATTGACTCGACGTCATTGTTGATTGTCGGAGCAGTCGTGGACCTTGGCTCTTGTGCCATAGCATCACTTTGTAAGTCAAGTCTGGGCACCCAGGAGCTAGACAACCTCAAAGTAAGAAAGGTGGACAGCAAAGTTGGGGAAGAAAATATTTGCAACAGGAGGCGGTTAGGCAAAGAATTGAGATGAATTTAGAACTTAACAACATTGTGATGGCGATTTTGAACATACTATCAAAGAGTGATTTTTGAGAAGTGGATAAAACGAACTCGTATCTCTTTCCATTGTCTCGCAGAATTGAAAATACAGCAGATTTCAGCAGAATTGTATTGTATCTCTGCAGAAAATTAGCAGGATTAGACATTAACAAATTATCTGCGTTTCACTTGGGTAGTCAGGCCAGAAATGATAAAAAACTCTACCATTCATAAATAATGTAGGTACGATTTCTTCTTGCTATGCTGGCAACAACAACAATTTAGGAGAATCGCTTATCAATAGATTCTGGAACTCGACGATACTATAATGTATTTCCTTGCGGTAAATATTTGCATTGCAACTCATTTACTGTAATCAAACCCTCTCCACGAGGGCATACTTTTTAGATGGTCTAAAAGGGATTTAAAATAATGTACGGTAATTTGTCAAAAGTTTGGCTACAATTCTTTCTAAATTTCCAAATTGGTTCACGAAGCTGATATACAAAAGATTGACTCCGAATATTGGGAGCTTAAATTGAATAAAGCAGTAGCCGATCTGTTAGAATCGGGAGGAAGTTCCAATCCTTCACCAATCAATACAGAAAGATTTTGGGGCCACATTTCTAAAACGAACAATGCTGAGGGACCTAAAAAGTATCCGAATTTAGTTGATTTTGCAAAGGCCATGATGATTCTGCCTATGTCAAATACGGCTTGTGAGCGCCTATTTTCACAAATGAATAATATTAAAACTGACCTGCGGAACAAATTTAAAAATGAACGTGTTGCTGCCAATTTACATGTGAGACAGGCAGTAAAAGAACAGGGTGGATGTGTAAATTTTATTCCATCAAATAGTATGATAAGAGGCGCTCAGAGCTTGACGGTTTTATATAAAAATAACAATAAGGACACGATAGAAAAGTAGTTTATTATTTTGTATGAATTGTTAATAAATATTTTACAATAATATTTTTGTTTTTTTTTATACAAATATTCGGTCGTCCTGCACTTTAGGGGCACCGCTGGAACCCACGTAAGAACCATTGGTTTGCTCAAGATACAGGTATTGGCCATACATCGAATATGAACAATATCAATCAGAAAAAACTTGACAACGAAGCCTCCAATTGGAGAGATCGGTCGTGCGCGGACGTCTGCGCAGAAGTCAGATAATGGCATAATGCAATGGTCACACGTCACATATTTTGGTGCGTGGTGCCCCTAAAGTGCAGGATAAAATAACCGAATATTCATACGAATAACTAACTTAATATGTCAGCGGAATTTTGCCATTAAAAAAAGAAAAGTTGGCAGACTAGCAGAATTTAGGCGAGCCGTTGGCAGAATCTTCAATTTAAATCTGGTCACACTGTGCTCCATCGTCTGGTTCTGCCGTGCATAAATCGTTATCGTTATCCCCAAACCTGTCGATTTGGCGCTAATACTGTTGAGGCTTTTCCAGGTCTTCCGTTCCAGTTATGATCCGATAGGGAGGTTTTCAGTTGGGTTCCAAGTTGGTATGTTGTTATCTGTTAGTCACCGCTTTTACAGTACCTCTCTGGTTAGATACTGATCTGTAATCTGGATGCTGGGGGTTTGTGCCATTTAAGAGTATTTTGGAAGTCGCCGAAGTGAAATAGCTTCTGGAGATGTCATCCACTCTTGGTGGCGAAACGTCAAGCCTTACCGCTAAACGACGCCGGCGTAAAAACCCAAGAACCACAAATTCACAAAAAATTAATGTTAAACGTTCAATTGGAAACATGGATGGAAGTATACTCAACAAATAATATAGAAGATGCTACAAATTTACTCATATAGAAAATTCAGCGTTTGATAGCAGCTAGTACAAACAAAGCCAAAATTAAACGGCATGAAAAAGCTAGAAATCCTTGGATAACAATAGGGCTAATAAAATCTGCGAACAAAAAAGATCATCTCTACAAAAATATGAAATCGTTTCCAACCACAGCTAACTCTGATGCCTACAATTAATACAATGTTCTTATTAAACTAACAAGAGAAGCAAAACGGAATAATAATTTAAAAAAAATACATGACAACAAAATAGATCCAAGAAAACTTTGGTCAGTAATAGATGACTTGACTAAAGAAGAAGAGAAATAACATTCCAGAAATCAGAAACGTTGATGGAACATTAACAAAGGATAGGCAAGAAATACCTGATGAATTTGTTGAATGAATAAGGACCAGAGGCTATCCAGCACGGAATGTGGCTGGTGCATAGGCCACACGATGGGCCTTTTTGCGCCTCTATCCGCGCTAGTTCCTAAGACCTGCCCTTTTGGCAAAGGCAAGTACATTCTTAGGTCCTATCTGTTTTATCTCTATTGGTTCCAAGGTTCTTGAGCCCAGCATAGTCTACCTGTGATAACCCAGGGTTTCACAGCGACACAAGATGTGTGCCGAGGATTCTCTCTCTTCACTACACCACGTGCACGTTGGGTCGTTGACCACCCTTATCACGAACAAGTGACGCCTGAAGGTGTTGTGACACGTTAATAGGCCTACTAGCAATCTCAAGTTACTCCTATCCAGAGAGAGACAAAATCGTCTTATTCTCTCTGCAGGCCCTGCTAATAGTTCCCGAGCTTGACGGGGATGACCATAGATGTTATTCCATCTCAGAAAGTGTTGATTCTGGATCCACTCTCCAGTTGTTTACCTAATCAAGTTTGCAGATAGTCCTAAGGCTGGTTCCGGGCCCACAAAACTGTTGCCAGATGATCCGCCATTTCGTTACCCTTTACCCCAGCGTGCCCAGGTACCCACATCAGTGATACATTGTGTTTAGCTGAGATGTCGTCAAGAGCCCTCCTGCACTCCAGGACCAGTCCCGACGTTATTTTCCAAGCACTCAGTGCTTTGATGGCTGCCTGACTGTCAGAGCAGATAGTAATCCGCCTCATAGACCCGTCAATTTCCCGAACACGATCAATTTGTTAGTTTTTTTTACTAGTGTGGGAGAAAACTTGGCGGATAGTATTAAAAAAAGGATTCAGGGAAGATTTACAACAGAAGACGTCAGTCGTTCAGGAATACAATTGGCTATATCTTCTCTATTTGAGCAAAAATCATCACTTGTTCCATATCATCATATTTTAGTCCTTGAAGAAGCTCATCCTTAGCCAAAAACTCCTTATTCTCTCACGTTTGTATTGTATGGATAGAATTAGACTGCCTAATTTCTTAGATGATAACATTAAGAGTAACACTTCCTCTTTATTATGCCTCCGATTAACATTATGAATTGTTATTGTGTATTTTTTTTCGCACACACATTTAGACCATTTATATAGACTACAAAGTCGTCAATCATTATTTTGTTCACTACTACAAAGATTGATGACTGAAAAGCGGTTTTCGATAAAGCATGCGTTTTTATGTAACAATATCTTGAAACAACTTAGTATTTTCGAAACTTATCATGGCAATCCGACATCTTAAAATACCGTTAGTAGCATTTCGGCTGTTTCTGTTGCTTTCTCATAGTCCAAAAGATTTTACAGAAAATTAATCTGTGAATGGATAATTATGACGATGACATTAATTTCCATTTTTTCCGATGATTTGTACATACATACTTTGTGATAAACTACACAACCAGCCGAATATAAGTATCCATTCATACATTCCAACAAAAATGCTGTTTTATTCATGGGCTTTAGCGCCATATATCTGAATTATAAAAATAAAATCCAGCAAATTGAATTAGAATCTAACCTCCGCCTTGAATTGTTATCTCAAGGTTGTGACCATTTTATTTGCTCATTAGAAAACAAATATACCATTTAATATCCAAATTTTTCGTTCAAATTACGAAATCATCAAAAAAATTATAGAAGAGAATGTCCTGCTGCTGCTGAGAATGGATCTATAGAAGGTCAAGGAGAAGAAGAAGAAGAAGCAAATCATTGAGAAGTGTACAAATATAACAGTCCAAAGTGAGACAGCAGTGAAATTAGGTTAGGCAAAATTTTAGTGTATATTCAATGCCAATATCATAATCATTCTATTATTTACGCTTTTACAATGCTCTGTATTTTTTTATTTATTTTTTGTACTATACAATACAAATATTGCCACCTCGAAGGCTAGGCCTTGTGTGAGGTATTGGCTTGACATACTGAAATTGTACATTGTAATTTAGCGAACCTATCTTTAGCTGCTCTCTCTCTCTGTCTTTGGAGTGATATCTTTGTACGCATTTCAACGGTGTTCACTTCACGATCTTCAATTTATGACATTAGAGTGCGTAGAACATAAACATATTAAAAATCTTAGACATCGGAATTTTCAGGATTTTCAGATTTTTTCCTCTGTATCATAGTTAAAACAACATCTGTTGAAATATACTTATATACTTTCCTCATTTCTCAAAGTACATGTTTAACAATAAATTATTTGTTCGCTTATTCCAAATTATTCTATTAAAACACATTGTTGGACACTCTGCTGGCCGGGAGGCTTCATAATATGGCACCTCAAAACATTCCCATTTTTTCTGCGTTTGTAACATGATTTTCTTTATCAACATATTTGAGGGGTATTTATTTTTGACTCTTTTTTTCCATTTTTGAGGTTTTTGGCGACAATAAATAAGACGGCTATATTCGTCGTATCATATCACAGCTGACTTTATGTTCTAGAATGGCAACCACGCGGCTATAGCCGTCTGATCAGTGTAATCGTAAAATACATCTTGTGGGAAGAAAAGGATAATTTTCGAGACAAAAACTAAAGAAAAACAAAATTTTATTGTATCAAATTTATAAACAAAGATGCATCTCTCAGAATATAGACGGTATCAAAACAAAAAATCAAAATTATTAGCTAACAGAGGTATCCCCGAACAAAACGGACTTCAGACACAAATTTATGTTTGATGCCACTCTTCAAAGCAGTCTGGATACAACGTACCTACTAAACATATGAAGACATGGAAACCAAACAAAAACACACTCGCAATATGGCAGCTATACACATTGTCAATGCATGACATTGGAAGTTATGGACGGCTGTTTTACCTATGCGCCTTGAAACATGAATAGTTGGGTTAGAATTTGGCAATTTCAGAAATGAAGAGCTTCACGTTATGGCACGAACATTGCTTAAGAAGGCAAGTATACCGACATTCTAACGGTTGTCGCCATTCTTCCGTAACAAGCAGATAACTTTTTGACTGATATAGCCGACGTCGCGTATCACGATCACTCCCCGCAGACGGCTATAGCCGTTGTGTCCAACAACGTGTTAAGTGGCCGAAACGTTAGGAGAGAGTTTATATTTCAAAAAAGAGGATTCAATTGGTGTAACATGATGGATGGGATCCACAACCACAGAAGTTTAGAAATTAGATTATGATCATTCAGTATTTTTCCAAAAGTTGTTCAGGGACGACTGTGATTTTTTTAAGTTCATTCAGTTACCGAACTACCGAATCCCGTGATTTTCAATAAAATAAAAAAATCCAAAAATCCTTAATTGTACGGAACCAGATTTGCAATTTTGCACATTCCCGGATATCATGAATTATAGATTTCTGTTTTTATGGAAATGCATTATCATTTCACATTTGCCCTGTACAATTACAGTAATTCAATATCCAAACATAACTCGATATTAAATGTTTTATTTATAATTCAGTAAGGTCATATTACTTGTGGTCAAGAAATGTTTATATTTAAACAGAATACTGTAAACAGTAAAATAGTAAATAGATAATAGTAAATCTAATTCGGCGTGTTGTTTATAATTAGAGGAATGATTAAATAACAACATACAAGAATATCTAGATAATAGTGCAGTAATACGAAATTAAATCTCTTTTCCACTATATGAATTTTTTTTAGTATCCAATTCTACTCTAAAATATTAACTTGAATTGGATGTGAAAGTTTTAACCAGTTAAGTCCAAACATATTTCTTCTTTCTACTGTTGTCACTGGAATTGTTATTAATTATTTGTAATAGCTTAAGAACGTTCATCATCGTTATATCTGGATTCCTATTGGGACGAAAACTCGTAACGTGTATAGTTTGAGGGTGCCAATTTCAAATCTGGTCGTTGTTTTGCGTTCAGTCTCAGGTAAAAAGACCATAAATTTTCATACACTCAGATTTTCAAGTTTACCCAAAATATCTAAAATCGTAATCTGACGGACGAAAACTCGTAAGATGTATAGTTTGATGATACCAATTTCAAATCCGGTCGTTGTATTGAGTTTCAGCCCCAAGTAAAGAAAATCGAAAATTTGCAGACCCTCATATCTTCAAAGTTCACCCTAAATGTTTAAAATCGTTATCTGGCTTCCTATCAGGATGAAAACTCGTATCGTGTATAGTTTGAGGATGTCAATTTCAAATCCCTCCGTTTTTTTGTGCTTCAGCCTCAGGTAAAGAAGATCCAAAATTTGCAGACCCTCGTTCTTCAAGTTCACCCTAAATATCTAAAATTGTTATCTGGTTTTCTATCACGACGAAAACTCGTATGATGTATAGTTTGAGAGTACCAATTTCAAATCCGGCCGTTGTTTTGAATTTTACCCTCGAGTAAAAAAGATCGAAAATTTGCAGACCCTCATATCTTCAAAGTTCACCCTAAATATTTAATATCGTTATCTGGCTTCCTATCATGACGAAAACTCGTATCGTGTATAGATTGAGGGAGCCAATTTCAAATCCGTCCGTTTTTTTTTGAGTTTCAGCCTCAGGTAAAGAAGATCGAAAATTTGCAGACCCTCATATATCTTCAAGTTCACCCTAAATATCTAAAATCGTTATCCGACTTCTTATCAGAACGAAAACTCGTGTGATGTATAGTTTGAGAGTATCAATTTCAAATCCGGTCGTTGTTTTGAGTTTCAGCCTCGAGTAAAAAAGATCGAAAATTTGCAGACCCTCATATATCTTCAAGTTCACCCCAAAATATCTAAAATCGTTATCCGACTTCTTATCAGAACGAAAACTCGTATGATGTATAGTTTGAGAGTATCAATTTCAAATCCGGTCGTTGTTTTGAGTTGCAGCCTCGAGTAAAAAAGATCGAAAATTTGCAGACCCTCATATATCTTCAAGTTCACCCTAAATATCTAAGATCGTTATCCGACTTCTTATCAGAACGAAAACTCGTATGATGTATAGTTTGAGGGTATCAATTTCAAATCCGGTCGTTGTTTTGAGTTTCAGCCTCGAGTAAAAAAGATCGAAAATTTGCAGACCCTCATATATCTTCAAGTTCACCCTAAATATCTAAGATCGTTATCCGACTTCTTATCAGAACGAAAACTCGTATGATGTATAGTTTGAGGGTATCAATTTCAAATCCGGTCGTTGTTTTGAGTTTCGCCTCGAGTAAAAAACATCGAAAATTTGCAGACCCTCATATATCTTCAAGTTCACCCTAAATATCTAAAATCTTTATCTGACTTCTTATCAGAACGAAAACTCGTATGATGTATAGTTTGAGAGTATCAATTTCCAATCCGGCCGTTGTTTTGAGTTTTAGCCTCGAGTAAAAAAGATCGAAAATTTGCAGACCCTCATATCTTCAAAGTTCACCCTAAATGTTTAAAATCGTTATCTGGCTTCCTAACAGGACGAAAACTCGTATGATGTATAGTTTGAAGGTATCAATTTCAAATCCGGTCGTTGTTTTAGTTTCAGCCTCGAGTAAAAAAGATCGAAAATTTGCAGACCTTCATATCTTCAAAGTTCACCCTAAATATTTAAAATCGTTATCTGGCTTTCTATCACGACGAAAACTCGTACGATGTATAGTTTGAGAGTTCAAATCCGGCCGTTGTTTTGAGTTTCAGCCTCGAGTAAAAAAGATCGAAAATTTGCAGACCTTCATATCTTCAAAGTTCATCCTAAATATTTAAAATCGTTATCTGACTTCCTATCAGGACGAAAACTCGTATCGTGTATAGATTGAGGGTATCAATTTCAAATCCGGTCGTTGTTTTGAGTTTCAGCCTCGAGTAAAAAAGATCGAAAATTTGCAGACCCTCATATCTTCAAGTTCACCCAAAATATCTAAAATCATTATCTGACTTCTTATCAGAACGAAAATTCGTATGATGTATAGTTTGAGGGTATCAATTTCAAATCCGGTCGTTGTTTTGAGTTTTACCCTCGAGTAAAAAAGATCGAAAATTTGCAGACCCTGATTATCTTCAAATTCACCTTAAACATCTAAAATCATTATCTGACTTCTTATCAGAACGAAAATTCGTACGATGTATAGTTTGAGAGTATCAATTTCAAATCCGGTCGTTGTTTTGAGTTTTAGCCTCGAGTAAAAAAGATCGAAAATTTGCAGACCCTCATATCTTCAAATTCACCTTAAACATCTAAAATCATTATCTGACTTCTTATCAGAACGAAAACTCGTATGCTGTATAGTTTGAGGGTATCAATTTCAAATCCGGTCGTTGTTTTGAGTTTTACCCTCGAGTAAAAAAGATCGAAAATTTGCAGACCCTGATTATCTTCAAATTCACCTTAAACATCTAAAATCATTATCTGACTTCTTATCAGAACGAAAACTCGTACGATGTATAGTTTGAGGGTATCGATTTCAAATCCGGTCGTTGTTTTGAGTTTCAGCCTCGAGTAAAAAAGATCGAAAATTTGCAGACCCTCGTATCTTCAAGTTCACCCTAAATATCTAAAATCGTTATCCGACTTCCTATAAGGGCGAAAACTCGTACCGTGGATAGTTTGAGGGTGCCAATTTCAAATCTGGCCGTTGTTTTAAGTTTCAGCCTCAGGTAAAGAAGATCAAAAATTTGCAGACCCTCATTATCTTCAAATTCACCCTAAATATCTAAAATCGTTATCCGACTTCTTATCAGAACGAAAACTCGGATGATGTATAGTTTGAGGGTATCAATTTCAAATCCGGTCGTTGTTTTGAGTTTCAGCCTCAGGTAAAGGAGATAAAAAATTTGCAGTCCCTCATTACTTCAAGTTCGCCCTAAATATCTAAAATCGTTATCTGACTTCCTATCAAGACAAAAACTGGTATCGTGGATAGTATGAGGGTGCCAATTTCAAATCCGGCCGATGTTTTGAGTTTCAGCCTCAGGTAAAGAAAATCAAAAATTTCCAGACCCTCATATCTTCATGTTCACCCTAAATATCTAAAATCGTTGTCTGGTTTCCTATCAGGACGAAAACTCGTGTCGTGTATAGTTTGAGGATGCCAATTTCAAATCCGGCCGTTGTTTTTAGTTTCAGCCTCAGGTAAACAAGATAAAAAATTTGCAGTCCCTCATTACTTCAAGTTCACCCTAAATATCCCAAAATTGTTATCTGACTTCCTCTCAGGACAAAAACTCGTACCGTGTATAGTTTGAGGGTGCCAATTTCAATTCCGGCCGCTGTTTTGAGTTTCAGCCTCGGGTAAACAAAAACAAAATTTTTCCAGACCCTCATATCTTCATGTTCACCCTAAATATCTAAAATCGTTGTCTGGTTTCCTATCAGGACGAAAACTCGTGTGGTGTATAGTTTGAGGGTGCCAATTTCAAATCCGGCCGTTGTTTTTAGTTTCAGCCTCAGGTAAACAAGATAAAAAATTTGCAGTCCCTCATTACTTCAAGTTCACCCTAAATATCCCAAAATTGTTATCTGACTTCCTCTCAGGACAAAAACTCGTACCGTGTATAGTTTGAGGGTGCCAATTTCAGTTCCGGCCGCTGTTTTGAGTTTCAGCCTCGGGTAAACAAAATCAAAATTTTTCCAGACCCTCATATCTTCAAGTTCACCCTAAATATCGAAAATCGTTATCTGGCTTCCCATCAGGACGAAAACTCGTATCGTGTATAGTTTGCGGGTGCCAATTTCAAATCCGGTCGTTGTTTTGAGTTTCAGCCTCAGGTAATGAATATCAAAAATTCCCAGATCCTCATATCTTCAAGGTCATCCTAAATATCTAAAATCGTTACCTGACTTCCGATTAGGACCAACACTCGTATCGTATATAGTGTGAGGGTGCGAATTTCAAATACGGTCATTGTTTTGAGTTTCAGCCTCAGATAAAAAAGATCAAAAATTCCCAGACCCTCATTTGTTCAAGTTCACCCTAAATATCTAAAATCTTTATCTGGCTTCCTATCTGGACGAAAACTCGTATCGTGTATAGTTCGAGGATGCCAATGTCAAATCCGGCCATTTTTTCAGTTTTTTGAACGACTTTTTCAAATTATTAGATGAAAGCGTACTCAGAAATGCTACTACTTGCACCACATAATTTCATTGTTTATTTGTTCTGCCAGTAGGGCCAGCTCTTTAATTTTAATTGGTCCTTCATACGCCACAAAATTGATTTCATGCGCCAGGTAAATAAATCAAACCGAAGGGGTTGGGTTCTGTCACCGTACAGCCGCATCTCATCCTTATATCGCCGTATTTTAGGCCAATCAGACCCTTTGATTTCAAAAATGATTCGCTGCGCACCCAGGTACCACTTGCGTTCGTGAGCGACGTGTCTATGCTGAAAATTTGAATTGATGCGATATTTTTTTGTCATTGAAAAAATAATGTATAAGGAGTTTCGAAAGTTCAGCTCAGATGTATTTGTTAGAAAAAAAATTATTGCTGAAATATGTGGTTTTGCAGCTCATCCACAGTAACAAAATCGTACATAAAAAATAAACTTCATCGGTTTTAACTTATAACTCAACCTGAGATCGAGTATTATGGAAGGATGACAATTTCACCTATTTTTTTTTTTTTAGAGCGCAAAAAGCTCATGCAACAGGTTCACTCACACTTGCTATAAGCTGCTATCTGACCAGGTGGGCAACTAAGGCAATGTCCTGCTGGAGCCACCCCTGTCCTGCACCCTCCCCCCACCCCTCAAAACTGCACATCTGCAAAACCCTCGAGAATGCGGATGCCTCAAAGAAAAAAGCTATGCGATTCAAAAATAAGCCAACTAGATGTCAAACTTCATGAAAACACATTTCCAAAATAAATAGTCAAACGCTTGTCAAAAGGTTATTGACCACCCCCGGATGCCCAAGGGAGGAAGCAATAATCCGGGCAGGATTCAATTAAAATACGAATGAAAAAGAACTCACCTCTGTTGATGTCCTCGTTGTAAATGTAAATCAATAACGCCGACGTGTACTTGACACGAAACAACACGCGTAAAAAAGAGGAAAATCAAACAGCACACTTCCTATGGCTCGAAATGATACTATTTTTACGGGATGTTCAGCAGCCTCAATCTGACGTGAACATGCCGGGTGGCGTGACAGAAGGACGATTTGAGAGATTTGATTGGCTGAGAGGGTGCAAGCGACGTTGCCACGTCCGAATTATTTACCCTAATAGTAGTAATAGTTAATTACACCGCGGGAGCCACTTAAAATGAATTTTTATTCTCTCCCAAATTACTAAATCTGCACCTAGGACTAGAGTAGAAACTATTAACTTATTAACAAAAAAATAGTTTTTTCTTACTTCTGTGCCATCGGCATCGACTGCTCCGGTCATTAACCTCGTGTTCTGTGTAGGCTTTGTTACTGTTTCCCGGCGCCACTCTAGGAACAGATCAGAATCCAACAGCGAAGGCTCAGATGGGGATTTTTTTTAAGAATATTTCTCATTGAAAAAACCAGAAATAAATTTTCGCCTCTAACGAGAATCGAACCCGGGACTTTGATCACGAACCCTCGACTAACGGCTAAACCAACCCACCCCACTCAAAAAAATAGTTAAAAATATTTTAAAAAGTGTTGGTTTCACATTGACAGTTTACTGTTTTTTGTCCTTTTGACTTGAAATAATATATTTTGCACTATTACATGTATCTCGTTGAAACAAAAACAATAATAAAAAATAATGCCTATAGGGTTTTTACCATAAGCAGTTTATTATTATTATTTAGCGTACGGTTGTAGTACACATGAAAACAATAATAAAACAGTTAAGAAAAACAATAGAAAATAAGAAAATCGCGATCTAAGTAGCAACTAGGCTATAAGTTAATATTGAGCCTTGAAGTCCATTCTATGGCTGATGACTTGGCTTGGAGGAACTCCTTGTTGTTGCCTGGATATGCTTGCACCAGACAACACATGGCATCGTGGCAACTCACACGATGAGAGCTGCCGACGCGACATGACGGCGAGATGACAACAGCCGTGCCGTTTCTTATAAGGCACAAACAGAGTGAGAGAAATCTTATCACAAACGCTTATGAGTGACAGAGATAACGCTATGCTGGTCGTTTGGATAGATTTTAAATACGAAAATCCGAAGTAGATCGTGCCAGGCACATTACCCATATTTCCATTCATGGTTCACTATTTTTGTTATGTTTTAGCAGTTTCGATTCCTTTATGTTTGATGCTGATGTCGGCTTTTCTCGTTAAAAGTTTGAAATCTAGATCTTATTAGTTTGAGTGAGTTCTGCGGTGTTTTCGGATCGGCATCTCTTTTGTGTTTAATTAAAATATATCATTGGAGCGAAAATGAATAAAATTGGCACATTAATAAACGCATTTAGTAATCTTCCGCTGGAAGAAAAACTGCAGATTAAGGAATTAGCTACGACGTCCGACACCTGATTTAAAAATTGAAAAACTTATTGATAGTGGTCAGAAATCGCGTTGTCGTAAGTTTAATAAAACTATTTATGATAAAAACAATTCGATAAGTGACTGTGAAGAAGTTAACAAACTGTTTTGTTTTGTGTGTGTTCTATTTGGAGGCGATGACACTTGGGCAAAAAAGGCACGGGTGATCTTATTCCATCGAGGTAGAATCCCAAGGAGACGCTATAAGGTTCAATTTCGCATAACAAAAACGGTAGCAGGAGACGTGGCCAAGTGTGGTAACAATATGGACGGCCTCGCCAGAGCCGGATCATTTTCTCATGTGAATAATTTTGAAAATTAATTACAATGATGATTTAAATATGAAGTATTGGGTCGATTTTTCAATCTAATGCGAAATTCATAGTTAAGTATATGAAAAAAAAGGCTTTGTAGAGACGGCATTCATCATCAATTGAATAATACAACTGTATTATTGCTGCGATACGTTACACTTTATTGAGATAAAAATTACCAATGCGGTCCTGTACATTGTTATTTTTTTGCATACAAACACCTATGAAATGTAATTCCTGTCGATTTCTTCTTATCCCCATCTCTGCTAGAGCAACTACGATAAGCACATGAAACCATTATTTCCTTCATGGATTCACTAAAATATCACTTAAAAATAACTAAAAATCTCAGTAAAAACACTCAAAAAAAGCGAACACGAAATTGTCAAAGAAACGTCAGCTGTTTGACATAAGTGTCCAATCAATATGGCCAACATGCACCTGCTTTCAGCCACGTTATCGCGCCTCCATGGGATTCTACCTCGATGTCTTAGGCCCGGTTGTACAATGGGAGCTTAAGCTTCGGCTTAAGGTAAGCCTACGTTAAACCACGTCAGTTGCAAAACGTCCGTTGTACAATACTGGCTTAGCCCCCCACTCCAAGCTTAACACGAGCTTACGTAAGCCGAAGCTTAGCGCGAGCTTAGATGAGGTTTAAACCTAACCTCATACAAGTAACATGATATGTAAAGAAGGAACCTTCAAATTGCTTGTCACTTTGCTAGGTCATATTTTTTGAAAGATTTGTGTCGAATTTAACAAAGAGAGCAAATGAAAGAACAGAGACAGAAACGGTCGTTGCTGAAATTTGACACAAACTGTCATAAGTGCCTAACCAAAAAAGGTAATTTTTCAGATGATTATGTCAGTATGTGTTGCTTCATTGATGCCAACTGTAGTGAATTTCATTATCAACCAGGTTTAACTAAGCCGACGATTGTACAACGGGTGTTGACTTTAAGCCTAAGCTTAGCTAAGCTTAAGCTTAACAAAGCTCGTGTTAAACCCGCATTTGTACAACCGGCCCTTATTCATATATGGGAGAAAATGAAGACCCATGAAAAATCTAATAAAATGCATATGAATAATGTTTTCAGTTTATCGATGGTTGGTAAGTCGAACATAAAGACTCAGTTAAATTCGGCTTATCGCCTAGTTATAAGTGTTTTTTTCAATTTTATATCGGTTTGACATTCTGGCACTACCTCTCTAAGTTGGCACGAGCCGCCACTGGATTGGCAGTGAGTGATTTGTTTTGATTTTGTTATATTCTTTCAGAAGGGCATTTTCTCGACGGAAGGGTGGTGGAGTTATTTGGTTGGATGTTGGTAGCCACTATTTTGACGTTAATTCATCCCGTAATACCTATCAGAAAATTCCGGCAAAAAAATGGATCGCCGGTGGGATTCGAACCCGTAACCTCAAGACTGGTTTGTCGGGGCTCTCGCCAGTTGAGCTATTAGTATATTTTGAAACTGTTATAGTAATTTAACCCAAATCTAAGTACTATTCCAACTTCACATTTTACTTCTAACTTGGTTTGTATCAGCAATAAATTTGTATTTTGAATTGGGAGTAAAAATTTTGAGAATTTATTCATAATAAATTTTCTCAAACACTAGCTGATTTTTAACCATTGTGGAATTTAATTTGTCATTAGCCAGTTTTAAGTTAGCATGATTTTCCAAATGTTTGCTTACGAATGAAATTAGTGGAAAGATTGGGCGAATGGGAGCAGTTTTTTTCCTCTCAAACAAAAATATCACGGGGAGCAGTAATGTGCTGTTAAAGATTAATTTGGAATATACATCATGTTCAAAAATACAACAGAACGAATGTAACTTGCGACGAGATCCTATACTCAGACCTTGCTGGCTAATCTACTATCTGTAGGTATACCTACTCGGACAATCTGGCAACAGTGCTTCTCGTTTGACATATTTAAGACATTTCAACATTAACCTCACTTTTTATCAGGTGTTAACTGTTTGAAATTTTGCGTGCGTTTTTTGCATGTCTCAGAACTTTTTAAATTTTTTTTGGACTCATCATATCCCAACTATTCCCACTAGGAAACTCATTCAAAGTAAGTATTCCTATTTCTCACCTATTCCAAGCAATATGTCAACGGTAAAACTAATCAATAATATTCCCTACTTCCTTGGTGATAAAATTGTGTTTGTGTGCGTTTTGTATAACTGTTCAATGGAAATGTGGTGTTTTATTACATTTTGCTGTAGAATTTTGATCGGTTTATTTAAGGTTACAAAATAACATTAATGTTCTTTTACAGTTCCAAGGTAAATGAATAGCATAGGAGAGGCATGTAATGATCTCAAAAAGGAGTATGATGCTTGTTTCAACGCCTGGTTCTCAGAACACTTTCTCAAAGGGAACACAAATGATTCCATGTGTGCACCATTATTTAAAGTATATCAGCAATGTGTGAAGGTATATTAAAAAAAATACTGTAGAAAACTAAGAGCAGAAAAATTATAATTTTGCTAAGGTTTGCAGAATGGTAGTTCAAAGCTAGGCCTATACACGTTTTTAAAGATATTGAGAGTAAAATTGAGGCTTGAAACATTTTAGCTCCAATACCAGACACATTACATAGAATAGACTAGTTATTTTGTAATTTGTAAACTACCATTTATCAAAACTTTAGCAAAATTAACTCAATGTAATTTTCAAACTTACCCTGTGAATGTATAATCTAGTTTCACTGGTCCTCTAATAAAAACCACATATACTTGAGATACTGTGACCAACGTTTTGGTAACCAGTATATGTGATTTTTATTAGAAAATTAGTAGTTTATATCTGCTTGCTACTAAACCACCTGAGGATATCAATAGCATAAGAAAAAATCTTTCAACTCGTACATAGGTTTTTCTTTATTTTCAGAAAGCTATGAAGGATCAAAAAATAGATCTCCAGGAGGTGAACAAAGTAATTTTAGGGACAGAAAATGAAAAACAGCCACCAAAAGTCTCTTGACAAAATCATGCATTTAAAAATATTGATACTTTAGATTAGCAATCTTTTTCACAAGAATCTTGGCAAATGAGAATCTGCATGCAAACAGATATCTGTTCACTTTTCAGCACTCCATCTTCAGAATAAGCAATAGCAGAGAGATGCACAGAGTATACACTAAAAAATATGAAAAGGCACCAAAATCTGCTTGAAACTCCTTTATCACTCTATATTTTCATACCACTTCTCCACACCTGAAAAAATTAGTTTTAAGAGCACCAGCAAAGACAAAACGCTGGCACAAAACAAAATCCTATGCAGGACTATAAGCAGTACCTAAATATAGGTACCTTTTTTCATTCCACATAACAAACATGACGAAGTTATCTGTTATCTGCAGAATTTCATTTGAAAAGAATTATTGACAGAAAAAGTTAGTATTAATTTTGGACCAGAATAGATATTGTTACTAGATGATATAATGTTTAGATTCCAATGCATTAAAATTTAATGTTACACATATAGCAGTTTCTTTTTTGATAAGCCATAGGATAATTATCTTCATGAAACCAAAAAGATGTTAAAATATCAAGGTAAGATTAATTAAATGCAACTTAAACCATAAAATAATTAAAGCCTTATATTCAAAGAGTCATATTTACAAAAGGTATTAAAAAATGATGGATTATCTTTGATAATACACAGAGGTGGCAAAAGGGATGGAGTAATAGCTCAACTACTGCAAACTATCAGCAAGCTTATTTGGTTATCTTGCCACTTGAATAATTTTTTCTGGTCTTTAGAATATCATACTTCATTAAATGTCCCTGGCATAGACACAGTTCAACCAATTTTTAAAACTTTCCAGTTTATGCTTACAACCTCGATTTGCTATCGGGCAAAAATGAAGGATTTTTATGTTCTTCCAATTTGTCCAGATGACAAAATATAATCTCCCCTTCCATTTATTACTACAATGATGTGAAAATTTGTTGATTGATTTATTGTATTAATAGCTAATATATCAATCAACAATGCAAGTTATGCTAGAATCACAAAGTTATCACAGCACATTATATAAAATACATTACTGACTAGATAATAGGTGGCACTTATTGCCACACTAGTAGTGGGATCTCTGAACATAGCATAACCCCCCAATTGTTGTTACTCCATCCCCTCATCTATGAATGCCAATCTCTCTAATTTCAATTGAAGTGATCTTTTAATATGAACCCTGTAAAATATGGGAGACACAGAGATACATGGTGATTCTATTACAAAAACAGTACTGTTTCTTTAGTTTTAAGTTTTTCTGATAATTATGTATTTGTGCAAATATTGGAGTCCTTATACTTATACACTGGCACTGGGATTTCTTGTAGTTGACTGAATCAATCAATCTTTTGCTGTCCTTCTTTCAGTGGGACATCAAAAACTACAGGCAAATTAGTAGGGATGTAATTGATGTCGCAGGTAGAGGCATTTATATAAACTATTTTGCCATCTGATGTTACCCCATATCCTAGAACAAGAAAGTCAGTCAGCAGAATTACTTTATTAAGTCAAACTGCGGGAATGTTTTAGATTTAAATATGACTTCATTTGCTGCTGTAAATCAGTTTCTAATGTCACTTGATAAGTCTAATCTAAACCTCATTTGTATGTATGTCTGGTTGCAAGACTGCAGTAGAATAAAATTCAACTAAAGCCATTAAAGTGCCAGTGAAATTCACATGTTTACCTCTGGCTATGCCACTATTTATATAAAACTAATAGATTGGTTTCTGTAAAAGATTAAGTCTCCTGGATATATTTCAGAAGATTCTAAAACTAGATACATACCTTCATGTATATGTCCAAAAACATGGTACTTTGGTTTGACTCTTTTCTGTACTGTGTTCAATAGTTCAACACAACCTGCTCTTACACCAGAACAAGCGAGGTCACCATGCCCTTGGAGAGAAAAAAAATTTCATAAAATTTAGTTGATTTCAGAACACATCTAATGTCAGTAATATAAATTTTAAAAAAAATACATCTAACAAATAAAACTACTACTACTATCTGTTTATAGTGCTTAAACATACCTAGAGGTGGAGTGTGTGTTATGAGTATTTCTGTATCATCTGGAATTTTATCCCACTTTGAAAGGCATTCAGCACCTCTTTTTAAGTTAAATGCCCAATTATTATATTCGGGTTGCCTGTAATACGAACATGAATTAGTTTCAAAAATTACTATAGCAATAGCTATTTTAGCTTACCATGGTGAACCATATATTTTGATTCCATATATTTCAATTCCACTATCTTCTAGATATGTACAATTTGTTAGATACTGTCTAATGTTTTGGGTATTAACTGCTTCTCCTAAAAATCATTATTTGCCACATATTTATAATACATTAATGTGTTTGTGGTTTGGTGAACAAATTACCTAAGTTATCTTTTGCATTTCCATAATTTGGCACCTCATCATCAACAGTGAAAGCTGCCTTTTCCTGCCTTGCAGTCATCAGTTTTTTGAAATATTCAGAAAACTTCTGGTCAAAGCTCAATTCATGATTACCTGCTATTACAATTTTGTGTTTATGAGGAAGCAAATCTAAAATTACAGATTATCTTTAATACATAATACACATTTTTTCAATAACTGAAATGAAAAAGTTCAAATTTCATTTGATACTAGTGGCAGTTAGAGAGAAACTAGCATCCTACTCAGGAGTTTTTAAATGCTGTTTGCCATCTCTCATATATATCCACCATTTTTGATATTGCTCTCAGAAATGGACATGATTCAATTCAATATGTTATGTACAATGTATAAATTTATAAACTTTACAAAGAAGGAAATCCTATACTTACCTAACCATTTATCAAATTGGATCACCTCTTCCTTCTGTCCACATTTGGTGAAATCTCCAGCATGAATGAAAATATCTCCATCAGGTATGTCAAACATTATATTCCTAATTAATGAATGAGTGTCACTCATGCACACGAACCTAACTTTGTTTGGTTCGACTGGAGTTTGTGGTATCTTTACATTCAACTAAAAATGTAAATAGTAGTAGTCATGGGGAGAAGAAGCTAATAAATGTAGGAAGTTGTTACTAAATTAAACAACCCCCTGACTTGGCAAGAATAGGATATTCGTATTTTACATATGGTGTTATTTGTATTTCACTAATACAACTAAAAATTATAATATAAATATTATTAGAGGCATAGTGAGATATTAGTTATTAGTAGTTCTCAACTGTTTATGCTATTTATCACTTACCTTTAAAAGCTTCTGCCCCTTAGATATTTCTTTCCATGCATTTGTGGGGTCATCAGTAAGAGGATGAACTGATATTTGGGAATCACCCATTGTTCTACTTACTTTCTCTAAGAAAAAATTACACTTTGAATCTATTTTGTTTATTAGAAATGGCAAACTTACGTTTTATCTCCTGTTATGGACAATAATACAACTGCCAGCTTTATCATACTCGAAATTAAAAAACCAGATCCCAAAAAGGGATTGTAAAGAAGAGCTAGTTGCTACTCTTATGACTTAACTCTCATAGTATCTTCTCTTCAAGAAGGTTATTTTGGCAACTCACAATTAACTGGGCTCACTCCAAAAACTCTGCTCAAGCTAATAGAACAAAATCATAATACAATGATATAGCACAAATTTCTAGGTCCTCTACAGGATGGTAAATTTTGTTTGGATTTGGGGAACAAACGATTCTTGTTCGACATCAAAATTGGTACCAGTCGGTTTCTAAATTTTGCTAAAGTTACTTTTTACCTTCATCGTTTGAAAATTATTATGAAAGCATCAGCTTGTGTCATTAAATTTTGAAAACAAGTGCGATGCGTGCGATGACCTGCCAACTGCCGGTTTCTGATTGGATTCAGAAGTTACAGGAGAGGAAAAACTTTCATGTTGTGTTTAGATGGCTGAAGTAGAACTAGTCTATTTGGATTCTATAGACAAAATTTGTTTACACCATCCCTACATTTACGAATTATGGAAAATAAACAGTGAAAAATATTGTGACTTGTCAGTCTGTCAAAGCCACATGTCAGTCATATGTCATATCACCGGTGACCGGTCTCACCGTCAACAAAACGTCACGTTATTTGTGCTGACACTACTGACTGTAACAGGCTAGTTGAAAAAAATTCAATTAGTTATTAATTTCATAATTTGCATTGATTACAAGGATGGATATCGCTGTTCCTTCAAGATTTTCTTGTCTAAAAATTGAAGACGATGAATTTATAACTGTTGGGTCAAGACAAAGTGCCCAACAGTCTACAAAAAAGAAGGTTGAAGTTAAAGCTCAGACTTCCAAGAAGACCACAAATCTAAGTAATAACAATACCAAAAAGGCTAATCAGAAGCAGGTATGTCTATTGTCTAGGCTTGTTATGATTCTAAATGCGGGCTAATCACAATTATATTGTTATGTATTATGTGACTTTAATCCTTTCAATACCTTAAAACTAGTCACCTCTGTTGAACCTTTTTCACTATTTTCCACTCCAAAATATTTAATATACCATTAGTACGTCAAAAAACACTATACATTAACATTAAAACGATAATTCCTTTCCCAATAAATCAAAATTACATTTGAACAGTCTGATATTTTCTGTTTAGTAAGTGTTGTAGATTAGTTGGTTAAATCTTATTTTGATAGTTTCAAGCCGAGATTTACTTAGGCATATCTTAATACCAATGAGGATAAGATCATTGTTGCTTAACATTAATATAATCAAATACTACTAATATTTTTTAGTAGTCTATGAATTTAATAGATATCTTGCACTTCCAATTTAGGTACTTTCACTTTTTGAAGCTTATACCTAACTTTTTTTATCTTCAGACCGTTCAACAAAATGGTGCTTCAAAAAAATCAAAGTCAAAATCGAAATCAGAGAATAGCAAACAGTGGGAAGAGTGGAAAAAGAAGGATGATGAGTATGTCAATGAAAACTTTGAACAGGTAAATATGAATTTAAAATTTACCTCAACTAATATATCTTTTAGATTGCATGTTATTTGTCAAATCTATTGTTAACTAATTTTGATGGAAAAACAAATGACAGAATCTATGCAGATAAAGGTGTCTATAACTGGGAGACTTAGCAAATGTTGATTCAAAACAGAATTGAGAAATTACTATAGGAATTGGAAATTTCAATTCCATTAAAAAAGAAAATTGATCTATGCTCACAATTCAGTCTTATTCAATCTGTTTTTAAGAGGATAATGTTAATGCCCTTCAGAGATCAAGTTTCCTAAAGTATGTAATTATTATTTTATTTTAATTTTGTTGTAGGACCTGCAGTGTGCAATTTTACAGTCAAAGCTAGACTTTGAAACTCAAAAAAAGAACTCTGTATCAGTGATCATGACAACCCAAGATAAGCATAAGAAAAAGAAGACAAAGACTATGTCATTGGATCAATTTTTGGATAATAGTCCCAATAAAGGTTAGTTCTTAAATGTGACACATTTTAAACATTACAAGTTCAGATTTAATTAGGGATAATTAGTGCTACCTTTTTTTAATATTATAATCTTGGACAATTTACTTATTAAAAGTTATCTCCTCCTCAAATAAAAAGTATGACAGTTCTAGAAATGGTATTAAGGATGTTAGAGTAATCTCTCAATTGTCATAATTTGTTCAAATCATAGAAATTAATGCCTCAGTAGCTAATACCTGATTATCACAGACTATTTTTTAGATAGATAATTCAGCACTGAGGATTATATATAAATATGATTTATTTTGTTACTTTTCATGAAAATTTTAATGCATATGAAAATTTCTATTTTAGACAAAGAGATGTCTAAACCAGAGGTAGATAATGATTTCATTGAAAAAGCTATCAGTTCAGCTAAAGAAGAAGTAAAAAGGGAGAGGGTAGAGGAAAAGAGACGCCAAAGGGCCAATAATATTGAAGAGGTTATAACATTGGCACAATGTCAGGTAATCAAGTGATTGTTATAAAACAGTTCAACAAGAATATTCATGTTTTTACTCTCAACAACCATCAAAAATTATATTCTATACTATATATTATATATATACTCTATTATGTTGTTCGAAAAAAGTTCATCACCTTGGTCCACACTATTTTGATATAATTGTTAGATTAGTATTTATGTATGATTTTTGGTTCATAGGAGAAGCTAGAAAAGCAAAAACAACTGAATGAGGAATTGAGAAAAGAACTAGAAGAAGCCAAAAAAGAAATCACAGTGGTGAAAAAAAGGAATAAAACCTTATGCAGTATGCTCAGCCAAGGCGAAAGTGAGTGATAGAAAGCTTTTCAATTGGTTTGATTTAATCAAATTGGATCATTTTATATTTCATTGCAGTGAAAGATAAGGCTGCTGTTTTGCTAGAATTGGAAAAACTCACTACTGTGAAAGAAGAGCTCACAGAGGAAGTAACTAGGCTTCATAAGCTTTTGGAACAAGAAAGGTCTTCAAAAAACAATGTCACTTCAGAAAGTCATAATACCACTAAACATAAAGAAAAGGTGAGTTATGATGTTATTAAGTAATATACCATTTCTCTATATGTAAGTTCTGTAGGTAAACTGTGTTTGTCAGTTTTGAGTTACCATTCAAAAGCATGTTACTACTTACAGCACTAGATCTTTAAAGCAAGCTTCAGTAAAATACATGTTGATTTCCTAAATTTTTATTTTCTAAATATATTGAAACATTAGTCAGTTCAACAGCCTTGTAATTGTGAATTTGAGATGCAAAAACTTGATCTCCTTTAGTAATTGTATCAACCTGTATAATTGTACATTTTTTTATTTTTACATTTGTTTAAAAAACATTTTCCTAATCACTTCTTAAATTGCAGTTATATAGATTCAATATTTATATAGTAAATTCTTATAGATATATCAAACAGATTAATTAGTATTGATTCTCTTCAGTTCTTTTTATTTTCAATTGATTTATTTTAGCCTTATAGCTTCAGTCTTTCCTGATTTCATTTTGTGTTTTTTTTGCAGACTAACAAAAAGAAGCAAAAGTAGCAGTGTTATGTAGTTTTATATATTTGTGTTAATTTAAGAATTTGAGCTTTAAGTTTCTTAAGAATGTCTGTGTTTTAGTTTTTATGCATGTAGCATGGATAAGACTGGTTAATTTAATATTTAGGACACTTTTCTTAGTACATAGGAAACATAAAAACCCTTTTTGTATTTGTACTTTGGAAACTACATTAGTTAGGTTATGTTCATCTTTTTTATCTTAATAAATATTTTCACAAATGTTGTTTTTGAATCTCATCCTCATCTGAAAATTCATTTGAGGCAAATTTATTTATATATTTATTATAATTGTTTACAGCATACAAAAAAATAGCAAGGAAAGAGGAATGAAGATATTGTTAAATTAAAATGTCAGTTTAAAAAAAAACATTGTCAAAGCATCAATGCTCTTTTTAATGTTTCTTAAATAATATGATGTGGTTAACTATCCAACAGTCTTCTGTCTAAAATGTACTTTAACACCATTTGTATTTTCATACAATGTATAGGTTGAAACAGTCTAAAATAAATGTCAAAAATGATTTCATTGTATTAATTCACCCACTTTGGCTGGTAATAATTAAATGTATGTGTTGGAAAAAAAGTTTTGATTCCAGATTACTGTCCTTCACAGCAGATGAAAGCTAAAGAAGATTCGCAGGAAGCAGATTCTTTAATTTAGTGAAAACATATTCAAATCTATGTCTCTTTTACCCTTGAAAAACATACCTTCCAGAACCAGAACTAGTTTTTCATTTGTAGAATTGTAAAAACAGTGAAAGAGCTTCAGAACGCTTTATTAAAGGATAGTAAATATCTCTTTTGTTTTCTCTCGAAATTTTGCAGAGCTATTACCAATTATTTAAAGTGCTCTAGAACTGTCTTTCCCACTGTGACATACATACATATAGATAGATATTTATTATACTAGTGAATGTATAAAACATTATTGTTTATATGTTATTGGAAGAATCAATTATCATATAAAAAAAAGTGCAGCCTGGGCCCCAACACACTGTGCTGTTGTTCCATTACCCACTGACTGCACCGTGAGGTGAGCAAACACTGAGTTCGCGAAGCGTGCGTCCTAAGTAGACGAAGGGACCCAATGATTTCTGCATTCTGGCGGCTATTCCTCCACCTAGGGATCCAATGACCATAACCAGCAGGCTAACAGTGCAATGTGACCAGAGCCTGAGAAGCTCTTAATATTTGGTCCGCTTTTCCTCCCCTTTTGAGACAACATTTACATCGTTCTCTGTTGGAGGTCGAGGAGGGCTATGTCAAGCTTGTTTACCCGTACAAACTCAAGCGTGGGCAACGAGTAAATCCAGTATATCCGGCATCTCTCGTTCTCCACAATGGACTCTGGAGCGTATGGCAGCATCGGCGTCTCATCTATACCGTCTTAAATGATAGTAGAGCACCCTGTAAACATAGTTTCTCAAAAAAACTTTCATGAACTTGACAGCGTCATTTTTAAAATTTAAAATATCAAGAATTTGACAATGGGTAATCCAGTTTGGTGTGTTCTTTGGTTTTTCGTGCTGATAATAGCAGCCTTTCCAATAGCTTTTTTCTGTTGTTTTTGGTACGTGATTACTTATTTATTCAGTCCCTGTTTAGATTTTTGCAAAGTAAGTACCCCTATATATTTTTGTATCATATACACTATTAGTATGCTTATTCATTTAATAGAGCCAAAGTCTAAAGGTCAAGGATTTAAAACCTAGATTTATAGTCTAAGATTCGAATATAAGACGACCTTCACCGAACTGGTTAATGGATGAAAAGCATTTTATATTAAATTTAATATACTAAAAAACATAATATTGTGTCAAAAGATATACACGTCAAAATTTCAAGTCTGCAAAATCTTACAAGTGAGCTGGAAAGCTGCAAAAGTAATGAGTTATAAGAAGGACCCACGACTTCATCTATGGATGGTTTTACCTCAGGACAAAGAACTAACAAGAGGAATATTTGAGAACACATAATTCTTGTATGTAAAATTTATCGTTCTTGACACTAAGTTGATGGCCGCATACAGAGTGTTGCTCTCGCGGACAATAGCTTGATTTATTTGCATATATGTATGATGTATGATGTACATTGATGACAAATAAACTATACTACATATCGCGAGTCGGTTGGCTGAAAAATTTCAGTCCAGGATATGATTAATTAAATATTGAAAAATTATTTTTTTTAAACATTTCACTGAAATCACATACCAATCGAACGTATGAAGCCCATAGAATATGCAAACGTTAGGTTGGCTACGTTTTTCCCGTCCCAACTATAGGGTAGGAAGGTATAAACAGGTACATCAATAATAGTAATTTGCACCGGTGTGGTTAATGCATGAAACTAAAGATAATTTTATTGCCAACACGTCGATATAGGGTTGTCTGCAAAAAATCAGTCTGGAATTCCGGTTGTCGAATTTTAAAGATCAAAATATTGCTGCCAGTGAATACATGCGCCAGAGAGGTCCGAGCGAACTATCCCGTGTATTAACAAAGGACGCAGCATAGCAGCTGCGTGTAGCTCGGCCAGTGAATGAAAGAGTGCGCATGTCATGTGTCCGTGAAATTGAAAAGGATAGCGATACACTCGTAAAAGCAGTGCAATATTTTGGAGCACTAATAATTGATTAATATTAAATTAAGTTATTAAGCTATTAAGTAATAAAAGATACATGAAATGTGTAACAGTCATAAAATCAAAATATATGAATGTTATAAATATTTTTTTCATTAATTAATAACTTGCATATGTGTGTATATATTGCATGTGATATTAAAATATATTCATATTTTTTAAATCAAAAAGTGATAGTGATACATATATAATACTTATCTCAAAAATTGTGTTTGTTCTATCAGCTGCGTAAATAAAAACTAAAAAAGCAAAAGTTCAAGGTCATCAAAAAAGTAAAACGAATAAAGCAATATCTTGATCTTTAAAAATCGACAACCGGAATTCCAGACTGATTTTTTGCAGACAACCCTATACCGACGTGTTGGCAATAAAATTATCTTTATTTTGATATGAGTTCCATGCATTAACCACACCGGTGCAAATTACTATTGTTGATGTACCTGTTTATACCTGCCTACCCTATAGTTGGGACGGGAAAAACGTAGCCAACCTAACGTTTGCATATTCTATGGGCTTCATACTTTCGATTGATATGTGATTTGTCTATGAACCAAACCAGTGAAATGTTTAAAAAGAATTAATTTTTCAATATTTAATTAATCATATCCTGGACTGAAATTTTTCAGCCAACCCACTCGCGATATGTTTTTTAACATATTAAATTTAATATAAAATGCTTTTCATCCATTAACCAGTTCGGTGAAGGTCGTCTTATATTCGGATCTTCTACTATTAGCAACTATTTACTTTTTGTTTTGTCTGTGTTCAGTGTTATAATCTACTCTCGACGTTTTAGAGCAGCATAAGCTTTTCTATACTAGCATATGAAAATGGCCAAGTAGCCATGTATTTGGCATAAATAAACACAGCTTAGGTTTTTGTTGTAGGATGTCTCTGATTTCCTCTTGAAGGGCTTACAGCTGCCAGGTTTTGCCGCAGGAAAAATGATTCATTGCGAAGGGTGCTGAAAATGGAGATAGGGAACAGAAGATTTGCTGTTATGATATCAATCATTAGGATAAGATTCATGATTGTATAAGTTTATACAATATATAACTAACTCTTCTCATTGTTTATGTTTACAGATTCGACAAAAAAAAACAGCTGTATCATGTTAAGTTTATGGGAATTTAAAAAAAAAATAGTCAACTACAGGGCCGGTTCCTCAATGTCCAGTTAAAAGTGTTAGATAGGTAGCTGTCAGTTAGCTTTTGTATGGATATTAACTGTCAGATAAGATTTATGTGAATTCGTAAGTTTAACCTTCAATTGTGTAAACAATTTATCCAACAGTTAACCGTCAACTGGACACTGAGAAACCGGCCTTAACTTGTTTTTGAGTTATGTGCGATATAGTGCTTCAGAAACTGCCAAATAAAATAAAACTGTACCTCAGAGGTAAAGGATACTATGTGACTGTCACATTTCGCTAAATGTTCAGAAAATCAGTTTTGGTTTCATATTCAGAATGTTCAATTCATCTTAAGTATCTCAGTTAGGGCCGGTTGTACAATGCAAGCTTAAGCTTCGGCTTAAGGTAAGCCGACGTTAAACCACGTCAGTTGCAAATCGTCCGTTGTACAATGCTAGCTTAGCCCCCCACTCCAAGCTTAGCACGAGCTTAGCTGAGGTTTAAACCTAACCTGGTACAAGTGACATGATATGTCAAGAAGAAACCTTCAAATTGCTTGTCACTTTATTAGGTCATATTTTTTGAAAGATTTGTGTCTAATTTAACAAAGAGAGCAAATGAAAGGACAGAGACAGAAACGGTCGTCGCCGAAATTTGACACAAACTGTCATAAGTGCCTAACCAAAAAACGTAATTTGGCTACGATTCACTTTAGGGTACAGCCGCTAGGTGGCGCCCCTATATGTCAATCGAAAGGGCTCGAGGTGGGGAGCAATAATGTCCCCGGGCGCAACACCCGGAAACGAAAGACAAAAAAGTTATGTAGAAAACAATTTCCCATGTTAAGTTTATGGGAATTTAAAAAAAAAATTGGGGTACAGCCGCTAAGTGGCGCCTCTATATGTCAATCGAAGGGGCTCGAGGTGGGGAGCAATAATGTCCCTGGGCACAATACCCGGAAACGAAAGACAAAAAAGTTATGGAGGAAACAATTTCCCATTGTTAAGTCTATGGGAATTTTTCTTTCTCGTTAAAAGTGAATGAAATCTTCCACGTAGGTTAGGTTAGGTTTAGGTTAGGTTAGGTTAGGTTAGGTAATAAATAAAATAGACATGTTCCTTTTGATTCCAATGACTTTTAATGAGAAATTTTTTTTTCGAAAATTACCAAATTGTTTCCTGCATAACTTTTTTGTCTTTCGTTTCCGGGTGTTGTGCCCAGGAACATTATTGCTCCCCACCTTGAGCCCTTTCGATTGACATATAGCGGCGCCACCTAGCGGCTGTACCCTAATTTTTAGAAAAATTCCCATACACTTAACATGGGAAATTGTTTCCTCCATAACTTTTTTGTCTTTCGTTTCCGGGTGTTGTGCCCAGGAACATTATTGCTCCCCACCTTGAGCCCTTTCGATTGACATATAGCGGCGCCACCTAGCGGCTGTACCCTAATTTTTAGAAAAATTCCCATACACTTAACATGGGAAATTGTTTCCTCCATAACTTTTTTGTCTTTCGTTTCCGGGTGTTGTGCCCAGGAACATTATTGCTCCCCACCTTGAGCCCTTTCGATTGACATATAGCGGCGCCACCTAGCGGCTGTACCCTAATTTTTAGAAAAATTCCCATACACTTAACATGGGAAATTGTTTCCTGCATAACTTTTTTGTCTTTCGTTTCCGGGTGTTGTGCCCAGGAACATTATTGCTCCCCACCTTGAGCCCTTTCGATTGACATATAGCGGCGCCACCTAGCGGCTGTACCCTAATTTTTAGAAAAATTCCCATACACTTAACATGGGAAATTGTTTCCTGCATAACTTTTTTGTCTTTCGTTTCCGGGTGTTGTGTCCAGGAACATTATTGCTCCCCACCTTGAGCCCTTTCGATTGACATATAGCGGCGCCACCTAGCGGCTGTACCCTAATTTTTAGAAAAATTCCCATACACTTAACATGGGAAATTGTTTCCTCCATAACTTTTTTGTCTTTCGTTTCCGGGTGTTGTGCCCGGGGACATTATTGCTCCCCACCTTGACATATAGCGGCGCCACCTAGCGGCTGTACCCTAAAGTGAATCCTTATCCGTAATTTTTCGGATGATTATGTCAGTACGTATTGCTTCATTGATGCCAACTCAAAAAACAACTAAACCGAAAAGGGTAAGCAAGTGGGATCAAAGTGGTGTTATTCAATCCCTTGATTTCTTTTTCTTTAGCTCTCACTGACTGAAGTCACTGAAGAGAGCTTATGCACAGCCTCTGTCTGTCCGTCCGTCCGTCCGTATACACACGGTAGCCAAACCTACAGGTGCTAGAGAAAAACTAAATACAGATTCGGAATCAGCATGAAAAAACTAGTCCGAGAAAAATCCGGTTTTGTCAATATCGCTTCTGGTTTAAAAGAAAATGAATCTAATCACGACAGGTAACTGACGACGAATTATGTGATATTCCTGAAGCTCAGGCAGCGTGGCCGAACGGTTAAGACGCTAGGCACCAGTCTGAAAGTGCGTGGGTTCGAATCTCACCGCGGTCAACAACTTTTTTTTCTTTTTTTAAGATTAAATGTTGAATTTGTTGATTACCAGCCCGGGAAAAATCCGGTTTTGTCAATATAATAAAAAAATTAATTTTTTATACCAACAACAAGTACAGTGGAAAGTGTTTTTTTTTTAACAAGAAACCGCATCAACCACGCAGGGTTATTAGCGGCGAAGATGGTACAATTCATATATAGGCAATAGGTATTCGTATTGATTAAATTTAAAAAAATTGGATTGTAGCAGAAGTACTTCTTTGATGTCGCTGGTGGTTGAATATTCTCTCGTTCAAATAAAATCTGCATTCCAAATGAAATTGATTAATACATGGTAACCCGTAAATGTAGTAAAAAGGAAAAAACTAATAAAAGGTATAAGTTACTTCGTCTTGTCCTTGTACGATAAACTCTTGGAGATGTCAAGTAAACACAGAAAACTGAATTTATTCACGTTTATTTTTTTAATTTTAAAATAATCCAGCACAACGTGGATTTATACATCATATTTATTTATATAGATATAGGATGCACAAAAAATTCAGAAATGATTTGGAGCACTTGGTAAATGTTTTCCTAGACAGATTAAAAGTTACTGTAATATATTGAATGCCCCTTAAAGGTGTAGTTATATAACATTTGAACTTACATATACAGTTTTTATTTCGTGTAAAATCGGTACTTCTAAGTACGCATCTACTACTTGCAGATGTATTGTCTCAAAAAACTCAAAGGTACTGATCTAGTCAATCATTAAAGCTAATGTTTTCCCTTTGTAGTACTTAAGTGTATTTTTTGTTACCTTATTTTCCTAAAGGTAAACGAAGGTACAAAAATTGTGATCATAGTTTAATAAATTTCAAAATACACCTTTTTGTATTTTCAAGTCTTTAATTAACTACAATACTGTCATGATATAACTACAATAATAATATATCTATATCCTTATACAGCTTATATTATCCCAACAGAAACATGTTTTAATTTTATGTGCTACTCCGCTAGATGTGTATCAAAACCATATCAAAACTTTTTGTGTACCCTTATATGCGTAAATTTCTTAATACATTTTTATACACTCAAAACAGTATATAAAAAAATGAATTGTAATAAAAAATACAAGTTTCCTAAAGCAACAATACAAATAGAATATAAAAAAATCACAATGAACTTTGTTAACAAAGTTCTATAATCATGAAAATTACACTACCTAAAAAAATCACTAAAATAAATAATATTGAGGGAAAAATTCGTTTCTAACACATTTTGCACCATAAAAATCTATTGCAACTTATCCCTTTTTGTTGTTTTGAAAGACATTAAACGGAAATCAAACTCATATAGAATTTCATTATAGGGTTTTAACCTGCATTTATTTTCTGAACTCGATATACAGGGTGTGTGAAAGAAGTGCAATTTTAGAGTATGTCAGATGTCGTAACACCCTGTATATCCTTCGTCAGTTTACCCTTCAACCATCAGTTGTTGCTTATAATTTTTCTGCCTTGTCTCGTTGTGGCCTACTACTGCCAGGCGTTACTAGTGTTGTTTAGATTCAAATTGCTAAACTGCTGTTGCAAGGTATTATGTGAAGCGTACATTGTGTTTGGAGCCATTGTAGTCGATGAGTTGTTGAAAACTGTGGTGGGCTGTTGATAAGTCTGTTGTTGGAAAGCCGTGGTGGCTGCCTGTTGTAGAAAGAATTAGATTAAGTACACATAATCCATTACCTTTTTTCTTGGTATTGCTTTCGTCCAGATATTGTCATTCATATATATACAATGTGTCTGGTAATCAGTGTCGGAGCCCTTAGGGGGATGAAATACAGCATTTTTTATCGACAAATCACCCCCCCCATAAGTAGTTTTTGTCCCACCATTTGGCAGCCATTTTGTTTTTTGTTTAATTGATGCACGATTGTTGTACTAATTTAGCCATAGCGACCTATGTAGAAGTTCTACAAACCAAAATAAATCTCATTTGATAGCAAAACATGTAGACCTATAACTAATGGTAAACATTGGTAAACATTTTTTAAATTTCGTTTTATATTGGGGCAAAAAAATGTTAAAAGAGAATAACTATGTAATTTTTTGAGTTTTTTTACAATAGGGTACTTGCAAAAAAAAATATTATTTCGTTTACGCGTTCCTTAGAGCCTAGTAAACATGACAAAATCACTTGTTTGGTTTTTTGGAATCGGCTGTGAGAGATATTCCAAAAATTATCTCAAATGCCGGAAAATGTCGCGCAAACAACCTCTGACGTCAGTGATATCCTATAGTGATGAAGTGATGGGATGTAAAGTATTGATATTCGATATCGATAGCCAGTGCTAACATAACATTTTGACATTGATCATTATAACCACAAAACACAGTCACACACAAAAGTACAAAAGTCAAAAGAATAATAGTAAGGCTAGATTACTAATTCACTTTGTAGGGATGGGCTTGAATTAGATTCTATCTTTGGATTCATTCATAATGGGATGCGCCGAAATAAAATGATGGCTGAAGTATCAATAAATTGAGTCGCATTGTTAAAGAATTCAGATCATCTCTAGTTTGCAGTTGAATCTCACTGACCTGCGCTGTAGCAGTATCGATTGTCGATATCGATAAGATACCTATGACGTCAGCCCTTGTTTTAGGTCACGTGGAAAAATTTGAATATATCCTTATTTTATCTTTCAAATATCTTTTTTTGACCGTCAGTAAAATCATGTTTTTTGTTTCCTATTGCTTCTTGATATGGTTTTCTTTACGCTATGTATACTCCCGAGGCGATTTCACGACCTCTGCAAGTACCCTATTTTAGTTTTAGCAAAAAATCTAAGCTGCTAACCTACATTTTTTTTATTTCCAAGAGATAGTACATGGTGTTTCCTAAAAAAATAAATAAAAGTAAAGTAGTTTAGAAGCTATGATAGTTTGAATACAACTCTTTATTGTCTAATCTGGCAGTTGAGAAGGCAATTAAAAAAAATCCGACATTTATTTTGGGAAAAAAAAGAAACAAATGTTAAAATGATTGTTCGAAATGTCCTCCTTGGTGTTGCAGACTTGCTGTTGCACTGACACATGTTGCATAGAGTGACTGATCACCGCTTCGTCATTCTGTAATTTATTTCTGACTTGAATAATTTTTTGCTAATAAGCTCCTCGGGTGTAACTTTCTGTTTCATTTGACCCCACAAGAAAAAATCAAGTAGGGTCAAGTCCGGTGAACGCGGTGGCCAAGCGATTGATCCACCACGTGCAATCCACGGCGAATGTTTATTTAAATGGCGTTAACCAGACTTGACCCCACGTTTTTTTTTTTTTGGGGTTTTATGCCAAGCCTAGCAACAAAGGATGGACGCTTTTTAAATGGCAGGGGAATGATCTATTTCCTACCAACCAATTATCTCATAAATATGAAACAGACATCTGAAATTGCAAATTAAAAAATGTCCTCACCTGTTGAAACTGGGAGCTATTGTACCCCATTGGTGTAAACTGCTGACTGTGAACACCACCAAACTGCTGAAAACCTGTCTGCTGACCAGTCGCAAAAGCGCCAAAATTCCCCTTGTTAGCCCATTGCTGGTTTAGACCACTGTGCCCTAGGTGCATAGCCTGACCTCCTACAGGAACGGTACTCTGCATACTAGAAGGAATGTGTCCGGCTTGTGTCATATTGAGCCCACTATGTCCCATATTTGACACCCCTTGTGTCATTTGTGGCATGTTTAGCCCACTTTGGGCTGCAGGGTGCATGTTAGTTCCGGCTGGAGTGATTTGGTGGCCCATTGGTGGCATTTGGAGGCCAGTAGCACCTGTGAGTCCGTTTTGAGATACCATGGAGTATATGGCCCCTGGTGGTTGTTGCGGGAAGCCACCAAATGCATTTTGTGCCACCATAGGCTGACCAGGCATCTATAAAATATATGTTCACATAAAAAGGGTTTCAAAATATTCAAGATAGACTGAATGACAGTAATGATTGCAAGAATTTTTTATAGTTACCTGTGGAAATTTGTTATAAGTCGCTGGCGCATTGGCATATAGTGCTAATATGCTATCCTTATCTAATTTAGCCTTTTCCTTCTCAGTGGGCAGTACCTGATTGAAGAAATTTTCTTCTTCTTTTTGGACATCATTGTTGGGTTCTTTCTCCTCAGTTTTAGGCTGTGCTGATACAAAATTGCTGAAGGTATCTTCACCATTTTGAATTCCTAGAATAAAAATTACAGACTTACTCGAGTAGAATAGCTAAAGGCCCTATTTTTTTATCTTGATTTTTGCCTATTATAATAACACCTACCTAACAGATCATTATCTTTTTTTTCCTTATTTCTTTCCCTTTCTGACTTGTTTGTCCTGCCTGCCTTAGGGCTAGGATTTGTTGGCTTCGGTAACTGAGGAACCTCCACAGAAGCCCCTTCCAGTACCTTCTTCTCTGTAACTGCAGGTGCTGCAGATACAACTAGAAAAAATATTAGATAAGACTTAATCTTAGAATGGTATAATGATTACCACCACAGTAAATCAATATAAATTTCCAAAGACCACTAAAATCACTTGCTCTGGCTTATATTTTTGGTCAGTTCAACAAATTCAAATAAGTTAGAAAAAACAACGCCCATGCTCTAACAGGCATGTGAGTGTGCCCAGGATCCCATTGTTATTATTTACTTGTGTTCACAAACACGATGTTATTTTTTACAGAAATCTGCAGGATTTAAATTTTATGGAATTGTTTAAACTAGTCTTTCAACACTGTTAAAACCCAAAACTCATTCAAAACTATAACAATTAACCCAAACGTGCAAAGGGTGTTGGGTTTATCAGTGATTCAGCGGTCGGTGTGCCAACTGCTGCATTACGATCGTGGGCACAAACAAAAACCTTGTTTACTTCTTCTAACCTATACAAATTCGTTGGGTCAGATGAAAATTATATAACAAATAAAAGCATTAGACTAGTTATTAACACAGTAGATGTCAAAATTTATTCGGAAATATCTGCCAAGTTATCAATTCAGTATCATCACTTTGTAAGGTACATCCTAAAACCATTGTTTACCTGATTTTTTCTTACGACGTTGTTTTTCCATCTCTTCTTCAATCTCTTTCTCCCAATCAACTTTTGGTAATTGGGGTGGAACCCATTCTCTAGCAATATACTTTTTATGCTCATATTTAGCTCTAATGAAAGACTCTAAGCTTGAATCATTCTGCGGCCGACGAAAATTATCTGGCAAGTTAGCCTCATATACTGCTCTCGCTCTGGAACAATTATGATAATGATAGGATCGCTACATATTAAAAAGTGTGAAATTTGTTTTACTAGTGACTTTTCAAATTGAAATAAGTAATATTCACCTGGAGTTACCCATTTGTTGTAGTGAAACAACTTGTTCTGGTGTCCAGGAGTCCAAATTGACCGATTTGACTTTTGAGATGTGCACACCAAGATTTCTGTGGATTCCTGCACATCTGATACATAAGAAAACCCCTATGTTCCATGATGCCCACCGTGGTCCTATAGTAAATATCAACAATAAAAAAGACTCGTAATGACTTGGAAAAGCTGTATTTTAGTTATTTATATTTTAGTCATAACTATTTCAACTAACTTGTTAAAATATACAGGTATTGTAAACATGATACCTAATGAGCCGTTAAATGTGCAAAGGTATAATCCTCATAAATTAATACTATGAGTCATCAGCTAGGAAAAAATACTTGTACAATAAACTATAAGCATTACAATTATTTTCATACCAAAGTTGTTTAATGGCAAGCAAACAATGGCAGGATGAGACAAAGGGGAAGCCAGATTTAGACTTTGCCATTTAATCTTAATGAATGAGATTGCTTTTTTATGTTAAGGGTGGATTGCAAACAGCTCATATTCATGTACTTCTGAGAACTTTTAAGAAAATGTATGTAACATGCGAATTGAAGCACAATCAGACAATTTTGACCTGTTCACTGCTAAAGCCATTGTGACCACCAAAGTTTGAAAGAAATCTGCACAGTTATATTTCTGCAGTCCAAGCAAATAAAATATACTGAAAACATACACAAATGGTAAATATGAGGACTTTTTCACGGCAATATGTGTACGACTATGAACTTTATTATGTACAGACCTTTGGAGTCGCAATCCACACAATACTTATTATCCTCGTCCCTTAATAATGCATTCAAAACATTTTGGCATTTTTCTTGGAGCTGTTTAGCTTTATCCCTTTCAGTTCTCGAGCTCATTTTTACCCTTTTTTTTACAATTCAAAAAAGGGGTGGAATAAAACTAACAAGCATCAACCATTACTACGTCAATAAATGTCAAATTACCAACTGACGAACTGACAAGTGACAACGTGACCACAGTGACAACTCAAACTGTCATTTTTAATTTTTAGTTCATATTTTGATAGAGCAAGAAAAGCGGCAGAAGGTAAGCTTCTTGATACTTAACTGCAGTGAAATAGTACATCGTTTAACAAGTGGTAATCATGATAATAACTCGCGCACTTAAAGTTTGTAAAAGTGAGGCATTACCATTTCAAAGCATTCTCATAGCTAAGTATTATGATATTTAGTCAATCTTACTACCTCACACGGCTTAGGAACTAGAAACCGGTAAAATGAATTTGGGACATCCTGTAAATTTAAAATAGCCAAGCATGAAGAATGAATATGAATATTATAATTTTTTTGTCATATTAAGGTGGTGTAACAATATTTCCTCCTATTTGTGCAATTATTTTTAGTCAAACACAAGTGTATTTCGAAATGAGTTCTGTGAAACTGTCCAGTGTTCCACCAGCAGTGTGAGGCTTTATATATTCCACCATGGTAAGGATTGTTGTATTTCATAGTGATTGCTCTGCTAAGCCCTGTTAATGAAATTCTTATAAGTACTAGTCTAAGCATGTAGATTTGTGGTGTAGATCTTCGGAGAAAAAAATATTCTGTAGATGCCGCTTGTTACCTCTCTGAAATCTACCCGCTCTTGATATGCCTAGTTCATGTTTTATGCGATGGAACATCTGTCAACGCTAGGTCCTTGCATATTGCCTGGTGGACCCCAAATACAATGTTGTCGGACAAATACCCCAAAGCGTGATGAACTGTATTATAGGCCTGGTCTCATAGAAATTATGTAAAAGAAAAAGTTGCCTACACCCTAAACATTCACTTAAAATGTAATTTGTACTGTGTGGACTGTGGATATGTATTACATTTTTTCTTCTATAATTCTAGAAAAATAGATTAGTCCAGCTGCATAATAACCAGTCCACACAACACAAATGATATTTACGCGAATGTTCAGGGTGTAGACAACTTTTTCTTTTACAATACATATTAAGCAATGTTGGTTTTTAAATACAAACCAATTAGGTCAGAAAATTTCTAAAACCATTTTACCTTACAGGGTTATTAGAAAATCGAAAATTTGATCAATCAACAAAAATGTATATGAGGCAGTGTAAGTAAAAATAAAATTAGTAGTATTGGAATTTCACAATTTCGCTAAAATTTGAGCACTTCCTAAGGGCCATAGTTGAGCTAGACTTATAATCATATTATTTATATATATATTCTATTTATATTCTATTTATATTTCTAGTAATTCGACTGTACTAAGGATTCTATCTCACAAATTTCATGCGGGCTTGGCAACCCCGCAAGCGTTGATCCTTAGGTAAAATGGCTGTCAGTGTGTTTGTGAAAATGTCCAAATAAGTTCGATTTTTTAGATAAAAAACGAAATAAGCTAGGTTTTTCAATGTTTATAGTGTATAATAGACCTTAAATTGAAACGGTGTCCTTAGGAAAAGGTAGTAAATAGCGCATTTATAGAAAAAGGAAAGGTTTGAAGGTGGCCTTAGCAAGGAGACCTCATCACAAAGGTTCTGGAAAAGTATTCCAACAAAAATGTAAGTATATTTTGGCCCGTATTACCTCAAATTAGAGCAATACATTAAAAATGTACTGTTGTACTGTTACATAAGTAAAGAACAGTAAATAAACAACATATACTTCATTTGTGAATTATTACTATAGTCCACAAATTGTACTATATACTGGCAGGTATTTATGCCCCATAGATCATACGTATTGATGTATTATATTAATTTTTGCAATCTGTAACTGAAGGAAAGATGCAAACTCATAGGTGCATTTTACAAAAACAAGTAATATCATATAACTTGATAACGACTTTTAGGCCATTTTACTTAATTTTTTTTTGTTTTATCTCAGAACTTTTGAAACCTTTAGTTCTCCTGTTCTCCAGCTCACACATGTTTTTTTTCCAGCACAAACATGTTTGTTTTGCAATAACCTTAAAATCATAACACCATAATATATTAAATAATAAACAATTTTCAGAAGCGTTAGCTGTGAATTTTGAGGACTATGGATGCTAAAAATTGAACGGTACTGGTGAATACAAAAGTAATAGTAAGATTTACAGTTATGAAATCAACAAAACTCAATCACTTTAGGTGATGAATGCTTTTACATAAGTAAGACACATCTGAAATGTATTTTTCTGTGAGCATTTATCTATGTATCAGCTGCTAACTACATATATCTTAAAAAAACTGTTTCTTAAGGTTGTGTGCCTCTGTCAATATTCCTTACATGTATATTGTGCTTCATTCACAATTGCTAGATGAAATATAGGCTCAAAAGTAGGGCACAACAATAAAAAGCTACTAATATCATACAAATTGCAAACTAAACACTGATTAATGGTTTCATCTCCAATAGTTCTTGCTCCGAAGCAACCTTAATAGTAAAGAATGTATTCAGGTGCTTCATTTTAGATAAATTCACTTAAAAGGGTATTTACCCTACATTTGACAGATAATAAGACAAATATAATAAAACAAGAACATAATTAGATAAAGTCAAAACCAGGTTGTGCTGTGCTGGCTGTGTGATTAATATTAATTTTGGTATTTTGCTGAAACTGCTAATCAGTATTATAGAATTGCTGAAACTTAGACCCCAGTATCTACAGTCTACAGGCATTTGAAAATGTCATGATTTGTTGGTCTAGATTAAAATAAAATTTAATCTCAATCTATAGATAGCTTACAAGAGAGTGGCGATTTAGAGGGGAGGCGAGGAGGCCATATGCTCCTCCTAGAGCTCTATGGAAGCACATTGTATTTATATAAACACCAAAAGTTAATCTTTTTTTTTGCTCTTCAGACCATGGCAGCACTGGTCCACCCCCCCCCCCTCCCTCGACCTGTAATAGAAAGTGTAATAGAAACATGGAATAATTATATAAATAGCAAATAGAGCATTTTTTGCTCTTCAGAAATAGTTGAACAGTAGCTAGCAAATAAAAAAAGTAGATATCATGTTCAAGTAAGAGATCTGTTAACACTAGCTTCAGATTGTTTACCCATGAAAAAAATTACATTTATTAAATGAAACAATATTTTGACGACTTTTATGGATTTTGGTGAAGTGTAAAATGTTTGATAAAAAATAATTTGGAATAAGCAACCCTGGATAGCATTTTTTTTTAATCTAAATATGTACAATTACTTTAATGTATTTATGTATGTATTTATACCTACAGCATATTGCTCCAACACTCCACTCCACAACTCCAACACTGACCTAATCAAATACATAGGAACATAGGCCAACCATCTATCCTCATGAATTTATCATTTGGTTTATGTTATGGGAATTTGATAATGGCAAAATTTTACTATACAGTACCTAGGAACATTCAAGACGACTTCAGTCATTAGCATGTAGACACCAGATTTTGTCTGTTTTGTATCATAGTCATATTATTATATCCATTATCAAGTCTGAATCATAACAAAAGTAAGACTTATAGGTACTTACCTACAGTTTGTGTTTAAGGTTAGGTGAAAGGGAATAATTAAAAAAAGCAGACCTAATAGCAGGAATAAACACAACTTGTTATTAAAAAGTACCATCAAGACCTTCATCATTACAAAGAGTTTAGTGAAGTAATTTGGATCCTAGTATTGTTCCTGAGGCACACTATTATAGGCCTTCTTTTCTATTAATTTCTCTGCCTTCTGCCAACTCTGCACATCTGCACTAGACCTTTCATTGTCTTGATACATCAAGAGATTATTAGGTTAATGATACTGTTTGTGTAAAATTGTAAAATTTGAGCTTTGAGCACTACTAAAGACAATATTATGGCAACAGGATCCAAAAGCTTCAGATTGGAAAGCATTACTGTTATGTATTGTTTTGAACAAAATCTATTATATGCCATATAAATATTATAAACTAACCAATATATCATAAAATTCTGACACTAATGTTTTTTTAACAGATGTTAAAAAATGCTGTCTATTCTTTATTAAGATAAGAATAAAAACAGCAGGATTGCATAAAAATGACAGACACTAGAAGGCGTGTGAAGCTGTATGCTCTTAATGCGGATCGTCAATGGGATGACAGGGGAACTGGTCATGTCTCCTCTTCATACGTTGATAGACTTAAAGGCATTTCTTTACTTGTAAGAGCAGAAAGTGATGGATCACTCCTGTTAGAGTCCAAAATACAACCTGATACAGCTTACCAGAAGCAACAGGTATGAATATTTTTTGTTATTGTTAAAAATTCAGAATTTTTAGTCAAAACAATGAAGAAACATCAAAACAACTTTCTGAAATGCAGTGAAATCAAAACATATATCCATTTTTAAATTTTCAGGACACGTTGATTGTATGGTCAGAAGGGGATAACTTTGACCTAGCCCTCAGTTTTCAAGAAAAACTTGGTTGTGATGAAATTTGGGAAAAGATCTGCCAAGTACAAGGTAAAGATCCTTCCGTTGAGATTACCCAGGACATTGTTGAAGAATCTGAAGATGAAAGGTAGTAAAACTTCATGATTTTGCTCTGACGAGGGTTTTGATGAAAACTGGTTTACAGGTTTGATGATATGTCTGATAGTTCCCCACCAATTGAACTGCCCAGTTGTGAGCTCAGTCGTTTGGAAGATATCAGCGAGCTGATTGGCAGTTGTTTAAGTTCACCATTGCGTAAAGAAAAATTGGCAACCGCTATAGAGAGTGAAGGTACGTATAACCTAGGAAGTATACTTGGGTAAATTTTGTAGGATTGTCTAATAGTATTAGAGTTGAGAGAACTTTGAACAGGGAATTGTCAATAAGCTAAATCTACCTCCTTGTAAAAAGTGAACAGGGTGACCAATTGCTTCCATTTACAGGTTATATCCGAAAGCTGATAAACTTGTTCCATATGTGTGAAGACTTGGAGAGTTTGGAAGGACTTCACCATCTTTATGACATATTTAAGAACATATTCCTGCTGAACAAGAATGTGCTTTTCGATACAATGTTCAGCGATGAGCTGATTTTTGATGTGGTAGGGTGTCTGGAGTATGACCCTAGTAGTCCACAACCAAAAAGACACCGAGAGTATTTGAAGCAGCAGGCACGGTTTAGGTGAGTTTCTTTTCTCTCACTGCCTTCATTTCCACAGACTGTGAATTATTTCAGTAGACTGTCATGACCCTTATCACAGATTATCAGAAAAGGTTGGGTTAAGAGGATGGGACACTCAGAATAGCATCTATTCACTATTAGTTCTTACCGCAGTCACATATGTCGCCACTGTCGCAGATCGACTTGATAGCTACGTTAGCGGGAAATTTAAATTTCAGACCTATCACTTGCAGGGTTGCTATTCCAGTTTTTTAATTTTTTTTATGAAAATACATCTGAAGGGTTTGCAGTATTTTATTTTACAATAATTTTGCCACATACATACATACCAGTCATAAAGTGGTAACACTCTTCTCTTCTGAAGATCCACACGACCGGTAGCTTTCACCCACATTTTGCACAGCTAACATCAATAGTAAGAATTAGAAAGGTGAATTTTATTACAGTTTTCACATACTCAAGCTCAAAACATAGGTCATTGCTTGCATTATGGATATTGCAAAATGATAAGTTAAATATTTGATGTACTCACCTGAGGATCCTTAGGGAACATATGCACTCTTTTGTTCTTAAAAGACCAGTTTTTCCTGCAGCACTGTGATACCATTATAATTGGAAACTATTAAGGAAAAGAGCAGATAATGAAATAATCCAAGGGAAAAGCTAAATAACACCGAAAAAATCACAATGGACGCTAAATACACAAAACGCTAGTTAAAAGGTTATAAGGTGGCAGGCTGTCAAGTCTCAAGTGTTAGTCACTAGTGTCTCAGAAATTAGCTCCAGCACTACCTAACTGTACCTGCGTTTTGGCGCTACCTGTGACTGCAGTAGGAACTAAAAGAGTGTCCAGGGCATGACCCTTATCAGTCTGATATTTGTTGTAAATGTTGACTAATTTATATACCTTCCACCCCAGATTTCTCAAAAACCGCTGATTAAAAGAAAAACGCTGAAACACTTCAAAATATTTGTCAAGGAGACAACTTTTTAACCAAAAACTCCTTCACCCCCTTGCATCCACTGCCCCCCGGATCATCCCCTTGAAAATTTTAATTGACAAGGGGTATCTTGTTTTAAAGGTATGCCGAAGTCTTTATTTTGACGTTTGATTTTTTTAAATCTGTTTGGATGACCTTCGTCAACACATTTCGAAAACTGCCATGATATCCTGTAACATGTATCTGCAAGTGCCTGTCAGGAATTTGAAAATTGCCTATATCATTGTTTGGCTACTAATGGGCAACGTTTGGACACTTCTTGCAGTAAACAGTGATATGTTCATGGTTTTTGTATTCTATTTGAACAAGATACATAAAGATTCTAATTTTCCCGAAAACGATTTGACCGATTTTAAAAAATCAAACGTCAAAATAACATACTTCAATATAACTTTAAAATAAGGTAATACTCGAAACACCTTGCCATTTAAAATTTCTAAGGGGATGATTCTGGCAGGGACAGGGTACAAGGGGATGAAGTAGTTTTCGGTTAAAAAGTTGTCCCCACAAATTTTTTAACGTGTCTTGGCGTTTTTTCTTTTAGTCCGAGGTTATCGAGAAATCCGGGGTAGGAGGTTTTCAAATTAACACCCTTGATCTTCAAAACAAGTAAAAAAAAATATCCATTATATCTGAGTATAACTATAATGTCGGCTACACACGTTCCGGCAGGCCTGTCAGTTCGAACTGAATGGTCCGCCGACGTCCGGTCGCCTGAGCGTGTGTATGGTCCGGTCTACCTGTCAGTTAAGACTGTTCAGGCGACCGGAGAAGAATCACATATATGTTCGTCCCTCCGTTCGGCCTGACGTCGGGTCGCCTGAGCGTGTGTATGGTCCGGTCTACCTGTCAGTTACGACTGATCAGGCGACCGGAGAAGAATCACATATATGTTCGTCCATCCGGCCGACCTGACGCACTACCATTGGTCCATTCAAAAAGAAATAGACAGACAGCTGGTGTTTCCACGACATTTGGATCTCGATACGATCCCAAAAAATAACGAATCGACCTTGAACAGGAAACGTTTTGAAAACGTATCCAATTTGTTTCCACTATATAGTGAGTAATTCTTCGATATCTCGCAATATATACCTAATAGAAGAAAATATCAAATACAAAAGTTATTTGGTTAAGACGAACATAAAAACATAAAAATATTTTGAAATATACAGGGTGTTGCGGGAAAGTAGGGCAGTGATCAAATTGATTTTTTTATATCGAACCATAACTTTTTTTTAATTTTTCTAGTTTCCATCATCGATCTCTATTTAACCCTAAAATATTTTTGGGATTGGCTGCGATGTTGCCAAGTTATATATTATTTTCTAATAATTTGCGGATTTGCAAGGTCGCAAGTAATACGTCCAAATATATTTCCTGAACTTTTCTCAATAATATTATACAGCGCGTTACTTAAATATTAAGTGAATATTATGTTGGATGTTATCAGCAATGCGCATATACAGGATGTTTTTTGCAGAATTTTAAATTAAGGCAATTTGAAGGTCGTTTTACTCTGTTTTTTAAATGTATGTTTTATTCTAAATCGAAATATCTACTAATACCCTATCACGCTTTGTAATATTTTTCTTCGCGTTTGCGACGTTGCCAAGTTATAAATTATTTTACCAAATTTTCAAACAAATATCTATGATTTTTATTAATAGAACATAGATGTACTCCCTAGTAATGGTTTACGGCGTGAACAAGTATTAACTGGTGTTCCTAAAGTAATAAAACCGTTTTCCTTACACATACTGCCTATTTTGAATACCAGGTCAGTAAAAGGTACACGAACGCTTAAATATCTCCAAAACTTGCTCAGCTGGAACGAGAAAATCTATATCTGCAGGTTTTCTAACATGCAGAATTCAAAAATTATAACAGCAGCGTTGCCAGATTTACCACTTTTACGTTACACGTCATAATTTTGTTATTTTCAATAAAATCCTCTACTTATCTTTATTGCAATGAATTGCGCATGTCGAATTTAGTAGGATTTCATAACTTCAAAATTTTGTTTCTATTGATTACTGAGATACGGCAACACCACGTTTTCAGTAAAAAGTACCGGAACGCTTGAACATCCAAAACTGCCACCGCTGAAGCGAAAATGATCAATATCGAAGAGTTTTTTTACAGCAAAATTCAAAAATGCTAACATCAGTGTTGTCAGATTTACCACTTTTACGTTAGACTTCAAAAACCCCTACCTATTGAATTTCAGCGCTCCAGCTGTGGCAGTTTTGGAAATATTCAAGCGTTCCAGTACTGTTTACTGAAAAAGCAGTGTTGCCGTATCTCAGTAATTAATAGAATCAAAATTTTGAAATTGTGAGACTTTACTAAATTCGACATACGCAATTCATTGCAATAAAGATAAGTAGAGGATTCTATTGAAAATAACAAAATTATGACGAGTTACGTAAAAGTGGTAAAATCTGGCAACGCTGCTGTTAGAATTTTTGAATTCTGCATGTTGAAAAACCTGCAGTTATTGATTTTCTCGTTCCAGCTGTGCAAGTTTTGAAGATATTTAAGCGTTCCTGTACCTTCTACTAACCTGGTATTTGAAATAGCAGTATGTGCAAGGAAAACGGTTTTATTATTTTAGGAACACCAGTTAATACTTGTTCACGCTATAGACCATTACTAGGGCGTACTTCTATGTTAAATAAAATATACAGTGTGTTCTATTAATAAAAATCGGAGATATTTGTTTGAAAATTTGGAAAAATAATTTATAACTTGGCAACGTCGCAAACACGAAAAAAATATTACAAGGCGAGATAGGTTATTCGTGGGTATTTTGATTTAAAATAAAAGATACATTGTTACATTTAAAAAAACAAAGTAAAATGACCATCAAATTGCCGTAATTTAAAATTCTGCCAAAACCACCCTGTAGATGCACATTGCTGATAACATCCAAAATAATATTCATTTAATATTCAAGTAACTCGCTGTATAATAATATTGAGAAAAGGTGAAGGAATATATCAATTTGGACGTATTACTTGCGACCTTGCAAATCCGGAAATTAATAGAAAATAAATAATAACTTGGCAACGTCGCAACGGATCCCAAAAATATTTTAGGGTTGAATAGAAATCAATGATGGAAACTAGAAGAATTTAAAAAAAAAATATAGTACTATATATAAAAAACAAGTTGATCACTATACAATACTTTTCCGCAACACCCTATATATTTCAAAATATTTTTAGGATATGCGTCTTAAGTAACCAAATAACCTTTGTACTTGACATTTTCTTCTATCAGGTATACCTTGCCAGATATCGAGAAATTACCCACAAAATGTTTTAAAAGCCCGTGGAAACGTAGCAGCTGATATATTTCACATTCGCCTGAACGTGTGGAGGGCCGTCAGCCAATCAGAGGCGACCGGTCTTTAGGCGGCCTTGTTCAGTTCGAACTGACAGGCCTGCCGGAACGTGTGGGGGCGAGGCGACCGGTCTTCAGGCAGACCGTTCAGTTTGAACTGACAGGCGTGCCGGAACGTGTGTAGCCGACATAAGAAAGTTACTTGGCAGTGGAGTAGTAATAAACTCGAAATCTATTTTAACGTACCACCAGTGAATTTTGCAAGAGGTATTTTGCTTATAAAAGGAAATTTCTATCATGAAATCTGTTTCATCCATCTCTGTATCAATTGCTGTAATATAATTATATTTTGTAGTTATCTAAATATGCTGGAGCTGGAAAAATCTATGTCACAAGACACAGGTTGTTAAAATTCCAACCAACATTTTCTGTAATATTGTTTTGTAGAAAAAGTGTCTTTGGATTAGTATTAATAAATAAATCTTTAAACAATGAAAGCAAATATGGGGTACCCCAAGGTAGTATTCTTGGAGCATTATTATTTATAATTTTTTTGAATGATATCAATTATATTGAAGGGCTGGCATTTATCAACTTATTTGCAGATGACACATTAATTGCATGTGCTGGGGGTAATTTTTTTGAACTAATTGAAAGGATACAACGGTTGCTTATTAAATTAGAAATGTTTTTAGATACTAACAAATTGAAACTGAATACGACTAAAACCAAAGCAATGTTAATTTCTACTCCTAAGGGCCGGTTGTACAAATGCGGGTTTAGCACGAGCTTTGTTGAGCCTAAGCTTAGCTAAGCTCAGGCTTAAAGTCGACACCCGTTGTACAATCGTCGGCTTAGTTAAACCTGGTTGATAATGAAAATCACTACAGTTGGCATCAATGAAGCAATACGTACTGACATAATGATCTGAAAAATTACTTTTTTTGGTTAGGCACTTATGACATTTTGTGTCAAACGACCGTTTTTGTCTCTGTTCTTTCATTCACTCTCTTTGTTAAATTAGACACAATCTTCCAAAAAATTTGACCTAATAAAGTGACAAGCAATTTGAAGGTTCATCCTTGACAAATCATGTCATTTTTATCAGGTTAGGTTTAAACCTCAGCTAAGCTCGCGTTGAGCATCGGCTTACGTAAGCTCGTGTTAAGCTTGGAGTGGGGGGTTAAGCCAGCATTGTACAACGGACATTTTGCCACTGACGTGGTTTAACGTCGGCTTACCTTAAGCCGAAGCTTAAGCTTGCATTGTACAACCGGCCCTAAGAGAATAAAGTCTTTACATATTAAAAATATTAAATCAAAATTGTATAATGAAGATATAGAATGGGTAGCTCAAATAAAATATCTCGGATTTATCATGGACCACACACTTTCTCTGAAGCCTCATTTTGAATATATTCATAAGAGAATTTCAAAAAAGCTATTTTTTTTTTCAAAAGAATTAGTAAGCATCTATCACTATTCTCAAGAATCACTGTATTTAAAAGTATAATGCAACCTCATTTTGATTACTGTGCTAGTGTTTTATACTTAGGTGATTTAGGCTCAATTCAGTCTCTGCAAATTTTATTTAATAAAGGAATGAGAACAATTGTTCAATGCAATCAACACACACCTATAGTGTTAATGCAGTCCACCCTAGGGTGGTTTTCAGTAAAAGAGCGACTATACTACCTTACTATGGTTTTTGTATTTAAATTGAAGAATGGTATGTTACCTACCTATTTTAATGAGTTTGTAGTGCTCAGGGGCCAAATTCACTCGTACAGTACAAGAAGTATAAATGATTTTAATGTATTCAAAACAAAGAAACAAAGTACTGCAACATGTTTGTTCCACAAATCAATGAGTGAATTTAACCACCTACCAGCGCCAGTCAAAAACGCTGTGACTCTGAGGAGCTTTAAAACGAAATTAAAAGGATATGTTTCAGAACGTTTTTAGTTTAATTCAAGTCTATTTAGATCAAATAATTTCGAGATATTTGTAGCTTAGGTCTGCGGTAAAGTCAATTTTTTGGTTAGTGTTATCGGTGTTGTGTTATATAATCACATCTTATTATTTTTATTGTTTGTGTGTTTTCAGTTGTTTATTGGTTATCCTTTTAATACTGCATTGAATTTATAAGAGTTTCATTTAAACATTTTTATACTGTTATGTCATTACTTTTATGAATATTATAAAACTGTTGTAGTAGGTTTTTCCTATTAAATAAAGTTATCTATCTAATAAACTAGGATTGGATTGTCTTTCTACTGTATTTTCTAGTAAGTCAAATAAGAACCGAACGCCAAATGAACGTGTTTTTTTTTGTATTTGTCTTAGGGAGGCGATACCAATCAAAAACCAAGAGCTTCTGAGCAAGATACATCAGACGTTCCGGGTGCAGTACATACAGGACGTGGTTCTTCCCACACCTTCAGTGTTCGAAGAGAACATGCTCAGCACGCTGAGTTCGTTCATCTTCTTCAACAAGGTGGAAATCGTAAGCTTACTGCAGGAAGACGAACGTTTCCTCACGGAGCTGTTCACGACCTTGACTGATCTCAGTACTTCGGAAAGTAAACGAAGGGACCTGGTGCTGTTCCTGAAGGAGTTCTGCAACTACAGCCAGAATCTTCAGCCGGCCGCGAAAGAGTCGTTCTACAAGACTCTGACGTCGCTGGGTATCTTGCCCGCCTTGGAGATCACCTTGGCCGCCGACGATCAGAAGACCAAAACTGCCTCCATCGACATTCTGACCTACATCGTTGAGTTTTCGCCTAGCGTCGTCAGGGAGTATACCTTGCAGCAAGCCAGCAATACGGATGAGGTCAGTGGTTAAAATGCATTTTGTAAAGTGCATATTCTGAATCATTTTAGCGGACGTAAAATGTTTTATTTTTTTGCTAATTTAATGGCACTGGTCTGAGACCAACAGGCCTGACTATATTTGTCTCCCTAAGGGCCGGTTGTACAATGCAAGCTTAGGCTTCGGTTTAGGGTAAGCCGACGTTAAACCACGTCAGTTGCAAAACGTCCGTTGTACAATGCTGGCTTAGCCCCCCACTCCAAGCTTAACACCAGCTTACATAAGCTGAAGCTTAACACGAGCTTAGCTGAGGTCGTTGCCGATATTTGACACAAACTGTCATAAGTGCCTGACCAAAAAAAGGTATTTTTTCAGATGATTATGTCAGTACGTATTGCTCCATTGATGCCAACTGTAGTAAATTTCATTATCAACCAGGTTTAACTAAGCCGACGAATGTACAACAGTTGTTGACTTTAAGCTTGAGCTTAGCAAGCTTAGGTTTAACAAAGCTCGTGTTAAACCCGCATTAGTACAACCGGCCCTAAAAGGAGGAAAAGTCTATGTGACAATACGTTTAATCAATGCTCCGCTTATAGGAGATGAATGGAGAAGTTTCCTAAAAAATAAAATTTGGACAATTCATTATCATCTGATAGTCTATTTATTCACTTGAAGAATGTCGAAAAATCATCTGAATATTCCAAAAAACGGCAGAGTTATTCAATTTTATATCTGCGTAAAGCGACCGCGACGGTGAGTTGCCGTAAGACGTCACATGTCTTGAATCGTTCGCAGCAGCCACAATCGGGAGCCGGGACTCCGCTATGCATACGCTGCGCAGTGCGACAATTAGACTTGAGTGGAAAGGCGAAGGTGTTTGTTGTAACCGTTGTAACGGGCAGACAGTATATTTTTGAAGTATGGAGGAAGGTTACGTTCGCGGTGATTCTAGCAATCTTCCTAAAGTGGATCTCGACATGATTATGGACTTTTGCTTCCCACGGCGATAGGTGAGGGAAGTAATTAGCAAAAAACCAAAAATTTTAAATATTCCTCAAACTTTGTTTTTAGGCGTTTTAGAGGTACCTGATCATTTTCTACTTTTTTTGAGTGGGGGTGATATTGGGGTGGTTGGGGGGTGGGGGGTTGTAAAACTGAAAAATTATTGTATTCATAACAGGACGTCCACTAACCTGTGAAAGAAAGGCCTAGCGTCATAATACACTTTTTTAGGTGCATCCGAACATTACTTTGGGTATTACGAAAACCAAGGGAGTTAGAATTTTTTGATGTATACATGCGAGAGCATTGCTTCTGATAATTCTGTATGGTGTAACTAGGAAACTATTGGATTGATTTCAATTAAATTTTCACACAGTATTACTACCGCTGCGAGGATGGAAAATCTCTATGATTTTTAAAAATTGTGTCAGCGGCGGCGCAGCAATAATAAAAAAACTAAAAATATCGAAACAGCTCAAACTTCGTTTTTAGGCGTTTTAGGGGTTTCGTGATCATTTTCTACTTTTTTGAGTGGGGGTGAAATTGGGGTAGTTGGGGGGTGGGAGGTCATAAAACTCTTTTTTTTGTATTCATAATAGGTTATCCATTGAAATATTTGTTTGGTGTTTTTATGGTGGTGTTGTACACCTGAGTACAATGCAATATTTATAGTTTCTCGGTCTGCTAGACATATTCTAATAATACGAGTACCAATAAATTGCAGTGTATCGTTTTTTCACCGTCGGCGTCGCCTACCCTACTGAAAACAAGGAATAACAACATGAACGAGGAGGCCGGCGGTGGCGGCGGCGCGACGGCTTTCGGGAGCAGCATCCTCGACAGGGCACACACAGGCTTGCGTTGTGCCGTGTGACGTCACAGCGGCTTCGCGCGGAGGATACAGCTATTCAAACTTTGAAGGACTATAACTTTTCTATTAATGGAGATAATTACAAAATTTTTTCGCCGTTGTTCTCTAACTCTTTAGGACTATCTGATTAACTGAAATTTGAAAAAATGGAAACTTCCTCATTGTAAAATGCTGTAAGCGTAATAAATAACAAAAACCACTTTACACGGTAAAGAAATCGATCGATTTTGTGACCTGAAGAAGTCTGTGAAGAAATTGACAGAAAGAATCTGACGATTTATTTCTGTCAAACATGCAGGAATGTTGTAATAATGGAAACTGTTATTGTTCAGTGGTAGTCTCACAATTTATGTGTTTTGTGGTTGACTGTGCAGTGTATGCGTTTTGTGATTGACAATGTATGTGTTTTGTGATTTTATGGTGTCGTCATAATTATGAATTAGTCATAGCTTTTCAACACAACTTTTCAACTGAATAACGATCACAAAATATATACAGCTAACTGGTAGTGCCACAGAATACAGAAAACAAATTGTCACTATGACGCTAACTTCAATAGAAGACACATCAAAGGCACCACAGATAAATGAGGCAAAACATTTCACCTGTCATTAGGAAGTTTGTATTGTCGGTAGGTAACAACTGAACATAGAGGTAGTAAACAACTAATTCTAATAAAAAAATTAAAAAAGACTGTATTTTCATGGTTCAGGAATGATTACAGCAAAATCAATTGATATGTTGACCTCTACTGCGTTACTGCATATTTCTTCATTATAAACGCAAATTCTGATGTCTTACATAAATTTTGAGGAGCTGGCAACGCAGATATAATTTTCATGCGACTTACTTACGGTAGAACCTCGACTGTCAAACGTTTGTTTTGTTTGTGCGTCTTTTATGCTCGCTCAGTAAAATCGAATTCGCTATTTGTTAGTAACTCTAGTGAAGCTTTACAGACTTGCTTGCTATATTCGAGTATAGTTTAACAGTTTTTCAAGATGGAACTGAAAAAGTGCAGTGTTTGTAACATGGGTTGCATTGGAAGAATTTTCAGGTTAGTTGGCGTTACATAGCATTGTTTACAATTTGAACTGTCACTGCGAGGTCACAGCTGATCAATGTTTAGAGGCTGAAGTGTCTAAGATGATGGCTTTGAGCATGCCATGCTGAAGTGGTTTGTTTACTACCTCTATGTTCAGTTGTTACTCTGAGGTAGGCCCAAATATCCCTAGAATTCCTCAAAAAAATTCAATAAAACGAGCAAGTTCTAATTTGTCGATTTCTTCAAGGATTTCTTCCAGGTCACAAAATCGATCGATTTCTTGACAGTGTAAAGTGGTTAATAGGCATTGCTATGAATGAAATAGGGGCCTACGTTGATACACTGTTGTCACCATTAGACAAATAGACACTTAGTCAGGCAATAGGCACATGCTTGTTGTCTTAGTCGTATTCATAGTCGTTTCTTGAGTATTACTCAAGCCACTCAAGGCCCACTTGAGTAATACCACAGAGTTAACATCTCTATAGGGAGCCTAATTTGAATATTGGCCAGCCAACATCTATAGCGCTATTGCCACTCTTCTTCGTCCGCTTAAGGACCTTCCAGTTTCTTCAAAATCTGGCAGTTTCCGCAGTTTGAATACATGTTCCTCAAAGTATTTAACTGGGTATTTAACTATACATTCCAATATACTTGCAATGTAACTGATTTACATGAAGATAATTTGTATTGATTTAACGTAATCTCAAAAATGGTAAATTTCATAGCGGAATGTCGCAATAACCTCTAATATGTCGTAAATCTGGCAACCTACAATCGGCGTCCCTTCATGCTGTCATGTGGCTGTCATTGTACTTGTGGTTATTGCGTATGTTGAGATTTTTGTTGTTTTAGTGTATATTTGAGTGACTTTGTGACTATTTGTGGTGCGAATTAAATTATTTATGAACAATATTGTCATAATTGCATGATAGGGCGAAATAAAAAGTGCATAGTTTGCTGCAATAGCGACGAATCGGTGAACACCGCTTATCATAGGTTAGTATAGGTTTTGTTTTGGATTTCAGTAGCGTAAAATATGGGGAATCACTTCATGGTAATAATAAATTATCAACTGTTACAATCAAATTATAATAACAGTAACTCTTTAAGTATACCTAAATACTAATAATAATTGTGCCAGTTTGTAACATCACAGTAATAATTGAATCTATTAATGAACATCCAATTTTAATATAAAGTCGTACGCCACTGGTAATGCCCTCAACCTGTCAAAATTTCCGTTACATGTTGGCTGGTCAGCGACCGGTGCATTTTATTGTTTACATTCACTCTAGAGATGTTAACTCTGTAATACATATTTTAAGGTTGTAGTCTTCAACCCCACTCGCACCGTTGACCCACACTGTATACGTTGTAACTAATTCTTTTTTTTTTTTCAGGATCAGATGTTGCTAAATATCATCATAGAACAAATGATCTGCGATACAGATCCAGAGTTGGGCGGAGCGGTTCAGTTGATGGGCGTGCTACGGATTCTGTTGGACCCAGAAAACATGTTAGCGTCTGTGAACAAGTCCGAAAAAACCGACTTCCTCAATTTTTTCTACAAACACAGTGTACACATACTCATCGGTAAGTTCTGACACCGAACATAGACCAAATAAGAACGGTCACCTCGCGGCGGTCCTTCGAAGGGACAAATCGCTCGATTTTTTTATTACCAAGGCGTCACCACCGTTCGGGTACCATCCTGTTTTATTATAAGGCCATTCTTTTGTGGCAGCATGTTCATTTTTATATCTGAATATTTACAGAACACGTTATATTTAATGTACGAAGTTCGCACTCAAAACATAGCAGAACTGCTATTTTTTCAGAATCATACTTTATTTAGCTCATTAACCATAGTTAATTGTTTTACAATGCATTTTATATGAGCTCAGTACCAATTTCTTAACAAAGTATATACAGGTTGAGTTTTTAGTACCGGCTCGGTCGATAACTCCACTATTGTAGGAGATAGCGAAAAAATTTGTACATAAAAGTCATAGCCACGGATATGCTCCTTGTTCAGAAAATATTTAGATTTATACAGGGTGATCCATAACTACGTGGTGATGCAAACATGCATTTTTTTTAAATGAGGACACCCTATATATTATTCCTTATTCAAATTTTACTAATGATTTCCGTTCCTCCAATATAGGGTATTGTTACATTATACAGGGTATTCCAAAAGTTATCACCATTTTTATATCCAAATCTCTGTCAAATGAACGTACCGTATATCAAAAAGTGATGAATCGGAAATCATCAATATTTTATTATACCAAAGAACTGCTTTTAATATGCTCTTTCATCTTTGCATAGCAATTGTTGTGGCTGCATTCATTAGTTTCTGAGATATTTCGATTTTTCTACAAATTTTAAATATACCTTCTATTTGTTTACTAAAAATTATTTTGACAAAATACTATCAAATTTTATTTTTGCTTAACAACTAAAATATAAGGCCATAGTAGTACTTGATCAAGTCAAAACGCTGAATTAACGAGATAATATAGGTCAAGTGTGCTGAGGAAACAATTTTATAGACGTCATGCATAATTATCAAGCAGATCTATCAGGGGCTATGAAATATTAAACGACACAGTCCAAATAAAACGATTCTTCAGTCTTTCAAACACATTAGTTTTAGACTGCCTCCGTTCTGGATATTGCTGTTTATAGTGATGTATTCTAGAGGCAAGTAGGCAATTTCTCAAAGAATCTCCTAAATACCCTCAATGGAAAAATTAATTTTTAAAGCTGGTTTCTCACAGTACAGAGTTATTGAGCAGGGTATGAAAACTCAATTTTTCAAAGCCTACCTGATAAATCTGCTTGATAATTATGCGTCATGCCTACAGAATTGTTACCCCAGCATACTCGACTTTATTATCTCAATGATTTAGGATTTTTACTTGATTTCCGTTCTTCCAATATAGGGTATTGTTACATTATACAGGGTATTCCAAAAGTTATCACCATTTTTATATCCAAATCTCTGTCAAATGAACGTACCGTATATCAAAAAGTGATGAATCGGAAATCATTTTTTTTACATGGTTGGATAAAAAATATCCTCTAGTTCTAAAATCGGCTATAAAAAACACCCGCAGCACATATTCGTAGAATGCAAAATCTAGATTTTCTCTCTTTTTTTTTAAATGTAACCCTCAATATTTTATTATACCAAAGAACTGCTTTTAATATGCTCTTTCATCTTTGCATAGCAATTGTTGTGGCTGCATTCATTAGTTTCTGAGATATTCCGATTTTTCTACAAATTTTAAATATACCTTCTATTTGTTTACTAAAAATTATTTTGACAAAATACTATCAAATTTTATTTTTGCTTAACAACTAAAATATAAGGCCATAGTAGTACTTGATCAAGTCAAAACGCTGAATTAACGAGATAATATATGTCAAGTGTGCTGAGGAAACAATTTTATAGACGTCATGCATAATTATCAAGCAGATCTATCAGGGGCTATGAAATATTAAACGACACAGTCCAAATAAAACGATTCTTCAGTCTTTCAAACACATTAGTTTTAGACTGCCTCCGTTCTGGATATTGCTGTTTATAGTGATGTATTCTAGAGGCAAGTAGGCAATTTCTCAAAGAATCTCCTAAATACCCTCAATGGAAAAATTAATTTTTAAAGCTGGTTTCTCACAGTACAGAGTTATTGAGCAGGGTATGAAAACTCAATTTTTCAAAGCCTACCTGATAAATCTGCTTGATAATTATGCGTCATGCCTACAGAATTGTTACCCCAGCATACTCGACTTTATTATCTCAATGATTTAGGATTTTTACTTGATTTCCGTTCTTCCAATATAGGGTATTGTTACATTATACAGGGTATTCCAAAAGTTATCACCATTTTTATATCCAAATCTCTGTCAAATGAACGTACCGTATATCAAAAAGTGATGAATCGGAAATCATTTTTTTTACATGGTTGGATAAAAAATATCCTCTAGTTCTAAAATCGGCTATAAAAAACACCCGCAGCACATATTCGTAGAATGCAAAATCTAGATTTTCTCTCTTTTTTTTTAAATGTAACCCTCAATATTTTATTATACCAAAGAACTGCTTTTAATATGCTCTTTCATCTTTGCATAGCAATTGTTGTGGCTGCATTCATTAGTTTCTGAGATATTTCGATTTTTCTACAAATTTTAAATATACCTTCTATTTGTTTACTAAAAATTATTTTGACAAAATACTATCAAATTTTATTTTTGCTTAACAACTAAAATATAAGGCCATAGTAGTACTTGATCGAGTCAAAACGCTGAATTAACGAGATAATATATGTCAAGTGTGCTGAGGAAACAATTTTATAGACGTCATGCATAATTATCAAGCAGATCTATCAGGGGCTATGAAATATTAAACGACACAGTCCAAATAAAACGATTCTTCAGTCTTTCAAACACATTAGTTTTAGACTGCCTCCGTTCTGGATATTGCTGTTTATAGTGATGTATTCTAGAGGCAAGTAGGCAATTTCTCAAAGAATCTCCTAAATACCCTCAATGGAAAAATTAATTTTTAAAGCTGGTTTCTCACAGTACGGAGTTATTGAGCAGGTTATGAAAACTCAATTTTTCAAAGCCTACCTGATAAATCTGCTTGATAATTATGCGTCATGCCTACAGAATTGAACCCCAGCATACTCGACTTTATTATCTCAATGATTTAGGATTTTTACTTCATCAAATACTATCATATCCTCATAATTTAGTGAAAACTCAATTTTTCAAAGCCTACCTGATAAATCTGCTTGATAATTATGCGTCATGTCTACAGAATTGTTACCCCAGCATACTCGACTTTATTATCTCAATGATTTAGGATTTTTACTTCATCAAATACTATCATATCCTCATAATTTAGTTGTTTGTTGAATAAAAAAAATTCGATAGTACTTTCTCAAAATAAGTACACAAATAGAAGCTATATTTTAAATTTACCGAAAAATCGAAATATCTCGGAAACTGATGGATGTAGGTACAAATAAGTGCTATAAAAAGATGAAACAGCATATTAAAAGCAATTCGTTGGTATAATAAAATATTGGGGGTTACATTTAAAAAAAAAGAAAAAAATCTGTATTTTGCATTCTACATCACCCTGTATACGAATATGCGTTGTGGGCGTTTTTTACAGGCGATTTTAAAACTAGAGGATATCTTTTCATGTAAAAAAATAATTTTTGATTTGATGATTGACAGCGATTTGTACATAAAAATTGTCATAACTTTTGAAATACTCTGTATAATGATATAATGTTTTATATTGTGAGAAAAAGAATTATTAGCAGAATCTAAAAATTCGGGTAATATATAGGGTGTCTCATTTAAAAAAATATGTTTGCATCACCACATAGTTATGGATCACCCTGTAGAAATCAAAATATTTTCTGAGCAAGGAGCATATCCGTGGCTACGACTTTTATGTACAACTTTTTTCGCTATCTTCTACAGTAGTGGAGTTATCGACTGAGCCGGTACTAAAAACTCACCCTGTTTAAAATATAAAAAATATCTCCCTGGGAATCTCCGTCAAGCTAGAGAACTTATTTTAGGGCCGGTTCTGTCCCTCAGTGACAGCTGTGACAAAATTTTGTGTTTGAACTTTTGGGAGGAATTAATTACATTAATTACAGAAAGAAATAAAAATTTTCGTCACATAGTTTTTGAAGACAGTATCAATATACTGTCATCATATATATTTTTTTAAAATGCCCCATTCAAATGGTGGTATCATCCTTTGTAAACTAATGCATTATATTTGAAAAAGTCACTCGAATTCAATTTGCATTATTTGACTATTCGCAGCTCCTCTATTAGAGAATACGGCCAACGACAAACCACAAAAGGAAGATTACCGAAGCGTTCAGTTACTAGGATTGATACTGGAGCTGTTATCCTTTTGTGTGGAACACCACACCTACCATATAAAGAACTGCATATTAAATAAGGACCTTTTAAGGCGGATCCTCGTACTGATGAAATCCACGCACAAGTTCTTGGTCCTTTGTGCTTTGAGGTTTATGAGGAAGCTCATCGCACTTAAGGACGAGTTCTACAACCGATACATCATAAAGGTGAGGTTAATACACTACAAGCTCCTACGTTTTTCTATTTAACAAAAATCATATGTCAGTCATGTCAATTTCAATATTTTTAAGTTCCATGTTTGTGCTTTGCTTGCAAGACGAAATTGTGCAATGAAAATGGCAGACTATAAATTGGGCTATTGAAAAAAAAAATTGTGATAAATGGAAAGATCATATATAAGTTTTCGTAAAAACACCTGTTTTGTTTTTCCTTTTTTTTTTCGAAATACTTGTAAAGTTTATAAAAATTAATTTTTCAATGCAGTACCGAACACACGCCGACAGCTCCCGAACGAAACCAAGCTTGTGTGACGTCATAATGTTAGTTTTCAGTCATTACATTTATGGATAGAAGTACAGTGTTTTGATCTATTGAATTATGTTGTCATCATTAACAACTCAAATATATAGGGTGTCCCACGACGATTAAGACAAGCAATATATCGGAACTGGGTAGTAGTAGCAAATTATAATTTTGGGGGTTTAAATTAGAGCAAATATACAGGGTGCGGCAGCATAACTTCCTTTTTTAAAATGCGCGCCATTCGATCGGTTGATGTCGTAGCGGAGCGCTGGTAGTCTCGTTTGAGAGGCGGGACTATAAAGTTTTGTCCCGACACAGTTCAGTCGCCATCATGCGTTGGAATAGTGAGGAGCGTGCTTTATCCATTGAGGCCTATTTTTCGAGCGGATGTTCTGTGGTCGCAACCCAGCGCGCCTTTCGGAATCACTTCAATTTAGCCCCATTGGCCCCTGTCCCGGACCGGAAATCAATTGTTACGTGGGTCACTACGTTCAGACAAACTGCAAGTGCGACAAGACGAAGAACTGGAGCCCCTCGGCCCATTAGATCACCTGAGAACATTGAAACAGTGCGAGCTTCAGTGTTGAGATCACCACGGCGTTCTGCGCGCAAACATGCTGTTGCCCTTGGACTTTCCGATCGTTCTGTGAGGAGAATTCTTCATGATGATCTCCATTTCCATCCTTACAAGATGGCGATTGCCCAGGAACTTTCTGAACATGACTTTAATTCTCGGAGGAATGCGTGTGAGAATCTCCTCGAAGTCGTTCCTCAGAACGCTCTTGTTTTTTTCAGCGATGAAGCCCATTTTCATTTGTGTGGATCAGTCAACAAACAGAACATGCGCTACTGGGCTGACACCAACCCTCGAGAACTGCATCAAAGACCTTTGCATTCGCCTAAAGTCACAGTGTGGTGTGCAATTTCCTCAGCTGGAATTATTGGTCCCTGGTTTTTTGAAGAAAATCAAGTCACCGTTACAGTGAATTCGGACCGATATGTAACCATGTTACAAGATTTTTTTTTCCCACGGCTACATGAGTTGGACTTAGGAGACATTTGGTTCCAACAAGATGGTGCAACGGCACACACTTCAAGAGCATCAATGGCTGTTTTAAGGGAACAGTTCCCAGAGCGCCTCATCTCCATTCGAGGTGATTTGGAATGGCCGGCCCGCTCTCCCGATTTGTCCCCATGCGATTTTTTTCTATGGGGATTTTTGAAATCCCGAGTTTATGTGAACCGTCCAAGGATCCTACAAGATTTAAAGACCAACATCCAGGAAGAAATTGCTGACATAACGCCTGCTATGCTGACAAGAGTCATGACAAACGCGAGAAATCGGTTTACTCAATGTATAGACAATGGAGGACGTCACCTAACAGATTTGATCTTCAAAACTGTGTAAAACAAAACTTTAGGTATATGCCTACATTATAAAAAAACAAATAAAATTTTTTATTCATACAGTGAGTTTTATTAATTTTTTAAATAAGGAAGTTATGCTGCCGCACCCTGTAGTATCTTTTCTTATGACTGCGTCACCCAATGAGGTGTTTTTGATCGCGTGACGTCCGATTCAAAATTTTTAATGGGGCACCCTGTATATTTGTGACTTTTTGTGTTCCTCCCGATAAAACAATTCCAACATACTAGCACACTTGGGGTCCAAAGTGATTAATTCAAGAGCTACAGGTACTTAAAGGATGGTACCACTACCATTGATAATAACATGTACCCCTACAGTTAAATTACTTTGATAGTGTTTCATAATGGTACTGGTATAGACCTTTAAGTACCTGTAGCTCTTGAATTAATCACTTTAGACCCCAAGTGTGCTAGTTTGTTGGAATTATTATTATCGAGATGACAGACGACTGACAGCCAAAATTTCAAACCGATATAAAATTGGAAAAAAATACTTATAACTAGCCGATAAGACGAATTTAACTAAGTCATGTTCGACTTACCAAGCATCGATAAACTGAAAACATTATTCATATGCACTTTAGATTTTTCATGGGTCTTCATTTTCTCCTATATATGAATAAGGTCATCCGTGCCTTTTTTCGCCCAAGTGTTATCGCCTCCAAATAGAACACACACAGAAGAAAAGAGTTTCTTAACTTCTTCACAGTGACTTATCCAATTGTTTTTATCGTAAATAGTTTTATTAAATTTACGACAACGCGATTTATGTCCACTACCAATAAGTTTTTCAATTTTTAAATCAGGTGTTGGACGTCGTAATTCCTTAATCTGCAGTTTTTCTTCCAGCGGAGGATTACTAAATGAATTTATTAATGCGCCAATTTTATTCATTTTCGCTCCAATGATATATTTTAATTAAACACAAAAGAGATACAGACCCGAAAACAGCGCACAACTCACTCAAACTAATAAGATCTAAATTTCAAACCTTTAACGAGAAAAGTCGACATCAGCATCAGACATAAACAAATCGAAACTGCTGAAAAAAAAAACAAAAATGGTGAACCATGCGAGTGTAAATATGGCTAATGTGCCTGGCACCATCTACTTCGGATTTTCGTATTTAAAATCTATCCAAACGTCCAGCATAGCGTTATCTCAGTCACACATAAGCGTTTGCGGTAAGATTTCTCTCACTCTGTTTGTGCCTTATAAGAAATGGCACGGTAGGCTGTTGTCATCTCCGCGTCGCGTCGTCAGCTCTCATCGTGTGGGTTGCCACGATCCCACGTGTTGCCTGGTGCAAGCATGTATGCGCTGGCGCGCTATTGCCATTTCATATAAAACAGAACAAGTCGTTGGAAACTAACATAGAATAAGAAAAGTTTAAGAGATAAATATGTTTTTGCCGAAAATTAAGGTAGTGCCATGGCACTGTGGCACTACCTCACCAGCCGCCATTGCCTGAAGTTGCACTACTCTCTTTGCTCGTCTTCCTTCATCTCTTTTCTTTTTTCTCTATAACACTGTCTGGTTTCTAGGTGACCAGGCTGACAGAATGACAAACTGACTAGTACAAAATGAGGTAATTTCATGTGTCGAAATTATTTCAGGGCAATCTGTTCGCGCCTGTAGTGGAGGCGTTTGTGCGCAACAACGGCCGTTACAACCTGTTGGACAGCGCGATCATCGAGATGTTCGAGTTCATCAAGCTGGAAGACATCAAAACGCTGTGTTCGCACGTGGTGGAGAACTACGGCAAATGCCTGGACGAGATCTGCTACGTGCAGACCTTCAAGGCGTTGAAACTGAGGTATGACCAACACCAGGACAGGATGAAAGATAGGGAGAGGGATAGGAATAGTTTGGACGGGTGAGTAACCGCAAATTCCGTATTGAAACGGTAGTCATGGAAAGAACGACATCCGATGTGCTGACAAATGCATGCAGATTCCGAGGTGTATGTAGATGGGCTAGAATTGAAAAAATCGATTCTTTTATTTTCCCTCAGTTGACTCAATTCAATAATCGGAGATTTTAAATTGACATCATAGGTGTAGTTATGTCCCTGAATCTGGGGGGCTTAAGTCCCTGGATCTGGGGGAGCTTAAGTTCCTGCCCTAGATACAATAAATAAACTTAACAGAACGAATTATTTTTGGATTTTTGGGGGGGCCTATTTCATTTTTGGGGGGCTAAGGCCCCCCGAGCTCCCACCTAACTACGCCTATGATTGACATACAGGGTGAGTTTTTAGTACTGGATCCGTCCATAACTCTACTACTGTAGAAGATGGCGAAAAAAGTTGTATACATTAGATATAAGTTGTGGCCAAATATTATATGCTCCTTGCTCAGAGAATATTTTGATTTATACAGGGTGATTCATAACTATGTGGTGTTGCAAACATACAGTTTTTTTAAACGAGAGCTACATATTATCCCACATTTTGATCCTACTAATGATCTCTGTTCTAGCAATATGATGTGTTAAAACATTATACAGGGTATTTCAAATGTTATGATAATTTTTATATACAAATCGCTGTCAAATGAACGTACTGTATATCAAAAAGTAATGGATCAAAAATTATGTTTTTTACATCGATAGATAAAAAATATTCTCTAGTTTTAACGCCGGCTGTAAAAAAAGACGACGACGCATAGCCTCATATGCAGGGTGAGCTAGAATATTTTATTTTACCAAAAAAATTCTTTTATTATGCTCTTTCCTATTTGTATAGTATTCCCTATATCCACATTCACCAGTTTCCAAGATATTTCCATTTTTCTGAAAATTTTATAAATACCTTCTATTTGTGTATGGAAATTCATTTATTTTGAGAAGATACTATGATATTTTATTTATATTTAATGAACAACTAAAATATAAGACGATAATAATATTTGATGAATTGTCGAGATAATATAGGTCAGTGAAGGTAATGAGCAAATGGACCTGGGTGTGGGTATCTCAAGTGATCTTAAGTGGGAGGGACATGTGAATGCTATTGTCAAAAGGGCTAATTCTACGATTTACTTGATAAGGCGTTGTTTCAAAGACATCGCACCAAAAAACTTTCTCAAGATGTATAAAACACATGTACGACCAATCTTAGAGCATGCTGTCGTGGCGTGGTGTCCATATCTTCGGAAAGACATCGACCTTCTTGAACGTGTCCAAAGGAAAGCAACTAAAATTCCGCGAGTGATAAAAAACCATTCTTATTCGGATCGACTGAGAATCCTTAACTTAACCACTTTGGAGGAACGTAGGACGAGAGGCCAGTTGATTGAAACTTACAAAATCATTCATGGACATTATTCCTGTGATATTAATTTCTTCCACCAAAGAAACAACCTACATCTGCGAGGACATTCACTCAAGTTATCTTCTGAATTAAGCCACCGACTTGGCAGGAAGAATTTTATCACCAATCGCATAGTTTCTGAGTGGAACAAATTACCAGAGGAAGTGGTGACTGCTCCTTCAGTTAATGTTTTTAAAAATAGATTGGCTGCTTTTCTGTGCAGCAGAGACACTTTTTAATCAATTTTATATAGTGTAGTGCGTAATTTTGTGACTATTATGTGATGGCAGTTTACCGGCTTTTGCCGCCTACTGTATTTTCTAATAATAATAATAATAAAGTGTGCTGAGGAAATCATTTTATGAACGTCATGCATAATTATCAACCAGATTTATCAGTAGGCTTTGAAACTTGTTCGAGACATTAAACCAAATATTGTTCAAGAAATAAGTGTAATCCTAAGCAATCTTTAGTCGATTTCACCGAGCAGACCATAAGTCTTTAGCTCGTAAGTCTAGATGTAAGAGCCCTTACGGCTTACGGGACCAACGTAGACCTAAGCTGTAGGGAACAGATTAGTAAATACCAAATAGGAAGAAAAGCAGTAGTTGAACTCAAAAGCGACATGTCTTTTCAGGGGGGTTTTGTAATTAGTATTTGGTCAAATAACTAGAGATGTCACAAATCATCAGTCTCTACACCGGTTACAATCTTATTTGCAGGGTACCGTCAATCTTGCGCAGCAGTAGATATCGTCGTGATCAAAGGCAGCTAGAGGAAGAGGAGGAGATGTGGTTCAACGAGGACGACGATTTCGAGGAGGCTGGAGGAGGAGCCGGTGATCAGTCGTCGCCGATAGGTGTCGCAGCGGTCGTGACGACGCCGACGGTGACGAGCGACACCGGAAAAAAGGGACCTACGTTATCCGAAGCTGTACAAATGATGTCGGGGCAGGTAAGCAGCGAAAAGTTGCTCGTAAGGTCTAGTAGCGTAAAAAACAGCATATCCATCATCCATCACAGAGGACTCAGAGGAGAGAAATACCACAGTGTTGCGTATTGAAACAACGAGTGCAGGAAGACGACTGCTTTATTTCACGACATTTAGGAATGTGGATAAAAACAATAAGTATACAATGTAACCGTAATTGTATGTATATGAACCACTACCAAATACAAGACATCTCCCTTTTTTTTCAATCACTATCACGACTAAATCTGTACACAAATATGTCTGATTTTTTTACTCGCCTACCAGATGTGGTACATTCTGGTATTGTCTGATTCGAAATCAGATTCCCTTTGGGAGCGTAGGGTCGGATCCTACTGGCTGCGCCATTCACGTATTGAAACAACGAGTGCGGGAAGACGACTGCTCTATTTCACGACATTAGGAATGTAGATAAAAAACAATAAGTATACAATGTATCCGTAATTGTATGTATATGATCGACTACCAAATACATGGCATCTCTCTTTTTTTTTAATCACTATCACGACTAAATCTAAGTACACAAATATGTCTGACTTTTTTTACTCGCCTACCAGATGTGGTACATTCTGGTATTGTCTGATTCGAAATCAGATTCCCTTTGGGAGCGTAGGTTCGGATCCTACTGGCTGCGCCATGAACGTATTGAAACAACGAGTGCGGGAAGACGACAGCTTTATTTCATGATACTAAGGAATGTAGATAGAAACAATAAGTATACAATGCATCCATAACTGTATGTATATGCTCGACTACCAAATACATGACATCTCCGTTTTTTTTTTTCAATCACTATCACGACTAAATCTAAGTACACAAATATGTCTGACTTTTTTTACTCGCCTAGCAGATGTGGTACATTCTGGTATTGTCTGATTCGAAATCAGATTCCCTTTGGGAGCATAGGTTCGGATCCTACTGGCTGCGCCATTCACGTATTGAAACAACGAGTGCGGGAAGACGACTGCTGTATTTCACGACACTTAGGAATGTAGATAAAAACAATAAGTATACAATGCATCCATAATTGTATGTATATGCGACTACCAAATACATGACATCTCTGTTTTTTTTTAATCACTATCACGACTAAATCTAAGTACACAAATATGTCTGACTTTTTTTACTCGCCTAGCAGATGTGGTACATTCTGGTATCGTCTGATTCGAAATCATATTCCCTTTGGGAGCATAGGTTCGGATCCTACTGGCTGCGCCATTCACGTATTGAAACAACGAGCGCGGGAAGACGACTGCTCTATTTCACGACATTAGGAATGTAGATAAAAAACAATAGGTATACAATGTATCCGTAATTGTATGTATATGATCGACTACCAAATACATGACATCTCCCTTTTTTTCAATCACTATCACGACTAAATCTAAGTACGCAAACATGTCTGGCTTTTTTTACTCGCCTACCAGATGTGATACATTCTGGTTTGGTCTGATTCGAAATCAGATTCCCTTTGGGAGCGTAGGATCAGATCCTACTGGCTGCGCCATTCACGTATTGAAACAACGAGCGCGGGAAGACGACTGCTCTATTTCACGACATTAGGAATGTAGATAAAAAACAATAGGTATACAATGTATCCGTAATTGTATGTATATGATCGACTACCAAATACATGACATCTCCCTTTTTTTCAATCACTATCACGACTAAATCTAAGTACGCAAACATGTCTGGCTTTTTTTACTCGCCTAGCAGATGTGGTACATTCTGGTATCGTCTGATTCGAAATCAGATTCCCTTTGGGAGCGTAGGATCAGATCCTACTGGCTGCGCCATTCACGTATTGAAACAAAGTGTGCGGGAAGACGACAGCTTTATTTCATGATACTAAGGAATGTAGATAAAAACAATAAGTATACAATGTATCCATAACTATACAGTCCTAGCCTAGTCGAGCATATATATACATATATGCTCGACTAGCAAATACATGACATCTCAATTGTCCGTTGACCTTGGGACCTTTATATTGGATACTTTAGTGCCTTTAACCGTTGAGATATCATGGCACCAAAGGAATCGTTTTGCTACTAATCATATTAAGTTACTCTATTACTGAAATTTGTGATTCACGTAATTTCAAATCTAATATCATATATGCTGGTCGCACTATTTATGTAGGTATGTAGTGTCTACAATATCTGACACAACATAAAAAAATGTATGATTACTGGATTACTTGTAATTTACAATTGATGTTCTTGAATATTCAAATGATACTTCAGAATTTACAACTGATTATTTGGAAATTACATTTGACGCTATTGAATATTCAGTTGACGATTTGAAACTACAATCGACGTATTGGAATTTACAACTGGCTATTTGAATTTACACTTGGCGCTTTTGAATATTCAGCTGGTAATTTAAATTACAAGTGACGAGTTGGAAAATTAACTTGACCGTAGAATACCTATGAAAGCTGAACTTCGTCCATGGGGTACTCTGGGTACTTTGAAAATAAAGACGTTTACATACATATATATCATTGTGTCTTTTGATTGTTCGCAGAGCGCCATGGTGTGTGCTGCAAGCGACCTGAAGAAGTCTCCCACGCCGACCGAAACGTCACCGCCATCCTGCGTAGTCACAGAAACCTGCGTCGAAACCACCTGCGAGAACGACAGTTCTCCCGCAGAAATGGAAAGCGACAGCAAAGATGAACTCGAAAGTGCACCGTCAGCGACGCAGCTAGATGGAAAGACGCAAGCACTCAAAAGGGTAAGGGTTGTTTTGCTACCATTTTTTTTTATTTTTAGTTAGGTGTTTAATCACAAATCAGGAGTTCCTCAAGGCACAACCAAGCAACCTTCGTAACCGACGAACACTGATGCATAACTATGGATTTTTGTGAAGAGAGAGAAGGCTGTGGGTTTGTAAAACAGCACGTTGTTGCCAGATTCCAATATGCTCTCTTAAGTTCCGAAACAGTTATAACTACCATGACTAAAATAATGAACAACTATGTACTGTGTAAGGCTTTCGCGGCCATCGTCCAATGAATTTGTGGTTCTTGGGTGTTTAGGCCGGCGTCGTTTAGCGTGAAGGCTTGACGTTTCGCCACCACGAATGGATGGCATCTTCAGAAGCTATTTCACTTCGGCGACTTCCAGAATACTGGCGGCTGGTGGATCTGCACCTGCAGGTATTTATACCTGTTAACGGTGATGAGGCCCAACCAGGTAGCGTTGGTAGTACCGCCCCCTCGCGATATGGCAGTGTCTTCAGTGCCGGTACTCTGTAACTTTAGAAATGTGTTTCTATGCACTATATACTATGGGATCGGGTGACTTCGTAAATATGTTAGCATAGTAGGCACGTTGTGGTAGACACCCGAAACTGTCCGATCGTTATGGTCGTCACGGTGATAGAAACACGTTTCTAACTCTGATGTTAGAGAGTACCGGCACGGGTCCTTTAGGATGGGTACCCATGTCCGGTTGACTTTCTGTATGTCTTCTTTCCTATTCAAATTATTATGATACATAGGGTAGATTGCTACCGGTTCAGGTTGTTGTTTTGCCCTATTTCTTCTCATTGTTGAGAAGATGAACTGAACATGTAACGCTATTTACGTCCAAAATACGTACAAAATTTTATGCACGATCGATTTTGTAATCCTTTATTAATGAATAAATATGTTTTTCTCTTTCACCTTCTGTGACTAGGTTATAATAAAAATGAAAATGAATAAACTGACAGTTCTCAAGTTGTTTATCAATTATTGCAGTTGTTTTTCACAGCACACTTACTAAATAGATGAACATTTATTTATTTACAATAGCCTGCATCGATTCAATAATTTGAATTTTTCTCGAAAACGGTTAGCCCTATCGAGATGTACCAAGAGACCATTTTTACGTAGAAATCTCTGAAATACCATATTCTAAAATCAAATTGTCAAAAAATTACCATTTAGAAAATGGGGTTATTTTTACCCTTAACTCCTCCCGTATGATACGCCTCTGATTAAAATTATGAAATTCTGAATTCAGAATCAGATTCAGCGTCAAAAGTTTACCCATCGTACTTAATTTCGTAATTTTGTTATCAATGGTTTCGAGAATATCGAGGGAAAACCGTGTTCAGGGTGCCCCATGCAAAGGAGCGTAGCTCCCTTAGGAAGCATTTTCGGACCCATGTTCATATTACATTTTCTTTCTATTTTTCAGAGTACTGTTCTTGGTTAAAGTTTGTTAACATACTTAATTAACACCCTGTATATTATTTTTATATATTACAACACACCTGTCCACAAGGACAAACTTGAGTATTACTCAAGTGAATACTTAAGTAATACTAAAGTTAATATTTGTGTAATACTCAAGCGGGTAGTTGAGAACGACTATGAATACGGTCCAAAAATGACCTGTTGATAATGTATGCCATCCTACATTTTGATTCTCATTCTCTATTTTTTTCCGTAGAGTCTTGTTGACTATGAGGGAGGCGACTCGGACGAAGAAGAAGAAGATACTGGAGGGGGGGAAAAGACGGAAGTTGTGGAGGAGGCGGTCACAAAGAAACCCAGACTTTCGTAAGCCAAATGGTAGGCGTACTCATTTTTTACAAGGTGAGAAAGAGAGAGAGAGAAAGGAAGGGAATAAAATGTAAAAATACGATTCTGTGTTTTCTTTGTAATGTTGAACGGTGGAAAATTGTTGAGATTCATCTGAGTCGGTTTTGTGAAAAGATACGATTTTTAGTTTTTTCTGAGAAAGACGAATAACTTGTCAGTTGGGTTTTAAATCGTAAGACTACAAAATCTGAACGAAACCCAGGTAAAATATTATTGATATGAATATGTTTAAATAGTTTCACCAAATTGCAATTCAACCTACTAAGCTCAATCTCCAAGAAGGTTCCACCTATGCAAAGATAGACAGGGTGTTTCGTTTGCAGAAATCACAAATTCCTCCGACGTCTATTTTCCAATTTATTTATTTAAAGTCAAACGTTTCAACACCATGTATATTTTTCTGAAGTTGAACAATGTTCTCATTTAGTCCAGTGGGTTTTCCTGCGGAAAACTGAGACCAAAACAATTTGTTTATGTGAGGCTCCATATAATTCGATTTTATTATGTCATATGACCTTCTTCAATCACTGTATATTAGGAAGTTACGTGCATACATTGTCATGTATATTGACAGATTAAAATTAAGTTGAATATTCGTTGGTTCAAATTCATCCTTCCCAAACATCTCCTTCTTATTGACAACATATCTGAGTTCCTTCTCATTGTCATTACAATGCCGATACTCAGTTTAAAAGTAAAATATATTTTCTATTGCTGTTAGAGAAATCCATTTTTATTTTGCATTTTTGAGAGGCAGTTTTCAGATTCTGAAAAGTGTTATGTAAACATTAGAAGAATGTTAATCATGGTAACAAGTATCAACTTTGTCAAATATCTGGAGCCAGAAAGTAATAGCATATTGAAGTATAAGCGGATATTAAGGTCTTTAAAACACACGCGGTTTTCAAAATAGAGCGCGTGATTTAAAGACCGGTTTCAAAACTTGGATGGAAACACAATGAATTGTACTTTAAGGGCCGTTTGTAATGCCGGGTTAACTCAGACCTAAGCTTAGCTGAGCTTAACCTTAAGGTTGACATTGGTTGTACAATTGCTGGTGTACTGGCGTACTGTCATAACTATCTAAGAGAATTACCTTTTTTGGTTTGTCACTTGTGACAGTTTGTGTCAAATTCTGGCAACGGCCGTTTCTGTCTCTCCTGTTTTATTTGCTGTCTTTGTTAAATTAGACATGAAGCTTTCCAAAAATATAACCTAATAAACTGACAAGCAATTTGAAGGTTACTGTTTGACGCATCATGCTATTTGTATTTAAACCACAGTTAGGTTCCGGTTGAGCAACAGGATTCGTCGGTTTACACTAAGCTCGTGTTAAGTTTGGAATAGGGTGCTAAGCCAGCATTGTACAACAGACGTTTTGTTGTTTAACGGCGGCTTACCTTGAAGCGAAGCTCAAGCTTACATTGTACAACCGGCCCTTAATAAACAAAATAAGGTATCAATAAAAAAGCAGCTTGAAACAAAGGGGATACATCCAGATTCGAATCACATTTGAACTAGGTTAGGCACAATATCAAGGGCAGTTTGGACTTGATTTGGTTTGCTACTAGATAGGAAAATTATTTTTTCCTATGACCACCCTTAAAATACAATTTCCTAGCTGGAAGTTGAAAGCTTTTGATTACCATGAGGCACATGATTACAGAAAGTGAATGATTATGTTCATTTGCAACCGTTGGGCTCCTTAGCAATAGTACTGCAATATATTCAGTTTTGTTCTAAGGAAACACATTTTTCGTTGTTATTTTTTGACTTTATCAGCATGGATCAAGCTTTTTTAAACTACTTTGGTTAAGGTATACCCAAATGCTGAGCGATTTTTCCCAACGGTCGACTGCAACTGAAAGTAACCTATCTTTTGAATGATCTCCTGCTATCTCAGCAGAGTTGCTCATCCAATTTGTCCAATGCAATTTTCAGACGCACAAGATACTTCTACTACCACCGTGTAGGCGCTAGAATGTACTGAATTGTTTTCATGCACACGCATATATCGGCGACGAAACTTACCTTTTTTTTTTTTTGTTGATAGTCTTTTACAGAGTAGCAATTCTAGGTCCCAAATTACAATATTTGGAATTTTATGAATTGTACAAACTGCTTACGTCGCATCTGTATTTTCATTTACATACCACATCAATGACGTGCTGCGTTAGTCAATCTGTGCGTATGAAAATATCATAGATGAATGACTCTGTTGTATATTATTTAATATGCCGTGTTGATAATAATTAAATGACATTGTCGTCATCTTAGAAAATTAGGGTGATCGTAGGAAAAATATCGTTTAAATCACGTGAAAAAAACAGTGGTTATTGCTCTCGCTTACTGATGGGTTCTGTTGAAGCCTTTTTACAGTCAAATTAGAATGTCTACTACATCTTAAGACGACTTTTGAAACTTTTTAATTGTCATACATCAATATAATTTTATATTGACTTATTGCATATACTTCTACTTCGAAAATCTTGGTGTTTGTGCCTGTACTCCCATACTACTCGATTTTCCACGTACAGCCCTGCTTCTGAGGCTTGTCCACTAGCTAGACGAGAACCGTCCGTGTAGCATACCAATGCCGCTTCGGGAAACTGAATCTCCCATCTTTTCCACTCCTCGATACTGGGAATGGTCAGAGTGAAAGATTTATCCAATTTTGATAAACAGTTTGCCTCGACACCCTGCTTTTAATTTTAGCTATGAGCTGTTATTGAATCAATCTTGTGTTCTTATTTTCTGGAAAATATAGTCAAAATGAAGGAAACAAAAAAAATCAAAAGTGGGCAGCTCTCAATCAATATAATCTTAGGAACACTGTCAAAATAACATATCTTTGGTAATACGAATTTTTTTCGTATATTTCGCTTTGTAAATAATCACGTTGCAGTTTCAGTATGTTAGTTTTATGTACCATATGCTGTGTGGTAACCACAAGTTAAAAACAGGAATCTACAAAAAGTGACTTGTTTGAAGAGACCACATGCTTGAATGGTGACCCATAGATAATCAAAGGCTTACAAAAATCCAAATAAAAAACTTGTGAAGCAATAAGTGTATAATAAAATCTTTAATCTATAAAGATGGTTCATAGTCACAAATTTAGTCTTTCAATTAATCACTTACCTTTGGTACTAACGTTGTTCTTTGTTTGAAAGTTTTAATGTTTCTGTTTTGCTGTAGAATTAGTGTAATGTTTATGCATGGGTTTATTTAAATATTATTTGATTTGGTCTGTATGTAGACAGAGGCATTATGCGCCAGTTATTTCATTACTTTATTGTAACTCTTTTTACCTGATTTTTTTTACCATGAAGGACTTGTTCTGATTGTTGAAAGACATCAGTTTGTATATAGTGCAAACGATAGAAGACTTTAATACAAGAAATTTTATTTTGATCGTTATTTGTTGTGAATTCAATCTGTCCCCTTACTTAGTGGTACCAAAGAATTTTTAAAGCAGTTATTTTAAGACATTATCTGCAAGATACAAATGCCTATTATTTTCTGGATTATTCTACATGGACTGATGAACCTTTTGTGTGTACTTATATTGGTTTGAATGGTTGTAGTTGACAAACATTTTGCATAATATAGTATTTTCAGTGAGCTCTGCAATTATTGAGTAAACTAAATTAAAACCATGGAAAAATGAAGGTACTGACCTAATGCATAATGAAGAGTTTAATGGGGCCTCTAACAAAAGTCCGACTGCAGATTATTTGCAGCTGTATCAATTCTTATTCTAAAATCACTGGATTATAAATGATTTCCTGGTTGTATACTATTATTTTTTTATTAAGTCTTTTGTGAATATTATTCGTAATATCTATAGAATTGGTAGAAAATGTGTATACATAAGGTGAAATTTATATATCCAAGTAGGCATATAGCGATAAATATATTTAAATGGTAGAACGATAAAGTTTATTAAAAAAATGTGAAAGAATTATATTTGTTTTATTTCACAAAGTCCGACCAATAGAAATTGTTTTAAGCTGATTCACTCAACATTCTTTTGAGGAATAAGTACCAGAATTTATGAGAGATTTTCATGCTAATTGTCAAATTGATTTCATATTGGCCCTCCTCTCATGGCCTGCAAGCAAGGATTTTGTCAAATATCCATCTTCTCAAAACCTGCCTTCTGCTGTTTCATGTAAAAGCGAGGGATAGAGGCTAAAATATGTTTCGCTTTAAATTTACTAGCCACCGCAACAGAATACTCATGATGGGTATTCGTTACCTATTTTGTGTTCGAACTAAACGAATAATACAAATTTAAATGTCCCATCACTAGTCTGGAATTGTAGCGCCACCTATCCGTGTTAAATAAGATGTCTGTTGACGTAAGGAAATCGACAGAGGAATCTTTATAGGTAAAAACGAAAGTCAATCGAGGTCTCATAGATGTCAGAACCGCGTTACATTTGCAGCGACATCTCTTAGCGGAATATACGAAGTCATGAATTGTAGATAACGCCGAATCATTGACTTCTAAAGAAGGCCGAATGTAGAAATCATTAGAGATTTAAGAGTTTGGCATGCTATTTAAATGATAATTAAGATTAATTATAATAGATGACGCTACATTTAAAATTTCACTTTTCGCTTGTGGTAGCACTGCGTTTAAAACGTCAGCTCATTGACATTTGTCTGTATTTTGTTAGGTTATATTTATCTTGTAACGTCAAAAATAAATGCAAAATAGAAACATTTTGGAAAACATCAAAAACAGTTGGAAGAAGTTCCATGAACTGGAAAAATGGAGACTGAAGAACATTTGTTATCTTTAAAAGGTAATATAAAATTTCAGACGCTCTCAAATGTAATATTTGATAACTCGGATTTTTCCAGTTATGAGACTTACTAGACCAAGTCTGGCCAGTGTAATACCAGTGACTTGCGATTCAAAAGATTTGCCTGGAAATCTTCTAAATAATGCATTACAACAAGACCCTATAAGTGTTGAAGGAACTGAAACATTAGCAATAGGCCAATTTTTACTTCTACCACAAACTCCTGTCAATATTTATCTAGGTGAAATTTTTTCAAGTTACATTTGTGTGTTCAGCGAGTCCAAACAATCTGTATCTAATGTTTCTGTAAAGGTAAGTATTAGATATGGTAAGACAAAATATTTCCTTTTATGAGAGGTAAAATTTTGCTCTATGAGATGATGAGATATCCATTTTTTAAAGTAAATATGTAAAAATGTGGTTTGAGTTTAAGCAGCTTTATTTCATTGATAATTTAGATAATTAAATTGATTGAGATGGTGGAATTTAGCTACATGCTATTTCAGTTGACCATATAACAAACTGATACACCAAAATAAGCTGGTAGACATTAAACACTGATTTTATAACTATATCACATACACATACATTTTAAGGTTGACCTTCAGACTAGTTCTCAGAGGCTTCCACTATCGGCTAATCCACCTACTCCTACCTTGGGGCCTGATGAAAATGTGAACATTGTGATTCACCATGAAGTTAAGGAGATTGGAACACACATGTATGTTTTGACTTAAAAATATGTCTACATTATAAATAAACAACATTATTTGCAGACTCATTTGTGAAGTTACCTATCATACAGCAACATCTCAAGTTATGTCATTTAGGAAATTCTTCAAAATAATGGTTTTGAAACCTTTAGATGTAAAAACTAAGTTTTATAACGCTGAAAATGATGATGTTTATTTAGAAGCTCAAGTACAAAACATTACTGTAGGACCCATATGTTTGGAAAAAGTGGCACTGGATGCCTCACAGTTGTTCAATGGTAAGAAATACTTTTTTTCACATTTACACATTGCAATGCTAGTTATGAATCTAAAATTGTACTATTTTCATACAGTAGGTGGTACTTTAACCTCTGTCTTACTGATGTATTTTTTTATTTGTATTACCTGCAGTATCAAGGCAATGCAACTGATTGACAGATTTGGATCCTTATTAATTTGTTTGATGACGATATTAATTCCACTTCGCCTTTTAATTTCTATTAGTGACTTAGCCAGTTTTCTGATATCTAGACAAGAAATCTGTAAAAAGAATTAGGTTTAGGATACAATTTTCAATGTTTTTCACCTTGACACAGTGGCGTATATAACCAGCCACGCATTTAGTTTTGACGTCTGGAAGAGGCTGAAGTTAGGATTATAATACGCCAATATTATAACGTATGAAAATTTTTCCGAAGGGCCCCCCCAAAATCGATTTCTATATACGCCACTGCCTTGACAGTCTCATAATAGTTATCTAATAAATTATTTTCTTATGTCTCACAGTAACGTCTTTGAATACTACTAATGAAGGGAAAAGTATTTTTGGCAAAACTACAATTCTTCAGCCACAAGCAGTATGTCAGTTTTTATATTGTTTGGCACCCAATGAGAAACTGTCATCTGATTTGAAATTGTTGAGTGGTGCAACAAATATAGGAAAACTGGATATTGTGTGGAGGTCTAATTTAGGTGAAAAAGGCAGGTTGCAAACAAGCCAATTGCAAAGGATGGTAAGAGCAAGTTATATTGAATAAATAAAAATTGAGAGAATAGTTAATTTAAAATTTCTTGAAAAACAGCTCAAAATATCGAGTCCTGTCACAACACAGTATATTGGAATACTTTATATATATTTTTTGATAGGTGGTAATAAATTTGTTTTAATATTTCCTTTGTGTCCCCATTAGGATTGCCTCATTTATTTTTCTACTTTATTATGAGCTTTAGAGCCAGTTAGTTGTTTCATTAATAGAAACAGTATATTGTAGGTTTGATAGATAGTAATCGTTATTGATTTCAGAGCCCTGATTATGGAGATATTAGAATGTCGGTGATTGAGCTACCAAATTTTGTAATCCTTGAAGACTTGTTTACCTTCAAGTGCAAACTGATGAACAATAGGTGAGTAAATCTTATACTAGTGTTCCAACTGTCATTTGAACATTTCTTAAATTTTTGGATTATGTACTGGTGTTTGTAGCTAAATAAAATATGGAAATAATAGTTTTTAATACTTGGCTACACAAAAAATACTATTTGCAAGTAATTATACTTAGATTCTGTTCTTCAATATCCTTTGTTTAGTTGCTTTAAATAAAAAATAAATGCTCAGTGCATTTGGTTTTTATAATTTAGATGGTCAACAGTGATTGTGGGAGTTTAAAAACCATTCTTTTTAGTGAGAGACCTGTCGATTTGGTGATTTATCTGGAAAATGTGGAAGGACTTGCTTGGTGTGATATATCAGGAAGAAAACTAGAACCTCTACAGCCATTGTCACATAGGATTTTGGAGTTCAAATGCATTCCACTTATTCCAGGGTTGAGAACAATTTCAGGTATTAAATTGTTGGATCCATTCCTAAAGAGGACTTACACTTATGATGAATTGGGTCAAGTATTTGTAATATTGAATAATGATAATAAAATTAATCGATAAAAATATAACATTTTACAATTTGTTTTTTCTTCTTTTTTCCACTTTCCTTCTTATTTTGCTATTTGTGATAATGTGTGTTTGGATGAGTTTCACCAGCTGTGGATCCTTCCTGACTCTGTTAATCCAACTACCTTTTTATGTTGCGTCAAAAAAAAAGAAGGTAGACAAGACGATAAATAAATAAAAAAATAATTATATTTCCGCTTAATAATATGTTGTTCATTTGTCTAAAATATAATACATCAAACTTATTATTTATTATTTACAGTAGTTATATTCCATGTTTACAGCTAAATAAAAAGACTCCTTTTGCGTTATGTTGGTTGATCACTTTTTTCATTCAAAACTTTCTAGAGATCTCTGAAAATGAAAAAGAATAATTTGGTCAAGAATCACAGCGATGATTAGGTACAGTTTCATCACTAAAAATCTGTTTAATAATTCGGTATAATAACTTCAACCCTAAACATTTTTAGTTTTGTTTGAAATTGTCATCCAAAGGTTTTTACTTATAAAGGGTGTTTTTTTTAGAAGTTTGTTCTTCGCATTGCCAACACCCCTTCAATTGAAGGTCAGTTGAAACAATGACAGGTGGATGGTGCTCAGTATTGTCTGCCATTTCAGCTTGAACATACTGACGCCAGAAGAACCTTTGCGAATTGTGCAAATTTGTTTTGAAAATTCGAATGCACATGGATCGTTTTACGCTACATATACTCTAGTCCGCAGAGACTATGTACAGTGCATACTGAAGATGTCACAATTTGAGCAATGAACCCTTTAATTGGCCTCCACGGTGGCATGATCTGACACCTACAGATTATTTTCTGTGGGGGTGAGTGAAGTCACTTGCCTACTCTGATAAACCAGCGACGTTAGACCAACTGGACGCCAACATACGACACGTCGTTGACTATATAAGGCCTGGTGCATGAAAAAGTGGTCGACAACTGAACTTCCAGATTACGTTTCTTTCGAGCCAGCCTTGGCGGCCATATGCCCGAAATAAGCATGCTAATAAAATAAATATGACGGCCTTTTAGTCATATTTATGTTTTATTTTACTTCAAAATTTTATACCTCTAAAAAAACACCATTTAGTAATAGGTTTCATGCTCAGAGTAACAACTGAACATAGAGGTAGTAAACAACTAATTCTAATAGGCCAACATCTTTTCTTACGTTGTCATATTGACCACCAGATATGGCAATCATTATTGTTTACAATCGTCGTAATTGTATAGTATCCAGAAATATTCCATTCTACGTTAAAAAAAGACGGTATTTTGATGTTTCAGGAATGATTACAGCAAAATCAATAGATAAGTTGACCTCTACTGCTTTACTGCATGTTTTTCATCATAAACGCAAATTCTGTCTTACAGAAATTTTGAGGAGCTGGCAACGCCTATGTAATTTTCCTGCAATTTGTTTAAGGTAAACTCCGACTGTCAATCGTTTGTTTTGTTTGTGCGTCTTTTATACTTGGTCAGTAAAATCAAATTCGCTATATGTTGGTAACTGCTAACTGTAGTGAAGCTTTAAGGACTTGCTGTGCTATATTTGAGTGTAGTTTAACAGTTTTTCGAGATGGTACAGTGCAGAGCAGTGTTTGTAACATGGGTTGCATTGGAAGAATTTTCAGGTTAGTTGGCAATGTTTGGAGGCTGAAGTATCAAAAGATGATGGCTTTGAGCACGCCATGCTGAAGTGATTTGTTTACTACCTCTATGTTCAGTTGTTACTATGAGGTTTCATGCAAAAAAATGAACAGGACTCACCAATCACTTTCCTCCTGTTCTCACTGTTTCACTCTTATAGATGTATTAAGTTCATCTTCATCATTAGCCTCGCTCCCACCCGTAGTGGTCGATTCGTCAATGTTGTTATTGACGTATGATGGGCCGGACTGGCCGCGAACATATTCTTCTGTCACCTTAACCTCTGAAATTGTAGAGCCGGGAATCTCGAACATAGGTTCCAGTAACAGTGACTCCTGTAAAATAATTTAGTTGCTTAATTTTATTACATGTTTACATATAGGATACGAAGAAATTGCCCAATGGAACATTACTGGCAAACATATCAGAATCTGCACAAACAGCAGGCAAACCTTCGAATATTAAAGGTGGATAGAATTAAAAATATACAACTCATGTTATTCCGTATGATTTTGGTGGGGTAAGGGATGGATCCCGATCACCGACGAGTCGGCGCGACGTGTTGCCGAATTCAGTGACAATATATTAAAGATGGCGGACGGCGTTGTGATGAGTATCTGTTATTATGCGTTTTGGTGAAATTTCGATTGATCTGTGATAAAAAACAATGACGAAACGGTGCGTTGTTTGTGTAAAATACATTGGGAACGATAAATGTTAGGTAAGTGCCATAAAACAATGGAGAAGTTTACTAAATTTTTTTTATCGATTCAAAAGAAAATATAAAGAAAATAAAAGAAAAGCGTGAAAGAAATATGAATATATTCTCTAAAGGCAAAAAAGTTATAATGTTACAAAGTCGCGCTCCGCAGAAATATTTTTGCCACGACTGATCGAGTGGTGTGACGTCATGTCTCCGTAGCCAGTGCGGGCGGCCGCTGCCGCTGAGCCACACGACGCGACGCACGTATCAGACAACGCGAACGCACACAGGCACAGCGTGGTGGTGGCGTGAGCTGAGCAACCAATCGTCTCATTTGTTTTCTAGTTTAGTGCATATCAAATAATATTGCTATGATGAGTGACATTAAACAAGGATGTTATAAAAAATATTGCATTGGTCCAAAGTGTGTGAGCACAACGATTAAAACACCTGGTAAAGTTTTTTCCCACGTACCTTTGCATGCAAAAGAAGTGGTGCAAAGTCATGAAACGGGATTTAATAATACCAAAAAGTATAAAATATGTTTGTGAGGATCATTTTGATGTGAGTAGAGTAGAGTATTTATCTTCTATTGATAAGTATTAATTATCAACTATATATGGATAGCTTCACTGGTTGTTAAAGATTACCTAATAGTAAATTAGTTACATTTATAATGTAATATCATTGATTAAGGTATTAAGAATACCTTAATCAATGTTATGTATTCTGAATTACTTTATTGTGTTATATATTTCTATATTTTCGGATTCCTAGCTTATGTTTTTGTTGTTACAGCTTGAAAATGATACTGAAAACCTAATCAAATATAAACTAGTTACATTAAAGCTGAAAACTGAAGGCTGCTCTCATAATTAATTTGACTGTCAAAAAGTTGCTCATCCTAGAAGAAAACTCGGAGCATATGAAAAAAGGCGAGACGCAGAAAATTTATTGCAGAACGATGCTTCATCGACCTCAAGTTGGCAACCTTTCGAAGTAATTCAGTGTCATTCAATATACCTACAAAGAGCCGGATGGTACTAGAAAATCCACTATCTAAGGATTGCACAGTGAATGTATCAAATAATCCCGACAACAAAATTTAAACAAAGTGCAAGTTGACATCAAATTTGAACAAAAAAATCAAAAAGTGCAAACAATCATGAGAAGGAAAAAAACGAACGATACAGAATATAAGTGCGTGATGACCATCCCCCAATCACCTGAGAGTTCTACTTCAAAAGAATCAGTATCTTGCTAAGAGTTGCTACAGTTCAGTTAGTTATACTTTAAATACAATAGTCATCCCTTAGTATTGCAAAGAGACAATAACAAAAATATCAACAAATGCTGTTTTTTATTTGCGTGTCCCGGAAGACGTTTATTTTCTCACGAAACTATTTTCTTAAAGCGTTTCTAGATCAATAAGAGATATTTTAATTTCACTTCGCCCTTTTACAAATCCTTCTTCCGTTATGGTCAAAAACTAAAAAACATTTAAAAATCAAAAATAAATTACGTCTGATGCGTTGAGCTCTAACGCGTTTTGCACAATCTGTACATACAATACACTCTACATAGATCTACGGCAGCGCGCGGCACAGACGGCTGGCTATGCGGATTGCGGAGACGTGACGTCACAGCCAAATTGAAGGCGGCAACTATTTCGCGCTAAATATGCAAATTTTAATTATTGATTTCTCTGCTATTTATTGGAGGATTTCAAAAATCTTTTCACTGACTAATTATGTTTCGTCTATATTTTTCGGATACGTAACTGCTTATTTCATTATGAGTATCATGAGACTTCTCCATTCACGATTCATATTGTGCCAGGCCGGCCCTGTACGCATCCCGTGTGATCTAGAAAGTTCTCTTCTCGACCCGTATTTTATAGCCGCAAACTGTCTAGAAGGCAGAGAGAGTTCGCCGAGAATGAACGAGAGAGGGCACACGTAATACAAAAACGGCGCACAGGCGGCCACCCGGACAGTGAGAGTAGATACAGTGCAGTACAGTGGAAAGCAATCTGCGACGTTCCAGTGGCGCGCGCGAAATAAATGAACTGTGACATAAATTAGTGAAGTTAAGGATCCAATATAAATTAGTGTAGTGACTGTAGATAAATTAGACTGTTAAGTATTAGGCTAGGCGTAGTGTATATTATAGTTAGTGCAAATAAATAGTGAAATCCGTACCGTGTTTTCTTGCCCAATCGGACTAAAGACTTGTAACAATATTAACATGAATCATATTTGTAACCAATCAACAGATGGAGAATATCCAGCGCCCGACCAATCAGCAAATGGAGAAACGGTCACGTTTCCATTCAACTTTAAGTGAACATTGCAGTTGGCGTTGCCACATTGTGATATAATGAGTTAAACTCAATACAATACCCCCTCATTGCCCCTATACTTTGGCACAATGCTGATTCTATCCACCTGTAATATTTGAACAGACAAGCGCTACTGGTTGATAAAAAGTCCAGGGGCGTCCTGAGGGTCACCTTGTTCAATATTATCAAAAAAAATATACGCCACTACCTTTTTTTGATCTTTTTTTTTTTGTTGGATTGAGCAACTGAGATATCAACTTTTTTTGTCGTTTAAGCTTTTTTGTATCTTGCTTCCTTTTCGAGAGAAAAAAATTAAAAGCACTTTGTTGTATACCCATATAATGGGTACCTAATCAGTGATGATATTTTGTTAATTCATGGGGATTCAAGTGGTTGACCTGTATGATCAGTGGTTTGGCTTACCATAATTGCCCTCAATCCTCTCGCGCCTGTTTTTCTTTCCATGGCCAACTGGGCGATAGCATCCAGCGCTTCATCTGTGAAGCTCAGATCACATCTGGGAAAAGATAGTTATAAACCTGTCAATTAATGTATACCATGTTACCTGATACTTTAAACTGGATTGACGTCTATTTGATAGGTATCAGCTGACGAAGAAGTGTATCTCAAATTTAATTTTTTACTAGTGGTGTTTATTGGCAATCCTTCGATCAGGACCGTATTAGTAATATTCTTATTGAATATTTGCCAAAAAGTAATGACTACTGTTGTAAACAGAAATTGCTTCAATATCCAGAAATTCGCAGCAAAAATGGTTAGTTAAAAGAAATAGATTATTTTATTGATTTGTATATTGTTAGAGACTATCACAATACTCCTATATTTAGCAATAAGGACGATTCAATTGATAGCTTGTATCACTAGTGTGATATTTATTGGTTGAAACGTACAGAAGTATAAAGTAAGTACATGGAGTAAGATTAATATAATAAGGTAGTTTAACTGAAGCTAAAGCTAAAAACGCTTTTATCTTCATTCTTACCTCATTTAAAGTGTACCTAATCATCATCATTTATTAGACCAGCCATACTGATATAATGAAAGATACGCCGGATTTTTCTAGAAAATGTAAAATAAGCATAGACCTCAGAGCATAGATGAAAACGTCATCAAGTGTCAGTTACTTGTTATTAGTAATGCTTCCACTCAATACAGCTCTGCATTCCTTCAAAGCTTAAGATTGATAGGTCATGACTCAATATGGGGTATTTTTAGTTATCACTAGCCGAACAGCTGTTCGCTGTTGACACGGCTGACAGTTTAAAGTATCGGGTAACAGGGTATATTCATAGTCCTCTCTTGAGTCATACTCAAGTGTGTCCTTCCTTCTGCATCTGTTTCCAGGACAACATCTACGAGAAGGCGGGAAAACATTTGGCGGCGTTGTCATATTTCAAATATAAGTCAATTTGCTACGCCTACGCATTTTCATGTTTTATGTTATCTCTTTTTGTTCTGTGCCGAACACTTTTCCGGATTGCACAACATCAAAATTAACCTACAAAATCGCCTTGACTGCAACGAAATGTCATGTTGACATTTCATGACTTGAGTATTACTGGGGAAGCTCCAGTAGTTGTCGAAACACAAAACCACATTTAAGGCTTAAGGGACACTCAAGTATTAAGGCCAACGAAATGTCAACACATATGGAATGGCCCCTTCCCATTAAACCTTTGCGGACGATATAAGAAAGAGAGGGGTCGGTGAGAGAGATAGAGCTAGACAGGGAAAAACAACGGGAAAAAGCACGCATAAGAAAGTCAGTGAGAGAGATAGAACTAGTCAGGGAGAAAGCACAGCCTCCTCCTAACCAGCTATGTGGCGCGTCGGCAAACTGTGTTGCCACAGCCGACTTTTTTTGGGAGCGAGAAAAAGCATTCGAAAAGAGTGAGATTGCGGTTGAAAGAGCGAGATTTCAAAAATGCAATGAATAACGGTTATTGTCGACATAATTGTAAAATTGAAAAGGGAATAGATGACGAGCTAATTTTGTCAAAATACCTATTCCTTCGTTCTTCCACAAAAGAAAACATCGTGACGTGAGTTGTAAGTTGTATCAAGCTGAGCCAAAACATTATAATTTATATTATATAGCAGTGAGTTCTGAATACAGGCAATCACGTATAGAGTACCAAGACTGACGCCATCTCTATAATCAATTAGCAAATTTACAACTTTCATTATAAATACACATTATACCTTCAGTTTACAAATTTTTAAAAATATACAATTGATATGCTATATAGAAAAAATGTATCAGCTTTTTTAAAATGTATCTTAGTCAAATATTTAAATGGTTGAAAAAGAGCGAGATTTGACAAAGAGGAGCGAGTGAGTAGATCAGGCAAAAAAAGAGCGAGATATCGCTCTAAAGAGCGAGCATTGGCAACGCTGTCGGCAAATCTTCTACCAGCTGCCCTGACTAGCGCTATCTTATTCTAGCCGCAAACTAATGCACGCATGCCCATTCCATATGTGTTGACATTTCATTGATTAATGCACTCTTTCAACTATGAATACGGTCCTAAATAGTTAAATGAGTTTAAATACTGAAAGAGCTATCAACATCTGAACATAGTGTGATGTTCCTCGCACACATAATTTACTTTACAAAGTCACTACCCGAAACAAGCACTGTACTCGCGAAAAAAATTGATTTTGAGAAATATTTGTTTTTTGAACCTTTTCATGACATATACGTCACCAAAAACAATGTCAAGTCATTTCTGTCGATATATCTGTCTGGTAATTCTTGGCCACTGTAAAACTCTGGAAATACTAGGGGAATGCTGATGATATTTTCAAGCTGAGTTATTACTACACAACCTGTGTAGGATAGGTTTCCTTGACCCCTATATAAACTTCAAAGTTTGTCCCGATATCGGTGCAATTTTTATGAGAGGTGACCTGATATTGCAGTAAGAACAAGGTTTTGGAAACCAATCAAGTGGTGGTTCGCAGATAAATCAATGCATTTTTTATGTAACCCGAAACTTGACGCAATTCGTACTATAATTTATAATTATAAAAATAACAAAGGCAGAAATACCTATCCATTGCCAAAAGTCGTCGATACTGAGGAACTAGTGCATTCTTGGGCTCTGTGAGGATCCTTACAAGAGCTTCTCGATCAAGGGAATGGAATGGAACCAGAACTGGGAATCTGCCCACGAACTCCTGCATTAAATGGTAATCAAATTGATAAACGAAATTTTGCCTGAATATAAAGAGTCCAGCTTAAAATTAAAGGGTCACCTAATACCTAATAAACCAAAGCAAGCAATTAAGTGGCTATTTGCTATAGCCCCTTTATCTCTATTCGTTATGTTACCCTGACCTCTTTGTAATTTTCAAGGGTCATATGCGGCTCTTTCCTCAAAGTTTGCTACACTACGAACTACTTTGAAGTTACATAAAGCTACCTTCACTTTCGAACACTTCTATGCTACCATAGCGTGAATTAGCGTTGTGTCCTTTGAACGTAGTCCTAGTTCATCGTACACAGCATTTATTACAATTGAAGGGTCCAATGCAAGCAACGCAACGGTTATGTCCATTAGAGTAAAATTTTCAGAAGGAAAGAAAATCTGCCTGAAGGAAATTTGAAGGAGTTGAGAAGGTTTTGAGTGTGGCGTACTGTGGGCACAGCTATACAAAGTTTATATCAGAAAATTGGTTAGTGTCAAGTTTTAAATGACTGTATAATACAAAAAACGTTTGGACTTAACCCGTTCTTGCACAGTTTTTTGATCTTTCAATATTAAAGAAGCAAAGTAAAATGTAGATTTGAAAAAATATCTTTTATTTCATGAAATATTATAAAAGATAGTTCCTTAAACAAACTGTATGTGATAATTTCTTGTATTTTCTCTAATCAATTTCGCTGTATTCTGGTATCGGGTCATAATTGAGGTTAGAGTTGATATTTTCCGGCAAATAATCTTCGTTAGTGTCAGTATGACTGCCCAAAAATTAACGTGATATTTGTTACTAGTGTTACACTTATGCTATTTTTACTACGTTCCAAAATCCCATCAAAGACCTCGATTTGCTCTGTAGCGTTTCAGTATTGCATTTCCGAGGCCATGGATGTCATCGTTTTGCTCGGAAATCAAATTGAGATTTTAACGATCTTTGTGTCAAGACTGTCAAGAGATATTTTTCACTTGACAGCTAACAACTTAACATAGCCTCTTCTGCTTTATTTATATGCTTTCCCTTTATTTTTATCTATGGTCTAGAAGTAAATACAATGGAAAACGGAGTTCAATATGTTTTGGATGAAAATAATCAAATTATTACCGAAACTGACAAAGTTTTAGTTGTAAAAGAAGGTGGGTACTTCAAGAGAAAGGAATTTTATTGTTATAGAGAACTGCTAGCAGCACTATGCAGTTTTCATGATGTACTTATAATGATGCAGTGCTCATAAATTCTTATATTTTCAATATTTGAATCCATTTGAATGCCCTTTCAGTTTCACCACAAAATATTTTCACAAAAGCAAAACAGCCTCAGGGCTCAGATGGTAAAAACTGTGACTGAAACTACTCACTCACTCTGACTTTGAGGTTATGTGATATGTCAAAATTGTCAAAAAAAGATTTTTGCCGTTTCATAAATATTCCAACTTCCCTAACATCTGGAATCACGTGGCTATCCTCGAACATTCATCTGCTCACTCGATAGATGGGATTTTGGAACGTAGTAATAGACTGCCTACCAGCAACAAATTCAATTTCATACCAAAAATGGAAGAGTTTCATACTGTGCAAGAACAAGTCAAGTCCAGGCCAATTTTTGCACAGTATATCTATCTATCTATCTTTATTTATTAATTCCAGTGAGATCACATAAGTGATATGGAACTTGTCAATATAAATATGTTTTAAAATACACAGTACAATAATAAAACAATTAAAATAAGTTATTTTACAATACAGGACAGAAATTATGGCACAATACAATATAGAAATTATTACACAAATATAATACAGCTAAAAGTACAGTGTAGTTACAAAAATATCACAGGATTTTATTATCAGACAGAAATTCTTCAACCCGGTAATATGCCTTGGTGCACAAAGCAGTTTGCATTGTTTTCTTGAAAGTACTGAGAGGGGCTTCCCTTACTGCAAGTGGTATTTTATTCCAAATTTTGGTAATTGAGTATTCTACATTTTTCTGGAGGAGAGTCATGTTGAATGTGTTCGATTTTAAGTCTCTTTTATTTCTAGTATTATACTGATGGCGGTTGAAGTTTTGAAAGAGATCTTGGTTCTTTTTAATAAATAATGCAGATTCCAGTATGTAAATACCAGTTACAGTTAATATGCCATTTTGTATAAATACAGGTTTGCAGCTTTCCCTATAGGTCAACCCAAAAACACTTCTGATGCACCTTTTCTGAAGGACCAGTACTCTATTGACGTTAGTCGTGTTTCCCCAAAAAATTATGCCATAGGACATCCTTGAATGCACATATGCATAATATGCTATTAGGGCTGCATTTTGGTCAACGCTTCTGGATAATATACCTATTGCATAATTAAACTTAGCAGTACGTTGGCATACATCCTCAATGTGGTCTTTCCAGTTTAGGTTGGAATCCAATTTAATTCCTAAAAGTGAGGCTGTATTTGCAGTGGTAATGTCCTTTCCACCAAATGAAATTGAAAAATGACTGTCATCCTGGTTTCTGTTAAAATTGATCATCTGAGTTTTATTGATATTTAAAAGCAACTTATTACACAAATACCAGTCCTCAAGCTTCTCTAAATATTCAACCGCTACCGATTTCGCTGAAATATCAGAATCTTCAGAAACTAGAATGGAGGTATCATCAGCATACATGTTTATATTCTGCATCAAATTTGCTATATCGTTGACATACACAATATAGAAAAGTGGACCTAAGATTGACCCCTGGGGTACACCCTTAAATGTATAAAGTGGTTCCGACTTTAAAAGTCTCCCTTCATTCCCACGTTCTACTACTTTTTGTACCCTTCTGTAAAGATATGACTTTATGAGCTGCAGCGATGCTCCTCTTATACCATAACATTCCAGCTTTCTGCACAGTATCTCATGATCAACAGAGTCAAAAGCCTTAGACAGGTCTATACACATCAGTACCGTTGACTTTTTGTTCTGGACTGAATCTAGAATCTCTTTAAGTGCCATATAGATAGTCCTTATTGTGGTTTTACCTTTTCTGAATCCATTTTGTTGATCAGTGATTAAATTATTGGAATCTAGAAATTCTGTCAGCCGATTGCACATGATCTTTTCAAAGATTTTATTTATATTGGACAATATGGTTATTGGCCTATACATTTCCAGATTTCTTTTATCACCTTTTTTGTGAATAAGTTTTACATTTCCACACTTCAGTTTTTCAGGAAATACACCTGTGCAAAAGGCCAAGTTGATAATATAAACTAATGGTTCAGAAATAATATCAGCTGCAGCTTTCAAAATGGAGACAGGGACCTCATCTTCTCCCACTGATTTTTTGTTTTTTAATTCAGAAATTATTTTCTCAACCTCTCTTTTGTGTGTCATTGTGAACATGAATGTGGATTCACAAATTTGTATGTTATCATAATTTACTTCTCCACTCTGTATATCTGGACATAAATTCACAAGGAATTGGTTAGCATTTGACAAAATTTGTTCAGGGGTTAAATTATCTGAATTCTTAAGGTTTTCCAAAATGTTATCTGATTTTCCATCTTTTCCGGTGAGATTTTTTATGAGTGACCATGTAGCTTTTGTTCTATTTTCTCCTTTTTCAATGAATCGCCGATTCGAAATTTGTTTAGATTTTTTGATGGTCTGTCTAAGGATGGTGCAATATCTTTTATAAAAATCTGTTGTTATGTTTTCCCTTATCATTTGTCTATATAAAAATCTTTTATTTTTACAAGAAGTTCTTATACCTGTCGTCAACCATGTTTTCTCAGAATCTTTGCTATGAAATTTTTTTATTGGAAATATCCTCTCCAAGAGCATTTTTATTAAGACATAGAATGTATCGTATGCTTTGTTTACATCAGTACATTTAAATACGTCATGCCAACCAGTATCTCGCAATTCATTTATGAAGTCTTGTATTCTCGCTTGAGAAAAGGTACGTTTATACATAAACTCAGGTTTTGTTGGGGGTGTATGATGACAGACAGAGGGGATTTCTAGAATTTGGCCATAGTGATCAGATATTGCTAAATTATACACATACGCTTTATTTATATTGTCAAAATTAACAAATATATTATCGACTAGTGTTTGAGAAGTGTTTGTGACTCTAGTTGGTTCGTTAATTAGATGTGTCATATTATAGCTACTCATTGTATCTATGAAGACATTCTTGGTGTGGCTATTATCTAAAAGATTGATATTAAAGTCTCCACAACAAATTATCCGGTATTTACTGTATTTTTTTGTTAATATGTTTAAAATTTCATCTAGTTGGTCCAAAAATGTAGATAATTGACCTAAGCCTGTCCTATAGACTGATAAAACAATGCATTTCTGGGATGGAATTAAAATACAAGAACATTCAATGTGACCCTCTATACTCATCTCTTCAATGAAACCTAACTTCATGCTCTTGATATGCTCCAAGACATACACACAGGCACCACCATGTTGCATAGTCCTTCTGGAATAGCTTGATCTCATAGTATATCCACTAATCTTCATGAATGCTTCCTCGTCAGGTTTCAACCAGTGTTCAGTTAGGCATATGATGTCAGGCTCATTATCCATGAGGTCGATCGCAGCTTCGAATTCCAGCAACTTGTTCCTGAGGCACTGGACATTTTGATGGAGTATTCGAATGCACTGATGGCCTGAAGGGGCATTCACTGATGAATTTATACTAGAAGATCTAGCATTGTCAGTATTAATGGATGTATTTAGTTTTTTGGCACTTTGATTATTTTCGGCACATCTCTAAAAAACTTAATTTTTAGATTATCCTCACCACTCTGTATCCTCGTTTCCAATTCCTTTTTCAAATTTTTGAACTCCGCAAGTTGTGCTGGAGTTTTGTCTAGACCCAGAGCAAGGTGTTCGTATTTCGGCGCCTTTTTTAACTCCTTTGCTTTGAAGAACACATTCCTCACTTCAGTCTGCGACTTCATCACCACTCTCAGTGGCCTGGTTTTGTTTGGTTGTGGCCTACCAACTCGGAATGTTTTAATATCATTTGCGTTGAGGCCAGGACAGACATGTTTTATTATTTCTTTAGCCGCCACAGTATCACAGTTTCCTGTATTATCACCTTCCTCAAGGTTGAAAACCATTAGATTGTTCTTCCTAATTTCTCTGTCATTGATTTCGTTGACCGTATTTGTTGAAACTTCCTGATATTTCATCTCATATAACTTGTTATTTATAGGTACAATATCCACATCAGGCTTTTCCAACTTAGCTGAGAGTCCCTCCAATTGTCTTTCAAGTTTCGAAACCCTGTCTTGTACCGATGAAATCTTCAACACCTCATTTTCTAAGATGACAATTTTTTGTTGGTAGATGTTGAGCAGCTTTTCATTTTCCTCCTTTATTCTTTTTATTTGTGTCTCTAGTATCTCATTAAAGTAAAGCTTTATCTGTTCGAATAATTTGTCCCCATCTTCATTCTTGAGACTTTTCTTGAAAGGAGTTCCGCTATCGCCACTGCTAACTTTTGGGCTCTGAGGAAGACACATGCAGCACAGGAATCGTCTACCCTTTTCAACTTTGAGCTCCTTTTCAAAATATTTTATATCGTCGATGGATAGATTTGCACAATCTCTATGCAACCAGTTAGAGCACTTTTGACACTTTATAGAGTAGCCGGTTTTTACAGCCTTACTGCAGATGATACAATTGACTGTTGGTGCCATATTTTGTCAAGCTAATAGTTTCCGTAATAATGAGAAAACTTTGAGGACTTGGCAACGTGGCAGACTTTAAATCACTGCCGAATTGTCTAACATTCGGAAGAATTCCCGAAATTTAAATTTTCACTAGTTGCCTTCTTACTCACAAGTAGTTAACGTATTCTAGTGTTCAGTGGTATAAATTTGCCTTTTTCTTTCAAAGGTTTTCACTTAAAAATTGATGTTGTTTTGCAGCAGATTATAAACAGTGACTACACTGTGTTGCCACGTACTTCACAAAGAACCAGACAACCAACAATACTGTTATGTATCGCGTGTAGTTTATACCACAGCATAGTACACAACCAGCACAATAACTAAAGTTGGCGGAAATTAAAATTTTTTGTAGGGATGGTAACGGTACTTCGATACTTGTACTTCTGCACTAATATCGACTATTTTTATCTTAGATACTTTTTGAGCGATTCCAGGCTGGTATCGATACTTTTGTAGGTGTATCGGTATATAATTATTGAGGGGTGTAATCAATTGCACAAAATTCTCTGTACGAACCAAACGCGCCTATGAGGCTAAAAAATATCGAGTTGGTATCTGTATCGATATTTTCATTTTCGCATCTCTACTCAAACTTCACAGCCGTAAAATCATCCATAAACCCTCCCCAAGGTCAAATTTTGTGGGAACCATTTTTATATAGGAAATCCTCAGAGATACTATGCTGGTTGTTTATTATGCTGTGGTTTATACTACACGCATTATTGCCGGTTTTCCACTAAACGGACAGTTGAGTTTATGTGTTGTTTGTGTTTTCTGGAACAAGTAGAACAAAACTAAAACAAACTCTTGTTTCAAGCGTGCCATACTATACTAGCTTGGAATCGCTCAAAAAGTATCTAAGATAAAAATACGCGATATTAGTGCAGAAGTACAAGTATCGAAGTATCGTTAACATCCCTACAAATAATCATCCCAAAGGGGGCTATGCGCGTGTAATTGCCACCAACCTGAGTTATTGTGCTGATTGTTTACTATGCTGTGGCCAGAGTCTGAGAAATACTACAGCTGATTTCATATATTCCACACCTTTAAAGTTTATAGACCTTGTCTTTTGGGTTGGGTTGGTTGTCGTGATGTAGTTTATACTATAATTTAAAGTAAACTCGGAGCTGCATTAATATTTTTAACGTAATTTTTCTGATAAGATACAACAGGAGAAAAAAGGTGACCCTTTAATTAAGCTGAGCAGTCTATTTTAATATATTGTCGTTTGCTTACCGGTATCATTCCAAAATCGATAAGGTCCCTTGCTTGCACCTGCCTCAAGGCTGCATCTTTCTCTGCATTTTCTTCAGCCGCAGACTGCGTAGAAGAATGCTGAGTTGCTTCCTGAGCTACCGCTCTTCTGCCTTTTCCCGCAGATGACGGAACACCAAAGCCGAGGTACTGAAAAATGCAAAATATAAACCATTACATCTATACCGCCAGATTAAAAAAATTACATTCTCATTATTTCTTCGCTGTATTAATCTTTCTAACCCATTATAAGCTCCGCTCGCCACAAACAATATGTTCGTGGTATCCACTTGGATAGTTTCTCCTCTAAGCTTCCTTGGAGAATTCCTTTCTGGGACATTCACTATGGTGCCTTCCAACATCTTCAGCATGCCTTGTTGCACCCCTTCGCCTGGAAAAAAAACATGGTGGATTGACGGAATGTTATGTGCTATAATTTAATTCGCTCACCCCCAACGTCTCTGAGTTGGTGTATTCCAGGAACTGCGCCGATCTTATCCACCTCATCAAGGAATACGATGCCTACTTGTGCTCTATCTACACTGTACCTGTAGATGTTAAAAAATAAGGACTATAGTTTGAAGAACACAATAGGGTACTTGCAAAAAAAATATTATGTCGTTTACGCGTTCCTTAGAGCCTAGTAAACATGAAAAAATCACTTGTTTGGTTTTTTGGAATAGGCTGTGAGGGATATTCCAAAAATTATTTCAAATGCCGGAAAATGCCGCGCAAACAACCTCTGACGTCAGTGATATCCTGTAGTGATGGAATGCAAAGTATTGGTATTCGATATCGATAGCCAGTGCTAACCTAACATTTTGACATTGATCATTATAACCACAAAACACAGTCACACACAAAAGTACAAAAGTCAAAAGAATAAAAGTTAGGCTAGATTACTAATTCACTTTGTAGGGATGGGCTTGAATTAGATTCTACCTTTGGATTCATTCATAATGGGATGCGCCATGGCCGACTTTACTCACTAGGCCGGAGCATGAAATATGGCAACACTGAATCAGCGGGCCGAGTTTTTATTTGTTGTTATGTCATGTGTATTCTTCCAGAGCAGAAAATATGGTTGGAAGGTGATTATTAACGTGTTTCTAATTATTTACCTGCACAAACGAAACTATAAAGACAACAAGATGCCTGCAAAGTGTATAGTACCAGGTTGCAACCCAATAGAGGACATACCAAACCATGGCCCAACATAACCTTATTCCAGAGTAAAAAGAACGTTGCAAGGTGATTTTTAATGTGTTTCTACTTATCTACCTGCACAAATGAAACTATAAAGATAAAAAGATGCCTGCAAAGTGTGTAGTACCAGGTTGCACTAGCAATTGTGCGTCCAATAAGGGACATAAACAGAAGTGGGTGAAATGTATTCCTCGGAAGGGCTGGTTATATTTATAAGGATAAAGACAATAATTTACAAACATTTCAAAGAATAAGACCTATTTTAAAGCACAATGTGGTACCTTATAATGTTTTCTGGACCTCCCAAATATCACAGAAAAATACAGTTAATAGAACTCATCTGGGCATGCATCTGGGGCATACCTACGAAAAGATTTGATAGTGAAAGGGAATCAAGACCAGCAAGAATGGCTTCACAGTGACCTAATAGTGAATTTTTCTAGCTCAAGTGACAATTTACAAAGTAAATTGAGTGTTCATTTAAGTGGAAGTGGCAGCAGGAAACAGGTTGCGTTTATTTTTATTTTGTAGTGTCTGACTGTGATGAACCAGACATCAGATGTTAGTGGTATTAGTAGTAGTAGTAGTAGTAGTTCTAAAAAGTATTTTTCTTAATTTATTAACCCAGATGAACTCTAATACATATAAAATGTAATAATTATTCTGAAACTATAGGCCAACTATTTGACAGCTAAGCCACGTTGCCACATCTAAGCCTCCGGCCTAGTGTAGAGTCGGCCATGGATGCGCCGAAATAAAATGATGGCTTCGATTAGTTGCGAATCTCGGTCACAAATAGGATGAAAAGTGATACCTATCAGATATAAAAATGTATTGCAACGAAAATGCTAGTAGGTTAATTGCCTGTTTCAAATATGTTTAAGTATCAATAAATTGAGTCGCATTGTTAAAGAATTCAGATCATCTCTAGTTTGCAGTTGAATCTCACTGACCTGCGCTGTAGCAGTACCGATTGTCGATATCGATAAGATACCTGTGACGTCAGCCCTTGTTTTAAGTCACGTGGAAAAATTTGAATATATCCTTATTTTATTTTGCAAATATTTTTTTTTGGCCGTCAGTAAAATCATGTTTTTTGTTTCCTACTGCTTCTTGATATGGTTTTCTTTACGCTATGTATACTCCCGAGACGATTTCACGACCTTTGCAAGTACCCTATTGTTTATATTTTTTTATATCCTGTTTTTTTATTTTCTTTATTTTACAATTACTGTGATTTATAAATAAATCAAGTAGAAGAAACTTGTAGTTCAGATCGAGCTCGCATAGATGCTTTTGAAATGTGGACATGGAGGAGAATGCTGAGAGTTCCTTATACCGCCCATCGAACTAACGTTTCCATACTGGATGAGGTCGGTAATCCAAAGAGACTATCCTCCATTGTGTCGACGAGAATGCTTACATTCTTCGGACATATACACAGAAGCGATAATACGGAGAAACTTGTAGTTCAGAGTCATGCCCCGAGTGGGCGGCGCCGTGGCCGTTCCCCTACACGCTGGGTGGATACGACGAAACAGTTTGTGAGTGTCAAGAGCGCCACTGAACTGACAGTAAATCGCGAACGATGATGGCGAGCTACAGTTCTCAAAACTATTGGTAATATTCGTGCCGGCAATACTCTAGCTCCGGCTTAATGCATTTTACGAGTTCACAACATGTCTGTTAAGACATTGAGACATTGTGACTATGATGATGATCATTCTTAAAACTCTCTTCTGTACTATATAATCTAGACTCACCCGGCATCCTGTAGTAATTTTCCTATGACGCTCTCTATGTCTTCTCCCACATACCCAGCCTGTGTGAGGGTTGTGCAATCACAAATCGCAAAAGGAACGTCCAGACACTGTGCTATGGTTTGAGCTAGGAGAGTTTTACCTAAAAAAAAAGTAATTTTCCTACCAAGCCACCATCAATTATGAAAGAAATAGAGCTGGCATATCTTATTGTACTATGATCAAGAGACCTTAATATTCATTTCAATTTCCACTTGTACACAGGGTGTCCCTGAATATCCTTGACACGTGATATTCTCGTAACAAAAAAAAAGATCAAACCAAAACTAAGCGGTATTTTTGAAAGTACTATAGGGACTATCATACTATGCTTTCAAAAATTTTTTTTTTGTACTGCAACTCTTAAAACTCACCCCCAACTTTTTTTTCAAATAGCAGCAAATAGTTTTTCCTACATAAATTAGGTCCTTATTTTATTTAAAATCTTGTGGTACCTTTCATTTTATACACAAACTTATTTTTTCGTGAAATCATCAGCATAATCATAATCATAATTATAATGTGAATTTCTTTGGCGGAAAAAACGGATAAAACAGTAAGTTTTTAAGAGTACTGAATGACCTATCATACATGCTTTCGAAACAAATATCTTTTTTATCCTTTTGTATTATGAAGATATTACGCATCAAAAATCCTTATTTTATTTATCTTGTGCTTATGACCTTACGAAAAAAAATAGGTTTTTGTATAAAATAGAAGGTACTACAAAATTTTAAATAAAATAAGGATTCAATTTTTGCAGGAAAAACTATTGGGTGCTATTTGAAAAACAAAAGTTGGTTGTGAGTCATAAGGGTTGAAGTATAAAAAAAATATTTTGAAAGCATGGTATGATAGACCTTATAGTACTTTCAATGATTCAACTCAGTTTTCGTTTGAACTTTTGTTTGTTACGATAATAAGACAAATTTCCTCCCTTGTAGTTTGAACATGTTATAATGGTATTGTTACTTTTTTCCATTATATCCCAATTTTTATTTTGCTTTTATATAATAAGTCGGTATTTACACTGCCATCAAACTCCAAGCAAGTGTTCGGCCAGTTTTATGACAACACCAAAATTACCCCCATACAATATTTATTTTGGGACTAAGTACAATGTTGGACTTACCGGAACCTGTAGGTCCCAGCAGCAAGATATTACTCTTCTCCAGTTTCAGTTCATGGGTGGTTCTTTCCAAAATATCAGAACCTGTTGCTGCTTGAGATCTAGTTGTGCTACCCCCTACATTATCAAAAGGTGCACCAAAGAAATTCATATTAGTGTTACCCAGACCAGTAATGTGAAATTGATCTGAAAAGAAAAATAATTTGTCTTCTTTTCATAAGTATTTGTGTATCATGAATAAGATACTATTCTGTTTTAGTATGTGTCTTTTTCTGATATTATAAATTGTTTGACAATATGGATATCTAGTGAACATAAGAATGTGTGTAGAGTTTCACAAAGCATAAGGATCTACCAGCAAGACTGATTGATGTAAGAGAGGCATTAGGTGACATTACAACTGCAATAAGTTCAAATGGACTAGTATCATGAGGTTAAGAACAAATATTTAATTGTTATAACCGCTTAGTGCATACAAAAATAAACGTACTGCTGCATTTCGTTACTCTCTGTTTTTTAGTAATTCCATTCTAAAGTTTACAGGAAGGAATTCAAATTCAGCCAATCAGTGCCAACCGCGCGAAGTATCAGCAGTGCATTGTTGCCAAGAACAGCTCCGACTCGCAGACGGGAACAGAAGACAAGATGAGCCAGCCCGCGTGCAGCTCCGGCATTTCGCGCGCCATCAGAATGCGGCAACACAGCACACACATATCTGTCTTTTGATTGGCTGTTCGCCTTTAGGGCAGTGACGTCACTGCCCTAGGGGAATTCAAACATTTTCCTTATTTTCACGGCTTTCCTGTGCCCCAAAAAATCGGAGAAAAAAATCAGATGCTTTTTATGGCGTACTAAAAATCAGATGCTTTTTATGACGTACTCTATCATATGCAACCAAAAAAAAATCATGATACTAGTCCATTATGATGAGCAAATAATGTCTGCACAACATCTGAAACAACACAGGTTCACATAACATGGGAGTAGTCGCATAGTGATTGCAATGCATCCTGCACATCAATTTGCTTCTCCAAATGATGAAAATAATCTTGCATAGTAAATTCAACAGGACTATACAGGGTTATTCACGTTATTCGACACTGAGCATTATCGCTAAAGTATATAATAAAAAAGAAAATAATAATTTCGGATGGATAGAGACCCATAAAGGCTACATTTTGAAAATATTTTCATGTTATACAGGGTGTCCCAAAAACACGAAATGTATCAAAGTTATGTTTTTTTAAATAGAACACCCTGTATATTATTGCATATTCAGATTCCTCCGTGAATTCTAGTGTGACTTTATGTATCATACATGGGACCTTATGTGAACCGTTTAGGTGTAAATCACCATTTTCGGTATAATTAGATATCAGGTAAAAATACTCTATCATATGCAACCAAAAAAAAATCATGATACTAGTCCATTATGATGAGCAAATAATGTCTGCACAACATCTGAAACAACACAGGTTCACATAACATGGGAGTAGTCGCATAGTGATTGCAATGCATCCTGCACATCAATTTGCTTCTCCAAATGATGAAAATAATCTTGCATAGTAAATTCAACAGGACTATACAGGGTTATTCACGTTATTCGACACTGAGCATTATCGCTAAAGTATATAATAAAAAAGAAAATAATAATTTCGGATGGATAGAGACCCATAAAGGCTACATTTTGAAAATATTTTCATGTTATACAGGGTGTCCCAAAAACACGAAATGTATCAAAGTTATGTTTTTTTAAATAGAACACCCTGTATATTATTGCATATTCAGATTCCTCCGTGAATTCTAGTGTGACTTTATGTATCATACATGGGACCTTATGTGAACCGTTTAGGTGTAAATCACCATTTTCGGTATAATTAGATATCAGGTAAAAATTGAATATCACAGAGATTATAAAATAGGAAAGGCTGTGACTTTGCCGTATCACTAAGCATAAAATGCGTCAGCTTTGATGAGACTGTCACACTTAAATTACGTTTCTGCTTGGAGAAATCGGTCGATTAATTAAGGAAACTTCGATCAGCGATAACTTGATTTTTTCAAATGGGAATGCCTAATTTTTTTTATATGGTTAAACGTAGAATTTGATAGCCTTTCTAATGATATAAGGTTCTCAATATCAATCTCTGGTAGTTTTCATTTAATTTTAAATTTTCAAACAAATTGGCGATTTTCAATTTTCCTATCTATAAGCAACGTAGCAGGCCATGAAATATAAACAAAAATCTGTTCAGGTAGAAGAAAACAACTAACTTAGCTGAAAAATACACACTAACTAGACTAAAGGGACAAGATTATAAATATTCCTTACAACAAATCAACTCTCCCAGAAATAACTGCAAAACATCTCTAAGGTCAAGGAGAAGCTGGAGTATGGCAGTAATAGATATTTTTTACAGTCTACTGGCTACCGCACCTTACCAGAGGTTAAAGATTTCCAAGACAATTAAAAACCCTGATATGAAACAAAAACAACCAGCGACTGTTGCTCCAGCACGTAACTATCAATCATATGTAATGGTGTAAAAAAGTACTAATTTAAGTCGAAGTCGATACCTCTGACTGGAGCCCTTCAATTTTTCAATATCTATTAGCAATATTGCAAAAATCCAGTATTCCTATACCTACAAATCAGATTTAAATTTTCTGCCATTAAGTCATGTTTTATAATTTGAACAAATTTTAATTCATTCCTCATTTTCTGCGGTCTTGCTAATAGGTACTGAAGAATTTTCAGAACTCCAGTCAAAGGTACTTTTGACTTGAGTTTTGACAGAATTGCTTACTTTTTTATATCATTAAATGTGAAATTTTATTATGAAAATAATAAACGGCTTACAACATTCTCTAGTAGTTTTTATTTTATTTCAAAATCTTTAAATGGTTTTGGAAATTTTCAATCTGTGGTACATTGCAGTAGCTAGTAGGCCGTGAAAAAATCCATTTCTGCCATACTCCAGCTTCTCTTTGACCAAAGATATGTTACCGCCGTTGTTTCTGGTTAGATTTTGTTTGTTGTGAGTAATTTTTATAATCTTGTCCCTTTAGTCTAGTTCGTGTGTATTTTTCAGCTAAGTTAGTTGCTTTCGTATACCTGAATAGGTTTTTGTTTATATTTCATGGCCTGCTACGTTGCTTATAGGTAGGAAAATTGACTTGTTCGAAAATTTAAGATTAAATGAAAACTACGAGAGATTGATATTCACAACCTTATATCATTAGAAAGGCTATCAAATTCTACGTTTAATTGGATAAAAAAAATTAGGCATTCCCATTTGAAAAAATCAAGTTATCGCTGATCGAAGTTTCCTTAATTAATCGACCGATTTCTCCAGGCATAAACGTAATTTAAATTTGACAGTCTCACCAAAGCTGACGCATGTTATGCTTAGTAATACGGCAAAGTCACAGCCTTCCAAATTTTATAATCTCTGCGATATTCAATTTTTTCCTGATATCTACTTATACCGAAAATGGTGATTTACACCTAAACGGTTCGTTTTAAGTCCCATGTATGATACATATAGTCACACTAGAATTCACCGAGGAATCTGAATATGCAATAATATATGGGGTGTTCCATTTAAAAAAACATAACTTTGATACATTTCGTGCTTTTGGGACACCCTGTATAACATAAAAATATTTTTAAAATGTAGCCTTTAAGGGTCTCTATCCACACGAAATTATTATTTTCTTTTGTATCATACACTTTAGCCATAATGCTCCGTGTCGAATAACGTGAATAACCCTGTATAACAAACGGCACAATGTGGACTAACTCCTGAATTTGCTTCTCTCGCAAAGATATGGGAAGAAAAGAAAGCAATCTGTTCTGTAATAGTGATATACATATGTGCCTATAAGGTATTTGCATATATGTTTATCCCTTTATTGGTAAGTAAAATAATGCACCTAGTTGTTCAGATGAAGTTTTTGGAATAGCTCTGAGAAGACACTTCTCTCCAGTTTGTTTTTTGTACTTACCTCTATGAGTGATATTGTGAGGGCCCTGTTCCATTACAGCCATATTATCCTGCCTGACATTTGGATTCTGTTGAGGCATATTATTATAAATCCTTTTGTAATGATTATAGACAGCCACAGATAGAACCTTCAAAAGCATTATAAATCTATATTTAATATTTTATTAGCTCCTGGTATGGCATACATTTTGAAATTGGATGAAAGTATATATCTCAAAAGCTTCAAAAATTTAATACAAAAAACAGCTGTCTAAAAACGTCCAAAATAACAATGAAAGATGCAAGAAACTTGACTTAAAAAAATTAGATATGTTTCAAAAAATCTCAGATTTATTAAACCTGTTAATGTAACTATCAAAAGCAAGCCAAATACTAGTAGTATATCTTTGATAACATTGACATTCAGGGTATTCAGCAAGATTGTGGTTTTACAAATCAGTCCAATCCAATTCCAAAATGTTATTTATGATAAAGTTTTTCATCACCTTCTTGGCATATTCTTGGCCAACCACATGTTTATTTAAATAATCATAAATTTTTTTAGGCGGAGGTGGTGGTTTCCTGTACTGTCCTGTTTTTGCATCTACCCCTTCTTTCTTTTTACTATCTACTTCACTTAATACGACGAAAAAATGGTGACACTTTTCACATTTCACAAATCTAAAAAAAACAGTCTATTAGAAAAAGATATATATTGTGCAGAATAACAATGTCATTAAGTATGGTAGACCAAAAGCATTACTAACGGGGCTTGTTAGGTTATCGTTTTTCTAATACAAGAATCTACAGTAAAAATTCATTTAGATATATCACAGATTATGGACCCAAAATTATGATTGTGAAAGATTGACTCTGTACCAGCCAAGCATTGATTTGAGCTCTTTTCAAAATTGAAAATTTTCAGAACAGTTGAACTGAACAGTTTTTTGCATTGCTACACTCAATAATGACTGATAAATCAAGAAACATATAAAAATATAAAACGTTTAATTTTATATTTTACTATGACATAAAATGGTCACCTGTCTAAATATGTTCAGATTATTTCAAATAATGAACTGTAAAACAAAATTAATTATATATTTATTATATAGTAACTAAATATACCTAGTACTGCTAACAAATGTTTCCACGTGTGTGCAGGGATCCCCACATTTAGGGCAAGATAAGGTGGTACCTTTACCCTTACCATTACCACCATCTTTACCAGGTGGGGGTGGTGGAGGTTGATTTGATGTTGTGTTATTCCCATCAGAGTTTGTAGGGCCTATAATGATTTGACATAAGATACTAAAAAAGTCCCATAACTCTTGATTCTACGATTCCATAAAGAGTATCACATGATGCAAATCTTAACTGGTATTACATACTATTTTAAATTTGAGATACCATTCCTCTTTACACTGTTTTTCACAGAAATAAGAAATGAAAATATAACTGTAATTATACCAAACTAAATTGTATTTATATTGTAACATCCTGTATATTACATTGCTTATTTGGATTTGTTAATGTTTCTTTCACAATGATTAGGTTAGATTTTTTTGATGTGTAAACGTCATCGAATCATCTGGAATTTTCTAGACTGACAGATCGGCATTCTCCAATGTCATCTGGGTGTCTCGAATCTTCTAGATGGTTCGATGAAGTATATAAGGCACCACGAGTAGCGTGGCAGGGTTCAGTCGAGTTGAGTTGTACTTGAGATAAGGTTAAGAGATATTGTATCCAGTTGTGAACTAAAACGGTGAAAGTTATATCGAGTTTGATTCCCTGGGTGAAGAAAAAAAGGCTGTCGTGACAATATTATTTAGTAGAAGTAATAATTCTTTGTTTCAATATTAGATAAGGTTGTGGTATTTGAAAATTCTGTTGTTAGTCTGTTTGTCATACTTGATACATAAAACAGAATACTTGTTGACTTACCAGTAGGTGGTTCCCCTGCACCAACTACTTTGAAAACAACAACACTAGTGGCAATACCTTGGTGTCTACTATTATTTGTGTTACTATGTGGCTTACCATACACAGCTGCTAGGATTCCTAAAATAAATGTGAAATATAAAAATATGTTATTAAATTTAACCTACCATCATTATTTCCATAGCAATGTTCCAGCTATGTCTAATATATCATTTATATATTTATTCAAGGGTTAACAATGCAATCTATAAGGATTTTAAACTGTTTATTTCAGAGTCATCTAGAATTATATGTTAACAAAGATATGTTGATGATGCTAGTATCAGAACTGGAACATTATTTCCACTAAATATATTGACAGAATGTTTTTACCAAGACAATTATATTATTTATCTTTGGTGTTTTGATCATTACCCTATCATAAAATATGATATGAGGTATAAGAAACATGACAAAAATATACTGCTGCCTCAAGCAAATGTCAAGACTAATCATTTTTTGGTGTAAAAGGGCACACAGCTTCAATGTTCAGGCAGAATGTTTTATCAGCAATATTGTGTAATACAATCAAAAATGTTACTATTGCAGACTTAAACCATACTATAATTGATTTAAATTTATATGTGGTTACCTCTAAACATATATAAAATAAAGATTTTTCAGGTACTACTTCACCAACACTAACATGAGTGCCCAACCTTGGCATTAAATACATATAATAGCTGGGTTTACTTGAAATAATTCCTTGACAAATTATAATGCAGTAAATATAATCCAGGTCAATGTCAAGACAAAAGTTTCATTGCCATCAAAGAGATATCAATTTATTTATTATGCTAATCAAGTGAAGCATAAATTGCGTCCAGATATTCTTGATGTTGTATAACATTTTCGTTTAATAAAATTTCATATATAAAGAAATTGATATTTAATAATACTTACCATGCTGTAGCTTTGAAGATCTTGGTACTATATTAGCATATTTAACAGCTGTATTCAAGCTGCATCTCACTGATGACATGGTTATGTATTATCAATCTAAAATTATGAAATTCAATGTTTATGTTTTGTGAACTATTTCACAATAATTTGAAAATGTTTAAAACATGTAATTAAATAAATTAATCATAAATTTTGGATGCCTGCTAAATGGAAGTGCTAATGTTTTTGAAAAGACAGTATTTTGCATATTAAATTTGCAAAAACACTATCTAGTATAGAAAATATAAATTACAAGAATAATAATTATTTCAGATAATTTTAACATTCACAAAAAAATACCTCTGAGAAGAAATATGTATTACTAATGTCTACTGTCACCTTAAGGAAGATATTGACTATGATCACAAAAAAATAATTTATTATAAAAACATATTTTCTAAAATGGATAAATGTGGCTATACCATTATTTAATTTTAGCAGCAAAATACCACTTTGTTTTAGAAGTTACAAAGTTTATTTTCCTAGTTGCTATGTCTGTCCCAAAAAGGGCTCTGATAGCTACCCTATCATTAGGGGGCACATTGACACAAAATAACTTTTGTAAACCATTTCTTAATTAGTATCCAATTCACATATCAACTAGCATTATCTTACAGAATTATAAGGTTGTTCTCATTTTTTACACTTGAATACTATATTATTCAACTCATAAATTAGCATTAAAACATGCATATATTATTATGATATGATATATATGCAATACTATTCAATTAAGTTACATACATTAACTATAAACCTAGTTTTATAGTTGGTGGTTACATATATTGCAATGAATATGTCTGGGGGACTGATGCAATTCCATTGAATATCCCTTGATGAAATTGAAGCTGAAAATGTTTGAGTTATTTCTAAGCTGGCTTTTATCTACTGGTACACAATCATCATGACGAGTTCAAGTGATTTGTCAACAACAATGATTCCAAAATGCAGCTAGGCTAAAAATGTGAAGTTAGGTTGATTTTATGAGGAACTTCGATTCTACAACCCTGGAGATATAAAATAATAAAAACACTATTATTATTTTCAAAATATACATACGATATCTGACTGCTCTTGGCAAGGACAATTTATGACGTACGAAATTAAACTATTTTTATTATAATGTTGATTCGCGATATTTTTCACTTCACTACTTCAGTTTACACTTTCACTGTTATATGATACACTTTACGGTGAATTGATATTATTATTATTTGAGTATCTAACCGTTTGGATTACTCTATAAAATATTTACTGTGATTTAAATGAAAACCATTGCCAGAATGATATTTTTGGTATTATTATTTTTCGTACTGTTTACGACTTTGCCAGCAAACGTGTAACATTTGACGTTGTCAAGAATGTCAAGTTGACATCAGATAACTTGGAGCATAGAACGGGTTTTCTTAGAAATGACATAGATACGAAGAATTTCGGAATACTGACACGTAGTATTGTGACATTTTGCAGGTTTCACATTTCAATACAGGGGGCAAGCAACAACTTTCCACTATATTTCCTCCTATGTAGCGTGTACGGTTTGCTTTGTCCATTACAACAATGTAGTTTTCTAGTTACCAAGTAGGATACAACTCGGGTTGTATTTTAGATGGATTGTAGAACTTAACCAAGTTTTGTACTTATGAAAAATAATTTATTTGTAAAAAAATATCCTTAATCTGTCATATTAACAATTAATTAATAAAAAATACTCAACATCCACACTCCACCCAAACCCATAATTGATTCGCCCAAGTTAACAGTACACCTGTATATCTCGCCTTTACTGTGGTATCAACTTATTTCTTGGATTTATTAAAACCAAAAGCCCCATCAAAGAAGATATGGTACCCAAAAGGCCAACACTGCCTGGTGATAAATTTGCATGTCCTAGTGCACTATATGGTATGAAGAAATCACAGCAATTTTTAAGTGTATCAATCAAAATATCCTGGCGGGTCCTCAAAACCATACAGCTTTTAAAAAGCACTTTTCTGAAGTCTTCAAAATTTCTAAGCCCATTATTTGGAATGATAATCTTTTTTTCAGACTTTAATATTTGAGAAATTTCATAAAAGTCTCGAATTAAGTTCATTATGATAGAGTACAGCCAATATTTATTCGATATCCTTGACCACTTCTGTGTATCTGTGGGATAAAAATCGGCTCTTCCAAGAAGCAGCAAATGGTCTGCCAGCAAGAAAAGTGAGTTGGCTATCTTGCTCAATATGATTGTGTACCTGTAAAAAAATGTGAGATAAAAAAAGCTGTAAAAACAATAAGGATAAGCAATCACTTAAGTCTACTTGACACTGATTGTAGGTAAAAATATCAAATAATCATGAAGTCTAAAGTTAGACATCAAGTATTTGCATATTTGCCCATGATTGACTTATACACCATGTCCCAGGATTAATTCAAAAAACTTTAAGGAATGATTTCTGGCACTGACTTATGATATAATATGATTTAATTATATGTTTATTCTTAATAGCTAAAAAGTTGATATTCCTTAATTAGATCATGAAATGGTTAATGTGTGGGCTTCTTTATCATCGCTGTACCATACAAGCAATACATCATATGATATTTGCTGTAAACAATCGACAAAAACATTCCTCCTCAGTTTTTTTTCAAGGAATTCCCAAAAGTGAAAGTGGGCCACACACGTTTCAGTTATCTTTACAACCAAACTTCAACTGTTAATTTCACTGGAACAAATGGGAATCTCAGAATAATTCCTTTTGACGTCGGCTTCACATTCTGAAATCTAAGTGGTATTTTTTTTTTCAGGCTTTGTTCTGAGACACAATGTAACACTTGACTCCCTATTACTAACCTTAATACTGACTCTTCTTCATGGAATAGGGGTAATGTAGCATACAAGCTTTCCACAAATCTTCCAAACCGTAGAACTGAAATGATTGTTATTAATATTACTGTTATCAGAAAATGCAAGTTTAAAGGGCTGGTCAAACAGAGGACATTCTAGAACACAGCGTCCTCTAACAATACAATGGAACGCTGTAATGCGGCAGTCTACAACCCCATAATGCCACGTTCTAGAATACCCTCTTTTTGACTGGGCCTTCAATTCATCTATGTTTAAAGCACTAGACATCTTAGCAAAAATTGACGAAACGCTCTTGCACAACCTGTCAAACAGGCCTGTTTGGTACAAACAACAGAATGCTGTTTGACCAAGCCTTAAAGCTTCAATGGACTGCTTAGCAACAACAGAACAAATTATATAGCAACATACATCACAAAAAATGCTATTGCTCATAAAACAATTGATAAAACTCTTTTCAAGCTTGCTTAGTTTGGTCTTAGATAGGTTGTGTGCTATATTTTTTATAATTTATTTTATCCCAGTAAAATGTTTTAGATCTTGTTCTACGCTAACTATCAGACATCCTTCAGTGTAAGAGACCAAGTAAAATTATAATAATTACATTTTCGAAATGTACTTAGTTGATATTCAATATTTTTCAGCCCTTCTACTCCTTTTATATGATTTTGCTGCAACTTGTACCAAAGCAATCTACTTAGGTATTGTATTAGCCTAAAAATAAGTTAAATGAGTACATTATATAACTTCAAATACAAAATTCGGATCAAACCTTGCTTCTTTATCCCTGCCATTGGTTTGATTATTGATTTTTACTAAGATGTCCATTATTGTGACCAATTTCTATTTTAAATTTAATGGAGAAAATTTCCTATTTGTCTATGGCTTGATGAATATTTAATTATTGAATATCATTGTTTCCTAATAAGTATAAACAACTCTGGTTTAAAATATAAGAACTAGTTGGTGAATGGAGTCACATCGACATTACTACTATTGAAATATAATGAAAATACTGGTAAAAAGGATGCGAGTGAAGAAAATTGCAGCACTTATCCACAGTTATCTATGATCTTGAACTTTGACTCAATTGATGGAGAATTTTTAATGATTTCAATATAATTTAACGATATTCACGCTGCGTAAATAAAAAAAATAACCACAACACCACAGTGTAAATTTGGAATTACATGAAGACGTGAAGTATCTTTACTTTTAGTTGCTTGGATTTGGAAATCTTTATATTTATTTTTATTTATCAGTAGTTTTTTATTTTTTAAAACCTTAACCTAAGAAGATGTTGACTGTCAGTACCACAAAACGTCAGTACTGTCACAATCACGTCACGGTCGTCACGTCGTCATGTTGACAGTAAAAAATAAGCACAGAACACTAAAAGCATAATTAATTACAACACAGATGACGTTGCTTTAAGATTGATATCAAAGGTACAACTCCAAGCAGAGCAGCATACATGTAATCTCATTCATTTTGCAGGTAATTAGCATATATTTATCAATGAGTCCTATAATTCCTACATACATTATACCTGAAGTCGTACGCAGAGAGGGCTTCTAGCACACCTTATTTAAGGCGTTACTAGGTATTTAAGCTTTCTGGAAGTGATCAACAGGAGCGTTGATATGGGGATTGTGGGGGTAATTATAACTACCCGCAAGAGCAGTATACTTGCCAAAGAACGTTAGTCTTGTGTTTTTGGTTCAACAAAATTAAGTTTTATAGTTCTATTCCGAATGTGTACTAGCCAGTGAGAATTAATGTTTCCTCACGTGTGTGAATGACCATGCAGAATCGAACAAAATGCTTGTGCATTTAGGCCTAGACAGGTGACTCGCCTGTTCTCATCAAGCGTATTCTTCACAGCAGTAACGTTTTTCTCCATAACTGTCATGCCTTCGCGCGCCTCAGCGTCCCTCCTGAACGAAATTTCTCGATAACACTTGATTATCGTTAAACGACAAGCATATAATATTGTCTAGTGCACGTCTCATTTCTTCTAAGGACTATGTTTGAATCAAAGCATAAAATGATAACTCAAAACTGCCCTAATCTGATTTCGTGACTACGATGCCATCCAACTACCATTACTTTCTGCATTGCAGAACGAGCCTAGGCGTAAACCTACAAGCACTCGCTTTTAATGCTACCTGGCTGTCAGAGCAGATAGTAATCCGCCTCCTGCGCCGATACTCTGTAACTTAGAATCGTGTTTCTATGCACTATGCGCTATGGGATCGGGTGGCCTCGTAAATATGACAGCGTGCCGTGACAGCGTAGTAGACACGTGATAGGCATCCGAAACTGCCCGATCGTCATGGTCGTCGTGGTGATAGAAACATGTTTCTAATCACCATGACGATGGTGGTCGTCGTGGTGATAGAAACATGTTTCTAATCACCATGACGATCGGGCAGTTTCGGATGCCTATCACGTGTCTACTACGCTGTCACAGCACGCTTTCATATTTACGAGGCCACCCGATCCCATAGCACATAGTGCATAGAAACGCGTTTCTAAGTTACAGAGTACCGGCTCTGGGCCCCTGAATTTATGTGAATACGAGAGTCACAGGCTAACACCACGTATATTTTCTGCTTGGAATAGCGTGCTTTTGGAGGTAGACAAGTTAAAGGTGGCGTGAGATCAATTCAAGAATCATGCTACGATTGTGGATATCGTCCTGTACCAATGACCTCAGCAACAGCAACCGTTTTCAATCATGTGGAAAAATTTGAGAAAAGAACACTAACTTATGATTCCAAATTTCTTTATTTGAACCGATGCAAGATTGTATGTAAAATAGACGGCATTTTATTAATAAAGTCTGTGATGCAGAATAATAATAGGTCAGGTGTTGACTTGGCACAGCCCGTAAATACTTGTTATTACCGCAACTATACAAGAAAAAATAATAAATACATAATAACAATAATAAAATTCCACATTAAAGCTGCCGAAGTCGACTACATTTTAACCAGCCCAACAATCCCAACATGGTCCTCCTTGACCACCAACAGAAGACGATATTCGTTATAGAGTTTCCGGCACCTGCCAAGGTGAACATCGTCTCTACGGAGGAGGAAAACATCGAGAGTTGGTCGGACAAGTCTCTGGTCAGAGTACACTGTAAGTCTGCTGATTATAGCCATTGGATCCCTAGGTGGAATGAGAAACATGCTGCTCTCTGCACTGCACGCAATATCGGTGTACTGTACGGTGGTGCACATCTTAGCCGCCAGAATGCAGAAAACGATTCGAGACCAAGTGATTGCTCACCTCACGGTTTGAGGAGTGGGTAGTGGAACAGCAGCTCGGTGTGTTGGGGCTCGGGTTGCACCTTTTTTTTTATGGTCACCCTCGTGCAAAGGCTGAAGTCTATGGCGCGGTAGAAGCGTTGCGAGAGGATAAGTGTCGGTGCACGTTAGATTTGAAACGCTGTCGAAAGTCTCTGAAGGACTGAGTTAGGTAGTTCCTGTCATAACTGAAGTTGACCTGAAATAAAAGAATGACATGAATGGCATGGATTTCCAAAAGAACAAATTTAATAAGCATAAAACAATTCGATGTCGGAAAAAACCCATGATTTTTTTGCAAAATTAAAACATTCAAGAAATTTTCGTCAATGTTGGGCGCCAAATTTGGTCGAGCCAACATGAAAATATGACGTGACATTTTTTTATGGTCAGCCTCCCGCAAAGGGTGAAAGCCTATGACGCTAAAGAAGCGCTGCGATAGGATAAGTGTCTCTGTACGTTAGATTTGCAACGCTGCATGTTGGAGCTGTCGGAAAACAAATTCCCCGGCAGCTCATTCCACAGCGTCGAAGTTCGCCAAAAGAAGGAATGCTGGAGGAGATTGGTTCGAGGAGTAGGGACCTCGACCTGGTAAGGGTGAGCTTGCAGAACCTCTCTAGTGTTCCTCGTTCGGACGATCTTCGGTGTTATTATCTGCGAGAGCTCACTCGCACATCTTCCATGATAGAATCTGTAAAACAGGGGCAGGTCAGCCACCCTTCTTCGATGTTCCAGGCTGTGGAGGTCCATTTGTGAAGTTAGGCGTATCGATTCGTCTAACTTGTCTCTTCTGGATAGTGTCCAGAAGCTTTAGCGAGTGCTTCGGAGCGCATCCCCATACATGGGAGCAATTCTCCAACGATTGTCGGATCTGTGCCTTGCTCTGGTGTATATAGCTTCCTACAGCGGAACAAAACTCCAAGCTTCTGTGATGCCGTTTTAGCAATACTGACGACGTGCTCATGCCAGGACATGTTATTGTTGATGTTGATCCCAAAAAGCTTGACACGGAAGGTTTCTCGACTATTGGATGACCCTCCATTTCCACAATTGGTAAGCCATCGTGAGACTTCTTTGTCAGTGTTGTTGCCTGAGTTTTATGTACGTTAAACCGTACTTTATTTACTAATCCCCACTCGACAATTGTTTTGATTTTGATATCTACGTTGATCTGTGAGACATGTTGCTGTCGCCGACGTACCGTCTCCTAGTAAGACGATACTGATGATAGTGGCTTCTGGCTTGCCTGGTTCCATGCACGGCATTAATGTGCTGTTAAAATAATAACAATATGCGTTATTTTCCCAATGTTTTTCTTTTCCTTAAAAATAATCTAACAGCCCGTTCACACAATGCGGTCAAATCACCGTTTCGGTAATTTTAACGAATCGGCGCAAACCGAATGGTATGTTCATACAGAAAACGGTTGTAAACAGATTTTCAGCCGATCCCGGGTTTTTGGTTCATTTATGAATAGTTTTCTTGCGAATGGACGTAAATACGTTGAAAACTTTATATTGGTATCGTCGAAGGCGTAGATTCCTTAACAGAAAATTTTGGATTCGCCCTATTTTTGGTTATCATAATAATATAATAATAATAAACGAAACGACAAAACTGCCGTAAGTGTCTCTTAGGCTCACCGTGCGAAAAATTACCGAAACGGTGATTTGACCGCATCGTGTGAACGGGCTGTTAATATATCGTTCTCCGTGCTCTCAATCCGAATTTATGTGCATGGCAAGGACCCCATCCTGTTCCGGTGGCGAAAACCTGTTTCGTCCTTGCCCTGCGCCGTCCTACGAGCTGGCATCGCCGCTGCAACTCCAAAAATTGAGCCCCAAGCACTGATGTGAGCTGGAACAGGCATATTATCAAAGTAAACAGCATTATAGGTATATATTAAATTAATGAAACAAATGTAAGGTTAGATAGATAGATTATACATTGGAAATGGAAAACTAGAATTTCAATGACTCATCTTCGTTTGTTGATTACCAGAGTTTACAAAAGTCTAAACTGAAGGGCATAAAGAGAAGCAGAAAACAATGAGCCGAACATATCAGCCAAACCAAATGTGACTTAAAGAACAGGAATTTTCTATAGGAACTTACGAACTGCTACATGCTTGTACAAATCCAAGTAAGGAAACACCTAGTCAATGGTTGGAGCGTAGATATTTGAGGTGAAGGACTTAATTTAGTGGCTGATGATGAATGCGAAACGGAGAACACAAGTACAAAATACATATTCCGATATACCATATATACCACAACAAATACAATATGGCTGTGTGAATAGAACATCATGGCACGACCACAGCATAGTAAACAACGCATATCTCTGAGGATTTCTTATATAAAAATGGTGCCCACAAAATTTGACCTTGGGAGGGTTTATGGATGATTTTACAGCTGTGAAGTTTGGGTAGAGATGCGAAAATGAAAATATCGATACCGGTACCAACTCGATATTTTTTAGCCTCATAGGCTCGTTTGGTTCGTACAGAGAATTTTGTGCAATTGATTACACCCCTCAATAATAATACCGATACACCTACAAAAGTATCGAAACCAGCCTGGAATCGCTCAAAAAGTATCTAAGATAAAAATAGTCGATATTAGTGCGGAAGTACAAGTATCGAAATACCGTTACCATCCCTACAAAAAGTCATCCAAAAGTGTGGGGATGCGCGTGTAATTTCCGCTATCTTGAGTTATTGTGCTGGTTATTTACTATGCTGTGGCACGAGGCACGACTGTCAGACACCTCTACGAAACAGCCCGAGTAAATACGACCGCGCTCGTGACGTAATCGTAACCGCGGTCGTAATCATGGTGGGAGTTACAGGATGCAGAGCGCATAACGAATTTAAATAGAGTTTGCATTTTACTAGGATGTAGGATAATCGTTGAAAATATTGATTTCTAACACAACAAAAAGTGATTCAAATTAGACTAAAATTAAATTAATCTACTATATGCTGCTGTAACCTAATTTTCTAACGCGACTAATTTTCTAAAATAAAATTTGCCGAAAGTACAGCCAAGCCTGAATTTAGAAATAGTCAACTACTCGACTGAGAACTAGTCATCAAACGACGGAAACTTAACGTTTAATAAACGCCAGTGGACAATCGTCGTGTAGACGACAGTTTTATGACGTCTTTTTAACGTCATATCACCGTCCTATCTCTGAGATGACTGGTTATTGACCAAAATTCAACGTTTCTTTCACGTCATTCGTCATCTATTGGTTGACTGGGTAGTTCCTCAGAGTAACAACTGAACATAGAGGTAGTAAACAAACCACTTCAGCATGGCGTGTTCAAAGCCATTATCTTTTGACATTTCAGCCTCCAAACATTGCCAACTAACCTGAAAATTCTTCTAATGCAACCCATGTTACAAACACTGCTCTGCACCCATCTCGAAAAACTGTTAAACTACACTCGAATATAGCACATCAAGTCCATAAAGCTCACTACAGTTACCAACAAATAGCGAATTCGATTTTACTGGCCAAGCATAAAAGACGCACAAACAAAACAAACGTTTGACAGTCGGAGGTTACCGTAAACAAATCGCAGGAAAATTACATAGGCGTTGCCAGCTCCTCAAAATTTATGTAAGACAGAATTTGCGTTTATGATGAAGAAAAATGCAGTAACGCAGTAGAGGTCAACATATCTATTGATTTTGCTGAAATCATTCCTGAAGCATCAAAATATCGTCTTTTTTAACGTAGAATGGAATATTTCTGGATACTATACAACTAAGACGACAGTAAACAATTATGATTGCCGTATATGGTGGTCAATATGACAAGGTAAGAAAAGATGTTGGCCTATTAGAATTATTGTTTGAAATTTGTAGACAATGTAGATGTTTCAAAAGGTCTGCTTCGGACTTCCATTGTCTATATAATTTTTGGATTACAACGTTTCGATTGATGTGGTGTCTTCAATCGTCTTCAGGTAAACTGTCGAACATGTTCCTTTAATTGCTATTTATTCTCGTCTAGATGACGTGTCGTTTTTCGTGGCTTGTCCTGATTGGTTGCTGCACGTTCTGCTGAGTGCGTCAGTGACGTCGCTTCTTGCTGATGATGACGTGGCCGTTGATAGCCACTGAGTCCCTCGTTTGTGTCCAAGTTTGTTCTGTCCAATTTTAGTTTTTTTATATTTCTTATGAGGGGCTGCCATATTGGTCTAATTTCCACACTAGCCTTGCTGTACACGTTTTTGTTGCTGGTGATATAAGCTGCTTCCTTGAATTTCCGGCGATACCATTGAGGTTCTTTGTCAATAACCTTTGCATCTTCCCAAATAATTTTATGATGCTCAGTCCAAGCGTGATCTGCTATTCCGGACTTTCCTGTCTCTGCTCTCTGGGTGTTGAGTCTGTGCTCCTTAATTCTCGCTTCCAGGGGTCTTTTCGTTTCACCAAAGTATACTTTGCCACATTCACATGGTACTTCGTTAGATGCAGTTTTTTGTTTCTTGGTGTTCATTCCTGGGTTTTGTTTTCGTTAGTAGACTTCGAAGAGTGGTGCTTCTTGAGAATCGTGTTTGAATTTTATAGTGTTGTCCTATTCTTCTGACTGTATCTGATAGTCCTTTCACGTATGGTATAGTTAATGAATGCCTGTGTTCTTCAGGACCTTTATTTCTGCTAGTATGATTCTCTTGCATTGGTGCTTCCACTAGCCTCTTGGGATATGCGTTCAAAAACTAAAATTGGACAGAACAAACTTGGACACAAACGTGGGACTCAGTGACTATCAACGGCCACGTCATCATCAGCAAGAAGCGACGTCACTGACGCACTCAGCAGAACGTGTAGCAACCAATCAGGACAAGTCACGAAAAACCTGTTTACCTGAAGACGATTGAAGATACCACATCAATCGAAACGTTGTAATCCAAAAATTATATGGACAATGGAAGTCCGAAGCAGATCTTTTGAAACATCTACATTGTCTACAAATTTCAAACAATAATTCTAATAGGCCAACATCTTTTCTTACGTTGTCATATTGACCACCAGATACGTCAATCATAATTGTTTACTATCGTCTTAGTTGTATAGTATTCAGAAATATTCCATTGTACGTTAAAAAAGACGGTATTTTGATGCTTCAGGAAAGATTTCAGCAAAATCAATACATATGTTGCCCTCTACTGCGTCACTGCATGTTTCTTCATCATAAACGCAAATTCTGTCTTACATAAGTTTTGAGGCGTTGGCAACGCCTATGTAATTTTCCTGCGATTTGTTTACGGTAACCTCCGACTGTCAAAGGTTTGTTTAGTTTGTGCGTCTTTTATGCTTGGTCAGTAAAATCGAATTCGCTATTTGTTGGTAACTGTAGTGAGCTTTACGGACTTGCTGTGCTATATTCGAGTGTAGTTTAACAGTTTTTCGAGATGGGACAGTGCAGAGCAGTGTTTGTAACATGGGTTGCATTAGAAGAATTTTCGGGTTAGTTGGCAATGTTTGGAGGCTGAAGTGTCAAAAGATGATGGCTTTGAGCATGTCATGCTGAAGTGGTTTGTTTACTACCTGCAAACTGGATCACGCTAACTGAATAGTCCTAACAATATGTTATTTAAATCGATCGACCTTCAACCAGTTCTCCATCGGTTTGCTAGAAAAGTTATATAAACTTCTGTCGACAGTATTTCTGTATAACTTCTTTTATCAAGGTTGGGTGCCTTGCTGCATTCCGACATTGTGGCGACCCAGTTGTCAAGGTCATTCACGAGTTTAAAATTTTCCCCCTTTCTCATTTTTGGGATAAAAAATGTCGAATCCCATTTAAGAAACTCAAGTAACCTTCAAGGTCATAGTTGATGTCATTGTCAGAGTAACCATTAGACTTGTCAAATGGAATCCTACAAATTTTTACATTTTTTTCTCCGGCCATCTGATATAGAAGGGGGAATTGACAGCCTTTTAACTCCTTGTATATTGACCGAAGCTCAGGAGTTTCACTTGCTCATTTAATTTTACAGTCGGGAAGTGTACTTGAAGGTTAAAATACCTTTTTAAAGGCTTCCTTTTAAAACCTTGTCTTTGACCGGAGCTCAGGAACTTTGTCACTTGATCATTTACTTTTACAGTCAGGAAGTGTACTTGATAGTAAGATACTTATTTGGGGGCTTTTTTCAGGAAATCCCACGCTGCCAGAGAAACATTGGCAACGTTGCATGGCTTCGCATCAGCCGTATAATATACTTTTTTTAAACATCGGGCTTCGTATCATACGTGTAATGTACCGAGGCTTCGCAAAACCTGGAGAAAATCTTCAAATTTGTATAATTTAGCAAGCTTACCCCTCTCAGGTTGCTCATGATAAGAACATCATTAAGAGTGGTTCGCGCTAAAATACACTCGAAAGTGTGGGCTTCGGGTCGCCTGTTCAGTTGTTACTCTGAGGAACTACCCAGTCAACCAATAGATGACGAATGACGTAAAAGAAACGTTGAATTTTTCAATAATCAGTCATTTCAGAGATATGACGGTGATATAACGTTGAAAAGACTTCATAAAACTGTCGACTACACGACGATTGTCCACTGACGTTTATTAATCGTTTCGAGTCGACCTATTAGAATTAGTTGTTTACTACCTCTATGTTCAGTTGTTACTCTGAGGGTAGTTCCGTTGGCAAAACCTGTTTCGTCCTGGCCCTCCTGCGTCGTCGTCCTGCGAGCTGGCATCGCCGCTCCAACCAGCGTCCCGACGCCAAGGAAGAGGCGACGACGCGGCTTCGATCCAGTCCAGGCCGACCGCTTTTGCGGCTCAGGCGTCGCCGTGACGTCACATCGCCGCCACCGTCCTGATAAACCATGTTTTCCCCTTTGCGGGCTGCTGTAAAATAGCACAAAGCCTGCCTTCGCTGCGGGTATCTTCCTTGAAAGATGGGACAGTCGGAGAGCAGGGACGATGAAGAAGACGAAGATCCGGATCATAGAGAGCAGGACTCCAGGAGGGCTTCTGATATGGTAAGTCACGTTGGGGAAGTCAATGGACTTTGACAATCATAGGGTTAAGAATTTAACTGAGAAATTGAAATATAAACGCAGCTAAATTACTTTTTGATAAACTACTTTACGTCTAAATGTAAAACATCTTCCCTGTAACTCGATGAATTTAATACAAGTATTATTGTCATATTATCCAAAATGGCATTATTGAATAGCAGTTATCATCAGTCCTCCTTTCTCTAATATCTTTATTATGATTTGAAAAGGAAACCAATGTAACAGAGAGGCAGATCTAGGCTTATTTCTGCCTTATTTAAACTTACTGCTTTCTATAAATCACTTATATATTATTATGCAGTGCTTGTGTCATTTTTAAAGACTTACCTATTTGTTTTGATTATAATAAGTAACCTCTGTACTGTGTACCAACAACTGAGATATCAAGTATTATAAGAGTGTCATGCTCCTGTTTTCAGAATGGTTTGGAGCAAAAGTTATATGAATTTCTTTTTATTATTAAGATTTGGAAGAAAATAACCAGCTTTAACACGAAGGATCCAGGTCCTATGTTCTATACGATACCTACCTTGTCTAATCATGCAGGTTTCTAAATCTCTTGTACCACAAAAGTCTTGTACTATTACATTATTCAATGCCTGTTTGGAATAGATGTGCATTTTCCCACCTCTTCACTTTAATATACTTTTTAAAGTGCCACGACATCGACTTGACTTGTTTGATACTTTTTAAGTTTCAATATTGGCATTATTATAATCTGATTCTGTGAATTGTTAGTTCTGACAATAGTGTGAACGATTACAGCTATACTTGGTAGTCTTGGTATAATCAAATAAGCTTTGCAAAAAGGATAATTGTTATAAAAGAAGATTAAATGAATCTACCTATATTAAGTTGAATTACAATTGCATTGGCAATAGGGTCCTTGCATCCAAAAAAAATATTGCTTTAGAGCATTCATCATAACCTATCAAATATCATAATATAGAAGTTTTTGATTTTTTAAGTTGCTTCTGCGACTTAAACTACTACTATAAATTTGAACTAGTGAAAACGGCGCGAAAACAACCTCTGACGTCACAAGACATTACAGTGATGGGATTTGAGATATCATAAACACTTTTTGGTCGATAATTTTGGTATGACGACTTGTCACATCACAAATCACAATGGAAGAATGACACAAGATTGACGTAAACAAAACCTACCTTGTGTTTCTGTATCATAGCACAACATGTTGTTTTGTGCTTTTTGCGGTTGTCATTTATAGTTAGAGATGCGTTTAATAATGTCGATTATTGTACTATCTCGTGACGTCAGCACACGTTTTCAGTTACGTGGGAAAATTTGAAAAAGTCGTAAACTATAATTACAAATTTCTTCATCTGAACAGCATCAAGAGTGGAAGTTTTGTTATGGACAGCCTTTGAATACGTTTTTCTTTCCTCTAAACATACCCTTAATCCAAAGTTACGACCACTGCAATTACCCTATTCATAAGTAAACTGCGACTCAGTACGGTTGGATATATATATATATTTTTTTTTTGTTTGTTTTAATGGCACTGGTCGTAGACGGTTGGATATATGCTTCAAGGAAAAATCGGAGCAATGTTCTCCAACCAACCAACGTTGACTGATGGAAAAAAACTTGTTTACCCATTCAGAGTCAGAAATTACTTCTCACCATTCAAGCCTCTCACGCTGTTAAAACCCAGATAAGACCTGGCCTTGAGTAGGTATATTGCGCACATACCCTACTACTCTGTATAAACTTGCGATGCAGTCAAGAGAAGAACTATTCGACTAAACGGTGGCCAGTACGCCACCTCCAGTCGCTTTCTCACCGGCGTGCGGTTACTGACCTCACACTATTCGTTGTTAAATTCTGCAATTTTTTTGGCAACTTGCGCAATTTGAGGTCGACCGTGACGAGAGGTTCATTTTAAACTGATTTTCAACCGTCTTTAAACTTCGTATACCACTCAAACACTCTACGTTGTGATAAACCATAATCAGTGCCCCTTTGATCATCTTAAAAGTTTTATTTGGTATTTTAATCCAACCTAACACAAAATTTTATCGCGTTTCATTTTTCGATGGGTACGCAAAAACACTGACATTTCGATAAATTATTTATTTTTTAACAAACATTAAACGTTAAATCAAAGCTTATTTAGGCAAAAGTACATACATCTTTCATTTACATAGATTTTGTAAATTGTTGCAAATGAAATAAAACTATTTATTAACATTCCGGCTACCTCTGTAGCCTTTTTCAGGGTAAAAAAGATAACAAATTCATTTACAGTTCCAAGGTAACAAATTTTGTCGTTTTGTGTTGAATTCTTATGTGAATCTACGATTATGTAGTCATGTAGAGCACTGATGTCTTGCCTCAGAATTGCGAAGTTAGTTATTTTCTAGTGTGTATAGTCTGGTAGGTCTACCAGTTTAGAATTTAAATCTTGAAAGAGGCGGATAGCTCGACATTATTCTCCTGCTGCACTGGAACCGGTCCTCTGATTAACAATCCCTACATCCCCGCCTGGTCATCTTGAGTAAAGAGCTTTTGTGAATAGTCTCACCCTTATTTTGTATCAAACACACTGGTTTTAAACACCCTCGGAGCAGTCTGGTTCAACTTACAAGGCGCCTACTCTAATTAATCGAAATTTCTAAGCTTAATCATTTTATAGAATACTTAATTTGGAATTTTCCCTTTTCACTACACACTATCACTATAGCCAAGTCATAGCTATGACCCCCCTACTGGAAATTGTTGTCCACATATTCAAGTTACTTGCATATTGCATAGTAACTTCTTCGCACTCCGAGGAGTGTGTGTCTTGGCCAAAGAAAAGTCGCAAATAATCACGATAATGTACCAGCTCACACTTCATAGTTTGTTCCTTGAAATTCTAGCCAAAAATAATACTATAAAGATCTCAGAGTAACTACTGAACAGTTGTTACTCTGAGATAAAGATACTCCAGCCTCCATATTCACCAGACATGGCTCCGTGTGACCTTTTCCGATTTCCAAAAATAAAAAGGACCTTAAAGGGCACTCGTTTTACAGCAGGAATAGATGACATTCAAAAGCGCATCATTGAAAGAGTTGATGAGGGCTGTCCCTATTGAGTTTGACGGGTGTTTTGAGGATTGGATGAAGCGCAGGCGCAAGTCCATGATACCTAATAGGGGCTATTTTGAAGGCGTCAATATTAATGTAGATGAATGAATAAAAGAGGAACAATTATTTCGTTAGCTATTTTCTGAAAACACCTCGTAAAATTCTTAACCACCCCAAAAAGGGCAAAAACGAACTTCGAGCATTTTACCCCTTTGCTTACTGGCGTTGCATCGATTTTTTTGTCCTTGGTCCAGTAGTAACCTACTGCAAAAATTTCGTTGTATGTTGAGATATGGAGAGGTCAAGGATTATCGGACAAACAAACCCACGGTACATTTAGAATGATATAAAGCTTCCAAAAAGGTGTTGTCTTGTTGTCTCGAATGTATATTTAAAAAAGCTTTGTCTCTCAATTGATAGGGGTCAATTGGTAGGGAAATGATTGGAGATAATCCGCGTTTTGGATGTAGTTATTTATGATATGTGCAGCACGGAAATTCAAATAGGAAAGTTCATATAAACATCCTCCTGGGGCAATACAAGCTGATTTTTTCGTGTATTGCATTTTAGACCAATAATTAAGTGCCACAAATCCAATGTGTCTTTTTTTTTGTAGTGAGGGGGTTAGGGTTTAGATGCCCTAATAGTTGCCGGTCAGCTTTAAGGCTTTTCGTGCGCCCCCAATCAGAGGGATCAAACAGAGTCCCATCCTAAGGCTTAGTTCAGATGACGCGCGTATGACGCGCGTCGACGTGGCGCTCATTTTGTGAATACACACCTCAGAGTAATAATTCTAGAGAAGAATTATTACTCTGAGATACACACTTAATTCAAGCTGTTCACATGGACGCGCGCTCGACAAATTGTACGCGCGTACGACGCCACTAGACGCAGAGAATCTGCGACGCGCGTATTGAGTAGTAGTAGTAGTAGTAGTGATGGGGAGGCGAAGCCAGGCAAGTAGGCCACCTTTGGCCCTTTTTGCCAACCCCACTGAACCAATCACTGAAAACACTAAAATTCTACACCCTAGAAAGCTCCTTGTCGAACCTACCAGACCTCCTGACGAAAGTCAGTATGTCCGACCATTTCGCTGAATATAGTGGCTCCTCCCCAAACTCCGTCGTGCCGAATATCTGCACCCTAAGGTTGCGATAAACTGCACATCTGCCCAGGAAGTGGAACGCTGTCTCGTCCTCCTCCCAGCATCTGGAGCAAATGGGGTCCCCTACCACTCTCATAAGTGACAGATGTCTACTCAGCCGGCAATGGCCAGTGAGAACCCCCACCAGAAGGTTGAGCGTCTCTCTGCCTTTGCTCAAAAGCCATTGCGTTCGGCCCCTATCAGGGCCTGCTATGAATCTTTTGGCTTGCCTGCAGTCGTCTCTCTCTAACCAAGCTTTCGTCAGTTCCTTGTAGGCCCAGTTATCCAGGGCCACATTGACCTGGCGTCTGCTAATTCCCAGCATAGGTTCTGGGCCAATGCAGGGGCTGCTGGCCCCTATCCTAGCTAATCGGTCCGCTCTCTCGTTACCCGGTATACCAATATGTCCGGGGACCCACAGTAGGGTCACTTTCTTATGTCTTGCCAACTTCTGAAGGGCGGCAGAGCATTCTTGTGCCAGAGCTGATCTGGCACGCGCGTATTGAAATATTAGATGCTCCCCAGGCACGTATCCAGGATTTGGTTTTTGGGGGGGGGGGGGGTCCAGATTATGGGTGTCACTTGCCTGACCTTTTGGAGGGGGTCCAGATTAGAATTGCCACCTTAAATTTGCGCGTCGAACGCGCGTCATCTGAACTAAGCCTCTAAGTTCTTTGCGAACTTTGAGATGCACTGGACTACGCTCTCCTGTCTTCACTTATTACCTAAATATAGGTAAGGTAGGTAAAATATTGGGTTTGTCACTGTAATCCTCAGTTTTTACAGGGTGTACAGGGTGCCCCATTTTGGGCATTTTTACGGGGTATCTCGGTTATTTTAGAACGGTTTTCGCGACAGTTTGCTACTTTTTTGTGAAACTAAAGATGCCGTCAACTAAATTATCATGGCCCTCTTGGTTTTTGAGATACAGGGTGAAAGCGAAAATTATCGATTTTGGGACCACCCTCGTATCTCGGTTGTCTTTTATTTTATTGAAAAGTTTAAAAAAGGGTCTTATAGAATTTTTTTCTGCAGAATCCAGTAATGTAGCTTGATTTTTTCTTACTCTAACCATTTTTCAGTTATGAAACAAACATATATTTTTTTAAAAGAAACACCCTGTATTTTATTTCCGAAGTCAATCGGAAATAATTCAAGCTTTTCAAAAATATATATTAGTATTAAGTTATTTTGAAAATTTGATTTTTCCAATTTTTACTTTATTTGTAGCAGTAGGTTAGACATGGTTAATCAACTATAAATAATAAGCATCTAAGCAGTTATTACTCTACAAGAGACTTCCTACTCAAATTCGAAAAAACAGAATCAAAATACTTTTTTTTAAAGAATAATGTCTCATTAAAATGATGAATATTGTGTTATTATAATAGTTCAAAGTTTAGTTCAAAGTTTTGTATGCCTCGGTTCTTTGATCGACAATTCGGGTAGCTGTCAAAATGAGATTCGACGGCGCATTCAACAGGCACGTGTGGCCATGACAAAGCTTACTAAAATATGGCGTGACCATAACATCACAAAAGCTACAAAAATGTCGCTGGTTCAGTCTCTTGTGTTCTCCATATTTTTGTATGCCTCGGAAACTTGGACTGTTAAAAAGGCAGATCGAGCTCGCATAGATGCTTTTGAAATGTGGACATGGAGGAGAATGCTGAGAGTTCCTTATACCGCCCATCGAACTAACGTTTCCATACTGGATGAGGTCGGTAATCCAAAGAGACTATACTCCATTGTGTCGACGAGAATGCTTACATTCTTCGGACATATACACAGAAGCGATAATACGGAGAAACTTGTAGTTCAGAGTCATGCCCCGAGTGGGCGGCACCGTGGTCGTCCCCCTACACGCTGGGTGGATACGACGAAACAGTTGCTGGATATGAGTCTCAAGAGCGCCACTAAACTGACAACAAATCGCGAACGATAGCGAGCTACAGTGCTCAAAACTATTGACAATATTCATGTCGGCAATACTCTAGCCCCGACTTAATGCATTTTACGAGTTCACAACATGTCTGTTAAGACATTGTGACTATGATGATAATACATATAGGTACATAGTCTTTTTGCTGTATCCTTTATTTCTGCCTGGAATACAGTTTACCTATAGGCGGATACTTACTTCCGCCTAGGCCTACTACGTATATGCCTCCTCTTGTACCTGATGATGACTTTTTGGAGCCATCCCATCAGTGTACCAGGTGATACCATACCATTCGGCATAAATGATGAGGTTCTCCTAGAGTCCATTCCAATCTGTCACTTAGGTTGTCCTTGTATGGGATCTCAGTGTGTCCACGACTCTTGGCATTGAGTCGGCTGGCATCTCATGCAAGTATACGTCGTGATCAAGTATCGTGTGTATGGTGTGTTCCATGGCAGGATGGTAAAACCAAATTGCCATTGCAATTGCACTGCATTCTGTATTCGGCCATTTTTGCCTCTCTCTCTATGTAAATGTCAAGAGGTGGGATATTCATAAACCTTTAACCTTTGCTTGGTATAGTGATAGTGGGACAAGCGTTATAACATACTTCCGAATGACCCCGGTATATGTTGGGTACTGCCTCTTATTTCCGGCCTCCCCCCCATTCAACTGTCAACTGTTCTTTTCAGTCCTAGTGCTAGTGTGTAACGCCGGTCTCGCTCTCGATACAAGCATATGGCGACCATCTAAAGCCGGTTTTACACTACAATAAAACCAAAAACATGCCAAGAAAACGCTTACTACTGTGATTTTGTGTGGCGATTAGTTCATTTTTGATTTCCGGCAGCAATTTGAATGGAACGGGCAAGTAAACTAGTGTGGATCAGCGGGAATAGTGTACTTCGGTGCTCCAAGACATGTTATATACCAACAAGCTAACACGTATCATGGCTTAAAAAAGCAAAGTTTCGAAAAATATTATAGTTTATCGGAGTTGAATGGATGCTATCTTGAATCGTGGTGGTAGAAAGGTGCTTTTAGTACGCTTATTCACAAAGGAGTGTTCGTTAAGCCCCGTTTTACACTGTAGTCGAAATATGTAGTAAGGTACTTAGTAAAGATTACCTGAAAGCCTGTGATTATACAACTCGTTCTATCTCAGAAGTGTGTTCATTACAATCAGTATCTAATACCAGTAGTGTAGGAAAGATGGATGCTAAGCTGTATTTCAACGTCTACCCCTATAAACGATGGAGGAGTGGAGATAGCAGAACCAATAGGTGCCCTAGTAGGGTAAGTGATACATACTCGTACATCTAACTAAAAAATCTACATAACCGATTGTTTATAAGTTTAATAATATGCAATTTGTTATTTTTTTAACTTCTGTGTCATCAACATCGACTGCTATGGTCATTATATATAGCCTCGTGTTCTGTGTAGGCTTTGTTACTTTTTCCCGGCGCCACTCTAGGAAGAGCACTGTTACTTAGAAGCCAATAATGAAGGCTCAGGTGGGGATAATTTGTTATTATTTCGTTTTAAGTAAAGGGTGGGATGTAGCTCATAAAAGGTGAAGGAATGAAAAGATTTTATTCGCCGTTTGTTTAAAGGTTTATTGTAGAGATAAGCATTTCAGCGCTGTATGTCTTGTTGTTTTTTTTACTTTGGTGTCAACTGTCAACACCATCGATTGCTGTGGTTATTAACCTCGTCTTCTGCGAAGGCTTTGTTGGTGTTTCCCGGCGCCACACTTGTGTCCCGTTGTTATGTGCACATAATCACATAGAGAATAGGGCAAGAGCCCGTGCAACTGTGATTATTGAGAAAAATATCAGTTAATCCCGCTTGAAGATATATGCGACGTACGTTTACGTGTACGATATTTAAACAGGACAGAAAACACAGTGACTTGAAGTGACATTTGGGCGTTTGAAACTGACATTTCGACATTTGTTATTTGTGGTAAATCGAAATTATTGAGCAACATACCAATAAAATTCAAGACACGTTTACATTTTTTTTATTGAGACAAAAAAGTGAGAAACGTGCTTTATCCCTGGCTGTTTTGATTTAGTACGATATATTCAGTCATCTCCATCGATGCCGAATTCGGGCAATGCCCGAAAAAAATACGCAGAACTAGTTTTGAGCAAGGAAAATTCCCCAAACTCGAAATATTCATTTTATACGACTATTGAGCATGACCAAATAGGCAGAACTAGTTTTGCGCATCTTGAAATGCACAGAACTAGTTTTGCGCAACTTGAAATGCACAGAACTAGTTCTATGATACGGAATGACAACCAAAGTGAACATTCGTTGTGCATTGTGTGTCAAAACCAGCAAAAACCTATGGTTTAGGTTAGGTGAGGTTAGGTTAGGTTTCTTTGTCAACGTTCCTGCAATATAGGTACGAATCGTGAAAACGCAAAAAGAGGTTTGGAAGCACAAGCCAATTTGATGCTCACACAATCAAATAAAAAGTTTAACCAGCCTCAGTTGGCGATTTATTATTTGTTGGTATCCAATAAAATATATTTAACTTCTCCAAGTTTACATTTATTAGAGCCCGTCGCTTGCGCTGATTAAATTGAAGAAGCAGAATTTGTGCTGATCATTCAGAAAGTATACAGAACTAGTCCTGTGCATTTCAAGTTGCGCAAAACTAGTTCTGACTATTTGGTAAAGCTCAATAGCCGTATAAAATTCCCATTTCGGGTTTGGGAAATAGTCCTTGCTCAACACTAGTTCTGCGCATTTTTTTCGGGCATTGCCCGAATTCGGGTATTGAGCGTAACATATATAGGCTATAAGACCAGCGGATACGTATCTGTAAACAAAATACCGATCCGCATATGTTTTATGGGAATTTTTTGGGATTTCGGGTGATTTTTGGGGATTTCTTGAGACATTTGGTGATACCTATCTAGGTTGTTAGCAGTTTTGGTCATTTTTAGGTGTTTTCGGGAATTTTTGGTGATTTCCAATTGGAAATATATGCGGATTTGGGGATTTCGAAAATTTAGAAAACTGCAATATTATTTAACCGTTGAAAAATTAGATACAATGTTTCCGAAAATACATGTGAACTGTTCAAGATAACATATCGGTATGACAGTGGAAGCTGGCATAGGCTTTGGTTTTTTATTTTGTGATTTTAGCTTTATTCGTTCGAAAACTTTATCGCAACAAATGCGCTGCGTTGTATGGTTTCGTTCACAGTAGGTATCCAACAGCGTCATCGAAATGCGTTGATATCTGTATATGTGCATTCAGCGTGAGTAAAAATTCAACAATTGTTATGTGCAGTTGAAGATAAAACAATATCGCACGTGTATACAATATGCATCGGTCACACGGAATTACCTAACCTAACCTTGAGCAGCTATGCTTCATTGGGATCGAACTTCCCACAGCCATATACAGGGTGTTGACTAAGTTGGGATTTTTCTTCATAGGACATATAGTACTCGCCCAAATTAGATATTTTTCTGAAGACGGGTTCTCACGATTCAGTTTGGCGGAATCAGTTTGACTGATTCAGTGATACTGAACAGATAATGAACGTGAGAACACCTTTTTCATTAAAACTGATCAGTGGGTTTGTACTTTCAGTCAAAGTGAAAGCCAGTCCTACTTTCATTCATTTTGACTGAATCAGTATTGAAAAATGAATACAAACGTCAAACTGACGTGCGAGAATCTGGTCCGTCATCATGAGAGCCATCAGTTTTTAGTACTTGAAGGTTATGAAAACGTTGTTTTCATGAATGCTGAATCATATGATGAAAACTGAAGTGTTATGCTTTCACCTCAATAACAAGCAATAGTGCGCTACAATCCTCACCCAAAATACTTGGGGATGACAATGGACCGAACATTATCATTTAGAAAACATCTAGAAAACACAGCAGCAAAGCTTAGCACCAGAAACAATATTATTCATAAATTGTGCGGTACCGCTTGGGGGGCAAACGCAACCACCCTCAGAATATCTGACCTCAGTCTTGTTTATTCTACTGCTGAATACTGCGCCCCAGTATGGTTAAACAGCCCTCATGCAAAAATGATTGACACCAAATTGAATGAGACAATGAGAATAATTAGTGGCTGTCTAAAAACTACCCCCCTACCGTGGCTGCCCGTTTTGTGCCATATCACTCCTCCTCATATTCGTAGACAGGATAAACTGGTGAAGGAATACAACAAAATACTATCCAATCCCCAACTTCCACTGCATACTGACCTAGATGATGCAGATCTTCGGAGGTTGAAATCTAGAAATCCCCCATTACCATTTGCAGAACGGCTCTTGCGGGATGGCTTCCAAGTTGATGAGCACTGGAGGAGGGATTGGGAAGTCCAGAAGCCGGTACAGGCTCCACCAACTATGGACCCCACTTTAACCCTGCCAGGAATGGAATTGCCTCGCCATACATGGAAAACCCTTAATCGAGTCAGAACGTCGCATGGCATCTGTCGTGACTCGTTCTTTAAATGGGGGATATCCGAATCACCGTCCTGTGACTGTGGAGAGCCCCGGCAGACTGTTCAGCATATTGTCACCGAATGCCCGATTACCGCATATGCTGGACAACAGTCGGATTTCTTCGAAGCCTCGAAGTCTGTAGTTGACTGGATAAATGGTCTTAATTTTAAAATCTAAAAACTATTTATTTTTGTGTGTTTTAAATTTAGTATTTGTATTTTATTATATTGTTTAAGACTTATTACCAATTAATCCATGTAGCCATACGCGAAATAAATAAATAACATTCAGAATGATTCATTAAAACTGAACAGTGAGAACAAACATCGCTTTCAGTATCACTGAATCAGTCAAACTGATTCAGTGAAACTGAACAGTCAGCCTTTAAGCCTTTAAGGCGGGTTCTCACGATTCAGTTTCGCTGAATCAGTTTGACTCATTCAGTGATACTGAACAGATAATGAACGTGAGAACATCTTTTCAGTAAAACTGATCAGCGGGTTTGTGCTTTTAGTCAAACTGAAAGCCAGTCCTACTTTTCATTCATTTTGACTGAATCAGTATTGGAAGATGAATGCAAACGTTACTTTTATTAATGCTAAATAGCTTAAAATGATTCACGAAAACTGAACAATGAGAACAAACATCGCTTTTAGTATCAGTGAATCAGTCAAACTGAATCAGCGAAACTGAATCGTGAGAACCCGCCTTTCGTAACATATAATCGAAATCGAGACCGAAATGTTTAGGGATATCAATATACTGACTGATACGATTACGATTAGATCAAAATAGAGGCAAAAACGAAAAAACCCAGTTTACACAGAGGCAAGAACGAAAGAACCCAGAGTTTACTATAGAACATAGATGTAGGTAGCAGCCCGTATTTCAAATTCAAATTCTGTATTCTCCTTCAGACATTAAACGACTGTATAGGATTCGTCTTAAAAAATACAAATTTAGAAGATACAAAACACAAAGAAAAGAGGTAAATAAAACACACAAATATGTAACAATCATAAACTAACAAACTCGAGAGGGTAATACACTAGAAACAAGGAAATCTTTCAGCTTGATCCTAAACTGGTTGATATTTGAACAATCTTTAATATTTTTTGGCAATTTATTGTAAATTCTAGGTCCCAGTATATCTGGCGATTTCTTACCCAGACGCTCCGGAAATTCTCAAAGGAAAAACTGCACAGGCTCTTGCACTTTGGCCTGAATACACCCTCCTTCACAGACGCTTAGGAAACCTTTCAGTTCAGTTCAGTTCTAGTCAGCATGGTATCAAAACACAGCCTACGCAGGCGATCGGATGGTTTTTCAATTCCATGAGGATTTCCGGAGCGTGGGCCGTTTTAGATTGTCTGGTCTAGGGCCGTAGCTAGGCGTTGACCATGGAGGGGGTTCATGGTGACCTTAGGGGGGGGAGGGGGGGTTCATGTATAAAAGAACATGTGACGTCTTAATTTGCTTAAAATCTGTATAGATTGTATCGCTAATGAGCGCTTATGAGCGCCGAGGGATTGGTTAGTAGTAGAATAAATCACTAAGCTTGGAGAAAGCATCCTTGATTATTGTTATTTTGTATTATTTTAGTAGTTATTTCATTCATGGGAATACTCATGGGGGGGGTTTGAACCCCCCAAACCCCCCCTTATATACGGCCCTGGTCTGGTCACTACATTTTTGCCGACCCTTGAGTTGTTGACGTGCTACATTGGACTTTAAAAACAACGAAAAGGGTCCAACCGGTATTACTATAATGAGCTGGTGATATTTATGAGTTTAGTGGACGGTGAATGTAGTCAAAATTGTGATCAAAATGCATCTCGGACTTCGCGAGTGTATGCTTTCCCTGGCCATATTCACCCTGCACCCCACCGATTTGTCTAACTTGTGCGCATCATGGACACGTTGGACGACCTAGACAACCTCGAATGGACCAAATTGAAGAAGAAATACTGGGCTTTTCAGCCTTGCGGCGCGAACTTCGCATCATATCTACCGGGTGGCCCTTTTAACTTGAGACAACCGAATAGCGGTGAGTTTTTAAATTAAAAAAATGAAATAAAAGTTGTTGTTTGTTTTTTTAATAGGAATTTGTCTTTTTTATTGTATTTATATTTTTATTTTGCATACAAAATTTTTATATCCGACCTCAACTTAAGTAGATAAAAAATACATTTGTTCTTTTTATAAATTTTCCAATAACTACATGCCTTGCTACATGCTTTATCAGCAATATTTGTCTTCGAAAAAAAAATATATAAAATTATCATCATACGGAAAAAGTCTTGTGACATTTTCGTGTGTTTTTGTTCTACTTGAAAAAATTAAGATATATTAAGATTTTTCCGAGGATTTTTCTAATTTTCTCGAAAACAAATACATCGATTTGAAAAAATCAAACGTCAAAATAAAGGACTTCGACAGACTTTTGCCATTTCAAATTTTTAAAAGGATAACCCTGGGGCAGAGGGTACAAGGGGGGTGAAGTAGTTTTTGGTTGAAAAGTTGTCCCACTTGACAAATCGTTTGACGTATCTCGGCGTTTTTTCTTTAAATCAGTGGTATTCGATTATCCGTGGTGGGAAGATTTCAAATGAACACCCGGTATGTTATGTGCGCAAATAAATTTTGGATGCGTTTAAAAACATCTAATCCCAGTAGTGTGTGAGTCGAATTAACCAGAATGTATTATAGGGATAAATTATTCCACCCATTACTTTATTTTGAAATCATTTTCTCACGTCACGTTCAGGCCCAGAATTTGTTTTCGATAAAATATGGATTGTGTTTTGTAAAAGACATTTAAAGATTCAAAAAATACATTATTCGTTCTGTTTGTATCTGTTGTGATAACAGCAACGACCTGCTTTTCTCTGGTATTAATCACTGGAATAATACTTATTTGGCTACGTAACTTGGAACACCCTAGAAGGGTAGTAGGGGCAGCAGCTCCCCAGACATGAGAGCAATACTCCAGGCCAGGTGTTATCTGGGCTTTATATAGTGCGAGGAGGTTACATGGTGTCCCAACTGTCTCAATTTGGGTTGCCAGGTTGATATTCGAAAATTACAGGACATAAATTTGAAAAGGGAAGGACAGATGTAAATAAAGAAGGACATTTTTTTGTTAGAATAAAACTGAATTTATATTATATAAAAATTAACTCAAAGTAAACAAAACTTAGTTCTTGTAACATATTGTTGTGTATTATGTAACGTAACAAATGAAGAATAACTTTAAAATGCTTTAAAAAATGAATTATTTGAACGAAAAAGAATATTTGTATCAATTTGGCAGCTTCCAAAAATTTTTTGTTTTTAATTGCCATGTTGTACAATTCTTTGCAGGTGAAATTAAAATTTGTTTTTATCTGAAGCTCTGCTTTCAGAAGGTCAACCAGTAGCTTATTTCGGCTATCGCTCCGGTCTCGGTTCTCGGTCAATATAGAGTTAGACATTTACCCTGAGTTAAATGACAACTATTTCTTTCTGACATCGTGTAGATATGGAAGAGATAGAGATAGTTGTCGAGTTGAAGCAAAGATCAAAAATATTGAAGCATTTATGAAATCCAGGACATTAGGCATCGTTCCAGAGATCTTCGCAGGACTCTTATGTTGGGGCCTTAAATCCAGGATGTCCTGCGAAATTCAGGACACCTGACAACCCTAGTCCGAATGACTGACTTCTTGGCAGAACCTGATTGTGCATTAGATCAGAAAGCTTCGTGTTTGTTAGGTGGAGGATTGTGATCGTGAAGAATTTCGAATTCAGTTGATTTGGTCAGTGTTTGTTAATGTGGTTTGTGAGACCTTCATCCCTTTATAAAAATTGTATTTTGGTAATATTTGGTATTTCGTCGGTGTATACGCCACGAAAAGTGACAAAAAATTGAAGATTTGAAGTTTTTGGTACCAAGCGATTGCAAATAATAATTTTGTTTCTTTCAGGAAAAGTTGTTAATACTCAAATATTTTTGCTAGTTTAGCTAACAGAGTGACCAAGTCAGAATTATAGTCTAATTTCTTCAAAGTTATTAAAAATAAGATCACCGAACCTTATGTCTGTAATACTATAACTTGCTGTGAAAATTTATGAGTTCGTTGTATTGAGTGATTTGTTACTGAGATAATTATTACTTTCAAACAGCCATTTGCGAAATACTAGATTTTTTGATTTGACCATTTTTTGCGGTATGTACAGGGTGCTCCTGAATTTCCTTGGCCCGAGATATTCTCATAACAAAAAAAAAGTTCAAACGAAAACTGAGTGGAATTTTTGTAAGAACTACAGGGTCTATCACACCACGCTTTTAATTCATTTTTTTGTACTTCAACCCTTAAAACTCACCCCCAACTTTTGTGTTTTCAAATAGCACCAAATAGTTTTTCCAACACAAATTAACTCCGTATTTTATTTAAAATCTTGTAGTACCTTTATTTTTTACTCAAACTTATTTTTTTCGTAAAATCATGAGCAAAGCATAAATAAAATAAGAATTTGCTTGACGTAAAAAACGGATAAAAATAAAACTAAGTAGGTTTTTAATGGCCTGTAATATATGCTTTCTAAAACAAATGTATTTTTTATCCTTTCTTATTACGAAAATATTACGCCTCAAACAAATCCGCATTTTATTAAATAATTAAAAATTATCTTATGTTAATGAAAATTGGCTTGAGTATCAAGTCAAAGACACTACAAGATTTTAAATAAAATAATGGCCTCATTAATGTAGGAAAAGCTGTGGGATGCTTAGTTTTCTTTTCTATATGTTTTTCTTACGAAAATATTACGCCTCAAAGAAATCCTAATTTCATTTATTATATTTATTTTATGCTTATGACTACGAAAAAAAAAGGTTTTTGTATAAAATCACAGGTACTACAAGGTTGGAGGTGAGTTTTAAAGGTTGAAGTACTAAAAAAATGTTTTGAAAGCATGGTATTATAGACTCTGTAGTACTTTCAAAAATTCCACTTAGATTTCGTTTGAACTTTTTTTGGTTATGAGAATATCACGTGTCAAGAAAATTCAGGGACACCCTGTATAGGTACCGAGGATTTGTCAAACCTAGTTTCAATATTATATTTAAGAGAAACTTAACACAGGTCAGCTATATTCGGTTGCGTGTATTTACGTTCGTTTACTACTCGTCGTCATTCATTCATCTTTCCTTTTTACGCAGGTTGAAAGGTCATGTCTAAGTGTAATTAGCTCTTATTTTAGTGGTGAAATAGCTCTGTTAAAGTTTATTAGAGGAAAAAAGTGTACACAAAGGAGATTTTATAGGTTAGCGAATTAATGTCAACGTAAAATCTCTAATAAATGGAGTGATCAAATATAGGCTGACGTTGTTACTTCGTCGTATTCGCGTCGGTTTCTCATATCACCAGCAAGCAATCTCACCAGTATCACCTAATACAACATAAACGGGAAATCGATAACTATATAGAAATAAAAATTGAAGAAATGATATAGCAAGCATGAGTGCATGTTTTTATATCCCCTTGTATGTCATGGTGTATTAAACAACTACGTATAATTGGTTGCCTATTATTCACAACGTTTTTAGTTTCTCATTGTTTGCATACGAGGTTAATTCCAAAAGTTCATATACTTTGTTCGGAAATATGAAATGAAACTCTGTTGATCTACGTACATTATTATTACAGTTAAGTAATGATAAATCGTTCTCGTAGAGTAAGAATACTTTGATTTTTGTTTTTATACGCCAATAAGTTTGTTTGACTTGCTGCCTCTATCTGTCGTTCGCCAAAATTTGGAATAGGCCTATTCTTCCTTCCATTAAATTATGGTCTAGAGAATTTTTCAATGGTCTTGTGATTCGAAACTTTACAATTATTGCCAGGTTAGCACATGCAGTTCTGAATTTTTTATTATACTTAATAATAATCGCGAATTTTCAAAACAGTTTACAAGGATAATTTGGGAGCTTTCATGCACCTCAAAATCACCTCCAGTCAGAGGAGGGGTTAAGGGTTAGGTACCCGAAAACTAACTATGAATTATAAGACCTTACCCTACCAATAAGCTGCCGTCATGAATTATACAAGATCCATTCAATATTTTCAAGAAGGGAGCAAATATAATATTCTCATATCGGGCCAATAATATATTTTTCGAGTGAAATAGTTTTTGCCTAAACTTTAGAAATTTAAGCGATTATAGTAGATACTTTTACCACCTGGTATAGAAAGTAGTAAAATACTTTGTATGAATTATAATGCAGAATTAATTCTATCCGAGCTACTTCTTCCGTGGCACAAAAGGATTAGTTGATATAGCAAGATTTGTTATCAGTTTGTAGGCAAACAAATAAAGGGACGGGCGATTTCAAGGTCGAAATGTATATTGTTACTTGTTAGTAGTATGATATTGGTGGAGAGAGGCAAGACCTATCAAGTGGGAAAAAGGGTTCTGTCACATGACCTGCAAAACCTATCTTATGGCTTCTCTGGAATTAACGAACGATTTCTAAAGAATTGCCAGAATCTCGAGATAAATCGCAAAACAATTCTGAGAGTTCTGGAGTTTTGGAAAGTATATATCAAAAACATCGATTTTCTACTTTAGTTGTCTTAAAAGCAGATTTTCTAACTGCGTATATAGAGCTCTAAAAACAGGTTTTTATTTCATTTTTGTATTCATTTTTATTTGCAACAGAAGGTACAGTTTCAGGTGATCTTTTCAGCTAGCGATACATAGTGATGGAATTCCTTACTATCTTTTGAAATAGCTTTGCTAAAATTGAAGTATTGTTATTTTTAGGACGGGAGCTGCAAAAAACCATTAGAGTCGAGTTTTTGCTAATTAATTTCCAAAAATCTGAAAAAGCAAAAAGAAACGCCCTTTTCCAAAATTACAGGCTTCTGAATACCTACTAAAAGTACTAAAACAGCCATGATGATATGTTTACATTGTTATTGTACCATATACACAGGCAACCAGTTTTACGAGATGTAGAAATGCGCTGTGTCCTAAACAAGTCCAAAAATGATGCCATTGACCTCTAACGGGTTGGGGGTTAAATTAAATTTATTGGTCAAGGTTACACCCCCGTCTGGAGACCCATAATAGGGTCACAATCTTAGAGCCCCTGAAATTATGATGCTACATAATCTTTGGTCATGACTCATGAACATGATATTTTATGACATCATTAGATGACTGTGACATAATTTTCTAACGAAGCATTAAATAATATTTCTTTGTTAACAGTCCCCATAAAAAGGAAGTTCCATCATAATAAAAAAGCTGATTTTATGACGGTTTTTATTAATGCAAAAATAGAATAGTTAACCAAGTCATCCATTTCCATTGGTTTGTGTGCACGTTGGATTGTTTCTCTACGCGTAATCTCTGTAACCCTTGTAATGTTTATAGGTAATTGGAGAGCAGTATGTCTGAGATCACTGAGGTGGAAAACTAATGGTCTCCGGATATCTTCCCACACTGTCCAATAAGTGGAATATATACTTAATTATAGTGTGTTTTCCTAATTTTCTAATTATATAGAAAATGCTTTGCACTTTTGCAGTGCTTATGTAAAAATATGTTTTAGTGTAAACAAAAACCTTGTCGCTCTACCAGTGGCGTGCATAGACACTACTGAATATGGTCACGTAACCTTTTTTCAGATAAATAAGTTCCTACTTTTTTAGTAATTTAAAAGTTTATAGAACATTTTGGTGGGGATGCTGCTCTAAGGTAATTTTGATTATTAAAAGGTGAACAATAATCAACAAAGCTACTGCTTTAAAATTAGGGGGGAGGGGGGGGTACATTTCAAATTTAATTTGGGCAATTATTCTGGGCGTAGCCAAAAACATTCTTTTACTTCATTGTTGAACTCTTTCCGTACTTCAGATTTCATTACTTATAGTCTGCTTATGTTTAGCTCATATTTCTATGTTATCTAGAAACATTTTATTCTTGAGCAAAAACTGTAGAATTTTTTGATACTGACTAGGGCAGCAATTGGGCTTCTTAATGCGTGGGAAATATCGAGGTTAACAGTTTGATCATGCTTTCTGGTCAAGGACGGTGTGTAAATGAGGACTTGGGAAAGTAAAATCTTTGACAGAAAAATGAGAAGTTTGAGAAACTGTTCAAGGTTATTTGGGGCATAGGCCGACATCTTTTCTTACGTTGTCATATTGACCACCAGATACGGCAATCATAATTGTTTACTGTCGTCTTAATTGTATAGTATTCAGAAATATTCCATTCTACGTTAAAAAACACGGTATTTTGATGGTTCAGGAATGATTACAGCAAAATCAATAGATATGTTGACCTCCACCGCGTTACTGCATATTTCTTCGTATAAACGCAAGTTCTGAAGACTTACATAAATTTTGAGAAGCTGGCAACGCTGACATAATTTTCATGCGACTTATTTACGGTAGAAGCTCCACTGTCAAACGTTTGTTTTGCTTATGCGTCTTTTATATTTGGTCAGTAAAATCGAATTTGCTGTAGTGAAGCTTTATGGACTTGCTGTGCTATATTTGAGTGTAGTTTAACAGTTTTTCGAGATGGAACTCAAAAAGTGCAGTGTTTGTAACATGGGTTGCATTGGAAGAATTTTGGTTAGTTGGCATTACTCAGCATTGTTTACAATAAAATTTGAACTATCACTGCAAGGTCACAGCTGATCAATGTTTGGAGGCTGAAGTGTCAAAGATGATGGCTTTGAGCACGCCCTGCTGAAGTGGGTTGTTTACTACCTCTATGTTCAGTTGTTACTCTGAGTTTGAGAGTTAGATGGTCTAAACAGTCTGGTAGTTGTATACTTGTATACCTTTGATCCCCTCACATCCAATAACCTAACGTTGCTTATGTCCAAATAACCTTCATTCTTGGATTAATTCAAGCCAATATCTCGGGACGTTTTTGCAACTTTTTTGATATCCTGTGCTCAAGATGCCTCGCCGTTCTGTGGAAATATGGACTGAATTTAAATCGCAGTTAGTGATGGAAAGAGCCACGTAACTTTTACCTTCCAGAGGCGTGCGAGAGAAAGCTCAGATAAACTCTTGAAAGTTGAGAGGTAAAAAACATTCCACTGGTTAGTGTTAAAATTGAGGATCTTTCACCTCGCCGCCTTCTCACCCTTGCACGGTCATCGTGCATGTTGAAATAGAATCTGGAGTCATCACTAAAGATAATGTTCTTCTTTTTTTTCTTCACTTCAGATTTTAGGCACCTTGCCTTTTACGGTACTCATCTTTTTGTCGGTCTTCCGACATCTCTTCTTCCAGAGCATTGAAAAAATCTGGCTACCAAGAGTACCTACCTTTTTGGTGTAGAATTATTGAATGATGTTCAAGTACACCTAATATTTTAGTTTATAAATCTAACCTCAAAAAAGGTATGATGTTCCCGGTGGATGTTCCATACTACCTGGTATGAACCGTGTAACTAGCGCCCTCTATGAGAGTCAGGTATAAAAACAAATTCATAGCATGTAGCAGCTTCCAAAACATATTTGTGTGAAATTTCATTACAATGTTGCCAGTAGTTTCGTCAAAATCGTAAAAAATGTGTATAGTTTTTTACGTTACGAATTTTTTTTTTTACTAAGCAAACACCAATTATTATTTAGTTTTCTACCTATCCTAGAGACGGGGTCACCTTTTTTTTGAACACGGTGTATAGAAAAATGTCGAAATAATCACATAAAATACAAAAATAATGAGGTAAAATGGTTTACAATATCATTGAAGACGAAGTTCTAGTAAGGTTTTCGCAACTCCCATTAGCATTAAACATAAAAGGAATTTTTTTATCTTACCGGTGACAGGAAAAATCACCATACCATTTTTCACCACTTTTCATCACTAAATACACACGACTTTTGAACAGCAGTAGATAAGCTTAGTCAAGTCACAGCATAGTAAACAACCAGCATAATATATCTGAGGATTTCCTATATAAAAATGGTTCCCACAAAATTTGACCTTGGGAGGATTTATGGATGATTTTACGCCTGTGAAGTTTGGGTAGAGATGCGAAAATGAAAATATCGATACCGGTACCAACTCGATATTTTTTAGCCTCATAGGCGCGTTTGGTCCTACAGAGAATTTTATGCAATTGATTACACCCCTCAATAATTATATAATTATTTTTGATACAAAAGTAGCGATACCAGCTTGGAAGCGCTCAAAAAGTATCTAAGATAAAAATAGTCGATATTAGTGCAGAAGTACAAGTATCGAAGTATCGTTACCATCCCTACAAAAAATCATCCAAAAGTGGGGATGCGCGTGTAATTTCCGCCAACTTGCGTTATTGTGCTGGTTGTTTACTATGCTGTGGTCAAGCTGTCAACTGGTATCCACTGGTGTCAATTGTTGTGTAGGTGTTGCCGCATTTGTCAGAATTGTATTGAAATTTGGGGAATTTTATGGAGTATGCAGATATGGTTTTCCTTAGTCCTTGCGACCAAAGACGTTTAAAATCAATATCAGAATACCTACGAGGGTGATTTGTACTGTTATAAAATAGCTTTAACATTAACATTATGACATCACAACACATTCGTCCGCGTTCATGATCACGTGATTGTGTTTCAATTTTTATCTAGGTTTAATTGTTTATAATTATTTACAAAATATTATATTAATATTGAGTTTTTCGCATTTAATATCAATATTATCAATGATACATTTTTAAAATACATAAAAAAATCAATAATTTTTTTTTCAAGATCCCACTTTTCTCATACTTTTTTTGTGAGGACAGACAACAAAAACCCTCTATCTATGTGTTATGATGGTTGAAAAACAGATCGTTTTTTATACATAAACAAATATATTCCTAGAAATTCTTTCACATAAATTCAATAACACTGGGTGCTCTGCTTTTTGTGTTTGTTATACTATTGAATGTCAGAAAATTTCAATAACTAAAGCAGGTCTTAAAACTAAATTTAGTGCGCTTGCCCACTAGGCGAAGTCATTTTCTTCCGTCTCGAAACAGAACTATGAATTCTGCTGGAACCTCAGAGTAACATCTGAACATAGAGGTAGTAAACAAACCACTTCAGCATGGCATGCTCAAAGCCATCATCTTTTGACACTTCAGACCCAAACATTGCCAACTAACCTGAAAATTCTTCCAATGCAACCCATGTTACAAACACTACTCTGCACTGTCCCATCTCGAAATAAACTACACTCGAATATAGCACAGCAAGTCCGTAAAGCTTCACTACAGTTACCAAGAAATAGCGCATTCGATTTTACTGACCAAGCATAAAAGACGCACAAACAAAACAAACGTTTGACAGTCGCAGGAAAATTACATAGGTGTTGCCAACTCCTCAAAATTTATGTAAGACAGAATTTGCGTTAATGATGAAGAAACATGCAGTAACGCAGTAGAGGTCAACATATCTATTGATTTTGCTGTAATCATTTCTGAACCATCAAAATACCGTCTTTTTTAACGTAGAATGGAATATTTCTGGATACTATACAATTAAGACGATAGTAAACAATTATGATTGCCGTGTCTGGTGGTCGATATGACAACGTAAGAAAAGATGTTGGCCTATTAGAATTAGTTGTTTACTACCTCTATGTTCAGTTGTTACTCTGAGGCTGGAACAAAGCTAATATTACCCCTCCCCCCTCCTGAATCAGCCCTGGAACCGTCCTTGTTTACCTTTTTAGTTCCTCCTTTGAAGGTCACCATGATAAATCTGAAACTCGTATATCAAAATAGTTCTGCATTCTACATACATAATCAATATACATAATTTTATTGTTTAACTTTCGGACCGGAACATTTCCTGCATACAAAACAAACCTAAATCATAACATTTTGACCTCTGAAAAGCATGGTACGTGACGCCTATGAGTAAGCGTTAATTTTATCCGCGGTGAGAATTTTTTTCTGGCTTCAATTCAACTGAGCAGTGTGTGTTTTCATGATATTCAGTTCGCAATGAGAACCGCTTGAGCTCGCGTCGCCTTGTTGATCGATTAAAAATCATTGCTTGGCGATCGTACTTGAACGATGGGCGTAGCGGTGTTGAAAACTCGTGAATGTGTCTTTGCCGGTTTCGAACTCAGATACAACCAAAGACAAGCCAGAGTTTCCTGAAGAATTCAGTGACAGTGCAAAGTGAAGTGCCAAAAATATCGTAACGACATATATCCTTTGTTGTAATTTCTGAACACTTATCCTGTGGTTTATCTCTGGTCCATCCGGCTTTAGAGAATCATTGATAAAAAAATCATAGGTATATGCTGGAAGATATACTTTACTGAAGTTGAGGCTCTGTGGCCTTTATCAGTAGTGCAAAATACAAAAAAGGTTGATCTGAATAAGTGACCTTGTTTGACAGCTTTTGTTTTTTTGCGAACTAACTTCCTAAATGGGGTGCTGATACTGAAATCTTGATCACAGAGTTTTTCATTTGCATTGTTGATGTGATTATGACTAGAATCAAAATACTGTACTCCTCGGTAAAAACGTCCTAACTACATTTTTTTTAAATTTTTGGGAATATCTGCATATACCACATACAGAAAAATCTGTCTTTTTCTCAAAGACTTACGCTTGGATTCAATGGGACGTTACACTCAGCATTCCTCAAATACAGCGAAGTTTTATCCAATGGGAAGTGTATAGTTGGTAATGTATTATATCGTATTGTCGATTCAACTACAAGATGTCATTGGATTCCAATGAATGATTCAATCGCAGCCTGTCGTTGAATCGGATCTGTGTTTGGTAATTGATTCTAAACCACTTTCTTTTCCTTGGACCAACACATTTTATTGCGAGGACAGCTGATCGATTCGTTTGGATATTTAATGGTGTGATTTTGTATGCAGTTATAAGGAGCTTGATTTAAGAACAAGACATTTGCCTGCACCAGTTGTTGCATTTTTACCTGAAATATAACTGTCTGACTAATCTAAATACCTACATTCAAATGTGGGTGTTAGCTCTCCTAAGCCCCAATTTCTCAGCAGGTCCTCCATTTAATATATAACTAGACACATTTAAATCACACAATTGCTGATGCAAAAAGCAAAAACGCGAGATGACACAACACGGCTAACACCGAAACAACACAACGAAACAGCCTCGTCCATGTTGGCGGGTTGGCGCCGATAATAACACTGAGATTATCCCCCTGTTCTTTCTTTTTACGTTCATTTAATCGCTACATCAGTCCCGCCGAATACTGATTATAGTTCAGCGAACAACAAGGGCCATTAAAACAAAATTAATCTTTATCAGATGGATTATCACGAACTGCTGTTGTAGTAATAATTTTTGTACATCGAATAGATTGTGTGCTTTGCTTAAATGAAACATAGGATAAATTTCGAAAACAACAGGCAGTTTTGATTGCATTATATGTCAATACTGGTATTAGAAGGATTATACATATCGTTAGAACGAATATAAAATTATTTTGAATTTATTGGCGTACCTGTGATTACTTCGAATATAAGGATTAAATTCTTTCAATGACATGGATTTGAAACAACTGTAAATATATTTAAAGCGATGGAAAAACATCCAAATACTAACAATGGAAACGCAACAGTATTTTTTTCTGTGCACTATTAACACTTATCCTATACCTTATTTATTTATTGGCCTAAGTTAGAGCGCTCTAACTTCATTGTAAATAATGGTTAAACGTGGACTGAGAAACCGAATTTATAGAATCTCAATTATACCATTTTTAACAAATTGTTAGCTGGACAAGTGTTGGTTGAAGTTACCAAGGAGGATAATAGTTAAAAATAAATATAGTAAAAACACTAAAAACACGCTTTTATACCACATAAACGTAAAAAAAAAATTTAACCTGAAAATAATAATGAACGAAAAATACACGTATTACTGTGGAAAAAAGCGTGAAGTCCTTTATGCCATATTTTTCGAATATCGAGCAACCAATGATTTTTTAAAATATAGGTACTACTCGCAAGTGAAGTCCGAACACTGTGAAAAAAAAGGGTTGCAATTGATGAAATGCGCTAGGACTAAATAGAATAATAAACGAACTCATTTGCCATAATTAGTTTATAAACAAATACAACAGATCAATAATGGGTGGGCCCTCCATGTTGACGAATGCACTTCTCTAGCCTACGCGGCATGCTCGTAATCTGGTTGTTGATAAACTCTAGAGGTACAGCCTCTCAAGCGCCGTCACAGCATGTACCAGTCCGTCCAGAGTGGTCGGAGGATTGGGTAAATCGCCTATGTATCCACCCGTCCGATCTCATACTTTTTCAATTGGCGGTAAATCGGGTGATCGTGAAGGCTAGGAGAGTACCCTGACCTCATCCTTGCAATATAAGGACTTGCATTATCTTGCTGGAAGAAACACTCTTTGAGGCCTCGGACATATGAAACGGCAATTGGTTCTAACACCTCATTCACGTAACGTTGCGAAGTCATTGTGTCACGAATCACAGGTAAAGGTGACTTGCTGTTGAATGCAATGGCATCCCAAACCATCAAACTAATAGGACGGTGTACATGGCGCTCAACAGCAAACTGGAGATCACGTCGTTCACCCCGTCGTCGTCTTACGCGTTGGCGTCCGTCATGTGCCTCCAGACAAAAGCTGGACTCGTCGGAGAAGGCCGTCTGATGCCACTCAGCATGCCATTGTCGGTGTTCTTGACACTAATCTAACCGTTGGCGAAGATGATTTGCAGTGAGTAGAAGCACTAGATGCGGACGATATGATCCTAAGCCCATTTCACTCAATCTGTGGTACACCCTTCCCATGACAAACTCCAGGTCCTTTATAAATTAAATATTTACAAAACTTTATTTGTACTGTCTTATGTATTTTATGATGTTGGGGTTGCATTCTGTGTTTCACATTATTCACCATAAGCAGATCATGATCCTTATAGATGCTGATGTGCTTCTGGCACTCTGTTTGGATTTTTCAACAATGCGAAATGCAACACTCTTGTGTTCTCTAATAAGATTTCAGATAACTGATTTAAAAAGTCGTTCGGAAAAAACAGGAGCTGTCAAACAATGTCACCAATTCCAGATTGTTTTGTTGTCAACTTCTGTACTTTGGTAAAGGCTAAAGGTGTAGCCAAATCGTCAGTAAAGTTTATATTCCAGCATGTGAGGATTTTATTAAGTAAAGCGTGATGGAACAAAGAGAAATATACAGGATACGTTTCAGAAATTATAAAGTGCTTTGTTGTTTTATTGTCTAGTAGTTTGTATAATAATGCAGTATCTAAACTTGTATTACCAGTTATGAACATATAAGGGTTTAGCTATACCAAGTCTAAATATAGCTTAAGATGTGGATTGTAAAATACTCATTGAATAACTCCCACTTATTTTCAAAATCAAAACATTCTCTATGCACTGGAAGTTTTTTGCCCACGTCCCGTCATTAGAACCCTTTTTGTAGACAAGAAAAATGTTTTAGAAGAAGCAAATGCACAAATGGAGTTCTGAAATTTATTTCAACGTTTAAAATGACCCAAACTGTGAAAAGTATTGAACATGCGCGTCAGAACTAGATCCCTTAAAAGCAATGAATTATCAAAAAATTATGATTACGTCCTGAATCAATTGAGGACCTGGGAAACAAGAACCAGTCTTGAGGATGATATACTGATGTTCTTACCGAAATACCCCAGCAATTCCCCATGCTTAAAAATAAAGATGGATGGTTAAAAAAATTAAACAAAATTAAACAAATAAAATAATCGACTCTGAGCTTTTATTTTTTTGATATTTGTTTAATTTCTTTTTGACGGCATTTCTTCCACAACACCAATTTTTTTAAGCAATGCTAATGCTTTGATTCTGACCACAGCAATCAGGTTGGTAGATTCCAAATTATACAATAGAAGTTATAACATATTCAATGGATCATCATCCATAACAATTCATTGCAAAGTCAATTATGTCACGCTATTTAATCTGAGATTTTTTTATCAGATATAATTCAAGATTACTTGATATCATAAACGCGGTTTTTTAAGCATATTTTTTACGAGGTTTATCTGCCACAATCCTGCAAGATCATCGCATATTTCTTATTTGCTTTTTAGCGGAAACATTTATTATCAGTACAAATGTTATGATGACGTAAGTGTTATATCTGGAAGCTACAGGCTTACAGTGAGCAAAAAAAGTGAAGTGCTATACACGTTATTCATTCTTTCTATACCTCGCTCCAAAGGAAAGGGGTAGTTTCCTTTCAAAGGGACACAATTTCACACGCCCTCTATTGTCTAATGTTCGACAGACACGCACTTACGTACATTGCTCTATTAAAAGGGGGATGAAGTTAATTTACCCACCGGGCCTTCCCCTGGACACGCCCCTGTCTGGAAGCTTTAAGAGGGGGTTATAGTACGTACATGAGAGCTGTTTGCAATGGTTCGGCTGGGACCGTTTTTTGAATATCAATTTTGAGATAACTGAACTGAAAAAAATATGAGCATGAAGAATAAGGGCAGTTCTATGTTAATGTCGACGTATTTTTTGAAATTTCCTAATAGACCATTATTCAAAAATTGCCAAAAATGACGCTTTTTTTACTAAATTCGCGGTCTCATCAATCACCCTGTATATACTTATTCTAAAATCGGGATCGACAATAACATAGATTGAAGTTTTAAAAAAACGAGAACCACGTTTTTGTGCCAAAAATTATTAATCTACAGGGTCAAAAATGGTACCAGCCAGAGCCTTGCATTGAACAATCGCGCGCCTATTGGGACACTGATAAAAGCGCCACCAATACAAAAGCATACAAACTACTGTTTATGAATGAGTTGAGATTCATTCATTTCTAAAATGGGATAGATTTTGTTTTGGGCATCGACTAAATTTGTAGTCAGTGGTTTTGGGTGACACTGCAGGCCAAAAGTTAAGGACTATTAAAATTTGAATAAATCGCGGTAATTGATTTTGAGCAGTTACCATTGTCAGGATTACTGAGATCTCTTACCAAATTTGTATTTATATACATAAAATTTAGATTGCTAGCAGGCCCACACGGCGAACGTCGAAGTCACACACTTTTTTGCGTCGGGAATAAAAAATACATTCTAACCGATAGGTTTTTACTTTGTAACTGCATAAAAGATGACGGAAAACATATTTACATATATATTTGAAATATTTACAGTCTAAATAATAATAATGTTGCTTTATTTCTTAATAAATCAAAACAACAGATTATGTAGATGATACAGAATAAAGAACATACAAAAAATGCATCATTTAGGCGAATAAAAGAAGTTGAGCTACAGAGACTTAGGTAACATTTTACTTTCCACTATTACTACTACTGGTCACTAAAAGTTCTGTTATATTAAACAAAATATAAATATAATTCTGTTTACAATATAAACAAAAACAAGTTATTCGCTAAACGTGCATAGTAAGTTAAATCAATAAATATACATATATGTATATACATAATGTTTTTGCAGTATTCATGCTTTCCTTATATAAATCTGATTCAGTTCCTAAACTGTGATAAATTTGAAATTTTTGTTGTTTCCACAATAGGTTGCCCATTGTCCTATGAAAGAACGCGGCATAATACACTTTCATTTTTCATCCAAAAAGTCATTTTTCTTCTCTGAATACCTTCTTCATCAGGTGTCATATATCAGGTAAAATAAGGACACCATCTTGGTGGATGGTGTGGCAGCATTAGAGGTCAGATAGGCATCTATTATAGTCCGCAATTAATACTTTTTTATTAATCGCTCAACATCAGAGAAAGCAAATTTTTCTTTTTCTTCGGTGTACATAACCGTCTTGGTATAGGTGCATAGGTATACCTGTGTTGGAGGTGTTACAGATTTCACAAAGTTGTTAAAATGTGTCCTCTTTTTGAATATGTACTTCATCGAAATACCGAATTTGGCGGCTGTAATTCAGAATGCAGGTAGATATAGTTTCACTATGGGGGGATATATTTTTGGAGGCCCACCGGTGGGGGGAGGGGGCAGACATAATTTGGTTTATTTTTCTGAAGTTTGTTGTGAATACAACAATAATTTTGCTGGCGCCTTCTGGGGGTGGACAGTTGGACACGTCCCCCCCTAACCCCCGTATTTACGCCAATTCTGTAACACGTCTATATCTTTCAGTTTTGCAACGGCATTGGCATGTCTAAAGAACTACTCAATGTAAAGTGAACTTCACTGAATTTAGCTGCTTTACAAATAACATATACAAGCATAATATTGTCATTGGTACTTCTTGTTGATTTTTCACATTTTCACCTTATTTTCCGTCTTATTTTCGCTCTTGTACATCGATAAATTCATTTTTTGTGTGACAACTCAGTTGCACTTATAAACAACTCTTTTTACTCATATTGTATCTATTATTATGTATATGCCTGAAATACACAGAAAAGGGATCAACTGTGATGGCAGGTATAAAATTATACAATATCCATTTCTCAACGACGGACGATCAAAAAAGGTTGAATACTTTTTGTGCGACGGCAACCGGTCTAGGCTAGGCGGCATTTAAGCAAAGGGGACCGGCGCTTGCAAATATTTTTTATGACTTGTAGTAGAATTTATAGTAAATATGCCACGCCCACTGGACCTCGACTTTTTACCTCTCCCCTTACCCCGCAAATATGTTGACCCCTAGCAGTTTACTATAACCTCCACTTAAGTCCGATTCAAAAACTCGACATTGGCGTTGACGTTGCCGTTGGCGTTGACGTTGCCGTTCGTAGCACAAGACTGCTATTCATAAATTCGACGTCGTCCCGTTAACCTAGCTTTCCCATCGTGTTTGTAAACATGTTCTATCGCAATTTATCATCAGTTTTTTTGGCTTTGTGAAGGATGTTTGAATTTTCCTGGTGAAAAGGATATAGTCAGAACGAATAACCAATACAGAAAACTTGAGAAAACCCTGCAGAAAACCCAGAAACCTTTTGACAGCTAGACGTCAACAATAATAACAATATCACATGACCGGTAACCGACGACTACGATTGGCTTATACGCCGGCTACGACGGTGGCTATGAATGGCGGACGGCAAAAGTTGAAGTCCAATTCATAAACTCGACGTTGGCTTTGCTGTTGCCGTTGCCGGCTATACTGGGTCCAAGGGTCCTTGAACCTGGAGACACAAGATGATCAGCACTTAAGGCCATCGTCACCCTTGCGATGAGGGCTGGACTTGGGAACTTGGTAAGGAGAGGTACAGAAGGGGCCACTTGTAGGTCTATGCACTGGTGGTTTTTGTCCCACAAAGCCTCTCTCCTTATTTCATTCATTCATTCATATCTGTAAACAATAGAATAAGATACGAACTAATTTGTTTGATTTAACTTTATCTCTCAAACATCACTATCATTTGCTGTACAATTTTACGGAATGTCCCTTTTATTTTCGTTGTTTATTAAGCAGTTTTGTTTGAATTTGTTTTAGATATAATATTTGGTAACTTGTTGTGGCTACATCTGTATATGTATGTTTCCAAACTAGCTATTAATGTAGTAAGCTTCTATATTACAGAACTGATAACGAAAGCTACCAATTTCTGTGATACTATAGCATTATTAGACAAATTATTATATATATACTGATCGATCAAAAACAGTGAGTTTGAGTGACTTTGGATTACGAGAATGAGTTCAAACGAACCATCAAGACAGAATAGCCAAAGGGTGAAGAAAATTAGTACAGTTAGTGCGGTCAGCAGGGTATGTTATCTCTTTTATTGTGTTTTATGATTGATGAGATAAATCTTTATTAGGCTGTTTTTCAAAGTTTAAAACAAAAAAAACTTAAAAAAGCGTTTATTTAAATGCTCTAAAAAGAGGATAATAAAATTCCCTTTTAAAATATTAACTATCAAGTTTTAGCCTCATTACACACTATATGATCATAAAAGCGGGGTTTACGTAAGTATCTATAAGTATTTAATTAAACGGAAATGTTAACACAATTAAACTTAGCAGATTAAGTTAGTCATTTAAATATAAATCATATAAATTGTGTATATGAGGCTATAAGTTGATAATTGAAATTTTAAAGGAAAATTTTCTTTTTTTCTTTTTAGAGCATTTAAATAAAAGCTTTTTTTAAAAAGGTTTTTTTGTTTTAATTTATTTTTTACTTTTCAGTCATTTACTTGCATTTATATTCTCCATACTATAGGAAACCATAAAAAACTTCAAGGCTCGACCATATTGGATGAAGAGTGATGTTAAGAAGTTTTTTTAATTATTCTCGGTCAGCCCTTTTATTTGATACTCATATTGCAGAAGTGAATTAAAAATAACTATTCCTCCATCTTGGATGGTCCGCCGTGTTGGATTTAGAATGACTTCACATTATTTTTTTGAGTCACTCTCAAGAAACCCTTACAGTGGATACCCATATTGTAGAAGCGCATTAAAAATTTCAGATCTCTCAGATCTTGAGGTTTGCCTAAAGACTCGAAAATCTTTATTTGGCTCTCTATTCAGATGAAAGAATAATTTGAGGCTGCTGATTACAAATCCGGTCGTAGTTTTGAGTTTCAGTCTCGTTCGACAAAAATCAAAAATTTCATATCATATCAGATCTTGACGTTTGCCTAAAAAATCAAAAATCTTTATTTGGCTTTCTATTCAGATGAAACCTCTTGTTTTGGATAATTTGGGGCTGCTGATTACAAATCCGGTCGTAATTTTGAGTTTCAGTCTCGTTCGACAAAAATTAAAAATTTCATATCTCTCAGATCTTGAGGTTTGCCTAAAAAATCGAAAATCTTTATTTGGCTTTCTATCCAGATGAAACCTCTTGTTTTGGATAATTTGAGGGTACTGATCACAAATCCTGTCGTAGTTTTGAGTGTCAGTCTCGTTCGACAAAAATCAAAAATTTCAGATCTCTCAGATCTTGACGTTTGCCTAAAAACTCGAAAATCTTTATTTGGCTTTCTATTCAGATGAAACCACTTGTTTTGGATAACTTGAGGGTGCTGATTACAAATCCTGTCCAGTTTTAAAGTCTCAGTCTCGTATGACGAAAATAAAAAATTTCAGGCCTTTCAGATCCTCAGGTTTGCCTAAAAAATCGAAAATCATTATTCGGCTTTCTATTAAGATTAAACTTCATGTTTTTGGATAAACGTTGGTAGTGATTACAAATCCGGCTGCAGTTCTGAGCTTCAACCTCGTTTGACGGAAATAAAAATTTCAGATGTTCAGGTTTGCCTAAAAAATCGAAAATTTTTATTTGGCTGTCTATTGAGATGAAACCTTGTGTTTTGGATAATGCGTGGGTAGTGATTACAAATCAGGCCGCAGTTTTGAGTTTCAGTCTCGTTCGACAAAAATCAAAAATTTCAGATCCTTCAGGTCTTGAGGTTTGCTTAAAAAATCGAAAATCTTTATTTGGCTTTCTATCCAGATGAAACCTCTTGTATTGGATAATTTGAGGGTGCTGATTACAAATCCTGTCGTAGTTTTGAGTTTCAGTCTCGTTCGACAAAAATTTCAGATCTCTCAGATCTTGAGGTTTGTCTAAAAACTCGAAAATCTTTATTTGGCTTTCTATTCAGATGAAACCACTTGTTTTGGATAATTTGAGGGTGCTGATTACAAATCCTGTCGTAGTTTTGAGTTTCAGTCTCGTTCGACAAAAATTTCAGATCTCTCAGATCTTGAGGTTTGTCTAAAAACTCGAAAATCTTTATTTGGCTTTCTATTCAGATGAAACCACTTGTTTTGGATAGCTTGACGGTGCTGATTACAAATCCTGTCCAGTTTCAAAGTCTCAGTCTCGTATGACGAAAATAAAAAATTTCAGGCCTTTCAGATCCTCAGGTTTGCCTAAAAAATCGAAAATATTCGGCTTTCTATTAAGGTTAAACTTCATGTTTTTGGATAATACGTTGGTAGTGATTACAAATCAGGCTGCAGTTTTGAGCTTCAACCTCGTTTGACGGAAATAAAAATTTCAGATGTTTCGGATCCTCAGGCTTGCCTAGAAAATCGAAAATCTTTATTTGGCTTTCAATTCTGATGAAACATCGTGTTTTGGATAATTTGAGGATGCTGAATACAAATCCGGTCGCAGTTTGAACTTCTGAAAGGTCACGACTGTATTTAAAATCCAATGATAACGTTTGCTGATTGAAAAACTTTAGTATACGGCTACACATCTATTCTATAACTCCTCACCTATTTAGATCCACCGCTGTTTTGAGTAACGTCCTTTCAACCCCTAAAATACCATCATAGTACTCTGTATAATATTTACGTACTAGTTGGAGTATAAACAAAAATTGTTCAGGAATTTCACATTGTCCTAGAGTTTGAATTATCTATTTATCTATTTATATTTTACGTTTTATATAACTTAACTCAAACTTTCGAGGACATCGCAAACAAATGCAATGGGTAAAAAAGTATTTTTAGATGTATATACGAGGGCTAGATATTATTTATGTTTACTCTTACAGAGTAAATGTCAGGAATACTGTTACACCACAAATCGTAATACATCAGGTTTACCGTCGGTGAAATACATAGATTATGAGTGATCTGACTAAAGTTTTCTACGCGAAAATCGATCGCAGACTCATGTGTGCCAAGCTTAAGTTTTACTCTGTGTAAGGCTTTCGCGGCCATCGTCCAATGAATTTGTGGTTCTTGGGTTTTTAGGCCTGCGTCGTTTAGCGTTAAAGCTTGACGTTTCGCCACCACGAGTGGATGGCATCTTCAGAAGCTATTTCACTTCGGCGACTTCCAAAATACTGAAGATGCCATCCACTCGTAGTGGCGAAACTTCAAGCTTTAACGCTAAACGACGCCGGCCTAAAAACCCAAGAACCACAAATTCATTAAGTTTTACTGTTTTGATAAGACAGGTTTTATAGTTGTTACTTAAGTGTCTAGGGTATAGCGCGCGGAATTGAAAATCCAAGAAAAGACGTATTCCCGTGTTAGCGAGGAGGCGTGGCCGCCTGTTCCCTTTCTCCAGTATGTGTGTCTAAGATAAGGGAAGATAATTTCAAAAATCCAAAGTTAAGGTCAAAAGGCCCAAATGTAAGGTCCAAAGGTCACTATAAAAATGAATTTCGCATTTCCAAGCTCATGACGTTACCTTTAAATTTACAGTAATGACTCAAAGAGCAAATTGACGAAGAAAGCTTGCGCTTGTGCAGCTATTTAGCCTTTTTTTGATCTCGTGTTTGGTTGTTAAATTACAGGCATTTATAGAATGTATGATTTTTGCATATTAAAAAACTTTTTTGAGAAAATCGAAAATAGTTGTCATTCATTAGGGTCTTAACTATCGCCTTCTGAAATATTATATATGTAGTTTGAAAATAGAGTGTGTTATGCGAGAAATTGTGAGTCCGTGTTTTACATGGCAAATACGTATGTATAAATGAGTGTATCCAGGCCCCTTAACCGGTAGATCTCAGTGTGTGTCGGTTTCTGGACTATTCTCAAACGAGCGTCCCCCCCCCCCTAAATACGTGTGTGCCTCTAGTTACTTTTTCCTTCTATTCAGTTTACTAAAAGTTCTATACTTTATTACTTTGCTACAGAGAACCCACCTTCTATTGTGTTTGATTGAGACACCCTTTAGAATTGAATTGAGTATAACACACAAACGTGTTGGAAAATATAATCCGATTTTCTACCTTCAAAGAATTACGTGATGAGATTTGTGCCGATGGAAATGAAAAGTATTCTCTTCAAACCTTATTTATTGAAACAAGTTATATAATATTCTTACGTAGGCTAATGCACTAATAAGGTTGCCTGAATTGATTTTACCTTTACACCGAATGACCGAATCCCAAATACGCATATAATGGTTGTTTTTAATAACTATGGGCGTCATTCTTGCTTCTAAATAAGGTTGTTAATCACATTATTATAATAACGTCAAATACTTTATACTAGGTGATTATAATAATTTATGACTGCACGAAAATAAAGTATAGCGAGATACTTTACTATAAAAATCTAGGTCAAGTCGAGATTTATGGGTATACAAATTCCATAAAAATGGTTGTCACCCTGTCATGTAACTTCTGAAACATTATTCCAGATCTTTTATCTTTAAAACTTGCAGAGGCAGGCAAAACGTTGGTAAACAGTTTTCTTCCCAACGGAAGTGGTCTTAGTTACGAGCTCGAATTAGAAACCGTATTATATCTAATTTCTAAACAGTGTATACATTATTTAGGTAAATTAAAACAAAACACAATAATCGTTTATTAATTTAGTCGAAATGCCAGATATACGAAGGTTGACCCTATAGTCCACCCAGGATCTAGAAACAATACTCACATGAGAACTTTTATAACCCCTCAGTTCAATACACTTTTTTCCATCGACGCTCCAGTATTTCGTTGGCGTCCTAGAAGAAGTTTTGAACAAATCAAAGCTATAAGATGGAACAAGGGCCCTAGGATTGAACCTTGAGGCACACCCGAGGATATATAGGTGAAATCAGATGTTACGCCTCTCAAATATACGTACACTGAGTTTGATTAATGAGACATTTTTTTATGGTGAGTTCCCGCAAAGGCTGACAGCCTATGACGCTGTAGAAGCGCTGCGAGAGGATAAGTGTCGATGCACGTTAGATTTGAAACGCTACAGGTTGTAGCCGTCGGCAAACATATTCCCCGGCAGCTCATATCACAATGTCGAAGTTCTCCAAAAGAAGGAATGCTGGATTAGGGACCTCGACCTGGTAAGGATGAGCTCGCAGAACCTCTCTAGAGTTCCTCGTTCGGATGGCCTTTGGTGTTATTATCGGGGAGAGCTCACTCGAACATCTTTCGTGATAGAATCTGTAAAACAGGGACACGTCAGCCACCCTTCTTCGATGTTCCAGGCTGTGGAGGTCCTTTGTGAGGTTAGGGGTATTGATTAGTCTATAATTGCTTTCTTCTGGATAGCGTCCAAAAGCTTTAGAGGGTGCTTCGGACCGCATCCCCAGACATGGGAGCAATACTCCAGCGATGGTCGGATCTGTGCCTTGTAGAGCAGCAGTATAGTTGCTCTGGTGTATACAGTTTCCTACAGCGGAACAAAGCTCTAAGCTTCTGGGATGCCGTTTTAGCAATACCGACGACGTAGTCGTGCCAGGACATGTTATTGTTGATGTTGGTCCGCAAAAGCTTGGCGGAAGGTGACTCGACTATTAGGTACCCCTCCATTTCCACAGTTGGTAAGCCAATGTGAGATTTCTTTGTAAGTGTTGTTGCCTGAGTTTTCTGTACGTTTAACCGTACTTTATTTACTAATCCCCACTCGTCAATTGTTTTGATATCTACGTTGATCTGTGAGGCATGCTGCTGTCGCCGACGCACCGTCTTCTGGGATGATAGTGGCTTGCCTGGTTCCATGCACGACACAAATGTACTGTCATCTGCGAATCTGTAGATAGGATTGGATGTTCTTTTCAGCAGCTCGTTCATGTAAAGCAGAAACAGTCTAGCGGATAGGACAGACCCCTGGGAAACACCGGCGTTTATTGAAATTACGTCTGATGAAGAGCCTTCGGCTACAACAGAGGTCGGTCATCCAAAAAGCTATTCGGCCACTGGCGCAGGCAATCGGGCGGCTCTGATGGCCTTGCAAAGTAACCACTATACTTCAAAAAGTGTGTGGAACTGCCATAATACCCTAAAGACACTGGCGAAGACCAACAGGGTAACATTATCTTGGATGCCTAGTCACATATGTAAGCACCAGTTCAGGTTAAGGGAGTTTTAAATAAAAGAAAGCTGAATGAATGACCACACCTTTACTTCAACATTACTTTTACAGTGTATGTTTCAACAGTATACGGTTCTAACCAATAAATCAGTGTGTACTTACTGCTATTCTGAGTTTCAGCCAACAGTATACAATCATTGCACACGCAAGAATACCTTCACCCTCCACGCGTAAACATAAAACAGCTAACAACTCCTCAAACGGTATATACGTCCTGTCATGGCCGACTCTACACTAGACCGGAGCCTTAGATGTGGCAACGTGGCTTAGCTGTCAAATAGTGGCCCTATAGTTTCAGAATAATTATTACATTTTATATGTATTAGAGTTCATCTCGGTTAATAAATTAAGAAAAATACTCTTTAAAACTACTAATACCACTTACATCTGATGTCTGTTTCATCACAGTCAGACACTACAAAATAAAAATAAACGCAATCTGTTTCCTGCTGCCACTTCCACTTCCACTTAAATGAACACTCAATTTACTTTGTAAATTGTCACTTGAGCTAAAAAAAATCACTATTAGGTCACTGTGAAGCCATTCTTGCTAGTCTTGATTTCCCTTTCACTATCAAATCCTTCCGTAGGTATGCCCCAGGCCATGCCCAGATGAGTTCTATTAACTGTATTTTTCTGTGATATTTGGGAAGTCCAGAAAACATTATAGGTACCACATTGTGCTTTAAAATATGTCTTATCCTTTGAAATGTTTGTAAATTATTGACTTTATCCTTATAAATATAACCAGCCCTTCCGAGGCATACCTTTCACCCACTTCTGTTTATGTCCCTTATTCGACGCACAATTGCTAGTGCAACCTGGTACTACACACTTTGCAGGCATCTTTTTATCTTTATAGTTTCATTTGTGCAGGTAAATAAGTAGAAACACATTAAAAATCACCTTGCAACGTTCTTTTTAATCTGGAATAAGGTTATGTTGGGCCATGGTTTGGTAGTCCTCTACGGGGCTGCAACCTGGTACTACACGTTTTGCAGGCATCTTGTTACCTTTATAGTTTCGTTTGTGCAGGTAAATAATTAGAAACACATTAATAATCACCTTTCAACCATATGTTCTGCTCCTGGAAGAATAGAGATGACATAACAACAAATGAAAACTCGGCCCACTGATTCAGTGTTGCCATATTTCATGCTCCGGTCTAGTGAGTAAAGTCGGCCATGGTCCTGTACGACGCATCCAAACAATCTCCTTTCCGGCGCAACGACAACTGTCCCCCGATAGCGATACATACACAAAAGAATAGCTCGCCCAAAGACGTTAGACGTCAGGAATAGACGACTAAATGACCGAACACTTGGATAAACGGTAATAAAGCTAACAGATAGGAGTAGGTGGGAATGAGAGGACTGACAGGTGTGCCAAGGAAGGCGCAAAAGTCCCTCTAATGGGGCCAGAACCAGCATGTGGTATATTATACAACATGGTACGGATAGCTCTCACCAGTTGGGTGTCAAATGAAGACCAGAAGCGCTGAGACAGACTGCTGGGGAATGTTCAGTTTAACAGGGTGCTGAGAGGACCCTTGTGGTCTAGCACCACAGACCCTCCCAGATTGAACCAGAAAGGAACTACAAGAGCTGGTTGGATTATAACTCGGCATCGGATGCTTTAGTAGTAAAATTAGGTAAAAAAAAATTCTCTTTACTTCAAGTTTTTTTCTCGATAACTTTCTTGTATTTTCATATTTCAAAGTTTGTTGACATGCCATCGAGTATATACCGTAGATCCCTCGTAAGTCTCAGTGCCACGCCAAAAGTCGTCTCGCGACTAGCTTGAATTATCTCTTAGAACATTATATTGAGCTTATCAATCAACAACTAACAGTTGACTCATGCTGCATAATCTGAATTAGATTTATTTTAATTTACTACCCTGTTATGATGCCATGGAAATATACACAATGATGTTTATGATTTACAAATATTTACATATTTGTATAATAAAATTATGTAAATTATATAAGCGGGAATATGTTTGCGTTAAATGCTAATAAGTTTCCTTTGAGCTCTGCCTGCAAGTTATTATTTATAATAAATTTATAAATCATAGTGCGGTATCCTGTATAACTACATAATCTTTGTTTTTCGTATACCATTCGCACTTTATATTTATGCAGGATATTCTTTCATTTTTTTAATGTTTGTGTAGTGACTAAATGATTGGTGGATGATTTGGTTGATCGACCAAATCGGTCCAAACTGATGCTGAAAAGATATTTATGGTGGATTCCTCAGAGTAACAACTGAACATAGAGGTAGTAAACAACTAATTCTAATAGGCCAACATCTTTTCTTACGTTGTCATATTGACCACCATATACGGCAATCATAATTGTTTACTATCGTCTTAATTGTATAGTGTCTAGAAATATTCCATTCTACGTTAAAAAAGACGGTATTTTGATGGTTCAGAAATGATTACAGCAAAATCAATAGATATGTTGACCTCTACTGCGTTACTGCATGTTTCTCCATCATAAACGCAAATTCTGTCTTACATAAATTTTGAGGAGCTGGCAACGCCTATATAATTTTCCTGCGATTTGTTGACGGTAACCTCCGACTGTCAAACGTTTGGTTTGTTTGTGCGTCTTTTATGCTTGGTCAGTAAAATCGAATTTGCTATTTGTTGGTAACTGTAATGAAGCTTTACGGACTTGCTGTGCTATATTCGAGTGTAGTTTAACAGTTTTTCGAGATGGGACAGTGCAGAGTAGTGTTTGTAACATGGGTTGCATTGGAAGAATTTTTAGGTTAGTTGGCAATGTTTGGGTCTGAAGTGTCAAAAGATGATGGCTTTGAGCACGCCACGCTGAAGTGGTTTGTTTACTACCTCTATGTTCAGTTGTTACTCTCAGGTGGGTTCCAATCCGGTTAAGGCAAGCTCATGTTTTCTCATCATCATCGTCATAATCAGTTGGCTTTTTTGATATTGAGTACACGGCATTCAATCTGTATCCACAGTATTCAGCTTCAGTAGAGTAGAGTAGAGTAGAGTAACTTTTATTCATGATGCCTATTTACAAGGATATGAAAGGTCAATTAAAATGCACTAAGCTATATAAATATGGATTAAAACAAGTTAAAAATCAAAATTATGTTGTGGGTTATTAGTGGGGCTTCTTATAAAAACTCTGCTAGGCTATAAAAACTATTCTCTATCAACAGATCTTTCACTTTGTTTTTAAACTTTGGAATACTTTGTATCTGTTTTCTTGACGAAGGTAATTTATTATAGATGGTACTGCATAAGTAGAAAGGACTTTTTTATACGTACTTAGGTGAAACTGCGGAATATGAATAGCACCGCAATTCCTGGTGTTGTGCTGGTGGATATTACGATTCAACGTAAAACCATCTATATTTTGTTTGATGATCATAACTGATTCCAATATAATAATAGATGGGAAGGTGAGGATTTTGTTTCTTTTAAAGTGACTGCGACATGATTCTAGTGGACCTAGTCCGAAAATTAATCTCATTAACCGTTTTTGAAGTATAAAAATGCGCTGCCAGTCTGATGCCACACCCCAATACTGAGTCAGGTACTTGAGATGTGGGAAGGCTAGAGCATAATATACTTGCAGTAGATAGCTTCGCTCAACTACATTTTTTAGGTTTCTGATGGCATAATAAGCTGAGTTCAATTTTTTTGCGACAAAGTCGACATGATTGTGCCATAACAGTTTGTCGTCAATATAAAGGCCCAGGAATTTGGTGTCCTTTACTTTTCCTATTTGTACTGAGTTGTTATAAATTTTAATTTCTGATTCCCGGTGATTTGAAATTTTCATAAAGTTTGTCTTGCAGTGTCTCACGGCTAGCATGAGCTGTTATATAGTTTTTAGTAATAATAGTGAGCTGAAGTTCATTTACAAGTTGGTTGTATACCAATGAACGAATCGTATACGATTTCGCATGTGTAAATGGCCATTCGTAGGTCGTATACGTGTCGGTTTCAAAGTTGCGAGAGATCCGAGTACGGCTACGAGTGAAACAGTTTTTTATTAATCGAAGATGGCTGAAAACAAGTTACCGCCTGAGATATTACAATATGAAGTGTTTATGAGACGTGAGAAGTAGGAAATATAAAAATATCCATGCAAGGAACGAAGCATATTCTGCAATAGCAGATATCCTAAACATATCCGTGGAAACAGTGAAGAAAAAAATTAATAATCTACGTTCGACATATAACCAAGAGAAAAAAAAATGGTTGCTTCTCAGAGAACAAGTGGATCGATATATTTTTGTAAATAAAGTTATCAATTTTTATTCCCCATACCGATAGCTGAGAGGAGTATTGTGATCACGAATCCCTGCTCAGCTAATAACTCTGTTAGTAACTATTCTTCAATTCCCACAATGTTCCTTGATTGTGAGGATGTTTTATCCCAAATTCGTCCTTTTTTCTAACGATCTCTTCACATTCTATTTTCTTTTTCACCATTAACATTAATATTCCTGCCATTGCAGCACGCTTCCTTTTACTGGACGCCATATTAACTACACTTCAATCGCATACGATTCTAAACATTAATGTAAATGGTACTCGTACTCCTGTGCGAGTACCTGTATACAATTCACTCGTAAATGTAACTTTAGCTTAAGGCTTATAATGCATCCCTGGTCAAACTTTGAGATGCATTGGAATATGCTCTCCTGTCTTCCCTCCCTCCCTCATTCAGATAGGAGCTCCTGCTTTCACTCAGGGCAGATCAGTCGGAGATTTAACATGCTTAGCTATTTCCTCTGCCTCACTGTACTTCCTGCATAATGGGTTTAGCACATCAATCCTCAGCTTTTTGCAGGTGTGCACTGAACATGCAACGATCAGTTATAAATCCAACCACCTTTCGTAGTTCCTTCCTGCTCGATCTGAGAGCGTCTGCGGTATTAGAACACGGAGAGTCCTCTCAGTATCCTCTTAGACTGAACATCGATCTTCTATTTCTGCTAAGGCTCTGCTGATTATATCTTCTGAGTATAGATTAAATAGCCCATACGCAATCCAGAGAAAAACAGTTCGACTAACCGCCTTGACGCGCCAGCTCCTGCCTCTCTTTTTCGGACGTGCGGTTGATGACCTTTCATTTTTAGCTCTCACTGACCCACTGAAGTCACTGAAGAGAGCTTATGCAGAGCCTCTGTCTGTCCGTGCGTCTCTCCGTCTGTCCGTATACAAAAGATAGCAAAACTACAGGTGCTAGAGAAAAAAATAAATACAGATTCTGAATCAGCATGAAAAAACTAGTCCGGGAAAAATCCGGTTTTTTCAATATCGCTTCCGGTTTAAAAAAATTGAATTAAGTTACTACATGTAACTGACGACGTATTATGTACGGTATATTGATATTCCTGAAGCACAGGCAGCGTGGCCGAGCGGTTAAGACGTTAGGCACCAGTCCGAAAGGGCGTGGGTTCGAATCTCACCGCGGTCACCATTTTTTTCTTTTTTTTTTTAAGATCAAATGTTAAAAATTTGTTGATTACTAGTCCGGGAAAACCCGGTTTTGTCAATATAATAAAAAAAATAAATTTTTATTCCACAGTGAGAGCGCCGTTGGAATTTACACAAGTACTACTTTTTCTAACGGTATCTCACTGGAGCCAGCTCCTCCGAGCCGAGCTAGAATCAATTTTTTAATGAGTTTAGAAGTGGGTTTGGAAATAACAAAGTACATTTTTTTGTGACTGACCATTTTTAATAGGTTGTCATATTTGGGGTTATGCGAAGACTAATATTTTTTTTTTGTAGCTTCAATGGATGCGTGGGAGATAAAGAAGCAATCTACTCGACATAAATTGTAATTGGTACATCCCAAGTACTTCTCTGTTTCAAGAATTCAGATTTGAAATGCTAACAGGATATTGCGTTCAAATGTTCGTGAGAAATATATTTGTTCTTTGATTAGCTTCAATTGAAAACAATTATGACACACATTTAAGTACTAGACTTAATCAGAGTGAATATGGTTGTTTGCATATGTCACTATATGTGGGCTGTTCGATAAATACGGCAAATAATATCCTACGTTTATGTTAAGCTGAATATTTTTTATCCTTTCGAAACCTCGGATCCTTAGTTTCCTTTTTTGAAGGCAAATTACAGCATAAAAGTGATTGACATTCAAAAAAAACTGTCAGAAGATTTTGGGTTTCACCTAGTTTCATTTGTGCAGATATTCTAAAGACTACAATTTTTAACTTCCCCAGCAAAGGATGGGTAAGTCATTAGGATTGGACCATTTTCGCAAATATTACCGAAAACCCCCACCCCAAAAAAAAGTAGAAAATGATCAGAAACCCCTAAAATGCCTGAAAACGAAGTTTGCGCTGTTTCCATATTTTTAGTTTTTTTAATATTGCTGCGCCACCACTGAGACGAATTCTAAAAATCAGATCCTCGCCAAAGTAGTAATACTGTGCCGAAATTTCATTAACATCAATTCAGTAATTTCAACATTATAAAATAAAGAACGATCTAAAACAGTACTCGTATGTATACATCGGAAAATTCTCTTGGTTCCTGTAATATACAAGGCAATGTTCGGATGGACCTAAAAAAGTGTATTATACCGCTAGGTCTTTCTCTCTCAGGTCAGTAGACAGCCTATTATGAGTACAACAAATTTTTCAGCTTTACAACCCCCCACCCCCCAACCACCCCAATTTCACCCCCACCCAAAAAAAAGTAGAAAATGATCAGGAACCCCTAAAACACCTAAAAACGAAGTTTGAGGCATATTTGAAATTTTTCGTTTTTTGCTAATTACTCCACCGCCTATGCACCGATTTTCAAAATTGTAGCAACATTACCTACTACGACCCTACATCATATCACTACCCAAATTTCATCAAAATCTATGCAGCGGTTACTGAGATTAGGAGGCTAGAAAAACGCCAAGACAGACCGACGGATATGAGTGACGTGGATTTTCGTTATGTAGGCATCATAAAACGCCCAAAAAGTATATTATCTCAAAATCGAAAATTTTCGCGATCACGATACTCCCCTCACCTATCGGTGTGGGAACTGAAAAGGGATTTAAATCAAGACAAGAAAGGTTAAAATCATATTATGATTTTTGATTTACATCCAATTTCTTCCCTCAAAAGGATTTAAGATTTAAATACTTTTTTTTAAATTATAATGATTTGTGATTTAAATCTTTTTGAAAAGGATTTGTTTCAGCTCTGTACTCACTGCAGGAAGGATGTTGTTTTTTTTATTATTCTCAGAGGAGTGACAATTTGTTTATCAAATAGCGCTGCCATACAAAAACAAAAAAGGTGGTGCAAAACTTTTAGGTTGAACAAACATCCTTCAATTATAATCTTTGTATATTTCATAATATGGAGTAAGTACCGTTATGTCACAATGCCTAAGATATTTGCAATACATCCAAATTGTACGAGAACAGTGGAAATATAATGTGCTAACTGAATATCTGTATATACATATACGTTCTAAGGTTAATGAAAAAACACTCATCTAATTTACAGCTGTGTTAGATAAATAAACGCTAAAAACATTATCGCTACAACAAATTCCATTAGTTATAAACAGTCAAGGCTAACTACATGAATTCATTTGTATTTACAATATGTATATGGGGGCTATCCAGAAAGGTCTCAAGTTTTATTTTCGTACTGAATGGGTAATGAATTCAAAAGTATATTGAAAAGCAAACTGTCATTTTTTACTTTTGTACATAAATTAGGAGAATTACAGTAAATCTTGAAAGTAATTTGAAAAAAATACTTTTCGTAATAGAAAAAAATTAATAATAAGAATGATAAACCTTTCAGAATAATGTACTACAGCCCCCTTTGCGATTTAAGAATGTTGGGTCTAATGATCGATTATATTTTGAAGGGGAATGAATTGAAAAAATGAATGCATTCCATTTGTCTGTTCTGTGACTTCTATGTGGTAATACTGGTAATCACCGTGAATTAATCCACATTTTTTAAGCAGGCGTTTGGGATATTCCAAGCGAGAGATAAGATCGACCTTGACAGAAATCTTTATTATGTCTAGACAACAAACAAGCATTTTGCTGATGGAGATAGGATTACCAAGAATTTTGCTGCCACACCTCGTAGGTAGATTGTGTGTTTACTGTCGCGAATCACTTCGATGAACACAAAAGATATGCCACAATTTAATGAGTGGCACTGGAAGTCGCATCGGCATAGGCGTACTCCTAGCATTTTTCAAGAGAGAATTTGATTCATTCAGTTGCTTACTTATACAGGATGGGTTGTTTATAGCAGGGCAATATTTTTTTGTATAGGACACTATTACAACTGATTTACGATATTTTTTTTATTTTTAATAATCATTAGTATCACTATTATAATGCTATACGAAATTTAGTAAGCAACTTTTCTGTTCTTTGAAATTTGTAGACAAGGTAGATGTTTCAAAAGGTCTGTTTCGGTCTTCCATTGCCTATATAATTTTAGATTACAACGTTTCGATTGATATGGTATCTTTAATCGTCTTCAGGTAAACTGACGAACATGCGTTCCTTTCATTGCTATTTATTCTCGTCTAGCTGACGTCGTTTTTCGAGGCTTGTTCTGATTGGCTGGTGCGCGCTCTGCTGAGTGCGTGAGTGACGTCGCTTCTTACTGATGATGACGTGGTTGTTCGATGGTCACTGAGTCCCACGTTTGTGTCCAAGTTTGTTCTATCCAATTTTAGTTTTTTATATTTCTTATGAGGGGCTGTCATATTGGTCTAATTTCCACACTAGGCTTGCTGTACATGTTTTTGTTGCTGGCGATATGAGCTGCTACCTTGAATTTCCGGCGATACCATTGAGGTTTGTCGATAACCTTAGCATCTTCCCAAATAATTTTATAGTGCTCGGTCCAAGCGTGATCTGCTATTCCGGACTTTCCTGTCTCTGCTCTTTGTTTCTTGATTTTCATTCCTGGGTTTTGTTTTCGTTAGTAGACTTCGAAGAGTGGTGCTTCTTGAGAATCGTCAAGGTTCTATTCGATCCATCCTGGTTAGTAATATGGTCTGTCTCTGGGATTCTTAAAAGCCGAATGTAAGATCCACATTTCAAAGGCTTCGATTCTATTTATTGACTTGAACTTGAGGGACCAAGTTTCAGCGCCTTTCATTAGTATTGGACATATTTAGCATTTTACCACTTGGAGTCTGAGGTGTAGTGGCGTTTCTCAACGTAAAAGAAAGCTTTATAAAAGTGTTCCGTGTTTTATTTTTTTTTGTTATAGTCCTATCTTCCGTTTAGTGTTGAACCCAAATATTTGAATTCATCTACCCGTTCGATTAGCTGGTTGGCTATGAAATGTTGTTTTCTACTTACAATCATTAATTTAGTTTTTGTTATACTGATCTTTAGTTGATTTGGCCACCATAAAATTTAGGTCTTCCATGTTGTCTGCTATTATTGCACGATTTTTTACCACAGCTCGGTTATTTGGGCAATTTCTGGTCGTACACGGTTTAGCCACAGCATAATAAACAACCAGCATAATATCTCTGAGGATTTCCTATATAAAAATGGTTCCCAAAAAATTTGACCTTGGGAGGGTTTATGGATGATTTTACGGCTGTGAAGTTTGGGTAGAGATGCGAAAATGAAAATATCGATACCGGTACCAACTCGATATTTTCTAGCCAAATAGGCGCGTTTGGTACGTACAGAGCATTTTGTGCAACTGATTACATCCCTCAATAATTATATAATTATTTTCGATACCGATACAAAAGTATCAATACCACTCAAAAAGTATCGATGATAAAAATACTCGATATTAATGCAAAAGTATCGTTAGCATCCCTATAAAAAACCCTCCAAAAGTGGTGATGCGCGTGTAATTTCCGCCACCTTGAGTTATTGTGCTGGTTGTTTACTATGCTGTGGTTTAACTACATAAAAACTCGTGTCCATAAAATTTATCGGAAATTATATAACATCTTTCTCATAATAAGCACAACAAATATGTTTTAAGGAAGACAGTGTAAAATTGCAATATGCTGTTCAACTTTGGCCAAGCGTATCTGACCATGAAATTGTCTTAAGAAATGTCTATCTATATTTACCTTATATTTTTGAGAAATTTACAGAGTCAAATTTACTGAAGGTGGTAGTCTGCAGAAAATCAAATATGTCGGTGGAAATGACTGCTTGACTTCATCGGGATTAACTTAATATCATTTACAGTATAAATATATGTATTAAGAACATTTGGCGCGCCTGATTATATCTGGCCGTATAGTCTCTTCAGTCTGTGGAAAGCAATACGGTCTTTCAACGAAAATCTGCACGCCTGGAATATTTTGACGGCAAATATTGTCTAATAAAATATCATTAAGAAAGTGATTGTTTATCGCTCTCAATACTTCTGATGATATTTAAAGAATCTATAAGTGCGCTCCGGATTTTCCTGAATATGTGTCCGAGTTTTTTGGTCAACAGCTGTTGCATATCTCCTTTTACTTCCCACACCGATAGGTGAGGGGAGTATTGTGATCGCGAAAATTTTCGATTTTGAGATAATATGCTTTTTGGGCGTTTTGTGATGTCTACATAACGAAAATCCACGTCATTCATTTCCGTCGGTCTGTCTGTACGGTTTTTCTAGCCTCTGAATCTCAGTAACGGCTGGATGGCTTGTTATGAAATTTGGGCAGCGATATGCTGTGGTATCGTAGTAGGTAATGTTCCTATAATTTTGAAAATCGGTGCATGGGCGGCGGAGAAAAATTTAAAACATGCCTCAAACTACGTTTTTAGGCGTTTCAGGGGTTCCTGATCATTTTCTACTTTTTTTTGGTAGGGGTGAAATTGGGGTGGTTGGGGGGTGGGGGGTTGTAAAATTGAAAAATTTGTTGCTTTCATAATAGACTGTGTGAATAGACCTGTGAAGGAAGACATAGCGACATAAATAACTTTTTTAGATCCATCCGATCATTGCATTGCCTATTACAGAAACCAAAGGACTTAGAATTTTTTCTGGTGTAAACATACGAGTATTGCTTTAGATCGTTCTATATTATGTAACGAAGAAACTGTTGAATTGATTTTAATTAAATTTTGACACAGTATTACTACCATGGCGAAGATGGAAAATGCGTATGGTTTTTATAAATTGTGCCAGTGGCGGCGCAGAAATAATAAGAAAACTAAAAATATAAAAACAGCTCAAACTTCGTTTTTAAGTGTTTTAGAGGTTCCTGATCATTTTCTGAGTTTTTTTGGGTGGGGGTGAAATTGGGGTGGTTGGGGGGTGGGGGGTTGAAAAACTGAAAAATTTGGTGTATTAATAATACGCTGTCCAAAGACCTGTGAAGGAAGACCTAGCGACATAAATCACCTTTTTAGGTCCATCTGAACATTACCTTGCCTATTACCGAAACTAAGGGATTTTTCTGTATACATACGAGTATTTATTGCTTTAGATTGTTCTGCATTTTGTAACGTGGAAACTATTAAATTGATTCTAATGAAATTTTGACACGTTATTATTACTGTGGTGTGGATGGAAAATGCGTATGCTTGTTAAAAATCGTGTCAGTGGCAGCGTAGCAGTAATCAAAAAACTAAAAATATGAAAACAACTCAAACTTCGCTTTTAGATGTTTTAGGGGTTCCTGATCGTTTTCTACCGTTTTTGAGTGTAGGTGACGTTGGGGTGGTTGGGGGAGGGGTGGGGGGGCAGGTGGTGGGTTGTAAAACTGAAAAGTTTGTATTATTTATAATAGGCTGTTCATTGACCTGCGAAGGGAAGACCTAGCGGCATAAGACAATTTGGGGGGGAGAGGTACTGGCGATGATTTGGTTGCAAGGGGATCTCAGACTAAAGCTCCATGCTATGGGAAAATAATAAACTGGTATCACCGTAATGTGTGGGAAGTACTGAGTCAATCAACTTGACTTCATTTTTTGACTGACATTTTCTGGAAGATTGAATGAATAGCTTCGGTGATTACAGTACAGAGATATCAACTTTTTAAGTTCTGTTGTAAAGATACTTGAAACGTGGGTCGTGACCTACTCTAAAAAAATCGAAAGTCTTTCTTTGGCTTTGTACTAAGATGAAACCTCGTGTTTTGGATAATTTGAGGGTGCTGATTACAAATCCGGTCTCAGTTTTGAGTTTGAGTGTCGTTTGGCGAAAATCAAATATTTTAAATCTTCAGGTTTGTGTTCAATGTTCGGTCCGACCTCTTAATCCAAAGCAGAGTTACAAACTCACAAACAAACATATAGATAAAGCAAATTGAAGCATGTTAAAAATCTAGCATTTCTTCTGTCTTGTTCCAGACTGACAGCGAAGCGGCATGCGAAGAAGCGGCAAGACTCACAGCAGAACAACAGGAAGACGATGACGACGAAGAGTACTGCGACTACCATGACCTACCTCCACCCCCCGACGGGGGGTACGGATGGGTGGTGGTATTCGCCAGCTTCATGTGTAACATGATCGTCGACGGCATAGCGTACACATTTGGTGTATTTCTCGGCGAAATGGTAAGTTTATATAGTAGAAGATCCGAATATAAGCCGACCTTCACCGAACTGGTTAATGGATGAAAAGCATTTTATATTAAATTTAATATGTTAAGAAACATATCGCGAGTGGGTTGGCTGAAAAATTTCAGTCCAGGATATGATTAATTGAATATTGAAAAATTATGTTTTTTCAACATTTCACTGGTTTGGTTAATAGACAAATCACATACCAATCGAAAGTGTGAAGCCCATAGAATATGCAAACGTTAGGTTGGCTATGTTTTTCCCGTCCCAACTATACGGTAGGCAGGTATAAACAGGTAAATCAATAATAGTAATTTGCACCGGTGTGGTTAATGCATAAAACTTATATCAAAATAAAGATAATTTTATTGCAAACACGTCGATATAGGGTTGTCTGCAAAAAATCAGTCTGGAATTCCGGTTGCCGAATTTTAAAGATCAAAATAATGCTGCCAGTGAACACGTGCGCCAGAGAGGTCCGAGCGAATTATCCCGTGTATTAACAAAGTGCGCATGTCATGTGTCCGTGAAATTGAAAAGGATAGCGATACACTCGTAAATGCTGTGCATCATTGTATTGGAACAGTTTGCCTTATTCTTCTGAATTGAAAAAACGTGCTACTACTACTATACTGATTGTTGTTATTTATAAACATTAAATTGTAATAAAAAATGGCTAAAAAGTGTTTTCTATGCAGTTCGGACGATGATGTTCTTGATTTTAACGATGAAACGTATAAAACTGAAATAAAATTTTCGTAAAAAGAAAAATTTTAAATACAGTGGCGTTGAGTTAACCAATGCATCACTCGATTTTGTAGGTTATCATACCACGTGCTACAAAAAAGTGACTGCTTTGGGTAAAAAATATAATGAAGAGTTTAATAACTTTCTTGGTGAGAATACGGTAAGTGCATAATAATTTAACCTTCAAAACTATCTTAGTAAATACATCTTTTAAATTTTTTTAATTGTGAAATAATGACATGGAATATTCATAAATTTCTACATTTTTGATTATGTTTCATTCAAATAAATCATTTCAATTTCACGGACACATGACATGCGCACTCTCTTTCATTCAATGGCCGAGCTACACGCAGCTGCTATGCTGCGTCCTTTGTTACTACACGGGATAGTTCTCAGTGTATATGTATCGTGCGATAGTTCGCTCGGACCTCTCTGGCGCACGTATTCACTGGCAGCAATATTTTGATCTTTAAAATTCGACAATCGGAATTCCAGACTGATTTTTTGCAGACAACCCTATATCGACGTGTTTGCAATAAAATTATCTTTATTTTGATATAAGTTTCATGCATTAACCACACCGGTGCAAATTACTATTATTGATTTACCTGTTTATACCTGCCTACCCGTATATAGTTGGGACGGGAAAAACGTAGCCAACCTAACGTTTGCGTATTCTATGGGCTTCATACTTTCAATTGATATGTGATTTGTCTATTAACCAAACCAGTGGAATGTTAAAAAAATTAATTTTCCAGTAGTTAATTAATCATATCCTGGACTGAAATTTTTCAGCCAATCCACTCGCGATATGTTTTCTAACATATTAAATTTAATATATAATGCTTTTCATCCATTAACCAGTTCGGTGAAGGTCGTCTTATATTCGGATCCTAGACTAATAGGAGTATACTCATGCCGGCTACAAACGTTCCGGCAGGCCTGTCAGTTCGACCTGAACAGTCCGCCTGAAGACCGGTTGCCTGATGGACTGATCACCATCCACACGTTCAGGCGAATCTGAACAATTTACATGACAAGTCGACCGGAATATACACACGCTCAGGCGACCGGACTGTTCAGTTCCAACTGACAGGCCTGCCCACAGAGTTTATTAATTTTCGTATGGCTTACATGCAGCGTACATAACATAGATACAGGTATATAATAACCAATAAGTGATAGCGCAAAGAAAAAAGAAACAAAAATCACAGAAAAAAAATTACACATGAACCTAACTAAATATCAATATCTAAGTTTCAAATCCAGTCAAGAGCTGCATCGTCAGCTTTCATAAGGTCGCTCCAACTTCCCCGATAGGAACGCAGGGGGCATTCGTCCCTAATGTGCCTGATTGTCTGGTTCGGAGCCCCGCAGTCACAGGCCGGAGACTCCGTGGCACCCCACTTGTGAAGTGAGTCCGCGCACCGGCCATGTCCAGTGCGGAACCTGTTCAATTTGACCCACAGCTTTCTGTCGAGTTCAGTGCCAGCAGTGTCATGGTTATACCCTCGGAACCACTTGCGCTCCTCAAAATTTTCAATACGTTGGCAGTTCTGATCCCACAGGTCCCTCACTTCGATATTACTGGCATCCAGCTGTTCTGCTTGCCGCACCGGGGGGTTCCGTGAGCGGAGTCTATTTTGTCGTAGGCTTGGTATGTCTTCCTGTATGGGTAGGTCCAGGTTCTCTTGTAGCTTGTGGTATTCCCTAAGCAGGGCCTCGCTCCTACGAATTGCGGGTGGGTATATGTTGCTCAACAAAGGAAGCCAGTAGGTGGGTGTCGGTCGGATTGCTCCAGTTATCAGGCGCATAGTGTGGTTCAGCTGGACGTCGACCAGATTGGTGTGGCAGCTGTTTAGCCACACCGGGGCACAATATTCGGCTGTAGAAAAGACCAGTGCAATCGCTGATGTGCGCAGTGTATCTGCTGAAGCTCCCCATGTCGTTCCACATAATTTTTGAACAATATTGTTACGCGTCTTTATCTTGGCAGCAGTATTTTTAAGATGTTTTTTGTATGAAAGGGTGCGGTCGAGGCTTAACATCTCTAGAGGGACCCTAATTTGAATATTGGCCAGCCAACATCTATAGCGCTATTGCCACTTCCAGTTTCTTCAAAATCTGGCAGTTTCCGCAGTTTGAACACAAAGTAGTTAACTGGGTATTTAACTATACATTCCAATATACTTGCAATGTAACTGATTTACGTGAAGATAATTTGTATTGATTTAATGAATTCTCAAAAATGGTAAATTTCATAGCGGAATGTCGCAATAACTTCTAATATGTCATAAATCTAGCAACCTACAATCACTGACCTACAATCGGCGGCCCTTAAGCTGTCATGTGGTTGTCACTGTAGTTGTGGTTATTGCGTGTGTCGAGATTTTTGTGATTTTATAGTATATTTGACTGACTTTGTGACTATTTGTGGTGTGAATACTGTGAATTAAATTATTTATGAACAATGTTGTCATAATTGCATGATGAGACAACATAAAAAGTGCATAGTGTAGTAGCGACGAATCGGTGAACACTTCTTATCATAGGTGAGTATAGGTTTTGTTTTAGTTTTCAGTAGCGTAATATATAGGGATAACTGGGAACAAAAGTAACTTCACTCCAGTTTGAGGAATAATAATGGTTGTTTAATGTATATTATGTGCATCTGTGTAGGTTTCCTCCGAATATAGTGATGAGAAACAAGTGGCTTGATGCATTACAGCTGAAAGGTGAAATTTGGGTGGTTGGGGGGTTGTGAAACTCAAAAATTTGTTGTATTCCTAAAGGCTGGCCATTCACCTATGAAATAAAGATCTAGAGTATAAGTAGTACCTTCATGTTAACGATGTCGCTTCACTATACTACCTTGTTTGTTAGATGTTTTACTTTGAATCTTCCACTCTTTTTAATAACTATGCCTCGGCTATGTCGTTGTAGTTTCAAAAAAATATAACAAAAGTAAACTGTTTAGTTTTCAATGACTTCCATGTTGCTTAAATATTATTGTACCTGTTACCGCTGATCTAGTTTATTTATCAATATTGTTGTCCGTTCTTATTACTGCATGTGAATAAATACATACATATTTGTATTCTATACTATTTATTGTTTTTACCTATCGCCCTTATACAGTTTCTTTACCAGGTGGTAAGTACACGCATTACATTCATGTCAATCAACATGAATTTTTGCAAATTCCATTTTTTAGACTATTTGAGGACGTGAAATGCAAAAATGTATGCCACATTTACTTACAGAAAATCTATCTATGCGGATTTTATAGAACTGGATATTACCTAATGCAATTATTATATTTTATTGCTGAAGTAAAAACACGATGCAGCCATTCCAACAGGCTACCTTTCAAAACACTGTTAGATATGTTTTGGAAAACGCTTCTTGGTAATAATAAATTATCAGCTGTTACAATGAAATTATAATAAGAGCAACTCTCTAAGTATAGCTAAATACTAATACAACTTATTGTACCAGTTTGTAACATCACAGTAATAATTGAATCTATTAATGAACATCCAATTTTAATATAAAGTCGCACGCCACTGGTAATGCCCTCAAGCTGTCGAAATTTCCGTTACATGTTGGCTGGTCAGCGACCTGTGCATTTTGTTGTTTACACTCCCTCTATAGATGTTAACTCTGTGGGCCTGCCGGATCGTGTGTAGCCGGCATTAGCTACAGCTCTAAACTACACACAAGTAATAAATGAAACTCAAAATCACACAAAAGTCCCTGCGTGGTTTTTCATTGATGTTCCAGAGTGAAGTGCGTTGAAAATTATATGATTTTTTGCAGGTGGCCTACTACAACGAGTCGAAAGGCAAGACGGCCTGGGTAGGCTCCCTCTTAAGCGGCATGTACCTTAGCGCAGGCCCTCTAGTGTCGGCACTGACGAACAAATTCGGATGCAGGGCTGTGTGTATAGCAGGCAGTATTATTTCCACCTTAGCCTTCATCCTCAGTATTTTCAGCCCAACGGTAAACTGGCTGATGCTCACTTATGGTAGGTCTATCTAGTATTTACAAAAATATGTATAATATCAGTCATCTAAATGTAAAACCCGACAAGTCAACGGAAACAATTTTTACAGAAATCGTTAAAAACCGAATACATGGATGTATTCAGAAAAAAAAGATGAATTAAAATCTGCAAAAATATACAGGGTGTCCCATTTAAATTAAAAAAGTTGACGGTACTTCCGGTTAAACCGGAAGTACATTAATAGCTAACATAATGTCTTCGGATGCACTAGACGTCACTACACTTGCCTGCAAATTTTCAGCAATATCACTCTTTCCGTTCCAAAGTTATTTGCTTGGTTCCATACATTATCCCAACCCTGTACATACAGGGTGAGTTTTTAGTACCGGCTCGGTCGATAACTCCACTACTGTAGAAGATAGCGAAAAAAGTTGTATATAAAAGTTGTAGCCACGGATATGCTACTTACTCGGAAAATATTTAGATGTATACAGGGTGGTCCGTAACTACGTGGTGATGCAAACATGCATTTTTTTAAATGAGACACCCTATATATTATTCCAATTTCAGATTGTACTAGTAATTTCCGTTATTTCAATATAGAGTGTTCTTACATTATACAGGGTATTTCAAAAGTTATGGCCATTTTTATATCCAAATCACGGTCAAATCAACGTACTGTATATCAAAAAGTAATGTATCAAACATTATTTTTTTTACATGAGAAGATTAGAAATATCCTCCAGTTTTAAAATCCGCTATAAAAGAAACCCGTGACGCATATTTGTATACAGGGTGATGTAGAATGCAAAATCTAGATTTACTCTCTTTTTTTAAATGTAACCCCCAATATTTTATTATACCAAAGAATTGCTTTTAATATGCTCTTTCATCTTTGTATAGCACTTGTTATTGCTGCATTTATCAGTTTCTGAGATATTTCGATTTTTCTACAAATTTTAAATATACTTTCTATTTGTTTACTAAGATTTATTTATTTTGAGAAAGTACTATCAAATTTTGTTTTTAATTAACGAACAACTAAAATATAAGGACATAGTAATACTTAATCCAGTCAAAATACTGAATTAACGATATAATATAAGTCAAGTGTGCTGAGGAAACAATTTTATAAACGTCATGCATAATTATCAAGCAGATGTATCAGGTAGGCTATGAAATATCAAACGACACAGTCCAAATAAAACGATCCTTCAGTCTTTCAAACGCATTAGTTTTAGTCTGCCTCCGTTGTGGATATTGCTGTTCATAGTTGATATATTCTAGAGGCAAGTAGACAATTTCTCAAAGATTCTCCTAAACACCCTCAAAAGAAAAATTAATTTTTCAAGCTGGTTTTTCACACAGTACGGAATTATCGAGCAGGTTATGAAAACTGTCAATTTTTCAAAGCACACCTGATAAATCTGCTTGATAATTATGCATGACGCCTACAAAATTGTTTCCTCAGCATACTTGACTTTATTATTTCGATGATTTAGGGTTATGACTTCATCAAATAGTATCACGACCTCATAATTTAGTTGTTCGTTAAATAAAAAACTAATTAGATAGTATTTTCTCAAAATAAATAAATTTCAGTACACAAATAGAAGCTACATTTTAAATTTACCGAAAAATCGAAATATCTCGGAAACTGATGGACGTAGGTACAACAAGTGCTATTCAAAGATGAAAGAGCATATTAAAAGAAATACTTTGAGATAATAAAATATGGGGGGTTACATTTAAAAAAAAAGAGAAAATTTGGATTTTGCATTCTACATCACCCTGTATACGAATATGCGTCGCGGACTTTTTTTATAGCCGATTTTAAAACTAGAGGATATTTTTAATCTCTTCATGTAAAAAAAATTATTTTTGAATTATTACTTTTTGATATACAGTACGTTCATTTGACCGCGATTTGGATATAAAAATGGTCATAACTTTTGAAATACCCTGTATAATGTAACAAAACCCTATATTGAAAGAACGGAAATCATTAGTAGAATTTGAATGTGGAATAATATATAGGGTATCTCATTTAAAAAAATGCATGTTTGCATCACCACGTAGTTATGGATCACCCTGTATAAATCCAAATATTTTCTAAGCAAGGAGCATATCCGTGGCTACAACTCTTATATACAACTTTTTTCGCTATCTTCTACGGTAGTGGAGTTATCGACCGAGCCGGTACTAAAAACTCACCCTGTATAGAAAACTAAACAAACACTGAGCTCGACGACTGAACAGGGGCAGATTTAGGATTTATTCTAGGGAAGGGGCGGACCCAGAAACCCATTCACCTCCGAGTTTCGCCTATTTGCATTGGTTGAAAGCTTTTAACTCTTGGTATGGTATATAAATATAATATGCTTCCTTGTTTCCTTTAGACTTTAGGGGGGGGGGGCGTACGCCCCCCTCTCCCTCCTCTAAATCCGCCACTGCGACTGAAACTATAAACATAATGCTCGTTATTAAAGAGGATACATTTTAAGGCTTACAAGGTTATCTCAAACTCCAAATTTTCTGACGAACAGAATTCTTCATAACAAGCAACGACGTTTTTGGCCACCCATGGTTTTTAAGTTAATAAATAATTGAATGGTCCAATGCAAGAAGTGCCTAAGTCACATATAATTATTTCTGTTATTGATAAAAACGCTTTTAAAGTTTCTATTTCTCTCTAGTAATATTACTTTTTCGGACATTAAGTAAGTAAAAGCTAAGTTTAGTGGTCTACTTTCCTAATCTAAAAAAAATTGAATTTAGACAGCTTTTTCTTTGGGTTTCAAAAAGGTCATGAAAATCTGTACATACTTTAAGATATTTTTATTTTATAATATATGAGAATACAAAATACACTACAAATACAGAAGTTATTCATAAATATCGGTGGCAACTGAAGAAAGTAAATTCACTTCATGGTATTCTCAACGAAAGGATAAAACACGCAACGACCAGAAAATAGGTGCCTTCTGTAATCGACATGTGACTTGCTCCCGTTGCTCGTATTGACTCCTGTTGACATGTCGGCAGTGGCGCTTCTAGGAAGTTTGTCTGGGGGGCGTAGTTACTTTATGGATAATATAGTGGGCGTCGCCAAGGAGAGGGGGGGGGGGAGGGTACAATAAACATCTTGTCAAATGAAGATATAATACGGTAAGAGATGAATATTTACGAAATTAAAATTTTTCAGCCGCAAAGATCACATTAAACATTACACAGGTATTTTCCATTTTTTATTATAAGGAAAATTAACAAAACAAAACACATATCACAAAACCAGACTTATTATAAATAATGTAAACAGAAAAATATATTTAAAGCAATAAACATAAACAGTTAAATTTCAATGCATCTTATTGCATCTTATTTTTAATTAATCAGTTTTGCTCCGCGTTCTGGGGGGGGGGGTAATTACCCCCTCTACCCCCCCCCCCCTTGGAAGCGCCCTTGCATGTCGGAATTTGAAAATAAACACCGCTTGGACTAGTCGAGATCTGCATCTAAGCCTAATTTTCTTCATCAGATACCTTATGCCTAATGTTGGGTTTTATAAGCGAATAATATAGGAAAAGGTCGCACTTTAGATAATGAACGAAATGGAGTAAAAAACTATTTTGAAACATGTGTGACATGTCGGGTTTTGCATTTACCATAGACGACTGATATATTCAAAAATCGATTTTTAAATCCTTTTACACCACACCTCTACATTGTACTGCATGATCCATCTTGTCTTGCTTTGCCATATAAACCATATTAAACGCATTTGAACATTCTTAAGGAAACTTCAATGCTGTAAATGGCCCACCCTTAACAAAGTCAAACTATTTAAGGGGCCTGGGTATACATATGTATTTGCCATGTTGAAATACGGATCCCCATTTCGAACAGAACTCACTTGTTTTTCAAACTACATACACAGTATTTCAGAAGGTGATAGTTAAGACCTTAATGAATGACAACTATTTGCGATTTTCTCAAAAAAGTTTTTTAGTGTGGAAAAAACTGCAATGCAAAATTATACATTCTTCAAATGTCTGTAATTTAACAACCAAACACGATATCAAAAAAGGCCAAAATAGGTGACAAAGCGCAAGCTTTCTTCTTCAATTTGCTTTTTGAATCATTACTGTAAGTTTAAAGGTAACGTCAGGAGCTTGGAAAATGCGAAATTCATTTTTATAGTGACCTTTGGACCTTTTGACCGTACCTTTGAATTTTTGGACTTATCTCCCCTCATCTTAGACACACACACTGGTGAAAGAGAACAGGCGGCCACGCCTCCTCGCTAACACGGGAATACATCTTTTCTTGGATTCTCAATTTCGCGCGCTATACTCTAGACTCTTCCACCATTTTTTCCGTAGGCTTCATCGGTGGTTTAGGATTCGGCCTGATCTACCTGCCAGCCGTCGTATGCGTAGGCTACTATTTCGAAACGAAACGCTCCCTGGCCACAGGCATCGCGGTGTGCGGTTCCGGCGTAGGCACGTTCGCTTTCGCGCCATTGGCCACTTTTCTGCTGGAGCAGTACGACTGGAAAGGGGCCAACTTGATCCTGGCCGGCCTCATTCTCAACTGCGTCATCTTCGGCGCGTTGATGAGGCCTTTGGAGTACCCCAAGGAGAACGGAAAGAAGCCCCTCTTGCTCAGAATGGCGGAAGAAAGACGCATCCAAATGGAACGAGGTTAGTAATCAATGTTTGTTTGCCCCCATTTTTACAAAACATGCGGGTGGCTTGATAAGTCCTTGAGTCTTTGAATGGGGTATTTTCCAACTTGCTAATATTGCCTGTTTAATGGCTGAAATGGATTGCTTGTATCTAATTTGTAATGATGGCACTGTTTGCTCACTTTTTTCTGCCCACGTGGAGTAAAGATAGACTTTCAAAATCATCCCTTTGAAAAGAGATCATTTAAATCTCTTAAACCTCCCGCCTAGGAAATCAACCAATCAAAAGTGATTTTTATGCCGGATGTAGTTAGGATGTGACTATTTTAATTTGAATTGGGCATAGATTCAAGGTTGTCACTTTGTTAATATTTTGCATAGTTTCTCTATAAAGGATGTAAACTTTATTTTATGTTTATTTAGTTTCCCTCTTTTTGTAGACTATAAATGTTATATTGCACAGCTATTCCATTTTTTGCATTGTTATGTAATTGGCGGTTTACTCTGAGAATGTTTCATAGTTACTTTTCACAATTTTACTGGTAATTCGGCAACACTCGTCTTTAACAGCCTGTCACTAGTGTCATGCATACATGACCTCCCCTGGTGTCACGACTGTCTCGGTATCTCATTTAACCAAGATAGATCATGAAATGATGTAAACAAACATCTGTCAATATCAATACGAAGCAGCGGTTAGGTCCGTAGATGGAGAAAAGGAGATCAGATGACAAGGTACAGTCACATTCTAAGGATAGCTCCACAAAAGACTTATTACGTCACGCTTAGATTTATTACGTCACAGCTTTGGCGCGAAATTTTATGTTTGAACTTTGCAGGTGCTTTTAAGCCACTTCGCGTTCACAGTAAAATGTAAAAATGTTAGTTACATGGTTTTTGGGGACGTAACATCAATATTCCGTCATCAAATTTTGTTCGGAAAATACCCCATTCCCCGCGCGATAGCTTAAATGGCAACACCGCTTCCATCAACTGGCATCTGTCAAAAGTGTCAAAAGAATAGTGGAACAATTTAGGCAAGCCACGTCATTTGAACTATGTTTGACATCAGGTATTGAACACAGCCACCGTACATTAACAAAGACAAGTAGGGTCACTCTAACCTCCGCCCCCAATGTGGTCTTTCCAGCTGTGCTCTCGAATACTACGCAAGCTGGCGGATTCTGGCACCCGGCGATCTCGAGCAGTAGCCGAACGCTAACAGCTGTGGTTTACAGGGTCAGTCCGCCTAACACCACCTAACACGCGACACGCTGCACGGGATACAATCAGTCGGATCTACCGGGGTGCGTAAATATGTAGTGTTTGTGTGTTATTGAGCGTTTTGCGCGTATTTCACAAAAAAATTCCGGTGACATGCTCTGTATATGGTCCCATTGGTTTTTTATATTTGTGCCTACTTATTCCCATTGATTTTTAAAATATCTGTTTTTAATATTTTAAATTCATTTTCCAAATTCGTGTTTCCCGGTTCTTAAACTTTTTGTTTATAAATTTTGACTCGGTTTTCAATCATTTCGAGAATTTCTTGATTTATCCAGTCGTTATTTTCACGTATCTGATACGTCTTTTTGAATTCCGAATCTTTTTTAACAAGAAGTGATTAATTCAATTAGTTCCTGAAATGATTGAACTTCTGTAGTTTGAATATTCTTTTCAAATTTTGAGATTAATTTTTTATGATCTATTCAGTTTACTTTTTTCTATATTTTGTCGCAAGTACTTTTATGTTTACACCTAAGGTTGTTGACAACAAATTATGAATGATCAGACTGTTACTGTTACTTTACTGCTTGAATCGTACATTTCAAATTACTACATGTATCTGACAAAACATGATATATAATACTCCTTGAGCTATTTGCCACCCTAGTAGCTGCATCTGCAGTTATTGTGTTGAATGGTTTATTGAATCATAAATTATATTCTATCTATACTATAGAATTCATTTCTATTGACCTCCGTATAAGTAAACTGAACGTCGACCGTTGACGTCGACAATAACCCATAGTCGGATTCCCTGTAAGAAACGAGACCGCACGAAGGGAACCCCTCACATATCGAGGCGGCTCGCATTTGTGAGACTCACATCAAAGTCGGCACGGCGAGTGACCCTACTTGTCTTTGTTAATGTACGGTGACACAGCTAACTTCGTTAATTTCCACAAACATGGAAAACGTGAACTTCAGGTGCGAATTATCTCCTGCTGTTGGCGTTTTGGGTGTGAAGCTGAAACTGAACTGAGTCTCGCGATGTCTTTCCTCCAAATAGTCAAACGGAATTTGAGAACGTTGTTTCTGGACACCCTGTATATCCAACGTGGGCACTCTATGCGACGAAAAACTGTCGCCATGTTTTATAATTTTCACGGTATACCTTGGACTGTTTATCTGTTCTTATCGGTCATCTCAACAAAATTTTCCGCTTGATAATAACCTATTAAACCTCGATTTGCCCAAGCACAGCAAACTTTTCCACCAAAACTGGTGTTTTAATGATTTCCTTTTACAGATATGTACTAAGCTTTTGGAGCTCAGCCAAAAGGGTCGTTAATGCAGAAATATAATTTAAAATGCAGGAGAAGGAATTTTATCTTGCAGTAGTCAGTTTTAAATTTTATGTGCATATGTTAATGATTCACAAAATGTTGCAAAACGCGTGAATAATTTTATTTACAAAGCTCTGAGTGATAATATGTGAAAGTTAGTCCTCTAGGACGTTGGTCAGTTGAAAACAACAAATCACATTTGGTGAAGAAGTCAAAGACCATAAATTACGTGCAAATGTTTATAAACCCGATATGCCTCGTTATTTAACATAAACATATGCTTTTCAGTAGTGATATCCCTAGCACACTGAACATAGACGAGATAATTTCATAAAAATCGAAAACTCCTTCCTTGGTCACAGCCCGAAGTTGGATAAAAATAATTTCAATGGTTGTTAGAAGTTTCAAAAAATGTTCAGTAAAATCTGATCAACTCTAGTCGATCCCGTCAGAGGCTGAAATTTATTTTTGGTTTTTTCAATAATAAAAAATCCCTGCGAGAATCCCCACCTGACCATTCACTGTTGGCTTATATTTGATAGTGCTGTTCCTAGAGTGGCTCCGGGAAACAGTAACAAAGCCTACACAGAACAAAAGGCTAATGACCTCAGATGCTGTTGAAACAAAGCTAAAAAAACCTTCGAAATGAGCTCAATACAAAACTAGGAGCATTGCTCTATTAGGGTGTCCAAAAAATTCAATATTGTATGATGCAAACCAGGAAAAAGTAGTATTCATATCACCAGTATGTGCATCATAGTCAAAAGAAAATCAGTTATTATAAAATCTGTATTTTTATAGGGAGTATAGGAGGTTCATACTTCATGGTACAACTTCCTGATGGTACGTGGGAAAAAAGGCAGAAACAACCCTTGAACATCGATCCAGGAGTACACTCAAGGTAAACATTATATTTTACACCTGAAGGCTCGATGTATGAACTTGAAACTGACGCTGATACAGCATTTGCATTTGAATAAAAAACATGGCATACTTGAAGCAGGAAAACAAGTGAAAAGAAAAGCCGATCATTTAATCTCAATTCAAAAGGAGATGCCAAGCCAGTATTATTGATTATCAATTATTCTTTCAACCAAAAACGCACTACTACTACTAATAGGCACGTAAATTAATATTAATAGTCGATACTCTGTAGATTACCTAGATTAGATAAATTTTTTTTATGGGCATCCTCCCGCAAAGGCGGAAACCCTATGGCGCTGTAGAAGCGCTGCGAGATGATAAGTGTCGGTTCACGTTAGATTTGAAACGCCGCAGGTTGAAACCGCCAGGAAACAAATTCCAAGGCAGTTCATTCCACAGAATCGAAGTTCTCCAAAGGAAGGAATGCTGGAAGAGACTGGTTTATGGAGTAGGGACCTCGACCTGGTAAGGATGTGTTCGCAGAGCCTCTCTAGTGTTCCTCGTTTGGACGGCCTTTGGTGATCTGGGAGAGTTCAGTCGAACATCTTCCGTGATAGAATCTGTAAAACAGGGACAGGTCAGCCACCCTTCTTCGATGTTCCAGGCTGTGGAGGTCCTTTGTGAGGTTAGGCATATCGATTAGGCTAATTGCTCTCTTCTGGATAGTGTCCAGAAGCTTCAGAGAGTGCTTCGGAGCGCATCCCCACACACGGGAGCAACACTCCAGCGATGGTCGGATCTGCGCCTTGTAGACCAGCAGTAGTTGCTCTGGTAAATACAGCTTCCTACAGCGGAACAAAACTCTAAGCTTCTGGAATGCCGTTTTAGCAATATTGACGACGTGGTCGTGCCAGCTCATGTTATTGTTGATATTGATCCCCAAAAGCTTGACGGAAGGAGACTCCACTATGGGGTGAACCACAGTTGGTAAGCCAACGTGAACCTTCTTTGTAAGAGTTATTGCCTGAGTTTTCTGTGCGTTGCACTGTACTTTATTTATTAATCCCCACTCGTCAATTGTTTTGATATCTACGTTGATCTGTGAGGCATGATGCTGTCGCCGACATACCGTCTCCTGCAATGATAGTGACGCACGATATTAATGTACTGTCGTCTGCGGAACTGTGGATTGGATTGGATGTTATTTCCAGCAGCTCGTTGATGTACAGCAGAAACAGTGTAGGGGATAGGACAGATCCCTGAGGAACACCGGCGTTTATTGAAAATACGTCTGATGAACAGCCTTGGGCCTCAACAAACGGAGAGAGAGAGAGCTATTCAGCCACTGGCGCTGGCTAGGTGGTAGTCCATAAGCAGTAAGCTTGGCCAGAAGTCCCTCATGCGACACTCTGTTGAAGGCTTTCGATATGTCAAGTGCAACAACACTAAATATAATATAAGTAACTTGAACAATGTTTCTCACCTTAACAGACTCACGTAATCTACAGATTATGTAATTACTCAGTTTTAATTCAATTTATATATAATATGCGGGTAGGTAGAAATGGATTTCCCACACCCCCTGTCAAAGGAAGTAGATAGATAAGAGATATGTACTTTCATTCATATATATTCTGCCTTCTCACAAATTGAACCGTTGAGGGAAGTCCGACTCTGTCGATATCGTCTACGTCGATAGTCAACTTATTATTTCTTGATCCTTTGTAGCCTGAATCTGGATCAGTTGGCACCAGGAACCCCAATTACACCAATTCCTACCGTGGCTACTTTGCCCACGATCACCGAAGCTAAAGTTACCGACATGAGTGGCAGTTCTGGATCACCAAGCCCCAAAGAAAGCACTGTTGAACTGAAGCCGAAGAATCCTAGATTAGAAATTATACAACAGGTAAAACTTTGTATGATTTCAGTAACATGTAGACGGTATCTCAGGGTTTACAAGTAAAAGTTTACTGCAACTTATTTTATGTGTAACTTCTAGTTCTATAGAAAATACAGTGTCTGTAATATCATAGGATCTTTTTTTATTGACGACGTAAGATGGCTTGATAATATTATGGAAGGCCATAAAAGTGTATAAATATACTATGTTCCAAAATCCCATCAAAGACCTCGATTTGCTCTGTAGCGTTTCAGTATTCACTCAACATCAAACTGTCATCAGAAATCTGTGTTCCGTTATTGCATTTCCGAGGCCATGGATGTCATCGTTTTGCTCGGAAATCAAATTGAGATTTTAGCGACCTTTGTGTCAAGACTGTCAAGAGATATTTTTCACTTGGCAGCTAACAACTTAACCTATTCTGCTTTATTTGTATGCATTGACAGTATTGACATTCTAACGGGTACGACTACTCTGACACTTTGACTGAGAAAACAGCACAGGTTATGTGATATGTCAAAATTGGCAAAAAGATCTTTGTCGTTTCATAAATATTCCAACATCCCTAACATCTGGAATCACGTGACTATCCTCGGAAATTCATCTGCTCACTGGATAGATGGGATTTTGGAACGTAGTATTAGTGAACGAACATCACAGGGTTTATTTGACAGTGACATACAGATATTTGTTGTAAAATAAGCCTTAAGTGGGTGACACACGTACGAACTTAAAGTAGGTACACGGTTTTTAAGTTCGCGAACTTACTCGGCTCGACGTCGGTGACACACGTGAAGCTGAAATCACTCATTTTGATAATTTTCATAAATAACCAAAACTTTTAACAAACGTCAAACACAACAAGCGTTGCGCATCGATGGACTGCCGAAACAAAGTGGTGGCTTGCGGCTCGCAGTACGAGCCGATACAAGCACGAGCAAGATTTCAAACCAGTTGGATCGCCGGTGGTTTGCGCGACGGTTTTAAAGTACGCGTACTTGCTCGTACGTGTATTACCCCTTTTAAAACCAGTTTTACATCAAAGATTTCCTCGCGAATTTATGCATGGATTGATCCATGGTCGTCTTCAAGGTCAAACTGTTGCTGTCATATGATTTAGGTGTGCAACATGCATGACATGCATCATATGATTTTTAAGGTTGGCACTACCGAATTTTACGTCAAACTTGACCACATATTAGAACAGGTTCTGAATCAGTGAAGAAATCTGAGAAGAAATCCATTGACTTATTTAACGTCAAATTCCTGTTTTACACTTGTGACCACGAACTGAATCCACGAATTAAAACCATGGATTTATTGTTGATGTAAAACGGGTATAAGGTCCTGAACAGCCAAACATTTATAATTAGACTCATTTGACTATTTAGGCACACATTAAATGCACCACTTTACTTCATAAATAAAACTTATAAGAAACTGTCCGATAGTGCTCATTGAAACAGAGGAGAATCAGAACTATTACTATTCTTATAAAGTCCCGAATAAAACTATCGCAAAATGTACATCGATACTCGAAGCGAAAATTTAGTTTATTCTACATCGGGTTTTCACAAAACACATAACTGATAATTTGATTAATCCAGGAAGGTCGAATAAGAAGAGATTCTGACAACACTGAGTACAGCCAACCGTCGAAAGTGATGCCAAGAAATGCTTCTCAACCTGCGTTCAGTTCCCATACACAAGGTATACCGAAGAACGGATCAGTGCCTACGTTTGACAGAATAAGGAAGACATCGTTTGGAGAAAGGTATTCATATTTACTTTTATTTCAAATGTTTATTTATTGTCTAATGGTAAGAAAGCAAAATAATTTCAAATAATTGTCAAAACTAGGTACATAATTAATAGCAGGAGTTGTGTCCGAGAATAAGAAAGCTGTCCTAACCTCAATCATATGCCCCTAGGAGACGCCCTCTTATAAAGTGGTGGAAGCTTTGGTTGTGGGCCCCACTTTTACACTGAGGAGACTGTAGTTTCAAAAGGGAATCTGCATAACTGCCATATTTTGTTTAACTCCTCGTTTTCTGGTGGAGATCATCTACATCATCTACAGATTATTTAATTACTCAGTTTTAATTCAATTTATATTTTGATCTTGATCTTACTTATATGTTTTTTGCTAGTGTATGTTTCATGATATAAACATAAAGACGGAGAGCTCGCTACACAGGAAAAGGGTAACTCGATAAAGTACAAACTTTGCCATTTACAGGTTTGGTAGGTATCGACATAGGGATAGGTGGGTCGTCAAAACGCGCTCTGGATGCATAAAGTAAGGGTGGGGGGTTAAACATGCATTTTTTTTCGCATAATTAATGATGAAGCATATCTCTGAAAGTTTGCAATACAAACGGAAATATTATAAAAAAGTAGGGAAAACATTGTCAGAAGTGTAGGCCAAAGAGAAAGAGCTATCAGAGGGCGCTTAAGTTGGGAAACGTTTTGCAACAATTATGTCACTCGGTACATTTCTGACAATTTACATAGACTCATTCTTTGAGTGAAAATAAATAAATTTATCATTATATCTAGAATTTTATATTATTATGAGTTATTTTACATTCGAGGAATATTACATTAGTATTAATATTCGCGATTCATTAGTTAATGTAGGTATTCTATTAAAGTTACTGATAATTATATTTTGTATTAAAGGTATGAATAAAACTTATTTATCTTATAAAAAACTAATGCCTTTTTGACTTCTGACAGTTGACTTGTAGTGTACTGATATATTTAGGGTGACCATTCGTCCGGAAAATCCCGGACATGTCCGGAAATTTGGAGCTAAATTTCGTGTCCGGGCGGAATTACAAAAATCTGTAAAATGTCCGGCATTTGAGCCGCAACCGAAAATAGTTGACACAACATCCAGCAAAATGAACAAATACAGCTAATGTGCAGTCAAAAAATCACAAAAATTGTTAAAATGTCCGGAATTTGAACCCCAATAGAAAATGGTTGGCACAACATACAGCAAAATAAACTCTTAATTCTCTTACAGCCCCCCTCCCCCTCCGGGTTAAGCCAAGCGTCCGGAATTGATATATGAAGTATATGGTGACCCTAGATGTATTGTAAATTATGTTAAATAATCTTCATAACTTGGTGAAACTACATATAACATTCCAGATATAATGATAAGTTATGGTTGAGTGGAGCACCGATGTTATTACTATCGATAATATCGCCGACATTCTTCCACTTAGCCTTCTGACTATTTGTAATTAGTTTCATTTTGGCTTATAGAAAAAGTATGTAAATTTCAGAAGTGTGTAACATGGTTGTGCAACATTTTTCGCAACTGGCCCACAAAGCCCCCTCTGATGGCGAAAAATTGTACTTTACCGAGGGACCCTTTGCCTACGTAGCGAGCTCTTAAACTAAAAATTTATAATTAAAATAACACGTTTTTTTATTGTAGATTCAAACCTACCCTTGGTCCTATTAAGTCGTCTTCTAGAAATACTGTGAACGCTTCTAATGGTGATATGAGAAGAAAGAGGAACGAATCAACGGGGTCATTCTTGAGCCGGAACAATAACAGTGAGGTTAGTGATTATTTGTATAGGATGAAAAGCAAAACATAATGAGAAAAATACACGTCAAAAAAAAATTAACTGCGCCTACACTTAACACCGATATAAAAAGTTAAGTTAGCCCTTTTATAATTTTTGAAATTATAGTCCAATCCCAAATGAAATTAAAATAAGGCAACTTGATCTACTCTCGTTTTCTTTTCTCATGTTATTGTTTGTGACATTATGACTCAATTTTATCAATATGCTCATTTTAACATAGACTTTGACCATTGATTAACACATTTATACACGATAGTCAATGCTTTGACCAATCAGAGCAGCTCCTTCAAGAACATGCACCTGTCAAAGTAGTCTGAAAATAATTGATTTCTCTTGAAGTTTACCTCAAAAAGGTCAAAAATGACATACTTCATATACAATCGACCATTGTGAACCATCTAGTATCTTTTCCAGTCTGATTTTCCATCCTAAATGGGTAAAAAATTGCATTTTCTTGTTTAACAAAAGGTTTAGTAATTGCTAATCTCAACCAATGAGATTCCAGAGAAGCGGTACATTTGATCACTGGATCACATTATTTGGATTAAACAATAATTTACTATCGATAATAATTATAAATACATGCAATATATCTTTGTTTTATAGTAAAAAGATGTAAAAATAGCATTTCGTTACGTTTTAAAAGTCAAACACACGACTTAACCGTTAGCCAAGCTGTTTCCCCAAGCGTGCATGTGCATTACTGGTTGCCTATCCAGAAAGGCAAAGCTCGCTTCTTCGCTAGCTGCGTATAACTTTATTTTATTTACAATGTGTACGCTGCACCTTTACATCCTCTGTGAATATTTCTATAAGAAGGTCTATAACAAACATGCATCCAGTAAATTAAAGATTGATTCTTCATAAAAGTATGTATCTTTCTATAATCCATCTGATTGACGGAGGTGGGATTTGTAATTATTAAATACATATCGCAGTATGCAGTTAGTAATTATACAATAATTATAATGTAAACAAGAAAAATCTGGCATTAATTTGCAAATCAATCGCTTTGTTCTGATATTCTGCTATGATTTTGATCCATGATGCACGATTAATTTCTAAAATATTTTTGACAAAAGTGTCATCCAGCTTTGACGTTTTGTTTTCAGTATTGATAAAATACTATTGGATGATACTTTTGCTAAATAACATCCAATAGAAAAACCTTTGTTAAAATATGCGTGTTGATAAAATCGGGTCATGTGTTATAAATTAAAGATAAATGGCTTAATATACTTTTTTAAGGTCGACATGGAGAGCTTAGCCTACACTTCAAAGCTATCCATAGCCTCGAGAAAAGAAAAAACCCATATGGTAAGGCCGATGTCTAGAAAGGATATATTTTACTCCGGAAGTATCGTCAATCTTCCTGAGTTCCACAAGTCTCAGAAAAGTCTGACGAATTATAGACAGAGTATTATGAGCATACCTCAAATGCGGACATTGGAAGATGAAGGAACTCGTAAGTGCACTAACGTATTTTTTGATAGTTGCGTCCAGGTTAAAGAAATACATAATAAATTAATAAGTATCAATTCATATACAATATTATAAGACAATTTTCATTTATAGAATCATAAATAATGTCATGATGCCCTTTTTTTTCTCAGTAGTTCAAAATAAAAATTAATTTTTCAATCGAGTATCGAGGACGCACGACAGCTACCGAACAAAACCGAGAGCGCGTGTGACGTCATAATAACAGTTCTTGCATCTAGCAGGCTACATTGTTACTATATTTGGAAGCTTGCTTATCTGCTAGATCTGCTCATCTATTAGATTTTAAAGATTCACTTTCTTACTGTATTCGAAAATGTATTAAATAGACACTATTTTTTGTAGCCGGTGATATTTGTCCTTGTCTGGTGTTGCCAGAAAGCTTCAAGTCTGCCTTAGCTCAGATGCTGGATGTGAGCCTTCTAAAGAATCCTGTTTTTATGGCCATTGGAATTTCGAATCTTTTCGGAATGGCCGGATTATACGTCCCTTTTGTATATCTAGTGGATTTTGCGAAAACCAAAGTAAGTATTAACTAATCTAGAGTGTATTCAAATCCGCCGTGTAGTGGCTGTATACAATAACACGGGCTCGGCGGCTGGCCTGTGGATGTCGGTCGCCAGAGCCGTATTCAAAATAGCAGTCATAGAGTCCATAGTATCGGATGTGGAGTAGCATTTATGAATCATATTAGTTCCATTACAGCTGTATTAATATAATTATTTTAGATTTTATATATTATTCTTACCTTAGGAACCTTCATTTTGGGGGTCAATTTGAGAAGGGGTCAATACTTCAGTCAATTATATTCTCCCTATCGATGACAATACTTTTCCTTCCTCGTTTCCCAAATACGTAGTTAAGCTTCTTGAATAGCTTATAAAACGCGGTCCGCTTAAAATTGGCAAGTCATTATCGTCATTCAACCTCCTTCAGGACTTTGTCAATAGTCGGAAGTTCATTTTGGAAAAAGAACTGATGCACCTTTCTCCTAATTGCACTTCTATCGCCATGGTCCACAAGGTCAATGCAACGTTTGCGATTCTGCTTAGTTAAAGGTGCAGCAAAAGAGTGTCTGGTTCTGTATTCTCGCACCACTTTATAGGCACTCCGTTTGCAAATACCTATTTTGAGTGCAAGCTCTTCCACATTATTGTCAGCAGCAGTTGTTAATGATTTTTTCTGAGTTTCGTATTTATATACGTTTAATGTTACCTTTACCTCCTTAAGCCTCACGTCAAAATGGCTCTTTTTTGACCTCTTCCTTGGTGGACTCAAATCCTGACTTGTAGCCACATCCATGGGTTCATCTACAGTGTCTGTGCTACTAAGCCTCTTCCTTGGTAGACTTAAATCCTGTCTTGTAGCCACATCCATGGATTCATCTGCAGTGTCTGTACTACTAGACATCATTCAATATCTCCTTCAAGTTATCGGGGAATAACACAAACACCACTAATAGCTATTGAAACAACAGTACAACACAGATAACACTAAAATTCGCACAAAAACACGGCAGGTATGCGATGATAAAAACACGATGTACGCACGGGGCAACTGAATAAAATACAACTCTGTACTCTGTTGAACGACCCAGACGGGCGGCAGAGCGGCAAGCCTCCAAGGTGTTTATTGCCTTTCGGCCAATCGCAATGAATGCCGCCTTACTCGGGCGTGGTCTCCTGTTTGTTTACAATCTTCTGCACCTTTAATTTGAATACGGTATAATGTATTCTTCCCAAATGTCTCAATATTTTAATATATCAGTCGTCTAACTGCAAAATTGCATGAATGAGGGGTCTAGAATCAGAATCCGCTATCTCCAAAATCTTGAATTTCTCAGGAAATAAGAAAAACGTGTAAGTCAATTTATTTTAGTGTTCCTGGGTTTCTTGCTTTATGTAACTACTATGTAGCATATTAACGATTCTATACCTGAAGGATTAACCTAAGTGTCAGTGGATTTGGCTGTTATTTAACTTTTTTTAATGGAGATAGCGGATTTTGATGAAAAAGTTTGGACATAGCACGTTTTGAAGACAAGCGTGATGAATATGCGGATTTTCGTGCTATGTTTATTCTCTTAAAACAGGACTTAATGTTTGTACTTTTTATTAGCAACTTTTGAAACAACAAACTGATAGTCTGGTAAACATTTAAAAAAAGATCAACAAAAAAAACATTAGATTATTAGAATAATGGGTGCACATTGAGACGTGCCTAGCATATTCTTCCATTTTTTATACATTTATTTAGTCTAAAAGCAGCAAACGTCTAGAAAAACCAACGAAATACGTTGAGGAGCATCAGTACAGTAAACACTGTTTTAGACAGCTCTCAGCCACGCATGCGCGGATTACCTGAACAGCATTGGCTGATGTGGAGATAGCGTATTCTGATTTCACTACTCTAATGGACTCACCGGGTTTTGAAATTAACTGCTATGTTCCGTATACTCTTAGAAGGAGATTTAGCAGAATTTGCTTCCAAATACATTTATTTTTCGACTCCAATGAAAATTAACTACCGGGGACATGCAAAAGGTAAATTAGGACAAAAAGTGGAGTTAGCGGGTTTTGATTCTAGACCCCTCAAATATACAGTTTTTATGCTTTTTTTAATCAGTGAGTAAGCATTGTTTTTCCAATCCTCGTTTTTTTAATTCATATTTTGGTTTGCTCCGAATCTTGCGCCTAATACTTTTTTGTTTTTGGTTCTAGGGAATTGATTCTGGCAGCGCTTCGTTCCTAATCTCTATAATTGGGATCACGAACACTGTGGGCAGAGTAGCCTGCGGTTATTTTGCAGATTTCCCCCAAGTCAATTCGCTGTTAGTGAACAATATTTGCCTGGTGGTTTCTACCATCTCCGTCACTTTGACGCCGTTTTGTAATAGCTACTCCACTTACATCGTTATGGCTGTCTTCTTCGGCTTCGCGATATGTAAGTTACTCCAAATATTCTTATGTATGGAATATAGCATACAGCACAGCATAGTAAACAACCAGCACAATATCTCTGAGGATTTCCTATATAAAAATGGTTCCCACAAAGTTTGACCTTGAGATGATTTATGGATGATTTTACGGCTGTGAAGTTTGGGTAGAGATGCGAAAATGAAAATATCGATACCGGTACCAACTCGATATTTTTTAGCCAAGTAGGCGCGTTTGGTTCCCACAGAGAATTTTGTGCAATTGATTACACCCCTCTATAATTATATAATTATTTTCGATACCGATACCCCTACAAAAAAATCATCCAAAAGTGAGGGCCCGCGTGTAATTGCCGCCAACCTGAGTTATTGTGCTGGTTGTTTAATATGCTGTGGCATATAGTGTGGCCCGTTAATTTGCCACCCATCTTATCTCTGAAATTATAAAAAAATAAAAATCGCCATGACACGATGATTTGTATTTCGAGGGGGAACTCTTCCACCAAATAAGTCATCATTGTGCCATCAACCCTCTCACCTCCAGCAACCTGTACATCAAAATCTTAAATGAGACCAGCATACTTGTGACATATCATTTCGAAGGGAATTCATTGACAAATACAACTGTGTGATAAGGTTGAAGATTGATTCACTATTATGGAAGTTAATAAAAATATAGTGATTATCAAAATAATTTATTATTTTTATTACCTGAAATATTATCGTCACAAAGGTTCCAAAAAAGAGTAATTTTGTTTCATACAGACCTAGAGGCGTTATTCAAAATGTCTCACCACTGACATCCAAGTAAATTATCGTCGTTCTCAAGTAGGTGAGTGATTGTGGGGTTTACGGTTATTTCGAGATGATCAAAATAGTTTTTTATTAGTTAGTAGGAAAGGATCGTCGGATATTGGGATAATAAAGTACTGCAGAGGTTTCTTTTCTCAAAAAGCCGATGTTTCGGCGTTTATTTTACGCCTTCTTCAGGGCTATCAAGCACACCCCTACAGCACCAAAGTACGACATGCCCCTTTGGGTGAAACAACAAAAAAGCAGCAAATAATAAAGTTTAGATTTAAAAGATTTATTATCCTTTTTAAACATCTGGAATGTTTTTTGTAGTAAATAGTAAAAAAGCTGGGGTAGGATTTACTTTCTATTTATTTATTAGTTTGCACAACAGGCCATGAAGGCCTAGGGCAGAAATGATTACAGTCTGATCTTATACCGCTAAAATTTTAAAATTGTCTTTGGATACTTTTACCATCTATTTCTGAGTATATCCTGCACTATTCCACGCTACCTATTTGTCAGCCGTCTTCTTTTTCCAGTGTTTAATATTAAATTTCTTTAAATCATCTTCTGTCCTTTTCAGCCATCTCTCCCTTGGTCTACCCTTCCTTTTTTTTTCCTATTGGTCTCCGGTTGAGAACTAATTTTGCCATTCTTGTCCCATTCAGCCTCTCCACATGTCCCAGCCACCTTATTCTCTGCGCTTTGATGGCTGCTATAATATTGGGGTTCTCATACATGTCACCCATAATATTTTTCAGGACTCCATACTTCTGGTTTCCTTTGATGATCCTTGCCTGTTTTTCTTGTTTCTTCTGTCCCTTTTGCTCTATGATTACCCCTAGGTACATAAATTCCGTAGTCCTGTCAAAAGTATATTTCATGTTGTTGGCCGTAAAAGTTACGTCCGGTTGATCATCGGAAGTTTTTTCCATTTGCCCCATGACCATATATTTTGTCTGACTTTGATTTATCTCCATCCCAAATCTCCTTGCTTCCGCAGCTAGCCTTTCCTTAATTTTCTCTAGTTCTATTAAGTAGTATTAAAATAGTTTTTTTGTTGCGAAGACATTTTGAATATCGCCTGTACGTCTGTATGGAGCAAAATTGCTCCCATTTGGAACCTTCCTTACGATAATATTCTAAGTGATGATAATAATGCTTCATTTTGATAATAACCACATTTTTTATGTTAATAAATAGATGTTAATCCATAATCAATCAATTTTCAATCGGATTCTTCTGTTGTATTTGTCAATGAATTCCCATCAAAACGATGTCTCACAAGTATCTGGTCTCATTTAAGATTTTGAAGTGGAGGCGGTGGCACAATGGTGACGAAATCGGTGGAAGAGAGTATGTGGGTGCCAAATTTTAGCTGGGACACACACTGTATATGTATCTCAGTATATTATGATTGTATAATTTTTTTATATAAAAGTTGTTTAAGATCAGAGCTGAAACTTTTCGGATGATTAGATCTTTTTTTGGTTTAAATCTTTTTTTCGATTTAAATGATAACAAAAGGATTTAAATCAAGACAAGACTGGTTAAAATGATATTCTGATTTTTGATTTAAATCAATGTCTTCCCTCAAAAGGATTTAAGGTTTAAATACCTTTTAAAATTATAACGATTTGTGATGTATGATTCAAATCTTTTTAAAAAGGATTTATTTCAACTCTGTTTAAGATTGTGTTTCCTACAATTCGGCAATATTCAGTTTTATGATATTGTATCATTTTGTTTAAGCTGGATACATCTCGTTGACTTCGATCATCTTGGTGGATCTGTTGGGGTTGGATAAACTCACCAACGCTTTCGGCCTTCTGATATTATTTAGAGGTGCTGCAGCTATTGTAGGATCTCCTCTCGCAGGTAATAATAATAATTATCAACGACAATCAAGAGGACGGCCCTTAGCCTTAAGCTTAATTCAGATACACACGATATCCCACGATACGACGGTACGAAACTGTTTCTATTAGTTGAAATATTTAAAATGATGTCGAATCAAAATATTTCAACAAATAGGAACAGTTTCGTTCCGTCGTATCGTCGGATGTCGTGTGCATCTGAATTAAGCTTTACTCTGTAGTTTCTATACGATTATACATTGCACAATCCATATTTTTTATTCGAAATACTCATATAACCACATCTCTACTAACAAATAAATTTCTTCGTTTTTACGTAGGTGCCATATATGATGCAACTAAATCTTACGACATCCCTTTCTATGTGGCTGGAGCGTTTTTCTTTGTCTCTGCCGTAACAAGCTTTGCGGCACCAGGTCTGAAGAGGTGGGCACCCCAAGAAGAAGCCCCTCTAGGAGAAGGAGACGCTTTGGCGCCTATCGATGAGGATGACGAAGAAGATGAACCCATCACGATGGGACAGGTATGCAATTTTAGAGCGAAGCACAGTTATAAAAAAAAAGTAGGAAAGAATTTACTTGAGTAAATTCAAACGGCGCTCTCACTGTGGAATTTGTTGGTATACTTACTTACTTCTGTGTCATCGGCATCGACTACTTTGGTCATTAGAAAATTTATTTTTTATTATATTGGCAAAACTGGATTTTTCTCGGACTAGTAATCAACAAATTTAAAATTTAATCTTAAAAAAAGAAAGAAAAAAAACTTGTTGACTGCGGTGAGATTCGAACCCACGCCCTTTCGTACTGGTGCCTAGCGTCTTAACCGCTCGGTCACGCTGCCTGTGCTTCAGGAGTATCAATACACCGTACATGATACATCGTCAGTTACCTGTCGTAATATAATTCTTTTTAGCGATATTGACAAAACCGGATTTTTCCCGGACTAGTTGTTTTATGCTGATTCCGAATCTATATTTAGTTTATCTCTAGCACCTGTAGTTTTGGCTATCTTTTGTATAAGGACAGACGGACGGGCGGACAGACAGAGGCTCTGCATGAGCTGTCTTCAGTGAGTCGGTGAGAGCTAAAATCCACTGACCCCACTGCTTAACACGGAAAGGTGGATTACTTTTGAGAATCTCGAAAAGCAAGGAGACAAACTCTGGCCACGTTGGTAGCCGGATATCACACCTTGGGATTTTTTTCTATATCCCCAATCTAGAGTTTACAATAATAATGCTTGAACAGTTCAACTAGTACAAAAAACATATCTGTCGTGGTATTTTTTTAGGGTTAGGTCAATTAGAAACAAAAACTTGTTGTTACTCTTTATGCAGCGTTTCGACTCTAATGTATAGTAATCTTCAGGCATCAGACTATACATTACAAACGTTGCAATAAAGAGCAACAGGAAGTTTTTTGTTTTTAATTAACCTAACCCTAAAAAATGCCACGCCATACCTTACTATTATAGGTCAGAATCGCTTTACCACAAAAAACATATCATCTACTAGCCCATGGCCGACTCTACACTAGGCCAGAGCCTTATATGTGGCTTTAACGTTGAGGTTTGCCAATTTAAAAACGGCAATTGCATTGAGTGCAAACGACTTCTTAATACAGCTATAATAATCGTCGCAATTTTTCCAATTTTTTTTTTAAAACTATGCTATCATGGCGTCTTCCACTAACAGGTCAGGAAACAAACAACATATAATTGTAAATTACAAACACACAGAAACGACCTTTACATATTAAAATTTAAACCCGAAAGTATTATGAAAACCGTGGTTTGAAAACATACATTTTGCCAAGATTTTCTCATCTTTATTTTTTTAACTGTCATCCATTCAATTTAGAACTGAATATTTTCCAGTGGACATCTTATTGTTACAAGTCTTTAGTCCGATTGGGCAAGGAAACACTTGGTACGGATTTCACTATTTATTTTCTCTAACTATGTACACTACGCCTAGCCTAATACATAACAGTCAAATTTATCTAAAGTCACTACACTAATTTATATTGGTCCCTAACTTCACTAATTTATGTCACAGTTCATTTATATCGCGCGCGCCACTGGAACGTCGCGGACTACTGCACTGCACTGACGGTTGACTCTTAACCATCGAGGTAGAATCCCAAGCAGACGCTATAACGTTCAATTTCGCATAACAAAAACGGTAGCAGGAGGCGTGGCTAAGTGTGGTAACAATATGGACGCCTCGCCAGAGCCGGATTACTTTCTTATGTAAATAATTTTGAAAATTCATTACAATGATGATTTAAATATGAAGTATTGGATTGATTTTTCACTCTAATGCGAAATGCGAAATTCATAGTTAAGTACATATATGAAAAAAAAACAGGCTTTGTAGAGACGACATTCATCATCAATTGAATAATACAACTGTACTATTGCTGCGATACGTTACACTTTATTGAGATAAAGATTAGAAATGCGGTCCTGTACATTGTTATTTTTTTGCATTCATACCTATGAATTGTAATTCCTGTCGATTTCTTCTGATCCATGCCATCTCTTCTAGAGCAACTACGATGAGCACATGAAACCATTATTTCCTTTATGAATTCACTAGAATATTACTTAAAAATAACTAAAAATCTCGGTAAAAACACTCAAAAAAAGCAAACACGAAATTGTCAAAGAAACGTAAGCTGTTTGACGTAAGTATCGAATCAATATGGCCAACTTGCGCCTGCTTTCAGCCACGTTATGGCGCCTCTATGGGATTCTACCTCGATGCTCTTAACTAACTCCCTTGCCGTTCGATGCGCCTATCTATATATCGTACGGAACCCGGCTCTCGAAAGATCTCGGCGTCCAGACAATTCCGTCCACTTCCCCTCGCGCTCGAGCGACTTCTCCGCGTTCTCGGCCGCTTTTCTGGAAAAAGACAGGGCCGGACTGGCACATTATATTATCTCTTTTTGCAGGGTGCGCATCTAGTACCGAGAATCACAGAAACAGCGTCAAGTCCAGTATCGGATAAGGAAGAAATTCAGCAAAAAGAATCTGTGTTATAGGAAGTTTTACGAAGATCTTCACCATGAAATGGAAGAAGAGGCAATTTGAACTGTTGAAAAACAAAATATTTTAATTAGTTCAGGTTAAAGTGAAGAATAACATGAAATGTAATACAGGCAAAAAGAATGCATGAAACAAGCAAAGTAGGATGGATGGTTTATTAATGTTTTATTTTTGAAACAAAAGTCATGTTTTTCAAACAAAGATGCTACTGCTTTTTTATTGGCCTTGTTATTATTGCACAAAATCTCTTTTTTGGATTGAATATTATGATTGTAATTTCTTACTACGTATATACATTTTATTTTACAAAAGGGTGGTGAACATGTCTCTATTACTATTTATTACTCCTAAAACAGTATTATTGGTTTAGGAAAATACTGAGGTTTTGTAAGATGTAATATTGCTCTTTTTGTCCAATCTGATGGTCTCTACAAATCCTGCTATGTATTGACAATACATATTTCTGTGATTGAAATTATATATCCTTCAAATGTGAGAATTCTTGTCAAAAACAGTATCCATATGGACATCACAGTTTCGTCATCTCAAAAAATTATCCTGTTTTGATATTAAGTTATTATGAGATGATAAGGCAAACCTTTACTATACACACTATAACTTAATAATGGCGCTTTGAACGACTACATTGTATCAAATTAAGATCTTTTCACGAAACATAGAATGTTGCATTGGTGATAAGTGATGTTCTAGAGGTGCTTGTGCTGTTCAGCCGGGATCGATGCGCTCCGCCGCTGTGACGTCAGCATGCTTTAATGCTTTGAGTTTCGCCAACACGAGTAGATGGGATCCTCAGAAGATGTTACCTGTTCGGCAACTCTAGAGAAACTATTGTTGAGGACCGAATAGATAACAACTTTAAATAATGTTAAGCAACGAAGCATACTGATGTCATTGGGACCAAACGTAAGACCAAAATGAGAATCAGTAATGTATCAGTTATCCTAGGAAGCCCCAATATTACCTGTCTTATTAGAAGATAATGCCAACGTCAAGGCCACATGACAAAAACACATCTTGTTCGTGCTAAAACCAAAAGCTGCCAACCTGTAACAGCTAATCAATAATAAGTATAATTTAGTCAAAAATAGTACTTTTTGGCTGTTTCACCACCCCATACTCATTTCGTTGGATTTATTACATATAAATTTAATCTCAGCTCAGGACAATTTTCACGCGAATTTCTCTTACACAGTACAACACAACCCCAAGCAAACATACAGGATGTCTCAGAAATAATTATGATCATTTGAGTCATCCTAGATGTGAGTAGAATATACAGAGTGGAGGCGGTAAATAAAAAAAGGAAACTAATTTTTTGTCTATTTACCTTTCCACCATTTGTTTTTTCATCATTACTTCTTTTGTAAAGTAAATTGGCAAAAACAATGTGGTAGGTTTCCTACACGCTGTATATACTCCGCAGTTGTACTGTGATCAAATGATTTGGAAGCAACTATGATGTGATGTTGCTTTTGACATCATTTAGCCTTACAAATATTTCTAAGTAGGTTAGGCGGAAAAATGTAAAATATGTATTAAAAACGTTTAAATAAATATACAAAAATGATCTCAGTTCTAAGATTATTTTATTTGTTGCCTAAAATCCTAAAAAAATATGATATGCGATCTGTTAGCTATAGTTTTATCTGTCAAAGTTTGCCAGAATAAGCTCTGGAAGATCGTGTGGAATTAACGTTCTGAAATTTAGTCGAACTTCGATTGAAAGGTGCCATAAATTTGAGTCATACAGCATCACGTCGTCTTCAGGATTGGTAACCCAACCATCAGGTGTTGTCACTATATGAAGAGGCATGGTATTTAAATTTGAAATACGTATTTAGGAATTTATAAAATGTGCTTTTAGTATCAAGGTATATTGAACAAAACAAAAACATAACCCAACTATTTTTGAATTTTGACAGAAAACTACCCCCTCCACTTTAACTGAGGATCCTCACTTCTAAATGAGGATGACCGCAGGGTTCTGCAGTTGCGGTAAGGGGGGAGGTAAGAATCTCACTTCGACTAAACTGAGGGTGGGCAAATCGAACGCGCATCAAATTGAGTGAGCTACAAGTGAAGTGAGTTTTTCTGAGATTTGGTACAAAACGAAAGCAGCATTTATTTCGTAGGCTAATGCATACTATAAGTTATCACTCTATATTTTCTTCCGTCTGTCATACCTTTGTTTTAATTGTTTTGTGGTGGTGGTGCCATCTATAAAATGACGTGTAGCTGACATAAAATGAATATAACCTTAAAATGAACCCTTTTTGACAGAGCAAGTTTTACGTAAAAGGCAAAAATACTATTTTGTGGAATAGAATTTAAAATGGCAATGAATATATTAAGGAAAATTGTGAGTACATTCTTTTCTTTATAAGAGCATGGATATTAAATGGGATTTAAACTTTTTCAAATCAGTGACTGAATAAAAGGTCGATAAACCCGAAACTTTTGGTTTAATGCACGATTAAAGGTAATGTAATAACAGACTTTACAAAAAACCATGGGTTCCTATTTGAAATATCTATTTTCGGGTGACCTAAAGAGCAAAATTTTGGATAAGCTTTCCAAATTCATCCAACCGAGTGCCCCTAATCCTACCGGAATAAGAAAAACCGTCGTAAGTAGATTACATAACACAAAATTTATAAGGAAGATATAAGGTTAGAATCACATGCTTTTTGGGCTGGAAGTTTTTTATTTTTAGATTAGACTATCCTAGCAAACCGCGCAATATTCGAATGAAGTTTTTATTCAGTTCATTATGCTCAAGAAATAAAAATCATTGGGCTTGAATTTCTTAGTTATAGCACATTAACAGCTGATTGAAGAAGTTGTTTGTTTTAGTTATTTTTTTTTTAACACAAATAGTATAAAGTAATTAATTCCTTTCAAACAGATGTTATTTATTAGTGAATAATAGCAATTTTTTAATTTGATCATTGCAGGCAACTATTCCTAGTCTCTCTAAAGACTTTATATGCATGTGTGTTTTGTTATTTAATATAAATGTACTTCAGTGTCCAAAAATAACATTCTTTAAAGCAAAATCATTTCCACTAGTATTTCAAACTGCAATAACTTAATTTTGCACTGAGTCACTATGTCATATTGAACTAATGTTCTTGAATATGACAATGCCATAAGATTTAACAAAATTATTTTGTTCAAACCAATTTCAAAACATCAATTTGAATGTTTTATATATGGAGATCTGAGTGGAGATCCATTGCCTCATAATATGAACAGCTAAGTGGTGGAAATTATTTAATATTCAATAAGGCACTTTTTATTTCATAGAAATCCAGATTTGTAGATGTAATAATTATTTAACTAATTACATCACATTTCATGCAAAAAATTTCATAACTTATGACATTGAACTTTCCATTATAGATTTATGTAATATCGGAAGAGATAAGAGTAAATGACAACTATATTACTAACTATATAAAAATTGAAACAATTTATAATTAATGTTAAACTTACATTATTTTGAATAATATGTTTTTGTTTTATCCATTCCATTTTCCAGGCATTGTTTGGGAACATTTTGGGAATTTGAGCAGTATAGAAATTGCTCTTGAAAGCATTTCATTAAATATATAGCTGAATCTTAATTTCTAGTTATTGTACAGGTCAGAAATATAAGAGAAGTGTACATTTTTTGTGCTCATATCGAGTGCTGATACTACAAAGGACCCCTTAATCCTTCACAAGACAGTCAAGACACTGCTGCTTTTTTTGCTGGCTGTTTCACAACCATTAGTATAGTCAAAATTGTATATCTCTGTGTATAATAAGATGTTATTATACAATAAATAGATCAATTAATTTTGTTTTATCTATTGCAAATTGGTATTTTTAATTAATTTGATCTCCTATGACTTTCTGAATTATTATAATATATATTTTGTATGGATAATTACGGATTTTATCATTACTCAGGTCTACATAATATCGTAACTGCACTATAGAAGTGTTGACACTGATTGAGACCTGAAAAAATGTAAACAACTCATATATATCTGGCTTCTACAATATCCACAACGTTGTCAGGTGTTAGAGCCGAAAGACAAAATGATATTAGTTACCACTCGTTTCCTTAGCTAGTTTTAAACCTTCATGTAAAAGTAGAAGGATGATCATTATGTACCTACTGCCTCTCATTGCCACTCACTGGTATTCAGTATTTGAAATAATATATTTTAATTGTTTAATAATGTGCATGCAGATGTTCTTTTTGTTTAACATCTTTGTATGATGTGATTGTGGACTGTTGTGACGCTGTTGATCATTGTGCAGTTTACTATATTTATTTTTTCAACAGCTGGATGGTATTGTTGTTCTAAACAAAGTAACTGGTTTGTTTCAGAGGGTATCACCCCATGTCAGCGGTTCAAGATATTTCAGCGAAATAAAAAAATGTACTCTCATTCCTGGAGATGGAATTGGTCCAGAAATTTCTGAGGCTGTACAGAAAATTTTTGATGCAGCCAAAGTTCCCATCGAATGGGAAAGTGTGGATGTTACACCAGTCCGGGTATGTAACTTATAGCTTACTTTCTATATCATAGACCTTAGTAAACCTTTTACGAAGTCCTAAGCCCCCAAGCATGAGATTGAGAGTGAAGTGGCTCAATAATGTTTCAAAGTGATAGCACAATTAAAAGATCAAGGGCAAATCTTTACCATCTTTTTAATGTTGATTCAGGGGCCTGATGGAAAATTTGGAATACCCCAAGCAGCTATAGATTCAGTAAACAGAAACAAAATAGGTTTAAAAGGTCCTTTGATGACCCCAGTTGGCAAAGGACACAGATCGTTGAACTTGGCGTTAAGAAAAGAATTCAACCTTTATGCAAATGTGAGGCCTTGTAGAAGCCTTGAGGGGTAAGTACCCAATACCATAAATCAAACTTTTTTGTAGTCATTTTAAAAGATAGAAATGAAAGACACAGCATCTACAATGTCTAGAATAATGCTAGTGTCTGCTGAAATAGGGTTTATTTTGAATAAAATGTCTTAAAAAATAGATACTTACCTTATTCTATCTATAACTATAATTTTCAATTTAAATATGAAATTTACTTGTTTTCTTATAGTTACAAAACCCTCTACGATAATGTTGATGTCATAACAATAAGAGAAAATACTGAAGGAGAGTACTCAGGCATAGAGCATGAAATTGTGGAAGGGGTAGTACAAAGTATAAAGCTGATTACTGAAGATGCATCAATGAGAGTAGCAGAATTTGCCTTCCAATACACTAAGGACAATAATAGGAGAAAAGTGACAGCAGTACACAAAGCCAATATCATGTAAGTATTATAGAAAGGTTATTGGAAGAGAATGTCATTTTTGGCTTTATATGGTATTATCAATCATCATCATAGTCACAATGTCTTAACAGACATGTTGTGAACTTGTAAAATGTATTAAGTCGGAGCTAGAGTACTGCTGACATGAATATTATCAATAGTTTTGAGAACTGTAGCTCACCATCATTTGCGATTTACTGTCAGTTCAGTGGCGCTCTTGATACTCACATCCAGCAACTGTTTCGTCGTATCCACCCAGTGTGTAGGGGAACGCCCACTCGGGGTATGACCTTGAACTACAAGTTTCTCCATATTATCGCTTCTGTGTCCGAAGAATGTAAGCATTCTCGACGACACAATGGAGAATAGTCTCTTTGGATTACAAAGCTCATCTAGTATGGAAACATTAGTTCAATGGGCGGTATAAGGAACTCTCTGCATTCTTCTCCACATCCAGATTTCAATATATAATAAAAACATATAATTTATATGGTAGGTATAGAATTTCTAAAAACAACTGATAGCTTTAGCACAAGCATGATTTTTTCTATCAAGTACATTTGGGGTGGGACTACTCATTTTAGGCATGAATATGCAAGAAGTATAATTTTCATATATAAAAAACTCTCAAGTCAGCCTTCTTGTAAGTTTGTTGTATTGTATGTGAATAATATTATATGTGTACCTTTTAATATTGACACAAATAGTTCTATAAAGGACCTTGGTCTAAAAACCTACCTTTTTCCTTTCTTAGGCGAATGTCAGATGGTCTGTTCCTGAGATGTTGCAGAGAGATGGCTAAAAAATACCCTGACGTAAAATTTGAAGAGAGGTACTTGGACACTGTGTGTCTGAACATGGTACAAGATCCTTCGCTTTACGATGTTTTGGTCATGCCAAATCTGTATGGTGACATTCTGTCAGACATGTGTGCAGGTTTGGTTGGAGGATTGGGACTCACTCCTAGTGGGAATATTGGAATCAACGGAGCCCTGTTCGAATCGGTAAGTTATAAAAATGACGCTGGAACTGGTAGACTTTAAGTATCCAAAAATTTCCTAGCGATTTTACTTTTTTCGTGTACAGGACGGTCTAATATGTCACTTTCAACAAAAATATTCTTGGCATTTCCACATTTTCACAAAAAAAAAAAAATGTTTCTAAAAAACACCGATTTTCACCATATATCGAAGCCGAACAACAACACAAAACAACCAAAACCACCACGGAACGTCAAAGTTATGATATGACATGGAACGTATCGGCATCCATCGTCCACTCAGATTTTGCGACGGTGCCAAGTCTCGCAAATAATCTGATGCCTGCCGGAAGAGAGTGAATGAATTATAACAGTTCTATCGGGAAATAGTAACAAAACTAACAAATATGAATACAAATGCGACAAATAGCATAGCAGTTTATATAATTATGTATAGTTATATATGGCAAATTGAATGTTAAAATTGTGTTAAAAATATATAAAACAATAATATCAAATATCTATAGCGAGTTTGACAATAGTTAATCCCATAACCCATAATAATGGGTTACAGTATTAAATACCCAAGCCCCAGGACTGTATTATATTGTCACAATTAAACTTTTAATAATCTGGCCAATTGCCACACACACCGCATGTCAGTTGCTACAGTCTGGTTCATGGTCTGGTACAACATTTGTCAGTTGCAAATATGCTGTTTCAACGTCAAACGAGAGCATCGAACATCGCACCTTCGACATGAAAGCCAGATCAAATACGCCGTCGCGCCGCCCTCTTCTCATCAGTTTTGCTCTTGTCAGGTAATACTTTAAGCCTTTTCTTAGCGTGATGTGGCAACGTCGCAAAATCTGAGTGGACGATGGGTGCCGACACGTTCCATGTCATATCATAACTTGACGTTCCGTGGTGGTTTTGGTTGTTTTGTGTTGTTGTTCGGTTTCGTTATATGGTGAAAATCGGTGTTTTTTAGAAACATTTTTTTGGGTGAAAATGTGGAAATGCCAAGAATATTTTTGTTGAAAGTGACATATTAGACCGTCCTGTATACGAAAAACGTAAAATCGTTAGGAAATTTTTGGATACCTAAAGTCTACCAGTCCCAATGACGCCATTTTAAGCTAAATTCTACACGAAAGTCTGGCGAGCAATGATCGTGGGTCTCATTTATGTATTTTTCTAGGTACATGGAACCGCTCCTGACATAGCAGGTCAAGACAAGGCCAACCCTACTGCCCTGTTGCTGTCAGCTGTGATGATGTTGAGATACATGAATCTGAACGACCATGCAGATAAAATTCAAAGGGCTTGTTTTGAGACGATCAAGGAGGCAAAATACTTGACAGGTAAGAATTCAGAGTTTCATTGAAGCCTCAACCATGCCACGCCTCTCAGATTGTGAGATGAACGCCACATAAATATCAGTAGACAAGTAAAAGGGCACTAACAGTCCAAGTATTTAAGTGGATCGGTTGAAAAAAGGGCTGTCAAGAACCAAATCTAGGGGCCTTAGTCTATTGCTCTATGCAGCTATGACAACATTGTTGAGAGAGCGCCACCCACATAGACTTAAAGGCGTAAAGCCTTGCGGACTCCCTGTTAAGCTTTGCGGTTGATTCGCAGACTTCCTCTCAGGTCGGAAAATCTCTGTCATGGTAGACGGCTTTTCCTCTTCTTTCCATAGCATCAATGCTGGGGTTTCGCAGGGATCGGTATTGGCTCCAGCATTGTTTCTGTTTGACATCAATGATTTATTCTCTAGCACTACAAACCCAATCCACAGTTTTGCGGATGACAGTATGCTGCATTCAGGCATCATGAATAGACTGATCTCTGTGGTTGAGCTAGAATGCAGAAAACTGGCAGTGGCAGCTTCACTTTCAAAGGATCTCGATACCATCACCGCTTGTGGGCTCAAGAATACGGTAAAATTTAATAATTCCAAGACCCAGTATTGTACGCTGTCAAACAAGAAGTGCCCAAGCCAACACCCGGTTCTAATGAACACCAGGCTCTGCCAAGGAGTCACTCATTCAAGCCGTTAGGAGTCAACATTATAATTTTGGGGAGAAAATCTGATCTGGCACGAACACGTTGCGTCACCTGCTGGTAAAAAGCTTGGGTACCTATTTAGAGCCAGAAAGTACTTCTCGTCATGTAACCTCCTCGTGCTATATAAAGCCCAGATAACACCTGGCCTGGAGTATGTATTGCTCTCATGTCTAGGGAGCTGCTGCCCCTACTACCCTAGATGCCGTCCAGAGAAGGGCAGTTCGAATGATTGGCGACCCGGCCTTAATGCACCACCTGCAGCTACTTTCTCACCCGCGTGTTGTTGGTGACCTCTCACTCTTCTACCGATATTCAAATGGAATCTGCTCCTCTGAGCTATCCATTATCGTTCCGCCGCTCACCGCTCCTACCAGATGCACTCGCGCGACCGCTGCATCTCATGCTAAGGCGGTCGTTCTTCATACATCAAGAACCGAGCGGTACAACCGCACATCTATTCCCACGGTGTCCAAGACTTGGAATGGATCGCCAGGAGATGTATTTATTGGGTCTGCGGGTGCTGGCCCATTCAAATCTCTCGTTAACAGACTTCCCCTAACATAACCCTTTCACAGCAGCCGCTGTACTCTAGTATTTAGGCTCTGCGTATGCGGTCTGCTCAGTTATATAAACTGTTAATGAACATATCTGTGTAGGAGATGTAAACAGGAAGATGAGACTCTTGAGCACTTGTCCAGCTGTCTTATCGATGTGAGAATTCGTTCTGGATAAGCCATGGCCTTCCATGGTCAAGAGGAGTCCTGCTGCTTTACCACCTTATCATTAGGTTGGGATGGTATAACAAAAGTAATCTAACCTTTGGTGCATCATTATAATTATTCATATATAAAATAGTCCAATTGTGAACCTACTGGTTCCCCATGCTCAAGCTTGTGCATGTTATAGGCAAAGTATAGTTCTTGACCAACAAGAGGCAATGTTCCGTATTGAAAAACATATTAAAATTCTACTAATATTAGAAAGTTAATTTCCATGTTATAATTTTGTTGTTGTTCTAGGTGATCTTGGAGGAAAAGCCAAATGTTCAGAGTTTACAAATGAGATTTGCAGAAAGATAACTCAGGGAGCATAGATATATACATAAAACAATCGACAGAGTGAGTGTAAATAATGTTTAGGTTGACCAAAATATTTGAAAATATGACTAAAATTGAGTGAAATAGTTTTTCAATGAAATCTTTAGAGAAATTGTGATCTTGTTAAGGTTGTAACATTTTTCTCACAAAGTCGCAAAACTTCATTTAGCAAAGAATTAAACTTATACACGTTTTTCTCAAATTTCATAGATATGTAACATCATTCTTACATATAAAACCCCAGTGATGCGTGATTTAATATAGAATAAATACTCCTTTCGTTTAAATAATGGGCTTTTGTCATAAAAAAATGGAAAACTGTACTTTAAATTTTTTATGCTGGTAGATACGGAAGAAAAAATACATTATGATATAGAGCAGATACTTAAGAACAAAATATTTACTGTGTTTTGTAATTTTTGTGAGATATGAGCCGCATCTTGGTTTGTGTTGAATATTGAATATATATATTTTGTCCAGTGTACTGCAGTATTTGTAGTTTTTCCTTGTGTGTAGATAAAGCCCATATTTTTTTAGTCCCTCCACCCAGTATATATAAGTTGTAAATGTTATGTATTATTTATTTTTACTGTAATATTGTTGAATGCATGATTGAGAAGCTTGAAAAATGTGTTTCTTTTATTAATACCTATTAAATTGACATTGAAAACTGAATTCAAGTGGAACAAATCTTGCACAGCCATTTAATGCAAATTAAAAATCTGACAGCATTTTTTGTATCACATCAAGAGACTATAAATGAGATTTAAGGTCATTCAGGCAAGAAAGTGCATGTTTACTTATTCTTTCATTATTTATTACAATAATAAATAATATCTATATATTATTGCTATACATTTAACTACCACTACATACAGGATGATCCACAAAGTTGCAGATACCAAATATATTTGGAGCGCTATATTAGAACAATTTTTTGCGAAGGATTCTAACGATTCTATATGTATATCATTGAATGTTGGGACAGGGTTACCATCCAAAGATAAATGATACTGCTACCTCTAAATTGGAACATCCTATACATTAGACGATAAATCACAATTATTTAAAAAAATACATTTTTGGTATATAATGCTTGTTAAACATAGAGTTTGGTGATTGTGACATAAATTATACTAACCAGAAAAAATTTTGATACAACCCTGTCTGTACAGTGTATATGGAATGGAAACATTTGACCTCGTGCAGTATTTAACATTTGATACTCCCAGCTAGTCTTATTTTTATGTAGATATGTTGCCAGTTTATATACGGCAGTATTTTTTATCTAAAAAGGCTACCCCCGTTACAGCGTTCGAGTTCATAAGACGTTGGAACTATATTTTTCTGATAAGTACGAATTTATATCAGATTCACCAGTAGCATATTCCATAAAAATATAGTGTACTAGATTCATTTTAGTGGAAATAAATCCACTTGTGCCCCTTATAAGCAATATTAATTTGCTTCAAGTTTACAATGCTCTTAGATAGTTTATTGTAAATGCGACATGAATGAAAAACAAGAAGCAAATTCATTAGTTTCTGGGTTACATGTATGAAAATAAAATATGTTACCTTTCTTCAATCAAAGTCTAAATATCCTCAAATAATAAATAATACTGACAAAGAAAGGGAGGTTTTGCATCAAACACTGCAGTCCTAATAATAACATAATCAATTTGAATAAAAACTGATCGAAAAATGAGAAAAAACAAAGAGACATTAAATTTAGACAGGAATCTGACCATGACATCATAACAATTCTTGTAATTAAATTGTCTCCTAATCAAATTAAGTCCTCAAAAGAAAAAAAAACACTTAATGTTACTACTTTTTTTTGTATTTCCTTTTCTGGTTTAACCCCATATACACGTATTCCATATAACAATAGAATACATTTACTCTAAAATCTATTTTCTTTGCTTTTAGCACGCAATCTTTATGGAGATTAGAAACATAGAAACACTTATTTACATGAAGTTATTACCGCTCTTATTGCTTAAAATAGGATAAATAATAAAATGGCATATATAAAAGACTAGTAGCAAAGTTATTGATGTTTTCGGGCACTTTTCGCGGAATATAAAATTTTGTCTTTCCAATATTTATGAATCCGGCAATTCCAAAAAATTTGTGAGTATATCTTTATTTGAGTACATATTTTCTTTCTAGAAAGATATTCTTGTGTCGGTGAATTCGTGTCTAAATAAATATAGTTTAGTGATAAAGAGAGTGATAGTATCAATCGCACTACGTACGAGAAAGCTAAACGAAATGCACAGAAGGCATCTAATTCCTGTACAGTGTAAATGTCCAAATAATTTATTTTATTGGTAATATCAAACGCTTATGAGCACCTTTGTAAGGAAATATCAATGTATATGCATTTTGCAAGAAATAGCAACTTCTAAAAATATCATATAAAAAATAAATAAGTCATAAATAAAAGACTAGTACTGTAATTGTTACTGTTAATAATGATTTGTTCCCATTATTTTGATATCCAAGGAATTTCAGCTACAGACCACTGACCACAGCTTTCAAAAAAAGCTTAAAAGAGGTACAATTCTAAAATGCCACTTTGTTAAATACAACTGTAGGCCTGAAGAAATCATCATCATATATTACATCAACATAATTCTCGCTGATAACTTTTAGAATTTCCTCCTTTGAAAAACAGTAGGCAAGTAGTCTGCTAGAGTAAAAAAATATAAATGCCGAGATATGTTTAAATATGTAGAGAGTACAAGCATATAGCTGTTTGTCTAAACTGAATGTACAGTTGGAAATATTTATATAAACTAAATGCTTAACTGGACGGTAGAAAACAGATAGTTATATCTGCAAACCTTCATACACCTTGTAGTGCATTAGCAGTTTGAGCAGTATGCATGGGCGTCTCCAGGGGAGGGGGAAGGGCAAACATAATGTTGACCTCAAAAATGTATTTGTATACTTTACCCAAAATTACTATGAAAGAATAGTTTTTCATTCTTCAAAATCTTTATGTGCCAAAATAATTCGATTGGCAACTCTGCGGAACGCGTGTTGTAAAGGGCCCCACAGACATCGTTCTTTTTCATCAGGTTTGCACGACGTGCCAACCGATGTCGGTTAAACCGATGGAACGATACCTCCACACACTGTTCGGTTTTCTTTCCGTCTCTCGCAAATTTTTGGTCCGTTAACATGGATAATACTTTAGCATTGGCGGCGGCTTTAGCTATTAAAGTGAAATACAGCAAGAAAAAACGTTCTAAATGGTGAAACAGGCTTTTAAAAAGAGGCCAATTCTCCCATATAAATCTATTAGAAGAATTACGTCTAGAACCAGGGGATTGGTACAATTATTTGAGGATGGATGAAGAAACATACTTAGAATTACTTAATTCAGTAGCACCTCTAATAAAAAAACAGGATACTTGGATGAGACAAAGTATTTCCCCTCATGAACGTCTGACAGCTACAATGAGATTCCTTGCTACGGGTAGAAGCTACGGGCATTTGAAATTTTCAGTTGCGATATCCCCCCCAAGGTTTACAAATTATACCTGAAACCAGAACGACACTGCAAAATCCCGTCGTGATTGCACGATGAACGGCCACACATCTATCGAGTTGCACGATGGCGTTCGAAACCGACGGGTAAAATCAAGCTTGGACAGATTTTTTGGAACGTCGGTCAACACGATGGTTTTTCGGCACACACTGACCGAAATGAGTGTGATCGGTTGGCACGTCGTGCAAACCTGATGAAAAAGAATGATGTCTGTCCCTTAATGAATGGAAGAGGGAGATAGGGGATATTTTCATCTTCAAAAAACATGTTGGTTGTTCAGCAATAAAAATCGAAAAAGGAAGGAACTGCCCCCCTTGAGGGCGCCCATGGTAGATGTCCTTCAATTTGGACGCACAGCTAACATTACGGTCATACGGCGCAACATTTATTATATTATAGATCCCCGTTATCAATAGCTTTATTCAAATCATGAACAATTTTACCCAGTATTTCTCTGTATTCGGAATCCCTCCTGAAAACTGTATCCAAAAACGTTTCGTTACTGAAAAACGAAAATACACTGTCTACTCTGCTCATCGTTTTGTCTGTAAGATGCCTCGAAACTATTGTTTCCAAACATCTCTGAGAGTCCCTGAAGGACTGAGTAAGGTAGTTTCTGTCATAACTGAAGTCGACCTGAAATATAAGAATGACGTGAATGGCATGTATTTCCAAAAGAACAAATTTAATAAGCATACAACAATGGACTAGTATCACGAGGTTAAGAACAATGATTTAATTGTTATAACCGCTTAGTGTATACAAAAATAAACGTACTGCTGCATTTCGTTACTTTCTAAATCATTTTGTTTTCTAGTAATTCCATTCTAAAGTTTAAAGAAAGGAATTTAAATTCAGCCAATCAGTGACAACCGCGCGAATTATCAGCAGTGCATTGTTGCCAAGAACAGCTCCTACTCGCAAAACATTTACATTTCACTTTACGGATCAGGAACCTTAACCCAGCTTTCGGAATTTCGGATCACGGGATATTAAAGCCACAAAACATATCAGACGGGAACAGAAGACAAGATAGATGAGCCAGCCCGCGTACATCTCCGGCATTTCGCGCGCCATCAGAATGCGGCAACACAGCACACATATCTGTCTTTTGATTGGCTGTTCGCCTTTAGGGCAGTGACGTCACTGCCCTCGGAGAATTCATATATTTTCCTTATTTTCACGGCTTGTGCCCAAAAAAATTGGAGAAAAACATGAGATGCTTTTAATGACGTACTCTATACTCTATCATATGCAACCAAAAAAATTCATGATACTAGTCCATTCGATGCCAAAAAAACCCATGATTTTTTTGTAAAATTAAAACATTCAACAAATTTTCGTCAATGTTGGGCGCCAAATTCGGTCGAGCCAACATAAAAATATGACATGACATTTTTTTTATGGTCAGCCTCCCGCAAAGGGTGAAAGCCTATGGCGCTAGAGAAGCGCTGCGATAGGATAAGTGTCTCTGTACGTTAGATTTGCAACGCTGCAGGTTGGAGCCGTCGGGAAACAAATTCCCCAGCGTCGAAGTTCTCCAAAAGAAAGAATGCTGGAGGAGACTGGTTCTGGAAGTAGGGACCTCGACCTGGTAAGGATGAGCTCGCAGAACCTCTCTAGTGTTCCTCGTTCGGACAGCCTTCGGTGTTATTATCTGGGAGAGCTCACTGGAACATCTTCCATGATAGAATCTGTAAAACAGGGATAGGTCAGTCACCCTTCTTCGATGTTCCAGGCTGTGGAGGTCCTTTGTGAGGTTAGGCGTATCGATTAGTCTAATTGCTTTCTTCTGCATAGTGTCCACAAGCTTTAGAGTTCTCCGGAGCGCATCCCCACACATGGCAGCAATACTCGAACGAAAGTCAGATCTGTGCCCTGTAGAGCAGCAGTAGTTGCTCTGGTGTATACCAGCGCAACAAAACTCCAAGCTCCTCGGATGCCGTTTTAGCATTACTGATGACGTGGTCGTGCGAGGACATATAATTGTTGATGCTGATCCCCTATGCAAATTTTTGAAAACGAATTCCAAAGATAATGAATAAAATTTATTGTCAAAATATATCGCCAGAAGCAAATAGTGGCAACACTGGATAATGTCACAAAAACACTACACGACAAAATAGTTTGACATTGATAGAGAAATCCATAACGTGGTGGAAAAAACCCAAATCTGTAGATGGTAGAAGGGGGGTAGTCATTGCCGAAACAAAAACCAGTTAGGTAATAAACGGTTAATAATTGGGAATGCGGCAATTAAACGCACAAGTGGACTCTCTTAACTTTATTCCAAGCTTTCGGAAACTTATGATTCCATCTTCAGGGAAAGTTAGTGAGATTGCATAACTGTATTCCTGAAGAAATCTCACTGTAAAACAAAATTAGGAACCGATACACAAAACACACAACTATTTCCATAAATGAAAGAAGACAAAGTTGTTCAAAATCACAAAATAAAAGGGATTTAACTACGCGAGTTACAATCAAGTCTTATGTTTTATCAGTCTAGTTATCATTTAATTCTGAAAGTTCGTCATAAAAGCTTTTACCTCATAGAATGATATGATAGCCATTCCGACATTTCGAAATCTTGATTTAAACCGTTCTGCTTGTTTGATCTCATCATCAGATAGCATTCCATTTCTGTGAAGAACGCCCAGTTTTATCACAACCTTGATTATGTTTTTCACTAGCTTTTCTGCTTCCTTCTTGTTGTTGGACTGAAAAAAAAAATCAATGAAAACTGCTTACTAATCGCAACAGCAAATCAACATATTCGCCATACTAAAAAAGAAACAGGTTATTCCCTTGTCATTGAAAATAGATATCGATATATTTGACTAAAGACCACAGAACAACTGGAGACAGGAGCGGGAGTAGTTGGTACTAATCCAAAAATAGAAATTGCAGTAAACTTTGAGAGGTATACCACAATCTCTCAACCAAGACTCGTTATGGGGCTGTATACATCTCCTCAATCAACTTGGAAAAAGGAACAAAGCAATTATGATTAGATTAGATACACTCATTTTCAGCTTGCGTATACACTGATCTTAATATAATTTGCATTCCTTTCAAATCTTGTGCTGCCATCTATTGTGATAACTCGGTATAATACAGGTTGTAACTTACGTATTGTTTCGCCAGCCTATACAAATTATCCAATAGAGAAGCTGTAGTGTCGTCTATGAAGGCTCTGGCAATATTTTTGCCAGCCATACGTGATAATATCTTCTTTTGGGCCCTGAGGCCTATGTCTCTTGCTTTGAAAGCACTTTCCGTCATGACTAAAAATACAAAAAAAATATGTAAGAGATCTAATAACAAAAAACATACACGATTGGCAAGCAGGGATCTAGAATGTCGATATTAGCTTTTAACAGAGAACACAATATCCCCTACCTCCCACTTCCATTCTTTAGAATACGCGTTCGCCATGAGTTGGCGTCTTTTGGCTATTTCTAACCTTTATTTCATCGGTTTTCCCATCAAACTTAAGGTCTAGCCGTATGAAGCGACAATATTGCCAATGGTTTTACAATTGACACCTTGACCATAGTGACTCTTCAATTTTACTTGCCAATTGGCCGACCTTCGTTATCGTTATTGGGCATCATTTGCCTATTTCTTATTACTGCGCATGCTCAAAATAACGATAGCCACGAAATTTGTTATATCTGGCGATCCGAAAACGCTCCAATGTCTCAAAATACTCGCTTTGAGTAAAAAAATGTCAAGCCAAGTTGATTGACTCAGTACTTCCCACACATAATGATGATACCATTTTATTATTTCCCATTGCATGAAGCTATAGTCTGAAATCCCCTTGCAACTAAATCATCGCCCACCCGCCCGCAAAAACAAAATTCAACACAAAAACCCCCTCGTAAATACTTTCTTGCATCTCCCTCCTTAGGAACTAGGACGCCACAGTTTTTTCTGCATGCTTCAACTGGACGATGCGAAACGATCAAGAGCCTCCAACCTGTCTAAAAACGAAGTTTCAGCTGATTTTATATTTTTAGTTTTTTGATTATTGCTGCGCCGCCACTGACACGGTTTTTCAAAACAGAGTCGTTCTCCATCCTCGCCGCGGTAGTAATACTGTGTCAAAATTTTATTAAAATCAATTCAATAATTTTCGCTTTACGCTATACATAGAACGAAATAAAGCGAAACTCGTGTTCGGATATATGTATTTTTAGTTTTTTTATTATTGCTGCGCCGCTACAATAATTTTCGTATTACGCAATATAGAACGATCTAAAACAATACTCATATGTATACATCACAAATTCTAAGTCCCTTGGTTTTTATAATAAGCAAGGCAATGTTCGGATGTACGTAAAAAGTGTATTATTTCGCTAGGTTTTTCATTCAAAGATCAACGGATAACCCATTATGAATACAACAAATTTTTCAGTTTTATAACCCCCCACCCCCCAACCACCCCAAATTCACCCCCACCCAAGAAAAAGTAGAAAATGATCAGGAACCCCTAAAACGCCTAAAAACGAAGTTTGAGGCGTATTTGAAAATTTTCATTTTTTGCTAATTACTCCGCCCCCCGCATAACGATTTTCAAAATTTATATGAACATTACCTACTACGACCCCACAGCATAACGCAGCCCAAATTTCATCACAATCCATGCAGCGGTTACTGAGATTACGAGTCTAGAAAAACGCCAACCGACGGACAGACCGACAGACAGACCGACGGAAATGAGTGACGTGGATTTTCGTTATGTAGACATCATAAAACGCCCAAAAAGCGTATTATCTCAAAATCGAAAATTTTCGCGATCACAATACTCCCCTCACCTATCGGTGTGGGAAGTAAAAATCAATGCGCTCCAAGGAAACTGCTTTCTAACTACGCCTGGCAGTGAATGTAGTGGGAATGTAGCATGTATTGAAGGGTTAGGTGTCTCTTTTACCCATATGTTAGTTGCATTGCAGTTTTTGCACTCCAGATCCAATCTTGTCAATCCTGTATATTTGACATCATAGATAATAATTTTTCAAGTTACGTGTCTGCAACTATTTGATCACGATTATGAGTTTAAAATGTGCATAAACAAAAATAATAAACGTAAAATATAACTAAACTAAGAATAAAAATAAAACAGGGAGTAAAGTACTTACTTGTGTACATTTAAAATCAAAATGTGTAGTGTATAAAATGTTTGCACTAACTAAAAAAATAGTACGTCGTATCCTAAAACATAAAAAATATAAAAAAACATCAATAAAATAAAACAATGCCAAATTAAAGGTTAAATAAAACAATATAAATGCAATAACTTGCTCAAAATAAATAAATACGTAAAAACTTTAAAAAGGCACACATGGAAATATAATATAGCTGTGAAAAAAAAATCTGAAAAATTTCCTGTTAAACTTTGTGTCGATCCACAACTTACATAAAAGGTTGCTGCATTCGCTGGTAATGTACTGGTATATAACCCAACTTTCAACCTCTACCATCGCCGCCATCTTGGAATTTGCTGGATAGGATCAACTTATTACCGTTTCATCTGTAACAAGCAGAAAAAACATCAGAGGAATTGACTCATGCTAACATTATGTTACTCATTCTAATGATAAAGTATAAGTAAGATAAGTACTAAAAAGAAGCCGTTGTATTTATTTACAACGATTGCTCACACGGACTATAACGTAAATATTGAATTTTCATGAATGTTTATACATAGTTGAGCTGTAATAAAAATACCTGTACCGGTATATTACAAATACGGCGAATAGTATGCCTTACACTGATAACATGATTATGTTAATACTTTATTTGTACAAAATGTGATAAATAATCTTAGAATCCTAGTGAAACAAGAGTACAACATATGCATTTGCAGCTAATTAAAAAATAGTGCTATCAGTAATATTGGTATGTAGGAAATCAATTAAGTAAGGTGCTAGCTGGTTAACTTGTAAAATAAGTTTGACCTTGACTCTGTCATTCAAGGTGATTTCAAGAGTAAGCTCGTTTTCCCAATGTTTTATGAGACTTTAATTTAAGCAACACTTCTTTTGACCTTGGAGTTTCTCCACAGGCTACAACCGATCAGCGATCAACATAAGCATTCGGGTGCTTAGGATTTTATCTGGTAAATTGTTTGTGACCTCCTCTTACCTAAGATTTATTCTGTTATGATGACTTTTCCTAGGCAATGCCAAAGAGGGCATCTCTATTCTAAAATTCTCCGCTTATCAAATTGCACATTTGATCGTATAAAAAAATTAAGCATTCCCATTTAAAAAAATCAAGTTACCTTTGATTGAAGTTTCCTTAATTGATCTACCGATTTCCCCAAGTACAAATGTAATTCGAACTCGACCGTCTAACGTAAGCTGACACATTTCATGCTTAGTAGCACGGCAAAGTCACAGCCCTCTAAGATTCATAATAGATGCGATATGCAATTTTTTTCTGACACCTACTTATACCCAAAATTGTGATTTGCACCTAAACGGTTCGCTTAAAGTTCCATGTGTGATACATAAAGTCACACTAAAATTCACCCGAGAATCTAAATATGCAATATACAGGGTGTTCCATTTAAAAAAACATAACTTTGATATGCCATGCTTTTATGAGACACCCTGTATAAAAGTCATTATTTTTAAAATGTAGTCCAAGTCGACCTACATACACTTGCAAAGTCGATTTTTCGAAAAGTGTTATCGTTTGGTCATAAGAGTCCGAGGCGTTGAGCTTGACTCACCCTGTATATGTAAATTACGTTGAAAGATTAATAAGCCCCGAGGTTTATAATAAGACCACTTAGGTATCTATTTCACTTTGATATCAAAATTACTAAGTATAAAGGTTCATAAACATGAAATTTAAAAAAAAATAGTATATTTTAACCAATTTTGTTATACGAGTTATTTTATTTTCAGCTCAGGTAGGTTAATTATACATGTCATTAGACAGAAAAAATATCACTTAACTACGAAAAACTAGAATTGCCATAACAAATAAAGGTTACCCTTCCGCTTTACCTCTACATATTTCAATATTTCAAAGCTTGTCGACTTGGTTGCTATACAGATTGTATACATATATGTTATTTTAGCATACAAGGAATCTTGCTGATTTACATTTTTCAAGCCTGTTTTCTCTCACCTGCATATCTGTTCCGAGAATAATTCTTATCCACTGAAATCTTGCCTCAATGAAACAGAATGACACACTTTAAAAAAAGTATAGCAACTATACTGAAGATACTGTTATAACTGTTATAATAAATGCGTATATTGAATATTCATACGCATATAATGCATTTAGAACGTTACTTCCTCCGTTGAAGATATACTTATCTGTCGGGCCTCGAAGGAATAATGTTCTGTTGATAAGCAAAAGGGATATACAGAGTGTATTTATAAACGGAAGACACATTTAAGGAAATTCTTTCACGAGCATGTCTGGTAGATGATTTTTTTTTCAATTTTAATAAGTTTAATCAAATATGTATCTACCCTCAAAAATTCCAAACCTTCGTTATTAACAATTAAAAATCAGAATTTCAAATTGAACCCTTATGATTAGCGTTTTTTTTGTAATTAAGGGTAGATTGAAAACATATTTTAAGAGTAGATTGAAAAATAAATAATGTTTAAAAATATTCTTTGGAATATTTACTGTATATTAATGCATTAAAAAATAGGGTTGACGACCGTTTGAACTGGTTATTAACTCAGAGTAACAACTGAACATAGAGGTAGTAAACAACTAATTCTAATAGGCCAATATCTTTTCTACTTTTCTTACGTTGTCATATTGACCATCAGATACGGCGATCATAATTATTTACTATCGTCTTAATTGTATAGTATCCAGAAATATTCCATTCACGTTAAAAAAGACGGTATTTTGATGGTTCAGGAATGATTACAGCAAAATCAATAGATATGTTGACCTCTACTGCGTTACTGCATATTTCTTCATCATAAACGCAACATCTGAAGTCTTACAAAAATTTTGAGCAGCTGGCAACGCCTATAAAATTTTCCTGCGGTTTATTTACGGTAAAACCCGACCGTCACACGTTTGTTTTGTACCGAAACAGTTTCAACTATCGTAACTAAAATAATTAATAACTTCAGAGTAACAACTGAACACAGAGGTAGTAAACAAACCACTTCAGCATGGCCTACTCAAATCCATCATCTTTTGACACTTCAACCTCCAAACATTGCCGACTAACCTGAAAATTCTTCCAATGCAACCCATGTTACAAACACTGCTCTGCACTGTCCCATCTCGAAAAAATGTTAAACTACACTCGAATATAGCACATCAGGTCCGTAAAGCTTCACTACAGTTACCAACAAATAGCGAATTCGATTTTACTGACCAAGCATAAAAGACGCACAAACAAAACAAACGTTTAACAGTCGGGTTTAGTAGTAGTAGTAGTAGTGATGGGGAGGCGAAGCCAGGCAAGTAGGCCACCTTTGGCCCTTTTTGCCAACCCCACTGAACCAATCACTGAAAACACTAAAATTCTACACCCTAGAAAGCTCCTTGTCGAACCTACCAGACCTCCTGACGAAAGTCAGTATGTCCGACCATTTCGCTGAATATAGTGGCTCCTCCCCAAACTCCGTCGTGCCGAATATCTGAACCCTAACAGTCGGGTTTAACCGTAAATAAATCGCAGGAAAATTATATAGGCGTTGCCAGCTCCTCAAAATGTATGTAAGACTTCAGAATTTGCGTTTATGATGAAGAAATATGCAGTAACGCAGTGGAGGTAAATATATCTATTGATTTTGCTGTAATCATTCCATCAAACTACCAAGGTAGAATGGAATTTTTCTGGATACTGTACAATTAATACGATAGTAAATATTTATGATTGCTGTATCTGGTGGTCAATATGACACCGTAAGATAAGATGTCGGCCTACTAGAATTAGTTGTTTACTACCTCTATGTTCAGTTGTTACTCTGAGGGTTGAAGCGATTCACTGAAAAAACCTATTTCGAGACATTATTTTACGATTAAAAAACTTACCCTTGAACATTCCGAGGCAAATTCCATTTAAATTATATCAAAAATTGTCAAACAAACACTAACACACACAAAGTTATAATAGAATACAAGATACACCTATCTGTATTTGAGGTCTATTCGTCGATCAACCATTGCAAACTTGTCTATAACATCATCATAAAATTTTGGATTTTCTGATAGTTGTTTTACGTACTGTCTCTCTATTGACAACAAGGCTACATTTGAATTACTGTCTTCGCTTGTTGAATTTCTCGTAAACATTTTTATAGGTTTTAGTACTGAAAAACTTGGTACAACTGAAGCACTTGTCGCTGGGATAGTTAAAACCAATTCACACAACTTGGCAACTTCACAAAGAGATGTATTTAAACCAGTTGTTTTCAGAAAATCTAGCATATTCAAAGGCGTTTTTTTATTACTAAGTTCTCGTGATTCATACACGACACTTAACTGAGAATGCAAAGCAGTAATGTCAAAAAGATTTCCGTAATTTAATTTAAGCGAATTGAAAGACTCCGTCGGAAAATTTGATGAATTGTAGTTATTAAAATTGCATAACTCAACAAATTTTAATTCCTTGAAATTTCTAAATCGGAATTTCAGTTGTTGCATAATATTATCAAAAATCTCATCATACAGTCGACGATAGCGGGTCTGTTTGTCACCGACATTATCAATTCGAATTCTTTTCCTTTCAGGTTCTAAATCCATATCTTGAGTTTTATTCCAAAAGCATCGAAATTCTTCCCTTTTCTGACGTACCTTTTTTTCAAATTCATCAATTTGTTTAATGCTAAAGCCTATGTCGTTTGATTTCGTTTGTAGAACGTCGGATAGAATGTCAGTGCAAGGAAAAATTTCTGAAAAAATATTCAGCAAAAAATTGAAATCAAAGCCTTGTTGAAGCCAGTGTAAGTATCCCTTCGCTGCAGTTACCGTTTCGGCATCCCATTCCTCTTTATTCGTCCAAATGTCTTGAAAAAAGTCTATCACAGAATCGCGGTACTGAGCCACTGTTTGCACTAACCGACCGTTACAATTCCATTGCGTAGGAGCAGCTTTTGGGAATCTTCTTTGCACGAGCATATCAAAAGCATGTTTTCTTTTCGACGATTTTGAAATAAAGGATGCTAGGCCACTCAGCGTTGTGAAGAAAATTTTACATTCTTTTATGTTGTTCATGCCTTGTGATAGAATCAAATTAAGTCTATGTGCCAAACAGTGCACGAAAATGGCATGTTCATATTTTTCTTTTACTTTAGCTTGAAGACCAGCTAACACGGGCGCACCGTCGTAGCTATGAGCAACTAGTTTAGACTCACATTCCAAACTTGTCACAATGTCACACACAATCTTAAACATAGCTTCTGCCGTTCTATCAGTCATGTCAAAAGATCCAAAAAATCGTTCTTGAGGAATGCCATCTGATAAATAACGCACAACAATGGAAAACTGACTTAAATTCGTAATTTCTGTTGTTTCACTAAGGACAATTGATACAAATGGAGCTTTTTTAATTTCGGATTTGATTTGATCCGATACAACTTCGGAAATGCACTTAATTAAATCGTTGTGAGTTCGGTTTGAAGTGCCTTGAAAAACCGTCGACTCATTCAAATGGTTTTTGATTGTTTCATCGTAGTTCCCTAAAAATTCTAGGAGATTGACATAATTTCCCTGATTAGCAGACCCACTTGCTTGATTATGGCCCCTAAAACTCAATTCGTGCTCCGCCAGAAAACAAGTGACATCTATCAGCCGTTTCAAAATATCTCTGTTTTTCTTCACGCGTTCATTTTGCAGCTTGTTACTGATTTTTAATCGATTGTTCAAACTATGCTCGATTCGAAGTGTTCCATAAGTTTTTTCTTTTAAAGTAGCAGTTAAATGTCCTTTACTGTTGACATGCCTTTTTACACTTTTGTGAAAATTGTTCAAATCTGTAATCCCGGTTGAGTTCCAGTATGTCTTCTCACTGGTATTAAAAAGTAAACAGGGCCAGCAAAATAATCTGGATAGTTTATTGCAGCCGGTTAACCACTCATACTTGTCGTAAAACCCAACGTGAAAATGTCGGGTGAATTTTTTCGCAGACTTCTCCACTCTGGTCTCTAAGTCGATAGGAACCGTTGGCCTGCCAAACTTTATAATGTCGTTTTTTTCTTGGAAGTTTTGACTAGAAAATCCCTTTTTTAATAACACACATACAACACAAACACAGTCTAAATTGTTGTCCACTCTAGCAGAAGCAGAAGGCTGCCCTTCTTGACCCTCCATTACAAACGAAACACTAAGTAAAATATGAAGATATAGGATATTTCCATTAAAATCGCAAACAAACTCGTCTTCATATACTAGAACTCGCGGAAGGCGGTGAAAACAATTGCTGCCCAGCGTAGGAACTATGCTCGACTGCTAGATTTAATTTACCAGCGTTTTGTCGGGTGCATTCAAGGTCAATAACCCCTACTAGGAGAAGGGATTGGCAACTTGCAGCGATATCCAGGCGCGCGTCCATGCAGGCTAATTAAATTCAGTGGCGGCTCGTGGGTTCTGAATGAGGGTGGACACAAAAAAAAACATCTCTAATAAGCACTGTCCGACTGTTCACTTATTTTCACTTTTCCCAAAACACTAAAATCCGTGCATGTATTCATGTGAGAAACATAATTTTCATGTTTCTTTGCCCTCCCCGCAATGTGCTTTAAATAATCCAACCCTTATTTTTTCCACGCACGGACATCTAATTTATTGCAGCCTGTTAACCACTCATACTTGTAGTAAAACCCAACATGACATGTCTCGTGAATTTCTTCGTAGACTTCTCCACTCTGATCTCTAAATTGATAGGAACCGTTGGCCTGCCAATCTTGATAATGTCACTTTTTTCTTGGAAGTTTTGATTAGAAAATACCTTTTTTAATAACACACATACAACACAAACACAGTCTAAATTGTCCACGCTAGCAGAAGCAAAAGATTGCCCTTCTTGATCCTCCATTACAAACGAAACACTAAGTAGAATATGAAGATAGGTATAGGATATTTCCTATAAAATCAGAAGCAAACTCGTCTTCATATACTAGAGGGTGGACACAAAAAAATATATAAAACAAGCATTTTGCAGCTGTTCACTTATATTCACTTTTCTCAAAACACTAAAATCCATGTCAAGTAGTTCGTCTCAGTAAATTTTTTGAGATGCATAAAATAAAAAAATTGGGTATGAGGATCATTTGATAGCACCAGCCACTTGTCAAATCAATAATCGCTATAAAACGCCTATTACGAGATATCACTACTTTTGATATTATTTGTTTTTTTTTTAATTATTTCTCCGCCGTCGAATAATCGAGTCTACAGTAGTGTTTTTCGAATTTGTTGCAGTTGTAAAGGAACTACCATCGGTGGGAACTACCCATTTCTTTATCTTTACACCGTCATCCTATGAAATATGAATTATTGAAAAAAGAACGAGCCTTGATGTAAACCTTCAAGCACTTAAGGCTTAGTTCAGATGACGCGCGTACGACGCGCGTCGACGTGGCGCACGTTTGTTGCGTCTGTGTTAAGATGACGCGCGTAAGACTGCGTACAACTTGTATATAGAGTGAAACTAGGCAATCGAGTGTCAGTGTATTTGTTGTTATTAAAGAGAATGGATGTAGGAAAAGCTGTTTGTTTTTGGTTAGCATATAGAAGAAGGAAACGACGTAAGAGGGAAATGACACACTGGGTTCACCCAATTTTAAGGAATAGACTTTCTACAAGTTTATACGTTACACTGTATCCCAGCCTGCGAAATCATGATCCTAAATTTTTTAACTACTTCAGGAGTAAAGTTGACAAAGTAGTTTGTGAATGAAGGAAAACTAGAATGGCAGGATAGAATGATCTGAATTGCTGTATTAACCGTAAACACCTATTATAAATAAAGCAGTACCAAAAACCCACCTAATATTTTCTTTTTTTCTTCGGTATCATCGGATTTGCAAAACATTAGGACCAGTTCCTCCCCGGCGCTCCTTTTTGCCGTCTTATTTGAATATAATTTGGAATGCATGTCCCAAATCATAGGCCTCTTCTCAATTTCATGAATGAAACATCTGTGTTTCTGTTTCCATCTCAATAACATACGTGAGAAATAAATGTTTGCAGAGAGACACCAGGTATGTCGACTGAACGCTAGAAAAGACGCGTGCCAACTGAACAGGCAATGGGAACGTCTAGTATTTCAATACGCGCGTCGCCGCTGACCGACGCGCGTATTGAGATTCTCTGCGTCTGGTGGCGTCGTACGCGCGTACAATTTGTCGTGCGCGCGTCCATGTGAACAGCTTGAATTAATTATGTGTATTTTCAAAACGAGCGCCACGTCGACGCGCGTCATCTGAACTAAGCCTTAATGTTGCCTGGCTGTCACAGCAGATAGTAATCCGCCTCCTGCAAGGCCCCTGAATTTCGTGAATGAATGAATGAAACAGGGAGAGAGGCTTTCTCGTGGCCAGAACCACCAGTGCATAGGCCTACAAATTGGCCCTTTTGCACCTCTCCTCACCCTAGTTCCCAAGTCCAGCCCTCATCGCAAAGGTGAGGATGGCCTTGGGTCCTGCCCATCTTATATTCTCAGGTTCAAGAACCCTTCCTCCCTAGTAGAACGGGGCTCAATCGTTCCTTTTGGTGATTCGATTCCACGGTATCGATACTTTTTTCGGAATCGATTCCTTCGATTCGTTCACGATTCCCTGTGATGCCGCGCCCTATGGCCGCGCCCATAAATCCTAGACCGCGGACTCGCTCCATGTCCATGGTATCGATTCCTTTTTCGGAATCGATTACTCCAATTCACTACGTTCACGATTCCTTTAGTCCATTACAGGCCTGTGCTGCCGTTTCGGTACAATTGTACCGAATCCAGTACGTTTTCAAGTAAGTAATTCAATAAAAAGGAAAAATTTTAATTTTCTCTTTAGAGCGTTTAAATATAAGCTTGTTTTAAAAAAGTTTTTTCTTTTAATTTATTTTTTTACTTTTCAGTTATTAACATGCAATTTTATTCTCAGCGAATCGTTCGCTTAATACTAATATTCTAGGAAGGCATAAAAAACTTCAAAAGTCCGCCATATTGGATTAAGAGTGATTTCAGAATATTTTTCTATTTATATCCTCGGCAAGCCCTACATTTCATACCCATATTGCAGAAGTGCCTAAAAAAATAGCTATTCCGCCATCTTGGATGGTCGGCCATATAAGATTTAGAATGAAGTCACATTCTCTTTCAAGTTACTCTCAACAACCCCTTTAATTTGATACCCATATTGTACAAATACATTAATATTTACTATTCCGCCATCTTGGATGGTCCGCCATATTGGATTTAGAAAAAAAATTGAGTAGCAAGATTCCATCCGTACAAACAAACATACATCATGATTCCGGTACAACGCGACGGAATCGACAACACGACTCACTAGTAAGTTTGGCTAACCGACACCAACATCGACAGTCCAAGTCAGAGTCCGTGCGCGGAATTGTCAATTCCAATTCCAAACCATCGGAATTGATTCCTTTGATTCCTCGGAATCGATTTCTTTGATTCCTCGGAATCGATTCCTTTGATTCCTATTACGGTATCGTTTCTATGGAACGATTCGTTCGAAATCGACTCGCCTCTACTCCCTAGTCTGCCTGTGATACCCAAGGGCTCCACAGCGACATAGAATGTGCGCCGAGGATTCTTCCTCCTCGCCACAGCGTGTACACGTCGGATCACTTGCCACCCCCATCTCATACAAGTGACGTTTGAAGGTGTTATGGCCGGATAGCAGGCCGACAATTAACCTTAGTCGACTTCTGTCCAGTGAGAGACACATCCGCCCCACCTTGGTCAGAGGTTCTCAAATAACTTCTCTAGTTTGACGGAGATGTCCAGAGATTCCTCTCCATCTCATAAGATGCTGATTTTGCAACCACACCTCTAATGGTACCTACTGCCAGCCCCGAAGCTGGCTCAGGACCCAGGCAGTTATTCCTTGACCCTCGCCTTACGAGCGCGTTCGCCATTTCGTTGCCAACTCCAGCATGACTCGGCACCCGCATAAGTGACACCTGAAACACACACGAAAGGCACAAGCTAAAATCGCATATATCTCTGCTTGGAACGCCGTGGCGTATCCCCTAAGAAAAAGGAAGAGCTTTGTTTTTGGCCCACAGACCCCAGCGCCGGAGCCTTCGTCGGTAAGTGAACCGTCCGTGAACCAGACTGGCCCTCTCCCCTCAAAAGTGCGGGAACTTAAGCAACTAATTATATTAGATCTGCTTTGGAATGTGAGGCGGACTAAATACAAAAATGGAGTCAAGTTGATTGACTCAGTACTTCCCACACATTACGATGATACCAGTTTATCATTTTCCCATAGCATGAAGCTATAGTCTGAAATCCCTTGCAACCAAATCATCGCCCATTTGCCCGCAAAACAATACCCAACACAAAAACTCTGGTAAATAGTTTCTTGCGTCTCCCTCCTTAGGAACTAGGACGCCACAGTTTTGATTCTGCATGCGATGCGAAACGCTCAGGAGCCTACAAACCGTCTAAAAACGAAGTATGAGCTGTTTCTATATTTTTAGTTTTTTGATTATTGTTGCGCCGCCACTGACACGATTTTCCAAAAACTGACGTGTTTTCCATTCTCGCCGCGATAGTAATTCCTGTGTCGAAATTTCATTAAAATCAATTCAATCATTTTTGCTTTACGCAATATACATAGAACGAAATTAAGCAACACTCGTATATGTAAACAAAATTCTAAGTCCCATGGTTTCTGTAATAGGCAAGCCAATGTTCAGAAGAACAAGAATATACCGCTAGGTATTTTTTCCAGGTCAATGGACACACTATTATGAATACAACAATTTTTTCAGTTTTACAACCCCCCACCCCCCAACCACCCCAAATGCACCCCTACCCAAAAAAAAGTAGAAAATGATCAGAAACCCCTAAAACGCCTAAAAACTAAGTTTGAGTTGTTTTTATATTTTTGGTTTTTTTATTATTGCTGCGCCGCCACTGACACGATTTTTCCAAAACATACGCGTTTTCCATCCTCGCCGCGGTAGTAATACTGTGTCAAAATTTCATTAAAATCCATTCAATCATTTTCGCGTAAAGCAATATAGAACGATCTAAAACAATACTCGTATGTATACATCACACATTCTAAGTCCCTTGGTTTCTATTATAAGCGAGGCAATGTTTTGATGGATCTAAAAAGGTGAATTATGCCGTTAGGTCTTTCATTCACAGGTCATTGTACAGCCCATTATGAATACAACAAATTTTTCCGTTTCACAACGCCCCACTCCCCCACCCCAAATTCACCCCCACCCAAAAAAAAGTAGAAAATGATCAGGAACTCCTGAAACGCCTAAAAACGAAGTTTGAGGAATATCTATTTTTTTTTTGTTTTTTGCTAATTACTCCGCCACCAATGCACCGATTTTCAAAATTTTAGCAGCATTACCTACTAGGACCCCACAGCATATCAGACAAACAGACAGACCGACAGACAGACCGACGGAAATGAGTGACGTGGATTTTCGTTATGTAGATGTCGCAGTCTTATTGTAAAATCAGTCATATTATAATACGCCTAGGCTTTTTCAATACGACTAGACGTATTGCAATATCACCGAAATAATCAAGGAACTCACTATTTGACTGACAATTTGAGGCGTATTATAATACGCCTGTTGCTTATTAGGCTTATTGTCAAAATTCTAAAGCGCGCGATGACTCTCGATTCTGATTGGTTATACTCGCCGTACTGTAATACGACTGACGGCTTGTCAAGCTAATATATCAACGTAAATGAAAATCTGACAATATAACTGATTACTTCAGACGGGTTATAATACGCCTGACGCATCTTAGTCTTATTGTCCAAAAGAATCTGTACGCAATTGTTTTTAGAATTTTTTTTCTGACCTTTGTAAAACTTTTCAAGTTCTTTATAATAGTTGTCTCTGCGAACAAATACACCTTGCGAGTCATCACTCATTTTCAATGCAATGATTTGCACTAATATTGCACAGAGAAACTGAACAGTAAGTCACAACAACAACACCTGTGAACAACACACAATAATTATTAGCCTGACAATAATACCTCAGTCGTATTACAGTACGACGAGTATAACCAATCAGAATCAAGAGTAATCGCGCGCTTTAGAATTTTGACAATAAGCCTAATAAGCAACAGGCGTATTATAATACGCCTTAAATTGTCAGTCAAATAGAGAGTTCCTTGATTATTTCGGTGATATTGCAATACGTCTAGTCGTATTGAAAAAGCCTAGGCGTATTATAATATGACTGATTTTACAATAAGACTACGACATAGACATCATGAAACGCCCAAAAAGTGGATTATCTCAAAATCGAAAATTTTCGCGATCACAATACTCCGTCAAAAAATCCATCGAAAAATTTTACAGACGGTTTGCTTGCCTTGGATACCTACTCAGTCCTTCTTGACCCTATAACAAAGAATACACAAAAAGAATCGATAAGGGGATAAGGGCGCATCTGTTGCACGCCAGGTGTTCCCTCTTCCGGTTCCTTAACGGTTTTCACCTTTCTTAGCACGCGTGCCAACCGTCCTTGTCCCTTAGATTAGAGCCTTCTGATGTAACAATACATAGGCGTGCAGTCCGACCGTTACGGGGGATTTTAGTGTTATGCTAGCAAATTCAGATTTGATGCTTATTTATTTTCATAGACACATCAGTTACACATCAAACAAAACAATCAGCGTCTATTATACATTAAAAAAATGAGGTCAAGATGACTGCCTCAGTACTTCCCACACATTACTGAGATGCCAGATTAGTTTCCCATAGCACAAAGCTACAGTCTGAGATCCCCTTACAACCAAAACATCGCCCGCCCGAAAAAAAGTGTGTTATGCCGCTAGGTCTTTCTTTCACAGGTCAATGTACAGCCTATTATGGCTACCACAAATTTTTTACTTTTACAACCCCCCATTCCCCAACCACTGCAATTTCACCCACGCCTAAAAAAGTAGAAGTAAGACGCCTAAAAACGATGTTTGATCTGTTGTTTAATAATACTGTGCCAAATTTTCATTGGAATCAGTTCAATAGTTTCCAAGTTACACACCGATCTCTAGCAATACTCATATGTATACATCAGAAAATTTTATGTCTAATTCTGTGGTGTCTGTAATAGGTAAGGCAATGTTCGGATGGATGTAAACAAGTGCATTATTGCATTATGCTGCTAGGCCGTTCTTTCATAGGTCTATTATAGTGAATACAAGCCTATTATGATGAATACAATAAATTTTTCAGTTTTCAACCCCCGCCCAAAAAAAGTAGAAAACGATCAGCAACCCCTAAAACACCTAAAAACGAAGTTTGAAGAATTTTTGATATTTTGTTTTTTGCTAATTACTCCACCGCCCATGTACTGATTTTCAAAATTATATATAGCAGCATGACTTACTAAGACCCCATAGCATATTGCTACCCAAATTTCATCACAATTCATGCAGCAGATACTGAGATTATGGGGCTAGAAAAACGTCAACAGACAGACAGATCGACGGAAATGAGTGACATGGATTATAGTTACTTAGAGCTTTGTTTGGGAAGTAACAAGGCTAAGACCAATTAAAGTATACAAAAGCAGCAAGTGGAAAAATATGAAAAACATTCTTTATGGAGTTTTAGATATTACACCATATTCAAAAACTTTAGGATGGGTTAAATCGGGCTGCAATCTGGTAAGGGTCTGAATTACGCCTAATTTTTTTTATTATTTGTAACCTATCTACAGCCCTAATAGTATCACTACTTTCCAAAATTTGCAAGACATGCTCTCATCTACCTTTAAAAAAATAAGGTGGATCATCTTTAGTACCTGCCATGCCAAGGCAGAAATGTTATTGGCTACAACAAATGTTATACTTCCATTATCATATTAATACCTTGAAATTGCTACTCCAATATAACAAAACATAAGACGTTGTTATTGGTATGTCAAGGGTATACATATTTTTAGGGTATCTGTAGAGGTGGCAGAGTAATTATCAAAAAAGTAAATAGATAAGTTACAAGAATTTCTAAAATTTATCCTTACAATATTTTTATGATCCTTGATTGTTTCGTAAGATGGAAGTTTGTAGGAAAATTTGGAGAGAGCAAATATTTGGCAGGTGGCTAGTGTAAAAAAAGTATAGCCAAAACTTTTTTACTCAGCCAATTATATCAAATTAATTATGTTTCCTCAATACTAATACAGAATGGCAACGATGCACATTAATAAATTAAAGTGGAACATTACCATTACCAACTAAATAGTACAATAATGCATTAAATGAAAGGATGCAGCTATGTGGAGACCTGATTCACAAAACATGGTCATTTCTCTTACAAGGCTGCTAAATGGACATTTTCTGCTAATGCTAGGTGACACAAATTACAACATTGTAATTATAGCACAGTAAAAATAATATCCTGTAACCAAATATAACATTGATTCTAATGGTAAGTTTATGGATGGTTTTATATGGGCATAATCTTCATAAACATAAGGCAAGCAAAGGAAGTGCTTAAATAGGAGATAAATGTAATTAATATGTAAATATGCTTTATCATACTAAAAGAGATGAGTAGTCAAAGTATGTTGTCACATTATGGCGCTTCAAACTGTAAAATTGGATATGACCATGAGGATTTTACTACATATTGCTTTTAAACATGAGAATGTATGACAATTGGAAATAGCAATAATCACTAACATATGACAATCTAGTAAATATGTGAAAGATACTTTCTTGTTTATTCTAAAATATGTGTCTAGTCTAACTACTAATATAATGCAGTGATAGGGTTCTTTCTACTTTTGACATCCTGTAGCCTATAATTACCATAAAGTCATTGAAAACCCACTTTTACCCTGTATGGTATTTAAATTTAAGTATTGCAGCAATATAATCCATTATGAGACATATACGAAATATATGTTCTGGATGCACCACTTCTACCACTATATGAACAGCAAAACAGGATTTAAATAGTTGTTACTGAAAAAAAGGTTTGCAGCAAAAATTATTTCTTCTTATAATAAAAGCACTTAACTGCTAAGGGATTTCTCATGCATATAATATGAATAACTCACCAACTTTCTCCAGTTTGGTACCAACAGACTCGCACACTTCAACTGTCCATTAAAAAACTAGCAGATATTTGGCTAACTATCACTTTGGGTGTGAAAAACCATGCAAAATTGGCTGAGATTTTCTAATTTTGGTTCTGCGATGTATCTATGGCAACATTATTTATAATACAAACAAATTGTAACTAGCTGCACTAAAATATGATTAACCAAGGTGGAAAAACCAAATACGTCTCACTAATAAAAGCCAAGGATGTTTCACATCTTCAGGCTAATTTTGACGAAGAATTTATCAATTCGCGCCTCGAAATGAATACACACACGAATAGAAGGAATAGAATCTTAACTGGAAGAAACACTGGCAGAAAGAATAGCTAACGAGAATGGACCGCAAGTACACAGTCTAATACACGTCTAAACTGTTTCACGATTCACATATGCAAACTGATTTAAAAACTTTCTAGAAAAAATATTTTACATTTCGTACATCTTCATATACACATCACCATCGTCGTCCCACCAAACCACAATTAACAGCTGATTACATTTGACATTGACATTTTTGGCGCAGTTTCGGACACACAGATGCGATACCGAGCAGACAGGTAGCTACCATGCAACGACCGGCAACACTGTAAGCGCGCCATGGATCGTCGGGCTACCACAACATCAAATGGCTAAGATTTTGATTTTCCTTTATCACATTACAAAACTTACTCGTGTAAAATCGTACGCAATGTTTTAAAAAAAGCGTAGTTGTCGCCATGAACTGTCAGCTAAGCTCCGCCTCCAAATGTATCACCTTTTTAACAAGAAACCATTGATGTTGTATCTCCGTATATGTTTTGTCTGTGAGTTTGTCGGTTGGTTCAAAAACCAGCCGGCAGCCTTATCACACATCTTGCAGATGACAAGCAACGGGCGGAAATCGCGCAATATCTGCTGTCAAACGTACATTTTGTATTATGCAACGAGGTCATCGTGTCGTCCAACGACGTCATACTGATAGACTACGCTTTGTATACCGAATGTTTGTAAGCGTTTCTGGCGGTGCGACGGAAGGGGGGAACATCAGCTGTATTGACATAGACACACCCGACGTTGCCAGTTGTGCATTAGGGCATGCTTGGTGCATGCAGCAATGTTTGTAAAATATAAAAATGGCGTTAATTCTTGACAGAATTGCAAAATTAAACGTGTTTTACAAAAGAGTATCTTCAGAGTACTTTTTCTATTACAGATAAGCAAGCCACAATCATATTTTTACTTTTTTACAACCTCAGAGTAACAACTGAACATAGAGGTAGTAAACAACTAATTCTAATAGGCCAACATCTTTTCTTACGTTGTCATATTGACCACCAGATACGGCAATCATGATTGTCTACTATCATCTTAATTATATAGGATCCAGAAATATTCCATTTTACGTTAAAAAAGACGGTATTTTGAGGGTTCAGGAATGATTACAGCAAATTCGATAGATATGTTGACCTCTACTGCGTTACTGCATGTTTCTTCATCATAAACGTAAATTCTGTCTTACATAAATTTTAAGGAGCTGGCAACGCCTATATACGGTAACCTCCGACTGTCAAACGTTTGTTTTGGTTTGCGTCTCTTATGCTTGGTTAGTAAAACCGAATTCGCTATTTGTTGGTAACTGTAGTGAAGCTTTACGGACTTGCTGTGCTATATTCGAGTCTAGTTTAACAGTTTTTCGAGATGGGACAGTGCAGAGCAGTGTTTGTGACATGGGTTGCATTGGAAGAATTTTCAGGTTAGTTGGCAATGTTTGGGGGCTGAAGTGTCAAAGATGATGGCTTTGAGCACGCCATGCTGAAGTGGTTTGTTTACTACCTCTATGTTCAGTTGTTACTCTGAGTTTACAACATACGTTCCATACATTTTTCTGAAAATTCATTCCAAATGATTGTCAACTTGGCATGCTGCGATGTAACTTGTAAACAATGACGTCGTTGCTTGTAAATATTCCGTTGACATTCCCAATGTTTGGAGTGCCGACAAACAATTTGCCTTGGATGCGTAGTGTATCTGTATGACGTCGTTGGTGACGTCCAACAACATATAACCTATAATTATTAATTTTCACGGTCCTGTTGCTGTCATATGGCTGTTGCTCGGCATCTGCTGAGCGACCGCTGTCGCACATGTTTACATAATAAGGCTGCGGATCTGTTTTTCGGAAAATTACTTTTTAGCTGTATTTCAAATTAATTTCGGACCCAAGACATTTATAGAGGGTCTTAATTAAACTGAATGGTGTTTTGAAGCAGGGAATGGTCTTACAAAATTTATAAGTACTGTTCATGCATCAGTAGGTAGTGCTTTTCACTGGCTATATTACTTGTAATATGAATTATTCAACTTTAAATAAGCAATAAATGAAATACCAGAAATCTGTAAACATTAAATATCGCTTGTTTCATTGAATATTATTACATATCTAGATTTTTGGTTACTCAGATAATAAAAAAAACAACTTCCAAGCATAATGTATATAAAAAGAAAACTATAAATAACAGAATGGAAAACTAATATTTTACATATAAATATAACTCTCCATTATTCCAATTTACATAAATTTTAAATAAAAATATATTAATCTTAACAGTACAGAATTGAGTATATTCAATTAATTCTGAAGTTGCGGGCGCATTATAATGATTCAAGCATTTTCTACTAATTATTGTAAAAGCGATTTCAGGACCTTTTGCAGATTTTCATAGTCCAGCTGAAGATTGATGATCCTAGGCTTTTCATTGGGTGGTAAGCAGGATTTTGGAAACTTTATATACCCGACCTTTACTGATTTAGATTCAGTCAACGCCTAAAAACAAAATAATTCATCAAAAAATAATACTTCCCATGTAAAAATGTAAAAATTAAAAATATTATGAAAATATATTTTGACACTATCACAAGTCCAACATACTTTTGTCATTTCCTTAGTTGGAAATACGGTAAAGTCGGCCTCAATCCTTCCGCCACGCTTCCTTTTGACTGCTTCTGCAGCAACTTTTGCTTGAAACTGTTCTGCCTTCAATTTTAAACTCAATATTCTGCCTTTTTCTTCTAAGAAATGTCGCCGCCAAGCCTCTACACGTTTTTCAGGCTTGACCTTGTGCATTTGCGGAAAGGATGACTTCGCCAAGGAGGAGAGTATTTCCTACGAAAAATGAATTTATTATATTGCCGCAGTCTACAACAGCTTTGAAACTGCAGTGACGTATTACAATGTTGCAACAAACCTTTTTCAAAGTAGCGCCTTCCTTGAACAAATTTTCCAAGACCTCATCTCTATCGCTTTTGAAAGCTGGTAGGGGTGTTAGGCTATCCAACTGCTGTTTGAGTCTTTCATTTTGAAGTTTAACTCTTTCATTCCGCTCTTGATGGAAAATTTTCTTCAAGTTATCAATCTCTTGCATCAATAATGGCGAATCCTTCACAACAGCTGGTAAAGTTGGACCCATTGACTGTAATGATGACAACTGTGACCCTGAAAATGAAAGTAAAATAATATATTATTTGTTTAAAAACAAAAATAAATGTATAATTATGTTGATACATGCCAGAAAGAATCAGGGGTTGTAACTATTATTATTAATTACTGTAATCAGAAAGCTGAGTTAGTAGATAGATAGGTCGATAGATAGATATGCTTTATTGTCTAAGAAATTACAAATTTCTTATTGACAAAGCTGTAACAACAAAATGTGGAATATTCACTAAAACTCGTCATAGCACTCATCTAGTGTCTAATAAGGTTTTTGAATTAGGACATTTTTAAGTTTTTTACGAAAAACTTTTAAATCTTTTTGAATTTTAAAAGAACTAGGACGTTTATTATAAATCTTCAATCCATTGTAAATAATTGAATCTTTAACCAGTGCTGATTTGGGGGTAATTAATTTAAAATCTTTCTTTTGTCTTATATTATATTCTATATTTATGGTCTCAAATTTTGTTTTATTTTTGAATATCAAAGTAGCCGTTTCCAAAATAAATAGTGCAATTACGATCGTAATTTTGTATTCTAAGGCCCGGTTGTACAATGCGAGCTTAAGCTTCGGCTTAAGGTAAGCCGACGTTAAACCACGTCAGTTGCAAAACGTCCATTGTACAATGCTGGCTTAGCCCCCACTCCAAGCTTAACACGAGCTTACGTAAGCTGAAGCTTAACGCGAGCTTAGCTGAGGTTCAAACCTAACCTCATACAAGTGACATGATATGTCAAGGAGGAACCTTCAAATAGCTTGTCACTTTATTAGGTCATATTTTTTGAAAGATTTGTGTCTAATTTAACAAAGAGAGCAAATGAAAGAACGGAGACAGAAACGATCGTTGCTGAAATTTGACACAAACTGTCATAAGTGCAAACCAAAAAAGGTAATTTTTCAGACGCTTATGTCAGTACGTGTTGCTTCATTGATGCCACCTGTAGTGAATTTCATTATCAACCAGTTTTAGCTAAGCCGACGATTGTACAACGGGTGGCGACTTTAAGCCTGAGCTTAGCTAAGCTTAAGCTTAACAAAGCTCGTGTTAAACCCGCATTTGTACAACCGGCCCTAAAAATAGTGGCTTGCATGAAGCATGAACTCTTGGCGATGCATCTAACTGCTCGCTTCTGTAAGACTAACAATTTATTTAAGTAGGTATGAGAACAGACACACCAAAATGAGATGCCGTAACTCAACCTACAAAATAATTTTTGGTGGTGTTTCTTCCAAGAGTTTCTCTAACTGTTCTTAGTATGTAAGTTACTTTATCTAACTCATTAATTAAATTATATATCTAATTATATTATTTATGAGATATAAAATTCAATTTTTGATCAATAGTTAGACCTGAGAACTTCATGCTGTATGTTTGATGTAATTGTTCGTTGTCTAAGTAAATCACGTCAAGTAAGCATTTGAAAGTAATGAATTTGGTTTTCGAGATATTAAAAAAAATTGTTGTCACACCATCTTTTGATTACAATTATATCATTTTCAATTTTTCTTTTTAAATCGTGTATGTCATTATCATGCCAGCGTATTGTAGTGTCATCTGCAAATACAGTGAATTGACCACTTATTTCTAATGTCATTAGGTTATTAATGTATACCAAAAATAAGATGGGACTTCAGAGTAACAACTGAACATGGAGGTAGTAAATAAACCACTTGAGCATGGCGTGCTCAAAGCCATCATCTTTTGACACTTCAGCCTCCAAACATTGCCAACTAACCTGAAAATTCTTCCAATGTAACCCATGTTACAATCACTGCTCTGCACCGTCCCATCTCGAAAAACTGTTAAACTACACTCGAATATAGCACAGCAAGTCTGTAAAGCTTCACTACAGTTACCAACAAATAGCGAATACGATTTTACTGACCAAGCATAAAAGACGAACTAACAAAACAAACGTTTGACAGTCGGGGTTTACCGTAAACAAATCGCAGGAAAATTATATATGCGTTGCCAGCTCCGCAAAATTTGTGTAAGACAGAATTTGCGTTTATGATGAAGAAACATTCAGTAACGCAGTAGAGGTCAACATATCTATTGATTTTGCTGTAATCATTTCTGAACCATCAAAATACCGTCCTTTTTAACGTAGAATCGAATATTTCTGGATACTATACAATCAAGACGATAGTAAACAATTATGATTGCCGTATCTGGTGGTCAATATGACAACGTAAGAGAAGATGTTAGCCTATTAGAATTAGTTGTTAGTACCTCTATGTTCAGTTGTTACTCTGAGGATGGGACCTAACACAGGTCCCTGTGGTACTCCATCCCATATGTTCAATTTTTCTGAAGTTACATTTTTTGACAATTTAACAATTTGAGAACGATTACTCAAATAAGAGGTAAACCATTTTAGTGCTATTTTAGAACAACCATATTTATCTAATTTTTTGATCAATATATCATGATTCACACAATCAGTAGTGTACCTGAGATGCTCTTGGGGAGCGAAACTTCGATCTGCGCCTTCTTAGACAGCAATTTCAGTTTCTCCTTCATTTCTCCCTTTTCGTTCTCCAAAGAATCGATATCAGTCTGTAAATGATCGAGCGTCTCTTCAAACTCCTTCTCTTTCTTCTTATAGTTATTGTTTGCTTCTTCCAATTTCCTTTGTAACTTCTCGATAGTCAACTCGTAGTCCTTGTTGACATTTCCAAGTTTCTTTTCTGCCAGTTCTTTCCTGATCGTCATTTCCGAGAGTTGTTCTTGTTTCTCCTTTAGCACCTTGCGCAGCTCTTTTATATCAGATTCCTTGTTCTCTAGTTTGCTTGTGAGGGTCTTTGTCTGTTCCAGTTCCTTCTTCACTGAATCAGCCCTCACACTAATTGGTGGTATCGGCTAAATACAAGAAAATAAATCAGTTATGATTCTGGAGAATGGCGGAGTAATCATTAAAATTAGTAAAATAATTGAAGACACAAGTAGATGAAGCTGTCATGTAACATTTTTTCAGAAATGTGTATTTTTCATTCAATAAGCTTAAAATATGCTTCCATTTCATTCTTAAGTCCTTTGTTTGTTTCATAAATAACATCGATATTTAGGTGTGTTATGTACAATACTTTTTACTTTTCAGTGGATAAAGGAGTCAAGATAACATGACACCTTTATCCACTGTTAAAAGTAAGGTTTCTCTCTAGAGTTCGCAGCATGACACATGAGTTTGAGGTTATGTCATACTGTTTTGTTATGCTTTAGTGTAAGGGTGTTGTTGTTGAAACAGTTTTTTTACTAATATGTAGTCAGTGATATCTAGAGGAAAATACAAATACAAGTCCCTTTGTTATGTTATTTTCATGAATAACATCGATATTCAGGTGATAAAGGTGTTATGTACAATACTTTTTACTTTTCACAGTAGATAAAGGAGTCAAGGTAAGAAAGAGTATAAATATGGTTCTATGAAGTAAATTTTTGAAGACAACGAAAGGCAACCGAATAAAAAAAGAAAAACCAATTAGTGATTAGATTAGTTTCAAGTTTTGTGTTTTTTTTGCAATAAAAAACACCAATGTTTGTGTAAGTAGCTCTTTTTTCCATATGCTTTTAATACAGGCTATGCCAACCCAGTATATTGTATTGCTCCAATTCGTAAGGAGATTACCAGTTCCTTCACTTTACTAATCTACATCACAACCCTTAATCTATTATAAATATACATATATACATATCACACATGCATAAAGGTGTCATGTATATTCAAAGTCCATTTTCCCGTGAAAGATAAAAGTGTCTCCAAATTAAAAAAAAAACAGACGAAGAAAATACATAACTAAGCTTTAAAAATACTTCAACTATATGCCCCAAAAATTTGGTGCATAAAAAAGTTCCAATAGAAAATCTTTAAATCGATTTTTCTCAGAATAATTATTTTGTGACATGACACCTTTATCCACTTGTGTCTTCAATTATGCTCAAACCATGGAGCATTTTCATAACATGCCATTTTTATGCTTCATTCCAGTGTGCAATCCCTTTGGGCGTGCCCAAAAAGTCTTTTGACCTCGTTATTGAATCGTTGCCGTATTTTAGAATTCCTTACCTATAGTCAAAAATCGTTCTAACTCAAATTCTTATTTTTATTTTAAATATTAAAGGTACGCAGGGGCCTAGTGAGGGGATTACTTAGTCCAGGACTAAGGTTGTTTCTGAAATGATTGGGTATTCTAAACGAAATAAGTGATTCAACTAAATCTAAGCAGATTTGATCTCTTGAATTTTTTTAGTCCGACGCACGGGTTTCATATAAAAAAATTAAATCTACGAAAATCTATTCTGCATGGTGATATTGTCATATTAACGATATTGTTTCGATCATGCAAAGAAACGGTTTTTATTTTTTTAATCGAAAACCGTGCATCGGATTGTAAAAAATCAAGTGTTCAACTTTGGTTAGAAATGAGTGAGGATTTGAAAAATATTATTCATTTTAGGAGAAATCGGTGGCGTACCATCAATATCTGCCAAAATAGGCAGGTCAAATTACGTACGAACGCCACTGGTGGAAATTTAAGAAAAAATGATACTTTAAAAAATGCCTCTTGAATAGTATACATGTATGACAAATTTCATTAAAATATATGAAGTGGTATTGTACATATTAATAATAAATTATTTATTTTTAATAACTTTACCACCCTGTATCTCAAAAGGTAAGACATTTAGGACATACGTTCATATGAAGTTTTCTTCTTAAAATGGACCCGAAAATCGCCCCCATAAATATTGACATTCAATTAGAAAACACCCTGTATATATTTACCTTATCATCTTTCTTACTAGCCATGGTTATTTCGTATTCATTTTCTTGCAGATATTTGGCCACATCAGAAATCTGAGATACAATAAACGCCAAAGAGTTCTTAATACTTTGCACTGGACCTAAATCATCTTGCTCGTATATTTTGTCACTGGAATTGATCGCGATATCTTTGATCTTATCTTGACTTATACCTTTTTCCATGTCTAAAAAGAAAAAAATTGTTACTTAGGCAATGCATTTTTTTAGGTGACTATACATACCTCCATCTGTAGTCAAAGACTGCACAGCGCCTTTAACAATGTCATGAAGAGTTTTAACTATCTTCCCTGATTGCTGGTAGCATTGATACATGTTTTCGAATATTTCTCTATTGAAACCCAAATTCGATGCGTTCATGTCAGGCGGTAATTTTCTTTTGATTGTCTTCAATTGTTGGTGCAGTTGTTCTGCTGTAGTCATAACATGTTGTGCCAAAAGAACAATGTCTCCTACGTTTCCTGTCTAAAATCAATATCCAAAAATATCATATGAACAAGGAGTTTCGTATTTGGATCATTTGCATAGCACATAAATACCACAGCATACTAAACAACCAGCAGAATATCTCTGAGGATTTTCTATATAAAAATGGTTCCCACAGAATTTGACCTTGACGGTGCCATTTTGGATTATTACGATTGTGAAGTCTGGATAGAGATGCGAAAATAAAAATATCGATACCGGTACCAATTCGATATTTAGAGCTGTACATGCCAATGAAGGCGCGTTTGATTCGTACAAAGAATTTTGTGCAATTGATTACACCCCTCAATAATTATATAATTATTTTCGATACCGACACCGCTACAAAAGTAGCGCTACCAGCTTGGATTCGCTCAAAAAGTATCTAAGATCAAAGTACTCCATATTAGTGCAGAAGCATCGATACATTTCAAGTATCGAAGTATCGTTAGCATCCCTACAAATAATAATCATCCAAAAGGGGAGATGCGCGTGTAATTGCCGCCAGCCTGAGATATTGTGCTGATTGTTTACTATGCTGTGTAAATACAGTTGAAGAATAGGAAGTACTCATATCAATCCAACAATAGTGACAATACAAAAGCTATGTATATTTTTACAACAGTTATGAACAATATTGATGCACAAGAGATTACTTTTAGTGTGTAGTGGTGAAAAATTACATGCTTTCTAGTACAAAAAGTTACACACTGGCAAGTTCAGACTGGCAGAAGGTGAAAGAATATTTCATTACTACAAAATCGTGGATAAGAATCATGATGATTCTTATTATATCACGAAAAACATGAGATGTAGAAATATTCTAATACCCAAAATAAGTTTGAATAATTACAATTCAAACATATGCAAAAAACTAGACCAATGATTCAAAAAGTATGTTTCGTCAAAAATGCAATACTATGACGAGTGGAAGATACTTTAGCTCATTTCCAACAAAAAAGTCATATAGAGTCCAATTTTCAACTGTTTCGGAGATATTTAATTTTAATTTATTTATCTTCAAGTGCGCTTCTTATTCATGACTGGTTACGGTGTTTTTTTACATCAATAAATAATTATACCACTAAGGCCCAGTTTCACAATCATTGGTAACCTCTGGTAGTCACTCAACCGACAGATGGAAGTTGACCAGTAGTTATCGGGGAGCTCTGTTTCACACAGGAAACCAATGGTAAAGCTTATTTATCTTTATGTTGGCACCACGTATTGGTCTCAGAGCACTGCCATAATGGTGTTCCTTGAATACAACCTAACCCTTTGACAAATAAACCTAACCTTTCTTTTCATATTTTTCATTTATGTCATTACAGAGTATAGTCAAAATCCATCGACGTCTTAGACGTCAATGTCAAAATCCAAGCTTTTATAACCCCCAAAGCTGTCATCGGTTGATTACAACAAATGTAAAGATAACCCATACCTTGTCCTTGGGTTAACATAACTACTGGTTGACCAGAGCTTTTGACGTAAACTGTCGAATATGAAATGGAATATTCTCGTTAACCACTAGTTTTCTTTTGACCACTAGTTAACTAACGATTGTGAAACTGGGCCTTACAATTATTTAGCTTAACCACAGCAAACAACATAAGTAAATCATAACCATGTCATATACATGACACACGCCAACTATGTTTTTACGGAAAACGATTCGACAAACGAGAATCCATTTTCTTCTGTTTCAATTCTATTTCAATTATTCATATAATTAAAAAGTAGCTTCTTTAACTACACACAAAATTTTGCAGTGCCGTTTTTTAGGACTGAATACGTTTTACTTGGAGATATTTTTTAAACTTACGGGCATACATTCACAAAAGTTATTAGGCACAACTACCAGAAGTGGTTATTCGTCACTTCAAACGATTCACAGACGACGCTACAGTGCAGTGCTATGAAAGTACCAAACTGAAGATCTGTAAAACTACTTCACATGACTTTTAGCTCTCATTGACTCACTGAAGAGTGCTTATGCAGAGCCTCTATCTGTCCGTCCGTCTGTCCGTAATCCCGTATACAAAAGATAGCCAAAGCTACAGGTGCTAGAGAAAAACCTACCTATTCGAATTCGTTGAGAAAAACTAAATACAGAGTCGGAATCAGCATGAAAAAACTAGTCCGGGAAAAATCCGGTTTGGTCAATATCGCTTCCGGTTTAAAGAAGTTATTTTACTTTGGTAAAACGTTATCCAATATATGCGCGAAAAATTCAAATATGTTTAAAAATCGTACCTGTTAATATAAAGCCATATACATTCCGAAATAAATTATATCCTTACCTCAGTTAAGCATCTGATTGCAATAGCTTCAAAGTTGAACCCATCCACTACAGATAATAAACTTTTAACGTAATCATTAAGTAGTTGAGTCTGATTTAGTTTGCATTCAGTGCCAAAAAGCACTGGGAACAGATTATTGAAGTAGCCCACGCATTTTTCTAAAGACTCTGTAGGTACATTCTCATCTAGTTGATCACGCTTCAATAACTCCACAAATCCGTCAATGATTTTCTCTTGTGCTGCCATCTCTAGGTAATTCGAACCAACTTTCAAGAGGGTCTCTGGTTTGCAAGTGTTTAGTGAAAAGTTATACTGGTGCAAGATTGCCTGAAATTGATATATGATTAGTAGTTTAGGAACAGCGCAGGTATAGTTAGGGTTCAATTTCAAAGCTGAAGATCTGATATTTATGATCTTTGTTAAATGAGCCGGAAACTCAAAACTGCGACCGGATTTGTAATTAGCATCCTCAAGTTATCAAAAACACCAAGTTTCATCTTGATAGAAGGCCAAATAAAGATTTTTGATTTTTTAGGCAAACCTGAATAAGATCTGAAAGATCTCAATTTTTTGATTTTCATCAAACGAGGCTGAAACTCAAAACTGCGCCCGGATTTGTAAATAGCATCCTCAAGTTATCAAACACACCAGGTTTCATCATGATTGAAAGCCAAATAAAGATTTTAGATTTTTTAGGCAAACCTGTAGATCTGACAGATCTGAAATTTTTGATCTTTGTTAAACGACCCTGAAACTCAACACTGCGATCAGATTTGTAATCAACATTGTCAAATTATTCAAAACGCCAAGTTTCATCTCAATAGAAATCCAAATAAAGATTTTAGATTTTTTATTAGACAAACCTGAAGATCTGAAAGATCTCAAAAATTTTTTTTCATCAAACGAGGCTGAAACTCAAAACTGCGATCAGATTTGTAATCAGCATTGTCAAGTTATCAAAAACACCAAGTTTCATCTTGACAGAAAGCCAAATAAAAATTTTAGATTTTTTAGACCAACCTGAAGATCTCTGATAGGTTTGAAAATTTTGATCTTCGTTAAACGAGACTGAAACTCAAAACCGCGACCAAATTTGTAATCAGTATCCTCAAATTATCCAAAACACCTATAGTTCGGGATCCCAGGCCCATTTTCACTACTTACTACTAACAAGCTAATTTTGCGTGAGCAGCTTCATTTTGATGAGACGCCCAACTTTTTCCTCTACAAAAATTCTCGATTGTGGTAGCTAACAGGGGTAGCAGGGACGAAATATGTGAATTTGACGAGTGTCAAAAATTAATTACTAACAGTTAGTTTTTCAACTAAATCTTAAGAATGTGATCAACCTTATTAGAAAAAATGTTTGTCCTACAAAATCTATGGTTTGAACACATTGTCCCCCTCCATCCAACATGTACCAATAACAAGGTCATACAAATTTATTACTAACAGCCTGATTTTTTCACTATCGCTTCGTTAATATTTATACAATTTGACAGTAACATTGTCCTACAAATCACGTGGTATGTTATCCTGGTCCTACGCTCAGAAGTTGTAGTACAAATCCCGGGTGTAAAAATAATTACTATCAAGTCTAATGTTCGTGGATAGCTTCGTTGCGATGAGACGCCCAACTTTTTCCTCTACAAAAATTCTCGATTGTGGTAGCTAACAGGGGTAGCAGGGATGAAATATGTGAATTTGACGAGTGTCAAAAATTAATTACTAACAGTTAGTTTTTCAACTAAATCTTAAGAATGTGATCAACCTTATTAGAAAAAATATTTGTCCTACAAAATCTATGGTTTGATCACATTGTCCCCCTCCATCCAATATGTAGCAATAACAAGGTCATACAAATTTATTACTAACAGCCTGATTTTTTCACTATTGCTTCATTAATATTTATACAATTTGATAGCAACGTTGTCCTACAAATCACGTGGTATGTTATCCTGGTCCTACGCTCAGAAGTTGTAGTACAAATCCCGGGTGTAAAAATAATTACTATCAAGTCTAATCTTCGTGGATAGCTTCGTTGCGATGAGACGCCCAACAATTTTCTATACGAAAATTCTCGTTTGTGGTAGCTGACAGGGGTAGCAGGGAGAAAGTATATCTATTTAACGAGTCTCAAAAATAAATTATTAACGGTGGGTCCTTTAAATCAAATCTTAAGGAAGTAATCAATATTATAAAACAAATATTTGTCTTAACACAATTGAGGTTTTGAATCAATTTTTTTTTTGTCATAAATCGAGAGATCATATATAAGTTTTATAATAAAACTGTTTTTGTTTTCTTTTTTTTCGCAATAATTCAAAAGTTATATCAAAATAAAAATGGGTTTTTGAATCGAGTACCGAAAACACGCCGACGGCTCCCGAACCCGTGTGACGTAATGATGGCGGTTAAGATGCTCCTTTGACCAACGACATCCTACATCGATACTAGATTCTAGATTCCCAACCAAACGTGAAAATACTTGCTAGTAACTAGTGTATATTTGTTGCAATATAGTCAATGAATGAAGTTTGCAGCTCAGGACGACCTCTACGATCGAAATAAATATCTTTTTGAATGTTTGAAATCAGATTACAGATTCCAGTAAGTAGGTAAGTACCTAATCAAATATGTCTTATTGAAATTATCTGGTGAATGTTCGGCTGGCCTAGTGGTTAGAGTGTTGGCTAATGGATCCGTTGGTCCGGGTTCAAAGCTCAGCCTGTCCAATTTTTTTTTTATTTTTTTTTTATCAAATAATTCATTCATGTGCTTTTTTTTGCACTTGTTATGTACATTTTTTTCTACGATCAACATAAATATGTTTTTGAAACAAATTCTATCAGACATATTACTTGCACTGCATTGTGCAAAAACTAAGTACAGGACGCGGTGGACAATTCAAAAAATCAGTTCAAATGGTACGAGTGCTGCTCTATACCTCCGTCAATCCACCAGTACGCAGACAGCTGTTTCACGCTTATTAGCGATCATCAGTGCGCCATAGGTCGATTGACGGAAATAGAGAGCATCAATTTTTCCATGTTTAATAAACATGTGAAAGATGTGCAAGCAGACCGGCAGAATTCTTTCTGTCTGCTTGCAGTTCAAATGGTGTTTGTCCGTCAATATCAACCGCCAATATTTTTTTTAAATGTAATAGTTGGTTAATAAAACAAAATCCATTAATTTTTTAAGTTTTTAATATAAACATAAAGTAAGTCAAACTCGTAATCACAACAGTCTTCTGTTTATCACTTCGTATCTTTATTTATTTAACTTTGAGCAATGAAGCTTAATAATTAAATTTTCATAAAAATTTAACAAATAAAAATATAAAAATGCAATGCAAAACTTATTTTTCTATGAGTTTCAATGTTATAATTATCTTCTTGACCAAAACTTAAAATAATTATTTTATTATTTAATATTATTATTGATAATAAATACTTATACGATAAATAAACTATAAGTATAATTATTTTACATAAGAGCTAGCACTTCAAGTAAACAAAAATAAAACTATATTTTTCAGTCCCGAACATAGAAAAAAGTATGAAGTATCTAGGAATTTATTTAGACTCACACTTACGTTGGAATGTACATATTAATAATTTATTAAAAAAAATTGGATTCATTTCATATAAGATGAAATTACTAACAAATATTTTAACAGAAAAGCATCTACGTACAGTAAAGATAATTATAACGTTGTAACTCATAGAAGAATAAGTTTTGGTTGTTTGCATTGCGTTTATATATTTTTGTTTGTTAAATTTTTATGAAAATTTAATTATCAAGCTTCGTTGCTCAAAGTTAAATAAATAAAAATACCAAGTGATAAACAGAAGACTGTTGTGATTACGAGTTTTATTTTATGTTTATATTAAAAACTTAAAAAATGAATGGATTTTGTTTTATTAACCAACTATTACATTTAAAAAAAATATTGGCGGTTGATATTGACGGACAAACACCATTTGAACTGATTTTTTGAATTGTCCATCGCGTCCTCTACTTAGTTTTTTCACTATGCAGGGCAAGTAATATGTCTGATAGAATTTGTTTCAAAAACATATTTATGTTGATCGTAGAAAAAAATGTACATAACAAGTGCAAAAAGCACATGAATGAATTATTTGATAAAAAAAAATAAAAAAAATTGGACAGGCTGAGCTTTGAACCCGGAACAACGGATCCACAAGCCAACACTCTAACCACTAGGCCAGCCGAACATACACCAGATAGTTTCAATAAGACATATTTGATTAGGTACTTACTGGAATCTGTAATCTGATTTCAAACATTCAAAAAGATATTTATTTCGATCGTAGAGGTCGTCCTGAGCTGCAAACTTCATTCATCGGCTATATTGCAACAAATATACACTAGTTACTAGCAAGTATTTTCACGTTTGGCTGGGAATCTAGAATCTAGTATCGATGTAGGATGTCGTTGGTCAAAGGAGCATCTTAACCGCCATCATTACGTCACACGGGTTCGGGAGCCGTCGGCGTGTTTTCGGTACTCGATTCAAAAACCCATTTTTATTTTGATATAACTTTTGAATTATTGCGAAAAAAAAGAAAACAAAAACGGTTTTGTTATAAAACTTATATATGATCTTTCGATTTATGACAAAAAAAATATATTTTTTTCTCTATTCAAAACCTCAATTCAGCACCTATCAATCAGGAGGTCATAAAGAATGATTTCTAACTAGTAAATACTTGAATAATTTAACAGCCACATTGCCCCACAAATTGATTGGTATGTTATCCGGGTCCTACGGTCTGAAATGATCCTTATTACGAACTGCAGAGCATTGTGTATCATGTATTCCATGTTGTTGTTGACCATAAGGGTGTCCATGCAAAGATTTGCTTGAGCAGCTTTTTTTCCAACATGTGAGCAGAGCAGCATTATTTAGATAGATAGATACGTCTGTTTCCGGAAGAATGTATAGAACATTTTGTGTAAAAGGTCAGACATGAAGCAAAAATAGTATGCACAATTTACAGTACAATCAATACATTAAATATATAACAAACATATATATACCCAAAATAACATACAATATGCATATACATATAACAAACAAGTTGAAATTATTATCGCGGGAAGTCATCCATATAGTAAAATTCCTTAAGGAAGTTTTTTCTTAGAAACTAATAGGCTCGAGGAACAGTTCAAATCACATTATTTCCTTTGGACAGAGAACACAGTTAACTTATTATGTGATATTTTGTCTTACAGCTAGTAATGAAAAAATGTGGTATTGACAACTTCTGAGCGTAGGACCGGGATAACATACCACGTGATTTATAGGACAATGTCGCTGTCAAATCTTATAAATATCAACGAAGCAATAGTAACAAATCAGGCTGTTAGTAATAAATTTGTATGACCTTGTTATTCATACATGTTGGATGGAGGGGACAATGTGATCAAACCATAGATTTTGTAGGAAAAATATTTTTCTAATAATGTTGATTACATTCTTAAAATTTAATTAAAAAACTAACAGTTAGTAATTAATTTTTGAAGCTCGTCAAATTGACATATTTTCTCCGTGCTACTGCTGTTAGCTACCACAATCTAGAATTTTGGTAAAGGAAAAAGTTGAGCGTCTGATCTAAAGGAAGCTACCCACGCAAAATTAGCTTAGTAGTAGTAGTTATTTATTATAGATTTCGGCAAAGATTACATTTTATGGTACAAGTAGAAAAATGACAATTCTTGTCGGACTAATGATATATACCTGTTTTCTTGTAGGACATTATTTTGTTTGGTCAGAGAACACAGTAACCTATTATGTGATATTTTGTCCTACAGTTAGTAATGAAAAAAATGATCTTGTGGTATTAACAACTTCTGGTCGTAGGACCGGGATAACATACCACGTGATTTGTAGGACAATGTTGCTGTCGAATTGTATAAATATTAACGAAGCAATAGTGAAAAAATCAGGCTGTTAGTAATAAATTTGTATGACCTTGTTATTGGTACATGTTGGATGGAGGGGGACAATGTGATCAAACCATAGATTTTGTAGGACAAACATTTTTTCTAATAAGGTTGATCACATTCTTAAGATTTAGTTGAAGAACTAACTGTTAGTAATTAATTTTTGGCACTCGTCAAATTCACATATTTCATCCCTGCTACCCTTGTTAGCTACCACAATCGAGAATTTTTGTAGAGGAAAAAGTTGGGCGTCTCATCAAAATGAAGCTACTCACGCAAAATTAGCTTGTTAGTAGTAAGTAGTGAAAATGGGCCTGGGATCCCGGACTACTAGTTTCATCCTGATAGAAAGCCAAATAGAGGTTTTAGATTTTTTAGACAAACCTGAAGATCTGATAGATCTGAAATTTTTGATCTTCGTCAAACGAGTACGAGTCTGAAACTCAAAACGGCGATCGGATTTGTAATCAGCATCTTCAAGTTATCCAAAACTCCAAGTCTCAGCTTGATATAAAACCAAAAAAATATTTTAGATTTTTTAGGCAAACCTGAAGATCTGATAGATCTGAAATGTTTGACCTTCGTCAAACGATACTGAAACTCAAAACTGGGACCGGATTTGTAATCAGCACCCTCAAATTATACTATGTTACACTATTCTTCATTCTAATTCTTGATGAATAAACTGAACCAGATCTTGATCAAAATGATTATTTTTGTGTTACATTGTCCAGATCTAGATCGTATGCTGAAACGTGAACACAGTGCTGCCAATTCAGGCTAATTTATAAAAGCACTTTAGTATAAAAGAGATTTATATATTATAACTCAAAATATACAAACCTCAAGTGTGTAGATGTAGTAAGATATCCTGCATCTGAAGCCATATTGTTGGAATGAATGTCCTTTTAAGATTGTTGTTTTATCCACCTTTGAGATTTGTGCGAATTTGTCCTTGATCTGCCCTAAGAGTATCTCAGTTTTGTGAATCAATCGCGGAATCAACAGTAGGGTCAATATGGCGTCATGGTCCCCTAAAAATTATATATGTGTATATTAAAATTGAGTCAAACATCAATGGTAAAACCATATTACACAATGTGTTTGAGCTATAATTTTTAGGGAAAGTTATTCTAAATTGGCTTTTGAAACAAAAAGTACACTTTTACAAAATTTTCTGTTAACAGTTTTTACAACATGAATCCTTTCAGGGGTTTAAAAGTTAAGGTTGAACTCGACACAACAAACTACATTCAACTTTTGGATAGGTAAAAACTAAAATTTGAATTTCAAAAAAATATTAAATTTGACTAGATGATCATTTTGTGTTGTTGTTAGCAGTTGCTTCCAAAAATAATTGAAAAAAAGTCAAAATATTTTTTATAGGTTATATTTTTATACCTCCTCTAGTCATAAACGATTCAGGCATAAAAGCCGTGAGATATTTGATGTGATGCTGAAGCTGTTGAGCTTCAATCCTTCTTAATTCTAGGTCCACAGCTTTGGTGTGCGCTTTGGTTTCTGCAAACATTTTCTTGAAATCTGCAATTTCTGGAAGAGCAGACACAGGTCGGCTAGTCTCCTGCTCTAATCTCTTCTGTAATTCCAAGGATTGCTCTTGTAGCTGATGCACCAAATTCCTGAATTTGCTGATTGTCTGCTCTCTATCCGCTATGGTCTCTAAGGCTGCATCTCTATCTCTGAGAGCCTGGAAATATAACACATGGATTCCAAGGCAATGGACTAGTATCATGAATTTTTTTGTGGCTGTATAAGATACATTATGACATAAGAACCTGCGCATATTTTCCGCGATTTTTTTGGGCACAGAAAAGTCGAGAAAATTAGGAAAATATTTGAATTTTTCTAGTCGCGTGACGTCACGGGACATAGGGGAACAGCCAATCGGAAGACGGGTAGGTGTGCCGTGTTGCCGGTTCTAACTCAAGTCCCAATATTTAATGCATACCTTTATGTGATCCTCTACACATGTGAAAAAATACATAGTTTGATACATACGGCCAGTGAAGCCAACGAATTCGCATAGGTAAGGAGTAAACAAGAACTGTGTTTGCACAGTCCTAAAAGAAATGATTCAGCGGCAGCTTCATGATCGTGGAAGGTCGCACAGTGGCCGCGATATGGTCCGGGAGGTGGGGTCAAATTTCATCAGACCATTAAACTGAGGCTGGATTTTTTAATGTAGTCTTTCTTAATGTTGATGAGAAAAAATATTTATGTTAGCTGATCCAGAACCGTGACCTATTTTGAGAGCCAGCGTAAGTGGCAAAAAAGGGGACCCACCACAGAGTTAATATCTCTAGAGGGAGCCTAATTTGAATATTGGCCAGCCAACATCTATAGCGCTATTGCCACTCTTCTTCGTCCGCTTCCAGTTTCTTCAAAATCTGGCAGTTTCCGCAGTTTGAACACAAAGTATTTAACTGGGTATTTAACTATACATTCCAATATACTTGCAATGTAACTGATTTACGTAAAGATAATTTGTATTGATTTAATGAAATCTCAAAAATGGTAAATTTCATATCGGAATGTCGCAATAACTTCTAATATGTCGTAAATCTGACAACCTACAATCGGCGTGCCCTTAAGCTGTCATGTGGCTGTCATTGTAGTTGTGGTTATTGCGTGTATCGAGGTTTTTGTAATTTTAGTGTATATTTGACTGACTTTGTGACTATTTGTGGAGTGAATTAAATTATTTATGAACAATATTGTCATATTTGCATGATGAAACAACATAAAAAGTGCATAGTTTGCTGTAATAGCGACGAATCGGTGAACACTTCTTATCATAGGTGAGTATAGGTTTTGTTTTAGTTTTCAGTAGCGTAATATATGGGGATAACTGGGAACAAAAGTAACTTCACTCCAGTTTGAGGAATAATAATGGTTGTTTAATGTATGTTTTGTGCACGCATTACATTCATGTCAATCACCATGAATTTTCCAAATTCCATTTTTTAAACTATTTGAGGACGTGGAATGCAAAAATGTATGCCACATTTACTTACAGAAAATCTATCTATGAGAATTTTATAAGACTGGATATTACCTTATGCAATTATTATATTTTATTGCTGAAGTAAAAACACGATGCATCCAACAGGTTACCTTTCAGAACACTGTTAGATATGTTTTGAAAAACACTTCATGGTAATAATAAATTATCAACTGCTACAATGAAATTATAATAAGAGTAACTCTCTAAGTATGGCTAAATACTAATACAACTTATTTGTATCAGTTTGTAACATCACAGTAATAATTGAATATATTAATGAACATCCAATTTTAATATAAAGTCGCATGCCACTGGTAATGCCCTCAAGCTGTCAAAATTTCCGTTACATGTTGGCTGGTCAGCGACCTGTGCATTTTGTTGTTTACACTCCCTCTATAGATATTAACTCTGTGGGACCCACGTAACTGCGCGATGAACAGCGTCTGCCTTCGATAGTGCGACAGCAGCCTTGTGTGCGGTTAGCGCTTGGGTGGGTGACTGATTGCACCAAGCGCACGGGCATTCAGTTCAGAATTTCCCAAAGCCTGTGTTAAAAAATTGTGTACAACGCTATAATTCTTCCTCATTTATTGTACTGTTCAACTATTTTATATACCGCAAATCAAGCGAAGGTAGTCCGAGAAGTAGGTACCCAATCTAACAAAGAAGATGGTTGAGTGGAAGAGCACTATTTTAGTGAACTCCGCCATTTGAAGTGTATCTATACTTCAATAAAGTCTATATTATTATTCATCTTTCTAAGTTCCTCTCGCATAATTGCGGTAGCAACAAGTGTTGACGGGCTGAGCCAAGTCAACACCCGGACTATTATTGATCGGAATTTAGGAAGGATCGTACGATGTTACAGGTCTTCAGAATTACAGACTTTTGGAATGTTTTGTGTAACTTTTCGTCCAGGCCTAACTGTTGTAGGTGTGGTGTAAATGTGTTTGGTGTAAGGCCTGAGACTGACATAATGAGGGGAACAATAGTAACTTTGTCCTGCTTCCAAAGGCGTTTTATTTCCATGGCAAGGTCCGTGTACTTAGATATTTTCCCAGCGTAGGTGTTTTGTATATTCACATCATTGGGAATAGCAATGTCTATCAGGTATGTAACTTTGTCGAGCTTTGACTGGAAAACTATATCTGGTCTATTGGCTGGGATAGTCTTGTCTGTATGTATTTGAACGTCCCAGTATAGTTTGTATTGATCGTTTTCGAGTACTGATGTCGGAGTGTAATTGTAATACGGATCTGTGTTTTCTATTAGTTTGTTTGTTGTGGCTAATGCTTGGTGGATGACCTTGGCCGCAGAGTTATGTCTGGCTGTGTATTCGGTACCGGCAAGAGTTTTGCACCCGCTTGTTATGTGATCTATTGTTTCTTTTTGTTGTTGACATTTTCTGCAATTATCGTCTGTTATGGATGGATCTTTAATTATACATTTTTTGTAGTTTCGTGTTGCAATCACTTGGTCTTGGATGGCAAGCATGAAACCCTCCGTTTCTGGGAACAGCTGGCCGTCCTGTAGCCAAGTGTATGACTGTTTTTCGTTAATGTGGTCTTGTGTGACACGGTATCTATGTTTGCCGTGGAGTGCTTTCTGCGACCAGGTGTTTATTTTTTCTTGTTGTGATTGGATGTGATTGTATGTGTCTGATACGTGATCTGGACAAGAGAGGTTAAGTGGTGTATAGTTTTTGTCTGCTTTTACTATTGCTCCATGTAAGTTTGTTTGTTTGCTTTGGAAGAAATGTCTGAGTGTTTTTATTTGCCTTGTGTGAAGAGACTGTATGTCTATAATTCCTCTGCCCCCTTGTTTTCTGTCTATGGTCAGCCTTTCCTTGCACGCATTGGGATGTGACATTCTGTGTTTCGTGAGTTCTGTTCGCATGAGTATATGTATATTTTCTATGTCAGTGTGCGACCATTTGATGATGCCAAAGGAATAGGTGAGGATTGGTATTGCAAATGTGTTAATTATTTCAACAGGTTACCTTTCAGAACACTGTTAGATATGTTTTGAAAAACACTTCATGGTAATAATAAATTATCAACTGCTACAATGAAATTATAATAAGAGTAACTCTCTAAGTATGGCTAAATACTAATACAACTTATTTGTATCAGTTTGTAACATCACAGTAATAATTGAATATATTAATGAACATCCAATTTTAATATAAAGTCGCATGCCACTGGTAATGCCCTCAAGCTGTCAAAATTTCCGTTACATGTTGGCTGGTCAGCGACCTGTGCATTTTGTTGTTTACACTCCCTCTATAGATATTAACTCTGTGGGACCCACGTAACTGCGCGATGAACAGCGTCTGCCTTCGATAGTGCGACAGCAGCCTTGTGTGCGGTTAGCGCTTGGGTGGGTGACTGATTGCACCAAGCGCACGGGCATTCAGTTCAGAATTTCCCAAAGCCTGTGTTAAAAAATTGTGTACAACGCTATAATTCTTCCTCATTTATTGTACTGTTCAACTATTTTATATACCGCAAATCAAGCGAAGGTAGTCCGAGAAGTAGGTACCCAATCTAACAAAGAAGATGGTTGAGTGGAAGAGCACTATTTTAGTGAACTCCGCCATTTGAAGTGTATCTATACTTCAATAAAGTCTATATTATTATTATTATTATTATTATTATTATATTCAAAATTACAAGTGTTGCAAAATAAAGCAATGAGAATAATTTTGAATAAAAATAAAAATAAGTTCACAAAGGTAAGTTATATGTTGAAAGAACTTCAATGTTTGAACGTAAAGAATTTTATATTGTATCTAGTTCTCATTTTCATATTTAGATTAAAAAATAATTTACTGCCGGAAATTTTAGATAATTTTATAGGATTAAACCATCACTATCATAAATATTCAACTAGAGAAAATATAGATCTTCACCTACAAATTTGCAACCGCAATATGACAAATAAATCGGTGTTCCAAAAAGGGTTATATGAATTTGATAAATTGGACAATAATATTAGATCAAGTACCAATTTCAAAGAATTCAAGAAAAGATTGAAAAACTATTTTTTGGATATACAAAATTTATAGTGACCTAATATTATGAATGTACTCAGCGAATTAAGTTAGTTTGTAGTCTTGGTAACTGTTAAAGGGGAGATACACGTACGAACTTTAAGTACGCGGCTTTTAAGTCCGCGAACTTACTCGGCTCAACGTCGGTGACACACGTGAAGTTCAAATCATTCATTTTAATAATTTTCCTAAATAAACAAAACTTTTAACAAACGCCAAACACAACAAGCGATGGCCTGCTGAATCAAAATGGTGGCTCGCGGCTCGCACTACGAGCGGAGACAAGCTACGAGCAATATTTCAAACCAGTTGGATCGCCGGCGGTTTGCGCGACGGTTTTAAAGTACGCGTACTTACGGTGACACACAGGCGAAAAAGGTCGTCGAGCCATAAGTACGCGTACTTGCTCGTACGTGTATCACCCCTTTTATATTGTAGCAATTATGCTGAATAAATCTATACTACTACTACTAATTTGAAACTTACTTTTCTTGTTGCAGAATGCGCCATATCGAGTTCTTCCCGTAAATCAGCCTCGAGTTCAGCATTACTTTCCACCAATTGGTCGTTCATATCTTGCAATGCTTCCAATTCAGTTACCTCATCTTGCAGTTGCGCTACTTTTTCTTCTAGGGTGAGTTTCTGCTCGCCTAAAATAACCACCATCTCTTCTGCACCCAAAGCTGCGTCTACCTAAAAAAATAGGCATACAAAATCTTAACATCTGGAGTCACAGTTCAAGTAGTTGTCATTGTCTTTTCGTGGAATTTACAGGTTGTTCTCTTTTTTTTACCTGAAATTTCTACCTTTTTAAAAACCTATTACACACAAATTTACCTGTTCTTGGAGATCAGCAATCTGCTGTTCCATTTCCTCAACCCTAGCGCTCAATTTTTCCTTTGTCTTGCCAAGCTCTGTAATCTCAGACTTCTTCTGATCAACATCTTTCAACAGTTTCTGATACTCATGTTTGTCATGAGCTGAAAGATCTCTGAGTCTTACAAGTGTTTCCCTTAAGCGAGCATTTTGCTGCTGAAGTTGTTTCATTTCATAAGCTGAGACTTGTCCTTCACCTGAAGACGCTGCTGACCCACCTGGGAAAACCACAATAATATGCATTTATACCCTATTGCTACTGAATTGAAGATCGTTTATTGTAACTCACCTTTTTCCTGCATTTCCGCTTTTAAGATTTCCAAATCTAGAGTCACCTCTTCCAGTCGTTCCTTGCACATTTCTAATTCCAATTGTAATGATTCAGCTTTTTCTTCTGCCATTTCTTTATCTAAAGTTGCCATTTCTACAGCTTCCGCTAAGTCAGCCACCTCTTCTGCGTGAGCCTCCTTGGCCTCTACTGCTTCTTTGGCCTCTTGTTTTGCTTTCTGAAGATCTCTTTGAAGACTAGCTTGGGTGCTCATTATCTTAGATTTGAATTCAATCAATTGCTCCAACTAGAAAACATGGATAGAAGTTAGGCCAATAACAGATGTGTTTAACTAAATTAAAAATATTATTTTAGAAGAGATAAAATTAAATTTAGTTATAAGCTCATTACTGAGACAGCTGGTAAAAAGCTCGGGTACCTATTTAGATCCAGAAAGTACTTTTCACCATATAACCTCCTCACACTATATAAAGCCCAGATAAGACCTGGTCTGGAGTATTGCTCTCATGTCTGTGGAGCTGCTGCCCCTACTACCCTATCTATACTAGACGCCATCCAGAGAAGGACAATTCGACTAATTGGCGACCCGGCCTTAACGCGCTACCTCCAGCCACTTTCTCACCGGCGTGTTGTTGGTGACCTTTCACTCTTCTACCGATATTCAAACGGAATCTGCTCCTCTGAGCTATCCTCTATCGTAGTGCCGCTCACCGCTCCTATCAGATGCACTCACGCGTCCGCGGCAGCTCATCCTAAGGCGGTGGTTCTTCATACATCAAGAACCGAGTGGCACAACCGCACATTTATTCCCAGCATGTCCAAGGCTTTGAATGCACTGCTAGGAGATGTTTTTATTGGGCCTGTGGGTATTGGCCCATTCAAATCCTGTGTTAACAAACTTCCCCTAACATAACCCTTTCACAGCAGCCGCGGTACTCTGGTATTTAGGCTCTGCCTACGCGGTCTGCTCAGTTATAAAAAGAAATTTATCTGTTTATGATACGTTTACATTTTTTAAACTTGTTACTAAACCACCAGAAATAATGCTATGCACCACAATAGATCACACATTTGTATCAGCAATCTAAAAATATTACCTGTATCTTCAACTTATCATAGTCCTTAAGCTTTTCTTTGTCTTCTTGTCTTTTTAGTTTCAGTGTTTCTAGCTTCTCTGACAGATCTTTAATCTGCTGACTCCTATTTTCAAGCTCTTGTTGCAACTGCAAATTTGAAATCTTCTCCTCAATCGAAGTAATTGGTGTGGGGGTAGTTAGAGACTGACCTGGAGTGAACTGAGGCTTCAGAGTCTCCACAAAGCCAGTCTGAAAATAGTATAGTTTAATTTTATGACTAATATGGCAAAATAATAATCAGATTTGTAAAAATTGGAATTAAGTTCTCGATTTACTCTTGTAATAATTCATTATGGCGTCACTATGAGAAAATGATGATGAAAGGTGTGAGACAAAATATCTGTTTGAAAATCTGATTGTGTCATCATGCATTAATGTAAAAGTGAGAGCATCATTCCATCCCAAATGAAGTCAGGAAGGAATACTGCATACTTTGAAATATTATGAGTGCCATTTTATTAGTAAAGTCAACTTTGCCCCTAACTGACAATGGAGGGGATGAAATATGAATCACATGGCAAACATTTTGGTGATGATATCCAATAAATTTTTTGAAAAACTGACCTCTACAAAAGATGCCCTTTTTGAAACAGACGCAACAGCCTCAGGTTGTTCTATATTAAGTTTTTCAACTGATGGTGATGCAAGCTGACTCCTACTACCGCTTAGAGACTGTCGACTTCCTGACAAAGACTGTCTACTTCCAACCAAAGACTGTCGGCTGCTTGCTAATGACATTCTGGAGCTGTCATATGAGGAAAAAATCTATTATAAAAATTTAGTACCAGAGCATATCAATTAAAAGCCTAAGGCCTAGCGCTAACCTGCAATTTTCGATTGCCCAACTGTTTGGTTGCATGAGTGACTAGCACAAAGTTAAATGGAAACTCGGATTTGCAACTAAAAATTGGTGCAACTATTTAGTTTGTGTTTGGGCTCAAATCATATAGTTGCACAGTTGTGTGCAACTGTCCTGTGTAACAGTGAATTCAATGCGAATCTGCTGACATGTGCTCGCAACTCCCATGAAACTGCATGATGGTATCACAAGAGCAGCGAGGATGGTCGAATTAGTTTATTTTTTAGAAGAAATTTGTTAATTTTAGAAACACACAGTACTTGAATGACTAGTAATATATTGAATTGTATCAGCAACAAAACTGGCCACACTCATCTGGTAGTATTTGAAAAAATTTCTCGGAGATGAACTCGCAGGTCGACATATAATTTTTGAAACTGTGCTTTGCTGGATCCTTGGGCAGTCACTGGATGCAGCCAGAATCTCTTTTTCCATTGACTTTTCTTCCTTCTTTTTAATTCAAGTGCAGATACTACTACCATCTTGTTGAATTTCATTTTGAAACTAAATGGTTTAGTTGCATGGGTGTGCGGTCTCAATAAACAATCAATATTTAGTTGTGTCTGTGTGCAGGGTTTGCATACAATCACAACGAAACAGTTGCACAATCGAAAATTGCAGGTCAGCGCCAGGCCTAAGTGCTTCCTAAGTAAAAGAACATAAATACATATGGTACAAAGGATTGGAGGATGCAAAAGAAATCTGATATCAACTATAAATTTTCTGATATATGCATTTTTAGCTGCAGTAACATGGATTTTGGGAGGTATATCCTTGTTATCTTGTTATCATCCTAACAATGGAAATTAATAAATATAATGTTCTACAAGCAAAAACAAAAAACAATTAGTTTTCCCAGGTTTTATTGCATGTTAAATAGTGAATGAGGTTTTTTAAATTGTTATATTAAAGTTAAATTAATATCTCAGATGGTAGATCACATTGAGGCTCCAATCTAATAACTTATAATAGTTGGAAATGTTAGTTCTAAAAACAAAAACAGTCAAGCAGGGATATCTCGGTGGTCAATAAATGTCTTTTGTTACTCCAAGTTAGACTTTGTAATTCGATTTTTTATATGTTGGCCAATAAAGCATGATAGATAAGTTAACCAATTAATACATAATATGAAGGCTACCAAAAGTAATTGACCTTATTCTAGCAGTTTTGTTCCAATAGCTATATAAACTGTAAAGCATAGATTGCTACTAGGATTAGATTATATAGTAGAGTAAGCAATACATTTATGTATACTTTTTACTTACTGATCTAGAAATATTGTTTATGTTGTGATATCAACTGAATTTCACCTTACACTATAAAATTGTGAAATTATATTTTTATGAATATGTCAATTAGTAAGATTATCATTTATATACTCAAATAATTAGCTGCTCTACTGATAGTCCCTCCTAAGCTTATTCAGAGAAATTCTATTATATCACAAGACTGGTTAAAAAATAAGATCTCAGAAGCACTTTATATAATATATTTCTATATTAGTTAGTTAGTTAGCATAATTTGAACAAAGCCATTATTCACAACGTTTTCAATTGTAATATGCTCTACAATTTGCAAGACAAATAATGTTCAAGCTTCATTCATATCTGCTTGAGATTTAGGAAAAATAGTGCATGTTAAATACAAAAATTGTTTAGTTGGTGATGTAAGTACCTTGACGCAGAAAGAGAAGGAGGCCTTTTTTGTGGTGAGGTTTTTCTCCTGATACTAGCGGAAGCAGCATGTAAAGTAGGATACGCTTATGTTAATTTTAAGTACAATATATTTACAGTGCAGCTCAAGCAATATTTTTGAATATTCTACTTACGTTGTGGGCTTTGGTTTTGTTCCAGGCCTGTTTTGCATAAAAATTGGTATTAAGCAGATGATTATGAATTGAATATGCTTATGCTGTATTGAATGCTAGACCTACTAGAAAGCAGCAATACATAGTAGACTAGCAAAAATACAGCATCGCAAATATTTTATGTATATTGAATCTGACATGATTTAAACTTACGTTGACTGCCTACTTCTTGCTATCTTTGATGGCAAGTGTTCTCTAGGAGCTTTTTCGATAGGTCTTCCACTATCATCCAGTGGTACAACTTGTTGCTCTTTGACAAATGTTCCATAGTTCTCATCACACTGAATATAGAAGAGAAAAAGTTGGCATATAGCAATTGCACAGCATTGTGAACCAAAATTATGCATTACCTTAAAATACTCTTGTCCACTGACAGTGCCATTATTCTTTCCTTTAGGTTCATCCAGAATGATACCAATCCAGTTTCCTGTGGCAAAGTTGGTTTTTCCTACATAAGCTATGACACCCTGTACACCCTTGCCTGTGACTTCCACTCTTCTACCTACTTTTAAAAGCTCCGCCATTCTTAAAGCCTTAGATTGAGGCACACTGTTTAAATGTATCCGCAAACTTTAATAGAAAAACACAGTTTGGAAAGAAGTAACGTTACATTTTAAAGTTACATCGGTAAAAACCAGAAATTACTCATTTACAACCGCAAATCTACATCACAAAAATCTGTACACAGCTGATACTGACAACTGACAACCACTTGACAGCTGATAAATGTCAAACTCATGTGAAGTCAGTCACAGACCTTAAATATTATTTTGTGATCTGTGGATAAGAGTAAAGTTGGCCAGGTCAGATACCAGGAAGATGGTGGATATTAAACTTAGAAGATGGCGGAAAGACAACCTAGAAGATGGTAGTTATCAAACCTAGAAGATGGCGGAAAAGCAACCTTGAAAATGGCGTGACTCTAATGGACTACGTGCGATAGTATTCTATATATTGACGGTATGCTATGCAATCTGTGTCATCGACTCGTGATCGACTCTGCCTCTGCGCCAAATGAAAGGAAGGGGAAGGGAAGGGGAAGGGATTGAACTTTTGAAATCGCGAGGCGAGGTTCCACTGGACTTTCGACTGCGGGATTTAAATTTTATGGAATTGTTTAAAATAGTCTTTTAATACTTATGCACTGTTAAAACCCAAAATTCATTCAAAACTATAACAATTAACCCGAAACGATCAACGGTCAGTATGCCAGCTGCCGCGGTACGATTGTGGGCACACACAAAAATTCGAATTTGTTGCACTTACTATAAAAGAAGATCTAATTGGTATTGGTGGACCGTTGTAATACTATTATTAGTGGTTGTAATACACCATTTTTTATTGACATCGAGATTAGATTTAAACAAATAAAAAAAGTGGTTCCGCCCGGGATCGAACCGGGGACCTTCTGCGTGTAAAGCAGACGTGATAACCGCTACACTACGGAACCAGTTGACTACTCGATTTTAAACATGTTATTTCAATTAATGGAAGTTCCACATTTCTAGAATGAAAGTATTGAAAATAATTGTTTAGATATGAATGAAATAGAACATTATTTCTATTAAGTATTGTAACATATCACCTTAGATTGAAAACATATCTGTATTTATGTTATTGTTGAAAAATGATCAGAACTGCTCTTTTTGATTTTGCAACCAGTTGATTCTATAAACTTGGAAAGTTAAGTTGTGAATAAGTGAGAACTGAGAACTTTGCTAAACAGTAAACTTGTACCTGTCGTGTATTAAAAAATGATTCTATAGTAGGTATGCATCTAAGGTATGCATTAAGCATGGCATTAAGTAGTAGTCATCAGAATGCAAAGGCAAGAATTAGGCCTTAGATGCTTCTTCCCAACCTCATTCACGGTACCATGCTACTTACATTCACTTACACTGCTTTCAAGCTCCTTTCAAACCTCCTCCTTGCTCCTGCTTGACTATTTGTTCTGTTCTATGCATTGTGCCATTATTCAACACTGAGGTTGCCACCATAATTATGGCAATGATTATTTTCGCCAGGTATAAAGTAGAGCAGGTTCCGAGTGCAAGGCTTTTTTGCACACCTATACGTTCCATGCAGAAGCCTGCACTACTGCATACCTATGAACTAGACTGTGGCCTGCCAGTGAACAGTGAACCTTACCAAATTGTGCGTCTTGAGTTTAATCTCGGCCTTAATCCAATCAGGGATGACAAGTGAAAATTGATTATCTAGGCTTGAAAATTGAAATATGCGGTTCCTCAAACCTTGAATGAGAATATTGGGATATGGCTCTCCTCTATTAGAATCGAGTGGCTCTAGATAGTGGTGAACTATCGGCAGGCTTATTATGTAAACATTCGCGGCAGCAGTCGCTGAGCAGATGCCGAGCAACAGCGACATGACAGCAACAGAACCGTCAAAATTGTAGGTGTGTTGTTGTCGGTCACGATGACGTCGTTGCATAATACGAAATTTACCTTTGACAGCAGATATTGCGCGATTTTCGCCCGTTGCTTGTCGTCTGCAAGATAGGTGATAAGGCTGCGTCTCATGTCACCCATGTTCCCCTCTGTCACTCATTCTCAGGCAGAATCAACGAAGTACTAAACTGACTCGTTTCTCTGGTAAATAATCGGTTAGATTCTTTAGAATTCTTGACCAACCCTAGTTCGCCGTATTCAGTAATTTAATTCAGCAATATTTTTCAATTTGTGCAAAAATGCATCTAGATTCTAAAGGGTAAAAATGAAATATCAAATTTAAATTCACACAGGGAAATATATTTCGTCATAAGTACATAAATAATGCAAAATGAAACATAATTTAAAGGTACAAAATTATTTACAGGTATATACAACATTGCATTGGGTGGTAACTCTCTTAATCTTAAGTTTACAAACATAATATAAATAATACCTAAACATACAAGTGACTAGAGAACAATAATAAGTTATATACACATAAAATCACTCAAATTCAATAATACTTTGTCACTTAAGGAGATATACTTTTAGGACACGTTCTGGAATTTCAAAAGAGACAAGTTTATGGCTTTGCATTTCTCTAACACAGTTAATAGAAAAGACAATTTAATTTTGTATACGCCTTATGGCAAATTTGGCAGATTAATTAAAAAACAGAATGACAACCACAAACTTGTTGATCATTATAGGCCTTTACGGAAACACTGATCTGGATCCGGATAGATCAGTTATACGTCAAACAGCTGTTGAGGGCTGTTCCAAATTACGGTTCTATCACCGTCCCAGAACTGATTTCATCATGCCCCGCCCATTTTACAGTTCTAAAAACACACAAATTGGGCGGAGGATGATGAAAACAGTTCTGGGACGGTGATAGTACCGTAATTTGGAACAGCCCTCAACAGCTGTTTGACGTATAACTATCTATCCGGATCCAGATCAGTGTTTCCGTAAAGGCCTTATATCAGTGATAACGCCCTCACTAAACGTCAACGAAAGCAAACATATGAGGATTAAGCATGATAAAATGATTTTAGAAATTGATGCAATACATCAAACAACATAAATGATAGTATCATATTTTCCTCCTGATTGACCAAACAGTTTGGGGTTATGCTCACAGAGCACACAGTGAAGTTTGTTTACAGTAAACAATTTTATTCATACAAACTGCAAAGTTTCTGAGTATATGGGTAGCTAACTGCATTCACATGCGGCTTTAGAGTTTGACAGGAAGTAGAAAACGAATTCCATTTTTTATTATACACACAAAAACGTGATTATGGATTCATATGCTTATCGTGCATGAGGCCATCTGTACCGCAGACACATGATGTGTTTCACTGGAGTAAGTACATATGCTATGAAAATGTCCATTTTATCCTGTAAATACGTTCTTAAAAAATACATTTCGGTCATATTCAGCCTCAAGAACATCTCTTACTACACTTAAATTTGCATTCGTACATCAGACTTCAAACTTCTTCAACTCCTCAACAGAGGGCGCAACGGCTTCAGCATAATAAACAGAAAGGCTCGAAGCTCACGATCTGACACTGACAGCTGGCACAGGTTTCGTAAACTGGTCTTTATCGTTGGACTGTGGTGTATTTTTTATACTTTCCATTATCTGTAACAAAAATACAATATGGGTTAATATTATTTATATGCAATGATTGACCGATTTTTTATTGACGTGTTTTGAGATTGGTCTCATTAAAGTGAGGTTAATGGACTACGCCTCATTACACATAAGTGACAAAAGTACAGATCATGTTTTTTCCTGTGAATAAACAACGGATTGAACACTCTTCAAGGGCTTAGGCCTTACATCAATGATTTGATAGTTACTTATTAAATAAACTGAGATGTGAAACATAAAACATAATAATATATGTAAGTATTATCCTTGACACTATTTTCATTTTATATACTCGACTAGACCATAAAATGACTATGATATGAACATAATAAATGCTAAGATGTAAATATTGTGACAGCACACAATAGTGTGCTGAATGGTTACCATTACTTTTATGTAGCTATGAGCAAATATGTAGTTAAAGTAAGAGATAAGAAATCCTATTTTCTTTGGAGGTGTACCTATGCCTTAGTCAATTCTTGAAACTGATAGTTCTCATTCTTACTCTCTCAATCAGGGCATGCTAACTTTTACTTCTTTCAAATTTAAACGTTGTTTTTTCGAGCTTTAGTTGCTCTTTTGTTGCTATATAATAGTTATCATAAGTAGCAAAACAGACCGCGGCCGGGCGATCTCTGAAGCTAAGCAGCGTCGGTCACGTCCATCACTTGGATGGGTGACCAATTGAGAGCACCGCGTTAATACCGCCCCAATCCACCAGATGGCGCAGGAACACGGTATTATGAGAGTTTGTTATCTATAGTAGGGATGATCTATGATACTTACAGAAATAAGCCTGTCGAAGCCAAAAAGCAGCCCCTCCTCGTGATTGCCTGGAACCCAGGGCGACCGGTGGTTGACTGTAACGCCCTCTGGCAGTTTATTCGTCTTGGCAAAGTCGATCAGCCAAACGCCTACCTTGGCATCGTCGTAAATGATAAAGAGGCTGCTGCCGATCACTTCCACGGTCTTGAAATACTCCGATTGCTCGATCTTACTTCTGATTTCGCACAGTCGCGCTAGGAGGCGTTGCCGAACGTCATCTCTGCCTCCTAGGAAGGTGTCCAACGTGTGCAGCACGTCTTCGCGTGATTTCACCTGCAACAATGAGGGGGGACGGTTATATACAAATTCAGGATGTGTTTCTAGGTTAGGATGGGCCAAAACTGCTGAAAATTTTTATAACTGATAACGTATGCAAAAAATCGATTTTTTTTATTTAAGGTAGTATGGAGGAAAACCCGTTGAGAGTGTAGTGGAATTATGCAAGTGAACCCGGAAGAGCAGAATCCATTAGAATGCAGATAAAAAAACTCCAGGTCACTGATTGCCAGCCGATAAGAAAGCGGCTGAACTTGGCGCGTCAAGGCAGTGGCACTCATGAGTCTAAAAGCCATTCTTTGAACGGTTCAGGCATAAATAGGGTATTAGGGGCAATAACTTCAGGTCAGGTCTTATCTGACAATATACAATCTAAGTATGCAGTAAGATTCTGCGATATAGGTTTGTAGGTCATTAATCGTTGTGCTTTGAGCGTGGCTTGACCATCGGCTATTATTTTGGACTGTGGGGAAGGCAAATCCTTGATACGTTCTCATTCAAAGTGGGGTCTCACCTTTTTGAGATCAGTCACTGGCGGCGATCCGCGGCACTTCATAGCCTCTATCCTAAAGCCCTGACTACACGACGAGGATTGCAGCTCCCTGAACTGCATGTATCGCAGCTTCGTCACAGCCTGCTGGTTGTGCTCCTCTTCCGTTGGAGCGTGAGGGTCGATGGCGATCATCTTTTGGTACAAGTCCGGCCTGGCCACGGTGTTTGTCACTTCAGACTCCAAAAACGTCCTGGTGCCCAGTTTGATGTCAATTACATAAGGGTCCTGAAACAATAGAAGATGATCGTGAGCGATTTTAGGCTATTCAACCCAAAGAATTCGAATAAGTTAGAAAAAGCAACATGCTCTAACAGGCATGTGAGTCTTCCCAAGAAGATCGGCAGCCTTATTATGTAAAAATTCGCGACAGCGGTCGCTGAGCAGATGCCGAGCAACAGCGACACGACAGCAACAGGACCGTCAAAATTGTAGGTTATATGTTGTTGTTCGTCACTATAACGTCATTGCATGATACGAAATTTACGTTTGACAGCAGAAATTGCGCGACTTTTGCCTGTCGCTTCTCGTCTGCAAGATACGTGATAAGGCTGCCGATTGTTATTGTTTACTGTGTTTACAAATACGATGTTGTTTTTTACAGAAATCCGCAGGATTTAAATCTTGTGGAATAGTCTTTTAATACTGATGCACCCAAAACCCAAAATTAACTCAAAACTATAACAATTAGGGGTCTAGGGTCTAGTCTTAACAGACATGTTGTGAACTCGTAAAATGCATTTACTCATTTTAGGAGTTTCTCTTGGGATATCTTCAAGATCTTTAATGCAGTAGTTTCCCATTTGCTTTCTGCATCCTCATGCCGTTGACCAGATGGTGTCTACTGGTTCATCCGCCTTTAGGGGCAATTTCTCACCCCAAGGACAAGAAGGTGTCCTGACTCTTCTCAACTCGTCCACCCAAAGCTGTTGGTTGAGAAGAGAGTACTGTTTATACCGACAGTAGTTCGATTCGTTTTAGTCGCCTTTTATGACACGCAGGATATACGATGGGAGATATTCTAACCCCCCCCCCCTCACACGGGGTAAGGATTTAGGGTTTAGGGTCTAGGGTATAGCGCGCGAAATTGAGAACCAAGAAAAGACGTATTCCCGTGTTAGCGAGGATTCGTAGCCGCCTGTTCCCTTTATCCAGTGTGTGTGTCTAAGATGAGGGGAGATAAGTCCAAAAATTCAAAGGTAATGTCAAAAGGTCCAAAGGTAAGGTCCAAAGGTCACCACAAAAATGAATTTCGGATTTCCAAGCTTCTGACGTTACCTTTAAACTTACAGTAACGACTCAAAGAGCAAATTGAAGAAGAAAGCTTGCGCTTGTGCAACTATTTAGCCTTTTTTTGATATCGTGTTTGGTTGTTAAATTACAGGCATTTATAGAATGTATGATTTTGCACATTAAAACACTTTTTTGAGAAAATCGAAAATAGTTGTCATTCATTAAGCATTATATATGTAGTTTGAAAATAGAGTGAGTTATGAGAGAAATTGTGAGTCCGTGTTTTACATGGCGAATACGTATGTATAAATGTGTGTATCCAGGCCCCTTAACCCGAAATGATCAACCAAAACAAAGTTGCTATTTTTATTAGGCCACTATAATTATAATAGTGCTGTTATTTTTAGGGTTTTTTTAGGATTGTGGAGACAAACAAAATCTTCTTCTACCCTATTCGAATTCGTTGGTTCAACCCTGTTGTGGGTGTTTGTCTTTAAGACACTTTAGTTCTTGTAACCCAAGACGTTTAAAGTCAACATCGCGATACCTACGTGGATAGATTTGTACTCTTATGAAATAGCCATAACATTATGACGTCACAACACAATCCTGGCGCGTTCATAGTCATGTGATTTTGTCTTTGTTTTTCGCATAGGTATTATTAATAATAAATATTTAAAATACATGAAAAAATTAATATTTATTTTTCAAAATCCCAATTACTAGCGATAGAAGACGCTGACCTGCAGTATTGCCATGTTCGAAAGAATATCCTAATATGCTCGATTTTTATCAGCATCCAGAATTTGTCGCCCAAAAACTAACTTTCATTAATGTATGTGAAGTACTCAGCAAGCCATATATGGCCGTTGTCTTTCAACTACTATCAGAATACACACCTGAAACCCGTGCAGCAAGTCTTGCAGCTCGATGAACCTCTCTCCCAAATACTCGACCTCCCTGTAGTACCTAGGTACGATGTCCCTGAGCTGCGGCTCCCTGGACATCTCCTCGTACACACGCCTCTCGGCGTCTTCGGTGCCGGTCGATCGTTTCTTCCAGACGGTTCCAGGACCCGCTGGCGCCAAGCTGTCCGGATGTCCGCTCAGCTGGAACCAACTGCCCACCTGTTGGGGCGAAGGCCGACTCTTCAACAGGACGTCGCTGGCCGGGGCTGACAGTTCCAGAGCGTTCTGCAACAAAATAGTACGTTCAAATCGTTTGGTTCACAGAAAAACCGGAAAAATGAAGGGTACCGGCTGGATAAGAACCAGCGTCTCCGGCATTCTAGGCCGACGCGCTGTGGTGATCCGGAACGCGCTCCTGGCTGCCAGACGTTAGAACGCACCTTTAGCGGTCACGTGACCGAAGTTTGACATTGATGTCATCGACGGATGATTTATAAAAAAATGTAATATCTGAGTATGAGTGTAATTAGTCGATGAAGTTAAGATAAGTAATGTCTCGAGTAATGTATTTGATTATTACTACATCCTATATTGTTCAGATATTTTGTTATTTGTCAGATCGTGAGTTACTTTTCATAGAGCAAAACTAATTCCGTAACAGTTCCGTGTCCACAGCTAAAGATACTGTTTTGTGATGCTTTTGGGTTTTGACTGGAATAAAGTAGTGGGTTGTGGTAATCGTTGCCATAGTTTTGTTGATAGTTTGTTTAATAATTACGAGCGGGGATTGTTTTTGAAAAACACAACAAGCTGGAGATCAAAATTTCAACACAAGGGTTTTTGAGTCTTTTTCACGAATATCTGCAGGTATGTTGTCTTTTGAGTTTGTATTATTAACTAATGTGGTCTGGCTACGATATTTTTAAAGTGTTTCACAATGTATACTATTTTAAGACGACTTTATTATATGGCGTTGGGTCTCTGATTTCTGTCTACTCTAGGTATTAGGTCCTGGATCTTGCAGCTTGATGGTGTTTAGGTGTATTTATTTAAATCTTTACTGATTTCTCTTTTATTTAAATATGATATTTATTTACGGAGGGTTGATAACCTGGCAACAACCCAGGTTGGACCTATTCCAGTTATCTCGTTTATTTACTCCTTTATATGGTTGGTTATATTTATTTATTTATTTATTTATATATGATATTTTACATTTTTCCACATCCTATTCATGTTTCTCTCCCTGACGTTGAACAGAGATCTAGCCCACCATGTATCATTATTATTATTTATCATTTAGACTGTGAATGTTTATAACCATTTCTTTATTATACAATATCAATAACAAGAGCCAGTTTACCACTATTATTAAGACATTTTTGAATCGTATATTTTAACATATCAATATAAATACTTCACCAGAAAAATATATGGAATACATGATTTGATAAATACAAGAATCAAGTAATGAAACCATACCAAACACTCAGCACTCATGATTAATAAATACAAAACAAATGTTAAGAAACAAATAATAAAAAAACCATATCATAACATTTCTGTGTTTTCGATTTCATTCTCTCTGAGTTGGTACACATGCATGCTAAAAGAATCTGGTTACCATGGGCACACAATATACAACATTGGGTTCTAAATTCCACCACTAGGCGTCTTGATCACTTTGGCTATTTCTAAATTTGGTATCGGTTTTGACAGTGACCAGTTGCTCACTACAGCGCTTACCAACTACACCACGGTGCCCCGTGGTGGAGCTGATACACAGCGCCGACGACAAGGTATCGACTCCGCCGACACCCACCACTCCCCCGTCAACTTGACTTTATTTTTTAGTCTTTAAGTATTTGGTTAGTATTTATTTGATTGAATAGTTGAGAAAACAATCTTTTGGGTTTACAAACAATCAATTATTGTTCCGTGAAATACGAATAAATAAAAAAAAATCAACCATATTTATTGCCGTATACCCTGTAAGATACTGACACTGTCCTTGAAGCATAATAATTAAAAACCTCATAAAAATTCGTTGTGCACATATATTCATTCATTCATTAAAATTGTTCTGTGTGCAAAATACATAACTTCAATGCCGATGATAACAAACTGCGTATTTGCATGTTGTGATAGCGATCAAATCTGGAGAATCCGAAATTCTCGGAGATAGCTAAATTTAGCATCGGGATTCACCCAAATAATTTTCGGATGACGTTCTATGCTTGAATGATCCATATATATTTAAATGTCTCTCTAATGAGCAAAACAACATAAATCACTTATCCTGCTAGCTTCCTTATTAATAGGAAGTATATTTGTATCGCGTATTTGACATTCTTGCGGATTAATATTCATCCTTGTTTGTATTTGGTATACCAAAATATCATCATATATGACATACATTACAAAAAATTTAATGCAATGGCTTAATATGGAGAATCGATTCATCGAGTCTTTAAAATCGTGTGATATCAAATGGAGAATCTCTATATCTCTGAATTTAGAAAACGAGCTAATACTATTCAAAAAAGGAAAAAAAACATCTCTTATAAATATCGTACCATAGGACTGCGATATATGAAACGTCTGTCAGCTATTCTGTGGTATGTCTATACAAAAAATTACCTGTTAAGCTTTACCCTTTATACCCGTCTATGGTTATATAACAATCAATGTAAACCATTTATTTTTTGATATTTGCGCTATCCTTCCCTTATAAATAATTTACTATTCCACCCTACAAGTAACACGCGTAACTAGAGTAAACATTTTTATTTATTGAACCTTCGTTGTTTGACTATTTTGATATTTTTTTGTTTAGTGTACTAGAAGTCAACCTATGGGAGTTAAATGGAAGATCAGAGACAGTGTTGTGGCATTCAATCCTGAATTTCGTTTTTTTTTTTGGAATCTTCTATATTAGAAGAATGAATATATTTTTCTTTAACAAAAAGGTACAGATTCATCGAGCTCTCCATTACCCAGTTAGACTCTTCACACCGTGAGGTGAGCAATCAATGGGTCCGCGAATCGTACGCCCTAAGTAGACACACCGTGAGGTGAGCAATCAAGTAGACGAATAAGGGACCCAAGGATAGCTGCTTTCTACATTCTGGCGGCTAAGGCGTGCGCCGCCGCACGGCACACTGGCATTGTGCGCAGTGCAGAGAGCAGCATATTCCCATTCCACCTAGTTGACCATTACCAGCAACAGTGTAGTCTGGCCAGAGCCTGCGAAGTCGTCAGAGCAACTCTTGATATTTGGTCAGTTCTTCCCAAGAATATTTAAAAATATTGAACTGGTGTAGTGAAAGAACTAAGAGCTATTGAATTAATTAATGGGAAATAAAATAAAGCATCTTTTTTGTTGCAAGAGTTTCGTATAAAATTTAGGTAGTCGCTCAAGAAGCATAAAAGATTCAATGGAATCATTCATTACGTGAAATGAGTTGTTACTTCCAACAGTTTTGACTTACACAAAACATTCTGAATACCATTAAGAACATTTGCATATGCTGAAGACTCTGCGTCAGCTATAGAAAATTTAAAAATTTGATCAAAACAGATTTTTGCGGAAGTAAAACATGTAAAAATGAAGTCAAATGACTTTTGACGAAAATGCCCAACCAGCTTAATATTTGGCTCCAGCAATAATAATAAACCATAAAACATTAATTAATTTGATCGATTCTGTATCGCCACTGGATAGATTTTCGTAAACCTTAAGGCTTTGTTGTTCTTGCTTTAATAGTAGCCTATGCGAAAATTGCATCATAATTGCTTCAAAACTTTTTGAGCTGTGAAGGATCGCCTGACTGATGACAAGCCGACAGAAATGAGTGACATGGTTTTATACGACGCAGATGTCATAAATGTCCCTATTCTTTTACTTCTGTGTCATCGGCATCGACTGCTTTGGTCATTAGCCTCGTGTTCTGTGTAGGCTTTGTTACTGTTTCCCGGCGCCACTTAGGGACAGCACTGTTAATTAGAAGCCAACAGTGAAGGCTCAGATGGGGATTCGTCGCTGAGCTATGTCCCTATTATATAAAATTTGAAATATTTCTCTATTACATAACTTCCTCAACGTATCAACGTACTACGTAATAGATCTGCACGGATTAATAGAAATCTAAGATGTACCTTTTTCCTTGGAGGAAAATATCTCCGTCTTTTTATAATAACACGCCACTTCATCGCAACCTCAGCACTTCTCTTCATCTAGAAACTGTAACAAGCTACTTCCATGCACCTTTTTGCATCCGCAACATTTGCACAACTGACACCAACTGATATCAAGTCAGCATAAAATGTATGTCATTCTATAGTCTCTTAGAACAAAAGTTACGTATTACGTTACACAAAAAAAAACATTGCAACAGTCACACATGCATGAAGCTTTCAAGCGTAATACGCCTGGTATATTTCCTGTCGCAGCGATATCAAAACACGCGATTAAAAAAATATCAACGTCGGAGTAATTACAAATTAATAGTTGTCGCAAACATTAGATTTATAAATGTTTCGATAAGTTTATCAACATCCTCAAGGAACGGTTTCCTTGATGCAATTGCGTTTAGATTTCTTTAACAAACTTCATTTAGTTTTCAAGGTTTACCAGCTTTCTACTGTATATTTTGAACCACCACTTTGAACACATGATGGACTGACGTGGTTTAAATGATTAAGAGGGGGTTATAGTATACGTACATGAGAGCTGTTTGCGATGGTTCAGCTGTAACCATTTTTTGACTATCGATTTTGAGATAACTGAACTGAAAAAATATGAGCATGAAGCAAAAGGGCAGTTCTATGTTAATGAAATTTTTGAAATTTCCTAATAGACATTTATTCAAAAATTGTCAAAAGTGACGCTTCTTTGACTAAATCCACGGTCTTATCAATCACCCTGTATACACTTATTCTAAAATCGGGATCGACATTAACATAGATTGAAGTTTTAAAAAAACGAAAACTACGTTTTTGTGCCAAAAATTATTAATTTACAGGGTCAAAAATGGTTACTACAGCCAGAGCCTTGCATTGAACAATCGCGCGCCTATTGGGACACTGATAAAAGCACCACCAATACGAAAGTATGCAAACTACGGTTTGTGAATGAGTTGAGATTCATTCATTTCTGAAATGGGATAGATTTTGTTTTGGGCATCGACTAAATTTGTAGTCGGTGGTTTTGGGTGACTTATTCTTATACACTGCAGGTCAAAAGTTAGGAACTACTAAAATTTAAACAAATCGCGGTAATTGGTTTTGAGCAGTTATCATTTTCACGATTATTACGAAATCTTACAATTTTCAACCAGATTTGTAAGTAATTAGAATTTAAATTGGCAGGCCCAGGCCGAGAAGTCTTGGGCTCACACTTTTTTGCGTCGCGAATAGAAATTACATTCTTCACTTTGTAACATAAACTGATAAAAACCTTGTATTTTAATTAACATTTATTCATTCCAGAAGTCATCTTGCAAATATTTTGTATGACTTGTAGTAGAATTTATAGTAAATAGGCCACGCCCACTGGACCTCGACTGTTTACCTCTCCCTTTACCCCGCAAATATGTTGACCACTAGCAGTTTACTATAACCTCCACTTAATAGTTTAGTAATTTACCCCAAAATATAAAACTTCCAACTTTCAACTAGGAGTAGAATATAGGAACTTTCATCAAGATGACCCAACCATACATCAAGTTTAAACAGCAGATAGAAGAATACAAGATAAAAATGTTCTAAATCCTATACGATAAAGAATAGAAAACTTCCAACTTTTAACTAGTAGTAGAATATACAAACTTTCATCAAGATGACCCAGTTTAAACAGTAGATAGAAGAAAATGGGATCAATGTGAAAGCATATACATCGACGGCTTAAAGACGACAAATGGTGTGGGCTGAACTTTCTACCACAAAAATAAAAACTATCAAGAATAATACAAACTCCTTCCAGAATGTTCAAGATATACAGCTGAGTTGACAGCCCTAGAATATTCCCTCAGTATAAAAATATTCTAATCTTCACCGACAGCAAGAGGTTAGACGAAGACACAGAAATTTGCTAAACCTTATAAACTGTTTTCAACTTCGACAAAACTTCACCCAATAGGTATCTGAATCACTCTAGTGTTATGTATTCGTAAGGAGTTTATTGTACCCAGAAATACGTAACACGAGTACTATATGCGATTGAAATGATAAATATTCATATAAAAATAACGCTTGAATCATATTATACAGAATGAATAAAAAATAGATCATTAAGGTGATTTGAATGGCCGTAATTGTATTATGTTTATGCACCGTGATTCACGCCGTAGCAATGTTTTTTCGAAGCGTAAAATGTAGGTATCGCAAACAAAACATGTTGCACAACATGGAATGTTGAGTGGTACGTCTAGAACAGATCAAGATCTTTCAAATAATAAAATCAAGTTCAGATCTACACCTTTTGAGTAATCATGGGGGGAGAGGCAATCAACAATGACTTCAATGAAGTCCGCAGCTAAAATATCTAAGCTGAAACTTAACAGACATCTTTAAAAAACTGTAGTTCAAATATGCTAGTGTTAATATTTAATGTAGATGATCACAGAACCATATATTGGCAGAAAATATCAAGTAGACCAGCTACTTTCCTGATATACTTTTTGGCAGTTGTATATATAAAAAAAAAGTACAAAATGCAGTCTAGCTACGGAATGTTTTAGAAATGTGGTGGATGTGCGAGATGAGCATGCACCATTTTTAAGGCTTTTTTGAACAGAAACTATGATTACACGATTTTTAGGCGCACGGTGACTTTTCATCGTTGATCTTTTGGTTTGTTTAATGAACTGCATATTTAATAATTATGGATGTTTAAAGATTCATAAACGTTGATGCAATCGAATCGTGTGGACCGATTCAGAAAAATAGAAGGATTCACAAGTCACATTTTCGTCAATTATAGACTATCAGAAATTTTTGTTAGCTTTCTGGTAATATATCTAAAATTGTTGTAAGATGTACCTAAATGATTATATGAGCATATGAGTTTTTTAAAATAGTTCTCAGTTCAGTGCAAGTCCAGCCAAATATTAGATAAAAATATCTTCAATGGAAGATCAGCCTAAGTACAAGGTCTGTTAGTCACCATGAATGACCTCTTCAACGCAAAAATTGCCATAGTCCACTAGCATATTATTTATACAAGGTTTGTGGTTTACCATTCGTTTTTGCATTCACTGATAGAAGCGTGCTCCTAGTGATTTATTATGTCACTCAATTTGTATAATTTATTGTTTATAGTTGAAAAACTGTGAAGAAATAGTACAATCAACACAGGTAAAGGGTTTTTGCTAATATTGTCGACAATATTGTGTTTGTATAGGAAAATCCTGTTTTAAACTGAGATAACATGAAAATTTTATCATATAAATGTCAATTTTACCACATTTCTCTCTTATAGATATCAAATACTATATGACTTACAGATAATAATACATCTGACATACGTCCTGGTTCTTGATCAAGCAATAGACTCTGATACTGATATTTATGAATAACTTTTGTATTTGTAATGTATTTTGTATTCTCATATATGATAAAATAGAAATACTTTAAAGTATGTATACGTTTTCATGACCCTTTTGAAATCCAAATAAAAAAGTGCCTGAGTCAATTTTTGAAAAAAAAAACAAAATCTTGGAAAGTAGACCACTAAACAAGCTTTTACTTAAAGTCGCTCACTCTAAAAGTAATGAGATACAAGATTATAACAAATCAAATGATTATTCGAAAAGGTAATACAGGGTGGGGCATAAAAACCAAGTGTTTTTGGTTTGAGTAGTACTCGTATATTAGAAAAGGGAGGAGCGCGCAGTTTATTACAATCCATTCCTTGACTCAAACCATTTCACTTTCTTACTTGCCACTTGCCATCATGGAGCGGTAGACACTAGAACAATGCGTGGCGTTTGGCGTGGCATCATTGGCCCATATTTTTTTGGATAAAATGGGGTCACCGCTACAGTAACATCTGAACGTTACATTCATATGGTGAACACCTTTTTCATACCTGAATTGCAAAGAAGAAGTGTGGATATCAAAGATTTGTGGTTCCAGCAAGATGGGGCCACGGCACACACCGTCAAAGCATCCATGGCTGTTCTTCGCCACCTGTTTCCAAATCGTTCAATTTCGAGGTTTGGTGGCATCTCATGACCTCCTTGGTCTCCCGATTTTTTTTCTATGGGGCTAACCCAAGTCACGTGTTTAAAGGGCCAAGCCCCGTACGTTAAACGCTGAGAAGGAAGCGATTCGCCATGGAATCTCTCAAAAATCAACAGAGACATGTTGGAAATAGTGGATTGGAACTTTCGTGAACGGCTGCATCATATGCCAGATGTAATTTTTCAGAGATATTTCAAAATGGTTAATTATCAGCCATGTTCTACTACCAATTATTTTTTTAGAGTAAAAACTAATAATTTTATGATTATTTCAAAAACACTTGATTAATATGCCCCACCCTGTATTTCAAAAGAGAAATAAAAAGTTTAAAAGCGTTTTTCTCAAAAACAAAATAATGTGACTTAAGCACTTCTTGCATTGGACCCTTCAATAAATTGTAAAGTATTTCCCAATCGAAAATTTTAAAATGAAGAAAATCCTGAATCGTGAGGCGTTACGCTTTTCATCTCTAAAAGGCACCTACATATTTTCCCGCCATTTTTTCTCGATTTTTCGTCCTACAAGCGGTCGAACGAGCGAATATCCGTCCGCCGGTGCGGATCACCTCGGAAGAAACCAGATCCGAAGGCGAAACAAGCGAACCAGTCGAATCGAAGCAAGCCGACCACGCATGCATGATCTCCGTAGACATGTCGTGCTGATGCCGGAAGGTATGCACTCAGAACGGTTAGATAAGACTTCCGGTGTAAACAGCCATGTTCGATGGCAGGTATTCATGCGCGTTGTGTCACAGGGATCGGTCTTGCAATCACAGCTAAGTGCTTTTGAAGACTTATAGTGCGGACAATTCACGCTAAGCTTATACCCAATCCACATCTCATTTACAACGCGTCACAATGAAATTGAGTGCTGAGCACCGACTATAAACCTAGGTATAAGTGGCAACATATAGATATCGGGAAGCAGTACACTACATCTATCTAACAAAGCCGGTAACTGAGCGTTCAATTTGAGTATCCGAGCACTGTTTATGTGACCCGTTTAAAAGCATCAGGTATAGAAACCTGCGGGTACGACAACAAACAGACTCTTTTTTGTGAAACACTCATTTAACACTCCCGGTATTCGGTTTATGCTAAAAAGCAATTTAACTCAATTAAAGAGTAGCAATTTCATTAATTCATCCGAAACCAATCACAGATGACATCGTTTCGGTTTTATTAAAGCTCGTCAGTGTGATTTAGGCCTCGGACGAATAAATGAAATTGCATGAAAGTGCCTAGCTGGCAAAACTCGTACTAGTAGTAGCAACATATAGATATTGGGAAGCTGTAATTTAAAAAGTATTGGTTCGCCATCTGTCTACCAAAGCCGGTACCTGACCGTTTAATCTGAAGAACCGAGTACTGTTTATGTGACCCGTTTAAAACCATCAGGTATAGAAAGCTGCTGGTAGGACAACAAACAAACTCTTTTTTTTGTAGAACACTCATTTAACACTCCAGACATTCGGTTTATGCTAAAAAGCAACTTAACTCAAAGAATAGCAATTTCATTCATTCATCCGAAACCAATCACAGATGACATCGTTTCGGTTTTATTAAAGCTCGTCAGTGTGATTTAGGTCTCAGACGAATAAATGAAATTGCATGATGGTGCTTGGCTGGCAAAACTCGTACTAGTAGTAGCAACGTATAGGTACATAGATATTGGGAAGCAGTACTTTGGAAAAGTATTGGTTCGCCATCTATATACCAAAGCCGGTACCTGAGCGTTTAATCTGAGTATCCGAGCACCCGTTTAAAAGCCTAAATCACACCGACGAGCTTTAATAAAAGCGAAACGACGTCGTCTGTGATTGGTTTCGGATGAATGAATGAAATTGCTGCTCTTTAGTTACGTAGGTATAAGTACATCCCGTCTATATAACATTTGTTTACAAGGGAAAAGTTAAAAAATGCTTAGCACGGTTCACAATTTGTATAACAGCTACAAATGGAAAAATAAATGAAATAAAACCTTATACGATTTCTTCGACAAGCCATGTTGTATGGTCCTCTCTACACATCCTCGCAACGCTCATCTGCACACAGTTTCACAGCTCCGCCACACATCTTCACACCGCTCATCTGCCTAGCACACCTCTGGTGGAAACGCAGCATTACGCACAACTTCTTACTCGGTAAACAAATGTTATATCGCTGGGACGTACTATATTTATTTACAAAAATCTTTGGTTTCGAACATTGATGCAGTGTTGCCCGAATGCAATGTAGTCAAATTTACGAAATGTATGTGCATTGTTTTCAGTACGATTAGACCTATTGAAGATAGTGTGTGAAAAATATTAGAAATGATATACATATTACATATCACTAGCTTGAGCAATGAGTAATGTCTATAAATCCTCATCCCTGAACAAGTTAAAGCGTGAAAATCAAGAATGTGGTACATACGTCGGAGCAGTATTATGGACTTGACAACGCCGCTAGACGGTATACTACTGACATTTACGACAGTTTACGTCAACGTCACTCATCTATTTTAAAATTAGTTAATATTTTGACTCCATTGTGATTGTTAATCAATTTGTCAACAGCGCGTTTCTCAGCATTGACGTTTTAAGCTAAATTCAGATGCACACGATAAGACGCGCGACGGTACGAAACTGTTGTTGAAATATTCAAAATGATGTCAAATCAACATATTTCAATATATTCAAAATGATGACAAATCAAAATATTTCAACCAATAGAGACAGTTTCGTACCGTCGCGCGTCGTATCGTCGGATGTCGTGTGCATCTGAACTTAGCTTTAGACGTCAATGGTTCTTAGATAAATCAAAAGACAACACAAACGATAGTCAACAAAGTAACCTAACCTAACAGACGAACACTGGGGCACTTACATCACTGTCCCTATGGCTTTTTGCAATGAGAGAAAAGGCTGGGGGTTTGTAACACAGCGCGCTGTTGCCAGTTTTCAATGTGGTCTTTTAATTTTCCTAATTTTCAGAACAGCTTAATATAACCTAAATATTCCAAAGAATATTTTTAACCATTATCTATTTTTGTATCTACTCTTAAAATATGTTTATTCTACCTTCAGAAACAAAAAACGCTAATCCGTCATAAGGGCCTATCATGATAAAGTTATGATTTTTGATCGTTAATAACTTTTTGAAATGATCCATAAGAAATTTAGAATTTTTAGGCCCGGTTGTACAATGCGAGCTTAAGCTTCGGCTTAAGGTAAGCCGACGTTAAACCACGTCAGTTGCAAAACGTCCGTTGTACAATGCTGGCTTAGCCCCCCACTTCAAGCTTAACACGAGCTTACGTAAGCCGAAGCTTAACGCGAGCTTAGCTGAGGTTTAAACCTAACCTCATACAAGTAACATGATATGTCAAGGAGGAACCTTCAAATTGCTTGTCACTTTATTAGGTCATATTTTGTGGAAGATTTGTGTCTAATTTAACAAAAAGGGCAAATGAAAGAACAGAGACAAAAACGGACGTTGCCGAAATTTGACACAAACTGTCATAAGTGCCTAACCAAAGAAAGGTAACTTTTCAGATGATTATGTCAGTACGTGTTGCTTCATTGATGCCAACTGTAGTGAATTTCATTATCAACCAGGTTTAACTAAGGGCCGGTTGCACATACAAATGCGGGTTTAGCACGAGCTTTGTTAAGCCTAAGCTTAGCTAAGCTCAGGCTTAAAGTCGACACTTGTTGTACAATGGTCGGCTTAGTTAAACCTGGTTGATAATGAAATTCACTACAGTTGGCATCACTGAAGCAATACGTACTGACATAATCATCTGAAAAATTACCCTTTTTGGTTAGGCACTTATGACAGTTTCTGTCAAATTTCGGCAACGACCGTTACTGTCTCTGTTCTTTCATTTGCTCTCTTTGTTAAATTAGACACAAATCTTTCAAAAAATATGACCTAATAAAGTGACAAGCAATTTGAAGGTTTCTTCTTGACATATCATGTCGCTTGTATCAGGTTAGGTTTAAACCTCAGCTAAGCTCGCATTAAGCTTCGGCTTACGTTAGCTCGTGTTAAGCTTGGAGTGGGGGGCTAAGCCAGCATTGTACAACGCACGTTTTGCAACTAACGTGGTTTAACGTCGGCTTACCTTAAGCCGAAGCTTAAGCTTGCATTGTACAACCGGCCCTAAGCCGACGATTGTACAACGGGTTTCGACTTTAAGCCTGAGCTTAGCTAAGCTTAGGCTTGACAAAGCTTGTGTTAAACCCGCATCATTTGTACAACCGGCCCTTAAGGGTAGATACCTTTAAGTGATTAAACTTATCAAAACTGGAAAAAAAATTCCTTTACCAACAACTCTCGTAAGTGAACGTCTTTGAGACATGTCCATATTAACTGCTCTATAGCTCCAAAGATTGTCGGCAACATTGAACGCCAGCAGGGTTATCGAAGGGATAAAAATCTTATGATGGAGTGATGTTGTGTCATATTTCATTCGAAGGTAACAACACTGGTTACACCAGATCGGTATTATTTATTGCTACGCATTTGTGTTTCCGGTGAGGCGAGTGCGCGGGGGGGGGGCAAGGAGGGGGGACGGGGGGGAGGGGGGTACTACCACGACGGTGTTAATCGGTGTGTTCCTTCAGGTGTCATGGTTATTTGATGGATGTTAATCACGCTTTCCTCGCCGCTGGTATTCGAAACGACTCCAAGCTGTCTGGGAAGAATTATTATGAAGGTGCTCATTGTATTTATATTTCTTGGCTTATTCGCGGACTGTATGCATACCAACGTCGAATATCTTGCGTTCAATTGTATCAATTTTCACAAATTACCTCGTTTACATTGCGTAAACGACAAAACAAAAATTAAAGAAATAACGAAAGTTTGAGTTTATAACCTACAATTTGCACGAGCCTGGACTATAGTTATTTTTGTAGAATTATCAAAACTTTAACGTTGTGTGGCCATCGCAATTTCACCAGCGCGACATGAGGAAGGGAAGCGGGAGGTTCTTTCAGATAGCGATCGTCATTATTATGTCGAGTCTAAAAAGGGATAGAAAACATAAGTGTAACAGAGACATTAAATATCGACTGCTGCGATTATCCAATCCCAATGCTGGATCGTCTTCAAGGTGGGGAATAAAATCTGCTATTGCCGGTTGTAGTTATAAGTTTTATGAAGTAGATAAATAGGATACTAAGTGAAAATAAATTATTTTCCGTTTCCCTTTATATATAAAATAAAACAAGTCGCAAAAGAAAGAAATAGGATAGAATTATTAAGAGTTAGGCAAAGTCCTTTTTTCTTTCACCGAATTTTTTTCGTTGGTAGCCCGATGTTTTATTTTTTTTGAACTAAATTGTAACAAACGCCTAAATTGATATCTATATACCCACAATTTAAATGTCATTTGAGCTCAATAGCTAACTAGTACATCATCATCATAATCATCATAGTCACAATGTCTAACAGACATGTTGTGAACTCGTAAAATGCATTAAGTCGGAGCTAGAGTATCGCCGACACGAATATTATCAATAGGTTTGAGAACTGTAGCTCGCCATCGCTCGCGATTCACTTTTCAGTTCAGTGGCGCTCTTGATACTCATATCCAGCAACTGTTTCGGCGTATCCACCCAGCGTGTAGGGGAACGGCCACGGCGCCACCCACTCGGGGCGCGACCCTGAACTACAAGTTTTTTCCGTATTATCGCTTCTGTGAATATGACCGAGGACTGTAAGCATTCTCGTCGACGCAATGGAGGATAGTCTCTTTGGATTACCGAGCTCATCCAGTATGGAAACATTAGCTTGATGGGCGGTATAAGAGACTCTCTCGGAAATGCAATAATGGAACACAGATTTTTGTTGACAGTTAGATGTTGAGTGAATACTGAAACGCTACAGAGCAAATCGAGGTCTTTGATGGGATTTTGGAACGTAGTAAAAAATATGGAGAACACAAGACACTGAACCAGCGACATTTTGGTAGCTTTAGTCATGTTATGGTCACGCCATATTTTAGTAAGCTTTGTCATGGCGACACGTGCCTGTTGAATGCGCTGTCGAATCTCATCTCCACAGCTACCCGAATTTTCGATCAAAGAACCGAGGTACACAAAACTTTAAACTACTTCACAACGGCCTGTTGACTTTATTTCTCGATGATTTTCATGCTCTCTATCTACGATCATGACCTCGGTCTTGTTGTAGCTAATACCAAGACCATATGCTGCACTGTGTTGTTCTCAGATGTTTAATAGAGCTACTAGTTCTTCCTGAGAAGCGGCAATAAGGGAACTAGTTCATCAAAACAATCAAAAATACAATGGATTGATCTGTAAATTTGAGATTCGCAGCATTTCTGTCTTCAACTGTATTTAAAAATGGTACAAGCTCGTAACTCAGTGGTTGGCAACTAACTGAAAAACCGTTCCATCGCCATGAAAGGCTTGAAAACGTAAGACTTTTAATGAACAAACGGCGTATATGTCCCGAGAAAAGGCAACGTACTGTACGCTGTCTGTAACACGCTTCCTCGACAATATTTATATCTATTTCCTCTCTTTAATGAGATATAGTTGTTAATAGCCTACCACTTCCTACTCGATAACGGTTTACAAGGCACGTTCGGAAATCCGATTTTTTTTCCATCAATATTCCAACACACCTTAACCTAATCCAGTAAGCCTTATAGTAGTTGTTTGTCATACTGGATCAAACGTAAAAATTTCAGTGGAATGCCTTGGTGTACGCTATCACTAGACAGTTGCATGTTGGACGATTTTTTTTTTGTTGGAAGAACTGAATGGAATAAGGTCACGCTATCTTTTAAGTTATTCGTTTATTTTGTACGCCATAGCTATACAGACTTGGATGTTTATTTTACAATAATCAATAACAAACGAATCACACACCAATACCCATGTGTATAGCTAAGCCACCATGGCTTCCATCATAGCGCCTCAGAGACAAAAACTATGTTGTAAAGGTCTGAGTGATTTGGTTGTTGGCCAGGTTTCTGCATTGAGGAGGCGGCATGTTACCCTAATTAGAGACAAGTCCGGATACGTTAAGGACCCCACAGACATCGTTCTTTTTCATCAGGTTTGCACGATGTCGGTTAAACCGATGGAACGATACCTCCACACACTGTTCGGTTTTCTTTCATTTCTCGCAAATTTTTGGTCCGTTAAACATGGATAATACTTTAGCATTGGTGGCGGCTTTAGCTATTAAAGTGAAATACAGCAAGAAAAAACGTTCTAAATGGGTGAAACAGTGGCTTTTAAAAAGAGGCCAATTCTCCCATATAAATCTATTAGAAGAATTGCGTCTGGAACCAGAGGATTGGTACAATTATTTGAGGATGGATGAAGAAACATACTTAATTAATTACTTAATTCAGTAGCACCTCTAATAAAAAAACAGGATACTTGGATGAAACAAAGTATTTCCCCTCATGAGCGTCTGACAGCTACATTGAGATTCCTTGCTACGGGTAGAAGCTACGAGGATTTGAAGTTTTCAGTTGCGATATCCCCCCAAGCTTTACAAATTATACCTGAAACCAGAACGGCACTGCAAAATCCCGTCGTGATTGCACGATGAACGGCCACACATGTACCGAGTTGCACGATGGCGTTCGAAACCGACGGGTAAAATCAAGCTCGGACAGATTTTTTGGAACGACGGTCAACACGACGGGTTTTCGGCACACACGGACCGAAATGAGTGCGATCGGTTAGCACGTCGTGCAAACCTGATGAAAAAGAACGATGTCTGTGGGGCCCTTTAGACTGAGACCCGTGTTCAAAACCAGTGAGATGCGAGTTTGTCCAAGCCTGAGAGAGCGATGAAATCATAGGAAGAAGAACAGAAAATTTATGGAAGAGACCTCAGCTCATAATGTTGCGAATTTGAGGTTTCAGGGTTTTGATAAAAATACGATATATTATAATTTTAGGTTTTTACTTCCCACATGAGATAATACGCTTTTTGATACCTACGTAACGAAAATCCACGTCACGCATTTCAGTCGATCTGTCAGTCTATCGGTATGTCTGTTGGCGTTTTTGTAACTTCGTAATATCAGTAACCGCTGCACGGATTGTGATGAAATTTGGGTAGCGATATACTGTGGGGTCGTAGTAGGTAATGCTGTTATAATTTTGAAAATTGATGCATGAGTGGCGGAGTAATTAGCAAAAAAACAAATAGTAAAAAGTAGTTACAAAGTACTAACTACTCTTATGGTGCGAATCCACAACAAATATACCATGAGGCTTGTAGTGCTAGGAATTGTTGTATGAAGCTTGCTGGGATGATGAACTAGAAATTATCTAGTAAGCGATGTGTCAAAAGAGTTTCATCTATTATCTCAATATTATTAATATTGAAATACCTCATGCCACAACTAAGATAAATTTCTCACGAGACAAACATCTCTTGCGATTTTAGTCTCCTTATTGTGGACACATAGCTTTAGACCTGTTACTTCTGTTCTAAAAAACAAGGTGTGCTATTGTAGAGTACTTGGCACACGCTGTTTTTATCTATTATAATTTTTTATGTGCGTCACTCTGTCCCCATTGAAATATATGGAGGTTGACCCGACAGAAATGTATGCATAATCGATTTCACAGTTTCCCAACTGGAAAGGCTTCGAAAATAGTTCGTACATGGTCGTTCACCTTTAGAATATTTGTTAGTCTTCATGCCCAGTTAATCTACGTCGATTCTGGAATGAGCGGTGATTCTATTCAGTCCAAACGATGTTTACACTAGGATTTTCGTTACAATTGTACACTGATTATGTTAAACCTCAAAGAAGATAACAGAAACATGCGTCAAGTGTGTACCCCTTGAAGAAAATACTGATAATTCTTATTGACAGGGTTTTGTAATTGTTGAATTTTCACATAAAATAATAACACACAAAGGCAGCTTTGACTTCACGTTACAACTTGGGTGATGATTGAAGTTTGCTTTGCACGTACACATGCAGAGCAGCGTTGCCAAACTTTGGGATTTGTCCCTAGATGTAGGGTTTTTGAGCAAGACAGGGACACAGCATAGTAAACAACCAGCATAATATCTCTGAGGATTTCCCATATAAAAATGATTCCCACAGAATTTGACCTTGGGATGATTTTACAGCTGTGAAGTTTGGGTAGAGATGCGAAAACGAAAATATCGATACCGGTACCAGCTCGATATTTTTTAGCCAAATAGGCGGGTTTGGTTCGTACAGAGCATTTTGTGCAACTGATTACACCCCTCAATAATTATACAGTTATTTTCGATACCGATAGAAAAGTATCGATACCAGCTTGGAATGCCTCAAAAAGTATCGATGACAAAAATACTCGATATTAGTGCAGAAGTATCTAAGTATCGTTAGCATCCCTACAAAAAATCATCCAAAAGGGGGGATGCGCGTGTAACTACCGCCAAGCTGAGTTATTATGCTGGTTGTTTACTGTGCTGTGACATTGACGTAGGGTCAGATTTTCGGAACTTTCTCATTTGTAGGGTTTTTTGAAGGAAGCAGGAACGACACTTATTGCCAGACGAAGGGTTAGGTCCTAATCGTAGGATTTTTTACTACAGCAAATCACTTGCTCAACATGTAGGCATTTTCAGGCCTTTTTTGCTCAGAGTAGGTTTTTTTTAGTTAAGTTAGCGCACACGCAAGGGATACCTGAACTGGAATACCTTGAGTATCGTTTTAAATTTAATATTTATACAATATAGGTGCCAGGATTAACCCCCTTGAAGGCCAGAATTTAACTTCAGGAAACACTGATTTAGAGGGCAGACCAATCTCTGGAGACCAAATAGTTGGAAGCGCTTTATTGTCTGCAATCGAAAACAAGAAACGCTCAAACTTGTTGTGGAGTTTTGCTTATCGATGACAATGCCTTGTCGCGACACCTCCAGCCACTTGTGAGCCTTTTAGATGGCAAGAGTTACCGTGAAACTGATTCATGCATATCTTAATCATAGATCCTAAATAGACGCTATGAATCAATTTTCAAAATTGAACAAGGCTCAACAATGAACGTCTGCAACCGTGTGAAAGCCATCGCATTACAATACAATGTATGTATTATGCTTTCACATACCCGTGCGTACGTCACTCGCTATAGTTTCACGTGATTTTTTTTACCGTGCACGCATTTCAACTTGACCTCAATACCACAAAAATAGCCTCCACTGCACTCTTTGTGTTATCGACTGTGTTCATCGGAAATTTACGGTAGTGTTTTTTAAACATATACTACAGGTATAGGCTATGACGGTACACCCGCGTCCTTACCGTGAAGTCAAAATGTTATTAATGGACTATGCGACGTTGTCAAAGTGAAGGGTTCAATCTTAGATAAAGAAAGAGAGGGGTAAGGGTCCAATGCAAGAAGTGTCTAAGTCACATTTTCACCAATTAGACACTATCACTGCTATCTATGCAAACTTTTTGCTAGCTTTCTGCTGGTATATCCAAAATTGTCATAAGATGTACCTAAGTGATTATATGAGCATATATGTTTTCTTTAGATAGTTCTCAGTTCAGTGCAACATGTCCTGCCAAATCGCAGATAAAATATTTTCAATGGAAGATGAGCCTAAGTACACGGCATGTTGGTGACTATGAATGACCGCTTCAACGAAAAAGTTGCCTTAGTCCACTAGCATATTCTTTATGCTGAGTTTGTGGTTTACTATTCGTTTTTCCATTCGCTGATAGGAGCACGCTCCTAGTGCTTTATTATTGCCTAAATTTGTCTAATCGTTTATAATCGCAAAAATTGTGGCGAAATAGTATAAGAAATACAGGTAAGTGGGTTTTTTTAATATTGTCGGTAGTATTGTGTTTGTATAGGAAAATCCTGTTTTATGCTGAGATAACCTAAAAATTAAGCAATATTGTCAATTTTATCACATTTCTCTCTTATAGATATCACATATCTGACCTACAGATAATAATACATCTGATATGCGTCCTGGCTCACAAAAATGAAGTTCTTGATGAAGCAATTGTGAGGGTGAGTAAATCCTATAACGCGAAAGTACTATTATTCCAGAGAAAAGTTAAAAATGCATCGTAAACGTGACACCATAAAGGCCAGTAGATAAAGGAAAGCTAAAAACCAGACTCTGGTAATATCACCACCCGACCGATATTGTCTTCTGAACAGCCTAAAGAGCTTCACAAGAACTTGGGCATACTTTATTATTTCAAGATGTTCGGCAGACTGAAATAAGGTTCAAAATCGCATATAATGTTTGGGGTTGATACCAACTTGAAAGCACGGTCCTTCTTGTCGAAAAGGCACTCAAAACAGTACAAAGTTGTATCACGTACAGTAAAGAAGTGTTGTGATTTGTTTTGTGATTGTGCATAGATTGAGCATAGGTGAGTTTAGCTCACAGAGTACCCAATTCTACTAATTGTACCATTATTTATTGATATATTGATTTATTTTATTAATTTATTTGAGAACTTGTTTACTAGACAATTTTCAAAGTTTCATACACACATTGATGTCAGTAATGGTATGATAATCCAATTCTTGAATGTCTGCGATATAAAACAGATAACAATCTCGAAGTACGTCGCGAGTTGACCCTTCGTGCTGAACTAGTACAAATGAGTGGATACTTTGCGAGTTGACCTCTAGTATCTTAGTGAGTTGGCCTCACAGTTATCAGTTAATACCAAAGACCCAAGAGCTGCTCGAGTTTTGTTATATGCTTTTTGTATAATTATACAATATATTATTTCATCTATTCTTTTGGAGAGGTATTTCGCGAGTTGACCCTTAATACCTATGACCCGAGAGATGTTTGATTTATGTTCTGTATAATTTGTATGACCACACAAGATGTAAGTATGATTTTATCCGTTTGGCGTTAAAGGATATATTTGCTGTGTAATCTATTTATGTTTGTGTGTTTAATTCCTACAATTACTTACCTGCCTGTTTTATCAATGAGATCCGTATAAAATAGCGTCATGGTATTAAATTAAAACATATGTTAACCTATTTTTTTTATTTATTGTTCTTCAATGAATTGGTTACTCAGGTATCTTTTTATTTAATTTCCAGATGTGTCATCTCGATGCGCTTTTCCTGATACAGGTCCAACCTTTTATTGGTGTTAAATTAGGTATTTCCAGTAAGTTATGGTTTAAATATTTCATTGTGTCCTTACTTAGCTTATTTTGTTCATTTATTTGAATTATTATTAAATGCTTATATGGTAATCGCCCAGAATTATTTTTTTTATCGCGCCTACACAATAGACTCTGACATAGATATTTATGAATAACTTTTGCATTTGTAATGTATTTTGTGTTCTCATATATTATAGAATAAAAATACTTTAAATACGTTACAAATTTTTATCACCCTTTTGAAATCCAAAGAAAAAAGTGCCTAAGTCCATTTTTGAAAAACAAAATCTTAGAAAGTAGACCACTAAACTAGCTTTTATTCAAAGTAGCTCACTCTAAAAGTAATACAGTACAAGATTATAACAAATCAAATGATTATTCGAAAAGGTAATATTTCCAGAGATAAATATAAACTTTAAAAGCGTTTTCCTCAAAAACTGTAAAACGTGACTTAGGCATTTTTACATTGGGTCCGTCAATTGGATTTTTCTGTCACAAAATTTATTAGATGAAAGTTTGAAAGGGTCAAGAATAATATAGATATGCTTTGAGATTTGCTCATGTTAAGAAACAACCCTTTGATCTGATACCATGGGCCAGTGGAGTGCGATTCAAAAGACAGGAAAACGTGACAACCTGTGAATTACCAAGTGTATTCCAAGGCTTAAACAGAAAATCATTTCATAAAATTTAAAATTACCCAGCGGTTTGCCAGAAGTATAAATATACATCGTGTTTAAACGCAAAATAGTAAGATGCTAGGAATGCAAGTTGACGATTTCTAATAATAACTTCTGCTACTGAATTTCCATGTTTTATTTATATGTGACAGCTAAGCAGCATATTGACGTTATTTAGTAGACAATTTTGAATATTTCAATATTCCTGAAATAGGACTATCTCTATGAATTCGTAAAAACGTAACGTAGGATGTAGATAATAGGATAATTAGGAACGTATACCGTGCACTAAATATACAATGCATATTTATAATTTTCCTTATTAGATATGAATACTAGTTTACAGTAGTATAGTAAACAAATTTCGAAAAACGGCACGTTTCGTGATAAGAGCGCCATGTATTTTTCCGAAATATCTATATATCGGTACTTCATGCAGACATGGCATGATAGAAGTGTTAATAATATTTGACATTGGTCTAATGTGATTTAGCAGCTTCATGCTCAGGACCATTTCAATGATCGTTTATCAATTTTTAGCGCCTCTTCATCATCATAGTCACAATGTCTTAACAGACATGTTGTGAACTCGTAAAATGGATTAAGTCGGAGCTAGAGTATTGCCGACACGAATATTATCAATAGTTTTGAGAACTGTAGCTCGCTATCGTTCGCGATTTACTTTCAGTTCAGTGGCGCTCTTGATACTCATATCCAGCAACTGTCTCGTCGTATCCACCCAGCGTGTAGGGGAACGGCCACGGCGCTGCCCACACGGGGCGTGACCCTGAACTATAAGTTTCTCCATATTATCGCTTCTGTGAATATGTCCGAAGAATGTAAGCATTCTCGTCGACACAATGGAGGATAGTCTCTTTGGATTACCGAGCTCATCCAGTATGGAAACATTAGTTCGATGGGCGGTATAAAGAACTCTCAGCATTTTTCTCCACGTCCACATTTCAAAAGCATCTATGCGAGCTCGATCTGCCTTTTTAAAAGTCCAAGTTTCCGAGGCATACAAAAATATGGAGAACTCAAGAGACTGAACCAGCGACATTTTGGGAGCTTTAGTGATGTTATAGTCACGCCATATTTTAGTAAGCTTTGTCATGGCCACGCGTGCCTGTTGAATGTGCCGTCGAATCTAATTTTCACAGGTACCCGAATTTTCGATCAAAGAATCGAGGTAAACAAAACACAACGGCCTACTGACTTTATTGCTCGATGATTATCGTGCTCTCTATCTACGATCATAACCTCGGTCTTGTTGTAGTTGATACCAAGACCATATGCTGCACTGTGTTGTTCTAAGATGTTTAATAGAGCTACTAATTCTTCGCCTCTTATTATCGATGAAATATTTATAACAGTTCGACCAGAAATGGATGGCCATTTAAAAACTAAATTGACATCCAAATAAAGATATTAAAAAATTAAGCGCAAGGCCAATCCATTTATATAACCTCTTATGCAATTGTATCTAAACATAGCAGAACAGACACAACAGAGAACTTTGAACTCCTAGCCTGTCCGATCAACAACCAGATTTAAAAAGCAGATAACATTGCAATCTCGTCAAGTGGCACAAGATCCGCAGCATGTGGTGGAGTCGTGATTCTCATAATAGGCGATGGTTCTCGGGAATAGTACTATACCGGGTTCTTCATCAATAAAAGTTCTATATATATCTGACCTCTTCACTCAAAACATCACCTCGTGTTATAAGAGATATCCGAAGAGTTTACTGGACGCCTGATGAGGAAAGAACCTAAATGATAACGGTTTTTGACACGCACTGCAAAGATGGCACGATATTGCGCTCCAGATAATTTATTTAACGATACATTAAATATAGATTCATTAAAACTGCGATTCGATTTTCATCATTTTTTTTAACTTCTCCGACAGAATCGCAAATTTTACCGAAAGCAATGTGCGACGCCTCAAGTGATTGTTCCCAAATTTGGCCAACTTGAATTCGATCGAGTTGAAAAGGTTTTGGTGCCAATCGGACAATGGGGGGTTGAAAAGGGTGGGAGGTGCAAAAAAAATGTAATACAACATATAACTTTGATAGCACTAGTTGAAAGGGAATGTGTCTATGTCTAAAATATTAAATAAATTAAGATACTTAAATGTATGAACAACCACCACTTCAGTCGGAGAAGTTCCTAGAACGAGGTCTACCTCGTTGAAGGTCCACATTTTTTTGACGTTTTCTGATGTCTACATCACGAAAACCTAGTTCACCAGAACCCAGTTCACCATGGAGGTAGAAGAAAACAAAAATCTCGCCTTTCTTGATGTTCTTCTAACAAGAAAAGGAACTAGATTAGGGCACAAGGTATACAGAAAGCCAACTCATACTGACCGGTACTTGCATAAAGAATCAAACCACCACCCATCTCAGGAGTACGGAATTATTAGAACTTTGACAGAACGGGCTAGAAAAGTGTGCGAACCAGAAGAACTCGACACCGAACTGGAACATCTAAAGAATGCTCTTAAGGCAAATGGTTACACAGAAAAGGAAATAACAAGGACAATGAGAAGAAATAGGGCAAAACCAGAACCTAAACCGATAGCAAAAGCTTTTCTACCCTATGTGCCTGGAATAACAGACAGAATAGGGAAAATGTTAAGAAAGGAAAACGTCAAGACCATCTACAAGCCCACAAGAAAGATACAGGAATATTTGAGAACGGTGAAAGATAAAAGAGACCCACTCACAACACCGGGGGTATATCGCATACCATGCACCATGGGAGTGTATACATAGGAACAACGAAGCGATCTATAAACACAAGAATTGCAGAACATAAGGCTAGCTGTCGACTAGGCTATACGGACAAATCAGCGGTAGCCGAACATGCGATTAAGGAGGGAAGTCACAGGATCAAGTTCGAAGAAACACAGGTTCTTGCCGCAACGTCTTCATACCATGCCAGACTTCAAAGAGAAGCCATCGAAATACAGACACATCATAATAATTTCAATAGGAAACAAGAAACACAGAAAGTCAACCGGACATGGATGCCCATCCTAAAGGACCTGAAGACACTACCATATCGCGAAGGGGCGGGGCTACCAACGCTACCTGGTTGGGCCACGTCACCATTAGCAGGTATGAATATAGGTGCAGATCCACCAGCCGTCAGTATTTTGGAAGTCGCCGAAGTGAAATAGCTTCTGAAGATGCCATCCACTCGTGGTGGCGAAACGTCAAGCTTTAACGCTAAACGACGCCGGCCTAAAAACCCAAGAACCACAAATTCAACGAAAACCTAGTGCCAAATAGTACTGTTATAAATAAACAGACAATCGTTTGTATCAGGTTAGGTGTCTGAATTAGAAATCAGGCAAAGCCAATAAAAAAACATTAATGAGATGCAAACATATCAAATGTTAACTACCTAAAAGGAAAAGTTAATTTTTTGGACAAATTCACAACGCAACGGTTGAAAAATTTGGTCTTAATATTCGTATATATTTACACAGTACATTTACACTTACAATGGCCAGAAAGTTGATCAATGACATGTTATTCTTCTCATTTTCTTTGCCCTGAACAGTTACGTTGGAGCCATTCAATCCGTTCTTCTGTTCAGCCTTCAGGTTCGATTTCATCCGCCATCTTTTGAAGGCATTATGAGGAGAGGTAGAACGAACAGGCTTTGAGTGCTTCCATAGACCTGCTACCTCAATGTCCTTTTCACTAGGCTGGAACAAAAGGAAAAAATATTAATCTGTTTTTTTTTTTAATTTACAAGTAAAAGTATGGATACAACCCTTTGCCTACTCAAGCCATTATGGTGGCCACAGGACACAGGACCCTGCTGGATATATCATTTTTTTATGGATGGCCTCCCGCAAAGGCTGGCGCTGTAGAAGCGCTGCGAGAGGGAAAGCGTCTGTGTGCGTTAGATTTGAAACGCTGCAGGTTGTATCCGTCGGGAAACAAATGCACCGGCAGCTCATTCCACAGCGTCGAAGTTCTCCAAAAGAAAGAATGCTGGAGAAGACTGGTTCGGGGAGTAGAGACCTCGACCTGGTGAGGATGAGCTCGCAGAGCTTCTCTAGTATTCCTCATTCGGACAGCCTTTGATGTTATTATCTGAGAGAGCTCACTCGAACATCTTCCATGATAGAATCTGTAAAACAGGGACAGGTCAGCCACCCTTCTTCGATTTTCTAGGTTGTGGAGGTCCTTTGTGAGGTTAGGCGTATCGATTAGTATAATTGTGCTCTTCTGGATAGTGTCCAGAAGTTTCAGAGAGTTCTTCGGAGCGCAGTCTCACACATGGGAGCAATACTCCAAGGATGGTCGGATCTGTGCCTTGTAGACAAGCAGTAGTTGCTCTGGCTCCAAACTCCAAGCTTCTGGGATGCTGTTTTAGCAATACAGGCGACGTGGTCGTGCCAGGACATGTAATTGTTGATGTTGATCCCCAAAAGCTTGACGTTTTGGCACAACTACAATTTTTCATAAAATAAAGTGATCGTGAGTACCTCAAAGTGTTACGTAAGCCGCCATTACGACAATGGACGGATAAGAAATATTACAACTAATTCCGTATATTTCAAAGTGGGTGTTTCTAAAAAACTGACGGTTATCCTTGAATCTATTCTACTGCAAACAATGAAATGATCGAATACTGATGAGATTTTTTTCATTCGAAATGGATGAGCATAATGATACTGTGTTGATTAGCTTTAATTACAATCCATTCACTACAATTCCTCAGTAATTCCTCAGTACTTATGTCTATGCAATTCTATTTAAAGTGAGTGGAATGATAATATGTCGTTAATTTTGCGAACACAGAAAATGTACAGTCACGTCAGGAATATATTCAGCTTTATAAATGGATTTGTTGTATAACTGTACAGTTCCGATTATTTTAGAGGTTAAATAGAGGATAAATACTAGCACAAATATTTTAAGACCATGGTCATGTCAAAAGAAAAAAAATAAGTCAAATTGATTGGCTCAGTAGGTACTTCCCACACATTATGGTGATAGGTACCAGTTTAGTATTTTCCCATGGGATGAAGCATGAAGCTAAAGTGTGAGACCAAATTAATGTCAATGGAAAGTCTATTATGAACACAAAATAATTTTCTACTTTACAACCCCCCACCCCCCAACAACCCCAAATTTCATGCCGCGCTACACAAAAACATTAGAAAATGATCAGGAACCCCTAAAACGGCTAAATGTTTGATTTTTTCTTCTAATTACTCCGCCGCCCATCCACCGATTTTTAAAATTCCAACAGCATTGTCTACTACGACCACACATCATATCGCTACTCAAGTTTCATCATCATCATCCATGCAGCGGTTACTGAGATTAGGAAGCTAGAAGACATAATATCTCTCCTCACCTATCGGTGTGTGAAGTAAAACTTCCGACAAGGTGAGACTACAGATAGATGTCCCTTTTAAAAATCAAAACTAGTGTGATATAAATACTTGAAGATTGTAGACTATAAATATCCAACCTTGTTTGAGCATTAAAATAAATATAATGTTCCACTTATTAATGAAAGTATGCCAAACACATAAATGCTAACGCAAATACCAACCTTCATCAAATTTTTTAGAGTAATTTTATTACTCTAATTAATATTTTTTTTGCTATTTTTCAAAAAAGCCTCACGTCAAGTAAACATATTCATTATGGAACGTTTCCACCAAAATAAATAATATAAAACAACGACTTTGTTGATCCATAACGTTCGACAAGGAATATTTTGTGAAATGTTATTGGTAACAATTATTTTTTAACATAAACAATTTAAAAACAACAGAAAATCGAAGTTAATTACTGCTGATTGAAATAATCACAAATTAAAAAAATCCCATTTTATTTAACAATTTGCACGACTTCGAATGTTGCATCGACATTTTACATATCTGCGTAAAATGGAATTTTTTCCACTATTTGTTTGACAAGGTTTACGATTATAGAACAAATAATACGTACGTATGTATATACATATACATATATTATTTGTTTATTCTCATTTACATGATTAGCGTACCGCAAATGGTAATGACACTTCAGAAAAGGTCCATGGGTCCATGATAATAACATTTCTGTGCAGCTGCTGTATATAGCAATGAGTGAGAGAAAGAGAGAGAGAGAGAGAGAGAGAAAAGCCTCATTTTTGAATATCCAGTTATTTGCAACCACTCTATGTTTGCTATATATGATGAGCACGAATGTGTCTGTGAACATATTTGATTTTTTTTGTTTTGAGCTTATATTAAAAATTATTTTTTACTTTTTAGTGCTATAAATGTGTGTTTTTTTTAGTTTTCTTATACTATATTTATTGCTCAATTTTAGTCCCAGATAATGTGAAAAACATTAACAATTAATGTTTAAATTAAATCTGTTCGTTTAAAGTGGGTCAAAATCGGGTCCAAAGGAGTCGGTTACAAACACAGAAACATACAAACATATAGGTGAAGCTAACAAAAGCGTGGGAGTCCCTTACCACTTAGTATTTCTCATACAGCAACTCTATGAGTCTAGCTCGGCTCGTGTAAGAATTGATGGTAACCTGCCTGGTCAAACAGCAACCAGAAAAGGAGTTCCACAGGGATGTGTATTATCTCCGATGTTATTTACCATTTACTTTGAATTTGTGATGAGACAGGTATTGGACAACTGGAATGGCGGTATAACTATTGGCGGAAGCAAAATATCCAACTTAAGATTTGCTGACGATACAACCCTTATTGCTGCCTCTCGGGAAGAACTAGTAGCTCTACTGAACATCTTAGAACAACAACAGTGCAACATATGGTCTTGGTATTAACTACAACAAGACCAAGGTTATGATCGTAGATAGAGAGCAAGATAATCATCGAGAAATAAAGTCAGTAGACCGTTGTGAAGTAGTTCAAAGTTTTGTGTACCTCGGTTCTTTGATCGACAATTCGGGTAGCTGTGAAAATGAGATTCGACGGCGCACTCAACAGGCACGTGTGGCCATGACAAAGCTTACTAAACTATGGCGTGACCATAACATCACTAAAGCTCCCAAAATGTCGCTGGTTCAGTCTCTTGAGTTCTCCATATTTTTGTATGCCTCGGAAACTTGGACTGTTAAAAAGGCAGATCGAGCTCGCATAGATGCTTTTGAAATGTGGACGTGAAGGAGAATGCTGAGAATTCCTTATACCGCCCATCGAACTTACGTTTCCATACTGGATGAGCTCGGTAATCCAAAATCCTTCATTGTGTTGACGAGGATGCTTACATTCTTCGGACATATTCACAGAAGCCATAATATGGAGAAACTTGTAGTTCAGGGTCACGCCCCGAGTGGGCGGCGCCGTGGCCGTTCCCCTACACGCTGGGTGAATAGGACGAAACAGTTGCTGGACATGAGCATCAAGAGCGCCACTGAACTGACAGTAAATCGCGAAAGATGGCGAGCTACAGTTCTCAAAACTATTGATAATATTCGTGTCGGCAATACTCTAACTCCGACTTAATGCATTTTACGAGTTCACAACATATCCGTTAACACATTGTGACTATGATGATGCTGAATAAAAGCGAGACTTTAAGGTGTGTTTTTACGATGCTGCGTTATATGCTATAAGCTGCGATAGTTGCTTCCGATCAAAAATGGCAGATGGTCGTTTTCAGATTCCTGAGGAAATCAGAACAGGCGATCGCATAACTGAATTATCCGTAATGGCAAATCTATTCAAGCCCGCCGTAATTAACTGTTACTAATTAATATATTAAGCTAGAAATGGAGCGAGTAGTGAGATGCTGACCTTTCGCGATTTCAAGATTTTATTCCCAAATAGGAAACCGCGCACGTCATTCCGCTCGAGATGTGCTTAGAATCGGCGAAATGCTCACATCTCGCTTGCGTAAATCCAGTCTTTTCGTAAACAAACGCGCCCTTAATATGGCAGCGCCGAGCCTTAGTTGAACGCTGGCGGAAAAGGCAACTTTATGAATTTTACACTTGAATTTCCGATATAAAAAAACGCCTACTGCGACTTCCTTATTTGTGATTCTGTTGCAAATAATAAAAAATTACAAAAATGTCACGGTTACTATTCTTCTAACCAATTGGTTTTCTGCAAAAGTGCGAAACGCGATTTGGAACATTTGTTGACATGCTCTATACAGTCGCATAATGGAAGGATCTATGTAATGCTTCAGTTTTCATTACCAGTTGGGGAAACTAGGAAAATACAACACGATTTAAGGGTCTAGGGTATAGCGCGCGAAATTGAGATTCCAAGAAATTACGTATTCCCGTGTTTGCAAGGAGGCGTGGTCACCTGTACCCTTTCTCCCGTGTGTGTTTGTGTCTAAGATGAGGGGAGATAAGTCCAAAAATCCAAAGGTAAGGTCAAAAGGTCCAAAGGGCTAAAGGTCACCATAAAAAAAGAATTTCGAAGCTCCTGATGTTACCTTTAAACTTACAGTAATGACTCAAAGAGTAAATTGAAAAAGAAAGCTTGCGCTTGTGCAACTATTTAGCCTTTTTTTGATATCGTGTTTGGTTGTTAAATTACAGACATTTGAAGAACTTAACTATCACCTTCTGAAATAATGTGTATGTAGTTTGTCGATGTCGGATTAAACTTAAAATTTGCATACGTATCGAGAAACAATGACAATATAACTATTTATCGAACGATTAGTTAATTCGTCGCATTCGCCATTTTTTCAAAAAAGTTTAGCTGGCGCATTCACCATTCACGAAACATCGTCTTCTACAAAACATATTATTATATTCAATAAAAACCTTAGCGAAAATGTAAAATACTTAAAAGGGCACTCCGCAGGTGATTTCCAAATAACTGCTGACTTTGACACGTCTATCGTATCATTTCAGAAGACGTTCATAATGTCACCCCCTATAGTGGTTGAGAAAGGGGATTTAATATAATAAAAAAGGATGACATTGATACATGTCATAGTTGGACCTCCCAAGAACATGCACAAAAAACGTCATACGTTTTAAACGATATAAACAATTTTTTAACGATTTCTAATGAAAACGACGTGAAAAATCGAACTTCGAACAAATTTCTCATAAACTGCCCGGCAGAAATGGATGACAGTATTTTTTGTGCTATCTACAAAAAAAAAAACGTCGTGACTTTTTTAATTTAAAAAAAAATCGGTACGCGGAAACCGCCCGTGGATTTCGGATGACGTTTTTTTGGAACATTGGTTGGTAGGTTGTACAAAAATGCTATCCCATTTTCATTCGGTTACTTAACGATTTTTTTTTTCACTTTTCAATACCTCTCCTCTATCTTGGATCTCTCCCATTTTGGGGTATGGTGCAATGACAAAAAAGTTTCCAAACTGGTTCTAAAGCGGCCCACAGAGGCTCCGGAAATCCTCAGAGGAAAAACTACACTGTCCTTGCCTCAAGGATTATCGGAGCGTATGTGGACTGTACAGGCCGCCGGGTGTGGAATTGAAAAACCATTCGATCGCCTGCGTAGGCCGTCTTTTGATGTCATGCTTGCTAGAACTGAACTGAACTCAAACTGCACAGTTCTGGCCTCAAGGATTATCGGAGCGTATGTGGACTGTACAGGCCGCCGGGTGTGGAATTGAAAAACCATTCGATCGCCTGCGCAGGCCGTCTTTTGATGCCATGCTTGCTAGAACTGAACTGAAAGGTTTCCTGAGCGTCTGTGAAGAAGGGTGTATTCAGGCCAAAGTGCAAGGGTCTTCAGGCCAGGACTTTGCAGTTATTCCTCTGAGGATTCCTGGAGCGTCTGTGGGCTCTTAAGGCGGCTGCTACGGAGAGCATAAACGGTCATTTTCAAGTGATTTAATCCCAATTCCCGACGCTCTAGTTTTCAATTTTTTGCATGAAATTTTTACATGAAGTTTAAAAGGAAATTACACAGGGGGCTATCGAAGCATTTTTGGAAAAAAATTGATTGAACATGAAATATGATCGCTTGAAGTTGCCTATTTTCTTGGTGTACTTTGTAATTTTTTTAAGAAAAGCTCAGAAGCAAAAATGAAAAAGTGCTTCGATATCATTCTGGGCAATTTCGTTCTAAACATCATATGAAAATTTCATGTAAAAATATTGGAAAATGAAGCGTCAGGAATTGGGATAAAAAACATCTGCAAATCAAATTTCGGGCGACACGCTAACATGACTGTTTCCATTTCTTTCTAATGTAGCGCGCACCTGTTTATTTATCATGCCCATCGTCGGTTCCTCTTCAGCTCCCCGCATCTTCCGGAGAAACTATTCCGGATTGTAGGAGCAGCGTTATAATTCAAATACCAAGCGTCATCCGGTTTCTTTCTAGACACTAAAATTACGCGCCATTGGCAGTGCTCTGAATAATATAAGGTTTCACTAAAATGGTTATCTGTTTTTCACTCCTTGACTTATGATAACAATGGTACATAACAAGCTAATTAAGTTAGCGTCAAACTTTGAAAAATATACGAAGACGCATTGTGCGGAACGAAACCAAGCGGTATAATTGCGGTTAATGGCATTATAAATATTTTGCACCGATCGTAAGGTCGGTTGCACACACGGCGGATTTTTACCGCGGCGGACAAGTGACCGTCGACGCCAATTCTGCAGTGGCGTTTTGAAGTAGATGAGAGCTTACACATTAGACGGAAAAACAAACGATCGGTAAATTTGCCGTTGGCGGTAGCGGTGCACCCGCCAACTGCCACTGGAGCCGACGTTATTTTACCGTCGATAGTGGCCCACGTGGCCAATTGAACGATTGCACACACAGCGTTTATTCTACCGTCGGCTTCGTTAATTTCGCTGTGGTTAGAAGATTTGACTTGTAAAAAATAAACAGATCGTTTTTAGTTAAATAAATAGCAGCATGATGAGTGACCTGGATATACAAAGATATTTTAATTTTAATCGAAGAAAAACCTGTCTTGTGGGATAGAACCCTCGACATATTCAAGGACCGAGATGCCACGATGAATGCTTGGCGTGAAGTTTGTCTGGGCTTGCATAGCAAATTTCATGTAGTTCGTCAGAGGATGTAATCGACATTCTGAAGTAATTGAAGAATTTTGTGTCATCCTGTCTCAACTGTTCGAACAACGTGTAGAACGTTCCAACCTCATTTCTGCCTTCATTTATTGGATGGATCCATATACGTCGATTTTTTATTCTTCTTTTCATTCGACGGCGATATAACAATAAAGCTAAAAGTTGTTGCCTGTTCATTTCCAAAATAATTTATAGTTAGATAGAAAACGCAGTTATTTTCATATAAACATACTCCAACCACGGTCACGTCGCGAATCCAGCGACAACGGCGTTTGCAGCGGCGACGACCGCCGTGTGTGTAAACCGAGAAAATTCTATGGACGGCGACGGTAACTTGACCGTCGCGGTAAAATCCGCCGTGTGTGCAACCGACCTTAGGTTAGGCAGTCTGTTTCATGATTACGGCGTGAAGGTTACCTCTAATTAATCCGAAGCAACCGCATCCGAAACAAAACAAACCTATAAAACTGATCCATTATCCTGCGTTCGATAAATTTTCAGTATTTAACAAGTATTAAATTGGTGATTCAAGCATAAGCCATCGTTTGTCCAGTAATACACACACAAACTATGGACTTTGCACCGAACCTGTTTTATGTCAATTTTGCATTCGAACGTTAAAGTCATCCAATAGATCATAAATTGATTATCTATTGTTTTCATTTGAAGTCACTAATTACCAATTGTAATTTGTTTCAAATCGTCTAAGCACGTTTATAACAAATAATCCATCGCGTCTTTTTTTTTGTAGTGATGGGGTTAGGGTTCAGTTGCCCTAATAATTTCCGCTCAGCCTTAAGTCTTATTGTGCACCCCCACTCAAAGGGATCAAACAGATTCCCATCCAAAATCCTAACTATAGGGTTAGGAACGATTGTGCAGTTTTTCCTCTACAATCCTACAAAGAATAGTTTCTCCGGAAGATGCGGGGAGCTGAAAAGGAACCGACTATGGGCGTGATAAATAAACAGGTGCGCGCTACATTAGAAAGAAATGGAAACAGTCATGTTAGCGCGTCGTCCGAAATTTGTAAAATTGAAGAGGAAGGCGATTTGCAGATATTTTTTATCCCAATTCTTGACGCTTCATTTTCCAATATTTTTACATGAAATTTTCACATGATGTTTAGAAGGAAATTGCCCAGAGTGATATCGAAGCACTTTTTCATTTTTGCTTCTGGGTTTTTCTTAAAAAAATTACAAAGTTGACGAAGAAAATAGGCAACTTCAAGCGATCATATTTCATGTTCAATCAATTTTTTTCAAAAAATGCTTCGATAGCCCCCTGTGTAATTTCCTTTTAAACTTCATGTAAAAATTTCATGCAAAAATATTGAAAACTAGAGCGTCAGGAATTGGGATGAAATCACTTGAAAATGATCGTTTATGCTCTCAGTAGGAGCCGCCTTAAGAATTTAGCAAATAAGATCGGTTTTAAGGGGGTGGGTTGGCCCAGTGGTTAGGGTCGAGGGCTCGTGACCGGAAGGTCCCGGGTTCGATTCTCGTTAGAGGCGGAAATTTATTTCTGGTTTTTTCAACCAAAAATAAATATCCATAAAAAAAAGCTCAGCGAGAATCCCCACCTGAGCATTCACTGTTGGCTTCTAATTAACAGTGCTGTTCCTAAGTGGCGCCGGGAAACAGTAACAAAGCCTACACAGAACACGAGGCTAATGACCAAAGTAGTCGATGCCGATGACACAGAAGTAAGTAAAAAAGATCGGTTTTAAAAATACTCCAATCATAGAAAAAAGGTTCCACCCATATTATGGCCCAGATTTTGCAACATAAATCTCAATAGATACTATATAGAAGACATTGAGACATGCACTTTTGCTCCTTCAATAATTAATGCTTATTAATGACTGAGATAATCGCAATTATGACACCATCACTACCAAGAAAGTAAACAAACATGTATCACTGATTTTTCTACATGACACTAGACTTTGACCGGTGGCAGATCCAATTCTTGGAATCGAGCAATTTTACAACAATTATTATCAGAAAGTTTGTTTAGAAAATCCTTTGAATCCCGGACTTTGCTCCATCACATAACATTAGATAAGAGATGACATTTTTATTGAGGAAGAGATACCCGCGTACTATACATAGCACGATGCTGCAATTAAGTAGTAAAACTTTTATGTTATTTAATCAACTGTTTATATACATCGGATGAAGTACTTTATAACTACTTGACTTCTATTATAAAGAAAATCGCTAAATGTCTTTTGGTTGAAGATTGTATATTTTATGCAATTTATATTTATATGTAAATTGAAATAATGGATATGCTAATTTTACAATAATTTTCAATAGCAGATAATGCAATAATTTTATAGCTTTTAGATGTTACACTGCACAAAACCTAGTACGGAGCACAAACTAAAATAAAGTCTTTTCTTGCATCCTGTCCCCTATAGTGCCTATAATTTGTGTCATTCTCTTCAGCTGCATTGTGACCATGTTTTGGTTGTATGGTGGAAGCATAATACCGCAGTTTGAAAAGCTTTTAGATTTTGCTCTTTACACCAACTAAAATAAAGTCGTTTTTTGCATCACGTTCCCTATAGTCCCTATACTTTTAGTCTTTATGTTCAGTCGCATGGCGACCTGATTTTGGTTGTATGGTTGAAGCACATTACATTAAATAAACATCTAATTAACATATCAATAACAGATTAACCTACCTACCTCTTGGATGCAACTGAACTAGCAATTAAATTACGTTTACGATAACGATGACTAGTTCACTGACATTTGGCGTGAATTATACTGATTCGTGTATGAGAAAAGCATGATTTAACCGACATTATTTAATAACTTTCATGTAAATTCGCATGCAATGCTGAAATCACCGATAGCTTTCCTTGAAAAAGGAAAAAATGTCTGGCCTTCCATGTCATATCGTTTCTTAGATATTTCATTAAGCCTACGCGTGAAGGTTGAGTCAATGTTGTAGTAAAAAGCTTTGCATTTGCAAGAATGAAATTGTTGCGTACTTTCCAACGCGTTATGAGTAACATTTATATAATTCCTCAGTGTATCTGGAAGAATATGCACATTAATTTGAGTTTAAGGCAAATTCTGGAAGAAGTTTCCTTTTTGAAGGCATGATGATTGTATTTTCAGGGCTTTCCAAAGAATTTCTGTGATGAAGATCAAGCTTTAACAAATGCGTATAAGAAATCCGAGATATGATCAAGAGGCGCTACTCTTGTGACGCATGCTTTACATGTCTGGTAGAGATGAAAATTCTGATGCTCTCTATCTCCGTCAGTCGACCTATGGCGCACTGATGATCGCTTTTAAGTGTGAAACAGCTGTCTGCGTACTGGTGGATTGACGGGGATATAGAGCAACCCTCGTATATTACAGATATGGTCATGAAAGACCCATGGTGTTTGAGCTATAGAGGAATCCTCGTATATCGACTCTCATATGCAGTTGGCATAGAAGCGCGCTTATCTGGTTAGGTGAAGCGATTGCGCCTTTGCGTTCCGCCAAAAAGGTTGCTGCTTTTTAGCAGCGACTTCCTTTGGTTTGCCGGTACCTCCGGGTACCAGATGGCGCACAGGCAGATCTCTTCTGCCGCCTACTCACATAGTGGTGGAGTTTTGCATGACTTCTATATGGTAAATTTAGACGCAAATTATCACTTATTCAAATTGATGATAGTTCAAGCTAATATAAGTCTTAAAAAAGAATCCGATAGACTATTTGAGTCTGAAACAAAACAGATTCACAGACGGAATGGATAAAAATAAATCAATTCCGAAACCGATTTGGCAATATTTATGATTTACATGATAATTAATTTTTGCTTTAATAGTGTTACTGCAATACCAATCAAATTTGCATTGGAATACATCATCACCAATTAGCACGGGAGGTCTTATTTGAATTACTGATCACGTATTTGTTACTAAAAACATTCAACCTGTTTTGACACCTTGGCAATAATATACAATGTATCTAGATTTGATTAGGTTCTGTTTTGAAGCAATTTATGAATAGTCAACTTCTGTGGAATCGGTTGAAAAGCTTATTTAGGTTTCTTTTCTGTATGTTTAAATGGTAGTTTGTAACTTTATACAATGTAATACCATTTTCTGATGAGCTAAGATATTTGAATGGTTTAACAGAGCTGGATGAAGGTACAGTATTGAATCGCTGTCTTGTATGTCTGATATTTGTTTGTTAGGCAACCAAAAGGAATGTTTAGAAACTATCAGAAACAGTAAAAAATCTATAAATCTGTTTCGTACAATAAAAAATATATCAATTAGATTGCTTTTGGTGTTTCCATTGTTTATACATGTACATAAAGTTTAAGAGTAGAAGTATAAATAAAAATCAAATACCAAGTATTTTTGCTGTTTTTATAAACACCTTAAATATGAAATACAATTAGAATTGACATCACATAGGGTTACTGTCCAGGGAAAACTAAAAACTAAACAATTTGGCTAACATAACTAGTAGCGGCATCAAAAAAACCAAAAATGATCATGCAATTTTTGGAAGGGAGGGGGTGGAGCCATGAAATCTAAGGTTTTTTCATACAAATCACTTCTCATTGTTTAATACCTTGTTACAATGCAAGGAGAAAGGAGGATAAACCTCATGACTTTTTAATCAGAATATTCGCAAAAGTGATTTTTTTTTAAATGTCTTATACATTTTTAAGATTGCTCGAGGTTTTTTGAGGAGAAGACTGAACTCTCAAAACGCAAAGACGTTTAAAAAGGGGCAAAAACGTTACAGCTTCAGGGTTAAAACAATTTAGGCTGGTAAGACCCAGTTTTGTTATATTATCCATACTTTTACTTCCCACACCGATAGTTGAGGGGAGTATTGTGATCGCAAAAATTTTCGATTTTGAGATACACTTTTTGGGCGTTTTATGCAAACTAATGAATTGATTTTAATGGCATTTTGACACAGTATTATTACCGTGGCGAAGATGGAAAATGTATATGGTTTTTAGAAATCGTTCAGTGGCGGCGCAGCAATAATGAAAAAACTAAGAATAGGCGTTTGAGGGGTTCCTGGGCATTTTCCAGTTCTTTTGGGTGGGGTGAAATTGGGGTAGTTCGGAGGTGGGGGGTTGCAAAACTAAAAAATTTGTTGTATTCATAATGGGCTATTAATTGACCTCTAAAAGAAAGCGAGCGACATAACAGACTTTTTTTGCGGGCGGGTGGTCGATGATTTGGTTGAAAGGGGATCTTAGGCCATTGCTTCATGCTGTGGGAAAATAAACTGGTATCACGTAATGCGCAGGAAGTACTGAGTCCATCAATTTGGCTTCATTTTTTGAAAGGGGATGAACTACATAGATATATCTACATGAATGTATGAGAAGTACGTACAAAGTAAATACATAAGTAGGTATTTAAGGGGTGAAAATGAGATCCTTACCGAAAAACTCCAGCATTTGAAGCAGGTCAACTCCTGTACCAGACCGGCGTAAGTGTCCCTGCCCTTGTTGGCAACGAGTTCCACGACGGCCGGTACCATCGCGTAATGGTTGACGCACATAATATTATCCTTGGTACCACAACAGCTGCTATCGCGCACCACAGTCCTTCCCATAAAATTTGCGGATAGCCCGGGAAAAAATTCGAAAATCGAAAAGCTCTAACAAAAAATCGACCGCAGTAGGTCGTTTGCGCGGACCGACAGTCGATCGGTTGGATCGAATGTCACACTTCGGGTTGTAGCGAGCGCACTGAAGCGCTTTGGTTGCGGAGAACGTTGATATCGGCGTGTAAAACAGTGTTGCCGGCTGAGCCGAGCGAAAAAAAAATGCTCCGGTTAGGAGTGCCACAAGGGCCACTGGTCGGTCCACCGGTTATCGCGCGGAGGGGCTATACTGGCCGTTGCCAAGCCTACGTTCTGTCCTCGGCTATCTTGTGGCTGGAAGTATCGTGAGTGATAGTGGACCCTCAAATAGTACTTGCCTTACTACGGTCTAACCTATTTTTTAAAGATTACGCCTTTTTGCCTATGTTTGCATTTATGAGGTAAGATTAAGGGTCTAGGGTAAAGCGCGCGAAATTGAGAATCCAAGAAAATACGAATTCTCGTATTAGCGAGGCGTGGCCGCCTGTTCCCTTTCTCCAGTGTGTGTGTGTCTGAAATGAGGGCAGGTAAGTCCAAAAGTTCAAAAGTAAGGTCAAAAGGTCCAAAGGTGAGGTCCAAAGGTCATCATAAAAATGAATTTCGCATTTAGAAACTCCCGACGTTACCTCTAAGCTTACAGTAATGATTCAAAAAGCAAATTGAAGAAGAAAGGTTGCGCTATGTCACTTCGATGGCCTTGTTTTGATATCATGTTTGGTTGTTAAATTACAGACATTTGAAGAATGAATGATTTTACATTGCGAGTTTTTTGCACACTAAAAAACTTTTTGAAAAAATTACTCATGTCATTCATTAAGGTCTTAACTATCATCTTCTGAAATACTATGCATGTAGCTTGAAAAACAAATGAGTTATGCGCTTACTTGCGAATCCGTGTTTTACATGGTAAATACATAATTATGTCTAAATGTATGTACCCAGGGCCCTTAATATACCGTTTTAACTCATAAGTTATAGATAATTATTTTAAAACAAAAGAGTGCAGCTCGGTCTCCGACACACCGAGCTGCTGTTCCATTACCCAATGACTGCTCCTCACACCGTGAGGTGAGCAATCACTGGGTCCGCGAATCGAGCGGCCTATGTAGACGAACGGACCCAAGGATGACTGCCTTCTGCATTCTGACGCCTAGGATTTGCGCCGCCGCACGGCACACCGACATTTTGCGTAGTGCAGAGAGCAACGTATTCCTCATTCCACCTAGGGATCTACTGACCATAACCAGCCGACTTACAGTGTAGTCTGGCCAGAGCCTGCGAAGTTGTCCGAGTAACTCCTGATATTTGATCCGCTTTTCCTCCTCCTTAGAGACGATGTTCATATCGGCAGGTGGCGAAAACTGTATAACGAACATCGTCTTCCAGTGCTGCCGTTTTAATACATCATTTGTACTATTTCTAGTACATTTTCGAAGTCAAAGTACATAAGTACACTTCAGTCAACTTCTAGTACATTTTCGGTTTTCAAAAAATGGACCGAAAAATGAAATCATTCGATCGTTTCGGTCCGTAAATTCTTCATTTGACCACGTTGTGACTTCTATATTATTCTATCTCCAACAAGTCCATGTCGGTCCATTTCCAGGTCACAATGAAATCACGGACTTTAGTACAATCTAGTACATTTTATTGCTTTGATTCAGTACATTTCAGAAACGCACCGCGGCAGCTCTGCCGTCTTCTGTTAGTGGTAGAGATGGACTATGTCGGACTTGTTTGCCTGTACAAGGTCGAGCATGGGGAACGAGTAGTTCCATAGTAAATCTAGCATCTCTCGTTCTCCACAACGGACTCTATATCCCCTAAAACGTATGACAGCACCGGTGTCTCATCGCTACTGTATGAGTGCCTTAAATGATAGTAGAGCACTTGTAGAGTCGCGTTGTGTCTATGGACGTAAGCCGCCCCAGCGTACGTCTTGCACGCCGACAAGAGATGCGTAAGGTATAAGAGTTGAGCTATAAGCTCAAACAGAGATATAATACAATTGTATTAAGCACTAAGTTCACTGATGTCCTTGCTGCATCCTACCATCGTACTTGAAACTGTTGACTGATGACGCATTCACTATGTTGAGGGGCAGCCCATTCTATACATTGAAAACCCTGTTTTACAGAAAGAACTGACGAGATACGGTCCAGAAATTCTGTTTCATTATCTTGAAGTGATGACCTCGTATAGGTGGTTGGTGTACGGTGAAAGAAGATCAGTACGAAATAGACCATTCAGTGTAGTAATAAGGTCCCCTCTTAGACTCAGGGCCGGTTTCTCAATGTCCAGTTAAATATTTATCTGGAAATTAACGGTTAATTGTTAGATTAATTGTTTAAACAATTGAAAGTTAAACTTACGAATTCACGTAAATCTTATCTGACAGTTAATATCCATAGAAACCCTAACTGGCAGTTACCTATCTGGCACTTTTAACTGGACATTAAGAAAGCGGCCCTGAGTCACAGAAATGCCGAACAGCTTCTATCTCTTCTTGTAGCTAGGGCGTTCAGTGCCATAAGGGATATGTTTCGCCCGTCTTTGTAGGTTTATCAACAAACTACGTTCGATAACTGAAAACACACCAACATTTTTTTCTGTGTAAGAAGGTTGAATGGTACTATCTGCCGCTGAACAGATTTCGCGACTTTTCGGAACCGCAGCGATTTCGAATGTTTTGAAACAGTCTGGCATCAATGCGCCGTGCCTTAACAAACGCACACCGAGTACGGTCGTACCATGGGTCGTACTCTGCCGCTACCATCCTAGTGTAAAGTGTACGAGCATGACGGCGAAGAAATGAACTTTCTACGGATACGCCGAGCCGGCGAAGCAGCGGTTTTTTGGAGAACTGGGGAAGGAGGTCGCTGGAAGACTTCCTGACAGGACCTGCTACCGGTACTCGACTTTTTTCAGCAAACAGAAAGTCGCGGAAGATAAGATTGGGCAAAAGCGGATACAGCCTGCGAGTCTTTGAACCGTGCCAAAAGAAATTTATATCGAAGATCTTTACGTCAAGACAGCATCGTTGGGAAGGGGTTGATTGATGGATTCTTATAAGGAGAGACTGTCATATTACTGATATTAATAATAAAGAGCCTTTATTTTACCTGGCGGGTAAATCAGTTGACAGCTGCTTTAAGTACCAACAAGGGTTATCGAATATTACAAAAATTACAAATAATGTGGTAGATTTAGAAGTGAACACAAAATACCTTAGCATATACACAGGACGGACGATTTCATATCACCCTCTGATCTTGCGCTATTTACTGATGGCTCCAAGTCTGAACTGGTGGCAGGAGCGGGAGTAGTGGGTACCAATACAAGAGTTGAACCTTCAGTCAACCTTGGGAGGTATACCACAGTCTTCCAAGCAGAAATGATTGCAATAGAGCTGGGAGTCAGGGAACTAATCCAAAGGCCCCTGACAAACAGATCTATAAAAATCTTTTCAGACAGCCAGGCTGCATTGAAAGCACTGTGCTCAAGTCGGGTTGATTCAAGACTGGTATGGAACTGCATGCACCTCCTCAACAAACTCGGAACGGGAAACAGGGTAACCTTCATTTGGGTTCCGGGTCACAGCGGAGTGGAAGGCAATGTATTGGCCGACGCGCTAGCAAAAGGAGGAACTGAATCTGTGTTCATAGGACCAGAACCATTCGCGGGCATTGCAAAAAGCACCGCTAAAAAGACCATGTCGGAGTGGGCAGTGAGGAAAGCACTCCTGAACTGGCGAGATACACCAGGGCTACTGCACTCGAAGGCGTTTATAAGATACCTCTCGAGTCAGGCCCCGCCGAGGATCATGGAATGTAGTAGGTACGACCTCCGCATTCTGGTCGGTCTACTGACGGGACATGGTCATCTAAGGTACCATATACGGAAGTCGGGTCTTGAACAAACTTCAGACTGTCGCTTCTGCTATGTGGAGGACGAAACAGCGGAGCATATTCTTTGCTCCTGTCCAGTACTGGATAATGCTAGGTTCCAGACATTCCGATTTGCCCAACTGGAACCTCATGACTTCAAGGAAGTTTCACCCTTCACGTTGATCGCTTTCGTAAAGAGGTGCGGACTGAACGGTGAACTCTAAAAAGGTGTGAGCCACAATAGACACAATTGAGTCGCAGTGGAAGGAGGCAGCTCTGCCCCACTCACTTTCAACCTAACCTAACCTAATTACACAAGGTTTTCAGATAAAATCAGGACACATCATAAGATCATTTTGAGAGACACTAGTCACCTATTAAAGACGAAAATAATCACCTAAAGTATTGGATGTAGTAGAGAAAAAATAAAGCTGCAAAAAATGCAAAACCTGTAAAAACATATGGCCAAGTCTTTGGTCGATCAGACTTTTTCTTGAACCATAACCAACCATAACTGACTCATAGTCATAAAAGAATCAATATAGTTAAAAAAAACTAAAAGTCAAGCTTCCAAAGAACATCGGACAAAAAATTTAAAAATTATTTTTTAAAAAGTTTAAAACAATAATGAAAGAAAAATACTACTATGGTTGTAAAAAAAGAATGGGGCACGCGGTTTACGAATAATATGGCACAAAGCACCCACCCTTTTTTCATAATCATACATTATTGTTTAAAGTTTATTTTAAAAATTATTTTTATCTTTTTAGTCCGATATTCTTTGAATACCTGTTTTTTGTTTTTTTAAACTATATTTTTAATTTTTTAGCCAACTTTATTAAAGCGGGTTTTTTTAGTTTTTTTACTGTATTCATTATTGATCTGTGTAATGATGATGAACAATTTTATTGTTTTTGATCAATATTCATAGCATAATCATTACCATTACTGCATAAACGATAATTAAAACTGCCGACTTTCCTGAATAAATTTCACAAAAATGCCAACTTTCAAACAGTGGATGTACGCTACGCCTTTGTGTAATGTTAACAGACTTTAAGGTGCCTGCACCATCTCTTAGTCAGATTTGAAGTTGTCAAAATCATTTTCGCGGCAAAGTTGGAGCGTTCAATGTTCGGTCCGACCTTTTAACTCAGATGAGAGTTACAAGCTCACAAACATACAGGTGAAGCTAAAATAAAAGCGTGTTGAAGATTAAGGAATCTGCCTATGTATTCTATAAAATTTTGAGGAAGCGAATCTCTTAAATTAAGGCTTAGTTCAGATGACGCGCGTACGACGCGCGTCGACGTGGCGCACGTTTGTTGCGTCTGTGTTCAGATGACGCGCGCAGGACTTCGTACAACTTTTATATAGAGTGAAACTAGGCAATCGAGTGTCAGTGTATTTGTTGTTATTAATGAGAATGGATGGAGAAGCTGTTTGTGTTTAGTTAGCATATAGAAGGATACGACGTAGGAAGGAAAGGACACATTGGGTTCACCCAATTTTAAGGAATAGACTTTCTACAAGTTTATACGTTACACTGTATCCCAGTCTGCGAAATCACGAACCTAAATTTTTTAACTTCTTCAGGAGTAAAGTTGATAAAGTACTTTGTGAATGAAGGAAAACTAGAATGGCAGGATAGAATGATCTGAATTGCTGTATTAACTGTAAATAAAGCAGTACCAAAAACCTATCTAATATTTTCTTTTTTTCTTCGGTATCATCGGATTTGCAAAACATTAGGACCAGTTCCTCCCAGGCGCTCTTTTTTGCCGTCTTATTTGAATATAATTTGGAATGCATGTCCCAAATCGTAGGCCAATGCTAAATTTCATCAATGAAAACATCTGTGTTGAATTCTTCTGTTTCCATTTCAATAGCATACGTGAAAAATAAATTTTTGCAGAGAGACACCAGGTATGTCGACTGAATGCTAGAAAAGACGCGTGCCACAGAACAGGCAATGGCAGAGTCTAGTATTTCAATACACGCGTCGCCGCTGACCGACGCGCGTATTGGGATTCTCTGCGTCTAGTGACGTCGTACGCGCGTACAATTTGTCGTGCGCGCGTCCATGTGAACAGCTTGAATTAATTATGCGTATTTTCAAAACGAGCGCCACGTCGACGCGCGTCGTACGCGCGTCATCTGAACGAAGCCTAATTGTGACGTTCTCCAAGATACCCATATTTGATTACGAAGAATCTGACATCAGGAGGTCAAACTATCGAGAGAATAAGAACAATACAGTATTATACATGATTTTGATTACTGTGGTTCCAATAAAAACTGCGAGACATTTGAGTCACACTGACACACTTTTGAACATTATTCTCAATGAATTCATTCTAAACTTTGAACATTAGCCTTGTCCTCTTGCTTTGTACGTATTATACAGCAGATATGCAATATTGAACTCGCTTAGGAACATAATAATTGTATTTACTGTGACGTATACATATACCGGGTGTCCCAGAATTTCCTTGACACGTGATATTTTCGTAACGAAAAACGGTTCAAGCGAGAACTGAGTGGTACTTTTCAAGGTACTATAAGGTCTATCATACCATGCATTCATAACATTTTTTTTTGTACGTCAACCCCTAAAACTCACCCCCAAACTTTTTTTCAAATAGCACCCCATAGGTTTTCCTACATAAATGATATCTCCATTTTATTTAAAATCTTGTGGTGCCTTCAATTTTATATGCAAACTTATTTTTTCCGTAAAATCATAAGCATAAGACAGACGAAATGATAATTTGTTTGACGCCTGATATTTTTGTAACAAAAACGGATAAAAAAAAGTAAGTGGGTTTTTCAAGGGTAGTGAATGACCTATCATTCCTTGCTTATGAATCATGTTTTTCTTACTTAAACCCCTGGAATGCACCCCTAGCTTGTTCTTTCAAATTTCAGTCCACAATTTTGCCTGAAAAAAATAAATTCTTTACTTGAATTTAATTATCGTACTGCCTTACTTTTTATTTATTTATCGTTAATTTTGGCGCCCGTGTGCGGGGGGCACACCCTGCCACACGGGGTTGGGGCGGCCCGATGTAGCCATAAAACTTTTTCACGTTTTTGCACTTAGTTTTGTTGTCATATTTTTTTATTAGTTGATTCATGATAATAAAAAAATATTTTCCACACATGAGTTTTAATTAATGCTTACGATTTCATGGATTAAACGAAAAGAATTAACGATAAATTGCAGTAGGGACATAAAAAGTAAGGCACTACGATAATTAAATTCAAGTAAAAAATTTATTTTTTCAGGCAAAATTGTGGATTGAAATTTGAAAGAACAACCTAGGGGTGGATTCCAGGGGTTTAAGTAAGAAAAAAATGGTTCATAAGCAAGGAATGATAGGTCATTCACTATACCCTTGAAAAACTCACTTTTCTTTTTTATCCGTTTTTTTTTACAAAAATACCAGGCGTCAAACAAATTATCATTTAATTTGTCTTATGCTTATGATTTTACGGAAAAAATAAGTTTACATATAAAATTAAAGGTACCACAAGATTTTAAATAAAATGGGGATATCATTTATGTAGAAAAACCTATGGGGTGCTATATTTGAAAAAAAAAGTTGGGGGTGAGTTTTAGGGTTTGACGTACAAAAAAAATGTTTTGAATGCATGGTATGATAGACCCTATAGTACCTTCAAAAGTACCACTCAGTTCTTGCTTGAACCGTTTTTCGTTACGAAAATATCACGTGTCAAGGAAATTCTGGGACACCCGGTATACGTTTTCAGGTATAATGTGGACTTTTTGCCGATTTTTTAGACAAGTGAAAAAACTCAACCTTTACTTGATTTTTTTTCATTACATAAAGCAGTAAAATTTTATTGTAACCAAATTATTTAACACGAATTATTGATATTGGTAATGTTAGCAATTTTTTTAAATCTACCATAATCATATAACTGGAGCAAATAAACATAAATCATATATTCAATAAAAGTTGAACTGTGAGCTTTTGATTTATATACATATATTATATACATATAAAAAAGGTAAATCGGAATTAACGAGGGTTTTTTGTAACAAGAGGATGCCTTGGTAATTTGTCTAGTGACGGTGTAGCTATGTACTAGAACCAACGACGATAGAACAACTGAAGACCTCTCATCTCATTCATAAATTGATATATGTTCACAGTCAAACATTACTTTGGGCGAGGAGGCTAGCGGGGTGGTGACAAGATGGCCGCTTGATGGGGACCGTAATTTCTGTTGTAAACACCGTCCCCGCCCCCACGTCAAAATCACGTCAAAATTCACAACGGTTGACACTGTTGACTTGACAGTTTACGGCTTTTTGGTCCACATCATCAACGACAAACGTTCAAACTTGCAAATCATGACTGAAAAATGATACGTAGCGCCTAGTACCGGTGATAATTTACTATAAAGCCATGTTGCCAGCTGGTATGTGAGGTGTGATTAGCATTGTAGATTATGAAATTATGTTTAACTTTTCTTACTACATAATGGCTGAGAAATTCGTTGTAGAACGAATTCATTAGATCTTGTGAAATAACTATGTACAAAAACGTTTTGCGAGTATACATGGTGTGCTCGCCAGCCGTACGAAATTGCGATCGCTCTGCGCACTGCGTCAGCAACGAAGATTTTTCGCGCGGAGAATTATTAGACGTCATCATACCACGGCCTGTTCAATCGCTAACGATTTTTGTTTAATTCACTTTGTATTCCTTATTTTGAGTTATAGAAGACTGATATTTGTATACATAATGCCAAATTGTGCAGTTGTCGGTTGTAAAAACCATAGTAAGATGGAAGAGCCAAATGTAAAATTTATAAGTTCCCGAAAAATTAAAATCTCGCAATGCAATGGAGTAATGCTTGCCACCGAAAGGACGAAATTAATATGAAAAATGGTAATCATTTCACAAATTAGCATTAAACATTTATTAAAACTGAAATTTTTATGGTACATCCTCGGAAAATATTCACCTGCCGTATTTTCAATGAATAAATATGCAAAAGAAAGCAATGAATCGTGCCTACTTGAACCATTACAAGTCAAAAACTTAGTTTCGAGTAATTCTAAAATCGAAGCTGATGACGTGTGCTTTACTCAGAAGTTTTTCAAGAACGTTCTTGTTGACAGCGATATTGTTGGGACATAATGATTCAAATGATATTCATTTTTCCAACTTTACCTTTCAGAGTCCAGATTATGACCTAGATAACTTTATTTCTGAAGAACATGACCTTTTGTGTCAATTGGAAAAAAATAAAATGCCAGACACGATTTCCAACGAGGGACTAAAATTTATTGCCGGATATGTGGCCTACAGATTCAAAAACGAATATCCTAATCTAGCTTTGGGGGCGCAAACCAAATTTCATTCTTCTAATCGGGCCCCAGACTGGATTGAGTTTCTATCTAGAGTCAGTTTTATATATCCAAGTGAGGAGATGATTAAAGTACCCCGTTTTGATTGAGATAGAGTTCGATAAATTCCATGGACAGTCGTCTTCTAAACATTTAACATATTTAAAAAGTTATTAGAGATAGACCCCAGTGGAAACCATCAAACAATTTCCTGACAAAATAATATTATATCTAATACGAACGAGAATATACGTCAGACTCAGACATTTAAACAAAAGGATTAGTTTCGAAAATTGTAGGCGTAAACCAAAAAAATTACCAAATTTACCAATAAATAATACATTTTTGTAGAAAAAGTCGTTAAATTACCTATTTTACACTTCTCTATAACTTAATTATCAAATAATTGGCTATTGAACTCCTTTAATCTATCACTTTGAAATTAAAATATAATCCATCATGTGGTATTCCCACCAGTTCGCCGACAGAAATACTCGTTGCTGACGTCGCAGCGTGCCGGCGCTCGGACGGCTGCATGCGCGTGAGCACACCATGTTTATTTACAACTATGTACAAAGACAAATGTTATTATAGACCTTTGGTGAATTGTGGCAACTACGTATCAATGTCTGACGAATTTTTTTGTAAACATAAGAGGTCTATCAGAGTTCTGTCGTCGTTGACTAGAACTGAAGAATTCAGAAAAAAAGCAATCGTAGAAATACTATAACCGATCAGGATGCGGATGATATCGCTGATTTGCAGGAGAGACTCACACCATAGGGAAAACAATATCGTCGGATGCCTAGATATCAATAACAATTAAAAAAAAATTTCTCTCATATACCGTTAGTGAAATGAAGGAAATTCAATCCAACTGTCATAAAGTCTGAAAAGAGAACGATTCCAAAAAATATGTTTCCACTATGCGAGAATTTGGGGATATTTCTAGGCTGAAATGGGATGGAATTTTGACAGAGATAATTTAGTACATAAATAACACATAAAGCAGATCATCAAAGATTTACATACATAAGGCCTTTACGAAAACTATGATCGGATCACTGATCCTGACGTTCGGAAAGTGATCTGGGATCAGGCAGAAATAGGGTCAGTTCACTCTTGTATAGTAAGTGATTAGATCGGGTGATTCAGATCAGTAGTTGTTTTTCTTAACCACCTGGATTTTATTCTTGAACCAACTATTTCGTTGTTCGATGTCCGTTAAATCCATGGAATCATAAATCCCACTTGACAGCTGATTGACGTATAACTGATCTATCCGGATCCAGATTACTGTTTCCGTCAAGGTCTATAGAGAATCTCCACCTGAGCATCCACTGTTGGCTTCTACAGAACAGTGCTGTTCCTAGAGTGGCGCCGGGAAACAGTATCAAAACCTACACAGAACACGAGATTAATGTGCACAGCAGTCGATGCCGTTGACATTAAAAGTAAAAAAAAACTCGTGACAGGCATTAAAGCTCCTTAACCCAGCCAAAAGATCCACCACTGGACAGTTAACTTCCAGTTTGTAGTAGGTATACTGTAAAATGAATCAGATAAATAATCAGTCTGAAGATTTATTACACGTTTTGTCTTGAAAAGGATCCACTAATGTGCTTATAAATCATCTGAAAGCCGAGATAATGACGCACTTTTTCCAATTTGGTACGTGCAAGCGTTGGTGTAGTTATAGTACCTTTACGTAGAAGATAGTAAGTAAGGAACGATGATAAAGATGATGAGCTTTAAATGTTTCAAAAATCATATAAATAGAGGAAAAGTACTTATTACGTGGGCGTGATATGATGACTCAAAAGGGTGATGATTTGTACATCGCAATGTTTTTCTAGCTATGACAATTGAGGTTTTGAATAAAAATATGTTTGTCATAAATGGAAAGATCATACATAAGTTTTATAACAAAACTGTTTTTGTTTTCTTTTTTTCGCAATAATTCAAAAGTTATATCAAAATAAAAATGGGTTTTTGAATCGAGTACTGAAAACACGCCGACGGCTCCCGAATCCGTGTGACGTCACCATGGCGGTAAGGATGCTCCTTTGACCAACGACGTCCTACTCCGATACTAGATTCTAGATTCCCAGCCAATCGCGAAAATACGTACTGCTAAATTGGTAACTAGTGTATATTTGTTGCAACACAGTCGATGAATGAAGTTTGCAGCTCGAGACGAAGTCTACGATCGAAATAAATATGTTTTTGAATGTTTGAACTTGAAGTCAGATTACAGATTCCAGTAAGTAAGTACCTAATCAAATATGTTTCGTAGAAAAGATCTTCTCAATCGAAGGATGGCCAGTTGTTAGAGAGTCCGCTAGTGGATCTCAGGGTCTTTGCATCGAAACCCAGGCCTTCCAACTTTTTTTATTTTTTTTTATCAAAAAATTTATTGATGTGCTTTTTGCACTTGTTACGCACATTTTTTCTACGATCAACATGAATATGTGTTTGAATCAAATTTTGTTAGATATATTACTTGCACTGCACAGTGCAAAAACTAAGTACAGGAGGCGGTAGACAATTCAAAAAATCAGTGAAAATGAGGTTAGTCCGTCAATATCAATCGCCATTAATTTTTTTTAAATGTAATAGTTGGTTAATAAAACAAAATCCCTTCATCCATTCAATTCATTCATGTTTAAGTTTATTAATGTAAAGAAAGTAATTCAAACTCGTAATCACATTCTGTTTATCACTTGGTACTATTATTTATTTAACTTTGGGCAATGAAGCTTAACAATATTAAATTTTCATAAAAATTTAACAAGCACTGTGCAGTGCAAGTAATACGTCTAACAAAATTTGATTCAAACACATATTTATGTTGATCGTAGGAAAAATGAGCGTAACAAGTGCAAAAAGCACAAGTTGGAAGGCCTGGGTTTCGATCCAAAGACCCTGAGATCCACTAGCGGACTTTAACCACTGGGTCATCCTTCGATTGAGGAGATCTTTTCAACGAAACATATTTGATTAGGTACTTACTCACTGGAATCTGTAATCTGACTTCAACTTCAAACATTCAAAAACATATTTATTTCGATCGTAGACTTCGTCTCGAGCTGCAAACTTCATTCATCGACTGTGTTACAACAAATATACACTAGTTACCAGTTTAGCAGTACGTATTTTCGCGATTGGCTGGGAATCTAGAATCTAGTATCGGGGTAGGACGTCGCTGGTCAAAGGAGCATCCTTACCGCCATGGTGACATCACACGGGTTCGGGAGCCGTCGGCGTGTTTTCGGTACTCGATTCAAAAACCCATTCTTATTTTGATATAACTTTGAATTATTGCGAAAAAAAAGAAAACGAAAACAGTTTTGTTATAAAACCTAAGTATGATCTTTCCATTTATGACAAAAAAAAACATTTATTCAAAACCTCAATTTGAATGTGATCGGTAAGAGTGTAAACACATGGTAAATAATAACAACATGGTCTTGCTTGCTAGACCATGGGGCTTTGCTTCTCCTAACCTATTACAATTCGTAGAGCTCAGCTCACTGATGATAATGCTCTAACGAACATCGAAACGCTTGAACAGCTGTATTCAAGTAGATGCAAAAGAAGTGACAGCCAACGGAACCATCCTCGAATCACCAACGGCCATGAATAAAAACCTATAAAACAGAGCAATAACTGAAGCGCTCAACCATCCATTTCAATTACCGATCAAAATCGACACGTTCGCTCTCTAAACGGCTCGCGTCGAATCAAGATTCGCAAAACATAACCAACAAAAACAACCGCAACGATCATTGATCGTATGCAAGGATATTGCAAATTGCCGAGGCGAATTTCGTTTAAGATTCATTGCGTTTTTCGCGCCGATAATATATTTTCGCTTCCTTCCTGTTACCTTGTACGGCGTATCAATATGCAACAGTTGAGTATTTTTCGGATGTACACACTACACATACCTCCAGTTGGATTCTTTATATAAGTTCCAATCGGATGCATCTGGCGCGAGCACCGTGTGGTATCTGGCATCTGGATACGTCAGACTGGGCGGCTAGCTTATCCCGAAATGGACAAGTCTGGTTCTTGCAGACAGGTCCGTAACAGAGTTGTCGGCCAGTGCCACAGTCATCATTAACGACACTTGAGCCGAATTTACATTACGAACCTAGTTTCTCAAAACACGCAAGCATCAGTTTCACGAAACCTAAACTGCGACTGGATTACAAATCCAGTTTCATCTCAGTAGAAAGCCAAATAAAGATTTTCGATATTTTTAGGTACACCCGCCGCCCCGAGAGATCTGCAATTTTTTATTTTCGTCAAACGACACTGAAGCTCAAAACTACAACTGGATTTGTAATCAGCATCTCGAAATGATCCGAAATGCGAGGTTTCATCTCAATAGAAAGCCAAATAAAGATTTTCGATTTTTTTAGGTACACCCGCCGCCCCGAGAGATCTGAAATTTTTTATTTTCGTCAAACGAGACTGAGACTCGAAACTGCGACTGGATTTGTAATCAGCACCTCGAAATTATACGAAATGCGAGGTTTCATCTCAGTAGAAAGCCAAATAAATATTTTCGATTTTTTTAGGTACACCCGCCGCCCCGAGAGATCTGCAATTTTTTTATTTTCGTCAAACGACACTGAGGCTCAAAACTGCGACTGGATTTGTAATCAGCACCTCGAAATTATCCGAAATGCGAGGTTTCATCTCAATAGAAAGCCAAATAAAGATTTTCGATTTTTTTAGGTACACCCGCCGCCCCGAGAGATCTGAAATTTTTGATTTTCGTCAAACGAGACTGAGACTCGAAAATGCGACTGGATTTGTAATCAGCACCTCGGAATTATCCGAAATGCGAGGTTTCATCTCAGTAGAAAGCCAAATAAAGATTTTCGATATTTTTAGGTACACCCGCCGCCCCGAGAGATCTGCAATTTTTTATTTTCGTCAAACGACACTGAAGCTCAAAACTACGACTGGATTTGTAATCAGCACCTCGAAATTATTCGAAATTCGAGGTTTCATCTCAATAGAAAGCCAAATAAAGATTTTCGATATTTTTAGGTACATCCGCCACCCCGAGAGATCTGAAATTTTTTATTTTCGTCAAACGAGACTGAGACTCAAAACTGAGGCTGAATTTGTAATCAGCACCTCGACATTATCCGATATGCGAGGTTTCATCTCAATAGAAAGCCAAATAAAGATTTTCGATTTTTTTAGGTACACCCGCCGCCCCGAGAGATCTGAAATTCTTTATTTTCGTCAAACGACACTGAGGCTCAAAACTGCGACTGGATTTATAATCAGCACCTCGAAATTATCCGAAATGCGAGGTTTCATCTCAATAAAAAGCCAAATAAAGATTTTCGATTTTTTTAGGTACACCCGCCACCCCGAGAGATCTGAAATTTTTTATTTTCGTCAAATGAGACTGAGACTCAAAACTGAGGCCGAATTTGTAATCAGCACCTCGACATTATCCGATATGCGAGGTTTCATCTCAATAGAAAGCCAAATAAAGATTTTCGATTTTTTTAGGTACACCCGCCGCCCCGAGAGATCTGAAATTTTTTATTTTCGTCAAACCAGACTGAGACTCGAAACTGCGACTGGATTTGTAATCAGCAGCTTTAGAGAGTGCTTCGGAGCGCATCCCCACACATGGGAGCAATACACCAGCGATGGTCGGATCTGTGTCTTGTAGAGCAGCAGTAGTTTGGCAAATCGGTACTGTAAACCTCAATGTTAAACAGAAACTTAGGCTAAATACGACCATGGTTTTGATTATGGACTACCAATAAGTGGAATACACTTTACTGCTTGTTCATTTATGTATGTATACTTGCAATAGTATAGTCGGTACTTTGTACTTGCATACATTTTCGGACGTGATTGGCATTATAATTCGAAAGCTATATTCATTTCTTTGATTACCAGATAACAAGATTAATTAAATCATAATTTATTGCGTGCTGAAAAAAGATATTAAAGAAAAACAGTTTGTATACATAATAAGTGGAATATGTAGTAGTAAGACATAGATTCAAAATTGAATTAAAATCAAGTTGGTAGTTTTCAAGTCATAAGATGATCAATGAAACTGTTGTTTCTTGGGCTGTTCGGCCGGCGTCGACACGCTCCGCCACCTTGGCGTCGCCATCGGCGCGCTTCGCTACTTGACGTTTCGCCAACAGGAGTGGTTGGCATCCTCAGAGACTGTTACCTGTTTGGCGTGTTCCGAGAGAGAAATATCCTCAAAAAGTTCACGTTCTGCTAAACCGGCCCTTTGGATGACTTTCTCGTTTCTCACATGATCGACCCAGGACAGTCTAATAAGTCATCGCAGAGTCCACATTTCGAACGCTTCGATAATATTTATAATTGCTGCCTTCAGCGTCCATACTTCCACCCCTTACAATAGAGTAGACCTGACATACCTAACATTTCATCATCCTGTATCTGAGATTTTTTTGTTGGAAGACATTTTCGAAATTTCACGAAAATTGTTTTTTCAACTCTGTCTTATCTCCTGATGTGGTCCCATCTTTTGTTTATCATGTATCCCAAATATTTAAACTTGCTGATCAGTTCGAGTTTGGAAGTCTTTCACAAATATATGCTAGGATGACAGTGTCGTCTGCATAACGGATGTTCCTTATTAGAAATCAATGTAGTCGATAGGACTATCTGAGGTTGCTTCAGCAAATGCTCTCCCCTCTACTTCTTAAAAATACCAGGGGTCGTATTCGTAGTCGATATTTAAGAGTCCCTTAATACTTGAGGGACCCTTAAGTAAGGTTTTGTGTTTCGAAACCTTACTTGAGGGTTCCTTACGTAAGGCTTCCTTGAGTAATAGAGAGAGATAGATTTCAACAGCGGTGGCACGGCAGGCTTATGGCTATCTACAAAGAATATGAATATAGAGATAAATAATATAGATCACAGCGAAAATCTAGTACTTTATGGGAGGTAAACATTTCTATTTATCTCCATTAGTTCTTCCCATTCTCTTTTGCCTCTTAGCAGCTCTGCACTGTGTTCGTCAATTTGTTTCTTCAATTCTTCGTTATTATTCTTCAGGCCTTTTATTTCATCATGCAGTGTTTTTATTATGCTTTTTTGTTGGTTAAAGTCCTCTAAATACTTTACTTCAGTTTCCATTACTTCGTCCTCGAAATCCCGCATTCTTTTTTTATTTTATCGATATATGTATCCCTGTCAGCAATCTCTTTGCTTAAATCAGATAATTCATTTCTCAGTTTTATGACGTCGTCATTTTCGCAAAAGCTTAGAGCCCGTCCAGATAAGGCGATTTACGCGCGAGTGGACTCGCGCGTAGTCAATTTACATTGCGTCCAGATGTCGCGTTTCACACGCGTTTCACGCGCGTTTCTACGCTAGGAGGGATTTCCTTCCAGTCAAAAGCATGGAGTTGGATACAGCAGTTGTGTTGTGGCGTGCATACCGGCGATGGAAGCTTCATAAACAAATAGAAAGGCGACGATTCAGCGTGCATCCAATTCTACGTGACAGAATGACGCACAGTATGCTTATAACATTATACCCAAAGCTGAGAGAACACAGTGAAATATTTCAACTATTTCTTCCCAGTTCCTACGTTTTTTATGAGTCTATTGGAATAATCGGATGATTCCATATCCCATATGGCTACTCTTTTTCCGACTTCGTCAATGAAAAGTTCTGTATCGAAGTTATCACGCTACATTTTCCGAAACAAATACGTCAACACGCCACGGACTCGCGCGTCGTACTGGACGCAACAATGTCGCCAGAGTATCTCGACTCGCGCGACGCTCGCGCGTACAACGCGCGAGTCGAGAGTCCCGCTCGTTACAAGCGTTTTACGCGCGAGTACAACAACGCGCGAGAGCATCTGGACGGGATGTATGTAACTCTAGTATCTCGGGAACGCGCGAATGCCTACGCGCGAGTCCACTAGCGCGTAAATCGCCTTATCTGGACGGGCTCTTATCTTTTCCAAATCTGTTCTTTTTCCTCAAGGCTTAGAGCCCGTCCAGATAAGGCGATTTACGCGCGAGTGGACTCGCGCGTAGACAATTTACATTGCGTCCAGATGTCGCGTTTCACGCGCGTTTCTACGCTAGGAGGGATTTCCTTCCAGTCAAAAACAGGGAGTTGGGTACAGCAGTTGTGTTTGGGCGTGCATACAGGCGATGGAAGCTTCGTAAACAAAGAGAAAGGCGAGGATTCAACGTGCATCCCATTCTACGTGACAGAATGACGCACAGTTTTTCAACTATTTCTTCCCAGTTCCTACGTTTTATGAGTCTATTGGAATAATCGGATGATTCCATATCCCATATGGCTACTCTTTTTTCGACTTCGTCAATGAAAAGTTCTATATCGAAGTTATCACGCTCCATTTTCCGAAACAAATACGTCCACACGCCACGGACTCGCGCGTCGTACTGGACGCAACAATGTCGCTAGAGTATCTCGACTCGCGCGGCGCTCGCGCGTACAACGCGCGAGTCGAGAGTCCCGCTCGTTACAAGCGCTTTACGCGCGAGTACAACAACGCGCGAGAGCATCTGGACGGGTTGTATGAGAGCCCGTCCAGATAAGGCGCTTTACGCGCGAGTGGACTCGCGCGTAGTCAATTTACATTGCGTCCAGATGTCGCGTTTCACACGCGTTTCACGCGCGTTTCTACGCTAGGAGGGATTTCCTTCCAGTCAAAAGCATGGAGTTGGATACAGCAGTTGTGTTGTGGCGTGCATACCGGCGATGGAAGCTTCATAAACAAAGAGAAAGGCGACGATTCAGCGTGCATCCAATTCTACGTGACAGAATGACGCACAGTATGTTTATAACATTATACCCAAAGCTGAGAGAACACAGTGAAATATTTCAACTATTTCTTCCCAGTTCCTACGTTTTATGAGTCTATTGGAATAATCGGATGATTCCATATCCCATATGGCTACTCTTTTTTCGACTTCGTCAATGAAAAGTTCTGTATCGAAGTTATCACGCTCCATTTTCCGAAACAAATACGTCCACACGCCATGGACTCGCACGTCGTACTGGACGCAACAATGTCGCCAGAGTATCTCGACTCGCGCGTACAACGCGCGAGTCGAGAGTCCCGCTCGTTACAAGCGTTTTACGCGCGAGTGCAACAACGCGCGAGAGCATCTGGACGGGTTGTATGTAACTCTAGTATCTCGGGAACGCGCGAATGCCTACGCGCGAGTTCACTCGCGCGTAAATCGCCTTATCTGGACGGGCTCATAGTTGTAGTGTTTCATTCTCAAACTTCATCGTCTCCCGTTGCTGAAGCTTTTTCGCATATGCCTGCTCACCTAATCCTGAACAGTATATCTTATAACTGCCAAGTTCATTAGTATACCGCATTTTGAACACGCCCGTACATTCAATGCACAGGTAATGACTGAAGTCCTTAAATCTCCTCTCCATCGTGAGTCTGGCACTATCCATTCCTCAGATAAAATTAATTGGAGGTTTCGTGGTAAAAATATTTCTACCCGCATCAACTTTATGATATCTATAATGTTTACCTGCCTTTTACACATTATAGGTTGAGTATTATTTCTTAATTCTGCCCTGTTGTATACTATTTTCTACTCCGCCCCTATCAGGGCGAATGAACCTATCTCAAAATGGCGTCGCTGACGTCAAATATTTGCAACAGGTCATCACAAAGGAACCGACCGTGAGTAAGGCAGCTGATTGTTTGTTGAGCCGCGGTACGGTGTTGTCAGTTTCTGTCACATCCGGAAAAATGTCCAGCACAAAACACGAAATACTGGCACAAAACAAAAATAGATAACAGAAAACATCACAATGCGTAGGCATAGACATAACAAATTGACTTATATTTGAAATATGACAATGTCCCTGAATGAACCCCGCCGTCTGGTAGATGTCTAGGAAACAGATATACAAGGAGAGCCACACTTGAGGGTCCTTGAGTAACATTCAAGTATCCCTTGAGTAATACTTACGGGATACTTGAGAAACGACTATGAATACGGTCCTAGGAACAATCGAATGATGAATCACCCCTCATTATCTCATCGTTTGGAAATTATTCACCATGATGGTAGGCCCTGTTCCAACGAAACTTACATTCAGAAAGATGCATTCGAAAAAATTCCAGAAAAAGAATGAAATCTTCAAACAATAGTGTCGACCAGATACATTACCGTAACGAGCAAGCCCATTTACATTATCGAAATATGGTAGAGGTAAACTATTTCAAATCACCGAAGCAATTAAATTATGACAAGTACAAGGGCTTTATCGAGTACCTTACATTAACGAAGAACGACCACTAATGGGAGCTAAACGACATCAGCCATTAGAGCAATTAAAACTCTGACGTTTCGGTGGAAAAATTGAGGCACACAGAACTATTCCATGCGAGCGCTTGATTAATAAAGCCATTTCCTGTAAATGTGCTTTCATCGATATCGGCTTCCAAATTCACCGGTACCACATGGGCTTGCTTCGTTTCACTTCTCATGCCAATAGGCAAAGGTACTATTTTACTGTCTGATCGAGTCGAAGGCTGCTCATCAGACGTTTTTTCAATAAACGCCGGTGTTCCTCAGGGATCTGTCCTATACCCTACACTGTTTCTGCTGTACATCAACGAGCTACTGGAAAGCACATCCAATCCAATCTACACCTTGGCAGATGACAGTGCTGGGAACCAGGCAAGACACTATCATCCCAGAAAACGGTACGTCGGCGACAGCAGCATGCCTCACAGATCAACGTAGATATCAAAACAGTTGTCGAGTGGGGATTAGTGAATAAAGTACAGTATAACGTATAGCAAACCCAGGCAACAACGCTGACAAAGCAGTCTCACGTTGGCTTACCAACTGTGGAAATGGAGGATCACCCAATAGTTGATTCACCTTCCATCAAGCTTTTGGGGATCAACATCAACAATAACATGTCTTGGCACGACCACGTCGTCAGTATTTATTTATTTATTTATTTCACACAATTTGGGATATCAACAGAGAAAATCTCCAAATTGACATCCACATCATAGTTTTTGCACTAAGTTACAAGTATTTGTTTATTACAATGTTAACAAGATAGAATGTAGGATGTTAAAACTGAACAATTTTAAACTACAATAATTGTCACTAGATTACTACCTCGCAGAACAATTTTGGCCAAGACGGAGTTGCGGATAAAAATTTGTTTTTTAGTAAACGCTTAAATGATGAAAACTGATGGCTAAAAACATCGGCGTCTCTGCCAAAAGTATTCAAATTTCTTTGCATTCTTACAAGTGGAGAATCCAAACCCAAATTTGTTCTGCAGGACGGGATGTTGAAGTATATACAATGTCTAGGATTAGGCCTTGTTGGCACATAAAAATTAATTTTTGCTAGCAAATACGCTAAAACGGCATCCCGAAACTTGGAGTTTTGTTCCGCTGTAGGAAGCTGTATACACCAGAGCATCTACTGCTGCTCCACAAGGCACAGATCCGACCATCGTTGATGTATTGCTACAATGTGTGGGGGATGTGCTCCGAAGCACACTCTAAAGATTCTGGACACTATCCAAAAGAAAGCAATTAGACTAATCGATACGCCCAACCTCACAAAGGACCTCCACAGCCTGGAACATCGAAGAAGGATGCCTGACCTGTCTCTGTTTTACAGATTCTATCACGGAAGATGTTCCATTGAGCTCTGCTAGATAATAACACCGAGTGTGAACGAAGAACACTAGAGAGGCTGTGCGAGCTCATCCTTACCAAGTCGAGGTCCCTACTTCCCGAACCAGTTTCCTCCAGCATTCCTTCTTTTTGGAGAATTTCCACGCTGTGGAATGAGCTGCCGGGGAATTTGTTTCACGATGGCTACAACGTGCAGCGTTTCAAATCTAACGTACAAAGACACGTATCCTCACGCAGCGCTTCTACAGCGGTTGGTCTATTGGCGTTTTTATATCCTCGTAAACACAATAACCGCTGCATGGATTGGTATGAAATTCGGTTAGCGATATGATGTGGGGTCGTACTAGGTAACACTGCTATAATTTTGAAAATCGGCGCACGGGCAGCGGAGTAATTAAAAAAAATAAAAAAATTAAGTAACACTCAAAACTCGTTTTTAGGCGTTTTAGGGGTTCTTAATAATTTTCTACTTTTTTGGGTGGGGGGTGAAACTGGGTTGGTTGCGGGGTGGGGGGTTCTAAAATTGAAAAATTTGTTGTATTCATAATGACTGTCTATTGACCTGAGAAGGAAAAACCTAGTGGCATACTACACTTTTTTAGGTTCAGCCGAATATTGCCTTGACTACTGCCAAAACCAAGGGACTTAGAATTATCTGATGTATGAATATGAGAATTACTTTAGATCGTTGTGTTTTGTGCAAAGTGGAAATTATTAAATTTATTTTAATGAAATTACAACACAGCATTATTACCTTGACGAGGATTGAAAACGCGTATAATAGCAATAATAAAAAAACTAAAAAAAAAATGAAAACAGCTCAAACTTTGTTTTTAGGCGCTTTAGGGGTTCCCGATCATATTCTACTTTTTTTTGGGGTGAGGTGAAATTGTATTCATAATGGGCTGTCAGAATTTATTCTTCATACTATGGGAAAATAATAAACTGGTATCACCGTAATGTATGGGATGTACTGAGTCAATCAACTTGACTTCATTTTTAGTATCGCTGCCCTTATATCACTACGGTTCTCCGCCTCTGGAAGGAATCCAAGAAATCGAGGAAGGACTTAGAATGAAGATAAAACGTCGACTTTTATAATGGAATTGTACACCTGAAAATAATCCAAATGGAATTTTTTTGTTTAACGACCTTGCTCATTAGCACCAGGAATTTTTTAGGTTCGTATCTTTTTACTTGGAGTGGGCAATGTGGATCTGAATTTTTGAAAATGACAATATGAAAAGACCAAGTCTGAAAAAAAAATTTGAGAAAACAATAAATTTTACTTCTCGTACCATAGATGAAAGGAGTACTGTGATCGCGAACAGTTTCGATTTTGAGACAGAAATTTTTTGAGGTATTTTGTAACGAAAACGTCATGTTTGAGAAGCTGTCATTTCTGTCGGTTTGTCGCTTAATCTCCGTAATCGCTACACCGATTTGCTACAATATAGTTTAGAGAATAGCGTTGTTAGCGAAAATATGGGCGGTACAAAAATGAAGCTAACTAGTTCCCACCCATTAATAAACTTCACTTTTAGATTGACAGACATACCCAAAATATGAATTTCTTAAAGAACAAGCCACGGCTTAAACCAGCTTGGAGGAAAATCACAATAGCGGTAATATTACTCCCCCAAAATAAAGGCAATCTATTATAATTATTGTTTGAATCCTTGTACCTACCAGATCAAATTTTTAAATCGATAGTAAAGAAACAAATACTAATATTTATTTTCGGAACATTTTGAAAGTCCCGATTCGACAGTATTTTTGGTTACAGATGCGAGACTGTGCTACTAATCATCATAATGTTATGTGTTATGTCTACAGTTTCAAAGATAATCGTACAGGAAATGGTTCGAGACCGCATAAAGGTATTTGGTTATCAAACAAAAAAGAGTGGATATCAGTTAGATAAAGAAAAAATATGACACCATATACCACGTAAATAGATATAGGTGTTATTGACGTTGGACACGTAACCTGACCTACCTGAAAACAAATTTCCGATTATTATATTATTTCCAATAGAGAAAAACATATTTTTATGTCTATGGGTATAGTCAAAGCAGATTACGAGTTGCAACAAGAAGAGCCATAATTTTAATTGTATTTTTTTTATTATTAGCATCATTAGTAGATATAGGCTGACATATGGTGTTAGGAGTAATTTTTATATGATGTTTATGCTGCGTTTCCAGTGTTTCCACCAGAGATGTGCTAGGAAAATGTCCGTAGCGAGAATGTGTAGCGGAGCTGTGAAACGATGTGCAGATGAGCGTTGCGAGGATGTGTAATGAACCCTTTTCAGAGTTTTCTTGTTGCTCGCCTACATAACCAGCACACGTCCCTCGCCCACATCCCTCGCAACGCATTTCTAGCACACATCTATCGAAACACATTAATAGCACACATTCCTCGCCCACATGCCTTGTTTTGTACGTACACAAACTTCGCTCCGCTAAGCCGTTTCCACCAGAGCTATGCTAATTCGGGTAGCTGTGAAAATGAGATTCGACGGCGCATTCAACAGGCACGTGTAGCCATGACAAAGCTTACTAAAATATCCCAGCAAGGAGACGTACGTCATTATGACGTCGAATTGTGGTGAATTTTGGTCACGTTCGTCATATGCCGAATGAATGACGTCGCACTAACGTCATTTTTAATGACGTCACATAAACGTTTGTCACTTGACGTCGTTATCACGTCAAAATGTAATGGATAAAGGATTCCACCATAAATAATAATAGGTATAGGTATAGTGTCCAGTGTTTTGTCAGGTATTGTGGATTTATTAGATTGTAGCCTCTTATTATACGGATTGAGCCGATTGAAAATAAAAAGTACTTTGTGATTTAGGCAGGCTTCTTTAGAAGGCTAGAAAATCTATGATCATTATTTTTGTATCATGTCTTTACTGTAAAATACATGATTAATTCATTTTGAATTAGTATATTTTATTACCCTTACTCAAATTCATGCTACACAGATTCCTCACAGCATTATCTCATAAAAATGTATCCTATAAGGTAATTATAACGTCCAAACTATTTTATCTAGTAACTACACGACTGCACCAGAAGATATCGTCAGATCAGCATTGACTATTGGAGAAAGTAAGACAAAGTAAACATCGCCAATAATCAGTGCTGATCTGACGATACCTTCTGGTACAGCCTTGGTTGCTGTATAAAATAGTGTCGACGGAATGACACGTACATGACGATGTTGAGACGACACGTTTGTGGCGTTATTGGGACGGCGCTTAGGTAACGTTACTAACACGGCACTCAATGACGTCTTTGCCGTCACAGACATGTCATATATTCCTCTTTATCGACGTGATAGTGATGAATGGGGTGTCGTCAAAATGACGTGAGAATAACGACATCGTGTTTGTTGGGATGGCGTGACCATAACACCACTAAAGCTTAAAAAATGTCGCTGGTTCAGTCTCTTGTATTCTCCATATTTTTGTATGCCTTGGAAACATGGACTGTTAAAAAGGCAGATCGGGCTCGCATAGATGCTTTTGGAATGTGGACATGGAGGAGAATGCTGAGAGTTCCTTATACCGCCCATCGAACTAACGTTTCTATACTGGATGAGCTCGGTAATCCAAAGAGACTATCCTCCATTGTGTCGACGAGAATGCTTACATTCTTCGGACATATACACATAAGCGATAATATGGAGAAACTTGTAGTTCATGTTCATACCCCGTGTGGGCGGCGCCGTGGCCGTCCCCCTACACGCTGGGTGGATACGACGAAACAGTTGCTGGATACGAGCATCAAGAGCGCCACTAAGCTGACAGTAAATCGCGAACGATGACGAGTTACAGTGCTCAAAACAGTTGATAATATTCGTGTCGGCAATACTCTAAGCTCCGACTTAATGCATTTTACGAGTTCACAACATGTCTGTTAAGACATTGTGACTATGATGATGATGCTAAACAAGGGGAGGTAATTCAAGCGATTCTATTGGTTCGTTAAAAACACATTCCTCTTAACACATCTTCGCACATTTTTTGTAGAAACGCAACCTTACTGAGATTCTGCGTTGACAAAAAGGTAAACAAACAGAATGATATTATGATAGTCATAGATTTTTATGATGTAAACATTCATAAAAAAGTCATCTGGATACTGGAAACTACGCCATGATGTGAGAATTTAATCAATACAATTCACGAATCTGAATTGATAAAGAACAAATACCTTATAAAACAAGATTCCGAGTATAATCAGTAAGCAAAACAGTTTGAACGGACGCTTCGTAGTTTGCCAACGGTGATAAACACTTGAGGTGGTATTTCATTACAAATTAAATATTTGTGATGTCAAACATGTAGGTATTTGTCGTAGTGATAAATTAAACGATACGTTACAGGAGTATTTACTCGAGCATTGTTTCGTTATTTGTGCATAACTTCCTATACAGAATAGGTAAGACGAAAAGCTTTCGAGAAATCCCTAGATAAGATTATTCAGGCATGGCCGTCTCTGCTCACTAGGCCGGAGCATTGAAATATGGCAACATTGGAGATCAGGCCGTGTTTTCATTTGTTGTTATGTCATGTGTATTCTTCCAGGTGCAGAAAATATGGTTGGAAGGTGATTATTAATTTGTTTCTAATTATTTACCTGCACAAACGAAACTATAAAGATAACAAGATGCCTGCAAAGCGTGTAGTACCAGGTTGCAGCCCAGTAGAGGACTACCAAACCATGGCCCAACATCACCTTATTCCGGATTAAAAAGGACGTTGCAAGGTGATTTTTAATGGGTTTATACTTATTTACCTGCACGAACGAAACTATAAAGATAAAAAGATGCCTGCAAAGCGTGTAGTACCAGGTTGCAGCCCAGTAGAGGCATAAGTAGACGACTGCCAAACCATGGCCCAACATAACCTTATTCCGGATTAAAAAGAACGTTGCAAGGTGATTTTTAATGGGTTTATACTTATTTACCTGCACAAACGAAACTATAAAGATAAAAAGATGCCTGCAAAGCGTGTAGTACCAGGTTGCAGCCCAGTAGAGGCATAAGTAGACGACTACCAAACCATGGCCCAACATAACCTTATTCCAGATTAAAAAGAACGTTGCAAGGTGATTTTTAATGGGTTTATACTTATTTACCTGCACAAACGAAACTATAAAGATAAAAAGATGCCTGCAAAGCGTGTAGTACCAGGTTGCAGCCCAGTAGAGGCATAAGTAGACGACTACCAAACCATGGCCCAACATAACCTTATTCCAGATTAAAAAGAACGTTGCAAGGTGATTTTGAATGGGTTTCTACTTATTTACCTGCACAAATGTAACTATAAATATAAAAAGATGCCTGCAAAGTGTGTAGTACCAGGTTGCACTAGCAATTGTGCGTCCGATAAGGGACATAAACAGAAGTGGGTGAAAGGTATTCCTCGGAAGGGCTGGTTATATTTATAAGGATAAAGACAATAATTGACAAACATTTCAAAGGATAAGACCTATTTTAAAGCACAATGTGGTACCTATAATGTTTTCTGGACCTCCCAAATATCACAGAAAAATACAGTTAATAGAACTCATCTGGGCATGGCCTGGGGCATACCTACGAAAGGATTTGATAGTGAAAGGGAAATCAAGACCAGCAAGAATGGCTTCACAGTGACCTAATAGTGAATTTTTCTAGCTCAAGTGATAATTTACAAAGTAAATTGAGTGTTCATTTAAGTGGAAGTGGAAGTGGCAGAGGAAACAGGTTGCGTTTATTTTTATTTTGTAGTGTCTGACTGTGATGAAACAGACATCAGATGTAAGTGGTATTAGTAGTAGTAGTTCTAAAAGGTATTTTTCTTAATTTATTAACCGAGATGAACTCTAATACATATAAAATGTAATATAATTATTCTGAAACTATAGGGCCACTATTTGACAGCTAAGCCACGTTGCCACATCTAAGGCTCCGGCCTAGTGTAGAGTTGGCCATGATTCAGGACAACAATCATCAGCTTTGTAAACGTGAAAAAAAACAGCTAGGGTGATCAAATCTCCATCTAGCGGAGCTCAAAAATATTTACAGTTCTGGTGGATGTTCTGACGGGGCACTGTAGACTCAGGCGCCATCTATCACTATTAGGAAATGAAGATGACTCCCTATGTATGAGCTACAGAGAGCTGATGAAACTGCTTACCACTTCCGTGAGGAATGTGAGTTGCTAGGCAGGCTGAGATACGAGATCTTTGGATCCGATAGACTCCAGCTAGATGAATTACCTTCCCTAAACTGGGCCGACTTACTGGCCTTTGCTGAAAGGTCAGAAAGGTTTGGCAGGGAAGGAGAGGCAGACAGTGGTGGCTGAGGGGTTATATTGGGGGATGCTGTGTTCTAATACCACAGACCCTCTCAGATTGAGCAGGAGGGAATTACGAAGATGGTCGGATTTATAACGGATACCTGCACATTTGCAAAAGTTGGAGATCGATGTGGAAAATCCACAGAGGTAATATCTCTAGAGGGTCCTAATTTGAATATTGGCCAGCAAACATCTATAGCGCTATTGCTACTCTTCTTCGTCCGCTTAAGGACCTTCCAGTTTCTTCAAAATCTGACAGTTTCCGCAGTTTGAACACATGTTCCTCAAAGTATTTAACTGGGTATTTAACTATACATTCCAATATACTTGCAATGTAACTGATTTACGTGAAGATAATCTGTATTGATTTAACGAAATCTCAAAAATGGTAAATTTCATAGCGGAATGTCGCAATAACTTCTGTCTGTAAATATGTCGTAAATCTGGCAACCTACAATCGGCGTCGCCCTTAAGCTGTCATGTGGCTGTCATTGTAGTTGTCAAGTTGTGGTTATTGCGTATGTTGAGATTTTTGTAGTTTTAGGCCCAGTTTCACAATCATTGGTAACCCCTAGTAGTCACTTGACCGACAGATGGAAGTCAACCAGTAGTTATCGGAGAGCTCTGTTACACAAAGAAAACCAATGGCTGAACTTTTTTATTTTAAAGTTGGCACCACGGATTGATCTCAGAGCATTGCCATAGTGGTGTTCCGTGAAGAAAAACTAACCCTTTGACAAAGAAACCTAAACTTTCTTTTCATATTTTTGATTTATGTCATTACAGAGTATAATCAAAATCCATCGACGTCCTAGACGTCAGTATCAAAATCCATGTTTTTATAACCTCCAAAGCTGTCATGAATTGACCACAATAAACGCCAAGATAACCCATACCGCATCCTTGGGTTAACATAACTACTGGTTGACCAGAGCTTTTGACGTATACCGTCGATTATGAAATGGACTATTTTCGCTAACCACTAGTTTTCTTTTGACCACTAGTTAACTAACGATTGTGAAACTGGGCCTTAGTGTATATTTGAGTGACTTTGTCACTATTTGTGGTGTGAATTAAATTATTTATGAACAATATTGTCACAATTGCATGATGGGACGAAATAAAAAGTGCATAGTTTGCTGCAATAGCGACGAATCGGTGAACACCACTTATCATAGGTTAGTATAGGTTTTGTTTTGGTTTTCACTAGCGTAAAATACAGGGTGGCCAATCGGGTGACGATAATAATTTTTTTTTAGATAGCCCTTACCGAGACCTATCCAAAACACCCCCATGTGTGTGTACCGATTATTGATAGTTTTCGAGTTATGATTTTTTTTTTGAAAACTTAGAGGTTTTCCAGTTTTTCCAAGAAATCGTCAAAAATAAAAACAAGGATGCTATTTGGCTTTAATTTTTTTCAGCAATTATACTCAGTATTAAGCCTATTTTAATATCCAATAAAGAGAACCTGTACATCCGAGCAATAAATAAGTACATTTTGGGCCCAAAGTGTGAAATCTCTGTTTTTAGTCAGGACACCAAAACCTTCAGAATAAAATTAAAAATACTTATGCCTGGTTCTGGAGCTCCAATCTCATCTTAAAAACTCTGCGAGACATTGTACTTTCGAAATAATGATTAAAAAATAGCACTTATGGGGGCATTTTGCGCCGTACGTGACTATTAAAGGTAAAAAGGTGATAATTCACGAATTTCCAAAATGATTTAAAAAACTATTATTTTACTTTATTATGACAAATTGAAAAAAGAACTCATAACAACTAATAACACGATAATCATTGATGTTTTAATCACTTTTAATAAAAAAATTAATACCTGTGCTTTTCGCTGTGTACTATTGAATTTCTGCTGAATTAAGTTGCATGGAAAGTTAACAAAGGAAAAGAATAATAAAACAACAATCTGACTTTTAATTCCATGGCGGAATTACCTGGGAAGCGTTATCGTAGCATACGCCATCCCTTTTACTTTCCACACCGATAGGTGAGGGGAGGATTGTGATCGTGAAATTTTCGATTTTGAGATAATAGGTTTTTTTGGGCGTTTTATAATGTCTACATAACAAAAATCCGCGTCACTCATTTCCGTCGTTCTGTCTGTCGGTCTGCCTGACGGTCTGTCTGTCTGTACGCGTTTTTCTAGCCTCGTAATCTCAATAACCGCTTCATGGACTGTGATGAAATTTGGGCAGCAATATGCTGTGGGGTCTTAGTAGGTAATTTCAAATATTCCTCAAACTTCGTTTTTAGGCGTTTTACAGGTTCTTGATCATTTTCTGCGTTTTTTTTGGGTGGGGGTGGAATTTCGGTGTTTGGGGGGTGGGGGGTTGAAAAACTGAAAAACTTGTATTCATGATAGGCTGCCTACTGACCTGTCAAAAAAGACCTAGCGATATAAGTCACCTTTTTAGGTCCATCCGAACATTGCCTTGCCTATTACCGAAAATTAATTAACACAACTGCGCTTCGCCGACATGAGCTCGCAAAAAGCTACTCTGAAAGAAAGGGATGGCGTATGCTACGACATCGCTTCCCAAATAATTCTGCCATGAAAGTGGAAGTCAGATAGTTGTTTATTATTCCTTTCCTTTGTTAACTTTCCATACAACTTAATTTAGCAAGAAGTTCAATAGACATAGTAAAAACACTTCAAAACTCACAATTTGGGTATTAGCTTTTTCATTAAAGCTCATCAAAACATCAATGATTATCGGGTTTATTAGTTGTTACGAGTCTTTTTCTTTAATTTGTCATAACAAAGCAAAATAATAGTTTTTTAAGTCATTTTGGAAATTCGTGAATTATCACCTTTTTACCTTTAACACTCACGTACGGCGCAAAATGTCCCCATAAGTGCTACCTTTTCATTATTATTTCGAAAGTGCAATGTCTCGCAAAGTTTTTAAGATTAGTTTGAGGCTCCAGAACCAGACATAAGTATTTTTAATCTTATTTTGAAGGTTTTGGTCTCCTGACTAAAAACAGAGATTTCAAACTTTGGCCCCAAAATGTACTTAATTATTGTTCGTATGTTCAGATTCTCTTTATTGAATATTGAAATAGGCTTAATACTGAGTATAATTGCAGAAAAAAATAAAAGCCAAAAAGCATTCTTGTTTTCGTTTTTGACGATTTCTTGGAAAAACTGGAAAATCTCTAAGTTTTCAAAAAAAAATCATAACTCGAAAACTATCAATAATCGGTACACATATATGGGGGTGTTTTGGATAGGTCTTGGTACGGGCTATCTAAAAAAAAATTATTATCGTCACCCGGTTGGCCACCCTGTATAACTGGGAACAAAAGTAACTTCACTCCTGTTTCAGGAATAATAATGGTTGTTTACTGTATATTATGTGCATCTATGTTTCCCTCGAATATAGTGATGAGAAACAAGTGGCTTGAAGCATTACAGCTGAAAGGTGAAATTGGGGTGGTTGGGGGTTGTGAAACTCAAAAGTGTGTTGTATTCCTAAAGGCTGGCGATTCACCTGTGAAATAAAGACCTAGCGGCATAATTTCTTTTTTTAGGTCCATCGGAACATTGCCTTGCGTTTTACAGAAACGGGACTTAGATGTATACATAACATGTATGCGAGTATTGCTTTACATTGTTCTGTATTGTGTAACGAGAAAATCGTTAAATTGATTTTACTGAAATTTTGACATAATATTATACCGTAGCGAGGGTGGAAAACACGTATGGTTTTTAGAAATCATCTCAGGGGTGCCGTAACAGTAATAAAAAACTAAAAATATAAAAACAGCTCAAACATCGTTTTTATGCGTTTTAGGGGGTCCTTATCATTTTCAACTTTTTTTGGGTGGGGGGAATTTGGAGTGGTTGGGGGTAGGGGTTGTAAAACAGAATATTTTTTTGTACTCATAATAGGCAGTCTATTGACCCGTGAAAGAAAGACCTAGGGACATAATTTACTTTTTAGGTCCATCCGAGCATTATAATAACTCTCTAAGTATAGCTAAATACTAATAAAACTTATTGTATCAGTTTGTAACATCACAGTAATAATTGAATCTATTAATGAACATCCAATTTTAATATAAAGTCGTACACCACTGGTAATTCCCTCAAGCTGTCAAAATTTCCGTTACATGTTGGCTGGTCAGCGACCTGTGCATTTTGTTGTCTACATTCCCTCTAGAGATGTTAACTCTGTGGGAAAATCCTTTATGCAGGAAGTGAGGCGATTCAGAGGCAACAACTAGGTACGTTATCTTCGACTGTCCTGCCTTGAGTGAAAGTAGGAACTCCTATCTGAATGGAGGCCAGGAGGGAAGAATAAAGAGCAATGAACTATTAGGGTAACTGAACCATAACCGCCTCACTACTAAAAAAAAATCTACTTCAGTCATGTTTAATAGCATATTTTTAGTACTACGTTGGTTGGAACGTTTACGGGATACCCCGTAAAATGAAGCACATTATCTGACATGTGCAAGCGTATACATATATACATAAATGACAGCGGTGTTGTGCTGAAATTGGATCTTATACAATACTCTGACGCAGGTGACTATGTTAACTTTATTTTTGCTATACCGCGAACCTAATCAGTTTCTTAATAACAACAACTTTTCTGGATTTTAAGATTTATGTATTTTTAAGTGATATTTTAGATTCTACATTCATACATTCATCAGATTTAGCAATTTGTGATTAATTAGTGACGCAGTATCTAGAAACACGATATACAATGTAATAAGAAACTAGTTTTCACCACCATAATTGTATAATCTCCGTGGAAGTTGATTCCACAATCGATGACTTTAGTTAGGCTGTATACGTTTATTTTCAAAGCTTGTCCCTAATTAGACATATGTTGGTGTCCACCGTTGGAGGATAGCGGGATCCTGGGGAGATATAGTACACGTCCGAAATATAAGAGCTGTTTACATTTTTTGTGCTCCTATCGAGTGCCGACACTACAAAGGACCCCTTAATCCTTCACAAGACACCCGACGGGTCGAATGACCCTTTTTTTCGGCATTTTTTGCTGCGCTGTTGTACGGTCATTAGTTTAGTCAAAATAGTATATGTCTGTGTATAATCAGATGTTAATATACAATAAATAGATAAATTTATTTTGTTTTTATCTATTGCAAATTGGTACTTTCGATTAATTTGATCTCCTGCCACTTTCTGAATTATTATAATATATATTTTGTATAGATAATTACGGTTTTATCATTACTCTGTTCTCCATAATAACATAACTGCACTATAGAAGTGTCGACACTGATTGAGACCTGAAAAAATGTAAACAACTCATATATATCTGACTTTTACAATACTACCATTGCCTCTACCCCGAACATGACTTGGGACACAGTTTGGTTATTCTACAATCAAAACTGACAGAATGTAGTTAGTAATCTGCATCATGCATTGGATACATATCTTGGACTTACTCTGGATGCTAGGAGAGGGCAAGTCAAAAACTGGGGGAGGGGGGGGGGGGAGCAAGGGCAGATTCAGGAATTCTTCTAGGGAGAGGCGGGCCAGTGTTGCCGCACTCGAATTTCATGATGAGCTGGAAATTTTGACCCCCATGGACGCGATGTAATTTTCTGACTACACAGAAAAAAATACTGTTGCGTTTCCAATTAATTGTTAGTATTTGTGTTTTTCCATCGCTTTAAATATATTTACAGTTGTTTCAAATCCATGTCATTGCAAGAATTCAATCCTTACATCCGAAGTAATCACAGGTACGCTAATAAATTCAAAATAATTTTATATTCGTTCTAACGATATGTATAATCCTTCTAATACCAGTATTGACATATAATGCAATCAAAACGTCCTTTTGTTTTCGAAATTTACCCTATGTTTCATTTAAGCAAAGCATACAATCTATTCAATGTACCAAAATTATTACTGCAACAACAGTTCATGATAATTCATCTGATAAAGATTAATTTTGTTTCAATGACCTTTGTCGTTCGCTGAACTATAATCAGCATTCGGCGGGACTGATGTCCCGATTCAATGAACGTAAGAATAAAGAAAGGGAGTTCTTCTCAGTGCTACTATCGCCGCGAACCCGCCAATATGGACGAAGTTATTCCGTTGTGTTGTTTCGGTGTTAGCCGTTTTGTGTCATCTCCCGTATTGCATCAGCAATTGTGTGATTTAAATGTGTCCAGTTATATATTAAATGGAGGAGAAATTGGGACTTCAAACGAATCAATCAGCTCGCAATAAAATCTGTTGGTCCAAGGAAAAGAAAGTAGTTTAGAATCAATTTCCAAACACAGATTCGATTCAACGACGGGCTGCGATTGAATGATTCATTGGAATCCAATGACATCTTGTAGTTGAATCGACAATACGATATAATTCGTTACCAAGTATATACACTTCCCATTGGATAAAACATCGCTGTATTTGAGGAATGCTGAGTGTAACGTCCCATTGAATCCAAGCGTAAGTCTTTGACAGAATGACAGATTTTTCTGTGTGTAGCAAAAAAACTCTCAAACCACCTTTTCCTATTTATAAAAATATTCTGTGTTTCCATTACAGGTCTAGGGGGAGGGGGCGGACCAGGGGGGCATACGCCCCCCTCGCCCCCTCTAAGTCCGCCACTGCTGGGGGGTGAGCTAACCCCAGAAGCTATGGAGCCGCTGATGTTACCGGCGTGGAGGCATGCCACATTTTACATGGAATGGTAAACAAAATACTCTCTGCACAGTAGAAAGAGGAACGATCACAAGATTAGATAAAGATAAGAAGATGTTCCTATCAAAGAGAGAATTTACATAACTGTTATAAGACCAACAGCGACATATGCTTGTGAGACGTGGACTATGAACAAATAGGAGGAAGAAAAAATTATAAGATAGGAAAGAAAAATGTTGAGAGCTATTTATGGAGGCGTAAGGACAAACGAGGGATGGAGGAGAAGAACAAACCAGGAACTGGAAGACATACCCCAATATTATAGCAGTCATCAAAGCGCAGAGAATAAAGTGGGTAGGACATGTGGAGAGACTGAATGGGATGAGAATGGCAAAACTAGTTGTCAACCGGAAACTAATACACTCGAAAGAGAAGACGGCATAAATGAATAGGTGGCGTGGAATAGTGCAGGATATACTCAGAAATAGGTGGTGAAAATATCCAAAGACAATTCTAAGTTATATAAATTTTAGCGGTGTAAGATCAGACTGTACTCATTTCTGCCCTAAGCCTTGATGGCCTGGGTATCGCACATATCTGATCGGAATCGACGGAAGAATTGGAAGTCAGTTGCAAATATGTCTTCGAGAGGTGACGAGTTGGTGATTGTTCTGGAAGAAGAAAGTTTTCAAAAACGTAGAAAGCGTGGACGGGTGTGGGTTCATAGCGTACGTCAGAGAAGGGCAGTTTTTGGGGAAAACATACATTCATTTTCGGACTCTATGAATGACGAAAAAAGTTCTTCAATTACTTCAGAATGACGCGTTTTAAATTCTATTTTTTACTGGAGGCCATGAGAGAAGTCATTACCGAAGGAAAACCTATTAGAGCAAAAGAAAGGTTGATGATATGCTTAAGGTAATTAGATACTTGCAAAATGCCGACGGTGCATCGACAATCTCCGATCAGCATCGCACATACACTCATAAAAAGAAATTCTCAAGTCAAGAATTGTGATATTCTTGTAAATACATACTCACAACAAGAATATCTGTTCTCACTGTAAGAAATACTTGATGAGCAAATTATAGAAAATTTGTATCAAGAATAATATATTTTTGATTTATATATTTATTTTAAAGAAATATGCTCCGAAAGAAAATATAATTTTCTTTGCAACCAAGACTATAATAATCTCATAACAAGTATTTCATAATTTTATATCAAGATTATCATTTTTTTTCGGCGGTGTTTCGTTTATTTCTATCAAGAATATAGACAGCTTGCAAATGCGAACCTTCATTTACAATATGATAATCTTGGTTTGAAAATGAACGCTGTTTTAAGCACACCCTATATTTGTATCAAGTAAATCACTTATTTGACGTCTGTTGCCCGTCCGCGTCCGCGGCCATTATCGGTTCTCGGATTGTCGCATTCGCCGCCGTCTTTAGCACCGTAGCGTAATACCTGCATCCTGGATCCTGCATAATCGTACATAATAGTATCTAATCAAACTGTTAAATAAATTGCCATTGCCACGTGATACCCGTCATACCACCGTCAACCATCGGTCAACGAATCTGCCGGTAGTGCCGGTCCACCGCCATATGAGTCGCGTCCCAGTTCCCATCAGTTTCCTTATCACTGGATCTATCCAACCATGAATGAGCCATTAAAAAATGGGGATGCGAAGACCTGACTCAGGTGTTCCTAGGTAAGTACCAAATAATATATTGAATGTGATTTAAGAGACTTTGCAGAACTATTTCTCCAGTGTACCCATCACTAAACAGGCACTGACTGATTTACAAATATTTGAAAACTTTGCGCACATGTTCCAAGTTCAAAATCCAATTGGCTTCTACATGTGTATGTCTTGCACAGACGAGAAAAATTGCTACATGCTCATAGAAGAGTTTGAATGTTTGCTTCAATACAATACGTTTCTTGGAATGACACAACAGTGGCTTTGGTAACAGCTCATCAAAGTTATCAAACGCTCAAATCAATACTACTAGATTCTTAATCCAAGAATATCACAATTTTAGAATAAAGTTGAGCTACTTGCGTCAAGTTTATGAAATGCTAAAGTTAAGATTATGAAATGTTTCAGTCAAGATTATGAAATGCTTCGGTCAAGATTGCCATATGCTTGATTTAAGATTTTGGTATTCTTACTTTCAACAATTTCTCAGTTTTGCATTGAAGATATTTTCTCAATCTAACCGTTATACGGTCAAAGATATCGTATTCTCACTTAGAATAGCTTTGCGCGTATAGGAAGTTATGGTATACTTGACTTAAAGCATTTGTGCTCCATCTAAGAAATTATTTTTATGTGTGTACGTCGGTATCGGCACGCAAGGATGCGTCGGCCAGCTTTTAATTCTAGTTGCTATATTCTCGCCGGATTTTGCAAATTCAATGCCTACCGTTCGCACTATGTGCGCTGGTCCATTAAATTTTAAAGAAACTATTTTTCTCCTATCCGCACCGTTCGTCCGATGCTGATTCATGTGCGCGCACCTTTAGCTGGTCGGGCCGTGGTGGCATGTCGGATGGACCTGGTTACGCCCACTGGACATGTGATCAACGTCGGGCGGGTAGACTCTCTCTCATACCTTCGGGTGTGCCAGTGCTTTTGTCTTTGCGATCAAGCCGATTTCCTGAATCTTCTATGATAAAAAAGGGGTGGCCAAAACGTCTCAAGCGTAATTATGTGTTTTTTACTTCCCACACCGATAGGTGAGGGGAGTATTGTGATCGCGAAAATTTTCGATTTTGAGATAATCCGATTTTTGGGTGTTTCATGATGTCTACATAACGAAAATCCACGTCACTCATTTCCGTCGGTCTGTCTGTCGGTCTGTCTGTCTGTCGGGTTTTTCTACCCTCGTAATCTCAGTAACCGCTGCATGGATTGTGATGAAATTTGGGTAGCGATATGCTGTGGGGTCCTAGTAGGTAATGCTGCTAAAATTTTGAAAATCTGTGCATTGGCGGCGGCCTAATTAGCAAAAAACAAAAAAAAATAGATATTCCTCAAACTTCGTTTTTAGGCGTTTCAGGAGTTCCTGATCATTTTCTACTTCTTTTTGGGTGGGGGCGAATTTGGAGTGGTTTGGGGATGGGGGGTTGTAAAACTGAAAAATGTGTTGTATTCATAATGGGCTGTCCAATGACCTGTGAATGAAAGACCTAGCGGCATAATTCACCTTTTTACGTCCATCCAAACATTGCCTCGCTTATAATAGGAACCAAGGGATTTAGAATGTGTGATGTATACATACGAGTATTGTTTTAGATCGTCCTATATTGCTTAACGCGAAAATGATTGAACGGATTTTAATGAAATTTTGACACAGTATTACTACCGTGGCGAGGATGGAAAACGCGTATGTTTTGGAAAAATCGTGTCAGCCAAAAATATAAAAACAGCTCAAACTTTGTTTTTAGGCATTTTAGGGGTTTCTGATCATTTTCTACTTTTTTTTGGGTAGGGGTGCATTTGGGGTGGTTGGGGGGTGGGGGGTTGTAAAACTGAAAAAATTGTTATATTCATAATAGTGTGTCCATTGATCTATGGAAAAAATACCTAGCGGTATATTCTTTTTTTAAGTTCATCTGAACATTGGCTTGCCTATTACAAAAACCATGGGACTTAGAATTTTGTGATGTTTACATATACGAGTGTTGCTTAATTTCGTTCTATGTATATTGCGTAAAGCAAAAATGATTGAATTGATTTTAATGAAATTTCGACACAGGAATTACTAGCGCGGCGAGAATGGAAAACGCGTCAGTTTCTGGAAAATCGTGTCAGTGGCGGCGCAATAATAATCAAAAGACTAAAAATATAGAAACAGCTCATACTTCGTTTTTAGACGGTTTGTAGGCTCCTGAGCGTTTCGCATCGCATGCAGAATCAAAACTGTAGCGTCCTAGTTCCTAAGGAGGGAGACGCAAGAAACTATTTACCAGAGTTTTTGTGTTGGGTGTTTTTTTGCGGGCAAATGGGCGATGATTTGGTTGCAAGGAATTTCAGACTACACTGCAAAAAATGGGGGTAAAATCACATTCTGTATTACGTAAACTTTGCATAATATATCATGTTTTTCATGATATTACACTATTTATCATGTGCTTTTACATAATACTGTGTTTTAATATGTAGACAACTATTTTTACATTAGAAAACATGTAATAAAAATAAAGTTACAATGTACTATTAACTGTCCACTTTAAATTCACACAAACACTGTGAATCGCATAATAGATTATGTGAAATCACATAACATATTATGGAAGCGCCTTCGTGCCGTCTAAGCGCGCCATCTATTCATAGGTTATGAACACATAACCTAAAACCTCAAGTTTCGCGTAAAGAACGTACAACAGACGCCACCCACCTTTTGCTGTTTTGGTGATTTATAGGAGTGTAATTGTGTATTTAACGTATTTTGTGAAGGACGAAGGTTGTGTTTCTGAAGGTAAGCTTATTAGCATCATGTTTATTTGCTGTACTTGCCAGTTCAAATGCCATACAGTGACAGCCACCAGTATGTCCATAGGAACTGGCAAGGCGTACAATTTATTTGCCTGCAATGAAATGTAACAGAATGCCGTTTAAATAATTTACTGATGTAAAAATATCACGGAATGGAATGTGCCACTTGATGTAAAACGAACGCAACATAATGCTGCTTGCTATTGGCACTAAGGTTAGGATAAGTTGGGATAAAATGTCCTACGTAAACGTTCAAATCTAGAGAATTTACAGAAATGTTTTGACTGAATTCTAATATATCTACAGTCCAAATCCTTATTTTTAATAGTGCGAAAAGTAATCTGTCCCATTTTACAATTATGTTGTATAATAGAGCGATTCTGTTATATCTTATCGCACTTCTTTTACATGTTTATTTACATTACTCTTACAATGTGCTTTATTTTACAGATTTAACAGAAACAAATGGCAAAACAAGATTCTATCTTTTTGTGGAAAAACATTTGATTGACCTCTACGAATCATTTATTGAAGCATTTAAGCTTGCTGACGCTGGCTGAAAAACAAAAAAGTGGCTGCATGTAAAAGGAAAGTGTTGGACTTAGTCAGCAATTTCAAACAGTGAATTTTCAATAATACATATCCCTCATATCATATGAAGATTTTTTTATATAAATTTTAATTTTTGGTTCATCAAAATGTGGGTACCTAAATTAAGATTTTTTTATAGAAATTATAATTTTTGGTTTTTGAAACTGTACCTACAAATAAAGCAGTCTCAGAGTATCTTACATGTATTAATTTGTATTTATATCACCGTCAATACATCGCACATCCAGTAACTATCTATGTATGAAGAATGCCCCATTTAAGAAGCATGCCAGCAAAGTTTATTTGAAGGTATTATTGTTGTACAGAGTTATGCAATTATAATTATTTAGGTGTATATCTATATTTTTTGTAACTCAAAGGTGTAAATCTTAATTGTTTAAATACTCATTTCGTTGAAGGGTATAAGCACCCCTTAAAGTTATATTTGAATTTAAAGCTTTTAAGACCATTTCAATATATTTCTTGACTCATAATCATTAAATACTTATGATATCCACCAATTACTTGAATTGTCGCCTAAATTGCGTTTTTTGAAAGACAAACCTCTATAGGACTCCACATATATAATAAACTTTCACATAAGAAGCATATTTCAATTACTATACATGACAAGGTACGATTATTAACCACATAACATAATTTACTACATTTGAGTCATCGTTATTATATGATGTTACATTGCATAATTTTTATTGTTATTGTATATAGTTTATTATGGAATTTATTATTCAGGGTATCCTACTTGCATATAAGTGTGGGTTTATATCCCGAGCATCCCTGATCTGATTTTTCAATATTGTATTTTTCAATATTGTATATAATTTAATAAAAATATTGAAAAATCCCTTCAGCAATGCCCAAAATATGAACCTGCATTCATACGTAAGTGGCACATCCTGTATAATAAATTCCATAATAAACTATGTACAACAGCAACAAAAATTATGCACGAAACACAACATATTATGTAACAACAACCACATAATATGTTATGGAAAACGACAAAGAATGCATAGCTTTTCCATAACTTATTATGTATTCCAACACAGAACAAGTACTGGAGAATCACAGAATACATTATGTAAAAAAAATACATTACATATTATGTAAAATGTCTTTACATCAGAACAACTGTGAAATTACATAACTTTACGTTGGTTACAAATTACCAACGTAAAGTTATGTAATTATTTTTTCCTGTGTATAGCTTCACGCTATCGGAAAATAATAAACTGGTATCATCGTAATGTGTGGGAAGTACTGAGTCAATCAACTTGACTCCAATTTTTTTCCGTGTTGGCAGGTGCAGGCGCGATAAGAAATTACCAATAGTCACTCTGTTACGGTGATTCTAATGGTGTCTAATTAACAGAACACTGGTAAGAAAATTTTCCTCGGGGGATTTCTTAGTGACGCACGCGTTCGTCGTATGAACGAGCGTAGGACTTCTTAAACGCCAATTAACTCCCTTTTTGGACCTACCGGTAATAACAGTTAATCACGGATTCGAGAATCGTTCGAAAAATATTACTTCGCGAAGGCTAACGGACTCGGAATATTTATTTCACAAAAAATATTGTGGGATAATAATGGTGTTCGGCTGACATACACAGACACATACAGAGTGATGATGCTAGAATATCTATCCGATACCCCACATAATTTACACTGAATATGTGATGATACAGGTATTGGACAACTGGAGTGGCGGTATAACTATTGGCGGAAGCAAAATATCCAACTTAAGATTTGCTGACGATACAACCCTTATTGCTGCTTCTCAGGAAGAACTAGTAGCTCTATTAATCATCTTAGAACAACACAGTGCAGCATATGGTCTTGGTATTAACTACAACAAGACCAAGGTTATGATCGTAGATAGAGAGCACGATAATAATCGAGAAATAAAGTCAGTAGGCCGTTGTGAAGTAGTTCAAAGTTTTGTGTACCTCGGTTCTTTGATCGACAATTCGGGTAGCTGTGAAAATGAGATTCGACGGCGCATTCAATAGGCACGTGTGGCCAGACAAAGCTTACTAAAATATGGCGTGATCATAACATCACTAAAGCTATCAAAATTTTGCTAGCTCAGTCTCTTGTGTTCTCCATATTTTTGTATGCCTCGGAAACCTGGACTGTCAAAAAGGCAGATCGAGCTCGCATAGATGCTTCTGAAATGTGGACGTGGAGGAGAATGGTGAGAGTCCCTTATACCGCCCATCGAACTAACGTTTCCATGCTGGATGAGCTCGGTAATCCAAAGAGATTATCCTCCGTTGCCTCGACGAGAATGCTTACATTCTTCGGACATATATATATATACACAGAAGCAATAATAGGTCTGTTTTTACAGAGAATCACAAACCAGTCAGAGCCAATCAGTATTCCCCATTGCAGTTGTCAAACTATTTCTGACTAGTACTGGCCAATCAAATTGACGCTGACTAGTTTGCGATTGCTGTAAAAACAGACCTAATATGGAGAAACTTGTAGTTCAGGGGCGTATCAAGAACGTCACTGAACTGACAGTAAATCGCGAACGATGGCGAGCTACGGTTCTCAAAACTATTGATAATATTCGTGTCGGCAATACTCTAGCTCCGACTTAATGCATTTTACGAGTTCACAGTACAAAAAGAACATCATCGTCCGAATTGCACAGAAAACACTTTTTAGCCATTTTTTGATCACAATTTAATGTTTATAAATAACAACAATCAGTATAGTAGTATAGTAGAACGCTTTTTCAATTCTGAAGAATGAGGCAAACTGTTCCAATACAATGATGCACAGCATTTACGAGTATCGCACTCTCTTTCATTCAATGGCCGAGCTACACTCTGCTGCTATGCTACGTCCTTTGTTAATACACGGGATAGTTCGCTCGGACCTCTCTGGCGCACATATTCACTGGCAGCAATATTCTGATCTTTAAAATTCGACAACCGGAATTCCAGATTGATTTCTTGCAGACAACCCTATATCTACGTGTTTGCAATAAAATTATCTTTATTTTGATATGTTTCATGCATTAACCACAACGGTTCAAATTACTATTATTGATGTACCTGTTTATACCTGCCTACCCTATAGTTGGGACGGGAAAAACGTAGCCAACCTAACGTTTGCATATTCTATGAGCTTCATACTTTTGATTGGTGTGTGATTTGTCTATTAACCAAACCAGTGAAATGTTTAAAAAAATAAATAATTTTTCAATATTTAATTAATCATATCCTGGACTGAATTTTTTCAGCCAACCCACTCGCGACATATATAACATATTAAATTTAATATAAAATTGTTTTCATCCATTAACCAGTTGGGTGAAGGTCGTCTTATATTCGGATCTTAGACTATGTAAAGGTGTGAAAACATGATGTTATTGTTTTGCTCATGCTTGACTTCAGCTTCCACCTGCTGAAGTTTCATCCCAGGACTGAAAGATGGGCAGTTAGTGATACAGACATCAGATGGCGCATGTATTGCAGTTACTATCACACGACCGACAAAATTCAAAATTCTTTCTAGGAGCATGGAAAAGGATACTTATCTGACGTTGGCAGAGCTGTTGGTGAATAGAGACGGAACAACCGTAATAAGCCAGAGGAGAGTTACAAGCTCACAAACTCACAAACATACAGGTGAAGCTGATAAAAGCGTGTAAAAAATGGTTTCTCAGAAGTTTAAAATAACACCATCCACATGTAAAAATAAATAAGAAGATTTAATAAATTGAGATCCAAAGTAGAAAACAGGATCTCGCAGTCCTGCTTCATTTGTAGTTTCTGAAAACTGATCCATTTCGTATACATTATGTATGACGTTCTATGAACTTCTCAATTCGCCAGATGTTAGATCTATAATCAAACGGTTTATGTATGTAGATTAACGAAAACCCAAAAACAATAACATGTTTTTTGTTGTAACATCTACGTAAGCTTTAATTACCATTATAAATTTTCATTCAGGCAATAAACTGCAAAGATAATAATGTGGTCCAGCTTGATAAATCGTGTGGTTGGGTCTTGCGGTATCAACGAGGTTCAGATAAAATTGAGGCAGGTCAGTTGAATTACTTTTTATTCTGTCATGTAATCTATATAATACGTTAAAAGCTTTTCAGGTTCTATCGAACTAAGGCTTATAATAGCTTCACGCCATTTTTGCATTTTACTTCCACCGATAGGTAAGGGCAGTATTGTAATCACGAAAATTTTTGATTTTGAGATAATACGCTTTTTGGGCGTTTTGTGATGTCTACATAACGAAAATTCACGTCACTCATTTCCGTCGGTCTCTGACAAATCGAAAATCTTTACTTTGGCTTTGCAAGCTAGTATTTTGGATAATTTGAGACTGCTGATTACAAATTCGGTCGTAGTTTTGAGTTTCAGATCTTTCACATCTTCAGGTTTGCCTAAAAAATGGAAAATATTTATTTGGCTTTCTATTCTATTGAGATAAAACCTCGTGTTTTGGATAATTTCAGGATTACAAATCCAGTCGTAGTTCTGAGTGTGTCTTGTTTGACGAAAATAAAAAATTTCAGATCCCACAGATGATCAGGTTTGCCTAACACATTAAAAATCTTTATTTGACTTTCTATTAAGACGAAACCTTGTATTTTGGATAATTTGAGGTGATCATTACGAATCCTGTCGCAGCTTTGAGTTTCAGTATCGTTTGAGTGAAGTCAAAAAATCAAAAAATTTCAGATCTTTCAGATTTTCAGGTTTATCTAAAAATCGAAAATCTTTATTTGGCTACATTAAGGCCCGATTTTATCAACATGCATATTTAACAAAGAATTTGACAAAGCTTTTCTATTGGATGTTATTTAGCAAAAGCTTTCTGTTGGGTATTGCGGACTAGGTTAATAAATATCGTCCAATAGTATTTTATCAATATTGAAACCAAAACGTCAAAGTTGGATGACACTTTTCATCATATCGTATATAAGTGTTATAACAAAACTATTGTTGTAACAAGTGTATATTTGTTGCAAAATAGTCGATGAATGAAGTTTTCAGCTCGAGACGAAGTCAACGATCGAAATAAATAACTTTTTGAATAGTTGAAATCCCAGTAAAAAAGTACCTAATCCCAAATCAAATATGTACCGTCGAGGCGATCCCTTCGCCGAGATGGCGGGTGGCCGAGTGGTATGATGTTCGACAACGCCTTCCTATTTTCGTAGGTGGTGTTGGTGGGTGGTGGTTCCAGACCCAGCCCGCGCACCTACTTTTTTTTATTTTTTTTAACCAAAATATTCATTGTTATACGTTTTACTCATATTACACACATTTTTTTGTACCATCGACATAAATGTGTTTTTGAATCAAATTTTATTAGCCATTTTACTTGACAAAAGCTAAGTACCGGAAGTAGTGGAGAATTCAGTCAGTTGAAATGAAGTTTATCCGTCAATATCAAGCGCCAATTGCTCTGATAGCGGTATCAAAATGAAATTATTCCAAAAAAGTAAAATTATTCGCAATTCTTGTTGTACTAGTAAAACATCTAATAAAATTTTATTCAAAAACACATTTATGTCGATGGTACAAAAAAATGTGTGTAACATGAGTAAAAAGCATATCAATGAATATTTTGGATAAAAATAAAATAAAAAAAGTAGTCGCACGGGCTGGGTCTCGAACCAACAGCCACCAACACCACCCACGAAAACAGGAAGGCGTTGTCGAACATCATACCACTTGGCCACCCGCCATCTCGGCGAAGGGATCGCCTCAACGGTACATATTTGATTTGGGATTAGGCACTTTTTTACTGGGATTTCAACCATTCAAAAAGATATTTATTTCGATCGTTGACTTCGTCTCGAGCTGCAAACTTCATTCATCGCCTATGTTGCAACAAATATACATTTTAGTTACAACTGTTACAAGTATTTTCACGAAGTACGTCACACGGGTTCGGGAGCCGTCGGCGTGTTTTCGGTGCTGGACTCAAAAACCCATTTTTATTTTTTATTTTGATATAACTTTTGAATTATTGCGAAAAAAAAGAAAATAAAAACAGTTTTGTTGTAAAACTTATATTTGATCTCCCCATTTATCACAAAAATATTATTCAAAACCCTAATTTTTTGTCATCATTATCATTTAGCAGAAGAAAAAACCAACGATCAAATGTATAGTTTTTGCGTATTCTGAAAATGCAATTTTTCACCCATTTAGGATGGAAAATCAGACTGGAAAAGATACTAAATGGTTCATAATGGTCGATTGTATATAAACATGTCATTTTTAACCTTTTTGAGGTAAACTTCAAGAGAAATCAATAGTTCTCAGAGTACTTTGACAGATGCATGTTCTTGAACGGACTGCTCTGATTGGTCAAAGCCTTTGTTAAAATGCGCCTGTTGATAAAATCGGCCCTAAGGGTACAAATCCGGTCGCAGTTTTTAGTTTCAGTATTGTTTGACTAAAATCAAAAATTTCAGATCTTTCGGATCTTCAGGATTACCTAAACAATCCAACATATTTATTTGGCTTTCTATCGAGATAAAACCTCGTATTTTGAATAATTTGAGGGTGCTGGTTATAAATCCGGTCACAGTTTTGAGTTTCAGTATCGTTTGACGAAAATCAGTCATATTCGTGTATACTGTATAGAAACGAAGAGGATGTATACATCCAGCTACTATATATTAATCAGCTCATATTCCTTTCATCGTCGTTATTAGTTTACAAGAAAGTTTAATTTTAAGCGAGGTAATGAATAAAACCTTCACCAGGCCCCACTGCAAACAGAATCTAAATGCGAATCTGTATGTTTGCGATTTGAAATCGCTGATAGAATCAAAGAAATGTTTATTTATGTAAGTGCGCGATCGGTATTTGAAAATATCCATACGTCAATGTGTGAATGACGTGACTACATGTCTAAGGTCTTCACAAACACCCGTATTGCCTAGTACGTGATTAAAATAGAAAATATTTGATTGTTTTTCGTCACCTAACATTGAGGATGGATGAGCTTGGAGTATTTATAACAAAAACAACGATCGACATCGATATTACGAAACATAGTATGTGTCTAAACTGAAGTCAAAGTTGAGCCTTTTCAACACCAACTGCCTTTGAAATGGCAAAGCTAATGTGCAGTGTATCAGCAGCAGAGGAATGAAAAAATGTAAGAAAATACTTACTAATCGTTCGCTGCAAAGTCTTAAGTGCGGTCTTGTGTCTCTAGCTCTTTGCGCGAGGTAGACAAATCGACAGGGTCCAAGATAAATACGGTCAAGGAAACGATCGGCATACACTCGCGAAGTCTGATCACCATTTTGGAAAATAATCAGATACTTCAAAAAGCAAATCTTGAGCATATTTCCCTTTTATTTTGTGTCACCATTTCATTACAATTGAGGTTTTGAATAATTTTTTTTTTGTCATAAATGGAAAGATCATACATTTTTTTTCGCAATAACTCAAAAGTTATATCAAAATAAAAATGGGAAAAATGGGTTTTTGAATCGAGTACCGAAAACACGCCGACGGCTCCCGAACCCGTGTGACGTCACCATGGCGGCAAGGATGCTCCTTTGACCAACGACGTCCTACTCCGATACTAGATTCTAGATTCCCAGCCAATCGCGAAAATACGTACTGCTAAACTGGTAACTAGTGTATATTTATTGCAACACAGTCGATGAATGAAGTTTGCAGCTCGAGACGAAGTCTACGATGAAATTAAATATGTTTTTGAATGTTTAAAGTTGAAGTCAGATTACAGATTCCAGTAAGTAAGTAAGTACCTAATCAAATATGTTTCGTAGTTTCGTTGAAAAGATCTCCTCAATCGAAGGCTGGCCCAGTGGTTAGAGAGTCCGCTACTCAGGGTCTTTGGATCGAAACCCAGGCCTTCCTAATTTTTTTTTTATTTTTTTTTTGTCAAAAATTTTATTGATGTGCTTTTTGCACTTGTTACGCACATTTTTTCCACGATCAACAGAAATATGTGTTTGAATCAAATTTTGTTAGACATATTACTTGCACTGCACAGTGCAAAAAGTAAGTACAGGAGGCGGTGGACAATTCAAAAAATCAGTGGAAATGAGGTTTGTCCATCATTATCAATCGCCATTAATTTTTTTTTAAATGTAATAGTTGATTAATAAAACAAAATCCCTTCATCCATTCAATTCATTCATGTTTAAGTTTTTTAATGTAAAAACTCGTAATCACATTCTGTTTATCACTTGGTATTATTATTTATTTAACTTTGGGCAATGAAGCTTAACAATATTAAATTTTCATAAAAATTTAACAAGGACTCTGCAGTGCAAATAGTATGTCTAACAAAATTTGATTCAAGCACATATTTTTGTTGATCGTAGAAAAAATGTGCGTAACAAGTGTAAAAAGCACATCAATAAAATTTTTGATAAAAAAAATTAAAAAAAGTTGGAAGGCCTGGGTTTCGATCCAAAGACCCTGAGATCCACTACCGGACTCTCTAACCACTGGGTCATCCTTGGATTGAGGAGATCTTTTCAACGAAACATATGTGATTAGGTACTTACTTACTGGAGTCTGTAATCTGACTTCAACTTCAAACATTCAAAAACATATTTATTTCGATCTTAGACTTCGTCTCGAGCTGCAAGCTTCATTTATCGACTGTATTGCAACAAATATCCACTAGTTACTAGTTTACCAGTACGTATTTTCGCGATTGGTTGGGAATCTAGAATCTAGTATCGGAGTAGGACGTCGTTGGTCAAAGGAGCATCTTGACCGCCATGGTGACGTCACACGGGTTCGGGAGCCGTCGGTGTGTTTTCGGTACTGGATCCAAAAACCCATTTTTATTTTGATATAACTTTTGAATTATTGTGAAAAAAAAGAAAACAAAAACAGTTTTGTTATAAAACTTATATATATTATGATCTTTCCATTTATGACAAAAAAAAAATTATTCAAAACCTCAATTGAGTTAACCTCATTTTTTATTTTTGAAACCACGTGCAACAAAGCACATCATATGCTGATTGGAAAAAGCTGTTCCCCAAATCAAAACAGAAGATAAAAAACACGAAATATTCCGCTTTCCAAATTCAGTCTACATTGAGGTACGTAAAACTTCCATTCTATAATGATGTTGAGATCCTGACGTAGGTACGCTGATATTGGATAGATAGGCGCTTGATTATAAGCGTAATATTAACAAGCAACCGTCAAAGAACGAACAAGCGATATTACCAAGTCCATTAGCACCGTGTATAAAAACACGTAGACATACTGAAAACTATCACCAATAAATTAAAACAAAAAAAAACTTTTTTAAAAAAAGCTTTTATTAAAAGGTTCTAAAAAAAAGAGAATAAAATGTTCCTTTAGAATGTTAACTATCAACTTATAGCCTCATTATACACAATTTATATGATCATAAAATCTTGTCGCGAGGTTTACGTAAGTAACTATAAGAATTCAATTAAACTGAAATTTTAACACAATTAAACTTAGCAGACCAAGTTAGTCAATTGAATAGGTACTAGTTTCATAAATCGCGCGACAAGCTTTTATGATCATATAAATTGTGTATAATGAGGCTACAAGTTGATAGTTAACACTCTAAAGGAACAATTTATTTAATTTTTTTAGAACCTTTTAATAAAAGCTTTTTTTTAAAAAGTTTTTTTGTTTTAATTAATTTTTTACTTTTTAGTTATTAACTTGCATTTATATCAAACAAAATTTTTATTTATTCTCGGCAAGCCCTTTTATTTGATACCCATATTGCAGAAGTGCATTAAAAATAACTATTTCACCATCTTGGATGGTCCGCCATAGTTGATTTAGAATGACTTCACATTATTTTTCGAGTCACTCTCAACAAGCCCTTTCACTGTGCAAAGACTCTCCTCTCAGGTCGTAAACAAGGTCCACGCAGTGATAAAACAACTCACCGACTTTGAATAGTATATTTTCCCCAAACTCTCACAACAAAACACATCATCGTATTATATTCAAAAGTACATATTATTTGCCATCATTTGAACGACAGTTTCTAACTTAGAATTTGCGCTATCCTGATATCCACTCATTTTCATAGATTTCCTTTTATTAGACATCATGAAAACCTTAAACTAAACTAAAAATATAGACCTACTCTAAACATAACCTTAACCTGGTGATGACCACTGCTCAGGTTATACAACCTAGAAAGGAACTCGTACAATTCGATCCAGAATCTCCTGTGACTGCTGCCAGATTCTTGCTCTCACCGCAAGCCTCTCAGGTCGTCAGGTTCATGCAGTGATAAAACAACTTGCCGGCTTTGAATAGTATATTTTCCCCAAACTCTCATAACAAAATTCATCGTTTGACTAAAAATGACGTCAGTGGGTCTATTGTCAGTGATGACATTCCTTTGATTAGATTGTCATTCCCCTTAACATCTACTGGGCGTTCTCATATCAATATGGATACCCATATTGTAGAAATGCATTAAATAACTATTCCACTATTGGATTTAGAACGACGTCATACAGCTTATCGTGCATTGTCATCCAAACTAAACGTGTATACAAAATTTCAGCTCAATCGGTTGAAGATATCAGCTTCAAAATTGAGTTGCAAGATTCCACCCGAACAAGCGTACATACATTGCTAGTTAAATAAAAGCTTTTAAAAAGCTTTTAATATTAACAAGCAACCGTCAAAGAACGAACAAGGAATATTACAAAGTCCATAAACACCGTGTATAAAAACACGTAGACATACTGAAAACTATGACCAAAATAGCATGCGGCGCGTTATAACGCATATCATTTCTTAATGCAATTGAAAGGCAAATAGACCGTCTGCCTACGTCACAACTCCCAGTCGTCGATTCGTTTCTCATTCTTCAAACACATTTTCTAAATCGAGAAAACACCGCCCAACATAAACACAGTTCGGCCTCTATAACCCCATTCGTCGGTTTTGACGTACGCGTACTGTTTTTGAACGATCCATCTACGTCAACGTTATGGATAAGAATATAGACGTGCCGAGGCCTGTGTGTACCTATTTACAAGGGTGCAACGATAAATCCCGTTCATTAGTAGTGGTAGTAGTGATGAGGAGGCAAAGCCTTTGGCCCTTTTTGCCAGCCCCACTGCAGCAACACTGAAAACGTGTGTTTTTGTAACTGAGAAAATAAAAGTTCAAGGTGTTGAGGCTTTCGCGGCCGTCGTCTGTCGAAGGATTCAGGGGTGTTTTTCCAACAACTGACAGTTGTCAGGTAGCTTTCATTGGAAAAACACTGACCTCTGAAGATGCTAGCCACTCGCGCTAGTGAAACGTTAGGAAGAAACTCCAACAGAGGACTGTCTAAAAACCCAAGAAGACCTCTGAATTCTTAAAATAAAAGTTTGCAAATACAGGAAATTTATATAAAATAATGGTTTTGAATGTTTGTGTTCAATTCAGTATGGAGACATACAATATAGGGTGTCACTCACGAGAGGTCGTGATTCAAAGGGCGCATTATTGACTAAATTCAAGCAGGAAAGTTCATATGAACAATATGAACATATGTCCCAAAAGAATCTGGTTTTCTAAGTTTGGAAAAAAATTGTTTTTTTTTTGTAATTTGGCAGTGCTTTTTACTGCAATAACACTAAGTCAGCACTGACTAGAAGATAATTATCACTTCCACTGGCCTCTCGGGGGGCAGTCCCATGAATAGTAATAACAAAAAGAAGTATGGTACTGACCTTAAATTTATTAAATGTTCTGTTTCGGATTAAACTGATAAAAAACAACTTCTTTGTCTCTGGATGTCTCTTCGTCTCTCACTTTGTTTTCGAGGAAAAAAATAAAAATCAGTTCATAGCCTGTCGAAAAGAATGTTAAAACAAAACATCGTAATTTTGTTCTTATGACAGTGAGAAACACTGCCAAATTACAGAAAAATCGCCTGAATGATCTTTAAGAAATTAATGAAAAATCATTTTTTTCCAAATTATGACATCCTGTATCTTGAAAACCAGACTTTTTAACACATGTTTATATGAACTTATCTACTCGAAGGATATACCTTGTATGAGGGTATTGGCGTATTATATATAATTATGACTAATCTTGACATGAATGTGACAATATAACCTTAAACCTATTACTTCAACCAAGCTCTGACCATTCCGCCTCTCTTACTGAAGCTGCAGATTGTGGGCACTTGATCCGGTCATCCGTCGTTCTTCTTTTATGCATAGCAAGACCTATCATTGAGTAGATAAGAAAAGAGCATTTCGACGAATTGACCTGGCCTTAACGCACCACCTCCATCCGCTTTCTCACCGTGAGAGGTTAGTGACCTGACATGCACCCTTGAAACTACGGCCTAAAATTAAATAACATACTGTATATTTAGAAGTATGTGCAAATCAGCATGAGAAATATAGAAGACAAATTCATCCTACATCGAGATTCGACCCTAAGCCTTTTTCATTGGGGGAAAACACTGAGCGCATGCTGACGAATGTCCGAAAATGAATAGATCATTATTCTTAAACTGAAAATAATAAGAAAACATTTGCCCCCTGAAATGTGGCATTGGGAAAAACATTTGTGATGTGGTTTAGGCTAAAAAAGACCACGGTATTGCATATTTTGTTCCTTATCGAGGATGATACTGAAACTGTTACAGATAGGTATAAAAGATGCTGGCTGTAGGAATCATGTGTGTTTCAACATTTTCAGAAGTTGGAAGGGACTAACATCATTGAAAAAGGAAGCTAAATTTGACGTTAAACATGGACCAACTATCAAAAAATTGCCTTCAAAATGTGAACTATGATCGGGAAAAAAGATTGATAATAAATAACTATAAATGGCAAAAGGAAATTGTTCATATCGAACATTTTTCTTCCAATTAGTGTGCTGTTATTTACTATGAGTCTGAGGTATTGCGAAAATAAAATATGAAATTCCAAACTTCACTATCCATCGTAATAAATACCGCAAGAGACATTTATCTGTTCATAAAACATAAATTTCACGAATTATCTGTTGATTGACAGTCACTCAGGCGTACCAACCTGAGCGGATTCATGTCAATCTTACAACCAAGTGCCTGACAGTTAATATAATGCACCAGAAAGCGTTTAGCTAGGATAGAGGTTGGCAGCCCCAGCATCGGCCCAGAACCAATGCTTGGAAGTATCAGACAATCAGACACCAGGTCAATGTTGCCCTGGACGACTGGGCCTCAAGCAATTGGCGAAAGCCTGGTTAGAGAGAGACGACTGCAAGCTGAAAGATTCATAGAGGGCCCTTATGAAGGTTAAACGCTATGCCTTCTGAATAAAGGCAGAGAAACGCTGAACCTTCTGGTGGAGGTTCTCACTGGCCATTGCTGGCTGAATAAACATTTGTCTCTCATGAGAGTGGTAGGAGACCCCATCTGCTCCAGGTGCTGAGAGGAGGATGAAACATTGTTCCACTTCCTGTGTATCGCAACGTTAGGGTTAAGATATTTGACACGACGGAGCCACTATATTCAGCGAGATGGTCGGACATTCTGAGTTTCGTCAAGAGGTCTGGTAGCTTCAACAAGAAGCTTTCTAGGACGTACAATTCCACACCTTTTCCAGCTGTAGTTTCTGAACCGTCAAGTGATAATTCAAAACGGTCAAGTTAATTTTCCAACTCGTCAATTGTAAAGTCAAACTAATATGTGCAGTTTATACCTGGAGTTTTTTTACAGGGTGTTTCAGAAGTGTGGGTTCAAACTTCTAGGGGTTATTCAGTGCAACAGTAAAAAACTTTTTAATACAGGGACCCATGTCCGGAAAAATGTCCATATGGTACTACGGCCCTAAGAAGGTTGGTTGGTCTGTCAATGTATGGGCAGGCATTGTTGATGATTATTTGATTGGGCCACACCTTCTACCGAAACGGTTAACAGAACCGATTTACCGGCGTTTCTTGGGGGAAATTCTTCCAGAACTTCTTGAAAATGTTCCAATAAACATTCGACAGCAAATGTGGTTTCAGCACGATGGAGCGCCGGCTCACTTTGCTGTACCAGTATGTGAGGATTTGGCTCAGCGGTTTGGGCACCGTTGGATTGCTAGAGGTGGGGCCGTTTCTTGGCCTCCTAGATCACCTGATTTAACGCTGCTAGATTTTTTCCTGTGGGGACATGTAAAGTCTTTGGTCTACGAAACTCCAGCAGAAACAGAGCAAGACTTAATTGGACGAATTACAGCAGCATTTGAAATCATTCAAAACGAGTATCAAATGTTTAGTCAAGTCCGCCGAAATCATGTGCGACGTTTAGATCGGTGTATTCAGGTTGGAGGAAGACATTTTGAACAATTGTTGTGATGATATCATGTACAAAAGGCAAAAAGTGAGTGCATTGAAGGCTATTTAGGCAATTTATCGTCTTTCTACATTTTAACGCTTCTTAGGGCTGTAGTACCGTACGGACACTTTTCCGGCCATGGGTCCCTATACTCAAAAGTCTCCTACTGTTGCACTGAATAACCCCTAGACGTGTGATCCCATAGTTCTGAAACACCCTGTATTTTATTTTCGTAATAACTCAGACTCAAAGTAAATAACAGCATATTAATTGGAAGAAAAAAGTTCAATATGGACAATTACCGTCATGACTTTAGTTTTTGCAATTTATAGTTATTTAATATCAACTTTTTTTCCCGATCGTAGTTCACAATTTGAAGGCAATATTTTGATAGTTGGTCCATGTTTAACGCCAAATTTAGCTTCCTTTTTCAATGATGTCAGTCCCTTCCAACTTCTAAAAATGTTAAAGCACACATGATTCTTACAGCAAGCGCCTTTATATCTGTAACAGTTTCAATGTCATCCTCGATAAGGAACAAAATATGCAATACCGTGGTATTTTTTAGCCTAAACCACATCACAAATGTTTTTCCCAATGCCACATTTCAGGGGGCAAATGTTTTCTTATTATTTTCAGTTTAAGAATAATGTTCTCTTCATTTTCGGACATTCGTCAGCATGTGCTCAGTATTTTCCCTCAATGAAATAGGCTTAGGGTCGAATCTCGGTGTAGGATGAATTTGTATTTTATATTTCTCATGCCAATTTGCATATACTTCTAAATATACAGTATGTTACTTAATTTTAGGCCGTAGTTTCAAGGCGCATGTCAGGTCACTAACCTCGCTCGGTGATAAGGCGTAATTCCAAGTGCGCGTTTCTGACCAAAATTCAAGTAGAAAAGTTCGTATAAACATGTGTTCTGAAAAGTCTGGTTTTCAAGGTACAGGATGTCAAAATTTGGAAAAAATGATTTTTCATTAGTTTCCTAAAGATAATTCTTCCGATTTTTCTGTAATTTGGCAGTGTTTCTCACTGTCATAAGAACAAAATTACGATCATTTGTTTTAACATTCTTTTCGACAGGCTATGAACTGATTTTTATTCTTTTCCTCGAAAACAAACTGAGATACGAGGAGACGTCCAGAGACAATGAACTTGTTTTTTATCAGTTTAATCCGAAACAGAACATTTAATAAATTTAAAGTCAGTACCGTACTTTTTACTTCCCACACCGATAGGTGAGGGGAGTATTGTGATCGCGAAAATTTTCGATTTTAAGATCATATACTTTTTTGGCGTTTTATGATGCCTACATAACGAAAATCCACGTCACTCATTTCCGTCGGTCTGTCTGTCGGTCTGTCTGTCTGCCGGCGTTTTCCTAGCCTCCTAATCTCAGTAACCGCTGCATGGATTTCGATGCAATTTGGGTAGCGCTATGGTGAGGGGTCGTAGTAGGTAAAGTTGCTACATTTTTGAGAATCGGTGCATGGGCGGCGGAGTAATTAGCAAAAAACGAAACATTTCAAATATTCCTCAAACTTCGTTTTTACGCGTTTTAGGGGTTCCTGATCGTTTTCTACTTTTTTTGGGTGGGGGTGAAATTGGGGTGGTTTGGGGGGTGGGGGGGTTGTAAAGCTGAAAAATTTGTTGTACTCATAATAGGCTGTCTACTGACCTGAGAGAGAAAGACCTAGCGGTATAATACACTTTTTTAGGTCCATCCGAACATTGCCTTGTGTATTACAGGAACCAAGGGACTTAGAGAATTTTCCGATGTATACATACGAGTATTGCTTTAGGTCGTTCTGTATTTTATAATGTGGAAACTATTGGGTTGATGTTCATGTAATTTCGGCACAGTATTACTACTTTGGCGAGGATGGAAAATGGAATGGAAAAAATCGTCTCAGTGGCGGCGCAGCAATATTAAAAAAACTAAAAATATGAAAACAGCTCAAATTTCGTTTTTAGGCGTTTTAGGGGTTCATGATCATTTTCTACTTTTTTTGGGTGAGGGTGACGTTGGGGTGGTTCGGGGGTGAAGGTTTGTAAGACTCAAAAATTTTTTGTATTAATGAGGTCAAAGAAGTACCTAGTAGAAAAACACTTTTTTGCGGTCGGGCGAGTGATGATTTGGTTGCAAGGGCATCTAGACTATAGCTTCATGCTATGGGAAAATAATAAAACTGGTATCAATGGAATGTGTGGGAAGTACTGAGTCAATCAACTTGACTACATTTTTTTGTTATTATTATTCATGGGACTGATCGCCCAGACATCAGTGCAAGAGATAATTATCTTCTAGTCAGTGCTGACTTAGTGTTATTGCAGTGAAAAGCACTGCCAAATTACAAAAACTCATTTTACTTCCCACACCGATAGGTGAGGGGAGTATTGTGATCGCGAAAATTTTCGATTTTAAGATCATATACTTTTTTGGCGTTTTATGATGCCTACATAACGAAAATCCACGTCACTCATTTCCGTCGGTCTGTCTGTCGGTCTGTCTGTCTGCCGGCGTTTTCCTAGCCTCCTAATCTCAGTAACCGCTGCATGGATTTCGATGCAATTTGGGTAGCGCTATGGTGAGGGGTCGTAGTAGGTAAAGTTGCTACATTTTTGAGAATCGGTGCATGGGCGGCGGAGTAATTAGCAAAAAACGAAACATTTCAAATATTCCTCAAACTTCGTTTTTACGCGTTTTAGGGGTTCCTGATCGTTTTCTACTTTTTTTGGGTGGGGGTGAAATTGGGGTGGTTTGGGGGGTGGGGGGGTTGTAAAGCTGAAAAATTTGTTGTACTCATAATAGGCTGTCTACTGACCTGAGAGAGAAAGACCTAGCGGTATAATACACTTTTTTAGGTCCATCCGAACATTGCCTTGTGTATTACAGGAACCAAGGGACTTAGAGAATTTTCCGATGTATACATACGAGTATTGCTTTAGGTCGTTCTGTATTTTATAATGTGGAAACTATTGGGTTGATGTTCATGTAATTTCGGCACAGTATTACTACTTTGGCGAGGATGGAAAATGGAATGGAAAAAATCGTCTCAGTGGCGGCGCAGCAATATTAAAAAAACTAAAAATATGAAAACAGCTCAAATTTCGTTTTTAGGCGTTTTAGGGGTTCATGATCATTTTCTACTTTTTTTGGGTGAGGGTGACGTTGGGGTGGTTCGGGGGTGAAGGTTTGTAAGACTCAAAAATTTTTTGTATTAATGAGGTCAAAGAAGTACCTAGTAGAAAAACACTTTTTTGCGGTCGGGCGAGTGATGATTTGGTTGCAAGGGCATCTAGACTATAGCTTCATGCTATGGGAAAATAATAAAACTGGTATCAATGGAATGTGTGGGAAGTACTGAGTCAATCAACTTGACTACATTTTTTTGTTATTATTATTCATGGGACTGATCGCCCAGACATCAGTGCAAGAGATAATTATCTTCTAGTCAGTGCTGACTTAGTGTTATTGCAGTGAAAAGCACTGCCAAATTACAAAAACTCATTTTACTTCCCACACCGATAGGTGAGGGGAGTATTGTGATCGCGAAAATTTTCGATTTTGAGATAATACGTTTTTTGGGCGTTTTATGATGTGTACATAACGAAAATCCACGTCACTCATTTCCGTCGGTCTGTCTGTCGGTCTGTCTGTCTGTCTGTCTGTCTGTCTGTCTGTCTGTCGCGTTTTTCTACCCTCGTAATCTCAGTAACCGCTACATGGATTGTGACGAAATTTGGACAGCGTTATGCTGTGGGGTCGTAGTAGGTAATCTTCCTATAATTTTGAAAATTGTTATACAGGGGGCGGAGTAATTAGCAAAAAACGAAAAATTTCAAATACGCTTCAAACTTCGTTTTTAGACGTTTTAGGGGTTCCTGATCATTTTCTACTTTTTTTTGGGTGGGGGTGAATTTGGGGTGATTGGGGGGTGGGGGGTTGTAATACTGAAAAATTTGTTGTATTCATAATGGACTCTCTAATGACCTGTGAATGAAAGACCTAGCGCCATAATACAATTTTTTAGGTCCATCCGAACATTGCTTTGCTTATAATAGAAACCAACGGACTTACAGAATTTGTGATGTATACATCCGAGTGTTGTTTTAGTTTTAGATCGTTCTTTATTGCGTAACGCCAATATTATCGAATGGATTTTAATGAAATTTTGACACAGTATTACTGCCACGGCGAGGATGGAAAGCGCGCATGTTTTGGAAAAATCGTGTCAGTGGCGGCGCGGCAATAATAAAAAAACTAAAAATGTAAAAATAGCTCAAACTTTGTTTTTCGGCGTTTTAGGGGTTTCTGATCATTTTTTACTTTTTTTTGGGTGGTCGTGAAATTGGGGTGGTTAGGGGGTGGGGGGTTGTAAAGCTCAAAAATTTATTCCATTTATAATAGTGTCCATTGACCTGTGAAAGAAAGACCTAGCGGCATAATAGACGTTTGTTAGCTCCATCCGAACATTGCCTTGGCTATTACAGAAATCAAGGGATTTGGTATTGGTAGGGGTAGGTATTGATTCAGGTCGTTCTGAATTTAGTAACATGGAAATTATGGAATTAATTTTAATGAAATTTAGACACAGTATTATTACCGCGGCAAGGATGAAAAATGCGTATGGTTTTCAAAAATCGTGTCAGTGGCGGCGCAGCAATAATAAAAATCTAAAAATATAAAAATAGTTCAAACTTCGTTTTTAAGCAATTTGGGGGTTCCTGATTGTTTCGTTTCGTCCAGTTGAAGCTGAATTGTGTCGTTTTAGTTCCTACGGAGAGATTTAGGAAACTATTTACTAGTTTTTGTGTTGGATGTTTTTTGACGACAGGCGGGCGATGATTTGGTTGCAAGTGTTATGTGTGGGAAGTACTGAGTCAATCAACTTGACTCCATTTTTTTTTCCAAAATCAGAAAACCAGACTCCTTAGGCAACACGTTCATATTGTTCATATGAACTTTCCTGCTTGAATTTGGTCAATAATGCGCCCTTTGAATCACGACCTCTCGTGAGTGATACCCTATATTGCATAATGTGTCTCCATACTGAATTGAAGACAAAAATTCAAAACCATTATTTTATATAAATTTCCTGTATTTGCAAACTTTTATTTTAAGAATTCAGAGGTCTTCTCGGGTTTTTAGGCAGTCCTCTGTTGGAATTTCTTCCGAACGTTTCACTAGCGCGAGTGGCTAGCATCTTCAGAGGTCAGTGTTTTTCCAATGAAAGCTACCTGACAACTGTCAGTTGTTGGAAAAACACCTCTGAATCCTTCGACAGACGACGGCAGCGAAAACCTCAACACCTTCAACTTTTATTTTCTCAGTTACAAAAACACACAAAAGAATCACACCCCCTTATGCAAATTAATTACAGTTAAAGAAGATTAATTATAGCTAGCTAGTAGAACTGAATGTTTAAAATCCGAACAACAATGAAGAACTTATGTACTCTGGTTTTCCAATGCCCCCTCGTACCATGGGAAAAAGTAGTTCGATCAAAAAGCAGTTTTGTCTTTTTCCACGATCTCTGTGACCTGTTGGTTTTATGTATAATTCATTAGAGCTTATGTAAGGATCGGCGTATTTTATAAGTAAGCTTCCACAGCTCACAGTTGTGCCGCCGCGCTGTGACAGATGTCGTTAGATGGAAATGTTTAAGTTATTCAGTCGTTCTTTTCCCAAGACTAACTACATTGACTACTGGTAAAGCAGATTTAATTAATACAGCTTCCTATGAATCATTGTAACATGCTACTATGTAGGCTACCATAGGCCAGCACCTGTATGTTTCACGCAAGTCTCCCCAGAACTCTTGTGTCCACGCTCAGAAAGATAATTAAAAGCTTTTATTTAACTGGCAATGTATGTACGCTTGTTCGGGTGGAATCTTGCAACTCAATTTTGAAGCAGATATCTTCAACCGATTGAGCTGAAATTTTGTATATACGTTTAGTTTGGATGACAATGCACGATAAGCTGTATGACGTCGTTCTAAATCCAATAGTGGAATAGTTATTTAATGCATTTCTACAAACTTGGGTATCCATATTGATATGAGAACGCCCAGTAGATGTTAAGGGGAATGACAATCTAATGAGAGGAATGCCATCACTGACAATAGACCCACTGATGTCATTTTTAGTCAAACGATAAATTTTGTTATGAGTATTTGGGGAAAATATACTATTCAAAGCCGGCAAGTTGTTTTATCACTGCTTGAATTTGACTACCTGAGAGAAGAGAGTTTTTGCATTTGGCGCTCAACTAGAGGCTTGCGGTGGCAGCAGTCTCAGGAGATTATGGATCGAATTGTACGAGTTCCTTTATACAACCTACGCAATGGTCATCACCAGGTTGTATCGACAGCGGTGACGACATCGACATGAGGTTAGGGGGTAGCTAACGAAACGTTGGTGCACCGAGCAACCACGAAGGGTAGACCGGACAGACGGAAGATCCGCGGGAAGGATTTTCCAATAATAAGTTGTAAAGGAACATTTGGGGTGCTGGACTCACTTTGGGAAAGTAATAGGGATAAGCTCGTGTCGTTAGTGGACTCTTATCACCAACACGGTTTTAAGGTTATGTTTAGTGTAGGTCTACATTTCTAGTTTAGTTTAAGGTTTTCAAGATGTCTATTAAAAGAAAATCTACGAAAATGAGTGCATATCAGGATAGCGCAAGTTCTAAGTTAGAAACTGTCGTTCAAATGATGGCAAATAATATGTATTTTTAGATATAATACGATGATGTGTTTTGTTGTAAGTGGTTGGGGAAAATATACTATTCAAAGTCGGTGAGTTGTTTTATCACTGCATAAACCTTGTTTACGACCTGAGAGAAGAGAGTCTTTGCATAGTGAAAGGGCTTGTTGGCGAGATGGCGAAATAGTTATTTTTAATGCACTTCTGCAATATACGTATCAAATAAAAGGGCTAGCCGAGAATAAATAAAAATTTTGTTTGATATAAATGCAAGTTAATAACTAAAAAGTGAAAAATAAATTAAAACAAAAAAACTTTTAAAAAAAGCTTTTATTTAAACGTTCTGAAAAAATAAAATAAAACGTTCCTTTAGAGTGTTAACTATCAACATATAACCTCATTATACACATTTTATATGATCATAAAAGCTTGTCGCGCGATTTACTTGTGTTAATTAACTAGTACCTATTCAACTGACTAACTTGGTCTGCTAAGTTTAATTGTGTTAAAATTTCAGTTTAATTGAATTCTTATAAGTACTTACGTAAACCTTCCGACAAGCTTTTATGATCATATACATTTTATATAATGAGGCTATAAGTTGATAGTTAACACAACACAAAGGAACATTTTATTTTCTTTTTTCAGAGCGTTTAAATAATTTTTTTAAAAAGTTTTTTGTTTTGATTAATTTTTAGTGTGATTTTGACCTAAAATGTGATGGGGCCTTCAGAAATGATAGTTTTTTGATAAGCTTTGCGAAAAGCTCCACAAAGTATTAGTTTAAAACATGAAAAAATAAAATACTGTTTTTTTCTTGCAAAAAAAGTTGGTAACTCTAAGCGAAGTACGGAGCATAGAAGTCGACATAATTTTTGTAGGACGTTATTTCTGCTGTTTACTTTAGCTGCGATGGACTGAACATGTTTTGTAAACGACAGTGTCATATCAAGCGTGATATCCAGGTATTTGGGTGTGGGACTATAGGACAGCAAGGTGCCATTAAGGTAAATTTTTAGCTCTGTTTGCCATTTTATTGTTAAGGTGAAAATACGATGTTATTGTTTTGCCCGCACTTGACTTAAGCTTCCACCTGCTGAAGTATGATCCCAGGATTGAAAGATCGCCGTCTATACTCAAAACAAGTTCGCTCCGATTGATGGTTTTTTCAGATAAGCTGCATGCGCGGCGTCTTTTAAGGCTCGCGCAAGGTGAGCGGTAATTTGCAAAATAAAAAATGGATATATCTCGATATTATTGATAATCCCTACAGGGTTTGTGTGCAGCCTCGTTAAAAGTCGATTTATATTTTGTCCATTTTTTATTATAAATCCTTATTGGTTTATTTGTAGCTCGTTACGGTGGCCATTCATCTTTCTGAGAGTTGCATATAAAAACTGGTTCAAATTATTGATTAATCAATCAGGCGAGACTTGAAAATGTGGCATGTTATAAGTGCGTGTGCATCTTGAAGTAGCGTGATGAGAGTCCTTCTCGCTCATACATTTTTTATTTCAATCTATTTAATGTTTTAGCCTCCATTTCAGAAAAAAATAACATGTGATATATCGTCCTAGACAGAGAAACACATTCTCTTTCAACTGGTCTATCAAATTTATATGTTGTATTATATTTTTTGTGCATCCCCCATCCTTTACCACAAACGAACGAAACCGCGGACGTACAGACACACAGGACATAAAAAATCAAAGGTTTTCGATTTTCTTCAAACTCGATCACTATAAAAAGGTTGTCATTAGTAACAAAAATCTCGCTTTAAAAAATAATGTCATAACAGGAAGTTCTGATGCTACCACCATAAATAGGATGTTGCCTTATGCCGAAAACGCTGCCGAATATGCCGCAAAATTTTCAGAATGGCGGAATTAAAAATCATATAAAGCAGCAAACTTGAAAATAGCAGTATAACTGTCACAAAACTTTACTGTCATAAAGATGTTTTTGTTCTCATATCTTTTGGTCCACTTTTGGTGCAAATCTATGATTTAATTGTGGGGGGGGGGGGGTAGTGGGGGTTACTCGGAAAAATAATAATATAACATAGCATATCCTTTTCAGAAAATGAGTCAGGGGGTGATTTTATGTTGGAAATGGCACTTCGCAAGTGGATTTCGGTAAAATTTGCGAAAACGGGCCGATTCTAGTAACTTATCTCTCCTTGTAGGGAAAGTTAAAATTAAGGCAAATTGGTTTTGTGGCAGCGATCATGGGCAGTTGTAGTGGATAATACTTTATAAAACATTTTTTTCATTTTCGCCATATTCAAATAATGTACTATCAAAAAATCTAAGTATTTTATTTTTTTTCATCTGAGGCTTTTTATCAAAATAAAGTACTAGCTTCTTCCATACAAAATTTTATCCATACCAGGACCGCAGTTTCATGAACATGTTGTGTTTTGTTACCGAGCCAACGCCCATATTTGCATTCATAGCTTCATAATTTTCTCTTGAATATAACCAGTACCATACAATACTGAAAATGTGGCATCTGATCAGTGAGAAAAACTTACCTTAACTAGCCTTAGATCTCCGGGAATAATAACTTACCTGAAACAGACAATGATATCAGTAATCTATTGATTTTTTTTATCAATTTGTGAATATTTTTATCAAAAATAATACTAGTATGCATCAGAAAATAATACCACCGAAGAATGAAATATTTTTATTCCAACATCTATATCCATCAAAGTACCCTCCATTCTGTACAATATATTTATTTATTTAACCACATTATACTAAATACAGTATTTATGGCATGTCAAGTTTAATAAAAAAATACAGGTTTGTAGGGATTTAATGGTGTTGGTCCTTGAATAGCTTTTTAAACCTTTCTTAAAAGTTTCGTAGGTACACTGGTGGGAATGGTAGTGATATTCTAGAAAAAAGACCTTACCTTTAATAAAGGCGCAACCAAAAGGGTTTTACAAACTAAGTAAACTAACAAAATAAAATAAGATTAAAAAATATCTTATCTAAATCCTACATGATTGTATAAAGAACAAACATACGAGTATTACATGTGCAGTAGGACCAACGCATCCCATACATCACTGATCTAGTAAAAGACGATGTCCTGTCATAGAAAGCCAACTAAAAATTTTAATTTTTTAGGTAAAACTGAAGATATGAAGGATCTGAAATTTTTTATTTTCGTTAGACGAGACTGAAGCTCAAAACTGCGACCGGATTTGTAATCAGCACCCTTGAATTATCCAAAACCTGAGGTTTCACCTTAATAGAAGATCAAATAAAGATTTCCGATTTGTTAGGTAAGCCTGATGATCTGAAGAACCTGAAATTTTTGATTTTCGTTAAGGGAGACTAAAATTCAAAAATTGGATTGGATTTGTAATCAGCACCCTCAAATTATCCAAAACACGGGGTTTCATCTTAATAGAAAGCCAAATAAAGATTTTCGATTTTTTAGGCAAACCTGAGGAACTGAAACTTTTTATTGTCGTTAAACGACGATCAAAACTGTGAGCGGATTTGAAATCAGTACCCTCAAATTATACAAAAACCGAGGTTTCATTTTCATAGAAAACCAAATAAAGATTTTCTTTTCTTTAGGAAAACCATCAAGATCTGAAAGATCGGAAATGTTTGATTTTCATCAGACGAGACTGAAACTCAAAACTGCGATCGGATTTGTAACCAGCACCCTCAAGTTATCCAAAACACGAGGGTCCATCTTAACAGAAAACCAAATAAAAGATTTTCGATTTTTTAGGTAAATCTCAAGATCTGGATTTTTTTATTTTCGTCAAACGAAATCGAAACTCAAAACTGTGACCGGATTTGTGATTAGCACCCTCAAATTATCGCAAACACAAAATTTCGTCTTGATGGAAAGCTAACTAAGAATTTAATTTTTTTTAGGCCTAATGATAAATACTATAGGAATGTCCATCTTTTATCCATTTCCTGTTTACCAGGGTCTGCAAGGGATACCCTAGAAATGCCGGTCTTGAGGAACAACGCGTTTAAATGTATGTATGACGGGGCCCAGTGAATATTTCTTTCTTCCTCTATCCATTTCAAAATAAGGTTACTTAATATACACTCGAAAAATTTGTTTACGCATAAACCACACTGTTTTCGTCGGCTTATCTGTCTATATGTTTATTATAATCATGCATGCACAGTGAAAGCGGGTAGCCTGCTTTGTCCAGCGCCGAAGCAGAAGCAGACAAAGCGGGGAACCTTGAAATAAAATTAGTACATGCATTTATAAGCCACTTTCAGCGCCGGTCCGCGCAGGTTCCCTGCTTTCGTATGCACAGTGAAAGCAGTCTGCCTGCTTGCGGGGACCTGCAAGCAGGAAACCGCTCTACTGTGTCTACGTCATAAGGGGACCCTAGAAATACCAGCCGGTCTTGAGAAACAACGCGTTTAGATGTATGTTAGACAGGGCCCAGTGTATCAGACAGAATATTTCTTTCGTCCTCTTTCAGTCTTTCATTCATCACCTGTCTCGAAATAAAACGACCTTGTTCAATTTTTCTAGAACGCGGTAAATTATGGACCTATGTATATGGCGCGGCATTACTAATCACCTCGACAATTATGCAATAAATTAACATTAACACGAACATTAAATTAGTAAATGAAGGGATGTAAATGTTTCATTCGACATTGTCAAACAATGGCTATTAATCCGTTGCAAACACAAAAAAAATATTTACAAAATGACAAATAATTGCACGTTATACTCACAAAGTATTTCAATAATGATACATTCCAAGTTTGATAAGTATACACCATTCATAAATTGGAAATGTTATTGAACCTTAACAAACCAGCAATTTTGGCTCCAATTATCTATTTTTGTTAGTAATTTTGTAATTTAGTATAATTTGGTTACATCTAGTAACCTTCAATCTGGTCACGTTTTGTTCAGAAAGCTCAAATATATGTGTATTGTGTATTACCCCCAAACAAATCATATATTACCTTATAACATCTTTCCTTATACAGGGTGTCCCACGACGATTAAGACAAGCAAGATATCAGAACTGGGCAGTAGTAGAGAATTATAATTTTTTTATTAATTTCAACAAACTAGCACACTTGGGGTCTAAAGTGATTAATTCAAGAGCTATAGGTACTTAAAGGACTGTACCACTACCATTATGAACCACTACCAAAGTAATTATTTAACTGTAGTGGTACATGTTATAATCAATGGTAATGGTACCATCCTTTAAGTACCTGTAGTTTTTGAATTAATCACTTTAGACACCAAGTGTACTAGTTTGTTGGAATTGTTTTATCGGGCGGAAAACAAAGAGTCACAAATATACAGGGTGTCCCATTAAAAATTTTAAGTAAGACGTCACGTGATAAAAAACAAATACCTCATGGGGTGACACAGTAATAAGAAAAGATACTATATTTGCTCTAATTGACACCCCAAAAATTCTAATTCGCTACTACTGCCCAGTTGCGATATATTGCTTGTGTTAGTCGTCATGGGACACCCTGTATATACAGGGTAAACGGAAAGAATGATCTAAACCTCAATGACGAGGTATTCTCAAGGACACCACAGTATCCTAGTTGGGGTTTATGGTAATGAAATGGCGGAAGGCATCTGAATAGCTGTGGCATACGAGTCTAACTAAGCAATTATACACTTCTCTCAGCTTTGAAGCTGGATTTTTTTATGATCAGCCTCCCGCAAAGGCTGAAAGCCTATGGCGCTGTAGAAGCGCTGCGAGAGGATATGTGTCTGTACACGTTAGATTTGAAACGCCACAGGTTGTAGCTGTCGGGAAACAAATTCCCCAGCCGCTCATTCCACAGCGTCGAAGTTCTCCAAAAGAAGGACTGCTGGAGGAGATTGGTTCTTGGAGTAGGGACCTCGACCTGGTAAGGATGAGCTCGCAGAGCCTCTCTAATGTTCCTCGTTCAGGCGGCCTTTGGTGTTATTATCTGGCAAAGCTCACTCGAACATCTTCCGTAATAGAATCTGCAAAACAGGGACTGGTCAGCCACCCTTCTTCGATGTGCCAGGCTGTGGAGATCCTTTGTGGGGTTAGGCGTATCGAATAGTCTAATTGCTCTATTCTTGATGGTGTCCAGAAGTTTCAAAGAGTGCTTTGGAGCGCATCCACACACATGGGAGCAATACTCCAACGACGGTGGGATCTGTGCCTTGTAGAACAGCACTAGTTGCTCTGGTGTATACAGCTTCCTACAGCGGAACAAAACTCCAAGCTTCTGGGATGTCGTTTTAGCAATACTGACGACGTGGTCGTGCCAGGGCATGTTATTGTTTATGTTGATCTCCAAAAGCTTGACGGAAGGTGACTCGACTATTGAGTGACCATCCATTTCCACAGTTGGTAAGCCAACGTGAGACTTCTATGTCAGTGTTGTTGCCAGAGTTTTCTGTACGTTAAACTGTACTTTATTTACTCCACTCGACAAATTGTTTTGATATCTACCTTGATCTGTGAGGCATGTTGCTGTCGCTGATGTAACGTATCCTTGAATGATAGTGGCTTGCCTGGTTCCATGTACGATATTGATGTGCTGTTTTTTGCGAAGCTGTAGATTGGATTGGATGTTATTTCCAGCAGCTCGTTGATGTACGGCAGAAACAGTTTAGGGGATAGGACACATCTCTAAGGAACATTTAATCTTCTTCCCGCAACGTTAACGCGAGTGGTCTACAGGGTTCGGCTCTTGTATTCTATTTCTGCCCACATCTATGACCTCCTTCCTGCGACAACAAACGCTACTACAGTTTCACTTTGCTATTGAAAGAAGCCTTAGACAGATATCTACAGTTAACTTGAAGACCACAAGGCTCGAAAAGGCCTGATAATATGGGGGGTCAGAATCAATGAGAAACGTACAAAACAGAGCTCAAAGAAACACGTGGGCGTTGAAATTAACTATCAAATCAATGACAAATTAATAAACTGACATTCTTTCTTTTCAACGAATCTACTCATATGCGAACCCTTACATGATTGGATCTTATCTGAGATTTGACGTGAAGAACATTGATTATATCGCAGTTATTTTGACACATTGATGTGACAAGTATCCTCAGCTAAGCCCATAAAATTTTCATGTGACTGTTGGTAGAGCGCCATATTCGTTTACAGCGTTTATCGATTACGTTCGATCTGAGATCTGAATAATTCATAAATGGGCGATGTGTTGTAGACATGACACTCTGAGAGCATCTGAATTGACCAACGAACATATAACCGCTAGACAGAGCAAATTTACAGCTACTAAAATATTGTAAAATAGTTACTTTTACAGTTCGTCACTAGACTGTGTCTCAGTATGGTTGGATATACTTAAGGGAGAAATCTGAACAATGTTCTGTAAACCAGAGTGTTTTGGGGTCGTGTGTCCTTTTTTTACTTAAAAGACAGACAATATCGTAATCCTAAGAAAATTATATATTAGTGGATCTCAGTTTTGAGTTTCAGTTTCGTTTGACTGAAATACAAAATTTCAGATCTTTCAGATCTTCAGGTTTGATAAAGTAAAAGTGGCCTAAACTGTGGGAAATCCTTATCTCTATGGGAGTTCCTCATCACCTAGTGCTTCTCATATAGCAACTGTATGAGTCTAATTCAGCTCGTGTAAGAATTGATGGTAACCTGTCTGGTCAAACTGCAATCAGAAATGGAGTTCGTCAGGGATGTGTATTATCTCCTATGTTATTTAACATTTACTCTGAATTTGTGATGAGACAACTGGAATGGCGGTATAACTATTGGCGGAAGCAAAATATCCAACTTAAGATTTGCTGACGATACAACCCTTATTGCTGCTTCTCAGGAAGGACTACTAAACATCTTAGAACAACACAGTGCAGCATATGGTCTTGGTATTAACTACAACAAGACCAAGGTTATGATCGTAGATAGAGAGCACGATAATCATCGAGAAATAAAGTCAGTAGGCCGTTGTGAAGTAGTTCAAAGTTTTGTGTACCTCGGTTCTTTGATCGACAATTCGGGTATCTGTGAAACTGAGATTCGACGGCGCATTCAACAGGCACGTGTGGCCATGACAAGGCTTACTAAAATATGGCGTGACCATAACATCACTAAAGCTACCAAAATGTCGCTGATTCAGTCTTTCATATTTTTGTATGCCTCGGAAACTTTGTTAAAAAGGCAGATCGAGCTCGCATAGATGCTTTTGAAATGTGGACGTGGAGGAGAACTCTCAGTTCCTTATACCGCATATCGAACTAACGTTTCCATACTGGATAAGCTCGGTAATCCAAAGAGACTATCCTCTATTGTATTGACGAGAATGCTTACATTCTTCGGACATATACACAGAAGCGATAATATGGAGAAAGTTGTAGTTCAGGGTCATGCTCCGAGTGGGCGGCGCCGTGGCCGTTCTCCTACACGCTGGGTGGATACAACGAAACAGTTGCTGGATATGAGTATCAAAAGTAAATCGCGAACGACGGCGAGCTACAGGTCTCAAAACTATTGATAATATTCGTGTCGGCAATACCCTAGCTCCGACTTAATGCATTTTACGAGTTCACAACATGTCTTTTAAGACATTGTGACTATGATAATGATACATATGCAGCGTAACGTCCACGACTATGCGTCAAAATTTTGAGTATTTCATTTTTAAATGACGAAAGAAAGGAACCTGAAAAATATGTAAAAGGCAAGGATTGTAAGATTAGTTAGTTGAAGCAGCAGGATAAGTTACATAAATGTTAATGAATGAAATGAAATGATTTTTGAAAAAACCCTATCGTTCTAGTAGTTAAATGAAAAGCTCGTTGGGCAAGTTAGCGTGGCTTTTACCATGGCACAGAGGACAGTGCGTTTGTGTGTATTCATAAATTATTGGCAGCAACAATCGAGCAACATACACTTCGACAGACTTCATGTCTACCTTGTCGCTCTCCATATGGGAAAATTTCAATAAGTGGTATGTACGCTCAGCGTGGTGCAGATGCTATCTCAAACTAATCTTTCCAATTAATCGCGATCAGCATTGCCAGGTCGATTTTTAAAAAAGCAGTAGTTTATAGATAAAAAAAAGCAGTAGATTTTGCAAAAAAAACAGTAGATTTTTTTTTATTAATAAATAGTGTAACATAGAACAACAAACAAAAAATCTTATCACATTTTTTATTACAAAACCGCAAAAAAACGTAATAGCTCGAGTAAAACATAATTCTAATAAAACTAAAGCCGGCGCCACATATGCGGGTATTTGCCGAGTATCAATACTCGCCGTTTTTCAACCTTGCTCGCCGAATAGCGAGCATGTATCGCCCTACATGTGCGTAGTTGGCTATGTTTAGTTTCGAGAAAAAAGCGAATGGGAAAGCCCGAATATTCGTAGCAAACTGAAACTTATTTATGATTAAAATTTATCGACAGTAGAATCAACGACATCATCAATGGAAAATAATAATGATATATTTCTTCTAATTTTCATGCTTTTTCTGTATTTGCTTACATTGAGCAATTTTCTTCGTAGATTTGACGGAAGGCTGAAAGTTGAGCATATTTCGTGGGATGATTGAAGACGACAAGGATGTTTATTATTATGCACCACTAGAGATGCGTCGAAATATACAGGGTGTTTCGGGAAAGTAGGATAGTGATCAACTTGATTTTTTTATATGGTACTATTACTTTTTTTTTAATTCTTCTAGTTTCCATCATTGATCTCTATTAAACCCTAAAATATTATTGCGATCTTGCCAAGTTATAATTTATTTTCTATTAATTTCCGGATTTGCAAGGTCGCAAGTAACACCTCCAAATTGATATATTCCTTTAACTTTTCTCAATAATATTATACAGCGAGTTACTTAAATATTAAATAAATATTATTTTGGATGACACCAGCAATGTGCAGGGTATTATTGGTAGAATTTTAAATTACGGTAATTTGACGGTCATTTTACTTTGTTTTTTCTAAATGTAACACCCTGTACGTTTTATTTTAAATCGAAATATCTACTAATACCCTATCTCGCCTTGTAATTTTTTTCGCGTTTGCGACATTGCCAAGTTATAAATTATTTTTCAAATTTACAAACAAATATCCCCGATTTTTATTAATAGAACACACTGCATATTTTATTTAATATAGAAGTATTCCCTAATAATGGTTTACAGCATGAACAAGTTTCAACTGGTGTTCCTCACCGCCTTCTCAGTAAACAGTACCGGAAGGCTTAAATATTTCCAAAACTGCCACAGCTGGGGCGGTGAAATTCAATACTTGGGGGTTTTTGAACACACAGAATTCAAAAATGCTAACATGCTAACAAATAAACAATGCGAATAAAGTTTTTAATTCTCTAGTCCGGCCCTGTTCCTGTTTCTGTGTCAGTATTCGGGTACTTATTTGTGTTCGGCAAATTCCGACCATTCGCACAAACTGCTCCAGCCACACTAGTAGGCGTTTGGCGAATTGCGAATATTCGCTGTTCGTTGTTCCCTAAATGCTGCATGTGTAGCGCCGGCTATAGCGCCAGCTGAATGCTCGGTGCTCGGCATATGGCGAGTATTCGGGTAAAATCCTGCAGCCACATAGCCGAATAGCAATTAATCGGGGTTCGTTGCTCACCGATTACCGCATATATGGCGCCGGCTTAAGAAGAAAGATAGCTTTTTACAGCACCTAAACTCTTAATATTCTCACCTAATAAAACTAAAAAATTAAAAACAACAATATACGCCTTCATTGAACTAGATCTCAATTTGATGTCTGCATTTCTTTGGTACATATTATAGCATTTCTTTGGTACATATTATATTGTTAGGTATGTAGTTTAATACAATTATTGGAATCCACATCATAGCAACTTTATACAATATACATACACTTGACGTGGATAGACGGTAGCGTATACCTATTTGTTTTTTGAATATTAGCCTCTGAGAAAATGCTTTCCACGTTTGCGGATGAATGTGGCAAAACCTGCGTATTCACATACATTCGGGTAATCCAAAAAAACATGGGACTATCAGCTCCAAAAGACGTTTTTTTACTTTTATCCAAATTTCAGTCACACTTTCGCTTTGCTTCCATGTGAGGTCACTATTTCGTAGAAGTCGCCAATCATTATCGAGCTATTAAATTTTATTAGGATTGAGTATATTTGGAAAATGTTTGGCAAGTGGTATCACTGAAGGATACTGACCGTCCAAAGCTGCTGAGGGCTTAACCAATGATATTTTTCAGAACATCGCTTTGGAAAACAAACCTGTTATACTTTATAAATTTTCTTCAAAAACAAAAACTGTAGTGCTCATATTTCTTGAAAACCGAAAAAATCAGTAGATTCCGCCGTAAAAACAGTATTCAGTAGACAAAGACCCAAGAGCAGTAGATCCACTGAAAAATCAGTAGACCTGGTAACGTTGATCGCGATGCAGAGATCAGGTGGAGCGTCGAGCGTAACACAGCTTCACACACTGTGGAGAAACTGGAGTCAAGTACACTGCCCTCTCATTTACATCGTAAATTCCTAAAAACCTTGACCACCTACCATCTGGATGATCTGCCAAGATGAAACCTCGTCTTTTTGATAATTTGAGGATGATAATTACAAGTATAGTCGAAGTTTTGAGTTTTCAGTCTCGTTTGACGAATATTTAAAATTTCAGATCTTTTAGATTTTCAGGTTTGCATAAAAAATTGAAATTCTTTCTTTGGCTTTCTATTAAGGTGAAACGTCGTGTTCTGGATAATTTTAGGGTACTGATTGCAAATCCGGTCACAGATTTGAGTTTCAGTCTCTTTTGACGTAAATCAAAAATTTCAGATCTTTCAGATCTTCAGGTTTGCCTAAAAAATCGAAATTCTTTATATGAATTTCTATTAAGATGAAACATCGTGTTTTGGATAATTTGAAGGCGTTGATTACAAATTTGGTCACAGTTTTGAGTTTCCGTCTCGTTTGACTGAAATCAAAAATTTCAGATCTTTCAGATCTTCAGCTTTGCCTAAAAAATCGAAATTCTTTATTTGAATTTCTATTAAGATGAAACCTCGTGTTTTGGATAATTTAAGGGTGCTGATTACAAATCCGGAGGCAGTTTTGAGTTTCACTCTCATTTTATGAAAATCAAAAATGTGAGATCTTTCAGATCTTCAAGTTTGCCAAAAAAATCGAAAATCTTTATTTGGCTTTCTATTAAGATGGGACCTCGCGTTTTGGATAACTTGAGGCTGCTGATTACAAATCCGGATTTTCAGTCTCATTTGATAAAAAATTTCAGATCTCTCAGATCTTCAGGTTTGCCTAAAAAATCGAAAATGTTCATTTGGCTTTCTATTGAGATGAAACCTAGTGTTTTGGATACTTTGAGGGTACTGATTACAAATCCGGTCACAGATTTGAGTTTCAGTCTCTTTTGACGTAAATCAAAAATTTCAGATCTTTCAGATATTCAGGTTTGCCTAAAAAATCGAAATTCTTTATCTGAATTTCTATTAAGATGAAACCTCGTGTTTTGGATAATTTAAGGGTGCTGATTACAAATCCGGAGGCAGTTTTGAGTTTCACTCTCATTTTATGAAAATCAAAAATGTGAGATCTTTCAGATCTTCAAGTTTGCCAAAAAAATCGAAAATCTTTATTTGGCTTTCTATTAAGATGGGACCTCGCGTTTTGGATAACTTGAGGCTGCTGATTACAAATCCGGATTTTCAGTCTCATTTGATAAAAAATTTCAGATCTCTCAGATCTTCAGGTTTGCCTAAAAAATCGAAAATGTTCATTTGGCTTTCTATTGAGATGAAACCTAGTGTTTTGGATACTTTGAGGGTACTGATTACAAATCCGGTCACAGATTTGAGTTTCAGTCTCTTTTGACGTAAATCAAAAATTTCAGATCTTTCAGATATTCAGGTTTGCCTAAAAAATCGAAATTCTTTATCTGAATTTCTATTAAGATGAAACCTCGTCTTTTGGATAATTTAAGGGTGCTGATTACAAATCCGGAGGCAGTTTTGAGTTTCACTCTCATTTTATGAAAATCAAAAATGTGAGATCTTTCAGATCTTCAAGTTTGCCAAAAAAATCGAAAATCTTTATTTGGCTTTCTATTAAGATGGGACCTCGCGTTTTGGATAACTTGAGGCTGCTGATTACAAATCCGGATTTTCAGTCTCATTTGATAAAAAATTTCAGATCTCTCAGATCTTCAGGTTTGCCTAAAAAATCGAAAATGTTCATTTGGCTTTCTATTGAGATGAAACCTAGTGTTTTGGATACTTTGAGGGTACTGATTACAAATCCGGTCACAGATTTGAGTTTCAGTCTCTTTTGACGTAAATCAAAAATTTCAGATCTTTCAGATATTCAGGTTTGCCTAAAAAATCGAAATTCTTTATCTGAATTTCTATTAAGATGAAACCTCGTCTTTTGGATAATTTAAGGGTGCTGATTACAAATCCGGAGGCAGTTTTGAGTTTCACTCTCATTTTATGAAAATCAAAAATGTGAGATCTTTCAGATCTTCAAGTTTGCCAAAAAAATCGAAAATCTTCATTTGGCTTTCTATTAAGATGGGACCTCTCGCGTTTTGGATAACTTGAGACTGCTGATTACAAATCCGGATTTTCAGTCTCATTTGATAAAAAATTTCAGATCTCTCAGATCTTCAGGTTTGCCTAAAAAATCGAAAATCTTTAATTGGCTTTCTATTAAGAAGAAACCTCGTGTTTTGGATAACCTGCAAGTATTGATTACAACTCTGGTCATAGTTTTGAGTTTCAGTCTCGTTTGACTAAAATCAAAAATTTCACATCTCCCAGATCTTCAGGTTTGCCTAAAAAATCGAAAATCTTTATTAGGCTTTCTATTAAGATGAAACCTCATGTTTTGAATAATTTGAGGGTACTGATTACAGATCCGGTCACATTTTTGAGTTTCAATCTCGTTTGACAAAAATCAAAAATTTCAAATCCTTCAGATCTTCAGCTTTGCCTAAAAAAATCTTCATTTCTCTTTCCACTCTCAACTGTCTACCATTCTGTCGTGCAATGCCGCTACCCTCACCGCTCTACTATACGCTTGTACCTTAAAGATGCCCTTAGATGCCTCTTATTTTCATGCAAAATTTGCATCAAACGAAAACTTGAAGAACTTTTAAACGCATTGTCACTCCTGCGTGAGTTCTTTTTTTTTGCTGTATCACTACTACATTTACGACTGGTTATTTTTAATCCTGATGGCTAATATAGCAGCATTCGATGCTAATAACCGATGTGTGATGTTCAATTTTCAAGCACCCATTAATTTTTTAACTGACGAACAATTTAGCAAGATTAAGCGATCAACATTCATGGCGCATCAGCCTGATCGCTAATGTGGTCGGCTTGGCTTTTTCGACGATGATATGCAACTTTGATAAATGTTGGGGAAATTAAGCCGCAAAATATAATGCTTTGGATGCTTTGGCTCTCTTTGTTTAGTTGGGAAGCACTATGACTAGCATAAAAGTATTTATTTCAATATTCTGTGCTACAATTGATATACACTATTGTCAGGTTGAACGAAATTTTATAATTCGAAAAATATTATTATTCTACAGTTTAGTTAGAAAATGCATCGTAAAAGTGATGCCATAAAGGCAAAGTGATAAAAGAAAGCTGACACCCTACCGATATTATTTTCTAAACAGTCTGAAGAGCTTTACAGTAATTTAGGCGGTCCGTTACGTTAAAATAAGGTTCGAAGTTGTATAATGTTTACTTAATGCCTGCGTGAGAATACGTCCGTCCCTTCAGACTAGTCGACCAGAAAAATCATTTCATATAGAACCTAGTGATACTTCCTACAATAAAGTGGTCTTGTGAATTGTTGGTGATTGTGCAACAGCTTGGGTGAGTTTATCTCACAGAGTACCCAATTCTACTAATTGTCTCTTTATTTATTGATATAAGTATTGATTTATTTCATTATATTATTTGATAACTTGTTATTAGACAATTGACAACTTTGATACACACATTTATATCAAATGGTTCGATAATTCAACTACTGAATGTCTGCGATATGAAAACAGATAACAATCTCGAAGTACGTCGCGAGTTGACCCGTGTGCTGAACTAGTACAAAGGAGTGGCTACTTGGCGAATTGACCCCCTAGTATCTTAGTGAGTTGGCCTCACAGTTATCATGATAATTCTCCGCCCTAGTGATTGGAGCTCTTGAAGAGGTATTTCGCGAGTTGACCATTAATACCAAAGACCTAAGGACGTAAGTTTTGTTATATAGTTTTTGTATAATTACACAGAATATTATTTCATGTATTCTTTTAGAGATGTATTTCGCGAGTTGACCCTTAATACCCATGAGGTGTCGATAGTTTTCGATTTCACCCTATATCTCAAAAACCAAGAGGGCCATGATAATGTTGTTGACGGCATCTTTATTTTCACGAAAAAGTAGTTCACTGTCGCGAAAGCCTCAACTCTCTATCTCCTAAAATAACCGAGATACCCCGTAAAAGTACCCAAAATGGGACATCCTATACAGCCAGTCGAAGGGGTTAAATCGCAGGTACTTTGTGCCTTGCTCTCCGTTCTGGTTCCCTGGAGTATCTTAACCAGCCCACAGATGCTCCGGAAATCCTTAGAGGAAAACTGCACAGTCCTGGCCTCAAGGATTCTTGGAGCGTATGTGGAGGTTCGCCGGACTGTACAGGCCGCCGGATGTGGAATTGAAAAACCATTCGATCGCCTGAGCAGGCCGTCTTTTGATGCCATGCTTGCTAGAACTGAACCGAAGTGAAAGATTTCCTGAGCGTCTGTGAAGGAGGGTGTATTCAGGCCAAAGTGCAAGGGCCTTCAAGCCAGGACTTTGCAGTTTTTCCTCTGAGGATTTCCGGAGCGTCTGTGGGTCGCTTTAGAATGAACGTCATGACGATATATTTCATCTTTCATCATAACGTATGATACAAGATAATAATAGAATAATTCGCAAGTTCACATTCAGCAAATAGTGACGACTATGTCATCATAAGGAGAGCTATTTGGAACGTTTCGAAATGGTAGCTGTGAACTGATAAAAGGATACGTTACAACAAATTTAGTACATTTTTTATCATAAAAGCAGTCCAACCGACGCAAATTGAAACTATATATAGCCAATAACGGTAGTTTCGCAAAAAGGATCAGATGTATTCGGTTTCCTTTAACGAATATACAGGGGATAGACGAACAATTGTTAAAAATGGAGGTCCTAACATATCTCGAAGATGCGCCACTCCACACAACTCTAACCCAAAATCGCGTCTGGATGCATTTTTCCAAAAAACAGAAGTCGAAATTTTTTCTTATATAGGCCCCATGCCAAAAGGTAAAACGAACATTTTTGTTTTTTTTGCTTTTTACTTCCCACACCGACACCGACAGGTAAGGGGAGTATTGTGATCGCGAAAATGTTCGATTTTGAGATAATACGCTTTTTGGGCGTTTTATGATATCTACACATAACGAAAATCCGCGTCACTCATTTCCGTCAGTCTGTCTGTCTGTTCATATCTCTAAAACATCGTTTTTAGGCGTCTTAGGGGTTCCTATCATTTTCTACCTTTTTTTGGGTGGGGCTGACTTTGGGGTGGTCGGGGGTGGGGGAGGGTTGTAAACCTGAAAAGTTTATTATATTCATAATGGGCTGTCCATTGACCTATGAATAAAAAACTTAGCGGCATAATACACTTTTTTAGGTCCATCCGAACATTGCCATGCTTACAATAGAAACCAAGATACTTAGAATTTGTGATGTACACATACGAGTATTCTTTTAGATCGTTCTGTATTGCGTAATGCGAAAATTATTCAATTGATTTTAATGAAATTTTGACACAGTATTATTACGGCGGCAAGAATGGAAAACGCGTCAATTTTTGAAAAATCGTGTCAGTAGCGGCGCAGCAATAAAAAAAACTAAAAATATAAAAACAGCCCAAACTTCGTTTTTAGACGATTTGGAGGCTCCTGATCGTTTCGCATCGTCCAGTTGAAGCATGAAGAAAAAGACTATGACGTCCTAGTTCCTGAAGGGAACTCAAAAAACTATTTACGAGAGCTTTTGTGTTGTTTTTTTTGTGGACAGGTTGGCGACGATTTGGTTGCAAGGTCATTTCAAACTATAGCTTCATACAATGGGAAAATAATAAAATGGTATCATCATTATGTGTGGGAAGTACTGAATCAATCAACTTGACTTCATTTTTTTTAGGTACACCTGCCAGTCCGAGAGATCTGAAATTTTTTATTTTCGTCAAACGAGACTGAGACTCAAAACTGCAACTGGATTTGTGATCAGCACCTTGAAATTATCCGAAATGCGAGATTTCATCTCAATAGAAAGCCAAATAAAGATTTTCGATTTTCTTAGGTACACCCGTCAGCCCGTGAGATCTGAAATTTTTTATTTTCGTCAAACGGGACTGAGACTGACAACTGCAACTGGATTTGTAACCAATACCCCGAAATTATCCGAAATGCCAGGTTTCATCTCAATAGAAAGCCAAATAAAGATTTTCGATTTTTTTTTAGGTACACCCGCCAGCCAGTGAGATTTGACATTTTTTATTTTTGTCAAACGAGACTGAGACTGGATTTGTAATCAGCACCTTGAAGTTATCCGAAAATCAAGGTTTCATCTCAATAGAAAGCCAAATAAATATTTTCGATGTTTTTAGGTACACCCGCCAGCCCGAGAGATCTGAATTTTTTATTTTCGTCAAACAAGACTGAGACTCAAAACTGCGACTGGATTTGTAATCAGCACCTTGAAATTATCCGAAACGCAAGGTTTCATCTCAATAGAAAGCCAAATAAAGATTTTCGATTTTTTTTTAGGTACACCCGCCAGCCAGTGAGATTTGACATTTTTTAGTTTCGTCAAACGAAACTGAGACTCAAAACTGTGACTGGATTTGTAATCAGCACCTTGAAGTTATCCGAAAATCGAGGTTTCATCTCAATAGAAAGTCACATAAATATTTTCGATGTTTTTAGGTACACCCGCCAGCCCGAGAGATCTGAATTTTTTATTTTCGTCAAACGAGACTGAGACTCAAAACTGCGACTGTATTTGTAATCAGCACCTTGAAATTAACCGAAATGCGAGGTTTTATATCAATAGAAAGCCAAATAAAGATTTTCGATTTTTTTAGGTATACACCCGCCAACCCGAGAGATCTGAAATTTTTTATTTTCATCAAACGAGACTGAGACTTAAAACTGTGACTGGATTTGTAATCAGCACCTTGAAATTATCCGAAAAGCGAGGTTTCATATCAATAGAAAGCCAAATAAAGATTTTCGATTTTTTTAGGTACACCCGCCCGTCCGAGAGATCTGAATTTTTTTATTTTCGTCAAACGAGGCTGAAACTTAAAACTGCAACTGGATTTGTAATCAGCACCTTGAAGTTATCCGAAATGCGAGGTTTCATCTCAATAGAAAGCCAAATAAATATTTTCGATGTTTTTAGGTACACCCGCCAGCCCGAGAGATCTGAATTTTTTATTTTCGTCAAACGAGACTGAGATTCAAAACTGCGACTGGATTTGTAATCAGCACCTTGAAATTATCCGAAACGCAAGGTTTCATCTCAATAGAAAGCCAAATAAAGATTTTCGATTTTTTTTTAGGTACACCCCCGCCAGCCCGCGAGATCTGAAATTTTTTATTTTCGTCAAACGAGACTGAGACTCAAAACTGCAACTGGATTTGTGATCAGCACCTTGGAATTATCCGAAATGCGAGATTTCATCTTAATAGAAAGCCAAATAAAGATTTTCGATTTTTTTAGGTACACCAGTCAGCCCGTGAGATCTGAAATTTTTTATTTTCGTCAAACGGGACTGAGACTGACAACTGCAACTGGATTTGTAATCAGTACCCCGAAATTATCCGAAATGCAAGGTTTCATCTCAATAGAAAGCCAAATAAAGATTTTCGATTTTTTTAGTTTCACCCGCCAGCCAGTGAGATTTGAAATTTTTTATTTTCGTCAAACGAGACTAAGACTCAAAACTGTGACTGGATTTGTAATCAGCACCTTGAAATTATCCGAAATGCGAGGTTTCATCTCAATAGAAAGCCAAATAAAGATTTTCGATTTTCTTAGGTACACCCGTCAGCCCGTGAGATCTGAAATTTTTTATTTTCGTCAAACGGGACTGAGACTGACAACTGCAACTGGATTTGTACCCAGTACCCCGAAATTATCCGAAATGCGAGGTTTCATCTCAATAGAAAGCCAAATAAAGATTTTCGATTTTTTTAGGTACACCCGTCAGCCCGTGAGATCTGAAATTTTTTATTTTCGCCAAACGAGACTGAGACTCAAAACTGCACCTGGATTTGTGATCAGCACCTTGAAATTATTCGAAATGCGAGGTTTCATCTCAATAGAAAGCCAAATAAAGATTTTTTATTTTTTTAGGTACACCCGCCAGCCCGAGAGATCTGAAATTTTCTATTTTCGTCAAACGAGACTGAGACCCAAAACCGCGACTGGATTTGTAATCAGCACCTTGAAATTATCCGAAACGCGAGGTTTCATCTCAATAGAAAGCCAAATAAAGATTTTCGATTTTTTTTAGGTACACCCGCCAGCCCGCGAGATCTGAAATTTTTTATTTTCGTCAAACGAGACTGAGACTCAAAACTGCAACTGGATTTGTGATCAGCACCTTGAAATTATCCGAAATGCGAGATTTCATCTCAATAGAAAGCCAAATAAAGATTTTCGATTTTCTTAGGTACACCCGTCAGCCCGTGAGATCTGAAATTTTTTATTTTCGTCAAACGGGACTGAGACTGACAACTGCAACTGGATTTGTAACCAGTACCCCGAAATTATCCGAAATGCGAGGTTTCATCTCAATAGAAAGCCAAATAAAGATTTTCGATTTTTTTTTAGGTACACCCGCCAGCCAGTGAGATTTGACATTTTTTATTTTCGTCAAACGAGACTGAGACTGGATTTGTAATCAGCACCTTGAAGTTATCCGAAAATCGAGGTTTCATCTCAATAGAAAGCCAAATAAATATTTTCGATGTTTTTAGGTACACCCGCCAGCCCGAGAGATCTGAATTTTTTATTTTCGTCAAACAAGACTGAGACTCAAAACTGCGACTGGATTTGTAATCAGCACCTTGAAAGTATCCGAAACGCAAGGTTTCATCTCAATAGAAAGCCAAATAAAGATTTTCGATTTTTTTTTAGGTACACCCGCCAGCCAGTGAGATTTGACATTTTTTAGTTTCGTCAAACGAAACTGAGACTCAAAACTGTGACTGGATTTGTAATCAGCACCTTGAAGTTATCCGAAAATCGAGGTTTCATTTCAATAGAAAGTCACATAAATATTTTCGATGTTTTTAGGTACACCCGCCAGCCCGAGAGATCTGAATTTTTTATTTTCGTCAAACGAGACTGAGACTCAAAACTGCGACTGTATTTGTAATCAGCACCTTGAAATTAACCGAAATGCGAGGTTTTATATCAATAGAAAGCCAAATAAAGATTTTCGATTTTTTTAGGTATACACCCGCCAACCCGAGAGATCTGAAATTTTTTATTTTCATCAAACGAGACTGAGACTTAAAACTGTGACTGGATTTGTAATCAGCACCTTGAAATTATCCGAAAAGCGAGGTTTCATATCAATAGAAAGCCAAATAAAGATTTTCGATTTTTTTAGGTACACCCGCCCGTCCGAGAGATCTGAAATTTTTTATTTTCGTCAAACGAGACTGAGACTCAAAACTGCAACTGGATTTGTGATCAGCACCTTGGAATTATCCGAAATGCGAGATTTCATCTTAATAGAAAGCCAAATAAAGATTTTCGATTTTTTTAGGTACACCAGTCAGCCCGTGAGATCTGAAATTTTTTATTTTCGTCAAACGGGACTGAGACTGACAACTGCAACTGGATTTGTAATCAGTACCCCGAAATTATCCGAAATGCAAGGTTTCATCTCAATAGAAAGCCAAATAAAGATTTTCGATTTTTTTTAGTTTCACCCGCCAGCCCGTGAGATCTGAAATTTTTTATTTTCGCCAAACGAGACTGAGACTCAAAACTGCACCTGGATTTGTGATCAGCACCTTGAAATTATTCGAAATGCGAGGTTTCATCTCAATAGAAAGCCAAATAAAGATTTTTTATTTTTTTAGGTACACCCGCCAGCCCGAGAGATCTGAAATTTTCTATTTTCGTCAAACGAGACTGAGACCCAAAACCGCGACTGGATTTGTAATCAGCACCTTGAAATTATCCGAAACGCGAGGTTTCATCTCAATAGAAAGCCAAATAAAGATTTTCGATTTTTTTTAGGTACACCCGCCAGCCCGCGAGATCTGAAATTTTTTATTTTCGTCAAACGAGACTGAGACTCAAAACTGCAACTGGATTTGTAATCAGCACCTTGAAATTATCCGAAATGCGAGATTTCATCTCAATAGAAAGCCAAATAAAGATTTTCGATTTTCTTAGGTACACCCGTCAGCCCGTGAGATCTGAAATTTTTTATTTTCGTCAAACGGGACTGAGACTGACAACTGCAACTGGATTTGTAACCAGTACCCCGAAATTATCCGAAATGCGAGGTTTCATCTCAATAGAAAGCCAAATAAAGATTTTCGATTTTTTTTTAGGTACACCCGCCAGCCAGTGAGATTTGACATTTTTTATTTTCGTCAAACGAGACTGAGACTGGATTTGTAATCAGCACCTTGAAGTTATCCGAAAATCGAGGTTTCATCTCAATAGAAAGCCAAATAAATATTTTCGATGTTTTTAGGTACACCCGCCAGCCCGAGAGATCTGAATTTTTTATTTTCGTCAAACAAGACTGAGACTCAAAACTGCGACTGGATTTGTAATCAGCACCTTGAAAGTATCCGAAACGCAAGGTTTCATCTCAATAGAAAGCCAAATAAAGATTTTCGATTTTTTTTTAGGTACACCCGCCAGCCAGTGAGATTTGACATTTTTTAGTTTCGTCAAACGAAACTGAGACTCAAAACTGTGACTGGATTTGTAATCAGCACCTTGAAGTTATCCGAAGATCGAGGTTTCATCTCAATAGAAAGTCACATAAATATTTTCGATGTTTTTAGGTACACCCGCCAGCCCGAGAGATCTGAATTTTTTATTTTCGTCAAACGAGACTGAGACTCAAAACTGCGACTGTATTTGTAATCAGCACCTTGAAATTAACCGAAATGCGAGGTTTTATATCAATAGAAAGCCAAATAAAGATTTTCGATTTTTTTAGTTTCACCCGCCAGCCAGTGAGATTTGAAATTTTTTATTTTCGTCAAACGAGACTAAGACTCAAAACTGTGACTGGATTTGTAATCAGCACCTTGAAATTATCCGAAAAGCGAGGTTTCATATCAATAGAAAGCCAAATAAAGATTTTCGATTTTTTTAGGTACACCCGCCCGTCCGAGAGATCTGAAATTTTTTATTTTCGTCAAACGAGACTGAGACTCAAAACTGCAACTGGATTTGTGATCAGCACCTTGGAATTATCCGAAATGCGAGATTTCATCTTAATAGAAAGCCAAATAAAGATTTTCGATTTTTTTAGGTACACCAGTCAGCCCGTGAGATCTGAAATTTTTTATTTTCGTCAAACGGGACTGAGACTGACAACTGCAACTGGATTTGTAATCAGTACCCCGAAATTATCCGAAATGCAAGGTTTCATCTCAATAGAAAGCCAAATAAAGATTTTCGATTTTTTTTAGTTTCACCCGCCAGCCAGTGAGATTTGAAATTTTTTATTTTCGTCAAACGAGACTAAGACTCAAAACTGTGACTGGATTTGTAATCAGCACCTTGAAATTATCCGAAATGCGAGGTTTCATCTCAATAGAAAGCCAAATAAAGATTTTCGATTTTCTTAGGTACACCCGTCAGCCCGTGAGATCTGAAATTTTTTATTTTCGTCAAACGGGACTGAGACTGACAACTGCAACTGGATTTGTACCCAGTACCCCGAAATTATCCGAAATGCGAGGTTTCATCTCAATAGAAAGCCAAATAAAGATTTTCGATTTTTTTAGTTACACCCGCCAGCCAGTGAGATTTGACATTTTTTATTTTCGTCAAACGAAACTGAGGCTCAAAACTGTGACTGGATTTGTAATCAGCACCTTGAAGTTATCCGAAAATCGAGGTTTCATCTCAATAGAAAGTCACATAAATATTTTCGATGTTTTTAGGTACACCCGCCAGCCCGAGAGATCTGAATTTTTTATTTTCGTCAAACGAGACTGAGACTCAAAACTGCGACTGTATTTGTAATCAGCACCTTGAAATTAACCGAAATGCGAGGTTTTATATCAATAGAAAGCCAAATAAAGATTTTCGATTTTTTTAGGTATACACCCGCCAACCCGAGAGATCTGAAATTTTTTATTTTCATCAAACGAGACTGAGACTTAAAACTGTGACTGGATTTGTAATCAGCACCTTGAAATTATCCGAAAAGCGAGGTTTCATATCAATAGAAAGCCAAATAAAGATTTTCGATTTTTTTAGGTACACCCGCCCGTCCGAGAGATCTGAAATTTTTTATTTTCGTCAAACGAGACTGAGACTCAAAACTGCAACTGGATTTGTGATCAGCACCTTGGAATTATCCGAAATGCGAGATTTCATCTTAATAGAAAGCCAAATAAAGATTTTCGATTTTTTTAGGTACACCAGTCAGCCCGTGAGATCTGAAATTTTTTATTTTCGTCAAACGGGACTGAGACTGACAACTGCAACTGGATTTGTAATCAGTACCCCGAAATTATCCGAAATGCAAGGTTTCATCTCAATAGAAAGCCAAATAAAGATTTTCGATTTTTTTTAGTTTCACCCGCCAGCCAGTGAGATTTGAAATTTTTTATTTTCGTCAAACGAGACTAAGACTCAAAACTGTGACTGGATTTGTAATCAGCACCTTGAAATTATCCGAAATGCGAGGTTTCATCTCAATAGAAAGCCAAATAAAGATTTTCGATTTTCTTAGGTACACCCGCCCGTCCGAGAGATCTGAAATTTTTTATTTTCGTCAAACGAGACTGAGACTCAAAACTGCAACTGGATTTGTGATCAGCACCTTGGAATTATCCGAAATGCGAGATTTCATCTTAATAGAAAGCCAAATAAAGATTTTCGATTTTTTTAGGTACACCAGTCAGCCCGTGAGATCTGAAATTTTTTATTTTCGTCAAACGGGACTGAGACTGACAACTGCAACTGGATTTGTAATCAGTACCCCGAAATTATCCGAAATGCAAGGTTTCATCTCAATAGAAAGCCAAATAAAGATTTTCGATTTTTTTTAGTTTCACCCGCCAGCCAGTGAGATTTGAAATTTTTTATTTTCGTCAAACGAGACTAAGACTCAAAACTGTGACTGGATTTGTAATCAGCACCTTGAAATTATCCGAAATGCGAGGTTTCATCTCAATAGAAAGCCAAATAAAGATTTTCGATTTTCTTAGGTACACCCGTCAGCCCGTGAGATCTGAAATTTTTTATTTTCGTCAAACGGGACTGAGACTGACAACTGCAACTGGATTTGTACCCAGTACCCCGAAATTATCCGAAATGCGAGGTTTCATCTCAATAGAAAGCCAAATAAAGATTTTCGATTTTTTTAGTTACACCCGCCAGCCAGTGAGATTTGACATTTTTTATTTTCGTCAAACGAAACTGAGGCTCAAAACTGTGACTGGATTTGTAATCAGCACCTTGAAGTTATCCGAAAATCGAGGTTTCATCTCAATAGAAAGTCACATAAATATTTTCGATGTTTTTAGGTACACCCGCCAGCCCGAGAGATCTGAATTTTTTATTTTCGTCAAACGAGACTGAGACTCCAAACTGCGACTGTATTTGTAATCAGCACCTTGAAATTAACCGAAATGCGAGGTTTCATCTCAATAGAAAGCCAAATAAAGATTTTCGTTTTTTTTAGGTACACCCGCCAGCCCGAGAGATCTGAAATTTTTTATTTTCGTCAAACGAGACTGAGACTAAAACTGCGACTGTATTTGTAATCAGCACCTTGAAATTAACCGAAATGCGAGGTTTCATATCAATAGAAAGCCAAATAAAGATTTTCGATTTTTTTAGGTATACGCCCGCCAGCCCGAGAGATCTGAAATTTTTTATTTTCATCAAACGAGACTGAGACTTAAAACTGTGACTGGATTTGTAATGAGCACCTTGAAATTATTCGAAAAGCGAGGTTTCATATCAATAGAAAGCCAAATAAAGATTTTCGATTTTTTTTAGGTACACCCGCCCGCCCGAGAGATCTGAAATTTTTTATTTTCGTCAAACGAGACTGAAACTTAAAACTGCAACTGGATTTGTAATCAGCACCTTGAAGTTATCCGAAATGCGAGGTTTCATCTCAATAGAAAGCCAAATAAAGATTTTCGATTTTTTTAGGTACACACGCCAGCCCGAGAGATCTGAAATTTTTTATTTTCGTCAACGAGACTGAGACTCAAAACTGCAACTGGATTTGTGATCAGCACCTTGAAATTATCCGAAATGCGAGATTTCATCTCAATAGAAAGCCAAATAAAGATTTTCGATTTTTTTAGGTACACCCGCCAGCCCGAGAGAACTGAAATTTTTTATTTTCGTCAACGAGACTGAAACTCAAACCTGCAACTGGATTTGTAATCAGCACCTTAAAGTTATCCGAAATGCGAGATTTCATCTCAATAGAAGGCCAAATAAAGATTTTCGATTTTTTTTAGGTACACCCGCCAGCCCGAGAGATCTGAAATTTTTTATGTTCGTCAAACGAGTCGACCTCGACCTACATACACTCGCAAAGTTAATTTTCGGAAAAGTGGTATTGTTAGGTCACAAGAGTCCGAGGCGTTGAGCTTGATTCACCCTGTATGTTACTGAGAAAAATCACTCCTTTTTGGACAAGTTTTAATACCTGAAGATGACGCCTAATAGAAGCGTCGAAACGTCGTAAAATTTTATATTTTGGAAATATAATAAGTGACCGTATCCCAAGATTGTTTTACTAAAAATTTCTGGACAAGTCCCAACTAAGGAAACACCCTGTATTATTTCATGGTACAGTTCAATAAACAATAATTTACGCTCGGCAAATTTTCGATTGATGATACCATAGAATCTGTATTTTCAACACTATGTAATATTTTTTACATTACATTACATACGTGAAATGTACACAACAAGAATATCAGACCACAAAATGAAGCTCCGAAGCGCTGATAACAATTTATTATTTTACAATAAAATCGATTGCTTAATCAGTAAAAAGTCATACGAGACACGCTCCTAGCTGATGATCACAGACATGCAATCACTATCAATGAAAACAAGCTGTATCGAGAGAACCAGCCTTACGAAACACGGTTTATAATTACTCAAATTTTAATATCAAAGTGATCTCAAAGTCGTACGTTGGCAACAGATCATAACACTCTTTGACATAACACTATACTATTTATATTCTTGTGACCGATGATAAACAAACATAATATGTGGTTTTTAGGCTTTTAGGCCGGCATCCTGGGGCGTTAAGACCTCAGAGTAGAGGTAGTAAACAACTAATTCTAATAGGCCGACATCTTTACTTACGTTGTCATATTGACCACCAGATACGGCAATCATAATCATTTACTATCGTCTTAATTGTATAGTATCCAGAAATATTCCATTATACGTTAAAAAAGACTGTATTTTGATGGTTCAGGAATGATTACAGCAAAATCAATAGATACGTTGACCTCTACTGCGTTACTGCATATTTCTTCATCATAAACGCAAATTCTGACATACATTTTGAGGAGGTGGCAACGCCGATATAATTTTCATGCCAATTATTTACGGTAGAACCTCGACTGTCAAACGTTTGTTTTGTTTGTGCTTCTTTTATGCTTAGTCAGAAAAATCGAATTCGCTATTTGTTGGTAACCGTAGTGAAGCTATACGTACTTGCTGTGCTATATTCAAGTGTAGTTTAACAGTTTTCTGAGACGGTGATCAAAAAGTGCAGTGTTTGTAACATGGGTTGCATTGGAACACAGCTGATCAACGTTTGGAGGCTGAAATGTCAAAAATCTGTTATTTACTTAAGATGATGGCTTTCAGCACGCCATGCTGAAGTGGTTTGTTTACTACCTCTATGTTCAGTTGTTACTTGAGGTTGAGACTTGAAGTTTCGCCACCACGAGTGCATGGCATCTTCGAAGGCTATTTCCCCTTCCGCGACTTTGGAAATACTGACGGCTGGTGGATTTGCGGATATACCTGTTAATGGTTCCACGGCCCAGCTAGATGGCGCTGGTAACCCCAGGTTCTTAAGACTTTCTGTATTTCTTTCCTATTGAAATTGTTGTGATGTTTTTGCGTTTCGGTGGCTTCTCTGTGGCGTCTGGCATAGAATAAAGACGTTGCTGCAAGAACCTGAGTTTCGTCAAACTTGATTCTGTGGCCTCTTTCCTTAATCGCATGTTCGGCTACCGACTGATTTGTCTGTATAACCTAGTCGACAGACAGCTACCGTTATGTTCCGCAATCCTTGTGTTTATCGATCACTTAGTTGTTCCTACGTATATACCCAGAACATTTGCATGGTATGCGGTAAACCTCCAATGTTCTGAGTGGGTCTCTTTTATCCTTCACCGTTCTCAAATACTCCTGTATCTTTCGTGTGGGCTTGTAGATGGTCTTGACGTTTTCCTTTCATAACATTTTTTCTATTCTGTCTGTTATTCCAGGCGCATGGGGAGAGAAGCTTTTGCTATCGGTTCAGGTTGTTGTTTTGGCCTATTCTTACTCACTGTTCTTGTTATTTCCTTTTCTGTAAAACCCTTTGCCTTAAGAGCGTTCTTTAGGTGTTCCAGTTCGGTGTCGAGTTCCTCTGGTTCGCCCGTTCTGTCAAAGTTCTAATAATTCCGTACTTCTGAGATGGGTGGTGGTTTGATTCTTTATATAGTTGATTTTCTATATAACTTGTGTCCCAACGTGGCTCCTTTTCTTGTTAGAAAAACATCAAGGGAAGCTAGTTTTTGATTTTCCTCCACCTCAATTGTGAACTGGATGTTTTTATGTACGCTTTTCAGGTATGTTAGAAAATTTTCTAGCTTGTCTCTTCCATGATTCCAAATGACGAACGTATCGTCCACATATCTGAGCCATATCTTGGGCGTGTATTGAGCGCTTGTCAAAGCTGTCCGATCAATTTTCTCCATTACAAAGTTCGCTACTACTGGGCTTAGAGGGCTTCCCATGGCTACACTACACCTTCAAGTTGTCCGTACATGGTGTGTTATTTTAACTTAACTTTTATGTCAGATGTTCTTTAAAAACGCTTTTTTTTAGTTTTTATCTGTATTTATTAATACTCTGTAATAAAGATGAAAAACTGTTTTTGATAGTACTGTAACATACTGGAGGATATTATGGTATTCGTGTATTGTGCATTGGTTGTCATGCATGATGTAAAGTCAAAGTGTTAGGTTAGATCTTTGACGTGTAAACGTCATCGAATCGTCTAGAGTTTTCGGCAATGACGGATGGGCGTTCTAGAACGTCATCTGGATGTCTCGAATTCTCTAGATGGTTCGATGAAGTGTATATTATAAGGTGCCATGAGTAGCGTGACAGTAGTTTAGTTGAGTTGAGTTGTAGCTGAGATAAATTTAAGAGATATTGTATTGAGTTGTGAAGTAAAACGGTGAAAGTTACGTCTAGTTTGATTCCTTGGTGTGAAGAAAAAGAGGCCGTCGTGACAGTATTAATAGAATAATCATTACCATTACTGCATAAACCATAATTAAAACTGTCGACTTTCCTGATTAAATTTTTCAAGAATACCAACTCGCCTACAGTTGATGTCAAGCATTTTAAGCTCTCTTCGGTGCGTTTTTCTGCTGCAGCGTTCTTATCGCTTTTTGAGATTACAAAATACATAAAATATCAGTATAACGGAAATAAAAATACATTCAAATTTAACTTACACTCTAATTTGCTATATTTGGCAAAGACTGATTCAATCATACATCCTTTTATTACTGAATTAATCTTTATTATGTATTATCATCGTACTGTTGTTTATAAACGGATAAAAAGTTATAATTATTGTTAGCGCACTGACGTAAATTGTATTATTTTCAGTTCATGTTTTGTAATATCGTACGTTATTTATCACGTTTTGCGGCAATATGAAAATTGATATTTGGAAATTTTAAATATACAAAAGTATAAGTGTATGCAAAATTTTAATGGTAGACACTGAGAGAGATTAAATTTACTACGTCCGGAAATAAGCAGATGTCGGCTGTAATAACATATTTAGGGTAAGTTTAGTATGCTTCCGAGGAACAGGATCACAAACGTACATACGCTATTTTCAGTAACTGCATTCCAAAATAAAGTTATTAATATATTCACGAAAAATTTGTTTACGCATAAACCATACTATTTCCGTCGGCTTATCTATCTATATGTATATTATAATCATCGTCATCATAGTCACAATGTCATAATAGACATGTTGTGAACTCGTAAAATGTATTGAGTCGGAGCTAAAGTATGGCCGACACGAATATTATCAATAGTTTTGAAAACTGTAGCTGGCCATCATTCACGATTTACTGTCGGTTCAGTGACGCTCTTGATACTCATACTCAGCAAATGTTTCGTCGTATTCACCCAGCGTGTAGAAGAATGGCCATGGCACCGCCCACTCGGGGCATGGCCCTGAACTACAAGTTTCTCCATATTATCGCTTCTGTGTATATGTCCGAAGAATGTAAGCATTCTCGTCAACACAATGGAGGATAGTCTCTTTGGATTACCGAGTTCATCCAGTATGGAAATGTTAGTCCGAAGGGCGGTATAAGGGACTCTCAGCATTCTCCTCCACGTCCACATTTCAAAAGCATCTATGCCTTTTTAACAGTCCAAGTTTCCGAGGCCAAAAATATGGAGAACACTAGAGACTGAACCAGTGACATTTTGGTAGCTGTAGTGATGTTACGGTCACACCATATTTTAGTAAGTCTTTTCATGGCTACACGTGCCTGTTGAATGCGCCGTCGAATCTCATTTTAACAGCTACCCGAATTGTCGATCAAAGAACCGAGGTACACAAAACTTTGAACTACTTCACAACGGCCTACTGACTTTATTGCTCGATGATTATCATGCTCTCTATCTACGATCATAATTTTGGTCTTGTTGTAGTTAATACCAACACCATACGCAGCACTGTGTTATTCTAAGATGTTTTATAGAGCTACTAGTTCTTCCTGGGAAGCAGTATTATAATCATAGATATCTTGGACAATCTCAATCTAACTGATATTTTTATGCCAGCTGACCCAGCAAGGACTAAGAAATTTGATTTTTTGGCCGCGCATTTGCCTTGGAACTACCCACGTGTTTTTGGGGTACATAATTTTGCCCAAAAGTTTAAACTATTTGAAAACCTTTTGAATTAAAAAGGTCGATGGAGTTGGCCGTTACTTGATGGAGATCCATACTAATACAAAAAGGTATTTCCGATGAATGATCACCACTTTTATTTAAAAAACTTGCGACAATTGTTTCGACACGCAGTGTCTTTACACAGAAAAAAATACTGTTGCGTTTCCAATTAATTATTAGTATTTGGATGTTTTTCCATCACTTTAAATATATTTACAGTTGTTTCAAATCCATGTCATTGAAAGAATTCAATCCTTATATTCGAAGTAATCACAGGTACGCCAATAAATTCAAAATAATTTTATATTCGTTATAACGATATGTATAATCCTTATAATACCAGTATTGACATTGACATATAATGCAATCAAAACATCCTTTTGTTTTCGAAATTTACCTTATGTTTCATTTAAGCAAAGCGTACAATCTATTCAATGTACAAAAGTTATTACTGCAACAGCAGTTCGTGAAAATTCATCTGATAAAAATTAATTTTGTTTCAATGGCCCTCAAGGGCGTACCCAGGTAGGGGCAGGGGGGGGCAGCTGCCCCCCCCTAGAAGATTAAATAAATGTAATTTTTTTTGGCAAATAAAAATTAAAAACGTGTTACCTACTCTGCGCAAAATGAAGTGTTGGAAACAAAATATCTTTTCAGCCAGATTTGTTCTTTATTTTCTATAGTTAAATATTCTACAACATTCGATATAGAGTCTGTATAGTGAGTCGTGTCGGTCGTGTCACAACGTATTTATTAGAATATTTTATATGGCGACCTTCAGCCGCCGTCAAACGAAACGCAAAATGTTTTGATCAAGTTTTGATACACTTTATTTATTTCTTTATTTCGTTTTTATTATTTGTTAGTTATCACTAACAAATGAAAGTGTCAGTAATGATTTATAGTCGATAATTTAATTTCTAGAATCTGATTTTGATTACGAGACAGAATAAATAAAAATTAAGTACGGTTTTGATGCAAGTTTGGTTTTATTATATAATTTTTGTTTTCAATGCTATGCTAAAATAAAATAATATTCAATATGTTGCATATTATTTTAAGTAGTATATATCTGTACAGATTTAGTTTAAGATTCTTAGTGTTCATAAAATAAAATAGTGTAAGTATCAAACTCAAATTTCATAGCATATTCTATTCAGTGCTTACAACTAAATTATTTTTAAATTTGCCGCGGTTATTTCTGTGCCGCGACTCACTAGACAGACTCTAGTATACTGTTAGCGATGCAATATAATTTAAATCTCCCACAAAACCGTGGTATCTCGTAGTTTCCGCTTCCGACGAGACAATCAGAGCCATATAGGATTAAAGCTGAATATAATTGGAAGAAAATAACATCTAACGCCATCTAGTTTCGGACGGCAGTACTTTTTCCAGTAAAAAGAAATAGGCTCAATGTATACTGTATACGGTCAATAGAGACATCTAGTATTGAATAGCAATACCACGAAGAATATTCTAGCATGGACTATTCCGGAAAGAAAAGACAGTGATAGCATGTATTATAAGACAAGGATGGAAATAGAGTCGAGCTCGAGTATTTTCTACATATTTCGGGAGCGAGAATATTTTCAATATATAAGCGGAACGTAAGGCAGAGCACGTGAATTTAGTTCGAATACAATTCAGTTCGGAGTGGAATACGAGCGAATATTTCATACGCCATAGATAGTGTCTTATAGTTTCGTTGCGGAGACACGAGATTTACGTTTACTGCGCAACAACTGGAAATATTACTCCGTCAAATGGATATCAGGAAATTCTTTGAAAGAGGTGAGTCAAAACAAAACACTTAAGTACATACTTAATATGATTATTTGATTTGTTTAAGGGGGGCTATGACTCTCTTGTAAGTGTATATCTTAGGCATTACTTACAATATTTAAATTTATTAATTACAACACGTGGTTTTGTTATAATAGCTAAAATAACATTTGTGAATATTTTGTGATAAAAAAGTTAAAAAAAAACATAAAAGAAAGATCCTTGCAATATTTTGGATTTATTAATAAGATCATACCGACAACAAAATCCCTTTTCTCTAACGTCACAACAAGTGTATTATTTCAAATTACTTACCTAGTTTTGATTATTTGGCGTTCAAACCATATGCAAGAGAATGTGAAACTTGATCTTTGATTTTCGTCCTATGCAACCCGCCTAAACACTGTAAGGGTAATTCTAATCCATTTTTTAGGGAGGCCACGCGAAAAAAGAAAAAAAGGTCGGGAAAGTAGCAGTGGAAGCGATGAAAATGACAACCATGATAAAACCACTCATGTAATGCCAATATCATTGCATGCTAACATTGGACAAGCGTCAAATTCTTCAGTAGAACCTCTTAATATATCTGTTGCCGACTATTCTTCTCCATCGACATCCCAACAAACTTATGACGTCAACGTCGATCCTGAAATTATAGTGGACGATGGCTGTCATGAAAATGATCTGGGTCGTTATGTTGGATTGGCTACCCAGCTATCGACGGAAAAGAAGAGGGAGTTGTTACAAAATCCTTGGATCCCGCCCAGAAATTACGATTTTGAAAGTGATGCAAGCCATTTAAAAAGAAAATTTAATCATGCTTGGTTGGATCAATATTCACCATGGCTAGTATATTCCAAGCGACTAAAAGGTGCTCTTTGTAAGTATTGTGTTTTGTTTCCTCCGCCCATTAGCACTGTGAGAGGAATTTTGGGATCGTTTATGGTCAGGCCATATTTAAAGTTCAAAAATATGCATGAAGACTGCCGAAAGCATGCAACGACCAACCTTCACCAAACGGCGACAAATGCTGCAAAAAATTTTCTTGAAAATGTTCCTGTAGACATCCAACTGCAAAGTGGACACCAAAAAGCAATCGATGAAAACAGACAAATATTGTCATCAATTATTTCTTGTATAGTATTTTGCGGTACACATGATATGCCTCTTAGGGGCAAACAAGCAGATGAGGGTGTTTTATTAGATTTATTGAAGTTGAGAATCGATTCAGGGGACAACAAATTAAAGAGTCTCTTTGAAAAGTGCCGTCGAAATGCAATTTATACTTCGCCAAGAATACAAAACGAACTAATAAATTTATGTGGCGAAGTTATTCAGGAGAATGTAATTAGTGAGGTTCGGAAGACCATGGCTTACTCAATCTTAGCTGATGAAACAGCAGACGTATCTGGGAAAGAACAGCTGTCAATAGGCGTGCGGTTCTACGACGAAAGCAAAAGTAAAATCAGAGAAGAATTTGTAGGGTTCGTTGAACTAAAAGCACAAAATGCTTCCGCAATCGCCGAAGCAATTGACAATTTCTTAATTAGTTCTAACCTCTCCAAAGAAGATTGCGTAGGGTTTGGATTCGATGGCTGTTCTACAATGGCAGGAAAAGAGGGTGGCGTACAAGCCATTTTGAGAAAAAAATATCCTCGTGCTTTATATTTTCATTGCTCAAGTCACAAACTCAACCTTGTTGTGAATGATGCGAACGCAGTGCCAGAAATTAGAAATACTGTCGCCACTGTAAAGGATGTTATAACGTTTTTCAGAGAATCGACTACACGTCGAAACTACGCTCCAAACCTATCACGATTATGTGAGACGAGATGGTCCGAAAAATATAAATCAATCAGAAAGTTTTCTCAACATTTTTCAGAGCTCGTGAAATCTCTAGAAACGTTATCTGTAGAGGGAAATTATGCCACCAGAAAATCTGCATATCAGTTGCATTCAGCCGTTACAAAACCAGTGTTTATTGTTTCTCTACAAACAATAGCCAAATATTCAGCAGTTATAGAACCAGTAGTTAACGCACTGCAAGCTAAATCGATCGACATGATCTCGGTAGGAAAACACATTAAAAATATCAAGGACATTCTCAGAAATGACCGCGAGTTTCCTGATAGAATAAGTAATGAAATACTTCAAAAAGCACGAGCTGTTGCAATGGATTTGAACATAGAAATTTCGGTTCCACGTCTTGCTCATAAGCAAACACATAGAAGTAATCCGCCATCAGACAATGATAACGAATATTGGCGGCGTTCCCTGATAATACCATACATTGATTCACTCATTTCATCATTGAATATTCGATTCTCCCAAGAAAATACTCCGGCGTTTGCTTTAAGCAGGCTACATCCCTTGTATATGACAAAAACCAGCATTGCAGACCTACACAAAAACGCAGAATCATTCCAAGAATTTTATAACCTGGATATCACCGGGGAACTGAACCTTTGGCATAATTTATGGGTGACGAAGGCTTTATCAGATGATCAATTAAAGGACATAGAAGTAGTTGATCTGTTCAAAGAAGCGAACATTTTTTACCCTGCTGTCAGAAAGGCATTAATTATTTTAAGCACTATCCCATGCACCACGGCGACCGTAGAACGGTCCTTCAGTACGCTGCGAAGAGTTAAAACGTGGCTAAGAAGCACCATGGGTGAAGAAAGGCTTACGGGTTTATGTCTGATGAGCGTACATCGCAATTATTTAAAAGACAACAGTGAGTTTATTGAAAAGATTGTCATAGACAAATTTTCGGCAAATCCGAGAAGATTACTGTTAAATTAAAATAAACATATATAATATTATATATTATACATAATGTATAGTATAATTATTATGTACTTATAATATTTGTTTTGTGTCATCATAAAAGTTAATGAATAAAAGTCAATTTTCGAAACAGGTATAAGCACTAAGCAGCCCCCTGCCCCCCCCCTAACTGAAATCCTGGGTACGCCCTTGATGGCCCTTGTCGTTCGCTGAACTATAATCAGTATTCGGGGGGACTGATGTCCCGATTCAATGAACAATAAAGAATAGGGGGATGGTCTCAGTGATACTATCGCCGCGAACTAGTCAACATGGACGAAGTTGTTTCGTTGTGTTGTGTCATCTCGTGGTTTTGCGTATTGCATCAGCAATTGTGTAATTTAAATGTGTCCAGTTATATATTAAATGGAGGACCTACTGAGAAATTGGGACTTAGAAGAGCTAACACCCACATTTGAATGTAGGTATTAGATTAGTCAGACAGTTATATTTCAGGTATCAATGCAACAACTGGTGCAGGCTTATGTTTAATTCTTATATCATGCTCCTTATAACTTCACACAAAATCACACCATTAAACATCCGAACGAATCAATCAGCTGTCCTCGCAATAAAATTTGTTGGTCCAAGGAAAAGAAAGTAATTTAGAATCAATTACCAAACACAGATTCGATTCGACAGGCCGCGATTGAATCATTCATTGGATTCCAATGACATCTTGTAGTTGAATCGACAATACGATATAATTCGCTACCAACTAGACACTTCCCATTGGAGAAAAAGTCGCTGTACTTGAGGAATGCTGACTGTAACGTCCCATTGAATCCAAGCGTAAGTCTTTGACAAAACGACAGACTTTTCTGTGTGTATCAAACATATAAAGACACTGTGTGTCGAAACAATTGTCGCAAGTTTTTTAAATAAAAGTGGTGATCATTCATCCGAAATACCTTTTTGAATTAAAAAGATTGTTGACAACGAAATGTCTCCTGAGAGAATATTTACAGATGTGAGCTATAGTCACATATTTAGGATAAATACGGTTCCGAGAAACATGATCAGAAACGTGCGTGATAGTGGCAAGTATTCCATCACGTATTTGTACATATAAGATATTTTTTGGTAAATGGAACATATCGTATTTGAAAACAACGTTGTCGAAAAATTTGGTCTGTTTATTATAATCCTAGATATTATTGGAAGCTCTCACTATAAATGATGTAACATTACACACCAACGACTTAAAAATGGTATTTTTTGGGAGTTTGTTTATAATAATAAAAAAAGCATGCTCTACATTTAGGTCATCTCTGATAATCCTTAAAAACAATATTATAAAGATTTAAGTGTCCTCATTTAGTTGACTTGCAAAGTAATTTGAAATGCAGAAATCAATCAAAAATAAAGCCAAAATGTTCAGAGCAATGACGCGTAATTTTAGTGTCGAAAAAGAAACTAGCTTGGTATTTGAGTTCTAGAGGCAGGTTGTCATTGCACCATAACCTCAAAGTGGGAGGGATCTAAAATAGAGGGGGGGTGTTGCGGTAGCATTTTTGTACACCTACCAGCTAATGCTTCAAAAAATCGTCTTCCGAAATCTACGCCGGTTTTTCATATGAAAATAAGAAAACCGCGACGAAACCGGTCGGAACTTGATGGAAAATTCTTTGTTTTTTGTAGATAATACAAAAAATACTGTCATCCGTTTCTGCTGGGTTATTTATGAGAAATTTGAGCTCAAAGTTCGAATTTTCAAGTCATTTTCGTTATAAATCGTAAAAATATTGTTCATATTGTTTAAAACGGATGACGTTTTTTATACATCTCTTTGGGAGAGCCAACTATGACATGATGTATCAATATTATCCGTTTTTATTATGTTTAACCGCATTTTTTCAACTCTAAGGGGGTGACATTATTGAACGCCTTCCGTATAGTGGTTGAAATATGGGGTTATACATAGTTAAAACGGATGACATTAATACATGTCATAGTTAGACCTCCCAGAAACGTGTATAAAAAACGTCATCCATTTTAAACAATATTTTAACGATTTTTAACGAAAATAACGTGAAAAATCGAACTTTAAGCTCAAATTTCTCATAAACTACCCAACAGAAACGGATGACAGTATTTTATGTGTTGTATAAAAAAACAAAGAATTTTCCATCAAGTTCCGACCGGTTTCGTCGCGATTTTTTTATGTTCATTTGTGTACTAAAATTTTGATTCAGTTACTTAACGATTTTTTTTCACGTTTTAATATCTCCGGTCCCTCCCATTTTGAGGTTATGGTCAATGACAAAAAAGTTTCCGAACTGACTCGCTCAAACCAAGCGTCATCTGGTTTCTTTCTGGATACTAAAATTATAATTTATATAATTTAATTTATTGTACTGCTCTCCTAAACCCTACCTTTTTTTTGTATTCTCACTTTGTGGCCTTATCAGCCCCTAGAATCGCTTTCAGTTAGACTTATTCATGAGCAATCCACAGGTATTGAAAATTAAAAACCGTTCTTTCAAATTCAATTTTTTTTGATTAAAATGTTTCCTTGTCGTGGGATGTGAAACAATTCTGTCTGCTTACCTTCCAATCATCCAAACACTGGAAGGTGCAGCATATATCACACGTTACTGAGTTAAATTAAACACTAAACTGTCATTTTCGTTGTTACGAATAAATATGTCCACTAAAAAAGCACTAAACGGTACTACTGTCATCGACGTACTGAATAAATGGAACCTGCTGTGCGCTGATGTCTATCATTAGAAATAAAACAAGTTTACTGGCATTAATAAAATTTATATTCCAGATTTATTAATAATCAATTGAAACACAAGTTATTCGGAGTCGACAGACATAGACTAAAAGAAACGTAGTCGTGCTGATTCATGTCTGTACACAGTAATTGGAAATTGTGGGCATGCGCGCAATAAAGGGAAAGGTAGTGGAATATAAGAAAATAAAAAAAAATCAAGTCAAGTTGATTGACTCAGTACTTCCCACACATTACGCTGATACCAGTTTATTATTTTCCCATAGCATGAATCTATAGTCTGAGACCTTTGCAACCAAATCATCGCCAAACCCAAACCCCCTCCAAAGTTGTGTTATGCCGCTAGGTCTTTCCTCATAGGTCAACGGACAGCCTATTTATCAATACAACCAATTTTTCAGTTTTACAATCCCCCCCCCCAACCACCCCAATTTCACCTCCCTTCAAAAAATTGGAAAATGATCCGGATATTTTTAGTTTTATTGATTATTGCAGCTCCACCACTGACGCGATTTTTAAAAACCATACGTGCTTTCCATCCTCGCCAAGGTAATAATACTGTGTCGAAATTTCATTAAAATCAATTCGGTCATTTCCAGGTTACATAATACAGAACGATCTAAAGCAATACTCTTATGTATGTACATGTATTATGCTGCTAGTTCTTTCCTCACAGGTCAATGGACAGTCTATTACCAATGCAACAAATTTTTCAGTTCAGTTTTACAACCCCACATCCCCAACCACCCCAATTTCACCTAACTCAAAAAAAAAACTGAAAAATGATCCGGGACGCATAAAACACCAAAAAAACAGGTTGGATCTGTTTTTATACAGGGTGGGGCATAAAAACCAAGTGTTCTTGGTTTGAGTAGTACTCATATATTAGAAATGGGAGAAGCGTGCGGTTTATTACAGTCCATTCCTTGACTCAAACTATTTCACTTTCTTACTTGCCACTTGCCGTCATGGAGCGATAGACGTTAGAACAACGCGTGACATATGACGTGGCATCATTGGCCCTTATTTTTTGGAGAAAATGGGGTCACCGCTACAGTAACATCTGAACGTTACATTCATGTGGTGAATACCTTTTTCATACCTGAATTGCAAAGAAGATGTGTGGATATCAAAGATTTGTGGTTCCAGCAAGATGGGGCCACGGCACACACTGCCAGAGCATTCATGGCTGTTTTTCGTTACCTGTTTCCAACTCGTTCAATTTCGAGGTTTGGCGGCATTTCATGACCTCCTCGGTCTCCCGACTTATCAATTTGTGATTTTTTTCTTTGGGGGTAACTCAAGTCACGTGTTTAAATGGCCAAGCCCCGTACGTTAGATGCAGAGAAGGAAGCGATTCGCCATGGAATCTCTCAAAAACCAACAGCGACATGCAGGAAACAATGGAGTGCAATTTTCGTGAACGGCTGCACCATATGCCAGATGTAATTTTTGCACTTAGATATTTCAAAATGGTTTATTATTCTACTACCAATAATTTTTTTAGAGTAAAAACTAATAATTTTATGATTATTTCAAAAACACTTGATTCCTATGCCCCACCCTGTATTTTCAGTTTTTTTTATTATTGCAGCGCCACCACTGACACGATTTCTAACAACCATACGCGTTTCCCATCCTCACCACGGTAATAATCCTGTGTCGAAATTTCATTAGAATTCATTTAATAGTTTCCACGTTACAACATACAAAACGATCTAAAGCAAATAAATACTCGTATGTAATTGGAAATTGTGGGCATGTCCGTAATAAAGGGAAAGGCAGTGGAATACAAGATAATTGAAAAAATCAAAAGGTTTATTTGGGGCCTTTACTGTCTGTACAAATTTTGAGTATTTGCCATTGAATAGAGGATTTTAGGGCTTGTAAGATTTAATTGCGGGTGTACACATTGATGCTGGATCTCTCTATGCGGAAACTTTTTTCTTGAGGTGGATGCACTATAGTGTTAGCTTTATCATCGTTTATCCAGATGTTCGGTCATTCAGTCGTCTATTCCTGACGTCTTACGTCTTTGGGCGAGCTATTCCTTCGTGTACTGCCCGCTATCGGGTGATAGTTGCTCCGGTGGACACATTGTTTGGAGACGTCGTATAGGTCGTACCGTTTGAAGAGTTGCTGGATGTTTATGTCTACGCGTGCAGTGTGAAGGTATTTTTGGGTGTGCAATTATTGTATACTGTTGGCTGTAACCGAGAATAGCAGTAAGTACACACTGATTTATTGATTGGAACCGTATACTGTAAAAATATACACTGTAAAAGTAATGTTGAAGTAAAGCTGTGGTCATTCATTCAGCTTTCTATTATTCAAAACTCCCTTAACCTGAACTGGTGCTTACAATAGCTTTTGTTTGGGTATAGTTGTAGCTTCCGCCCAGGAAAGTATATGTAGGTAAACGAACCACAGATAAACATGAAGGCAAAGTGAGGGATACAGACAAGTCAAGGATTTTCTAGCCGGGCTGAACACATCTAGATCAGCATGGCTACGGAAATAAGGCCGAAGGGCAATCAGAAACCTCGTAGGTGTTCTTAGGGGGCACTGCAGGCTCAGGTGGCATCTATGACTGTTAGGAATCGAAAATAACTCCCGATGTATGGGCTATGGAGAGGCCGATGATCCAATAGACTCCAGCCATTATAGTTGCCATAAGTGATTGATCTTTGTTTTGAGATAAGCTTTAAAGTCTTCAATTTTTAAGGGCTAGTTTTCTGCTGGGGTACTTTGCTTTTTTTTATGGTCGGCCTCCCGCAAAGGCTGAAAGCCTATGGCGCTGTAGAAGCGCTGCGAGAGGATAAGTATCGGTTCACGTTAGATTTGAAACGCTGCAGCTTGTAGCCGTCGGGAAACAAATTCCCCGGCAGCTGATTCCACAGCGTCGAAGTCCTCCAAAAGAAGGAATGCTGGAGGAGACTAGTTCGGGGAGTAAGGACCTCGACCTGGTAAGGATGAGCTCGCAGAGCTTCTCTAGTTTTCCTAGTTCGGACGGCCTGTGGTTTTATTATCTGAGAGACCTCACTCGAACATCGTCCGTGATAGAATCTGGCATAGGTCAGCCACCCTCCTTCGATGCTCCAGGCTGTGGAGGTCCTTTGTGAGGTTAGGCGTATCGATTAGTCTAATCGCTCTTTTCTGGATAGTGTCCAGAAGCGAGTGCTTCGGAGCGCATCCCCACACATGGAAGCAATACTCCAGCGATGGTCGGATCTGTGCCGTGTAGAGCAGCAGCAGTTGCTCTGATGTACACAACTTCCTATAGCGGAACAAAACTCCAAGCTTCTGGGATGCCGTTTTAGCAATACTGACGACGTGGTCGTGCCAGGACATGTTATTGTTGACGTTGATTCCCAAAAGCTTGACGAAAGGTGATTCGACTATGGGGTGACCCTCCATTTCCACGATTGGTAAGCCATCGTGAGACTTCTTTGTAAGTGTTAGATTTTCAGTTTTTTTTACGTTGAACTGTACTTTATTTGCTAATCCCCACTCGGCAATTGTTTTGATATCAGCGTAGATCTGTGAGGCATGCTGCTGTCGCCGGTGTACCGTCTCCTGGGATGATAGTGGCTTGCCTGGTTTCATGCAGGACACTAATGTACTGTCATCTCCGAAGCTGTAGATTGGATTGGATGTTATTTCCAGCAGCTCGTTGATGTACAGCAGAAACAGTGTAGGGGATAGGACAGATCCCTGAGGAACACTGGCGTTTATTGAAAATACGTCTGATGAACAGCCCTCGACTACAACAAACAGAGTTCGGTCGTTCAAAAAGCTATTCAGCCACTGGCGCAGGCCAGGTGGTAGTCCATAAGCAGCAAGCTTGACCAGAAGTCCGTCATGCCATACTCTGTCGAAAGCTTTCGATATATCAAGTGCAACAACACGGGATTCGCCATGATTGTCTATTGCTCTGTTCCACAAGAGAGTGACGTAGGCAAGGAGGTCATCTGTAAACCTGTGCTTACGGAAGCCATACTGGCGATCATTTATGATGGTATTATTGTCCAGGTATTATTTGCTGAGCATATATTGCTTCTGCTTCTATATAGATTGTCAAGGAGAGGATTTGGGTACTACAGCTTCTAGTTGGGTCCAAAAAATGTTCTTGTGGATCCAGGATTTAGAAAACCGTAGGATATTTTTTTATTTTATATTTCTAGCAAAATTCTATTTTCAATGCACACATTTTGAGTTTTCGTTTCCGTTGTTTACCTAATTCTACCTTTTGACAGCCACTGTCCCATTTTCCGATAAAATATAATTAAAAAGGAGAGCATAATCCAAAAGATGACACCAAGTAGACCCTGAATCTCACAAAACTACAATACAGACAAAATGGAAAAATATTGTAGTTGGTATGTATGTTACAATGAATTGTTTTTAGTAATCCATACAACCATATCTTAAAATGTCCCAGTTTGTTTACATTAATTTTATTGACATACGCGGGTAAATATCCTCATCTAATGAGCCTTGCATCCTCTATAAGCAGTAATTATTCTATAGTAGCTATTTACAAAGAAATTCTATTTTTGTGCCGTGCTTCAATTATGCTTATCAAAAATGAGCAAAAAAGTGCGTACAACAAACTAATTGTGCCACAATTAACGCAATGACCAGTGGCGCATCCTATTTACATTTTTTGAGAAAATTTCTCAATCATAATCGAACTTTGGAAATCCCAAAAATCTAAGGGTCGTAGGTATAGTCGATACCTAAGGATCCCTTAATACTTGAGGGTGCCTTACGTAAGGTTCCCTTAAGTAACACCAGAGACTACATTAACACTCAAGTAACGAAATGTCAACATGATATGTCAACATAACATTTCCTTGCAGTCAAGGAGATTTTGTAGGTTAAGGCCCGGTCAAACAGAGGGCGTTCTAGAACGCGGCGCTCCGGCGTTCTCTAACAATACAATGGAACGCTGTAACGCGGCGTTCTACAGGGTGTAACTTTTAAGGATGTCCACACCTATATTACCGTGTAGATCTTGCTGAGCTGATCATTTTTCTATAAGCAACATGGATCCGTAAACGAACCGTTTCGGAGATAGCGCTACCGGAAGTAGTCCTTTCTGACGCCTGAAGTTAGGCAATTAATTCGACGCCTTGCGGCCAGTTGCGTGGCCGGCGCGGTCTCCGGATCTCAATCCCCTGGATTTTTTCCTCTGAGGTCACCTGGAAGCACTTGTCTACCAAAGGGGTGCACCGCACACAGCAGAAGAGCTCATTGCACGCATCATTGCAGCAGCTGGAGACGTCAGGGAGCAGCCACAGGTAATCAACGCTGCCACTGCATCGGTCATCCATCTAGCCAGATTGTGCGAGCAAGAAGGCGATGGCCACGTGGAGCCTCTCCTTCACTGATTTTTGACTGATCTCGGTGTTTTTTGTTGTTGTGTTTTTGCAATGTTTTTTTTTTTGTTTTGTTTGTTTGGTTTACTTTTGACATTTTGGCCATGACGATTAAATGTTGACAAGCCGAATCTGTCTTAGCAGCTGATCCGTAACCCCCTCTCTCCTCTGCCAATTACGAGGCGTTGAGTGAATTGCCTAACTTCAAGCGTCAGCAAGGATAACTTTCGGTAGCGTTATCTCCGTAACGGTTCGTTTTTGGACCCATGTTGCTTATCGAAAAATGATCAGCTCAGCGAGATCTACATGGTGGTATAGGTGTGGACATCCTTAAAAGTTACACCCTGTATAGAACGGGGCGTCACGGCATTCTGGAATGCCCTCTGTTTGACCGAGCCTGGAGTTCATCTATGTTTGAATCACTAGATATCTTGACAAAAATTGACGTAGCGCTTTTGCTCAGCCCATCAAACACGCCTGTTTGGTACAAACAACGGAATGCGGTAACGCGGCGTTATAGAACGCCGGACCGCCGCGTTCTAGAACGCCCTCTGTTTGACCGGACCTTTAACTTTGGAGTACGGTATTGTCAATTTCTGCCACATCCGGAAAAATGTCCGGCACAAAACACGAAATACTAGCACAAAACAAAAAGAAATAACAGAAAACATCAAAATGCGTAGGCATAGACATAACAAAATGTCTTATATTTGAAATATGACAACGTCGGTCGCCAATTGAATCCCGCCGTATCGTAGATGTTGTTTCGGAAATAGATACACAAGGGAAGCCACACTTGAGGGTCCCTCAAGTATCACTTGAGTGTTACTTAAAGGAACCTTAAGTATTACTCAAGAGATGACTATGAATACGGCCCTAAATAGTTTAAAAAGACGTATCTTGATATTTGTCTCTAATCATCTGGAGACTTTCTTTTGGTTTTAGTATACCCTGCACAAGTGTTCAAAAAACCTATTTGAAAAAATATGTTATTGTTCCACCGAGCTTTCCTCCAAAACATACATTTAATAAGTCGACTTTCTTTTACGACATCGTAAGGATAAGTCGACGAATAAAATCTTCTACATCTAGAAGAGCATGTCTTGTCTGAGCAGTTGACCTTCTCTTTCCTAAGGTCTTTAACACCTTGGTATAACGTAAGCATTTATACATTCCGTACATGTATACAGCACCTAGAATAATCCCATTGGTCAGATATGAATTTTGAACCAATCAAGCTCTGAGTGCCATACGCGAGTATGGAATGTAAATGAGTGCTATATGCACTTACGGAATGTAGTACTTGATGCAGCTGAAAATTTACAAAGAGAAAAGCGATTTAAGAGGAAACCCTTTTTCAACTATGTATTAAACTGAAGTAAACTTTATTATAAATTAAGTTATAGTAGGATGTATAATTTTTGTCCTTCTTTACGAAATCTTAAATGTAATAATTGCAAACATCTGGTGTATTAAGTTAACTAAGTATTAATCTTCGGTGGGCAAAGAAAACATGCATTACCTACAAGATTAAAGACATTAAAGAATATAGCAGTACAAAAAAGAACGTTATATAAAATCAGTGGGATGAACCATGCATTGGGTTTATCTGTTTTAATATTTTGGGATTGATTAGGTACGTTTTTTCTTTGGCCTCAGTCAATAGGTTTGATCTATATTTTCCAGGACTCAGTTCAAAATATTTATAATTAGGAGGTAATTTTGCCCCAGCATGCATGGCGATTTCAAACATATACGAATATAACATATATAACCACCCTCTCTCGCTGCAATCGCAAAAATTGAAACAAGAGTCCAGCTTTAGCCATACGTTAGACTTGCATATAACTATATTACATTCCGTAAGTGCATTATGGCACTGATTTACATTTCATACACACGTACGGCACTCGAAATTTGATTGGTTTAAAATTCAAATCTGACCAATGGGATTGTGCTAGGGGCTATATACATGTACGGAATGTATAAATGCATACCGTAATAGGGTTATGGGTGTAGATATACCCGACATCCGTTGTAGAGCCTGCCGACAGGCGCCAGAGACGCTTATGCATCTCTTGTCAGTGTGTAAGACGTACGCTGGACGTCCATCGGCACTAAGCGGCTCTACTATCATTCAAATCACACATATACGATTTAGATGAGATTCCGGTGATTCCATACGCTCGAGGGGATATAGAGTCCATTGTGGAGAACGAGAGATGCCGGATTTACTGGAACTACTCGTTCCCCACGCTCGAGCTTGTACAGGCAAACAAGCCCGACATAGTCCTTCTCGATCACCAACAGAAGACGATGTTCGTTATAGAGTTTTCGGCACCTGCCGAGGTGAACATCGTCTCAAAGGAGGAGGAAAAAAGGACCAAATATCGGGAATTGTTCGGACAACTTCGCAGGCCCTCGCCAGACCACACTGTAAGCCTGCTGGTTATGGTCATATAAGATCCCTAGGTGGTACGAGGAATACCCTGCTCTCTGCACTACTCAAAATGCCGGTATACCGTGCGGCGGCGCACATCTTAGCCGCCAGAATGCAGAAGACATTCATCCTTGGGTCCGTTCGTCTACTTAGGGCGCACGATTCGCGGACCCAGCGATAAGGCCAGATCGTCAATTATATAAATAAAAAAAATGGAGTTGCTCCAAACTACCATACTTCTTTCCTATATCCGAACTTGGTTCTTCCCAAGAAAAACAGTCATTGACCAGGTTGCTTCTCCGGCCTTTACTATGATACATTTTCTTTTAGGAAAATAAATATCTCCACCACTGTTCTCGATTTACGTCAATGGATTTAGATCTTTACCCTTATATACCGCGAAAACAAACAGTTATTATCAGAAAACTGTGTATTACTAGAAAAAAAGCTTGTTGTCCCATATTCTCTGCAATTAACTTGATATAATATTTATGTTGGCACACTTTACTGCATGTTTTCCCCCGACAAGGAACATTTGCGTGACACCTGGTTTCGATTGGAATACGCAGGTTTTTTGTTCTAGAAAAATTACATTAATGGCGCTGGGATTCCACTCATTTAGAGCATATTAAAATTGATATTTATCAGAGCAGTTTATCAACGCATCTGTTTGGAAGTAACGATAAAACCAGTCAGTCAAAATTAGATGAAGTAAACCATCTTCGTTGTTCTGGATCTTCTTCTCTTCAAGAGTTTGTGATTGAACTGAAGACGGTTGAAGAAAATAGAGCAATCAAAACGTTGTACTCAAAAATTGTATAGACAATGGAAGTCCGAAACAAACCTTCAAATTACAATAAGTTGATTGTTTTGATGTTGATGACTGAAGTATCTTCCGTTTCTGACTGTGAATCCATCTAACTTGAAATAAAGTTGATTTAATGGAAGTAAAAGATACACATATATGTACGTGACTAGGCTCCAAGTCTGAACTGGGGGCAGGAGCGGAAGTAGTGGATACCAATCCAAGAGTTGAAATTTCAGTCAACCTTGGGAGGTATACCACAGTCTTCCAAGCAGAAATGAAAGGCCCCTGACAAACAGATCTATAAAAATCTTTTCAGACAGCCAGGCTGCATTAAAAGCACTGTGCTCTAGTCGGGTTGATTCAAGACTGGTATGGAACTGCATGCACCTTCTCAACAAACTCGGAACGGGAAACAGGGTAACCTTGATTTAGGCTCCGGGTCACAGCGGAGTGGAAGGCAATGTATTGGCCGACGCGCTAGCAAAAGGAGGAACTGAATCTGTGTTCATAGGTCCAGAACCATTCGCGGGCATTGCAAAAAGCACCGCTAAAAAGACCATCTCGGACTGGGCAGTGACGAAAGCACTCCTGAACTGGCGAGATACACCAGGGCTACTGCAGTCGAAGGTGTTTATAAGATACCCCTCAAGTCAGGCCCCCCCGAGGATCATGGAATGTAATAGGTACGACCTCCGCATTCTGGTCGGTCTGCTGACGGGACATGGTCGTCTAAGGTACCATATGCGGAAGTCGGGTCTTGACCAAACTTCAGACTGTCGCTTCTGCTACGTGGAGGACGAAACAGCGGAGCATATTCTTTGCTCCTGTCCAGTACTGGATAATGCTAGGTTCCAGACATTCGGATTTGCCCAACTGGAACCTCATCACTTCAAGGAAGTCTCACCCTTCACGTTGATCGCCTTCGTAAAGAGGTGCGCACTGTACGGTGAACTCTAGGTGTGAGCCACAATAGACACAATTGAGTCGCAGTGGAAGGAGGCAGCTCTGCCTCACTCACTTTCAACCTAACCTAACTTAACTATGTACGTGACTAGGCAGATGTCAGCTAGAAAATTTGGTTGTTCAGAGCATTTCTGGTGAGATAGAAAAAACAATTTATCGATATCGTTTTCCTGACTTGAAAATCACCTTTTCCTTCTTCAACGTGTATTAACGTTTTGCATATATCAATTTTCGTTCGAAATGTCTAATTATTTTTCTTCCAATGTGTGTATCATCTACTCCATACTGTTTCCAAGGAGACCATTTCATAAAATATAACATTAAAATAATAGCAACGCTTACAAACTAAAAAATACAGATGTTTCTAGAAAAGTACATCGGTGAATGTTGCTATTCCAAAAGATTTTGACCGATTTGCTCCCCTGCGAAATGAACAGCAAGTCATTCGCGAAACAAAAACGTAGTTAAATAGCTGGACATCGTTTTGTTACGCTTCTTTTGTATCAGTATTATTTGTATAAATTGATCATCGTCATCTGCTACAATTAATTCAGGCCCCTAAAATTTCGGCTGCATCGAGAGTTTAGCTTGAATGTGTTGTGGTAGGTTGAAAAACGGACCTTAGAATACACTAATTTTATTACTTTAGACTTTAGAGTATGGATTTTCAAAAATGTAGCAGCATTACCCAATACAGTCTCGCATTGTACAGGGTTGGGATAAAGTATGGAACCAAGCAAATAACTTTGGAACGGAAAGAGCGATATTGCTGAAAATTTGCAGGCAAGTATAGTGACGTCCAATGCATCCGAAGACATTATGTTAGCTATTAATGTACTTCCGGTGTAACCGGAAGTACCGTCAACTTTTTTAATTTAAATGGGACACCCTGTATATTTTTGCAGATTTTAATTCATCTTTTTTTTCCGAATACGTCCATAGTGGGTTTAGTATTTGTTTCTTAAAAAATTTGTCTCACAAATTCGTCCGTGGCGGTCTGCGGTCTTCCCGTTTGAGGTAATTTTTTTGTATTTTTTATTTTAGTCACCGTCAAACGTGTTATAGGACCCCTGTCGGGACGTAAATCATTAAAAGTTGACACTTCTTTGTGAGTTCTCACGTGATCGCCAAAACAGATTTTGAATGACCGGCATTTTAAACACCTGAAATGATAAAGGAGCTTTATCTTTCCCGTTTTTACAGAAACTAATGCTAAACCCACTATGGACGTATTGGGAAAAAAAGATGAATTAAAATCTGCAAAAATATACAGGGTGTCCCATTTAAATTAAAAAAGTTGACGGTACTTCCGGTTAGACCGGAAGTACATTAATAGCTAACATAATGTCTTCGGATGCACTAGACGTTACTACACTTGCCTGCAAATTTTCAGCAATATCACTCTTTCCGTTCCAAAGTTATTTGCTTGGTTCCATACTTTATCCCAACCCTGTATATTTCCCCAAATTTCAGCAAAATTCCCCCATCACATACAAGTGACGTCTGAAGGTGTTATGTCCAGATAACAAGCCCACAAGGTAACCTTCCGTCCAATAAGAGACTGAACCGCGCCACCTTGGCCCCACATATAATTTAAGATTTTTTGTATGTACGAATGTTTAAATCTATATAATTTATTTGGTTTTTAATGATTTTTTTGTTAACCAGGAATTCAAGCGTATCCTCTCTATTGGACCCAATTCAAACGACTAACGCTAAGTGACCCTTCTGGTTATGTTTGGTGGTCAAAGCCAGTCTGATGTAGGTGTCTTGCTCTTCTAAGGGATGGGCATTTGGAACGAAGCCTGAGTGCTTTTAACAATTATTTTTTCATATTCTCTTAAGATGTTTGACTTTCGTAGGTGTAATGAAAGTATATTGTTTTGTAATGATAGCTAGTAAGTTTTTTTATAACTGAGCAGACCGCGTAGGCAGACCCTAAATACCAGAATACCGTGGCTGCTGTGAAAGGGTTAGGTTAGGGGAAGTTTGTTAACGCCTGATTTGAATGGGCCAATACCCGCAGGCCCAATAAATACATCTCCTGGCAGTCCATTCCAAGCCTTGGAGACCCTGTGAATAAATGTGCGGTTGTACCGCTTGGTTCTTGATCTATGAATAACGGTCGCCTTAGGATGAGATGCAGCGGTCGCGCGGGTGCATCTGATAGGGGCGATGAGGAGCAGATTCCGTTTGAATATCGGTAGAAGAGAGAGAAGTCACCAACAACACGCCGGCGCCGGTGAGAAAGTGGCTGGAGGTGGCGCGTTATGGCCGGGTCGCCAATTGAGGTTTTGGATAAAAATTTTTTTTGTCATAAATGGAAAGATCATACATAAGTTTTATAACAAAATTGTTTTTATTTTCTTTTTTCCCAATAACTCAAAGGTTATATCAAAATAAAAATGGGTTTTTGAATCCAGTACCGAAAACACGCCGACGGCTCCCGAACCCGTGTGACGTCACCATGGCGGTCAAGATGCTCCTTTGACCACCGGCGTCCTACTCCGATACTAGATTCTAGATCCCCAGCCAATCGCGAAAGTACGTACTGCTAAACTGGTAACTAGTGTATATTTGTTGCAACACAGTCGATAAATGAAATTTGCAGCTCGAGACGAAGTCTCGAAATAAATATGTTTTTGAAAGTTTGAAGTGAGTACCTAACCAAATATGTTTCGTTGAAAAGATCTCCTCAATCGAAGGATGGCCGAGTGGTTAGAGAGTCCGCTAGTGGATCTCAGGGTCTTTGGATCGAAACCCCAGGTGCTCCAACTTTTTTTTTTATTTTTTTTATCAAAAAATTTATTGATGTGCTTTTTGCACTTGTTACGAACATTTTTTTCAGCGATTAACATAAATAAATGTTTGAATTAAATTTTGTTAGACATATTACTTGAACTGCAAGCAAAGTACTTTCTGGCTCTAAATAGGTACCTAAGCTTTTTACCAGCAGCTATTGCAATTATTGACGCAACGTGTTCGTGCCAGATAGATCAGAGGTAAACTTGGTTATTGTCATAATGTCGAATATGATCGTGCCCTCACCTGTGTGGTACGTAAAATTATGTATTTCATAGAATGGAATAATTACTACCTTACTAGGTGATCAGTGGATTTTTTAATTTTTTAGTCATTATTCGTGGAAAGTGACGGGGTACGTTGTCGTCGAAAACGGGTATGACTCACATGTGGTAGCATTTCCTAGTATGTAGATTGTCTAATTGGAATTCTGGAAACCAAGACAATTTTTCCTGGAATTTGTCGAGACCCTGTATATTCGATCGTCGAGATGTATCGGTATGCATGTACGTGAATTTCAGGTAAGCCATTAAAACTCGGAATAATGCATGTATATGTTAATTGAATCTATTTCTGTACTTTTCGATGAGATATTGATCTTTTACAATACAGGTTCTCACAGATAATGAAATTAGAAATAATATATACGTCATTTATGTATTGTGTAAGGATTTTGCTGACATATGGTAAGATGAACTGCATCTTGAGCTGTGTTCCTCGGGAACCGCCACAAAGGCAACAGCTTCTGAGGATACCATTCACTCGCGGTTGCCGAACAGCCCAAAAAACAGCAGTTCATATGATACCCATTGTTTCTAATTATTTTCTCATTGTTTTCTTGCGTATTGTAGTGAGCAACAGGTCACTGTCAAAACCGATACCAAATTTAGAAATAGCCAAAGTGATCAAGATGTCTAGTGGTGGAATTTAGAACCCAATGTTGTATGTGTGCCCATGGTAACCAGATTCATTTAGCATGCATGTGTACCAACACACAGAGAATGAAATCAAAACACATAAATGTTATGATATTGTTTTTTTATTACTTGTTTCTTAACATTTGTTTTGTATTTATTAATCATGAGTGCTTTGTATTTCATATATTTTACTGGTGAAGTATTTATATTGATATGTTAAAATACACGATACAAAATGTCTTAATAATAGTGGTAAACTGGCTCTTGTTATTAATATTGTATAATAAAGGAATGGTTATAAACATTCACAGTCTAAATGATAAATAATAATAAGAATACATGGTGGGCTAGGTCTCTGTTCAACGTCAGGGAGAGAAATGTGGATAGAATGTGGAAAAATGTAAAATATCAGCATATATAAATAAACAAATATAACCAACACATAAAGGAGTAAATAAAGGATGTAAATGGGATAGGGTATATAAAATATAAGCATAGCAGTATGCCAAGTATAACAGCATAGCAAGCATGGTATCTAAGCACATCAATAAATAAATATAAACAATAAACAACATATAAAAGGGCTGGTTAGAGGAAACGTATGGTTCGTGAACGCGTGAGCATAACCCACTTCCACCTTCGGTAAGTGATAGGCCGTCCCGGGGACAGTCACCTTGGTTTCCACAACCATAGAATAAATATCGTATATACATAAAGAGATCAGTAAAGGTTGAAATAGATACAAATAAGACAGAGTTGTCTCTGTTCACCGTCAGCCTGCAATCTCTCAGGGCCTAATACCTAGAGTAGACGTAAATCAGAGACCCAACACCATATAAAGTTGTCTTAAAAACCCGGATGTATAGTATACGTTGTCAAACACTTTAAATATCGTAGCCAGTCCACATTAGTTAATAATACAAACTCAAAAGACAACATACCTGCAGATATTCATGAAAAAGACTCAAAAAACCTTTTGTTTAAATTTTGGTGTTCGCTCTCATCCCCTTTTCAAAACAATTCCCTCTCGTAATCCATCAACAAAACTATGGCAACGACTACCACGACCCACTACTTTATTCAAGTGACAAAACACAAAAGCATTACAGAACCGTAGCTTTGAGTCACAGAATGAAAATTAATATGCTTTGCTTTGACGAAGGTCATCCAAACTGAGGATATCAGTGATTTAACAACAACCGAAGGTCCAAAAGTGCAAAAATCGAATCTGCCCCCCTTAACCATTACTTGGATCCAAAATCAAGAAAAATTGAGAAACAAAAATGTTGTTACACATTTTTTAAAATCCTCCAACAATATTTTGAAATATGCTCAAAACCCTCACGCATTGAAAAATAGTTCATACCCGAAGTCGTTTCATGAATGAATAAATAAGGACCAGAGGCTATCCAGCACGGAATGTGGCTGGTGCATAGGCCACATGATAGGCCCTTTTGCGCCTCTATCCGCGCTAGTTCCTAAGACCTGCCCTTTTGGCAAAGGCAAGTACATTCTTAGGTCCTATCCGTTTTATCTCTATTGGTTCCAAGGTTCTTCAGCCCAGCATAGTCTGCCTCTGTGATAACCCAGGGTTTCACAGCGACACAAGATGTGTGCCGAGGATTCTTCCTCTTCACCACACCACGTGCACGTTGGGTCGTTGACCACCCTCATCACGAACAAGTGACGCCTGAAGGTGTTGTGACCCGTCAATAGGCCTACTAGCAATCTCAAGTTACTCCTATCCAGAGAGAGACAAAATCGTCCTATTCTCTTTGCAGGCCCTGCTAATAGTTCCCGCGAGCTTGACGGAGATGACCAGAGATGTTATTCCATCTCAGAGAGTGTTGATTCTGGATCCAAAAGCCGTTTCATAAACAGCTTTGTATTTTTAATCTTTTAACTATAAAGATTCTGATTTTGTTTATTTTCAACGAAATCTTGTTTACTTTGAAGCACTTTTGTATAACTCACATAAAGTCATGTACGTGCGTGCTTCTATTTTGTAATTCTATACAAACTAAATAGCTGGTATTTAAAATCAGCTATTGATCAATATTACTGAAATATTAAATATTTTTAATTTAGTGACGTCAATACACCTAACAACTATCCTCTTATAGACACGTGACCGCCTGGGAGAAAACCTACAATTTTAGACTGAATTGGAACATCATTTCCTTCTAATTGTAAAATTAGTATCGTAATTATTTAATTTATTTAAATGAGTAATATAGATTGTCTATATTGCGGGACAGGTCACTTAATTAGATGTTATATCAAATCATAAATAAATGTCTCGCAGTCGATGCTTCTACATAAAATAAGTGGTGAGGAAACCCCAGAGCGGAAATTGTTGTAAAAACCTATCACATTGACTGATGACTGCCAAGTGTGATCTTGACATCATGCGGTTTTCTTTTGCATAACTGAATACAACAATTTATCAATTGGGTAATCTTACTGAATGATAATAATACATTGGAAATTCCGTTAAATTGACGTCTTGCCAATCCACTGACATGGTCCTTTTTTTTCAACAACTGACTGACTTCGATATAATTATGATAAAACGCGCATGTTTTACAATATTGCAAAAAAATTGAAAAATATTCCAAAGATGTACCATGTCTACAAAAATGACCAGTAACACGGGTATAAACGCCATAAAATTTAATCTTTTGATTGTCGAATTATAGGCAATTTAAAGAAAAAATAGACTTTACTTCCCACACCGCTAGGCGACTATTGTGATCGCCAAAATTTTCGATTTGGACGTTTTACGATTTCCACATAACGAAAATCCACGTCACTCATTTCTGTCGGTCTGTCTGTCTGTTGGGGTTTTTCTTGCCTCGTATTCTCAATAACCGCTTGAGTAATTCGCAAAAAACAAATAATTTCAAATAATCCTCAATTCTCGCTTTTAGGCATTTTAGGCGTTCCCGATTATTTTCTACTTTTTTTGGTAGGGGTGGAATTAGGGTGGTAGGGGTGTGGAGGGTTGTAAAACTGAAAAACTTTGTATTCATCATACGCTGCCCAATGACCTGTGAATGAAAGCCCTAAGGCATATTTCCATCTCCAAACATTGCCTTGCCTATTACAGAAACTAAGGAACTTGGAATTTGCTGATGTACATATACATACAAGTATTACTTTAAATCGTTCATTGTGTAATGTCAATGAATAATTATTGAATTGATTTTAATGAATGACACAATATTATTACCCTGACGAGGATGGAAAACGCGTATGCTTTTCAGAAATCGTGTCAGTGGCGGCGCAGCAATAATAAAAAATGTAGTCAAGTTGATTGACTCAGTACTTCCCACACATTCCGATGATACCAGATTTATTATTTTCCCACAGCATGAAACTATAGTCTAGATGCCCCTGCAACCAAATCATCGCTCGCCCGACCGCAAAAAAAGTGTTTTATCCTACTAGGTGCTTCTTTCACAGGTCAATGGACAATCTATCATGAATACAACAAATTTTTGAGTTTTACAAACCCCCACCCCCGAACCACCCCAATTTCACCCCCAACCAAAAAAAAATTTAAATGATCAGGAACGCCTAAAACGTCTAAAACGAAGTTTGAGGTGTTTTTTATATATTTTTGGTTTTTTATTATTGCCGTGCCGCCACTGAAATGATTTCTAAAAACCATACGCGCTTTCCATACTCGTCGCGGTAATAAATCTGTGCCAAATGTCATTAAAAGTCAATTCAGAAGTTTCCACGCACACAATACAGAACGATCCAAAGTAATACTCGTATGTATTTTGTATGCATCAGAAAGTTCAAGTCCCTTGGTTCCTGTAATACACAAGGCAATGTTCGGATGGACCTAAAAAAGTGAATTATACCGATAGGTCTTTCTCTCTCAGGTCAGTAGACAGCCTATTATGAGTACAACAAATTTTTCAGCTTTACAACCCCCCACCCCCCAACCACCCCAATTTCACCCCCACCCAAAAAAAGTGGAAATTGATCAGGAACCCCTAAAACGCCTAAAAACGAAGTATGAGGCATATTTGAAATTTTTCGTTTTTTGCTAATTACTCCGCCGCCCATGCACCGATTTTCAAAATTGTAGCAACATTACCTACTACGACCCTACACCATATCACTATCCAAATTTCATCAAAATCTATGAACGGTTACTGAGATTAGGAGGCTAGAAAAATGCCAACAGACATACAGATAGACCGACAGACAGACCGACGGAAATGAGTGACGTGGATTTTCGTTATGTATAGCCATCATAAAACAATACACACCTATCGGTGTGGGAAGTAAAAACTAAAAATATAAAAGCAGCACAAACTTCGTTTTTAGGCGATTTGGCGGTTTCTGATCGTTTTCCAAATTTTACGTCTTACACAGACAGGAGATAGGGCAGTATTGTTATCGCAAAAATTTTCGATTTTCGCGATAACAATGATATCTAGGACAATGAAAATCCACGTCATTCATTTACGTCAGTCTGTTTGTCTGTCAGTCTGTTGGTCTGTCTGTCAGTGTGTCGGTCTGTCTATCAGTCTGTCGGTCTGTCAGTCTATTGGCGTTTTTCTAGCCGCATAATCCCAGGAACCGCTGCTTGGATTGTGATCTAATTTGGCGGTAAAAACAAAAAATTCACAGAACCCCTCCAAACTTCGTTTTTAGGCGTTTCATTAATTTTTTTTGGTGGATAATATTGGAATAGAGGAACTCCAAATTTTTTGTTAGCACCAATAATCTGTGGAGAGTACTGAGTCAAGACACTTGACGCCATTTTTTTAACTACAACCAAGTCATTCGAAACTATAGAAATATGACAAATGCCAATTTGGTACCTTTCAAACCGCTTAATACACCAAAATTATGAAACAAGAACAAAAATTATATTGCGTATTTTTTGAAATCTGAATACCTTCGAAGAAATCATATAAGTACCTATGTATAATCTAGAACGATACTTTCATTATTTTTTTCAGGATCATTTCCTAGTAACAGTATAATCAGAAAATAGGTGCTCGCCTTTCATAAAACAATTCAGCAGCTCAAAATAGGAAACTGCCATTACGCATTCACTGCTTCAACATGTGTCCATACTAAGCAGTTATAATGTCATTTATATTTAAATAGTTTGATACTTGGAACTTTTCTGTTTATCTAAATTGTATGACAGCTAGCTTTCAAGTGCTATGCCTAAATTGAATTTATTATTTCCCAGATTTATATCTAGCATGGACAGTTATTTGTTATTGTTTACAATCGGAAATACCTGAAGTGTGACTCCAAGTGTAATTTATTTTATTTATTTATTCTATGGTATTTTGCACATCGCACCTATTGTATGAAAGGGATCGTACATTTCTATATAATTTCTTTTGTAATCGTTAATTTTGTATTTTTTATTAAATATATTTGTATTTATTTTATTGTTTTATTTTAGTTTTAGATCTTAACTAATAAACAATACACGAAATAATTTCGGATTTCTAAACTTTATACATAATTATCAATGGCAGCAGTACCTCAAAAAACGCAGTAAAAAATTATTGTTATTAATATGCATTCGCAAAGGTACAGAAAATGCAAAACTATTATCTAGCCTTTAACTGATATATAAAATAATAAAATCCTTCATTTATAATACGCCTTTTGGGCGTTTTTTGATATCTCTATACCGAAAATCCAAGTAACTTATTTCTGCGGTCTGTCTGTAATCTCAGTAATCGCTGCATGGACTGTGATGAAATTTGGGCAGCGATATTTTGTGGGGTCGTAGTAGATATAGCGCTTCTATAATTTTGAAAATCGCTGTATGAGGGCGAACGCAGTATTTAGCAAAAACCAAACCATTTCAAATATTCCTAAAACTTCTTTTTTATGCGATTTAGGGGCTCCAGATGATACCTTTTTTTGGGTGGGGCTGAAATTGGGGTGGTTGGAGGGTGAGGGGTCGTAAAACTGAAAAATTTGTTGTATTCATAAGGGCTGTTCACTGGCATGTGAAAGAAAGACCTAGCGGCATAATACAGTTCTTTAGGTCCATCCGAACATTGCCTTGCCTATTACAGCAACCAAAGGACTTTTCTGATGTATACATGTGCGTATTGTTTTAGATTGTTCTGTATTATGTAACGTGGAAACTATTGATTGGTTTTACTGAAATTTCGACACATGATTATTACCTTGGAGAGATGAAAAACACGTATGATTTTTAGAAATCATGTCAATAGTGGCGCAGCAATAGTAAAAAAAACTAAAAATATAAAAACAGCTCAAACTTCATTTTTAGGGGTTTAGGGGTTTCTGATCATTTCCTACATAATTTTGGCAGGGGTGACATTGGGGTGGTTGGGAATTTCATGCAATGGGGAAATTATAAACTGGTATCACCGTAATGTGTGGAAAGTACCGAGTCAATCAAATTGATTTTGCTTTCTTATAATATATGAACTTTATTTTTATATTTAAAACAAAATCCAGGATAATTTGACTAGGCATTCAGAGACATTATCACAATTTCTAAAATTTATTTTGCGGTTGTCAATCTGTTCCACCGTACAACAAAATGTTCATATCCAAACTCTATACACCGTGTCCAAGGACGAATCCCGAAAACTTTAAGGGATGAATTCTTGATTTCTGGCACCGACTTATGATATCATATGATTAAATTACATGTTTATTCTTAATAGCAAAAAACACCACTGGCCAGTTGATCAATGATCAGTGCCATTAACAGAAGAAAAAAAATAGCAAAAAAGTTTAAGTTCCCTTAAGCGTCGATGACAGGGAGCTAGTTTACGAGCTGCAAGACAGCGAGTTTGCTAGCAGCTTGTAAACTAGCCTTCGTGTCATCAGCTGAGCTAGTAGAAAGTTCTTTGTGTCATCGACACTCACTCCTCGCTAGCTTTTAAACTCGCCGACTAGCAGCTCGTAAACTAGCCTCTTGTCATCCACGCTTTAAATAGATCGCGAATTAGTTAATGTGAGGGCCTCTTTATCGTCTTCGTACCGTACAAGCGATACATCATATTAAATTTGCTGTAAACAATCGACAAAAACATTCAAAATACCCGTTAGCGTAATCCGACCTTCTCCGTTTTTGCAAGGAATTCCCGATAGTGAAAGTGGGCCACACACGTTTCAGTTATCTTTACAACTAAACTTCAAACGTTGATTTCTCTGAAACAAATGCGAATTTCCGAATAATTCCTTTTGATATCGGCTTCAGATTCCGAAACCTAAGTGTGATTAGCTACCGCACATATATACTTAGGATTCGCCTTGTCTGTCGCCTAGGTTTAAAAATAGAATCCCAATATGCTCCGTCCTTCTATTCTTACAAATTCAAATTAACCAACTGAACTTTACAAGGAAGCCGAATTTGTTACACGATAATAGCAGACATTTATTTAAATGTACAATTTTAATGCCAATGATCAGGATTCAGGATGTGAAATGAATTAATCAAGATGTTAATCTCCATAGAAACCTATTAGTATTACAATAAAATTTGCAATAATAATTGAAAGTTGAAACAGTCGGTTGCCCACGTTAATTACAAGCGTGAATGCATGCATGAACATTTTTATAACCGGCAGCATAATTAATATAACAACTTCTTGACGTCACGAAATGTTAGAAAACCGTAATGTCTCAATAAAAATGTCCATTTCTGAAAAAAAATCTTGTCTAACGTGATTTGCTGGAAATGTACCTATGAAACGTGAAAGAACTTTAAAATATTCCGTATATCTACCGTGTGAACCTGATATAATTCGTATACGATAAACTAGCACTGAATATCATTAATAATTCAACAAAAATTTCCTACCCGCCAGCTAGAGCTTTTTTGCATTAGTTACATATTATATCGACTAGTCAATGTCAGTGATAGTTTTCTTGATCAAACAAAGAATATGTGATTAACGATGTCTAGTCCGAAATTATTCTGATGTTTCACGTTATACAGGGTGGGCCACTCGAGCGTATGAGGAGGATACCGGCTAAACCAATGAAGTTGTTAAAAAAGTTTATTTTCAAAAAATGTTCAGAATCAGACAATATTATTTTCGCTTAGGGGCTCAGTACTTGGTCCTTTTCTTTACATAAACGACATTACTGATCATATGCTCGCATTAGATACTGGCATTAAAACTACTATGTATGCGGACGATACCACATTCAGCATGCCGGTAAACCCTGATTGCACAATTTCAAAGAGTGATATGATAGACACAGTCATCAACCATTCCAAAGATTGGTTTGGTTCAAACGAACTTCATTTAAACGAGGAAAAAACTGTGACATGTATTTTTACAACCAGTAACCGTATAGAGCTCTCCATTATGAGATTTCTGGGTATAGACTTCGATTCTCATTTACTATGGTCAGCACACATTGATAATCTATGTACAAAACTTTCAAAGGCAGTATATGCTATACGGAAGACTGCGTCTGTGGTTGATAGCGATACAGCTATCACTGCTTATTATGGCATGTTCCACTCATTACTAAACTACGGTACGCTTAGCTGGGGTCAAGCATCAACTTTACAAATTCAAAAAATCTTTATTATACAAAAAGCTGCCGTACGTAGTATAGTGGGAGCTAAACATTATGACCACTGTAAGCACATATTCAAAGCACTTGGAATAATGACAGCATTTGCTGTCATTGTTTATAAATACCTAGTTAGTATTAAATTTAAATAAATACCAGAGAGTGTCTGAAATACATGGGCATGATACTCGTGGAAAAACTAAATTGATTCATCCACGTAAAAGAATTAATAAATCAAGAAATATAGGCATTGATTTTTTTAATCTCCTTCCGCAGAATGTTACAAATCTGTGTGATAATGCATTCGAGAGAAAGATTAAAGCTTTGATGAGTGCAAAGAGCACCTGAAGGCCTGTTTTTAATTTATTTTAACGTGTTTCAATTTGTGTTTATACTATGTTAATTTGTTTGTGCTCCTATTGAGACGTAATTGTTATTTTACGCTTTGTACAACTTTTATATACATTATTTACAATTTTTTTTATGTTTTACAATAATTATGCTACAGATTATGTAGTACCTACTTAAAAAAATCAATAAAATCACATTTATATTTATAGTATTGGCACTATTAATGTGCCCTATGTAATGACGTGCCAGAAATGTATTACGTTAATTGGTGAATAAATTCTATTCTATTCTATTATTCAGGGTTTTTCATTTAGGCTAGGCGTGATACAACTTTATTATTTTAAATGGATCACCCTATATATTGCATATTTGGATTCCTTGGTGAATTCTAGTGTGACCTTATGTATCATACATGAAACTTTAAACGAACCGTTTAGGCGCAAATCACCATTTTTGGTATAAGTAGGTATCAGAAAAAAATTGAATATCGCAGCGATTATAAAAGCTAGAAGGCCTGAATTTGCGGTACGACTAAGCATGAAATGCGTCACTTTAGGTCAGACGGCTAAATTTGAATTCTTTTTATACTTGGAGAAATCGGTAGATTAATTAAGGCAACTTCAATCACAGAGAACTTGATTTTTTCAAATGGTTTAAAGAATCAAATGTAAAATGTGATTACCTTTCTAACGATATAGCATTCTCGATATCAATCTTTTTTGGTTTTCATTTTATTTCAAATTTTCAGTCAAATCGGTGTTTTTCAATTTTCCTGCGTAACCTAGCAGGCCATGAAAAATAAACAAAAGTCCGTTAATATGGAAGAAACCAACTAACTTAGTAGAAAGATGCAAACTAACTAGAGTCACGAGGCAAGATTATGAAAATTCCTTACAACATATTAGCTCTAACCAGAAGCAACAGCGGTAACAAGAGCGCTCATTTTTCACAGCCTACTAGCTATTAGCCAATTTCCAAAGTCAGTAAAAAAATATTTAATCTAAGGAAAACTACTAGTGATTGTTGCTGGCAGTAGAATATGTATGTCTACTGAATAAAATTTCACATTTAATGCCATACAATGGTAGCCATTTCCGTAAGTCAAAAGTACTGATACCTCTGACTGGGACCCTTCAAATTCTTCATTAGGTACTTCTACTTATTAGAAAAATCGCAGAAAATGAAACTTGTATTAGGAAGAAACCAACTAACTTAGTAGAAAGATGCAAACTAACTAGAGTAACGAGGGAAGATTATGAAAATCCCTTTTAACACATTAGCTCTAACCGGATACAACAGCGGCAAGATATTTACTGTCAATGAGAAGCTGGGGTATGACAGAAGTGTTTGTTTTTCACAGCCTACTAGCTATTGAGGTCTACTAGAGCTTGACAACTTTCCAAAACGATAAAAAATTTTGAAATAAAAAGGAAAACTACCAGCGATTGTTGCTTACAGTCTAACAAGTTGAAGCGTTCAATGTTCGGTCCGACTTCTTAATAGAAAGGAGACTTACAAGCTCACAAACAAACATACAGGTGAAGATAATAAAAGCGTGTTTAAAATACCTTACTCCATCTGACTTTCACTTGTTTCCTGAAGTAAAAAATAATTGAGAGGTCGCAGGCGACAGAAAGGTTCTGCCGGTGCGCCATCTGGTACCCGAAGGCAACGGCAAACCAAAGAAAATCGCTGCTAAACAGCCGCAGACTTCTTGGTGGGACGCCACGGCGCGTCCGCTTGGCTACCATCCTGCCTGCTATCACATGCTTCACATATCTATTTCCGTCAATCGACCTATGGGGCACTGATGATCGCTAATAAGCGTGAAACAGCTGTCTGCGTACTGGTGGATTGACGGAGATATAGAGCAACCCTCGTAATTGAGAGGTCGTAGATTTGAGGTCGGATTTAGAGTTCGCAGTAGTTATCAGAACAGTACTATCACAACACTGTTTCTCAGAAGTTTATGAGAAGTGGATAAACCGGTAGGACAAGGGTATTGATCAAAATTGAGAGTACTTCGAGGATAGTAAAATTTTTAAATAAATATTTCATCCTTATACTATACTCTCTCTATACTTCATACCCTTACGCCACTGGTTGAAGGCAATGTGCTACACCGAAACCGAAACGGGCGACGCTCTTCAATGTATGTAATGTCCTGAATAGGATTATCGATTCAGATTTGTTACTTACGTCAAGAAATTTTGTCAATGCAAAAATATGAATGGTAGATTTTACCGATCTGTCAATGCGTCACTGCAACATTTTAAATTTAGAGCTCAAGGCTGTCTGTGGTATATTATGTAGACATGGAAACTTTAGCATATTCAAAGTAGAGGGTAATTTTGTAGTTTGAAATGAATAGACGGATACTATGGTATCCTTCAAATTGATCAATGACCTCAGCGTTCAGCACTTTACATAAGCTAACATAATCAACATATGCCAATATTATGTTGAGTTTTTCATTAAGAACCAAAGTTTTGCTTGTCTTTTTTTACCAAATGTCAGGGTGAGAAAATTTTGTAATTCGAAAAATGATCCTATAGTTTAGTTAAAAAATGCATCGTAAAAGTGACGCCATAAAGTGAAAGAGAAAGCTGAAAGCCTAGCCTGATAATAAATCACCACCCCACCGATATTGTCTTCTAAAGAGTCTAAAGGGCATCACAAGAACTTGGGCATATGTTATTATTTCAAGATGTTCGCCAGATTGTAATAAGGTCCAAAATCGCATGTAATGTTTGGGGTTGCTACTAACTTGAAAGTACGTCCTTTCTTGTCGAAAAGTCACTCTAAACAGTATAAAGTTGTATCACGTACAGTAAAGAGGTGTTGTGATTTGTTTTGTGATTGTGCAATAGCATAGGTGAGTTTATCTCACAGTTTATCTTCGTGCTGAACTAGTACAAAGGAGTAGATGCTTTGCGAGTTGACCCCTAGTATCTTAGTGAGTTGGCCAAACAGTTATCATGATAATTCTCCGCCCTAGTCATTTGAGCTCTTGAAGAAGTATTTAACGAGTTGACCCTTAATACGAAAGACCCATGAGTTGCTCGAGTTTGGTTATATGTTTTTAGTATAATTATACAGTATATTATTTCATCTATTCTTTTGGAGAAGTACTTCGCGAGTTGACCCTTAATACATATGACCCGAGAGATATTTGATTTATGTTCTGTATAATTTGTATGACCACACAAGATGTAAATATGACTTTATCCGTTTGGCGTTAAAGGATATATTTGCTGTGTAATCTATTTATGTTTGTGTGTTTAATTCTTACAATTAATGGCCAGTATAAAATAACGGCATGTTCTTTAATAAAACATATGGTAATATGGTCATTTTCTTTTATGCCCTACACCCTACACAAAGGGGGGGCCTTTGGATTTTTTTTAATTTTTGGAACGCCGACTCTCATCCCTAACTTTGGAACGTTACCTCATCATTCTTTACTCTTTCTTCCTTATAGAAAATTTACCGCTGAATCCAATGGTGTACTCAGATAGGCCCCGCAAGCTCGTCTTATCACAAAAAATATTTTTCGTAAAGATGCAGATCTGCGCGGAAAGCAAAATTTTTCATTTACTTCAAACATGGCTGAATTCGTATCAATGTCCCCAAATTAACCAAGGCACGAGTTTTTATCCTCATTGAGAACCAAAAATGTTGCTCATTCGTCTTTTTTTCTGCCAGTTTGAGCATCTAGAATTCTAGAGCAACACTGGGAATAGGTATAGTATACGCGTGTGAGTTTATGTATTTTATTTGTTAACCTTGTTGTTATACCACGTCATTTTGCTTTATTTTGCTGTGAATTGGCCTTAATTTTTAAGATTTAATCGCATTGATTTTTTCTTACTCTCCTTGCTTGTTCCGTTTATGCACCTAACAATTTTTGATCAGCTCCATTTGACGTTTAATAATAATAAAAATAATAATCAATTTTATGCTGTAATTTATTTTTGTTTATTTTAAAGGTTCCATTATTCTTATAATTGAATACAGCAGTTATTGGCGCCTACTTCCCCACCGGATGGTTATTTCAGAAAGTCAAAATATGATTTCTAGTGGTTTTACTTGTGTACTATCTGTAGAATGATTACTAAAACGTTGTAACGGAGGCTATATCCCTATTAGTACCAATTGCTTCCGAAACTCGCAGCACATACTTGTCATAATACTTGTTTTATTGATATCTCCAGTTCAAAAATAGCTAGGAAGTTGAATCTTGCGTTGACTTTTTAAGAATTCCATCCTTTATCTATCTATGTTAAAAGAGATATAGGCATATGATTTAAAATTTTCGTAATAATGCGTAATAACTGTTATGTAGTCAAATACCACCTTGTAGCTACTAAGTCAAGATAAACTTAGATAATTTTTATGTAACAATTTATTAGGTAAGAACAGCTCTTTCAAACGAGACCTATGCCCATTTGCACTAACTCTTCTAAGGAAGCCTTAAATGTTAAGCATCCTTAAATCATGCATGTAGAATATTTCATTGCACCAACATTTAAGGGATACTCAAAGTCCCCTTAAACCTTCCTTTGTAAAGTGCTCGATTTTACCAACTTAAACACGACTTAACTGCCACTTGCATTTAATTATCGCATCATTTTGATCTGGTGCTGACTTTTTATCGTGATTATGGAAGATTTCGATTTTTTGGATGATGAGGAAGTTGTCGATATCGTGGAGTGTGGAGTATGGGATTACTAGGCGTATTTACCACAGGCCAAATTACTTTGAGGAGCTAGATGGATTAAGCTTTTTCAAAAGGTTTAGGCTTCACAAAAATACTGTGGCATCTATATCTTGTTTGCATTCACTCATTTTTCTTTTTTTCTAATATATAGTCCAATGTACCATGAATGTACAAAAACGGTAAGGGTTTAAGGTTAACTTCAATACTTCAAACATCAACCTGCAATCCAACCCAAGGAACCACGGAATTTAACAAGAAGAAATGGTGAACACGAACACAATACACAAAATAGGAGTGACAAAACACAAAATAGGTGTGACAGAACCAGCTTTGCCACATATAACAAGTACTGAACTAAGTAAGGTTCGATTGACGTCCGTGCAAACGATTGGAACTTTAAGGTCATCTTAAATGTTGAGGTTTCCTTTGTTAATCGTTTATTAAGTGAAAGTTGGAGCAACTGGGCACTAACTTGCTTAATTCCTTTAATTTATACCAAAGTCATTGCTCTTTCAATACAAACTTTTTTCAGCAAAAACGATTAACAAAAAAAATCGAATATTGTCCAGTCTACATGACGGCAGAATTTATAATATATCTTTATTTGCATATTTTTGAGGTAAAGCCGTTTTTCTGATTAACCGTAACAGCTACGTGCCCTAGCGGCTACTTGCCGAACTTGAGAATAATTTCCAGCGATTTTTTTCTCGAATCTATATGGTTAACGTTTACCAAGATATTGCCGGCGTCCATTCTTAAGTAGGCCACCCTGTATAAGGAGCAGGTACTCTCAAAATCGAAATCTTTTATATTCAGATCAAAAGGGGCACAGTTACTCCATGCTCATACTCGGAGATCGAACTCTGATGCTATTCATACCACCCAGTGCCTTTGGTATGCGCTTAGACAAGAAGTGAATGGCAATCAGTACCACCTGCGACCTCTTCATTTCGAAAAATAAAAAAGGATCCACTTAGACCGCTCCCAGCGTCATTGCAACATCGTATCGATTATATTCTAATTCGCGGCACATAATAAACAAATTGACGTCAATGGTACCGGTGGACAAAGGCAGAAACCGACGAGCTATGAAAAAAAATAGAAAGAGATGGTAGATACGAATAGCACGCGTAGTATGCAGTACTACGACGTGAATCACACACGTAGTACCCTGTTAGGTGCGTTAGGTCTGTCGAATTAGACATGCCTATGAATTTAGAGTTTATTTAATAACGAACTACGGTCTATCCACACACAAAGGTAAACAATAGTTACGTTCTATCATCGATTTTCTGATAATTTGAAACTGGATTGGGGATTGCTTGAAAGCGCCCGATTTCAAACGGTGTGGAATCATCCCTTGTCAGAACACCCTATTCGCATGTGAAACCATAATTTATGTTTGACAGCATGTTTTGTGGCTGGCATTTTTCTCTTATTTTTCCCTCGAATCTCCATTTTGTGCTGTTACTGTTACCTAAACCTAGCCTATTGTCGAATTTTCGTAACAAAAAACTCAAAACTGCGACCGGATTTGTAATCAGCGTCCTCAAATTATCCAAAACACTGGGTTTTATCTTAATAGATAGCTAATTAAAGATTTACGATTTTTTACATAAACCTCAAGGTCTGAAAGACCTGAAATTTTTTATTTCCGTCAAACGAGATTGAAACTCAAAATTGCGACCGGATTTGAAATCAACACCCTCAAATTATCCAAAACACGGTGTTTCATATTAATAGAAAATCAAATAAAGATTTTTAATTTTTTAGGTCCTCAAGATCTGAAAAAAAAGTTTTTGATTTTCGTCAAACGAGTCTGAAACTCAAAACTGTGACCGGATTTGTAATCAGCACCCCCAAATCATGCGAAACTTGTCGTGTCATCTTAATAGAAAGCTAAATAAAGATTTTCAATTATTTAGGTACCTAAATCTGAAGATCTCTAATTTTTTATTTTTGTCACATGAGACTGAAACTCAAAACTGCGACCGGATTTGAAATCAGCACCCTCAAATTATCTAAAATACGGGGTTTCATCTTACTAGAAAATCAAATGAAGATTTTCAATTTTTTAGGTTTAGTTTAGTTTAGTTTATTTTTGCTATGTACAGATATTTATCATACACGTTGGATTTGGTGTTGAATACATCCCTTGATTACTTTTCTTCATATTCATCTGCTTGGCTGCCTTCATCATACTGGTAGACGCGATGTTTGCAGACTCCCAAAACTGGTCGTAACGAATTTTCCCCGCAAATCTCTACCTCAAAATCTGAAAGATCTGAAATTTTTGATTTTCGTCACATGAGACTGAAACTCAAAACTGCGACCGGATTTGTAATCATCATCCACACATTATCTAAAACACTGAGTTTCATCTTAATAGGAAATCAAATAAAGATTTTCAATTTTTTAGGTAAACCTCAAGATCTGGAAGATCTGAAATTTTTGATTTTCGTCAAGCGAGATTGAAATTTAAAACTGTGACCGGATTTGTAATCAGCACCCCCAAATTATCCGAAACTCGAAGTTTCATCTTAATAGAAAGCTAACTAAGGATTTTCAATTTTTTATGATAACCTGAAGATCTGAAATTTTTTATTTTCGTCACATCAGACTAAAACTCAAAACTGCGACAGGATTTGTAATCACCACTCACACATTATCTAAAACACGAGGTTTCATCTTAATAGAAAGCCAAATTTTTTAGGTAAACCTCAAAATCTGAAATTTTTTATCCAAACAGAAAATTTTCTCGCATTTATTTGCACTACTGATTCAACTTAATTTTGCGCCACCTCATTGTATTTCTCTAACAAGCCCCGATTAACCTTCTAATGGGACTGGACTATACATATACACCGATTTATATTCATTAGTAAGAGATTTGAAAAAAATGAATCTGCTAATAACACATGGTACATTAGCCATGGTTGTTTTCGTGCGCAAGCGAAAGAAAATGAACCGTCATTAATAAATAGAAAGGTTGCTGGTGGTGTGGTGTACGCTTGACTCAAGAATGGATTGCATTGGTTGTTATGCGATTTATCTAATCATAGGTTGCACCCGACGTATGCGTCACTACCAACTAATGCTCAGATCTCGATAGGTTGCGCAATTCCTCCGTTGTGGTATCATTGCTGGTTCTCCAGGAACACAGGTTTATTTATGTGGTTAATGATCTTCATCTCCTTTGTGCAAAGTAGTCATTATGGGAATTTCGACCCATTATTTCAATGTTTCGAATAATTCAAATTTTTTTAACTGAGCAGACCGCGTAGGCAGAGGCTTAAGGGGCCTGGGTATACACAGTTATACCTACATATGTATTTGCAATGTTAAAACACGGATTCCCATTTCGAACAGAACATTATTTCAGAAGGTGATATTTAAGACCTTAATAAATGACAACTATTGGCGATTTTTTCAAAAAAGTTTTTTAGTGTGCAAAAAACTCGCAATGCAAAATTATACATTCTTCAAATGTCTGTAATTTAACAACACGATATCAAAAAAAGGCCAAATAGGTGACAAAGCGCATACTTTCTTCTTCAATTTGCTTTTTGAATCATTACTTCAAGTTTAAAGGTAACGTCAGGAGCTTGGAAATGCGAAATTCATTTTTAGAGTGACCTTTGGACCTTACCTTTGGACCCGAGTATGAATGGCCTTAGGCCAGACTTCGCCATTTGTATTTTTTACAATAAAGTCGTTATTATTATTCATCTTTCTAAGTTCCTCTCGCATAATTGCGGTGGCAACAAGTGTTGACGGGCTGTGCCAAGTCAACACCCGGACTATTATTGATCGGAATTTAGGAAGGATCGTACGATGTTACAGGTCTTCAGAATTACAGACTTTTGGAATGTTTTGTGTAACCTTTCGTCCATGCCTAACTGTTGTAGGTGTGGTGTAAATGTGTTTGGTGTAAGGCCTGAGACTGACATAATGAGGGGAATAATAATAACTTTGTCCTGCTTCCAAAGGCGTTTTATTTCCATGGCAAGGTCCGTGTACTTAGATATTTTCCCAGCGTAGGTGCTTTGTGTATTCACATCATTGGGAATAGCAATGTCTATCAGGTATGTAACTTTATCGAGCTTTGACTGGAAAACTATATCTGGTCTGTTGGCTGGGATAGTCTTGTCTGTATGTATTTCTACGTCCCAGTATAGTTTGTATTGATTGTTTTCAAGTACTGATGTCGGAGTGTAATTATAATATGGATCTGTGTTTTCTATTAGTTTGTTCGTTGTGGCTAGCGCTTGGTGTATGACCTTGGCTGCAGAGTTATGTCTGGCTGTGTACTCGGTACCGTTATTATGTTAAAACAAAAAAGTGCAGCCCGGGCTCCGACACACCGGGCTGCTGTCCCATTACCCAATGACTACTCCTCACACCGTGAGGTGAGCAATCACTGGGTCCGCGAATCGTGCGCCCTAAGTAGACGAAGGGACCCAAGGATGACTGCCTTCTGCATTCTGGCGGCTAAGATGTGCGCCGCCGCACGGCACACCGGTATTTTGCGCAGTGCAGAGAGCAGCGTATTCCTCATTCCACCTAGGGATCCAATGACCATAACCAGCAGACTTACAGTGTAGTCTGGCCAGAGCCTGCGAAGTTGTCCGAGCAACTCCTGATATTTGGTCCGCTTTTCCTCCTCCTTAGAGACGATGTTCACCTCGGCAGGCGCCGAAAACTCAATAACGAACATCGTCTTCTGTTGGTGGTCGAGAAGGACTATGTCGGGCTTGTTTGCCTGTACAAGCTCGAGCGTGGGGAACGAGTAGTTCCAGTAAATCCGGCATTTCTCGTTCTCCACAACGGACTCTATATCCCCTGGAGCGTATGGCAGCACCGGTGTCTCATCGATACCGTATGAGTGCCTCAAATGATAGTAGAGCACTCGTAGAGCCGCGTTGTGCCGATGGACGTAAGCCGTCCCAGCGTACGTCTTACACGCCGACAAGAGATGCATAAGCGTCTCTGGCGCCTGTCGGCAAGCTCTACAAAGGGTGTCGACATCTACACCCATAACCCTTTTACGGTACACCAAGGTGTTGAAGACACCGTCTTGGCAAGCCATTATAAAGCCCTCAGTCTCCGACTTCAACCCACTAGACCTTAGGAAAGAGAAGGTCAACTGCTCAGACAAGCCATGCTCTTCCAGATGTTTGTAGAAGATTCCATGCATTGGCTTATCTTTATGAAGTCTTAAAAGGAAGTTGACTTAGGCAGTTTTAAGGTGGGATTTTAATTCTGCGGGAGCAAGTTCCGTAATGGACTGCTGACACCTCCGCTTGAAGTCGAGTGTGAGGCTGAGCTCCTCGGCTGCTCGTTTCGCTGCGCTAAAAAGAAAGGCTCCTTTACCCGCATTCTCGTGCTCTCGCACAAAGCGGATCAGGGGATCGGTGCTGTTGGTTACATAGCAGGCAGTGGCCAATACTACCCTGTTGTGCAGACGCTCCAAACTCAATAGTCCACGCCCTCCCAGGTGCCGCGGGAGGTATATTCGCGGGACAGAGGACTTAGGATGCAGACTTCTCTCCATATTCATCCTTTTGCGGGTCTTCGTGTCGATTTCCTTCAGCTCGTTCACTTTCCAGTGTATAGCACCAAAGGTGTATAATAACAATGGGACCGCAAGCATGTTTGTGGCAGCGACTTTGTTCTTGCCGGACAGTTCTGACGACCAGATCTGCCGGAGTCGGTGCAAATACTTGCGGCGGAGACACTCTTTAACCAAGGTTGCCTCTTGGACATGACGCTGCGCCACTCCAAGGTAGGTATAAGTATCTCCGGCATGCAGTTGTCGCAAGATGCTCCCATCAACGAGCTGTTCCTCATCTCCACTATCTCCGCTTCGTCCTTTCTTGAGATGAACCAATGCACATTTGTCTGTTCCGAACTCCATTCCGATAGCATGACTGTACTCCCGCACCACCCTCAGCGATTGTTGTAGTTCGCGTTGGCCGGAGGCATAAAGTTTTAGGTCATTAGGTTATTATTATTATTATTATTTTGACCTTACCTTTGGATTTTTGGACGTATCTCCCCTCATATTAGACACACATACTGGAGAAAGGGAACAGGCGGCCACGCCTCCTCGCTAACAAGGGAATACGTCTTTTCTTGGATTCTCAATTTCGCGTGCTATACCCTAGACTCTTAATACTAGAGTACTGCGGCCGCTATGAAAAGATTATATTAGGAGGCGGGACTTGAATAGGCCAAACACATCTTTTGGCAGTCCATTCCAAGCCTTGGATACCCTGGATCTAATGTGCGGTCGTACCTCTCGGTTCTTGAGGTATGAAGGACGACCGCCCTAGGATGAGATGCAGCAGTTGCGTGAGTGCAGCAGATAGGATCGGTGATCGGGGAACTATAGAGGATAGCTTAGAGAAGCAGACTCAGTTTGAATATCAGTAGAAGAGTAAGAGGTCACCAACCACACGCCGGTGAGGAAGTGGCTAGAGGTACGCGCGTTAAAGTCGGGTCATAAGAAGCTTGACGTTTGGTTCCGCCGTAGGAAACTGTACACACCAGAGCAACTACCAACTACTGCTGCTCTACAAGCCTTAGATCCGACCATCGTTGGTGTATTGCTCCCGTGTGTGAGGATGCCCTCCGAAGCACTATCTTTAACACAACTCGCTGAAAACTAACCTCACAAAGGACCGCCACAGCCTGGAACATCAAAAAAGGGTGGCTGATCTGTCCCTGTTTTACAGATTCTATCACGGGAGATGTCCGAGTGAACTCTCCTAGATAATAACACCAAAGACCGTCCGAACGATAAACACTAGAGAGGCTCTGCGAGCTCATCCTTACCAGGCCGAGGTCCCTTCTCCTCGAACCAGTCTCCTCCAGCATTCCTCATTAAAGAAGAACTTCGATACTATGGAATGAGCTGCCGGGGAATTAGTTTCCTGATGGCTACAACTTGCAGCGTTTCAAATCTAACGTCCACCGACATTTATCCTCTCGCAGCGCCTTTACAGCGCCATAGGCTTTCAGCCTTTGTGGGAGGCTGCCCAAAAAACATTTCCTCTTTCGTGCGGCTTCAAGTATATGCAGGCTAGTAGAGGCAGCAGCTCCCTCAGATATGAGAGTAATAATGCAAGCTAGGTTAAGTTAAATGGTGAGAAGTACTTTCTAGCTCTGAATAGGTACCCAAGCTTTTTCCCAGCAGTTGTTGCAATCCACGCAACGTGTTCGTGCCAGATCAGATTTTCTGTAATGTTGACTCCTAACAGCTTGAATGAGTGACTTCTTAGCAACACCTGATTATTCAGGCGGTCGTTGGCTTGGGCACATCTTAGCGTACAGTACTCCGCCTTCGAAGCATTAAATTTTACCATATTCTCGAGCCCCCAAGCGGCAATGGTCTCCAGATCCCTTGAAACTGAAGCAGCCGCTGCCAGTCTTCTGCGTTCCAGCTCGACCACAGAGATCGGTCTATCGTTCATCATGCCTACATGCAAAGTACTGTCATCCGCAAAACTGTGGATTGTGTTTGTAGTGCGAGAGAGCAGATCATTGATATGAAGCAGAAACAATGTCGGGGCCAATACCGATCCCTGCGGAACCCCAGCGTTCATGTTATGGAAGGAAGACCACGACAGAGATTTTTCGACCTGAGAGGAAGTCTGCGAGCCAACCGCAAAGCTTAACAGGGAGGCCGTAGGACGGAAGCTTGTTTAGGAGAGCTGCATGCCACAATTGATCAAATTACGTGAGCCTCGCCAAACGAATTTATGAGTATGCTCCACACATGTGTGAGTCATATTTTGCGGAAGTTAATAGGTACTTCTAGATATATTTTATGTCAAACCCAGCTAATAGGTGGACGGAAAGCAACATATACCACACTCTAAGATACCGTAAACGCGGGCTACTTTGGCCCTAACGTCCTTCTTTGGCCCAAATGAAAAAAAAAAACAAAATCGTACTCTACAATCATATTTGTCACCGTATTTAAAATACTTCCGGCTCATTCCGGTAGGTAGCCGCACTATACAGGCTGTCTGATAAGTCCAGTGGTTCCTTTGCTGTCCACTAGAAAGCAGCACTTATAGTTGCTTGACTAGTGAAACCACGTGCAATTTTTACCTCCCAAACTTCCACTTACAAAAAACGTATTTTTTGTTTAACAAATCCGGTAAGTACCCCCTATTAAACAATTTTCCTTTCTTTAAGTCGTACTGTAGTTACAACACTGGTAAACTAAACAAGTTTTTTTATTTTCATGTTTTTTTAAATCAGACCCAATAATCTATAAAAAACGTCCTACTTTGGCCCAACGTTTTTTTTGGCCAAAACCCATAATATTAATTTATGAATTGCTACAAAAACCTTGAAACATTTTATTTTTTCATTTATATTGCGTATTATCATAATCAGCTTGTTCAGGATGCCGTAATAAAAGACTTCCTGGAGGCCCAGTATATACTGGCTATAGCAATGAACAACTTCTAACTTGTCTAGAAGCAATCAGATCTGGTGATATGACGCAAAGGCAGGCTGCTGATCATTGCAAGATACCCCTATAAAAAACAAGTTGAAAAGTTTGTTTTCCAGTTCACCAGGCCATCAACAGTTTTTTCGCAAGAAGAACTAGCATTCTCGATGAACTAGATTTAAGATTCATCATAAAATCTTATTTGACTAGGCAATGGAAGACTATGCAGTGTTTTTGCAACTATGTTCCAGGACGTGAACGGGTCAAATCGTTTCTAAAGAGACACCTTCAACTGACTGTCACGTTTTCGTCGAAGATCAAAATAAATCGTAATCAGATTCATGAACAAATCATCACAGAGTATATTGAACATCTGAAAAAGGTGGTCAAAGATGTTTCACCTGATAAAATTCATAATTATGACAAAACTTGGTAACATTTGATAATATAATCTTCGTTGAAGAACCTGTTCTAGTCAATATCCAAGTCCTTCTGTATCCATACCATTTGTATCATGCTTTTAGCGCTAAAAATTGACTTGGGCCAAAGTTACCCTAACCGCAGGGTAACATTGGCCCAAAACTAAAAAAAATATATTAATTTAATAAACGTTTTGTAAGTAAAAACAGGATTACTGATTAAAATTTAAGATATTATAGTTGTAAAAAAGATTGCCAGAACTTCTGGGCAGTGAAGACAACAGTTTCTAGAGAAAAGTACATACAATAATTACTGAAAAGTGGGCCAAAGTAGCCCGCGTTTACGGTACCGAAAACAAAAATAGAAATAAAAACATTTTGCATTCCTGATAAATTACGTTCATTATTCAATTCAATTAAGTATTCAGTCGGCGTACATATAGGCGACATAAACAAATCTTTTCGTAATCATGTAATAAACGGGCAATTTGAAAAGCACGTAGGTGGATCCAGTGGGTCGCAAAAACGTCAAGCACAGCAAGCACGCTCGCCCGAGTTTCGCCTTGACTTCTGCTGTTGCAATGGCGACTTAATTACGAAAACATTACCACCAGCTCATGATTAACTTTAACATATAAACAATTGGAACCGGGAGGTACAGATAAACAGATGGAAATCTAGATTTTGCTCGTAGATAAAAACTACATCATTATAACAGGTGGGCAATCTGTTGATGTGTTTTTGGAATTGTGATTAAAGCTGCAACTTGAAATATTATTACAGGTAATAGTTCCTTTCAGGGGCGGTTACTTCTTAAGGTACAATGCCGCACAGCGTTGCCAGGTTGAATTTAAAAAAAGCAATAGGTTATAGATAAAAAAGCAGTAGATTTTGCAAAAAACATCGAACCTCAAAAAAAAAACTTAGCACATTTTTTATTACAAAACCACAAAAAAAACGTAATTGCTCGAGTAAAACATAATCCTAATAAAACTACAAAAAAAGATAACTTTTTACAGCACGGAAACCTTTAATATGGTTTACCTAATAAAACTAAAAAATAATAAACAACAATACATGCCTTAATTGATCTAGATCTGAATCTGACAAGTCTGCATTTCTTTGGTACATGGTACATATTATGTTGTTATGTAGTTTAATACAATTATTTAAATCCACATCAAAGCAACTTTGGGCTTCTCGTTTTCATTTTGTATGCAAAATGCCACATCACATACATATGACGTGGATAGAAGACGTATATATGCATTTGTTTTTTGAAGATTAACATCTGAGAAGATTCTTTCCATGTTTGCGGATGAATGTGGCAAAACTTGCGTATTCAACATAAATTCGGATAATACAAAAAAGATGGCACTATAATCTCCAAAAGAGACGTGTTTTTTACTTATATCCAAAACTCAGTCACACTTTCGCTTTGATTCCACGTGAGGTCAGTATTTCGTAGAAGTCGCCACTCATTATCGAGCTATTGAAGTTGATTAGGATTGACTGAATTTGGAAAATATTAGGCAAGTGGCATGACTGAAGGATACTGACCGTCCAAAGCTGCTGAAGGCTTAATCAATGATACATTTTTCAGAACATCGCTTTGGAAATCAAACCTGTTATACCTTATACAAAGTAGTACTCATTATTTCTTGAAACCGAAAAAAAAATCAGTAGATTCCGCCGTAAAAACAATATTCAGTAGACAAAGACCCAAAAGCAGTAGATCTAATGAAAAATCGGTAGACCTGGCAACGCTGATGCCGCACGGCCTCTTCAGCAAAAGACAAAAAAATTATTTTTAGTAGGTCTGTAGGCAGTGCAAGTACCTGAAAAAAAAATACATATGTCTAACAGCAACCAGTTGCCTGATCTATTGGCAGCACGATTCGCTCCAACTAAAAGCGAACTCGCAGCGAGTAAAAAATCGATTTTTTTAAAATTTATTCAGGGAAGTCGACAGTTTTAATTATCGTTTATGAAATAATAGTAATGATTATTCTATGAATATTGATTAAAAACAATTGTACATATTCATTACACAGAGTATTAATAAATACTGTTTAAAAACAAAAAAATATATATATAAAACAAATATAGTTTAAAAAATAAAAAAGACGGTTTCAAAGAACATCGGGTAAAAAATTTAAAAATAATTTTTAAAATAAGCTTAAAACAATAATGGACCAAAAACTCTACAATGATTGTGAAAAAAGCATGCCCGCTTTGTGCCATGTTATTCGTAAATCGAGCGCCCTATGTTTTTTTCAAAATCACACTAGCATTTTTTGGTCATTATTGTTTTAAACTTATATTTTAAAAATTGTTTTTAAATTTACAGTCCGATGATGTTCTTTAAAAGCGCGTTTTTTTAACTGTGTTTATTGACGCTGCTCCTGTTTCATTGTCGTTGTTATTTCAAGGGTTGATCTCTGAATTTGAAGGCTTTTAAATTTACTAGAGGCCCGCCTCTGCCATAAAAACATTTCTTTCACTGCTGGTGTAAGTTCACTGGTTAGCATTTAAATGCTACACGTGTAAGTACTTTATGGTAATTTTATACGGTCATACGGATATGCCTGCGTTTTTTAAGGAGAATCCAAGTGAAATTACGTTTTCTAATTAACTCATTACAAAAAAATCAGGATCTATGGCTTCAATTTACGTATGTGAAGTAATATGGTATATACAGAACTGTACTACCGTAGAAGATAGCGAAAAAAGTTGTATATAAAAGTTGTAGCCACGGATATGCTCCTTGCTTAGAAAATATTTAGATATATACAGGGTGATCCATAACTACGTGGTGATGCAAACATGCATTTTTTTGAATGAGACACCCTATATATTATCCTTTATTCAATTTCTACTAATGATTTTTCGTTCTTCCAATATAGGGTATTGTTACATTATGCAGGGTATTTCAAGTTATGCTGTCAAATGAATATCAAAAAGCGATAAATCAAAAATAATTTTTTACACGGATAAAATATCCTCTAGTTTTAAAATCGACGCATATTCGTATACAGGGTGATCTAGAATGCAAAATCTAGATTTTCTCTCTTTTTTTGAATGTACCCCCAATATTTTATTATGACCAGTCAATTACTTTTAATATGCTCTTTCATCTTTGTATAGCACTTGTTATGGCTGCATTCATTAGTTTCTGAGATATTTCGATTTTTCTACAAATTTTTAATATACCTTCTATTTGTTTATTAAAATTTATTTATTTTGAGAAAATACTATCAAATTTCATTTTTGTTTAACAAACAACTAAAATATAAGGCCATAATAGTACTTGATCAAGTCAAAACACTAAATTAACGAGATGATATACGTCAAGTGTGCTGAGGAAACAATTTTATAGACGTCATGCATAATTATCAAGCAAATCTATCAGGTAGGCTATGAAATATTAAACGACACAGTCCAAATAAAACAATTCTTCAATCTTTCAAACTCATTAGTTTTAGAGTGCCTCCGTTCTGGATATTGCTGTTGATAGTTGATATATTCAAGAGGCAAGTAGACAATTTCTCCAATGATTCTCCTGAATACCCTCAACGAAAAAATTAATTTTTAAAGCTCGTTTTTCACACAGTACAGAATTATTGAGCAGGTTATGAAAACTGTCAATTTTTCAAAGTCTACCTGATAAATCTGCTTGGTAATTATGCATCACGCCTACAAAATTGTTTCCTCAGCATACTTGACTTTATTATCTCGATAATTTAGGCTTTTTACTTCATCAAATAATATCATGACCTTATAATTTAGTTGTTCGTTAAATAAGAAACAAATTCGATAGTACTTTCTCAAAATAAATAAATTTCAGTACACAAATATAAAATGGTCATAACTTTTGGAATACCCTGTATAATGTTATAGTACCTTATATTGTGAGAAGAGAAATTATTAGTAGAACCTAAAAATGGGATAATATGTTGGATGTTTCATTTAAAGAAAAAATATATATTTTCATCACCACGTAGTTATGGATTACCCTGTATAAATCAAAATATTTTCTGAGCAAGGAGCATAGCCGTGGCTACGACCTTTATGCACAATTTTTTTAGCTATCTTCTATAGTAGTGGAGTTATCCACCAAGCCGGTACTAAAAATTCACCCTGTATAATTGGATGTAAACTTCATTAAAAATGTGCATATTTGTCATACCAAACTCTTTTAGGCAAAACCTGCAGCTTTTTGAGCCTTCAATTTTCATTCTGTCTTCGCGTACTAGTTACGATGACAGGTTTTTCTAAATCAAACTGGTGTTATTATATTGATATGAATTGAAGCAGTTATAAAGCAAAAATCGTAACCTTCCAGTTACAGATGTAAGTCATGTTAATCGCAAGCATTTCAGCGAAAAAAAAGCTAGAGAAGCTAAAAAGAAAATGTTAGCTATAGCCTCCTAATAAGATGAGAAGAATTAACTTTGGTCTTCTGAGGTCGGTCTTTTGAAGAGGTTAACTGCTTGAATTCCCAGTTAACAAGCCACGGACACCGCTCGGGTCGCCATCATGCAGCTACGTTTATTTACAGGAACATTCTGCTGTGCGACGTCAACGACGGTCACGTTACACGAGAACTAATAAAAATCTACACATCAAATTCAATGTACGAAGTTCGCACTCAACACATATATCTATTTTTTCAAGAACTTCGGTAAATCTGACCGTCGCGTCGACTCCGATGGTCTCCCGAGAAATGTAAGCCTCTTATTTGAAGAGCTGGTACGCAACCCATGAAGACCTAGAACCGTCCTTCATCCGCCATTTTGATGCCATGTATCCCAGCGTGTTCAAGTACCCACAATAATGGGACCTCGTTTTTTTGTATTTAGGAGCTTTTCTACACTCTCTTGACGTTATCTTCCAAGCACCTGAATATCAATGCAGTTAGTAAACTGTCTCCTGGTCTTCTTGGATACGAGGTACACAATCTAAAACTACGAAAAAATCTGCCAGGAACCTCGTGGGGGGAGTGAAAGTCTCATTTCAGGTCCAAAAACCCCAAATCCACAGACATTTGAGTGAGCGAATGGTCTCTATTCCAGTCTTGTCCTCTTCCTCAGACTGGTTTCTGACACACACCACAATACATCAGACACCATACATATGTGGTCGAGCTGGAACGCAGAACATTGGCAGTGGCAGCTTCACTTTCAAAGGATCTTGATACCATTACTGCTTGGGGGCTTAAGAATATGGTTAAATTTAATGCTTCCAAGACCCAGTATTGCACGCTATCAAACAAGAAGTGCCCAAGCCACCACCAGGTTCTAATGAATAACCGGGCTCTGCCAAGGAGTCACTCATTCAAGCTGTTAGGAGTCAACATTACAGAGAATCTGATCTGGCATGAACACGTCGCGTCAATTGCAACAGCTGCTGGCAAAAAGCTTGGGTACCTATTTAGAGCAAGAAAGTACTTCGCACCATGTAACCTCCTCACGCATATATAAAGCCCAGATAAGACCTGGCCTGGAGTATTGCTCTCATGTCTAGGGAGCTGCTGCCTCTACTACCTTGTCTATACTAGATGCCGTCCAGAGAAAGGCAATTCGACTAATTGGCGACCCGGCTTTAACGCACCACCTCCAGCCACTTTCTCACCGGCGTGTTGTTGGTGACCTCCCACTCTTCTATCGATATTCCAACGGAATCTGCTCCTCTGAGCTATCCTCTATCGTTCCGTCGCTCACCTCTCCTATCAGATGTACCCGTGCGACCGCTGCATCTCATCCTAAGGCGGTCGTTCTTCATACATCAAGAACTGAGCGGTACAACCGCACATGTATTCCCAAGGTGTCCAAGGCTTGGAATGGACTGCGAGAAGATGTATTTATTGGGCCTGCGGGTAATGACCCATTTAAATCCCGCGTTAACAAACTTCCCCCAACATAACCCTTTTACAGCAGCCGCGGTACTCTGGTATTTAGGCTCCGCCTGCTCAGTTATAAAAAAATCACTTATGTAATAATATCTATATGCTAATTCGCTACTAATTCCAACTTCATATATATTTTTCGTACATATTTTCTATCTCTCCTAGCCTCGTCATGCTTTGATGTCACGACACAAAATTTGAAAAAATTCCGTTTTAAACATGAGATGAAAAATTAGTGTGACTCACCTTGTAGAATTCCTGAATTTTAGAAACACTTCCGCAGTTATTGTTCGAAAACGAAATAATCAAGTCCCTACCTACACTCAGAGATAGGCAATTGTTCAATCCGAAAAGATAAAATGGCGGCGGTGATTCTGACGTCAATCGGACGACCACACACACGCATTCGATTGTTTCTTTTTGCCAGGCTCGTTTTATGATGCGGATTTATTTGCTAGCGAGGTACATGTCAACATGACATGACACGAGGTAGGAATTCAAAGTTTATTTGTGAAGTTATTCTGAACAAAGCTTAGGAAAATTAATATGGTCGATGTTTGACTGCACAAGAGATGGGAGTTTTACTGGTCGAAATGGTAGAAACAGCAGGATTATAGGAGGACCCAAAAGATGACTAATCATGGAAAGGTCTACAAGTTAGTGAGTGCACGAGAAGTAGGAGCATATGAAGTTAAATCGAGTTTTTCTATACCGGGGATGTTCACACACAAGGCAGTGCCTTCTGTGACTGACCTTTATTTATCCATGTAGCTTTTAAAATGAATAAATAAATAATAATAATAATAAAATAACTGAACAACTGAACTGCAACTGAAGGAATTACTCAGAATAACAGAAGTCTGTACGTCAGACGTCTGGATGGAATTCGGAATGAGCAAGTGCAAGGTGCTCCACATCCAAAAAGCCCAATGGAAGAACCATTCCGAACAGGAAACATTAACTGGCCAAACGCTGGACAACATGGACAAGGACGAAACATACAAGTACCTGGGCTTCAATCAGAACATTAAGATCGATCACTCAGAAGTCAAGGCTCAACTAACACAAGAGTTTAGAGACCGCCTCGTTAGACTACTGAAAACAAAATTGAATTCAAAAAATCTTACAAAAGCAATCAACACATTTGCAATACCGGTCCTCACATACTCCTTTGGTATCGTCAAGTGGTCGCACACTGATATTGAAAACATTAACATCCTCATACGAACGGAACTGACAAAGCACCGGATGGCACATCCGAAAGAGTGCAAGGAAAGGTTTACCATAGGCAGAAAACAAGGGGGTAGAGGAATTATAGACATACACTCACTTCACACAAGACAAATAAAAACGCTCAGAGACTTTTTCCAAAGCAAACAGACAAACTTACATAGGTCAATAGTAAAAGCAGATAAAAACTATACTCCACTCACCCTATCCTCCCCAGATCACTTAGCAGACACACACAATCACATGGAATCACAAAAACAAAAAATAAATACCTGGTCACAAAAAGCACTCCATGGCAAGCACAGATACCGCGTTACACAAGAGCACATTAATGAAAAACAATCATACACCTGGCTGCAGGATGGCCAACTCTTTCCAGAAACTGAGGGTTTTATGCTTGCTATCCAGGACCAAGTAATTGCGACAAAGAATTACATGAAACACATTATGAAAGATACATTCATAACCGACGACAATTGCAGAAAGTGCCACCAACAGAAAGAAACGAGACCACATAACCAGCTCATGCAAAACTCTCGCTGGAACCGAGTACACAGCTAGACATAACTCTACAGCCAAAGTCATACACCAAGCACTAGCTACAACAAACAAGCTAATAGAAAACACAGATCCATATCACAATTACACACCGACATCAGTACCGGAAAACAATGAATACAAACTGTACTGGAACGTTGAAATACATACAGATAAGACTATCCCGGCAAATCGGCCAGATATAGTTTTCCAGTCGAAGGCAGACAGAGTTACCTATTTGATAGATATTGCTATTCCCAACGATACGAATGTCCAAAATGCCTACGCTGATAAGATATCTAAATACACTGACCTTGCGATAGAGATAAAACGGCTTTGGAAGCAAAACAAAGTTACTATTTTTCTCGCAACGATGCGAGAAAAAATAAGAAATAATAACAATAATGTAGTTGACGAAGGAATGGATGAAAGAATGGGAGAGGTCTTCTGGTGTCAAGAGTCACCAGTGCATAGGCCTACACAAACGAGCTCTTCTACACCTCTCCTTACTCTTAGTTCCCAAGTTCAGCCCCCATCGCAAAGGTGAGGATGGCCTTAGGTCCTGCCCAGGGCCGTAGCTAGGCTTTGACCATGGGAGGGGTTCATGTGTAAATATGCATAAAGCTGTATAATCTGTATCGCTGCCCAGACTGCAGAAGCTGAGGGTGCATAAACAGAGAAGTTTAAACAATACTACAATGAATCACTAAGATTGTAGAAAGATCTTGATTACTTTTATTTTGAATGATTTTAGCAGTTTATTTCATGCATGGGAATACTCATGGACTCATGGACCTCTAACCCCCCCCCCCTTATATACGGCCCTGGTCCTGCCCATCTTATATCTTCAGGTTCAAGAACCCTTGAACCCAGTATAGTCTGTCTGTGGCACCCAAGAGCGTCACAGTGACATAGAATTGGTGCTGAGAAATCTTTCTCCTCGCCACAGCGAGCACTTGCCATCCCCATCACATACAAGAGACGTCTGAAGATGCTATGGCCGCCAGATACAGGCGCAGTAAAGACAACCCCAACTCAATGGCTGCCTGTACTCTTTGGAATAGCCCCACCTCATCAGCTCCGAAGGACTGACGCCCTTCTAAGGGAGTATAACAAGATTACGGCCAACAACAAACTGCCTATCCACCGAGCAATACCCCCGTTGCAGATAAACAGACTTTAATCCCGACAACCACCAATAAGGGATGCAGAAGTGCTTAAAACCAATAACTTCGACTCTTTAAACCAATGGCGCTCCCAGTGGGAAGGTTTTGCAGAACTCCACTCGCGATGCGCATTTATGGGGGCAGCCTTACTTCCAGGATCAGAACTACCACGGAAAGAGTGGGTAAAACTTAATAGAGTCCGAACAGGCCACGGCAGACGTGCCGACTCCCTTTACAAGTGAGGTTATGTGTAATCTCCCTTATGTGACTGTGGCGCGCCCCGCCAAACTATAAACCATATTACGAGCGACTGTGAACTGCGTGCGTTTCAAGGATCGCGAGAAGAGTTCTTCACAGCCACATCGTTAGCGCTGAACTGGTTAAAAGAACTGGACATCAACCTGTAAATACCAAAGACTATGTATCTTAGTTTGTAGCTGTATATATCTTATTTTAGTCTAGGTTATAATAGTTTTTTTATTCTATATTTACTATTGTCATGTTTTTTAGCCATACGATAAATAAATAAGCAGGCCAACAAGTAACCTTAGCCGGCTTCTGTTTAGTGAGAGACAGAGTAAATAAAGTACAGTTCAACGAACAGAAAACTCAGACAACAACTCTGACAAAGAAGTCTCACGTTGGCTTACCAACGGTGGAAATGGAGGGTCATCCAATAGTCGAGTCACCTTCTGTCAAGCTTTGGGGGATCAACAATAGCATGTCCTCGCACGACCACGTCGTCAGTATTGCTAAAACGGCATCCCAGAAGCTTGGAGTCGTGTTCCGCTGTAGGAAGCGGTATACACCAGAGCAACTACTGATACTCTACAAGGCACAGATCCAACCATCGTTGGAGTATTGCTTCCATATGTGGGGATGTGCTCCGAAGCACCCTTTAAAGCTTCTGGACACTATTCAGAAGAGAGTAATTAGATTAATCTATAACCTCACAAAGGACCTCCACAGCCTGGAACATCGAAAAAGGGTCGCTGACCTGTCCCTATTTTACAGATTCTATCACGAAAGATCTTCGGATCCCAGATAATAACACCCAAGGGCGTCCGAACGAGGAACGCTAAAGAGGCTCTGCGAGCTCATCATTACCAGGTCGGGGTCCCTACTCCCCGAACTAGTCTCCTCCAGCATTCCCTCTTTTGGAGAACTTCGGTGAATGGGAATAAGCTACGCCGGGATACAACCTGCAGCGATTGAAGTGTAACGTGCACAGACACTTATCCTCTCGCAGCGCTTCTATACAGCTTTCAGCCTTTGCGGGAGGCTGCTACCATAAAAAAACCGCCCCACCTTTGCCAGAGGTTCTCTAGCTCGATAGAGATGTCCAGAGATTCGTATCCATCTCATAATATGTTGATTTTGCATCCACATCTCTGTTTTCCTTCTAATGGTACCTGCTGCGAACCCCACAGCGAGTGTCCGTCGTTTCATTACCGCAAGCTCCAGCATGACTATAGGCACCCGCATAAGTGACACCAGATGTCTTGCCGAAGTGCCATCAAAGACCTTTCAATTTTGCAGAACAGCCGTTGATGTAAACCTACAAGCACCCAATACTCCTCATGCAGCCTTTTTGACCATAACAATAAATCAATAAGAACCAAAATAAAACCATTATGGCAAAAAAGGGATGCTATTTTGGTAAATTCAGTAGAGCAATACCGCTTTTTAAAGTTTTCTGATCGCTTGGATTATTAGTGTATTACCCTTAATCAGAGAAATATAGTCTATGAATATCTCTGAAAAATGCTTTTAATGAATATGTGAAGCTTCTTCCTATTTTTTCCAAGCTCCTGAATCCTTAAAATAAAATGTATGATTCAGATGTATTCAAAAATTCCCAGGAAGACAAATTTGGGTAGTGCACTGCAAGTGTGAGTCATTAATGGCTACGTACGTATACGTGTTTCCTAGTTTAAATTATAGTTTATCCATAATTTCGTGTTATCAAGGCAACCGATGTAATATATCGCATAATCGGCATAATACAGCGATATTTTTATATCCGTGAAATGTCAATATTTTCGCAAATTGAGACATTCCACGCACTGATTCATACATCAGTGTCCTTCTGAAACTGGTATCTGAGCTGTAAAGTTTCAATGGCAGGTGGTGTTACAATGACCAGACAGACATTGGTGTGGGTATGTTTGTTTAAAGAAAAATAGGGCTGTTGTCGGATCTTCCGCTTGTAATATAGTTCGCGATCTGCTATTTTCAGTATTTTCCTATAATGTTGAATGAATGAATAAGAACCAGAGGCTATCCAGCACAGAATGTGACTGGTGCATAGGCCACACGATGGGCCCTTTTGCGCCTCTATCCGCACTAGTTCCTAAGACCTGCCCTTTTAGCAAAGGCAAGTACATTCTTAGGTCCTATCCATTTTATCTCTATTGGTTCCAAGGTTCTTGAGCCCAGCATAGTCTGCCTGTGATAACCTAGGGTTTCACAGCGACACAAGATGCCGAGGATTCTTCCTCTTCACCACACCACGTGCACGTTGGGTCGTTGACCACCCTCATCACGAACAGGTGACGCCTGAAGGTGTTGTGACCCGTAAGTAGGCCTACTAGCAATCTCAAGTTACTCCTATCCAGAGAGAGACAAAATCGTCCTATTCTCTCTGCAGGCCCTGCTAATAGTTCCCGAGCTTGACGGAGATGACCAGAGATGTTGTTCCATCTCAGATAGTGTTGATTCTGGATCCACTCTTAAGTTGTTTTCTTAATCAAGTTTGCAGATAGTCCTAAGGCTGGTTCCGGGCCCACAAAACAGTTGCCGGATCCCATCCTAGCCAGATGATCCGCCATGTCGTTACCCTTCACCCCAGCGTGCCCAGGTACCCACATCAGTGATACCTTGTGTTTAGCTGAGATGTCGTCAAGAGCCCTCCTGCACTCCAAGACCAGTCCCGACGTTATTTTCCAAGCACTCAGTGCTTTGATGGCTGCCTGACTGTCAGAGCAGATAGTGATCCGCCTCCTAGACCCGTCAATTTTCCTATAATGTTACTGAATGATAAAAAAATACTCTACATCACGTACTTTCATAACATGTGCTGCAATATTTTCAATACATATATAGTTATTAAAGAACAACAGTAGAAATACCTATTTCGGAATAAGAAAAGGCTAAAGGGTTGAAAAGTATTTGAGATAATCTACTACTTCCGGCAATGCCGTAGGCTGTCGTCCCCTGAATGGATGGAGTCAATCGCTTGCCCGACTCTCGCATTCTCTGCTCGGTCGAACAATACTAAAGAAGCCGGCTAAGGTTACTTGTGGGCCTGTTATCTAGCCGCAACACCTTTAGACGTCACTTGTATGTGATGGTGGTGGCAAGCGACCCGACGTGTGCACGCTGTGGCGAGAGGGGAGCTGTGAAGCCCTTGGGTATCACAGGCAGACTAAACTAGGTTCAAGGGTCCTTGAACCTGAAGACATAGTATGGGCAGAACCCAAGGCATCCTAACCATTGCGATGAGGGCTGGACTTGGGAACTAGGTTGGGAAGAGGTGCTTCTTTCGTTCATTCCTATTACTGCTCATTGAACAAATACTATAGGGTGTCCCAATAAGAACGATAGGAAAGAAAATTTAAATAAAACAACAACGGTTTGAGATATCAAATTGCTTTTAGCTTTATTTTGAAGCTACATCCATGACATTATGGATGGAATAGAACATCATTCAAATGTCCGCCTCGGACTCGCTGGCAGTGCTTCAAGCGGTCGGTCCCATTTCGGATGACATTTTCGAGCATTCGCAGCGTTATGGCGTTAATGGCTACTCGAATATTGTTTTCGAGGACATCCAAAGCGGCTGGTTTGTTGCAGTAGGCCAATGATTTGACGTACCCCCAAAGAAAATAATCGAGAGGTGTCAAATCACACGATCGCGGTGGCCAATCAATGAACGCTTGTCTGATGATGATCCAGTCGCCAAACTTCTGTCGAACAACTTCGAGCATTGCGTCGCTTGTGTGGCTCGTGGCTCCATCCTGTTGGAACCACAAGTCGGTAATATCGATGTTGTCGAGCTCTGGCCACAGAAATTCTTCCAGCATCGCTCGGTAGCGTGGCCCATTGGTTGTAACGGTGTCTCCTTCCTCATTTCAAAAGAAATAAGGACCGATGATGCCGCCATGCCACAATCCGCACCACACATTCAATTTTTTCGGGTACTGGACCACTTCTTCGGTCATTTGTGGAGTGCTCACAGCCCAGTAACGACAATTCTACTTGTTGACACAGCCACTGAGGTAAAAATTGGCTTCATCTGAGAAGATTTTTTGGCCAAAATGAGGATCTTCGTCCAAGATTTGTAGCAGCGACGGGCTATGGTCGTCCGGCTGCAATTGTTGCATCAGCACGATCTTATAGGGGTGCAGTCCGTAAATCAAAACGCAAATCTCGCCGAGTTGTTTCTTGGGCGAGGCCCAATTCCGCGGATCGGTGTCGATACGACAAATTGGGGTCGTGTGAACACTGGCCGCTACGGTGGCGATATTTTCTTCACGTCGCGTCGACTAGTTCGCATTCTGGTGGTTTCTTTAGGTCCAATAGAGTGTACTCATGCTCAGAGTTTTCCACAGTGCGACGATTTGCCTGCTCACTGCACTGAAGCGATGATGAGGGCCGAGTTCACGACGAAATGCGCGTTGCGTATTTACAATTGAGCGGACATTTCCGTGTACTTTTTAATAATTTCCAAACCATCGGCAACCATGAAACAATCCATGATGAATTGTCAAACCTTATTGAATATTTTGACAGCTGGATGACGTTTGTACCTTTGACAGCTGTCTAGATATCCCTATTAGAAAACCTATCACTTCTATTGGGGCACCTTATATTACTATTGATAATCCTATTCACGGGTTATTCACGTTATTCGACACGGAGCATTATGGCTAAAGTATCTGATGAAAAAGAAAATAATAATTTAAAAGTTATGTTTTTTTAATAGAACAGCCTGTATATTATAGCATATTCAGATTCCTTGGTAAATTCTAGTGTCACTTCATGTATCACACATGGGACTTGAAGCGAACCGTTTAGGTGTAAATCACCAGCTTCTCTAGTGATCCTCGTTCGGACGGCCTTCGGTGTTATTATACGGGAGAGTTCACATATTCCGTGATAGAATCTGTAAAACAGGGATAGGTCAGTCACACTTCTTCGATGATCTAGACTGTGGATGTCCTTCGTGAGGTTAGGCGTATCGATAAGTCTGATTGCTCTCTTCTAGATAGTGTTCAGAAGCTTTAGAGAATGCTTCGGAGTGCATCCCCACACATGCAATGCTCCAACGATGGTCGGATCTGTGCCTTGTAGAGCAGCAGCAGCTGCTCTGGTATATACAGCTTCCATTCTACAGTGCCCCAAAGTTAGGGGGTGGTTTGTGATTTTTACCAAAATAGACGCTATCAACAAGTACTGTGACACTTTTTTCCTAAGAGAATAACATTTCTCACATCTCTATTATCTGTAGCTTAAAAAAGAAAGTACGACATTTAGGAACACATCGCTACCTACTGCCGATATTAGCCAATCGTCAAGTCCTACAAAAGTCTTTTGAGCGTAAAAGAAATGAAATTTAGTGGGACGGTAGACATTGGTCCTTTGAATGTACATCTACGTTGCGACCTCTAGGGGTTGCCGCTCGAGGGTGGTGGGGGGAGGGGGGTGAATTTTGTTCTGTACACTTACGTGCCATATAGAAGAAGAAGAAGCTTTATTTCAAAATAGGATTACCCTAATACAAAATAAAGTAATGATACCTAAAAAATACAAATTGTTATTCCAAAATAATAAAATTAACACTAAAAAATAATTAAATTAATGCTGATACTATATAGACTACGCCAATATACAATGCCAATATTAGAAACCTCAATAATAGAGAGAAGTTAACTGTGAGTCTAAAGATTATCAGATGGCTCTTATGTACTTTAATAATTGTTGTTTAAATATTCTAAGCGACGAACTTTGTTTTATTGTATTTGGAAGATTATTGTAATCATTGAATCCTTTAAAAAATAAAGAATTCATGCTACTTTTCTTGTTAGTTTTAGAAATATAAATAGTCTGTTTTCTAGTCTGATGTGCATGTATGTCACTATTATACCTGAACCATTGCAAATACGTTGGTGCCATACCTGACACTATTTTAAAAACAAATACCATGGTAAGATAATATAGTCTTTCATCAATTGAATAGTTGTATATCGATTCGTCCTTAAGATAATTCTCATCCCACGATTTTGCATCTTTTGTAACTGTGACAGCTGATTTGAGTTAAAAAGGTATAGTACAGAAGAGCAATAGTCAAAGTGGGGTTGTATAATGGACTGATATACTTTTAACCTCATCTCGGCAGACAGAAAATTAGAAATTCTTGTGAAAAAGAATAGCTTTTTAGAGATTTTCTTGTGTACGTAATCAAAATGTTTATCAAATAATAAGAAGTTATCAAGTTGTACTAAGTACTTTACGAAAGTAACGATTTCAATGTTTTGATTATCAATAGTAATTTTTACATTCGAAAAATCTATCTGTTTGTATTTATGTTTTGAGGTAATAATCATGGCTTTAGTCTTAAGGACATTTAATTTAAGCTTGTTTAATTTCAAGTAATTGTCAGCACCACTTAAGGCATAATTAATTTTTTCAATAGCAGTGTCTAGGTTAACATCTATACACGCATCTGTGTCCTTTTGGTCAGTATATCTTATTTACTTACTTACTATATTTTGATAGTTGCTAGACCGTAATCATACAGGAAAATATTCCATATTAGCGAAGCGGTACGAACTGATTTGAATATACGAAAAAAGTAAACGATACATTCATTCAAAGTATCAACATTGGGTCAGATAAACTTAATTGACGCACGATGGCTATTTATAAATTGGTCCATAAATTAGTGTATTTTATATTTGAAGTAAATAGATAGAGGAGTGGCGCCACAGGAAAAACATCGTTCACTACCATTAGGTATTTATTGATTACCACTTTGATTCACTGTTTACGTATGTCAAGTGCAAAGGTACGGGGAAAGGCACGCACTTTAGGCTGGTATAAGTGGTCTGCGAATGAAAGTTGCCACAATCTAACAGGCTCGGTGGAATATCGGTCATCAACCGCCCGCCGGTGAGAAAGTGGCTGAAAGTGGCGCGTCACATCGAAGTCGAAAAGCTCTTGTCTGGATTGCGTCAAATACAGATAAAGTAGTCGGGCAGCAGCTCCAGATAGCTCCCCCTCTCTCTTGGCAAGGGCGTCGATAGTTGATGTTAGAATAAACGTTATATAATGCAGTAAGAGTGATCCACAAAAACTGATCTTTTTCTGGGCTCTCTCTCTCTTCAGTCGTAGTTCGCTCCCGAACGTCGTGACTCATACATGGTTATGGTGTGTCAGTGATCGCCATGTTTCTCGGTCTTCCACGGCACGCATTACTTTTGGGACTGACATGTGCGTAAGGTCCCTTATTTGGTCCATGAACCTTATAGGGGATCTGCCCCTCGTTCTTTTGCCGTCCACCTTCCCTTGGACCATGAGCTTCTCCATCCCGTCCCTGCGCATAACGTGTCCGAAAAATTTGAGCATCCCACGTTGTAAAAGCCGGTCATGATCTTTGATTTTGAGCTCCCTGAGGATGGAGATGTTCGTTCTGTGTGCTGTCCAGGGTATTCTTAGCATCCTCCGATAACACGTCATTTCAAACGCCTCTATTCTTCTACGACAGGAGGCGTTTAGAGTCCAGGATTCTGACCCATAAGTTGCTATGGGGAAAACCAGCGCTTTCGTTAGTCTGATTTTCGTTACTTTGTGGATGTTGTGGTCCTTCCATATTCTCCCCAGTCTACTCAACGCCTCCTTCGCCATTCCGCATCTACGCTTTATTTCGGGTTCAAAATCTCCTTTGTTTTGTATACGTGCGCCTAGATACATAACGTGATCGCTCGTTTCAATATCGTTGATTAGCCGTAAAGGTGGTAATGTCTTGGCTCTGTCCACTATCATGAGGCAGCATTTTGACCTGTTTAGACGTAGGCCCGATTCTAAACTTGATTGCTCCACGCGCTGCAGAAGTTCATACATTTCTGGTTCGTCTTTGGCTAGTATGATTGTATCGTCGGCGTAACGTAGCTTAGATATTTTTTCCCTCCAACATAAACTCCACCTCCCCAGTCCCCCAAGACTTTCCTCATTATCGGTTCTCCGTAGCAGTTGAAAAGTATTGGGGAAAGAACACAGCCTTGCCTGACACCTTTTCCCACTTTGAAATTTGCTGAGTAGTCGCCCTCTATCTTTACCTGTGCCGTATTGTTATCATACAGTGACTTTATAAGATGGACAATATGTTTGGGAGCTCCCATCTCGATCAGTATGCTCCACAATTGACTCTTCTGGACAGTATCGAAGGCCCTGCTATAGTCCAGGAAACAGAACATCGCAGGCACGTTGTATTCAAAAAGTTTTTCTATTATTTGTCGAACATTCACTAGTTGGTCTCGTGCATTGCAATAATATCGAAACATGTTTAGATCAGATCACGTTTTCTGTAACGTTTTCTCTTGTTAAGTAATTCAGCATCTAGATAAAGATGTATTTAATTTTTTTATTCAAATTAAATCCATAACAAGCAAATGTACGAGTCGACCGGACATCGGTTAAATGCGCCAATAAACTCAAAGTTCAACAATTTTTGATAGAATATATTTCGTACGTAAATGTTTAATTCATTCTGGATGACAAATAATGTATTGTAATGCACGCGTTGCATTAGCAATGCTTTTAAAGTCAAATCAATCAATCAATCGCACACTATATTCAAAACAAATGTTGTTCAGCACTAATTGACCTGAATTCTAGATTTTTCGCTTTTTATACAATTAAATACCAGAATTACGTGAAAGAACGCTCGTTCTACGCAAAATTTTAACAATAGTGGGGGTGGACGCAATGATAGATTGTTAAAAAAATACGTAAAAACATAATTATATCCTCGATTATATCATACTATAATGTATTATGCGATACAATCAACAAAATTGAAGATACCGAAATATTGTAAGTAAAAGGGTTCAAGTTTTCAGTAATTATTTATATTATTGTACTTGTGGCAACTAATTTTTAGGTAAACTTGAAGATCTGTAAGGTCTGACATTTTTTATTTTCGTCAAACGAGCCTGAAATTCAATACTATGACCGGATTTGGAATCAGCACCCTCAAATTATCCAAAACACGAGCCTTCATCTAAATAGAAAGCCAAATAAAATTTTTGATTTTTTTGGGTAAACCTGAAGATATGAAAGCTCTGAAATTTTTTATCTTCGTCAAACGATACTGAAACTCAAAACTGCGACCGGATTTGTATTCAGCAGCCTTAACTTAGCTAAAACACGGGGTTTCATCTTAATAGAAAGCCAAATGAAGGTTTTCGTTTTTTTTTTTATGGTAAACCTGAAGATCTAAAGGTTTTGAGATTTTTGATTTTAGTCAAACGATACTGAAACTCAAATATGCGACCAGATTTGTAATCAGCACCTTCACTTTCGGGGTTCGTCTTCATAGAGAGCCATATAAAGATTTTCAATTTTTAGGTAAACCTGAAGATGTGATAGATCTGAAAATTTTGATTTTCGTCAAACGACACTGAAACTGAAAACTGCGACAGGATTTTTAATAAACATGCTCACCTTATCAAAAACGCGAGGGTTCATTTTAACAAAAAGCCAAATAAAGATTTTCAATTTTTTAGGTAAACCTGAAGATCTAAAGGATCTGAAATTTTTGATTTTCGTCAAACGAGACTGAAATTCAAAACTACGACCGAATTTGTAATGATCACCCTCAAATCATCCAAACCACTAGGTTTCATCTTAATAGAAAGCCAAATAAAGATTTTCGATTTTTTAGGTAAACCTGAAGATCTGAAATATCTGAAATTTTTGATTTTCGTCAAACGAGACTGAAACTCAAAACTATGACCGGATTTGTAATGAGTACCCTTAAATTATCCAAAACACGAGTCTTCATCTAAATAGAAAGCCAAATAAAATTTTTATTTTTTTGGGCAAACCTGAAGATATGAAAGCTCTGAATTTTTTATCTTCGTCAAACGATACTGAAACTCAAAACTGAGACCGGATTTGATCAGCACCTTCACATTAGCCAAAACACGGAGTTTCGTCTTCATAGAGCCAGATAAAGATTTTCAATTTTTAGGTAAATCTGAAAATGTGATAGATCTGAAAATTTTGATTTTCGTCAAACGACACTGAAACTGAAAACTGCGACAGGATTTTAAATCAACATACTCACCTTATCCAAAACACGAGGTTTCATTTTAACAGAAAGCCAAATGAAGATTTTCGATTTTTCAGGTACCTAAACCTGAAGATCTAAAAGGATCTGAAATTTTTGATTTTCGTCAAAAGAGACTAAAATTCAAAACTACGACCGAATTTGTAATTATCACCCTCAAATCATCCACAACACGAGGTTTCATCTTAATAGAAAGCCAAATAAAGATTTTTGATTTTTTAGGTAAACCATTGTTCCAAAAGTCAATACCAAATTAACCGTACCCAAAACTATATACTACATGATTGCCGACACCTCCAAGATGCCAGAACAGCCAATGGAATACCACAAGACGCCAGCGAAGCCCTTCTCCACCATTTCAACAGAGTATTAAAATTCATCAGAGACACAAACTTTTATTATAGCATTTAAATACCGTATTGTATATTTTATGTTATGTTACTATGTTACTGTATTATGTTATGTCACTAATAACCCTATGCGGTTGATGTGACCTTTTTTTGTTTGAATAAATACTGAAATACTGAAGATCTGAAATATCTAAAATTTTTGATTTTCGTCAAACGAGACTGAAACTCAAACTGCGACCAGATTTATAATCACCACCCTCAAATTAGCCAAAATACGGGGTTTCGTCTAAATAGAGAGCCACATAAAGATTTTCGATTTTTTAGGTAAACCAGAAGGATCTGAAATTTTTTATCTTCGTCAAACGAGACTGAAACTCAAAACTATGAACAAATTTGTAATTGTCACCGTAAAATTATCCGAAACACGAGAATTCATCTGTATAGAAAGCCAAATAAAGGTTTTCGATTTTTTAGGCAAACCCGAAGATCTGAAAGACCTGACATTATTTATTTCCGTCAAACGAGACTGAAACTCAAAACTGCGACCAGATTTGTAATCAGCACCATCAAATTAGCCAAAACACGGGGTTTCGTCTTAATAGAGAGCCACATAAAGATTTTCGATTTTTTGGGTAAAAGCATCTGAAATTTATTATCCTCGTCAAACGAGACTGAAACTCAAAACTATGAACGACTTTGTAATTATCACCCTAAAATTATCCGAAACACGAGAATTCATCTGAACAGAAAGCCAAATAAAGGTTTTCGATTTTTTAGGCAAACCCGAAGATCTGAAAGACCTGACATTATTTATTTTCGTCAAACGAGACTAAAACTCAAAACTGCGACCGGATTTCTAATCTACACCCTCAAACTGTCCAAAACACGAGGTTTCATCTAAATAGAAAGCCAAATCAAAAATTTTCCCCAATCCAGTTCAGACTCAGAAAATCGACAATAGAACGCGAAGGCTGGGTGCCCACAAGAATCCCGGCTTTGCCAAAACGAGCAACTCGAATGCCAGCTGGCTCTCAGACCAAAACGAAGAGGAAAAATCCGAGAGAGCACCTGGACCGCCTGCGGAGGTGTCGCGCTGCAGGCAGCGTGGCCCCGGTTTCCTTCGGCGGTACCCTGCCCGGTCCGCTTGATCTATGGGTACTGGTACCGATCGCCGTGGTCCGTGGTACTGGTCGTTGGCAGGGATCCAGCCAGCCAGAGCAGCGGTGCCGCACGCGAGGTCACCATTGACGTCAATCGGTACGAGGCGAGGCGGGGAACGAAGCGCGGCGGTGCGGCGATGGTACCGCTCAAACAGTACCCGCACCCGCTGCCTCTTGGTGGCCGTTACACTAGCCGAACACGATATATCATTCAGACATTCTATACTGTGTTAACCATCATCGATACTGTGGGACCATGCAAACATGAAAGCCCTAAGCCACGACGATTAAGACAAGCAATATATCGGAACTGGACAGTACTAGATAATTCTAATTTTGGGGGTGTAAATCAGAGCAAATGTTGTATCTTTTCTTGTCATTGTGTTAAAGTGATAAATTCATGAGCTACAGGTACTTAAAAGATTGTACAACTACCATTATGAAACATTAGCATATAATTTAACTGTAGGGGTGGTTATAATCAATGCTAGTGGTACAATGCTTTAAGTACCTGTAGCTCTTGAAATGATCACCTTAGACCCCAAGTGTGCTAGTTTGTTGGAATTGTTTTATCGGGAAGAACACAAAAAGGCAAAAATATACAGGGTGTCCCATTACTAATTTTGAATCGGACGTCACGTGACTAAAAACAAATACCTCATCGGGTAACACAATGACAAGGAAAGACACAAAATTTGCTCTAATTTACACCCCAAAATTATAATTCTCTACTACTGCCCAGTTCCGATATATTGCTTGTCTTAATCGTCGTGGTACACCCTGTATAATAGATGAACATTAATATAGAAATCGTTAGGCTTAGTTCGTAGGATGTCGTACAACTTTTATACAGAGTGAGACTAGGCAATCGAGTGTCACTTTATTTGTTGTTATTAACAAGAATGGATGTAGGAGAAGCTGTTTGGTTAGCATATAGAAGAAGGAAACGACGTAGGAGGGAAAGGACACACTGGGTTCACCCAATTTTAAGGAATAGACTTTCTACAAGTTTATACTTTACACTGTATCCCAGCCTGCGAAATCACGAATCTAAATTTTTATCATTGGATTTGCAAAACATTAGGACCAGTTCCTCCCAGGCGCTCTTTTTTGCCGTCTTATTTGAATATAATTTGGAATGTATGTCCCAAATCGTAGGCCTCTTCTCAATTTCAACAATGAAAACATCTGTGTTGAATTATTCTGTTTCCATTTCAATAGCATACGTGAGAAATAAATTTTTGCAGAGAGACACCAGGTATGTCGACTGAACGCTAGAAAAGACGCGTGCCAACTGAACAGGCAATGGGAGCGTCTAGTATTTCAATACGCGCGTCGCCGCTGACCGACGCGCTATTGAGATCTCTGCGTCTAGTGGCGTCGTAAGCGCGTACAATTTGTCGTGCGCGCGTCCATGTGAACAGCTTGAATTAATTATGTGTATTTTCAAAACGAGCGCCAAGTCGACGCGCATCCTACGCGCGTCATCTGAACTAAGCCTTAAAGATGTATGTTACGATCCTAAATCCAAAAAAAAAATGGACAAAAAATGTATCGTAAAAATGGGAATTGATTAGTTATTCTCCTGGTTTGAAACGATCAAATTAACATTTTGTTACAAATATAGGAAAAGGGTGTGCGTATTATTAACACAGTATATCATTTGTCTGTTGACAATTATCATTTCTGTCAAAGTCAAGAAGCCACTCCAAAGCATGGTTCTCGTTTTAATATCCCTATCTCTAAACTGTCATGTTTGTGATCTTATTTTAGCCTAATATTTGTGGTTGTTTTTTTATTTCGAAGATTTGTGCTTGTTTTGCTTGATTTTTTTGCGATCAGGGTCGTTATTCGGCAATAGACAAAAACATGCAAACCATATGCAAACTAGTGGAGAAAACACACCGAACAGGTAACAGCTTCTGAAGATGCCGACCACTCGCGCCGATGACGGCCAAACAGCCCAAAAACCACGAAAGCCTTACACAATACATCAATTCAATCTGTTCGCCACTACGAAGGGAATCTAGAATCTAGTATTGGAGTAGGACGTCGTTGGTCAAAGGAGCATCTTTACCGCCATCATTACGTCACAGAGGTTCGGGAGCCGTCGGCGTATTTTCGGTACTCGATTCAAAAACCCATTTTTATTTCGATATAACTTTTGAATCATTGCGAAAAAAAGAAAACAAAAACAGTTTTGTTATAAAACTTATATATGATCTTTCCATTTATCACAAAAAAAAATTTCTTAATTCAAAACCTCAATTATATCATTTTTCAAATTACGAACACAAACCTCCGAAGATTCTCAAAAATTTGTAAAACTTTCAAAAATGAAATTTGGTAGTTGTTTAAATTTTAACTCTACAAGAAGAATGAATTTCGAAATTAAATGAACTTTGCTTCTTCTACCTCCTACCAATATTTCTCCTTTGGAAGTGTCAAGTAGGGCTGATAATTGCTTTATGTACTAATAATTTGAAAAATAAAGCACGATTAGCCCAAAACACTAACCAATATGATTTGATAAAAAGAGAGAAATTCCACGCGAGCTGTACGAAGTTTCCTTCTTAATTTCACTGCACTATAATATGCGACAGGTTTGTTTATTTGCCGGCGATGGCAGCACTAACCGGAATAGTTAATGTATGTTGTAGAAACCTCTCTAAACACTTGCGACGTTGCGAAATTTTCTGATTACCGTTAGATCTGGGGTCGGTATTCTTACTCGTTAGACAATCTATTTTAAACTATTCCTCAAACAGAATTTAGTATTAATGGGTTTGCGCATATTATTTTGTATTGAAGATATTTAATCAACATATTTTTTCGTCGTTTTTAACTCTGAATTAGACGCAAAATTAACGCCGGAACGTCACCATATTGAGGAAATAACCTCTACATTTTAACTATCCCCGCAAACACGTTGATTATTAGAATCCGTTGATTATCCCTGAATCATAATACCTAACTCCGAAGAATTACTTCACTTGAAAATTTGGGATAAGAACTATACCTTCTAAAATAGGAACTTCTTTCTATAGGTATTGGGTCACATTACAAAATATTACAAATATTTTTCGTGCTCGCAGTGATGCACATTTTTTTAATGTTTCGATGCAAAGTATTATTTTCAATTTAATATTTAGTATCAAAGTGGTCACAAAACGGAATATGGATCAAACTCAACGACGTCTTACCAGGACGTCGCGCGTCGTTGATCAAACTACATACTGTTTATTAAAGAGACCGGCAACACTGTCTCCTGGAAATGAAGCGTTTTCCGACCAGTTGTGACACCTAATGGAAATGCGATGAATTAATTTTACCAGTACAGGATTCAAAAAATTCATCCAACGCAACTCGCTCCTTTCCTAGAGTGCAAACAATATGCAACGGTGGAGGGAGCAGGGCAGGCTTGGTAATTTCTTCGACTATTTCTATACTTAATCGTTGAATCAATTTTTCAAAATAAGATTTTTCGTTATCACTACATAAATATTTCATTAAAATCAGGTCAATACATACAAATTATGGCAAAACGCCCAGAAAATATTTTACCTGTAATCCAACTTATTCTGCCTATTGACGGAGGAGGTGAAATTAATGTTGGATCATACACAGGGGCGCCCGTCTTTTTATCTGTCTCTGGTTGTATCCATAATCTTAAGTAGCGCTCATAATCACGTAACGTAAGACTTAAGAAAAACATAAGCATATGAAACCATATGAGAGGGTTCAGAGTGCCGTACATACAGCACTGTGAGCCCTCTCATATAATTGCACATGTTTATTTTTTTCTTAAGCCTTACGTTACGACTTACGTCTTACGTTACGTGACGCTGAGCGCTCCTTTACTGATATTAATCACTTTCAAGTTTACCACAAAATAAGGGCGTTGTAAAGCTGCCCTCCCTCAAGAGTAATAAATAGTAATCCAGAATTTTCGTATAAACGTTATAATTATAATGCCGTAAAAATATAATGCACGCCCCCCCTTCCCCCCCGCCCGGAGATCAATGTGCTGATTGATTGATGTGAGGCCGCTAAAATTTGTATCCACAAAAATGCATGCGCCCCCTCTTACAAATAATAAATAGTCTTTTGACGATGATATATAGCAGAGACCTTTGTCCCAAAAAGACAAAAATTACCCAACCAAGAAAAATTATCGACGCCCTTGCCACAAAACAGACATAAAGTTGTGCAAAATATGTTGCGACCACCTAATTACATCGCATTATGTCAATTTGAACTGTATCAATGCTTTTAAATGAGAGGATATTTTGTTTAAAGTATTATTTAACACATGACGCAATGATTCTAGCCAACGCTAAGATAAGGGAACTACACCTCTTCCAGCTGAAGTTTCTAAAGCGTCAATGATAATTCAAAACGGTCAAGTTAATTTTCCGACTCGTCACTTGTAATTTCAAACTGTCAGGTGTAATTTATACCTGTCACTTTGAATTTACAATTGACGAGTTGGAAAATTAACTTGACAGTTTTGTATTATGACTTGACGCTTTAGAAACTACAGCTGGAAAAGGAATAGAAATAACTATATGAATGACTCTGCGAGTATAGCTTTTCAACTAGTGTACTAACCACAGAGTTAACATCTCTAGAGGGAATGTAAACAACAAAATGCACAGGACGCTGACCAGCCAACATGTAACGGAAATTTTGACAGCTTGAGGGCATTACCAGTAGCGTACGACTTTATATTAAAATTGGATGTTCATTAATAGATTCAATTATTACTCTGATGTTACAAACTGATACAATAAGCTGTATTAGTATTTAGCCATACTTAGAGAGTTACTCTTATTATAATTTGATTGTAAGAGTTGATAATTTATTATTATCATGAAGTGTTTTTCAAAACATATCTAACAGTGTTTTGAAAGGTAGCCTTTTGGAATGGCTGCATCGTGTTTTTACTTCAGCAATAAAATATAATAATTGCATTAGGTAATATCCAGTTCTATAAAATCCGCATAGATAGATTTTCTGTAAGTAAATGTGGCATGCATTTTTGCATTTCACGTCCTCAAATAGTTTAAAAAATGGAATTTGGAAAATTCATATTGATTGACATGAATGTAATACGTGTATTTAGCACCTGGTAAAGAAACTGTATAAGGGCGATAGGTAAAAACAATAAATAGTATAGAATACAGATATGTATGTATTTATTCACATGCAGTAATAAGAACGGACAACAATATTGATAAGTAAACTAGTTCAGCGGTAACAGGTACAATAATATTTAAGCAACAAGGAAGTCATTGAAAACTAAACAGTTTACTTTTATTATATTTTTTTGGAACTACAACGACATAGCCGCGGTATAAGAGGCATAGTTATTAAAAAGAGTGGAAGATTCAAAGTAAAACATCTAACAAACAAGGTAGTATAGTGAAGCGACATCGTTAACATGAAGGTATTACTTATACGCTAGGTCTTTATTTCACAGGTGAATGGCCAGCCTTTAGGAATACAACAAATTTTTGAGTTGCACAACCCCCCAACCACCCCAATTTCACCTTTCAGCTGTAATGCATCAAGCCACTTGTTTCTCATCACTATATTCGAAGGAAACCTACACAGATGCACATGATATACATTAAACAACCATTATTATTCCTGAAACAGGAGTGAAGTTACTTTTGTTACCAGTTATCCCCATATTTTACGCTACTGAAAACCAAAACAAAACCTATACTAACCTATGATAAGTGGTGTTCACCGATTCGTCGCTATTGCAGCAAACTATGCACTTTGTATTTCGTCCCATCATGCAATTATGACAATATTGTTCATAAATAATTTAATTCGCACCACAAATAGTCACAAAGTCACTCAAATGTGCACTAAAACAACAAAATTCTCAACATACGCAATAACCACAACTGCAATGACAGCCACATGACAGCTTTAGGGGACGCCGATTGTAAGTTGTCAGATTTACGACATATTAGAAGTTATTGCGACATTCCGCTATGAAATTTACCATTTTTGAGATTTCGTTAAATCAATACAAATTATCTTCACGTAAATCAGTTACATTGCAAGTATATTGAAATGTATAGTTAAATACCCAGTTAAATACTTTGAGGAACATGTGTTCTAACTGCGGAAACTGCCAGATTTTGAAGAAATTGGAAGCGGACGAAGAAGAGTGGCAATAGCGCTATAGATGTTGGCTGGCCAATATTCAAATTAGGCTCCCTCTAGAGATGTGGTACTAACATTCAAAGTGTTCGACGCCTCAAGTGAGACTTTAGAAAGATGATAAGGATTTAAAACTTAACTGTTGAACGTTCTGGATGATTCGTTTTGATTGCAATACTTAAATTTTGCAGCACAAGTAAAACTACTAAGCGAAACATGCTGTAATAATTTATCCATGCGTTTACCTTGTATCTGTCTTGATCTCTTTTGGCATTTCTTTTATCCCCAAACAGAAACTGGAACAACACATTCGTTATGTAAATATATTCTTTATGTTAATGCAACCTAATATGTACGAATAACAACATGCTTCTCCAAACAACACCTTGCTGCCAATGACGTCACACACTGCGCGAAATAAACAACGGATTCGATGACCTGTACAATCTTTATTAAAACATATCAAAAATCTCACAATTCAATACTCTCACGTTCTTATAAGACACAATAACAGTAACAGTCTTTCGATTAACATAAAAAAGTTTTTAATGGAGGGATTGGAAACTGACATTGGACAACTTAAAGTTTTATTTCTACCCTCCTAATATAACTGCTCCCCCATGATTAAAGGATATCACTTAATAATTTTTCAGAAGTACAAAAAGGAGAGAATTAATAACACAAAAAATCGAGACTGCACAAGTACTTTCATGAAAAATATTTTTTATTTGTTGAAGAATGTACTGTTCTTGTTTACGATGAAGACTAAAAACTTTGACATATATGAAGATACAAATAAGGCTGATCAGAAAAAAGCTTAAAAAAAGTACCAACATTTATTTTATTACAATTTCAATGGCTGTATCACAGCCAAATATGAGTTCAGATAGTTTTTATTTTATTTTTACACATTTTATAAGAAATTAGTACTCAATATAATACATTCCTTTATACAGGAATGAAACTGGATGTCAATGGAAAAGACGTGTAAAGTTAGCAGAACAAAGTCAGCAGAACAAATTATTGATAACACCACAATTGAAGGCTAATTAAATGCCCTAATAAGAATTTTAATGCTCCACTTTTTTTAGTGAAAATTGCATGTTCTGCTAACTTTCTATAATAAGAGTTTTAACGCTCCACTTTTTTTAGTAGGTATTGCATGTTCAACTTGAGAAAAAGTTAGCAGAGCAACCCTGTATATAGATTATAATTAAAAAATGATAATGTCACACTGAAGAGCTATTATATAGATTATAATTAAAAAAAATGATAATTTCAATGAAACACCCTATATACCAGCGACTTTCCGTGTTCCTCTCGATAAAACAATTCCACAAACTAGCACACATTATGACCGTTGCCCTGCTGACTTTATCTAATGTTGGCAGAATATGCGATTTTTACTAAAAAAAGTGGAGCATTAAAATTCTTATTAGGGCATTTAATTAGCCTTTAATTAGCTCTTCAATATGACACTATCATATCTTTATTATAATCATTATATACAGGGTTGCTCTGCTAACTTTTTCTCAAGTTGAACATGCGATATTTACTAAAAAAGGTGGAGCATTAAAATTATTATTAGGGTATTTAATTAGCCTTCAATTAGCCTTTAATTGTGGTGTTATCGATAATTTGTTCTGCTGACTTTGTTCTGCTAACTTTAGACACGTATGAAAAAGGTGCAAATAATTTCTTGGTGTTATGGAACAAAAACTTTGACACTATACAATAATTCCTTCACACTATTATTGCGATTTTTTTATTTTACATCATGCACACTATCGTCTCACCAGATTCATTTCTTCGACGTCGTCATCTATGAACTCTACGTCCCTCCTACCGAAAAGCCCTCCAACATATCTACAAAGTCCAAACTTTAAAACAACTCCAACAATGGCTAATACTGTAATAACTAGACACAAAAATATATTAATATACTTCATATACTTTACTTTTGATTCAAGATCCTCAATGTGAGACTTCAGATGCTTAATCTGTCCAAAATGGTCACTGGTTTCAGTAGTACCAAGAGCTTCAGTGTTCAAATACCTTGAACCATTTTGAAGCGTAGAGTTTTGACATCGAATTGAGATATTTGCTTGTTCCAGACTGCTCTGGATGATATTCAAAGCAAAACATCGCCAGTTTTTATTCCTTACATCGAGAATTTTCAACTTTTTCAGAATAATACTCATGTTTTCGATCTGTAAAGCAGTCAAATTGTTACCAGTAATATTCAATATTTGCAAATTACTGGTTACGAATTTTGAATCTATATCAATGCGATCTAAGAGGTTACATGCTACGTCCAATTGCCTCAGTGATTTCAATCCTTTCCAATGTAGTAACTCAAGTACACGCAAATGGTTATGATCTATATATAGCTCTTCCAAGGAAGACATGTTGTCAAAGACGTCTTCATTAATTTCTTCAATCCTATTGTAACTAATATTCAGTACCTTGAGACTCTTAAGCAACGTAAAGGATGGCAATTTTTTTAGTTCATTGTGAGATAAGTCCAAATTATACAGATGTTCCATATCGAGCTCTTCAACGTTTTTTATTGCATTGAAGCTAACATTGAGTATCTTGAGATTCGGAAGACCGAGAAATGTCCCTCGGGTTAGCGTTGTCAAGTTATTTAGGCTCAAATTCAAGAAATAGAGGCAATCTAAACTTAAAAATGCTCCGTCATCAATAAATCGTAACTGTTTCTGAGCTAGCGTGATTCCAAAAATATGATTTGACTCATAACTTATGAAGCTGTTCTTCTCCAATCTTTCTTCAAACTTTTCTGTGGAAAATTTCACTTCGTTTCCGTGATAATTCGAGTCGTTTGGATTGAAGCTGATGTTGTTGGATTGATATTCTTTCAAAGACTGGAACGTCCTTTCTTCACCTGGGGCCAGAAGGCATTTTGGTGTGGACCGTACTGTCCCAGAGGTTGGAATCAACGGTTGCTTTGGATGAGGTGTTGGTGCAGATGGAGTGAGTGACTCTTTTGGTGGTTGAGGCAAGATCTGATGGGTTGGGGTTGCATAACAAAGCAGCAGGAAGATAATATTCCTTGCCATATCCTTTACTGAAAGTGAAAAAAAAAACATATGAAAGATGCGACTCGAGTATTTTTGATGCTATGTACGTATGTCAATGTTTTGTTTTATGAATTAGTTATTTTGGAATAGCGGATAAAGATTAAAAACGGTGTGGATTAGTAGCAGTCTGAATTCCGACTCACAGCAAGTTGATTGCCTCGGTATGGTTAGTGGACAGCATATGATGAATACAACAAATTTTTCAGTTTTACAACCCCCCACCCTCCAACCACCCTAATTTCACCCCCACCCAAAAAAAGTAGAAAATGATCAGGAACCCCTAAAACGCCTAAAGGCAGAGTTTGAGGAATATTTAAGAATGTTTGTGTTTTGCTAATTACTCCGCCGCCCATGCACCGTTTTTCATAATTATAGGAGCATTACCTACTACGATCCCACAGCATATCGCTGCCCAAATTTCATCACAATCCATGCAGCGGTTACTTAAATTACATGGCTAGAAGAACGCGTACAGACAGACCGACAGACAGACAGACCGACGGAAATGATTTACGTGGATTTTCGTTATGTAGACATCATAAAACGCCCAAAAAGTGTGTTATCTCAAAATCGAAAATTTTCGCGATCACAATTGACTTTGAGGTTTTGAATAAAAATTATTTTTGTCATAAATGGAAAGATCATACATAAGTTTTATAATAAAACTGTTTTTGTTTTCTTTTTGTTTCGCAATAATTCAAAAGTTATATCAAAATAAAAACGGGTTTTTGAATCGAGTACCGAAAACACGCCGACGGCTCCCGAACCCGTGTGACGTCACCATGGCGGCAAGGATGCTCTTTTGACTAACGACGTCCTACTCCGATACTAGATTCCCAGCCAATCGCGAAAATACGTACTGCTAAACTGGTAACTAGTGTATATTTGTTGCAACACAGTCGATGAATGAAGTTTGCAGCTCGAGGCGACGTCTACGATAGAAATAAATATGTTTTTGAATGTTTGATGTTGTTGTTGAAGTAAGATTCCAGTAAGTAAATACCTAATCAAGTATGTTTCGTTGAAAAGATCTCCTCAATCGACGGATGGCCCAGTGGTTAGAGAGTCCGCTAGTGGATCTCAGGGTCTTTGGATCGAAACCCAGGCCTTCCAACTTTTTTTTTTATTTTTGTTATAAAAAATTTTGTTGATGTGCTTTTTGCACTTATTACGCACATTTTTTCTACGATCACCCTAAATATGTGTTTGAATCAAATTTTGTTACACATATTACTTGCACTGCACAGTGCTTTTCAAATTTTTATAAAAATTTAATATTGTTAAAAAACTTAAAAATGAATAAATTGAATGGATGAAGGGATTTTGTTTTATTAACCAACTATTACATTTAAAAAAAATTGATGGCGATTGATATTGACGGACAAACCTCATTACCACTGATTTTACTTAGTTTTTGCACTGTGCAGTGCAAGTAATATGTCTAACAAAATTTGATTCAAACATATATTTATGTTAATCGTAGAAAAAATGTGCGTAACAAGTGAAAAAAGCACATCAATAAAATTTTTGATAAAAAAAATAAAAAAAAAGTTGGAAGGCCTTGGTTTCGATCCAAAGACCCTCAGATCCACTAGCGGACTCTCTAACCACTGGGCCATCCTTCGATTGAGGAGATCTTTTCAACGAAACATATTTGATTAGGTACTTACTGGAATCTGTAATCTGACTTCAACTTCAAACATTCAAAAACATATTTATTTCGATCTTAGACTTCGTCTCGAACTTCATTCATCGATTGTGTTGCAACAAATATACACTAGTCTAGGCGTAGGGATGTGGCGACCCCATCGCCCAGAGGTGATGGTACACCTCGTACCAACGATGGTGCATCGTGTACTATTAGCTCTGCAATCAGCCAAAGGGGGGAGAAGTGGAGTCACTTAGCTTCGCCCGCGGTGCAATCACCCCCACATCGGAATATTTCCGGGAAACTAGAAATAGGTTCCCGAAAATAGGCGGCGCCAAATGGCCTTATGGTTCATGTTCCGTCGCTGGGCCGATGTTCCCGGTTTCTCATAAGTGACAAATTGGATTAATTAGAAGTAAAAAATGCTCAATGGCTCTTCCAGGATCAAAAGATTCCGGAGGTAAAATACCTGGCCGTTCGGATCTCCGGGTGCCAGGTGGTCCGGGGGGAACATCAAGCGAAGTTCGTTTAAAAAATTTCGCTGCCACTCCTCATCAGGCTATCAACACAAGCCGTCCTTCGCAGCAACTTCGCACTGACGACAGGCCCGAAGGCCAGAGAAACGTGTTCAGAGCCGATTTTACAAATATACGAGGTCTTGCCTCCAACATAAACTCTGTCCATCAACATCTTCAGACAGAGAAGCCACACATTCTGGCTCTTACGGAAACTCAAGTCGGCTCTTCAACAATGGATAATTGCTTCAGATATCCCGGCTATGACTTATACACCCGATTTAGACGTAGGTTTGGCGTATGCGTGTACGTTAAATCTGGACTTTCTTGTCATCGAGAGGAAGAGCTCGAACTGGAAGGATTTGACATCATATGGCTTAAAATATCCTTCCAAAATCATTCCAAATTCATATGCTGCATCTATAGGCCACCAAGTAGTAACAACTGCAAAGAGCTCTTCGAGAAGCTTTCAGCCACTGTGGACGCGCTGCAGTCAGGTCATCCTAATTCAGAGATAGTCTTTCTGGGCGACTTCAACGTTCACAACTCGTACTGGCTCAAACACTCAAACAAAACGGACGACGAGGGACGTGAAGCTGAAGCCTTTGCTATTAGCTGCGGCTTGGAGCAGATAGTTAAAGAACCAACAAGAATCCCCAGCCGCCACGGAGATTTTGCCAGTCTGCTGGACCTATACCTAACAACTACCCCAACAATTTACACAGTGGAAGTAACCGCTCCACTAGGATCGTCTGACCATAACACCGTCTCAACACTATGCAGGATGCATTCTCCAGATCCCCACCATACAATGCCTCGCCGTGTCTGGCATTACGGATCAGCAAAGTGGGACGACCTAAGGGAATACTACCAGTCCTTTCCCTGGCACGACGTCTGCTTCAAGTCACGAGACCCATCAGCTTGCGCCCAAGAAGTAACAGAGGTAATAATGTCCGGCATGGAGGCCTATATTCCACATGTCGTCAAGCGTCCCTCCAAAAACAAGCCATGGTTTAATCAGCGTTGTAGAGATGCAGTTACCTCCAAAAACCAACATTACAAGGAATGGAGGAAAAATCCAAACGCCGAGAACCACCGCAGTTTTATCGACGCCAGAAGCCACTGTAAACGCGTGATTGACAACTGCAAGGAGGAACACAACCAAAAAATTAAGAACAAGCTCCTCTCATGTCCTAGTTCGTCCAGAACATTCTGGTCTGTAGCTAAGGCTGTTAGTCAGAACTTTTCCTATTCCTCAATACCACCCTTGACCAGAGAGGACAAGTCCATCGCTTCTGCTCCTAAAGAAAAAGCAGACATCTTAGGGAGGCTTTTCGCAGCCAATTCTACTGTAGACTTCCAAGGAAGCAATCCGACCACCAACATAAACGTAAACTCGAGAATGGCAGAGGTCAAATTTCAACATCGAGATGTAAAAAGCATCCTCCAGAAGCTAAACACGAAGAAAGCTACTGGTCCCGACCAAATTCCAGCCATTGTCCTTAAACGCTGTGCCGCTGAGCTTGCACCTATTCTTTGCAAGCTCTTCAAACTATCATATCAGCAAGGCGTGTTTCCCGCTTCATGGAAAATTGGCTGCGTACAACCCATCCCTAAGAAAGGCAAAAAAACCGATCCCACAAACTATAGACCTGTGGCTCTTCTCAGCATCATGTCCAAGGTTATGGAGACTGTCATTAACACACAGATCCTGAAATACCTGGACAATAATAACATCATAAATGATCGCCAGTATGGCTTCCGTAAGCACAGGTCTACGGGTGACCTTCTGGCCTATGTCAGTCACTTGTCGAATAGAGCCATTGAAAACCATGGCGAATCCCGTGTTGTTGCGCTTGACATATCGAAAGCCTTCGACAGAGTGTGGCATGAGGGACTTCTAGTCAAGCTTGCTGCTTATGGACTACCACCTGGTCTGCGCCAGTGGCTGAACAGCTTTTTGAACGACCGATCTCTGTTCGTTGTAGTCGAAGGCTGTTCATCAGACGTATTTTCAATAAACGCCGGTGTTCCTCAGGGATCTGTTTTATCCCCTACACTGTTCCTGCTGTACATCAACGAGCTGCTGGAAATAACATCCAATCCAATCTACAGCTTCGCAGACGACAGTACATTGATATCGTGCATGGAACCAGGCAAGCCACTATCATCCCAGGAGACGGTACGTCGACGACAGCAACATGCCTCACAGATCAACGCAGATATCAAAAAAATTGTCGAGTGGGGATTAGTAAATAAAGTACAGTTCAACGTACAGAAAACCCAGGCAACAACACTTACAAAGAAGTCTCACACTGGCTTACCAACATTGGAAATGGAGGGTCACCCCATAGACGAGTCACCTTCCGTCAAGCTTTTGGGGGTCAACATCAACAACAACATGTCTTGGCACGACCACGTCGTCAGTATTGCTAAAGCGGCATCCCAGAAGCTTGGAGTTTTGTTCCGCTGTAGGAAGCTGTACACACCAGAGCAGCTGCTGCTGCTCTACAAGGCACAGATCCGACCACCGCTGGAGTATTGCTCCCATGTATGGGGATGCGCTCCCAAGCACTCTCTAAAGCTTCTGGATACCATCCAGAAGAGAGCAATTAGACTAATCGATACGCCTAACCTCACAAAAGACCTCCATAGCCTGGAACATCGAAGAAGGGTGGCTGACCTATCCCTGTTCTACAGATTCTATCACGGAAGATGTTCGAGTGAGCTCTCCCAGGTAATAACAGCAAAGGCCGCCCGAACGAGGAACACTAGAGAGGCTCTGCGAGCTCACCCTTACCAGGTCGAGGTCCCTACTCCACGAACCAGTCTCCTCCAGCATTCCTTCTTTTGGAGAACTTCGACGCTGTGGAACGAGCTGCCAGGGAATTTGTTTCCCGCCGGCTACAACCTGCAGCGCTTCAAATCTAACGTGCACCGACACTTATCCTCTCGCAGCGCTTCTACAGCGACATAGGCTTTTAGCCTTTGCGGGAGGCTGTCCATAAAAAAAAAAGTTACCAGTTTAGCAGTACGTATTTTCGCGATTGGCTGGGAATCTAGTATCGGAGTAGGACGTCGTTGGTCAAGGGAGCATCCTTACCGCCATGGTGACGTCACACGGGTTCGGGAGCCGTCGGCGTGTTTTCGGTACTCGATTCAAAAACCCATGTTTATTTTGATATAACTTTTGAATTGTTTCGAAAAAAAAAAAGAAAACAAAAACAGTTTTGTTATAAAACTTACATATGATCTTTCCATTTATCACAAAAAAAAGTCCTTTTTTTCTTAAACCTAAAACCTCAATACTCGCCTCACCTATCGGTGTGGGAAGTAAAATGTTAGGGAGTTCGCCATTGTCAACTGACTTCGTTATTAACAAAACAAGGTTATGTTCTTGTATGCCGAACAGAGTTCCTCCTGAAGTTAGGCGACTTGACTTACTTCGTCGAGGAAGTGAAGTACGCCAGCAGTGTGACCGAGGCTTAACTGACTACGGTCCTGACCAGAACAATGAAAATAATCCCAAGTTAACATGCATTATTCATCTGTATCACGAATGTGTAGAACGCGTTGAAATTGAAAACACGATAACATCAAATAGCCACTTAACCTTACTAATTTATCAACCGAACAACAAATAATAAAACTTACCTTCTATTTTTTCCAATCGGACACTTTTCACTTTTTTTGGGAGTAGTTCACATTATTTCACCGACGATTTGAAACAGAAGCTGAAATGACGTTTCGCAATTTCGCATTCATAAACAGATATTGTTTCTTATCGCGTCCAGCCTAACTTCGCTGATAGTGATGGGAAAACATCAATATTGAAACAGACGACTTTTCGAAAAATACTCGAAACAGATTAATTCCACAAACTTCGATTTGTAACTATTGCATTTGAGTTAAAAGTATAGCTATGAGATTTTAGACAAAACAGTAATTTATTATTCTCAGTACTGCTACTTAATCCTGGATCTGACGACTATAAAGGGTGAGTCCCAAAGTTGATACTTTTTAAACTGTGTATGCAACTCGTTAAAATAAACAACTTTTTCAAATAACCTTTTTCAAAGAACTGAAAAATAAGCGAGATACAGAAAAAAATATATCTTGGCTTGTGTATAGCAAGACGCATACCTAGTCTGTTTATGTTTAGTTTTTTGCTCGGATTTTTGTCAAATCGATTAGGTATTGTGCCTGTCAGATAGTGCAGTAGTCAATTTTTGTTTACCGTTATTAATTTCACATTAGTACATTCTAAAAGTGGCACATTATTATGAAACAACTATTAAGATTTACCAATTTAAAATTAACTATGATAAACTGGAAGTTACTAGTGCACTACTTGACAGATAAGATAAAAATCCAAGCGAAAGACTAAACATAAACAGACTAGATACGTCTTGATACACAAGCCCAGACTTTTTTTGATGCTGTATCTCGCTTATCTTTCAGGATCCGGAAAAAGTTATTTGAAAATGTTGTTTACTACACAGTTTAAAAAAAAGTATCACTTCAGGAATCATCTTGTATATCCAGTTTAAGGCTTTTGGATTTAGCCCCCAAGTCCTACTAACTACACAATGCAGCTGTCACATGTCACATGGTAGACACTGACTCTTTCTAAACATGGCCAATGTATCCATGTGTGCCTACTGTCAATGTTGTTCACAACATTCCAAGAACGTTAGAAAGTCCGTTTAAAATGTTTACTGTCACTTCGTATTCTGACATCGTGTATTTCTGTTATTTTCAAATTTTGGTCTATGGTCAGCTGAGTTCATTTTCAATATTTTTAACCAATGTTAATAATACCTAATTGAATCACATCCTACATCTTACTGCCATACAAATTTGGGAGTTGTAAATGGTCTGCCGACAAGTACCCGTATCGACAATAACAAAGCACAACTTTTTTTCCTTGAAAAAAAAAAGAATAATTAAGCCTTAACGTTTAGGCTAATACACCGTCGTCACCGTGACACAAAACAATCAGGTCACTTTAATAAAAAGATAATGTGAAGTAAATCTACAAGTAGCATTCGAACTAAAAACGGATTTGAAAAACCCTAGTCCCTAGTTTCGTGTGTTTCCGTCGCTCTGTTGATAATGATTGAAGAAAATTTTAAAAAAACTTTTGGCCTAAGCTAAGGTTTGTTGAATCTGAATATTTTTTTAGGTTAAGTTACTTGGAAAAAACCGGATATAGTCTTACCGAATACAAGAGGTCTTTTTTAATTTAGAACCACCCATCTCTACACATGCTGGCTAAGCAAACGTCTAGCGCTGATTAATTTTGTGGGAAGTACAGAGATTGCAGAATCCTTCTCGCAATGTGGGCGACGTTTGTTATTGTTTTGACTGCTGCATTAGGCTGTATCAAATAATTAACCTCGAGCAAATACGTGACAAATCGATGTTCAGATTGTATATGATGTACATTGGCATGCTTATACAGCCGTGATTAGGGCCGTATTCGTAGTCGTTTCTTGAGTAGTACTTAAGCAGGTCCCCTCCAGTAATACTCAAGTGTGTCCTTCCTTGTGCATTTGTTTCCTAGACAAAATCTACGAGACCGCGGGACGTTGTCATATTTCAAATATAAGTCAATTTGTTTTGTCTATGCCCACGCATTTTGATGTTTTCTGTTATCTCTTTTTGTTTTGTGTCAGTATTTCGTGTTTTGTGTCGGACATTTTTCCGAATGTGACAGAAAGTGACAACATAGGGCCGTTTGCACCGCTCACTCTTAAATCTGCAGTTTAGCTAGGGTGTACCTTAGAGTTAATCTGAACTTTAGATTAAAGCGGTTTGCTGGGGTTCCTTTTAACGTAATCTTGGATAAGCGAGCTTACAATTTGGCATCGCCGGAATTCCAGGGAATTTTAATTTGTATTTCTGAAATTTCACTTTTATGATTTGACGTATGTCGCAGGTCCAGCTATGTTTTGTGATCTCGTCCACTCTGCAGCATGTGTGGTAAACTGTGTCCTGTGAACCCGCAACACGATGTCAGCGCCGTCTGGATATTTTGTTGAAAATAAAAGTGACATTGCTGATATATGTCACTGTCAATAGTGTCAATATGACAAGATTCTAACCTCATTTGTTAATTTTGTTATTTGATTTTGGTTTGGGGTCGCGGCGTGGGCGTGGGGCTGATTTATTCTTTTTCCTGATATTTCTCATTTGAAGGTAAGTTATCGTATTTTCGTGTCTTTCTGAGGCCTGAAGCACTCATAGCATAGAATGTTTTTAAGTTGACAATGATGTAACTATTTCTGATACAATAATCAAAACAAATTATCCCGCCATATTCAACCATGTGGTATTTTAATTTTCAGATATTCAGAAGACGTGGAACGGAAGCATGGTAAAAGGGTGAGTTTATTGATCACGAATATCAAGATACATAAATAGACCCTTTTTTATTATCATACTCTTTCTGAGGTGTTGTTGATATCTTTCAATATATAGTATTTACCATGGCTAGCTCTTCTGTTACTTCGATTTCTCAGTGCAGATACAGCACACGGAAATGCCAATTTCCCTTGTGCGAAAACAAGTGCTACTGGGGCGGGAGCCATTCTGAACCTCAACATAAAAAATTCCATTACTTCCCCAAAAACCCCAAAGTGAGGCAGCTATGGCTTCGTGCTTGTGGAATTAGTTCAGATTCAAATAGTACATATTTATTTGTTTGTGAGACCATTTCCTTCAGTCAGATTATGTGTCCACAAGACCCCAATTCATGATTGAACTGCAGAGCAGTTCCAAAAGTCATTGTTTCTACTCCACAAGATATAACAAATGATTTGAATCTTGCACCCTCCTTGAAGGAATGCTCTGCTGGTTCCTCAGCAAGTATCTGAGATTCACCTTCAACATCTTCAGCAAGTAGTCAGGTTTTGAGTCCACAGAAGTATTAGACTAGTTACCAGGTATTACTGCTGCTGTTTTACATGATCACTCATACTTCTCCTAATTGGGTTCTGCTGTGCAAACACATTCTAATGATAGATTTTCATTTTTATCAGAACAATCCAGCTCTTGCCTAAATAGATTAGGGATTTCAAAAAGCGAGTTGTCAGAAAGAGAGTCCAAAATGTTGATGATATCCATGTGAAACTTTATAGTTTCTTGGATAAGTTTGGTCACTTGCCTTATGTTGAAACTAACTTTAAGACCAGCTTGAACAGACATATAAAATTGTCTAAGCCTTGCAAGGACCATGATATTCTTCAGGATATCATTGGTAAGTGTATAAGACTGACAATTTTTAAATATGTGACAAGAATTCACTGAAAAGACCTTCTGATGGTCACCAGAGGAAAATAAAAAAGATCAAGGCATTATAATTTGTTTTTAATGGAATAATGACTGCCCTTTATTTTCTTTTTTTTCCATATGGACCTCCATGGATGGATCATCAGTAACCCGGCTGTGACTTAAGTAGGTACCTACCTGATATGACAAATTTTTTTCCTGATTGTGATAGAATTGTGTTTTAGTTTGTATTTAAAGACATTTAAGTTATTCTAATTTGTTATAATTGTTATTCAATATTTTGTAATATGATGTCATTTTTTGTTTTTTTCAGAAATCTATACATACAGATTTCTCAAATATATGCACATATCATGTTTTAGTTATCGTTTTTTGAAGAATTTTATGTTTGAGGTAGTCTTACAAGTTTTTCCTAGTTTCCTTGGCCTGTTCACTGTTTGTTTTCGATTTTTATTCCAATATATAGCAAATGCACCATCTTTATTATCTAGTTTCAACAATAAAAGGTATTAAACATCTCCACTTGTTTGATTTCCCACTGTTAAACATTTTCAGCTCGATAGTCACGTTTATTGTACAGTTGAAATTGGTTCTCCCAATCGCAAAAACAATTTGGATTTTTGCTATTGGGAGAAACATTTCGACTACAATAAACTTGATTCTATTTTAAATATTATAAATTATAACCAAACAAATGCCAAAACATCAGCTGATTTCTGGCAGTATTTTGACGCTTGACAGAAAGAAATGACATTCGCATTCTGACAGGGTATGTCTTTGATCATCGCGTATTCTTTGAGATAAAATCCGAAATAGCTACGAAGTACGTTTCCAACAAAATAAAATGGCCGCTGACATGTGGCACTGTCATTCGTGTTGCAAGGAATTTGCCTTCTTTCAGTGTATATGTTTTGTGCTCTGCAGCCTCAATCCTTAATATACATATATGTTTTGTGTTCGCATTTTCGCAATTCGCAATCGCAAGACGCAAATTCGTTGATCACAGGGCTCCGCCGAATAACTGTATTAACTGCTTTCTCAAAAATTATTTCATTATTTGAACAAAAAAAAATGGAGGACAAAGATAAGAAAAGGGGGCCATATTACACAGAAAAAGAAAAATCAACTCCAAAATATGCATGGCCAGGTAGCTTCTTCACTCTGAATCTTTGAAAAAAAAGTTAGTTCATCGAGCATATTGAAATGGTTCAGTCGGTCTTTAATTTGCCTAGGTATCCCTGAAATAATTAAATTCATCACTTCCACCCACTCGTCATCATCATCTATTATTAAATTTCTGGTTAAATCCATTTTTGAACTTTGACTTGGGAATATCGAAAAGAAACTGAAAGTTTTTCAGGTTATATTATTAAGTATCACCTTTAAGCCAAAGAAATCTTCGGCTTAGTTTGATGTCACTCTAAGTAAGGCTTAACACAGATTTTGTGGACCGTGCAAACCAATTTGACAGTTTAAGCGTTACTTAAATTAAGGTTCACCTAAGTGTAACCGGTGCAAACGGGCCATAGTAATCCAAAATTAACCTACAAAATCGCCTTGACTGCATTCTACAACGAAATATGATGTTGACACGTCATGTTGACATTTCGTTCCTTGAGTATTATTATTATTCAAGCCTTACGTGAGGGACGCTAATGAAGCTATTGAAACACAAAACCATACTCAAGTATTAAGGGACTCTATGAATACGGCCCTAAAGTATCCAAACAAGAAACATTTATATCTATTTGTGTGTTGTAGCAAAAAAATGTTGAAAAGAAACCCGGGTCACTGGATAAGGAAGACTGATGGTGTTAACTGCCAAGCTTTCGACAATGTTTATTGTCATCTTCAGGGCTTTAACGCTGATATCTGCACGCATAAAACAGCAATGTGCATTCAGTCACAGACTTTAAAATGCAATTCTCAAACAAAAACGTCAAAAAATGTTTCTTTTTTTTCTTATCATAATTTTTGCCCACAACCCTAAGATCTTCTCATCTAAACTAGTTTCTTGGCATTTGTTATTAAAACACAGATGGGGTTTTATCAGCCAATTTATCTATTTATGTATTCATTTATTTATCTATTGATGAATTTATTTTTAACGTACGGAATTTTCCATATTCAACCTTGTTTATTATTCATGTCACTCATTTTCTTCGATCTGCCGGGTTTTATAAAATATATATTTTTTTAAAAATCAGTGCAGTGGCAGCAACAATGTGAAGAGTTAGAAGTCATCCAACTTTTGTAGCCATTAAGATGTTCCTGATCAGTTCCTATTTTTTCCAGATGAAATTGGTTGGCGGAAAGGTTGAATCCAATTTTTTTAACTTGGTTGTGTAATATCCGGACACCCTTTCGACGTATCATTACAAGTAATGCTGGTCCATATAGATTTATAAAATCAGTGTCGCATAAAAACCGATACTTAAACGCTTCTCCCTTGTTGATACTAATTTGAATTCCGGTAGTCAATTCAGTGGTATAACTTGAATTAAAAAGTCTCATCATACATCCAAACATCATATTCAATAACATTTGATTATTAATTACAGTGGGGAGGTGATGAATTTAGAATCTCTAAGATGTTATTATTATCGAGATTCTTATGTATGATACTGAGTCAATCCACTTGACACCATTTTTTTTAAATACTTAAAGCAGTGTTACTGTAATAGACCTAAATTGATACAACAATCTATATGAGATACAATCTACACGATCAAGGACTGCGGATGCGATAAACTTTATTCTATTTTTAAATATCCTATATTGTTGTAAACCGCAACTCAACACAAAATGTATATAATTATCAAGTATTTTATGACGTTTCCACCCAATAAAAGTAATGAAAATAATTCTGTATAAATGTATATACAGCTTCTTAAAATAATAGTGCCAGGTTTATTTATATATCGCATATCATGAAGCTTGGGTAGAAAACTACTCGAATTCGTTGGTATAAAACAATTTTCGTTTACAGGAGAATATAACTTTCGACTACTGGTCACATTACGGCGAAGTATCAGAAAATAACGACTGGTGTTATAGTTATGCCATAGCTTTATCTACTTATGCTGTTAAGCTCTAAAATGCGTCTCAAATCTTCTGCCTCTCATTTCACATTCTTTCTTGACTTCAGCAAAAAATAGAAGTCACATGGAGCAAGGTCGGGAGAATATGAAGGGAAGTCCATAATAACCACCCCTAATTATTCGATTGATTGTACGTTGACAAACCGCTGACATGTGAGCGATACGAGTTTTCGTTCATATTAGAAAGCCGGATCACGATTTCGGATCTTTAGGGTGAACTTTAATATCTGAAGGTCTAAAAATTGTTGATCTTCTTTACCTGAGACTGAAAATCAAAACCACGACCGGTTTTGAAATTGGCACCCTCAAACTATACACGATAGGAGTTTTCATCCTGATAGGAAGCCAAATAACGATTTTAAATATTTAGGGTGAACTTGAAGATCTGAGGGTCTGAAAATTATTGATCTTCTTTACCTTAGGCCGAAACTCAAAACAACGGCCGGATTTAATAGAAAGCCAAATAAGGATTTTCGATTTTTTTTAGGTGCACCCGCCGCCCCGAGATCCGAAATTTTTTGTTTTCGTGAAACGAGACGGAGCCTGGAAACTGCGAATAGATTTGTAATCAGCACCTCGAAATTATCCGAAATACGAGGTTTCATCTCAATAGAAAGCCAAATAAGGATTTTCGATTTTTTTAGGTGCACCCGCCGCCCCGAGATCCGAAATTTTTTGTTTTCGTGAAACGAGACGGAGCCTGGAAACTGCGAATAGATTTGTAATCAGCACCTCGAAATTATCCGAAATACGAGGTTTCATCTCAATAGAAAGCCAAATAAGGATTTTCGATTTTTTTAGGTGCACCCGCCGCCCCGAGATCCGAAATTTTTTGTTTTCGTGAAACGAGACGGAGCCTGGAAACTGCGAATAGATTTGTAATCAGCATCCGAAATTATCCGAAATACGAGGTTTCATCTCAATAGAAAGCCAAATAAGGATTTTCGATTTTTTTAGGTGCACCCGCCGCCCCGAGATCCGAAATTTTTTGTTTTCGTGAAACGAGACGGAGCCTGGAAACTGCGAATAGATTTGTAATCAGCACCTCGAAATTATCCGAAATACGAGGTTTCACCTCAATAGCAAGCCAAATAAAGATTTTCGATTTTTTTAGGTACACCCGCCAGCCCGAGAGATTTGAAATTTTCTATTTTCGTCAAACGAGACTGAGACTCAAAACTGCAACTGAATTTGTAATCAGCACCTCGAAATTATCCGAAGTGCGAGGTTTCATCCTAATAGAAAGCCAAATAAAGATTTTCGAATTTTTTAGGTACACCCGCCAGCCCGAGAGATTTGAAATTTTCTATTTTCGTCAAACGAGACTGAGACTCAAAGTTGCAACTGGATTTGTGATCAGCACCTTGAAATTATCCGAAATGCGAGATTTCATCTCAATAGAAAGCCAAATAAAGATTTTCGATTTTTTAGGTACACCCGCCAGCCCGAGAGATTTGAAATTTTCTATTTTCGTCAAACGAGACTGAGACTCAAAACTGCAACTGAATTTGTAATCAGCACCTCGAAATTATCCGAAATACGAGGTTTCACCTCAATAGAAAGCCAAATAAAGATTTTCGATTTTTTAGGTACACCCGCCAGCCCGAGAGATTTGAAATTTCCTATTTTCGTCAAACGAGACTGAGACTCAAAACTGCAACTGAATTTGTAATCAGCACCTCGAAATTATCCGAAGTGCGAGGTTTCATCCTAATAGAAAGCCAAATAAAGATTTTCGAATTTTTTAGGTACACCCGCCAGCCCGAGAGATTTGAAATTTCCTATTTTCGTCAAACGAGACTGAGACTCAAAACTGCAACTGAATTTGTAATCAGCACCTCGAAATTATCCGAAGTGCGAGGTTTCATCCTAATAGAAAGCCAAATAAAGATTTTCGAATTTTTTAGGTACACCCGCCAGCCCGAGAGATTTGAAATTTTCTATTTTCGTCAAACGAGACTGAGACTCAAAACTGCAACTGAATTTGTAATCAGCACCTCGAAATTATCCGAAATGCGAGATTTCACCTCAATAGAAAGCCAAATAAAGATTTTTCGAATTTTTTAGGTACACCCGCCAGCCCGAGAGATTTGAAATTTTCTATTTTCGTCAAACAAGACTGAGACTCAAAACTGCAACTGAATTTGTAATCAGCACCTCGAAATTATCCGAAGTGCGAGGTTTCATCCTAATAGAAAGCCAAATAAAGATTTTCGATTTTTTTAGGTACACCCGCCAGCCCGAGAGATTTGAAATTTTATATTTTCGTCAAACGAGACAGAGACTCAAAACTTCAACTGAATTTGTAATCAGCACCTCGAAATTATCCGAAATACGAGGTTTCAGCTTAATAGAACGCCAAATAAAGATTTTCGATTTTTTTAGGTACACCCGCCGCCCCGAGACATCTGAAATTTTTTATTTTCGTCAAACGAGACTGACACTCGAAACTGCGACTGGATTTGTAATCAACACCTCGAAATTATCCGAAATGCAAGGTTTCATCTCAATAGAAAGCCAAATAAAGATTTTCGATTTTTTTAGGTACCTACACCCGCCGCCCCGAGAGATCTGAAATTTTTTATTTTCGTCAGACGAGACTAAGACTCGAAACTGCGACTCGATTTGTAATCAGCACCTCGAAATTATCCGAAATACGAGGTTTCATCTCAATAGAAATCCAAATAAAGATTTTCGATTTTTTTAGGTACACCCGCCGCCCCGAGAGATCTGAAATTTTTTATTTTCGTCAGACGAGACTGAGACTCGAAACTGCGACTCGATTTGTAATCAGCACCTCAAAATTATCCGAAATACGAGGTTTCATCTCAACAGAAGGCCAAATAAAGATTTTCGATTTTTTTAGATACACCCGCCGCCCCGAGAGATCTGAAATTTTTTATTTTCGTCAGACGAGACTGAGACTCGAAACTGCGACTGGATTTGTAATCAGCACCTCGAAATTATCCGAAATGCAAGGTTTCATCTCAGTAAAAAGCCAAATAAAGATTTTCAATTTTTTTAGGTACACTCGCCGCCCCGAGAGATCTGAAATTTTTTATTTTCGTCAAACGAGACTGAAACTCGAAACTGCGACTGGATTTGTAATCAGCACCTCGAAATTATCCGAAATACGAGGTTTCATCTCAATGGAAAGCCAAATAAAGATTTTCGATTTTTTTAGGTACACCCGCCGCCCGGAGAGATCTGAAATTTTTTATTTTCGTCAAGCGAGACTGAGACTCGAAACTGAGACTGGATTTGTAATCAGCACCTTGAAATTATCCGAAACGCAAGGTTTCATCTCAATAGAAAGCCAAATAAAGATTTTCGATTTTTTTAGGTACACCCGCCGCCCCGAGAGATCTGAAATTTTTTATTTTCGTCAAACGAGACTGAGACTCGAAACTGCGACTGGATTTGTAATCAGCACCTGGAAATTATCCGAAATACAAGGTTTCATCTCAATAGAAAGCCAAATAAAGATTTTCGATTTTTTTAGGTACACCCGCCGCCCCGAGAGATCTGAAATTTTTTATTTTCGTCAAACGAGACTGAGACTCGAAACTGCGACTGGATTTGTAATCAGCACCTCGAAATTATCCGATATGCGAGGTTTCATCTCAATAGAAAGCCAAATAAAGATTTTCGATTTTTTTAGGTACACCCGCCGCCCCGAGAGATCTGAAATTTTTTATTTTCGTCAAACGAGACTGAGACTCGAAACTGCGACTGGATTTGTAATCAGCACCTCAAAATTATCCGAAATGCAAGGTTTCATATCAACAGAAAGCCCAATAAAGATTTTCGATTTTTTTAGGTACACCCGCCAGCCCGAGAGATCTGAAATTTTTTATTTTCGTCAAACGAGACTGAGACTCGAAACTGCGACTGGATTTGTAATCAGCACCTCGAAATTATCCGAAATACGAGGTTTCATCTCAATAGAAAGCCAAAAAAGATTTTCGATTTTTTTAGGTACTCCCGCCCGCCCGACAGATCTGAAATTTTTTATTTTCGTCAAACGAGACTGAAACTCGAAACTGCGACTGGATTTGTAATCAGCACCTCGAAATTATCCGAAATACAAGGTTTCATCTCAATAGAAAGCCAAATAAAGATTTTCGATTTTTTTAGGTACACCCGCCGCCCCGAGAGATCTGAAATTTTTTATTTTCGTCAAACGAGACTGAGACTCGAAACTGCGACTGGATTTGTAATCAGTAGCTCGAAATTATCCGAAATACGAGGTTTCATCTCAATAGAAAGCCAAATATTTTCGATTTGTTTAGGTACACCCGCCGCCCCGAGAGATCTGAAATTTTTTATTTTCGTCAGACGAGACTGAGACTCGAAACTGCGATTCGATTTGTAATCAGCACCTCGAAATCATCCGAAATACGAGGTTTCATCTCAACAGAAAGGCAAATAAATATTTTCGATTTTTTTAGGTACACCCGCCGCCCCGAGAGATCTGAAATTTTTTATTTTCATCAAACGAGACTGAGACTCGAAACTGCGACTGGATTTGTAATACAACATATAGCTTGACTACCCCCGAACAATAACAGTTGGTATTATTACAACATTCCTACAGAGTATGTTGGCAAAACTTTATAAATGAAAATAAATCGTCGCATTCTTTCTGTCAATTTCTTCTCAGATTTTTTCAAGGTCACAAAATCGATCGATTTCTTAAACATGTAGTGGTCATTAGAATGATCGTGAAGATCTGGGGAACTTTAGTAATAATTTTATTACCGCAAGTATCTATGATGAATAGTTCACGAGATACAGCACTTTGCATTCTGATCTGACCACTCGGTACAAGAAATTGATCCAAATCTTGTATAATAAGAAATTGAGTAGTATAAAGGTACGCGCACATAAATCGGCATCGGACGGACGGGACGGATGGAAGTCTAGAGGTGAGTCGATTCCGAACGAATCGTTCCATAGGAACGATACTGTAATAGGAATCAAAGGAATCGATTCCGAGGAATCAAATCCGCGCACGGACTCTGATTCGGACTGTCGATGTTGGTGTCGGTTAGCCTAACTTACTAGTGAATCGTGTTCTCGATTCCGTCGCGTTGTACCGGAATCATGAACGAGATGAACAAAACTATTCACGGCATTCACGCCTGACGCTGCTGTAGTGCGGTGTGGTTATTTCTGGCAATTCCATTACTTTTCTTTGTGAAGTACCTTGTTCAGAAATTTTAAAAGCTTTTCTTTAACTTGCAATGTATGTTTGTTTGTACGGGTGGAATCTTGCTACTCAATTTTTTTGATGTCAATCACCTTTAATGTTTGAGGATGTCAATACGATAAGCTGTGTGCCGTCATTCTAAATCCAATATGGCGAACCATCCAAGATGGTGGAATAGTAAATTTCAATGCATTTGTACAATATGGGTATCACATTAAAAGGGTTGTTGAGAGTAACTCGAAAAAGAATGTGACTTCATTCTAAATCTAATACAGCCGACCATCCAAGATGGCGGAATAGCTATTTTTTAGGCACTTCTGCAATATGGGTATGAAATGTAGGGCTTGCCGAGAATATAATTAGAAAAATATTCTGAAATCACTCTTAATCCAATGTAGTGGACTTTTGAAGTTCTTTTATGCTTTCCTATAATATTAATATTAAGCGAACGGTTCGCTAAAAATAAAATTGCAGATTAATAATTGAAAAGTAAAAAAATAAATTAAAACTTTTTTAAAACAAGCTTTTTTTAAATGCTCCAAAAAGAAGAAAATTAAATTTTTTCCTTTTTTATTGAATTACTTGAAAGCGTACTGAATTCAGTACAATTGTACCGAAACGGTAGCACTGGCCTGTAATGGACTAATGGAATCGTGAACGTAGTGAACGAATTGGAGTACTCGATTCCCCTAAAGGAATCGATACCATGAACATGCAGCGAGTCCGCGGTCTAGGATTTATGGGCGCGGCATCACAGGGAATCGTGAACGAATCGAAGGAATCGATTCCGAAAAAGGAATCGATACCGTGGAATCGAATCACCAAAAGGAACGATTGAGCCTCGTTCTAGATGGAACGGCCGGGCCGGTACGGCACGGTTTTTCATTAGGGTATAGCACATATCTGATCGGAATCGACCGAAGAATTGGAAGGCAGTTGCAAATATGAACGGTGACGAGTTGGCGATTGTTCTGGAAGAAAAAAATTTTCAAAAATGTAGAAAGCCTAGACGGGTATGGGTTAATGAAGTATGTCAGAGAAGGGCAGTTTATGGGGAATATGTACATTTATTTCCGGGCTTAAAGAGCGACGGACAAAAGTTCATCAGTTACTTCAGAATGACTCGTTTTAAATTCTATTCTTTACTGGAGGCCATGAGAGAAGCCATTACTGAAGGAAAATGTCCATCTCGCCCACCTATTAGAGCAAAAGAGCATCGCACATACGTCAGTATCGGCACGCACGGCACGCGTCGGCACGCATTTAATCCTACAGCACATTCAATCCCAAGATAGACTCCACATAAACAGTCGCATGCAGCATTAGCGTGGTTACTGTCCGCTGCCATCTGCAAACGCGCCAGCTATAGTCCAGTGCAATTATGGAATTTTATATTACTATTTAAAAGAGTTGCCCTATTAAGCCACTGCAACTTAAAAGTAGCCAGTTGCCAGTTTGAAATGATCATTTGGGCAATGAACACTTGACATCGCATATTTGGATCTGATTTCCAGTCTGTCTTGGGGGTTTTTACTTGCCGGATTATAACATACAATTCACACATAGTGTACTGGACTATTAGGGACCCTACCGACATGAGCCGATCACGCACGCGGGCTTGTTTTCATTTGGTCTAGCTTGGCTGTGAATACAGTATAGCTGCTATATTCTCGCCGGATTTTGAAAATTCGATGCCTACCGTCCGCAAATATGTGCGGTGGTCCATTAAATTTTATAGAAAGTATTTTGCTCCGATCCGTACCGTCCGTCCGATGCCGATTTATGTGCGCGCATCTTAAAGCAGTCTTCAGAATGACAAGTAAATATATCCCTATTTAGAAGCATATCATGTGTCTATTAAAAGGTTCAGATTCGACGTAAACTGTGTACATTGATCTCGTTACGTCTTCGGCCAATTGAAGTGCGGTCGGGAGCACACGACTCTGGCGTGAAAATCAAGACGATCGACGGTCTAAAAATATCCCGATACATCGTGTGTGTGCGTGTATTTATATTCAAAACAATCAAGGAGTCCATCAATCGAATTAAAAAATAACTGGGCAATATAGGCATACCAACCATCTACGATTTACGTCACCGCATTCTCTTGACCTTTTTTCTTGTGTACATTATACGGCGACGATCCATTAAGCGTATGCACGAGCATGAGTGGATTTGATGATGATGCATTGGCGGATAAATCAGGGTACAGATTGGGGTAGGATTGGTAATAAAACTACAGTGGCTGTATACGAGACACTGGCGACAGTGGAACCGCCCATTCGCCGTGTTTTTTCAAAATATTATTAGAATCCTTTTATAAGAGATGTAATGATATTAAATATTATACTTTTAGGGATAATTTCTTCTAAAATTGACTTTCTAGAATTTAACCCCTAATATACGATTATTTTTACGATATTTTTACGTAAAATAAATTTTTGCTGCGATCTGGTTTATTTTGGGCAAAAAATTCAAGAGACATTTTTTGTTTAGAATGAAACAGGTTATCGGAAATAACTTTTTAAATGGTAAACAAATAATAAGACAACAAGTTGCATTGGAAATAAATTTTAGGGTTGCGTTTTCTACCCCTTACTACCATGGGGTAAACCAAATAAATTACTGGCTAAGTGTCTTTTTGCTAGTAGAAAATGTCAGGTTGATTTCAATACTGTAACTCTTTTAGTGCTTGTGAAAGAAATTGTTAAACAAATTTTATGTACCCCCTTTAAGGGGCTGTATTTTATCAAGGGATGCTCCAATGAAGTTTCTTTAAATATGAAATATCCTATCTTTTTTTCGATGAGGAATCACCCCCCCTTAAATGTTTTACACTTGTTTAGTTACACCCTGTATACACATTGTGAACAAGGCATATAGGTTCCTTGGTTTTATCTTCAGATATCTGGCAGAAGCCTAAGGGCCGGTTGTACAAATGCGGGTTTAATACGAGCTTTGTTAAACCTAAGTTTAGCTAAGCTTAAAGTCAACACCCGTTGTACAATCGTCGGCTTAGTTAAACCTGGTTGATAATGAAACTCACTACAGTTGGCATCAATGAAGCAATACGTACTGACATAATCATCTGAAAAATTACCTTTTTTTGGCTGCCACTTATGACAGTGTGGTGATCCGGAACGCGCTCCTGGCTGCTATACGTTTGAACGCACCTTTAGCTGTCAGGATGCCGAAGTTTGACATTGACGGCAGTGTCAGATGATAGAAGGAAAATCAATTACAATTTGTTAAAGTGAATGAGTATTCATTTGATTATTTGATTATCCTATATTGTTCAGATATTTTGTTATTGTCAATTCATGAGTGATTTTTCATAGAACAAAAATTCCTTTCAATCTATATTAATTGTCAATCCGTGTTCACAGAAAAAGAGTTCTGTATGCTTTTGGTTGTTGTGTTTGGTCACTGAATAAAGTAGCGGGCTGTGATATCGTAGCCATAGTTTTGTTGATAGTTTGTTTAATAATTACGACAGGGGATTGTTTTTGGAAAAAAACGTAACAAGCTGGAGACCAAAATTTCAACAACAGGGTTTTTGAGTCTTTTACACGAATATATGCAGGTATGTTGTCTTTTGAGTTTGTATTATTAACTAATGTGGTCTGGCTACTATTTTTGGAGTGTTTCACAATGTATACTATATATCCAAGCTTTTAAGACGACTTTAAATGGTGTTGGGTCTCTGATTTACGTCTACTCTAGGTAGGTCCTGAGGTATTGCTGGCTGGTGGTGAACAGAGATAACTCTGTCTTATTTAGATGTATCTATTTCAACCTTTATTGATCCCCTTTATTTATATACGATATTTATTTTATGGTTGTGGAAACCGTAGCGACTGCCGGGACGGCCTAATCACTTACCGAAGGTGGAAGTGGATTGATTCACGTGTTTCACGAACTATACGGTTTCCTCTAACCAGACCTTTTATGTTGTTTATTGTTTATATTTATTTATTGATCTATTTATATGCTTATATACCATGCTTGCTATGCTGCTATGCTTGCTATACTATGCTTACATTTTAGATATTCCAATTATCTCCTTTATTTACTCCTTTATGTGTTGATTATATTTATTTATTTATATATATGCTGATATTTTACACTTTTCCACATTCTATCCATATTTCTCTCCCTGACGTTAAACAGAGATCTAGCCCACCATGTATTATTATTATTATTATTTAGACTGTGAATGTTTATAACCATTTCTTTATTATACAAATATCAATAACAAGAGCCAGTTTACCACTATTATTAAGACATTTTGAATCGTATATTTCAACATATCAATATAAATACTTCACCAGTAAAATATATGAAATACAAAGCACTCATGAATTGATAAATACAAGAATCAAGTAATAAAATCATAACAAACACTCAACACTCATGATTAATAAATATAAAACAAATGTTAAGAACAAATAATAATAAAAAAACCATATCATAACATTTCTGTGTTTGATTTCATTCTCTCTGAGTTGGTACACATGCATCTGGTTACCACGGGCACACATACAACATTGGGTTCTAAATTCCACCACTAGACGTCTTGATCACTTTGGCTATTTCTAAATTTGGTATCGGTTTTGACAGTGACCAGTTGCTCACTACAACAGTTTGTGTCAAATTTCGGCAACGACCGTTTCTGCCTCTGTTCATTCATTTGCTCTCTTTGTTAGATTAGACACAAATCTTTCAAAAAATATGACCTAATAAAGTGACAAGCAATTTGAAGGTTCCTCCTTGACATATCAAGTTACTTGAATCAGGTTAGGTTTAAACCTCAGCTAAGCTCGCGTTAAGCTTCGGCTTACGTAAGCTTTGTACCACTCTTTGTACAACGGACGTTTTGCAACTGACGTAGTTTAACGTCGACTTACCTTAAGCCGAAGCTTAAGCTCGCATTGTACAACCGGGCCTTATTGTCGAAACATTGATTCATCTCTTCGTTGCTCAGGTGAGACCACATTTGGAGTATGCTGCTCAAATCTGGATGCCCCTGGTCCAGTGTTCATAAAAACCAAATTGAGAAGGTTCAGAAACCTTTTCTGAGATTTCTGTATGTCAAAATAAATGGGAGATAGGTACCCATTCATGGTCTCACATGAATCGATGCTAGGTATGTTCAATGTAGGTAGTCAATAGTTCAAAGTACAATGTAATCTAATTGAGTTTATTAATTTTAAAGTTCCTAGAATTAACCTAAGGATTCTTAGTGTAGATACATTTAAAACTAGTCAGGATAAGTTATCTCCTTTAAATAGAATGATGGAGGTGTGCAATATCATCAGTAGGGAAAGCCATTTCGATATATTTAACACTAGCCTCTCTCAGATAAAGAGCCAATTGTTGTAGCATTTTTATGTCTCCGCTTCGCATGCAATGTTTTTATACTTTCATGTGTCTTGTTACTTTTAAGCTTCCTTCTTCTGATGTTCTGTGTCTGGCATACTTTGCAATGGTACACTCATAAATGAATTATGGTTTACTCGCTTGGGGTCATTCATCTATATTTTCTAGAATATATTTAGATTCCAAAGAAGAGCAGTAAGGATAGTAGCCAGCGTACCAGAGATGATCGTAAGGAAGCATTTAGCGGCTTAAAAATTCCAACTCTCCCGCCACAGTATGCGCTGGAGTGTTTGCTGTATATTCATAAATATCAAGATAAGTATGAAACTCATACTCATCGATATAGTTGTAGAGGCAAAAATACTTTAAAGCTGTCATTCAAAAGACTTACCAAATCTCGCGATGGAGTTTTTTATTGCGGTCCAAATTTATACAATATACTGAATCCTGAAGTTAAAAACCTCTCACGGCCACATATAACTGGACACATTTAAATCACACAATTGCTGATGCAATACGCAAAACCACGAGATGACACAACACGGCTAACACCGAAACAACACAACGGAACAACCTCGTCCATGTTGGCAAGTTCGCGGCGATAGTAACACTGAGATGATCCCTCTGTTCTTTATTTTACGTTCATTAAATCGGGACATCATCAGTCCCGCCGAATACTGATTACAGTTCAGCGAACGACAAGCGCCATTGAAACAAAATTAATTTTTATCAGATGAATTATCACGAACTGCTGTTGCAGTAATCATTTTTGTACATTGAATAGATTGTAAGCTTTGCTTTAATTAAACATAGGGTAAATTTCGAAAACAAAAGGATGTTTTGATTGCATTATATGTCAATACTGGTATTAGAAAGATTATACATATCGTTACAACGAATATAAAATTATTTTGAATTTATTGGCGTACCTGTGATTACTTCGAATATAAGGATTGATTTCTTTCAATGACATGGATTTGAAACAACTGTAAATATATTTAAAGCGGTGGAAAAACATCCAAATACTAACAATTAATTGGAAACGCAACAGTATTTTTTTCTGTGCAGTTTAGGACTACAATGAGAAGTTTTTTAATATCTGGTACATTCTTTTCTATGGACGACATCATGCACCATATCAGAATTTTAAAAATGTAAATGTAATGTTTTAATATTTCTATTACTACTTGTATTTACATGTACCTTTCACAATATTGCTCTTCTATATTATTATATGTTATGTGTCACATTAGTTTTTCTAGTTTATTTTATTTATTGTACTATTTATCTGTAAATTGTATGTTATATCTGTCAACCAAAACACTGTTTTATTTGTTTTATTTTCTTTTTTTTGACTTGTGAAAGTACAGTATGTTCATATCATCAATGAATTATCTATCTATATTCTGTGTTGCTTTACTTGTAACTACCTTCGGGTGTTTGTGAAGATGTATCGATAAAAAAATGATACCTACGTGGGGTTGTGACTTGTTTACGTTGGTTCGAACTGACGCCCAAATTGACGCATGTCATTTATCAGGCCCAGTTACGCGCGTTAGAAATCGGTAACGCCTATGAGCGTGATAAGTATACAGTAGTACTCGTATACTGTTAATACACGATATCCATATGGATATCACGTTTTTGTTTTCGGGACATGACTACCGAGCAATACCCGGCATACGAATGTTTATAACTTTCAGGAAGAGAGCGGCTGAATTGCCAGATGCTCAAAAATATGGAATTTTCCAAACAGTTGCTTATTCAACATTCGCGATCACATAACAGGCAGAAAGAGAAAAACAACCGCTGCGAGTGATAAAGCGATTAAAAGCAACTTCATCAATGTTTATCAAAGACATTTGTAGGGTTCCGGCTCTTGTTTGCAGACGTGAGGTCGTGACTACAGACAGGCTAAAAGATTCATAGCGGGACGTGACATTGGATTTTGAAGAACCCCTAGTTGGCAATACCAGAATTCGTGGAGAATAGTATCCCGATATCGTCATTCAAGGTGGAAAGAGCCAAAGATACCTTAAGTCTAGGTGATAGATTCTCACTAATGGTTCCGGAAAGGGACGACTGGATGAGTGGAAAAATCAAATTTTCGCCCCATAGTCTGGTGTGCTTCACTGATGGAGCACGCTCAAAGTGGTCGGGTTCCGGAGGAGCAGGCTTCTGCTAGGAGGGAGAGAAAGTGCAGCGAAACTTTGCGCTGGGGGGTGGGAACCTGCACTACTGTCTTCAAGACGGAGGTGTATGCCATATTATTCTATGACGAGTGGAAAATACTTTAGGATAAGTCTGTACAGCTCATTTCCAACAAAAAAAAACGATATCATATAAAGCAGGGCCCAACCCTCAGAGTAGCAACTGAACATAGAGGTAGTAGACAAACCACTTCAGCAAGGCGTGCTCAAAGCCATCATCTTTTGACACTTCAGCCTCCAAATATTGCCAATTAACCTGAAAATTCTTCCAATGCAATCCATGTTATAAACACTGCTCTGCACTATCCCATCTCGAAAAAATATTAAACTACACTCGAATATAGCACAGCAAGTCCGTGAAGCGTCACTATAGTTACCAACAAATGGCGAATTCGATTTTACTGACCAAGCATAAAAGACGCACAAACAAAACAAACGTTTGACAGTCGGGATTTACCGTAAACAAATCGCCGGAAAATTATATAGGCGTGGCCAGTTCCTCAACATTTATGTAAGGCAGAATTTGCGTTTATGATGAAGAAACATGCAGTAACGCAGTAGAGGTCAACATATCTATTAATTTTGCTGTAATCATTCCTGAACCATCAAAATATCGTCTTTTTTAACGTAGAATGGAATATTTCTGGATACTATACAATCAAGACGATAGTAAATAATTATGATTGCCATATCTGGTGGTCAATATGACAACGTAAGAAAAGATGTTGACCTATTACAATTAGTTGTTTACTACATCTATGTTCAGTTGCTACTCTGAGGCCCAACCCAACTATTTCAGAGATATATTGATTTTTAAATATTTAATATTAATATTTAATATTTGCATTGAAATGCGGACCTCCAAACGAAAACCCTAATAAAACAAAAATTTATTGTCGGATTTTGGAATTTTGAGTATTACTCCTTATAAAATATGCTATCAGGTCATTATAGACTAAAAGAAAGTGTTCATGTATGGAACACTTCGCGAGATAGTGTCAAAATCGCCGTGTGTTGAAAAGTGACTTCAAAAAATGTTACAAAAAATGAATTTATCTTGAAAAATCACCAAATAATTAACCATAAACTTTACGGTAAAATCATGCCCATCTTTCTAGTTTTCCATTGGTACCACAAACTTGTAAATATGGTAAACATAGGCAATATGATTGCATTCAAGCTCTAAAAGCATAATCTGCGAGGGCAAAAAATTTCAACAGACCGTGTGGTAGCATTAGAATTTCACGTTATTTCACGTTATGACATCATTTTTTGAGTTAACCCCACCCCCACCCCCTTTTTATCATCGCAGCGGGACCAAAAACTAGATCTTTGTTTCTAACGATAACCTTTTTATAGAGACCAAGTTTGAAGAAGATCGGAAAACTTTGGTTTTTTGATGTCTGTCTGTGCGTGTGTCTGTACGTCCGCGATTTCGTTCTCCAACGATTACTCAAAAACGCCTTAAGCGATTGCTCCCAAATTTGGCCAACCTGAATCAATAAAGCTCGTTTCGAGTTGAAAAAGTTTTGGTACTGATCGGACATTGGGCGTGGACAAGGGTGGGGGGGTGCACAAAAAAATGTAATAAAACATATAAATTTGATAGCACCAGTTGAAAGAGAATGTCTTTATATCTAAAACGACATATCACATGCTAATTTTGTATGAAATGGACACTAAAAAATGGAATAAATTGAAATAAATGTATGAACCACTTGAGTCGGAGAAGAACGAGGTCTACGTCGTTCAACGTCCACATTTTTTATAAATCTACATCCTAAATGAAACCGTATCGCCCAAATTTGGGATAAGACCAGAATGACATCTACAGGTGATCTGTAAGCTATCCTAGGTTGTCCTAGGTTAGCCCTAGGATAACCTGTTTGGAATATCCTGTGGCAGGCCGGCATGGACATCCGTTGGATATCCCGCTGGGCCGTCTATCACTGGAATATCCTAAGGATGACGGTTTTGGAAATCCTCAGCTTGTATACTATGAGGCGGTTCAAGGGATATCCCTTCTTTATACAAAATCTGACATTTGACAGTGTTGACGTTAGAAAGACGAAAGAGGTGAAAGGTGAAGGTGACTTGCAGCAAAGTTGAGCAAAGCAAGCTAGCAGCTTGCAGTAGTTCCGGGTTCCTGGATCGTTTTTCGCCGTTTATCATATCTTCCAATACCTTTACCATCTGGATGACCTGTGATCTGTACAATCCGACACGCCCAGGGCCCCCAAGTACAAATCACAAATTGCAAGTCAGATAATCATTCAGTAACCTGTTTATTTTCTCAAGATGGGTGTAGAATTGTCCAAGTCGACATTCTATTCATTCATTTATTTGCAATAAAACTACAAATAATGCCACCCCTAGAAGGCTGAGCCTTGTGGCGGGGTATAGGCATACATAGTAAGATAATTATAATATGTCACAAACAATTTTACGGTACCATTTTCTAAAGCCAGTGGTTATCCAACAGCATTAGCATCTCACGGTTTCATACCAGAACTGGATCGTGACGACTGATATCTTGCGATAGTTGTCTTTCCGTATGCTTCATTGGACTTTCTGCGAACTGGTTTACTTGAGGCAACCAAAGATTGGTAGCGGATAATACCAATAATGTTTTCATGAGTAATTGTGCTGTTAAAACTAAAAATTTCGGAAATCTGATCGATTAACCGTCATTGAATTAAAAAGAAAAAGGAAAGTTTAAAGGCAAAACTTTATATCACAATGCACTTCATGAAGGAATGGAACAGAATGAGGTTAGATTGAATTGTGTTAAACACTCGGATGGTAGCTCTATTGGATCTTTAGTTGGTGATGATGCTAGTGAAAAGTGTGCCACATTAGCTGATCTGTGTCCAGAATAACCCGGTATGTAAGCCAGAGGAGTATAGGAAAACAGTTCTAGAAAAATAATCCTGTTGTTTTCGAGTAGGTAACCTAAGTGTTTCCCAAGAGGTGGCCCATTGCGGTCTGCACTGTTGTCTTTTAGAACAACCTAAGAATAACCTTCGGCAGACTAAATGATAATATTTTGGGCCCACCTGAGGATTTCCCTATAGGCTTACCCATGGTGGTCTAATAAAGTCCCATCGGGATATTTATAGGCTGTCCCATGCCAGGTCGTCCAGGATATGGCTTTCCCTGGGACATTTTGTATATCCCTTTAAGGACAGCCTGGGACCATACAGTAGATATATAAATGATAAATGCTGTATGGGAAGGATTATCTTATCTGAGTCACCCTATACATAATAATAGCTTAGAATAAATGTATCAAACTATTCCAACAAAAAAAAACAACCTACCTGTGCAACAATGGTGAACGTACGCATTTCAAAAAAATCATTGGCACAATTATTCACAAAAACCGAACTCACCAGCGTATAGAATTCAGACTGCAACAACGTACTGTTTGAGTTAACTATAGTTTGGTATGTGGATTATGGAGGTTTTTTGCCTTAAACCTGCCTATTCTAATTATCCGAAAATGGCAACGGCAACCCATTGACGTAAACGCAAAAAAGTGTACAAACAAGCGTTTACATACGCTACGAACGTACATGGTGGTCCATCCAGATGTATTAAAATCTGCAAAAATATACAGGGTGTTCCATTTAAATTAAAAAAGTTGACGGTACTTCCGGTTGAACCGGAAGTAATTAATAGCTAACATAATGTCTTCAGATGCATTATATGTCACTGCACTTGCCTGCAAATTTTCAGCAATATCATTCTTTCCATTCCAAAGTTATTTGCTTGGTTCCATACTTTATCCCAACCTTGTATACAGTAGTATAAGACATTGTAGTGTTCGATTCACACAAATGATCATTGTACGACTTCTTGGTAGATTCAAGATGGCATACCCAAATTCATTTACAAAGGTTCAAAAAGTATCAAGGTATCATTAAAAATACTTACCGTTGAAATGAAGCAGTCGAAAATCGGACCATTCTCTCCACCTTTTTCAACCTTCTGGCTGCTGGATTTTGCACCACACAATGCAGATTTGTCGTCCTTGAAAAAATATTACAACAGTTAAACCTTGGAGCTTTTGGTATGGTTCTGACTTTGAGAGAGACTCAGAAGAGCTATATTTTCACTATGTTTTGTAATACTAGACCCATGTATTCCCAATCTTTTATTATATTATTGTGTAGATCAAACAAAACTATCTCCTTTCTGTCAGTATAATCATTGGCATTGCTTAGAATCTTTTGTACTTGCAATATTGAATATTTCGGGCTAGGCCTCAGAGTAACAACAGTTGTTACTCTGAGGGCTAGGCCAAGTCAAGGCGATCTTTCACTCTAAAATAGTTTCAAGATGGCGATTCAACGGCTTTACCGTAATCAACTTTTCTCAGGTAGAATACTCTATATACAGGGTGTTTACGATCTTAGTGCAAAAATTATATATTTCGAACCTGAAACCTCAGTACCATTTCACTAGTTAACGCATAGTTAAACAGAAAAAAATTAAAAAAAGTATGACTTCAAAATCACAATCCGACAACATTGCACAGTATTCGCCCTAGTTTCTGTCAGGTGGAGATATTCACGTAAACAAATGCTATTATGTCTAGACTTGTTGCCGCATATTCTGTGTTATCAGAAAATGTTGCGCTTTTTTTGAAACTTCAAATTTGGGATATTCGTATTAAGTTTTGTGGTACAAGCATTACAATGATGTGTAATATTCGTACTTTACATAACGGCATTAAGATCGTAAACACCCGGTATACTATTGCATTTTCAGATTCGTGAACTCTACGTCAACTTTGCCAAGATATAAATTTCAGTCTTGCAGAACGAGAACCAAAAATTTCCGAAGCCCTTGAATTTCAGTTTCATCTCAAAAAGTCTAAAATCTTAATTAAAGTTTTGTATCAACATGAAACCCCGTATATCCTGGATAATTTGAGAGTGGTGATTACAAATCTGTACAATGTTTTAAGTTTCAGTCTCGCAGAACGAAGATCAAAAATTTCCGACACCCATGGTTTTCAGTTTCACCTCAAAAAGTCTAAAATCTTTATTCGAATTTCTATAAATATGAAGTTCCGTATCCTGGATAATTTGAGAATGGTGATTACTAATCCGGCCAATGTTTTAAGTTTCAACCTCACAGAACGAAGATCAAAAATTCCCGACACCCTTCATTTTCAGTTTCACCTCAAAAAGTCTATATTCTTTATTCGAATTTCTATAAATATGAAGTTCTGTATCCTGGATAATTTGAGAGTGGTGATTACAAATTTGGCCAATGTTTTAAGTTTCAGTCTCGCAGAACGAAGATCAAAAATTTCCGACACCCATGGTTTTCAGTTTCATCTTAAAAAGTCTAAAATGTTTATTCGAATTTGTATAAATATGAAGTTCTGTATCCTGGATAGTTTGAGAGTGGTGATTACTAATCCAGCCAATGTTTTAAGTTTCAACCTCTATCAATATGAAATCACGTATCCTGGATAATTTGAGAGTGGTAATTACAAATCTGGCCTATGTTTTGAGTTCAGTCTTGCAGAGGGAAGATCAAAAATCTCTGACACCCTTTAATTTTCCTTGTCATCTCAAAAAGTCTAAAATCTTTATTCGGTTTTCTATCAATATGAAATCCCGTATCCTGGATAACTTGAGAATGGTAATTACAATACTTTAAGTTTCGGACTCGCAAAACGAAAATCAAAAATTCCCGACAACCTTCATTTTCAGTTTCACCTCAAATAAAAATCTAAAATCTTTATTCGGATTTACATCAATATGAAACCCCGTATCCTGGATAATTTGAGGTTGGTGATTATAAATCCGGAAAATGTTTTAACTTTCAGTCTCGCAGAACGAAGATCAAAAATTTCCGGCATCCTTGATTTTCAGTTTCACCTCAAAAAGTCTAAAATCTTTATTCGGATTTCTATCAAGATGAAATCCCGTATGCTTGATAATTTGAGAGTGGAAACTACAAATCTGGCCAATGATTTAAGTTTCAGTCTCGCGGAACGAAGATCGAAAATTTCCGACATCCACGGTTTTCAGTTTCACCTCAAAAAGTCTAAAATATTTATTTGGTTTTCTATCAATATGAAATCCCGTATGCTGGATAATTTGAAAGTGGTACTAATCTGGCCAATGAAGCTCCGAAGTTTCAGTCTCGCAGAACGAAGATCAAAAATTACCGACGCCCTTGATTTTCAGTTTCACTTCAAAAAGTCTAAAATTTTTATTTGGTTTCCTATCATATGAAATTCCGGATCTTGGATAATTTGTGCGAGAATTCAATTGAAATCAATTTCTCAAAGCCTTGTATGACATTTGAAACAACCTTTTTCTAGGACCCTGAAAGAATTTCAGAACAACCCACAGACACAGATACCTTGGTACATGTGGTGACACTTATTGGTAAGAAATTTTGTAAATTGGCAAATACCTATCTCTGATATGGCTATAATAGTCCGGGATCCCAGGCCCATTTTCACTACTTACTACTAACAAGCCAATTTTGCGTGAGTAGCTTCATTTTGATGAGACGCCCAACTTTTTCCTCTAGAAAAATTCTCGATTGTGGTAGCTAACAGGGGTAGCAGGGATGAAATATGTCAATTTGACGAGTGTCAAAAATTAATTACTAACAGTTAGTTTTTCAACTAAATCTTAAGAATGTGATCAACCTTATTAGAAAAAATGTTTGACCTACAAAATCTATGGTTTGATCACATTGTCCCCCTCCATCCAACATGTACCAATAACAAGGTCATACAAATTTATTACTAACAGCCTGATTTTTTCACTATTGCTTCGTTAATATTTATCAAATTTGACAGCAAAATTGTCCTACAAATCACGTGGTATGTGATCCTGGTCCTACGCTCAGAAGTTGTAGTACAAATCCCGGGTGTAAAAATAATTACTATCAAGTCTAATGTTCGTGGATAGCTTCGTTGCGATGAGACGCCCAACTTTTTCCTCTACAAAAATTCTCGATTGTGGTAGCTAACAGGTGTAGCAGGGATGAAATATGTCAATTTGACGAGTGTCAAAAATTAATTACTAACAGTTAGTTTTTCAACTAAATCTTAAGGATGTGATCAACCTTATTAGACAAAATGTTTGTCCTACAAAATCAATGGTTTGATCACATTGCCCCCCCCATCCAACATGTACCAATAACAAGGTCATACAAAGTTATTACTAACAGCCTGATTTTTTCACTATTGCTTCGTTAATATTTATACAATTTGACAGCAACGTTGTCCTACAAATCACGTGGTATGTTATCCTGGTCCTACGATCAGAAGTTGTAGTACAAATGCACACATGCGGTGCCCTACAGATAAATTACCAGAAAGCTATGGATGGACAATTATTGACGGCAGGTACCAGTACTATTGGTTTGATGGCCCCTAAGGTCAATCTTTTGCTAATCTCAACCAATCAGATTCCATAAAACCGATACATTTGATCACTGGATCAAATGTACTGTTAATTTGATGATGATGACAATAAATTCAAATTACTACATTTTTTTGATCAAACAATAATTTACAATCGATAATAATTATAAATACTTCCAATATACCTTTGTATTACAGTGAAAAGGGGTAAAAAACATTTTATTGCATTTCACAAAGCTGTTATAGACACACACGATGCAACTCACAAGGTAACCCAATGATACTATCGTTATTTATAAATTGATTATTCGACAATTTATATTGTTTATATTATTACACAGCCAGATATCACGAATAATGAAAATGAGAGAGATGAAAGAGATGAAGACGATAGTGAATTCAGTAGCGGAGATGAAGATTTGTCAGATGAGTCTGATGCTGATTAAATTAATTTTTGCATATATTAAAATAAAATTTTGTACTTAATAGAGTAGATAATGAAATTATTTCTTATAGATTTCGGCAAAGATTGCACTTCATAATTAGTCGAAAAATGACAATTCTTGTCGGACTAACGGTACATACCTGTTTTCTTCTGGGACATTATTTCCTTTGGACAGAGAACACAGTTAACCTATTATGTGATATTTTGTCTTACAGTTAGTAATGAAAAAATGTGGTATTGACAACTTCTGAGCGTAGGACCGGGATAACATACCACGTGATTTATAGGACAGTGTCGCTGTCAAATCTTATAAATATCAACGAAGCAATAGTGAACAAATCAGGCTGTTAGTAATAAATTTGTATGACCTTGTTATTGATACATGTTGAATGAAGGGGGACAATGTGATAAAACGATAGATTTTGTAGGACAAATATTTTTTCTAATAATGTTGATTACATTCTTCAAATTTAATTAAAAAACTAACAGTTAGTAATTAATTTTTTAAGCTCGTCAAATTGACATATTTTATCCCTGCTACCCCTGTTAGCTACCACAATCTAGAATTTTGGTAAAGGAAAAAGTTGGGCGTCTCATCTAAAGGAAGCTACTCACGCAAAATTAGCTTGGTAGTAGTAGTAGTTATATTTATTATAGATTTCGGCAAAGATTACATTTCATAAGTAGAAAAATGACAATTCTTGTCGGACTAATGATACATACCTGTTTTCTTGCAGGACATTATTTCGTTTGATCAGAGAATACAGTAACCTATTATGTGACATTTTGTCCTACAGTTAGTAATGAAAAAAATGGTCCTGTGGTATTAACAACTTCTGGTCGTAGGACCGGGATAACATACCACGTGATCTGTAGGACAATATTGCTGTCAAATCGTATAAATATTAACGAAGCAATAGTGAAAAAATCAGGCTGTTATTAATAAATTTGTATGACCTTGTTATTGGTACATGTTGGATGGAGGGGGACAATGTGATCAAACCATAGATTTTGTAGGACAAACATTTTTTCTAATAAGGTTGATCACATTCTTAAGATCTAGTTGAAAAACTAACTGTTAGTAATTAATTTTTGACACTCGTCAAATTGACACATTTCATCCCTGCTACCCCTGTTAGCTACCACAATCGAGAATTTTTGTAGAGGAAAAAGTTGGGCGTCTCATCAAAATGAAGCTACTCACGCAAAATTAGCCTGTTAGTAGTAAGTAGTGAAAATGGGCCTGGGATCCCGGACTATAATATTTGGGAACATAGTGACCTTAAAAAAGATAATGTAGAATTCAGGGCCCAATTTGTAAATGTAATCATATAAATGTTCCATTTGAGAAATATGTCATGTGTCTGTCAATTCAAACAAGACTTGTTTCTTGCTCCTCTTTGCGTTGTAAAGTATACTGATGCGATCTTAGTGATTTTGGAAGGCTACAATAAGCAAGCTTAAAATATTTCAATTTTTTTATATGGAGCATGACTCTCTTGAGGCTTATCAAGACCCCCTTCAAATCATAGGAGCCTGAGGCAACCGACTTCTCGACACTCGTTCTACTAAATATGCCTACCTGTTTAAATATCAAATGGCATAAACATAATGTCCGATTGGTTTTCTGCAAAACCCTATAAGATTAAATCCTCTACAGCTCATTTAAAGTGTTTTGAATCATTAAATACATGAATGGAATACCGAGCATGCAATTCATACGAGTAGCCATGTGATAGAAAGTGATGATTACATATTTAATAATAATTTTAAGCTTCTACTGGACAAATATTGGCATAAATATGTCCTGACACCCAAAAGCAACATTTTTCAGGTACTGATTCCTTAACAGATTATAAAATTACAGGTGTACCTTTCAAACGTGTTTCTCATTAATATATTCATGCGGAGATAAAAAGATAAGCTTTATCAAGCAGAAAAAACAGGTTGAATGTTTATATTTTTATTTTCCCGCATAACCTAGCGCGTATGTAATCAGCTGAACTTACCTCTACCAGTGCGTTCAGACAGAAGGAGGACGAGTAGGTTTGAGGCGGAAAATTAGTACTGTTATCTGACATACCGGTCACTGTGCATTCACACTTTTCCCGAGATTTTATGTGATAAAGTCCCGAAATTCCCAATACTACACGGTTTCACTGACAACTGTTTGTGTTTGGTTGGAGAGGGTCTGTTATTTGACGATTGAGCAATTTGAAACGTTGCCAAATTTTTATCTGCTGTAGGTTATTAGAGATGTAAATCTATCGATAGCGATCGAGGTCGATATATCGATACTAGTTTATTTATAAGGGGTGTGTTCGTTAGGAGCACAAGCTTGTATTATTATTACTTATTTATACAAGTACCAGTACAAATAAAGGCCACCCTTGAAAGTAACAACTTGTATAAAGGTATTGGCCGATAATAATGAAACATTGAATTTTGTACACTTGGTGACGGATCTAGCAGCGCAGCGGTCTTCAGTTCTCCAGATTTACATCTCTTGTACGTCGATGTTACCCTCATCTGCCTGGCGATCATGGTATCCAGACATTTGGTTTATGGAGTCTTCCATGCATTCGGTCACTCGTAATATAATAAATCCTGCATTTCCCTCTGACTGACAATTTCGAATATCGACAACGTTCCATAAAACAAGTTTCCTGTAGTCAAGCATTGAAAACGGTTGTGATTGAAATGTTTATTGATTTTTAATGTATTCTTAGGTATTATGCATGTTTTCGTGGAATATTTTGCTGGTAGATTAGTAACATCTACCGTTTTTTATACACTGCGTTCTCGTTCTCCAAATTTTAGATATGGCAGCATTGGCAGCACTGAAATTGTGTCAAATTTGGCGCAGTTTAAAAATCTCATGACACTCTTGACAGTGACAGCTATCAATTTAAAAACTTGTAAAAACTCGTCAAGGGGCATGCACGTGCCATGTGGTGATGTGGTTTGTGGTGTAGTGCCACAAATACGAGTACGAGCAAGATTTTAGCATCCATTCAGTCAAAAGTTGTATCTAATTGTGGACGAAAGCATTAAGTCAATTAGTTATAGTGAAAAAGACGAAGTGAAACCTTCTGTGAGACTCAAATTTTTAGGTTAAGTGCTTTGGAGATTCTTATGAAAATGTCTGTCAGTTCAAGAACCTCTCCGGCCTCTATCCTAAAAAGGCCAAAACTCCGTAATCGGCTCAGCGAATTGAGCCAAACACCTACAAAAGTGAGGTTCAAATTACCTCATGCCCAAAAAGTACGTAACATATTGGAGAATTACCTCCAAACGAAGGTGTCTAGAGACTATGGGAATCTGTTATGTCTCATTAGAGATGGTGAACTAACTGATGATGATGTCTCAGCATTGCTCAAAGAAGCAACCGAATGTATATCAATACTAAGCCAAGAATTGAGATTATTTGTGGAAGTATTATTATCAGTAAAATGGATTGATAAGAGAGAATCTGTAGTAACAGAGTACCAAGGATTTGTAGTTAATTTATTGTCTGCTCATAATTACCATGCAAGAATGGTAATAGACCGCTTAGTGCAACTGTTTTTACCAAGTAAGTTATTACCACCTCTTGTGAAATCTTTGGTAAATTCAATAATTTTCAGATCCAGCAGAACCAGATTGGCCTGAAGGTATACCAACAGATGAAGATCATATTAAATTAACAAATGTCCATACGTTACTTAATGAATTGGTCACTGTCATGCCAATGTAAGTTTTGGTTTATAGTTTGGTACTTAATATGGTTTTGATGTTGAATGAGGCTATCTTATAGGTCATAAAATAAAAAAGTTAATGCCAACATAAATTAAAGTTCTTTTAGCAATCTATATTTATTTACTTAAGGCTTAACCCTTAACTGGTAAGGTGCAAATTTGGGGCATAACTGGTAATGTGCAGTCTGTGTAACTGTCTGTGTAACCTCTTTGAAGCTTAAAAAATCAAACTCCTAATTATTTTTTGGAAAGAATGCATGAAGATTTGTTGGGTATATATCCTTTAATAATAATTTTGTATAAAGTAGCAGAACATGTGATGTAAAGAAAAAACATTATGATAATTATTAACTAGAACACAAATTAGCAGCACAGATTTGTAGGACCAAGATAATAAAAAAAAACTTTGACCACACTGAAATCTATATATTTTGTGATTGATAATAAGTAAAGCAATACACCTATAAAAATATTTTGGTAAAAAATGACGGACCTGCCATGACTACCAGTTGAGAAAAATTATAACGTAAACCGTAATGTTCTGTCTCACAGACTGAACCGAACTAACAACTAAGCACATCTGGAATTTTGTTTACACAAACTTATTGATAAACAGGATATAAAAGGGATACCAATAGCAGATAGATTAGATGAGGTTATTTACCAGAAATGCAGTAAGGTTTTGTTGTAGGGTCGAATCTAAGATTGCAGTCTCACAGACGGCACGTTACCAGTTAAGGGTTAAGGTTTTTATTGTGATACACTTTGACAATTAACATGTTGACTGCCACAATACTTGTGTAAAAAACTTTCCAAACCATGATATGAAAATTGTAATACTGAAAACTTACATTCTGTTTTCTCACTGTAGTAATAAAATGTTTCCTTTGAAGTGACAATGTCATTAGTGTATTACAGATGCTAGCAATACAAATTTCAATAGCAATCCTAAAAAAATACCAACCCTGGGAATGGCAAATATCTGTCATAAATGAGATAACTGGTAGTGCATATGAATAACGAACTGCTAACTAACTTGCGCTTAGCAATCCCTTTGTTAATTTTCAAGTATATTATGGCTTTTATTGATGGCCTTGTAAGGCACAATGTTTGTAATTTGTTGTCTAATTCTTAAATGTTTTTTAGGTGTAAAGAATTATTAATGACATCAATTACAAATCAGTTTCCCTATTATAACAGATCATCTCATATACATGAGTATTATGTCCATAATCTTCTATGGATTCTAGAATATCAACCAAAATTCAGACAAGATGTGCTACATCTGATAATCTCAAAGTAAGTATTTTGTAACTAAGAAATTATATATTGGATAGAATTTTGTTCTTGATTTTTATCATTAGTATTTAAGAATAGGTACAACCTACTAAAACTTATGAAAACAAATTGTTTCTCTTATAACTTACGGTAATACAAATTTAATTATTGAGTGTATTGTGAGTTTTAAACGAATCTTACTCCTATTATAGGCTGGTAATACTGGATGTAAATGCCCCTAGAGAAGAAATTGAAAAGCTTGCTGAAGATGAAGACATCTTCCCAATGGACGATACAAAATCTGTAAAATCTTTGAAATCGTCCACAACAGCTTTCACTCAAGTCAACAGGCTTGTGGTAGCAGATACTCTAGACATATGCCTTGACAAACTATTTAAATACATCATAGACGAATGTCATGACAGTACTTCTGGAGAATTAGATTGGGATAAATTGAAGAAACTATACCATGAACTAGTCTCTATTTTTGACAAAGTAATTCTCCCAACATATGACACTCACCATGTGCAGTATGTCATGTTCCTAATGTGCTGCCTAAAAAGTACTGTATCTGAAGCTTTTCTGAACCAGCTGTGGAAGAAAGTTTGTAACCCAAATGTACCTAGAGTGCTGAGGCAAGCAGCGGTCAACTATATGGCCAGTTTGTTGGCTAGAGCTAATTTTATTCCAATGTCGTAAGTTGTGACTTTTTTACTTAATTTTTAACTAAGGATAAAGGCATTAAATTTAAATCTTAAATGAACTATGTTTTTGTCTTAGTTTTTCAGTGGTGAAATAGGTACCCTCAGTATCACATAACTTATATGCTATTTTTTCCAGGTTACTGAAGAGTATTTTGACACAATTAGCAGAATGGATTCATATGTATATCTCGAATCAAGATGGCCTAGAATCTGTGAATGCAGATTTAAGAGTACATGGAGTATTCTACAGTATATGCCAAGGGTTATTCTACATAGTTTCTTTCAGACATAAAGACTTTGTGGGTACCAAAAAAGGTAAGAAATGTGGATGGAGCCTATTTATGCACTGATATTTATTTTACCATTTTCTAAATGAGATCAGGAGGCCCAGAAACATAGAAACATTTTTTTTGTGTTTAAGGGATTTCCTGAATTCTCCACCCCAACTTATAATAATAATATGAAACTCTCATCATACTCCTTCCCAAAGTTCATCTGTATTGGAACAGTAGTTATAGAGAAATATATCCTATAAGTAACCTGACAGATTGACCAATGGTATTATCAAAATTTGCAACCATTCATGACCATAGAACAGAAAAAATTGATTCTATGAAAGTGCTCTACAAGACTACAAACCAACTTCACTTCACTTTGAATATCATTGGTAAAAAAAGAGGGGAAAAAATTACACAAAACTGCTGTACAAACTGATCTCATTTCTTGTCAGAACTAGTAGATTCAGCATATACAATCAATGTTATTTCTAGGTATCACATTCCTACAGAGCTTGAACATGGGCAAGATAATCACAAGCAGATTGAACCCACTAAGAGTGTGCCAACCAGCTGTGGTTCAAAATTTTGCAGCTATAACAAGACAGTATCAGTTGGCCTACTGTTATACCATCATTGAAAACAATGCCAGGAATACCATGCCTACGATATACCAGGATGAGAAAGGATCAGTGATGATGTCTAACAATGTTTTAGATGCATACTATCCTTTTGATCCTTATGTTCTAGAGAGGTAAATATTTTTTTAGAAAGCATAAAAATTTAATGCACCAGAATTTCTCTTGTTTGTCAGTTTTGTTCAAAGGTGATGTAGCATTGATGTCTAGAGGGTGCGATTGTCTGGAATTTGAGGATATGAAGTCTTCTATTTATGGTCAACCAGGATGAGTTCCACCTTCATCCAATACACAACGATCTTTAAATTTCTTATGCCATTCAAATGCTACACCACTTTGATAATTAATTTCTAACAAATATCAAACGTTTGTAGGTCATTGCATTAGAATTGAACTACTAAATTTAGTAGGTCTAGAGATGAGTGACCAGCTGTCTTAAACATAAGAATATTTTATACTTTTCCAAAAAATTAAAAATCTCAAAAATATTTTTCAGGTCGGGCAAAAAAATTCAGCCTTTCTACAGGGACTACCATGAAGATCATCTATTGGACAAAATGGAGGTAGATTCAAATGGGAAAGAACATGAAGTAGATGATTTTTTGTACAATAGTGAAATGTCCTCTCCTACAAATAGCAAAACAATGAAATTTTCTTATGGAACTTCACCTGGTTTCAAGTTCAAAGGCTGAAGAAGTTTTAACTTTATTTTGATATTATGTTGTCTGCAAAGCAGTGTTGCTGATTTTGCCCCATCTGTGATTATAAATGTCTTTAAATTATTTGCAATTATTTATTAGTGGAATCACCAATAAATTTTTGAGACGTTATTTTGTATTTGTACCAAATCCTACATACTCACTGACGTAGATACTATTTCAAACTATATTGTGAACCATACTAATACTGATTGACAGTGATATAAATTATGTCAATCACTATACAGCAAAAGAAAACCCATTGCATGTTTTATCATATTTTTTGGAATTTCAAATTGAAAGGTGTTTTTAAATAAAAATTCAGGTAAAAGTACAAATTTATTAAAAAGTATAAAAATATAAATAACGTGCTAAAATTGGATTAAAAATCACTAAAAATTGAACATCACCTAACCTTATCATAATCTTTCTCTTTCAATATATTCAGTACATAGTACAACCTATTCGAGTCCTGTTCACTAATACATCTGTCTTTGCTGAACAATTGAATTTGCTTCACCACATTTTGGAGCTTGACATCCAATCCAGCAGATTTTAAGATTATTTTGGCCTTTTGGTTATTTGCTATCAATGCCCAAATGATCACTACGATGATGTTTCTTTCTTGCCAAGACCCACTGGTTAGTTTTGTGTCCAGTATATTCAGAAAATCAGCTGAAAAGAAGACATGACAGTAATTAAAGACAAGCTTTGTCCCAATGTGTTTCAGTTGCCTAATAAAAACCACCACCACAGACCTTTATCAAAGTATATACAATTTAAAAAAAATAATTTTGGCAACCTGTTCGGTCAACTTGTAACCTGTGAAATAAAGAACTAGCGGAATAATACACTTTTTTTGGTCCATCCGAACATTTGCCTTGTCTATTACAGAAACCAAAGGACTTCAAATTTTCTAATGCACACATGCGCGTATTGTTTTAGATCGTTCTGGATTGTGTAACTTGGAAATTATTGGATTGATTTCAATGAAATTTTGACACCGTATGATTATGGTGGCGAGGATGGAAAACGCGTATGTTTTTTAAAAATCATGTCAGTGGCGGCGCAGCAGTAAAAAAACTAAAGATATAAAAACAGCTCAAACTTCGCTTTTAGGCGTTTTAGGGGTTCCTGTTCGTTTCCTACATTTTTTTTAGGAAGGGGTGAAATTGGGGTGGTTGGGGGGTGGGCAGTTGTAAAACTGAAAAATTCATAATAGGCTGTCCATTGACCTGTGAAAGCGGCACTTTTTTTGCGGACGATGATTTGGCTGCAAGGTATCTCAGACTTATAGCTTCATGCTATGGGAAAATAAACTGGTATCACCGTAAAATGTGTGGGAAGTACTGAGTCAATCTACTTGACTTCATTTAATAATTTTAATTGAAATAAAAAGCGATAATTTTACATTATTTTGTATTATAATGAACTTTTGGCATGTGAAACCATTCAAATTACTATAAGAATCATTATATCTAGGTCAATACTTAGTAATACTCCAGTACGCAGAAAAATAAAATTAATCTCAAAGGAACAGAATATTAGCCAAATTGAAATGTTGATAGCAAATTTTAAAACTTACCTGAACTTAGTAACCTTGGCCTATTCGGTTGATAGAATGCCAGATTCCTTAACACCGTCAAGGCCAATTTTTTATTCTGTAATTTGGAACCTGCTGTGAATGCCATCACCAATTCCAAAATATCAGGAACCTTCGCCACAGAGGCCTGTCCTTCAGGGTAACTTGTGAAAGCCTGCAAAAATCCTAGCCAAAGCAGTTCTGTGTCGTCCCAAGGTTTTTGACGTTTGGTGATTGATGGATGCATTCTAGACATGCTGTGCAACAAGTTACTCTGAAAGTGAATATTGTTGATGACAAGTTTCCAAAATGATGGCAGTTTCGGAAACAGTTTAGGTTGTTTTAACAGATCCTGACAAAAGTTGTTTCGGTTAACACATGTTTTCATTAATTTAAATATGAAAACAACTAAATGGATTTCAATTGGCAAAATATTGTCAATATTCAACTCCCTAAGGTAGCCTTACCTTTGATAGTAATACTCTGCATTCCAATGACTCGCAGCAGTTGATCAGGAGATTAAAAGATGCTTCTAGCACCGTCAAGTCATGAGTTTTGCTGATTAGATCCATCTGTTTGTTTATCAGATTGATAACAGCATGAAGCAAAGACACATTGCTTGCAGATTTTCTTGGCCCTGAGCCTGCGACTGGACTGGTTAACGGAAGAGTCTGACAGGCTAAAATAATCATAATAATAACTTTTTTTAACTGATTAGACATAGCAGTCAGGTCATCATTTTTTACTTAAACTGAGCGACTAATGGGATCTCTATAAACAATAGTATATAGTGTTGTATCATCTCCATAAACGTGGATTTTTTAAAACCTTTGAGATCTGCTATTAACGTGAAGATAGACTAAACGTGGAGTATAGATAGAGGATAGAGAACAAAATTGGTCCCAGTATAGATCCTTGTGGGACGCCGAGAATATTTTAATCTACTCTGGCCTTGCTACTTTTTTATGGAAGCTCCGCGAGAGGATAAGTGTCAGTGCATGTTAGATTTGAATCGCAGCAGGTTGTAGCCGTCGGGAAACAGATTCCCCGACTGCTCATTCCACAGCGTCAAAGTTCTCCAAAAGAAGGAATGCTGGAGGAGACTTGTTCGGGGAGTAGGGACCTCGACCTGGTAAGAATGAGCTCGTGGAGCCCCTCTAGTGTTCCTCGTTCGGAGGGCCTCGAAGTTATTATCTGGGAGAAATCACTCAAACATCTTCCATGATAGAATCTGTAAAACAGGGGCAGATCAGCCATCCTTCTTCGATGTTCCAAGCTGTGGAGGTCCTTTGTGAGGTTAGGCGTATCGATTAGTCTAATTGCTGTCTTCTAGATTGCGTCCAGAAGCTTTAGAAAGTGCTTTGGAGCGCAATACTCCAATGACGGTCGGATCTGTACCTTGTAGAGGCAGCAGTAGTCGCTCTGGTGTAAACAGCTTCCTACAGCGGAACAAAACTCCAAGCTTCCAGGATGCCGTTTTAGCAAAACTGATGACGTTTGCTAACCATGGAAATGGAGGGCCACCCCATAGTCGAGTCATCTTCCGTCAAGCTTTTGGGGATCAACATCAATAATAACATGTCCTGGCACGACCACGTCGTCAGTATTGCAAAAACGGCATCCCAGAAGCTTGGAGTTTTGTTCCGCTGTAGGAAGTTGTATACACCAGAGCAACTGCTGCTGCTCTACAAGGCACAGATCCGACCATCGCTGGAGTATTGCACCCATGTGTGAGGATGCGCTCCGAAGCACTCTCTTAAGCTTCTGGACACTATCCAGAAAGGAGCAATTAGATTAATCGATACGCCTAACCTCACAAAGGACCTCCACGGCCTGGAACATCGAAGGAGGGTGGCTGACCTATCCCTGTTTTACAGATTCTATCACGGAAGATGTTCGAGTGAGCTCTCCCAGATAACACCAAAGGCCGTCCGAACCAGGAACACTAGAGAAGCTCTGCGAGCTTATCCTTACCAGCTCGAGGTCCTTACTCCCCAAACCAGTCTCCAGCATTCCTTCTTTTGGAGAACTTCGACGCTGTGGAATCAGCTGCCGGGGAATTTGTTTCCCGACGGCTACAACCTGCAGCGTTTCAAATCTAACGTGAACCGACACTTATCCTCTCGCAGCGCTTCTACAGCGCCATAGGCTTTCAGCCTTTGCGGGACGCTGACCATAAAAAAAAACGTGGTCGTGCCAGGACATGTTATGGTTGATGTTGATCCTCAAAAGCTTGACGGGAGGTGACTGGACTATTGGGTGATCCTCCATTTCCACAGTTCGTAAGCCAACATGAGACTTCTTTGTCAGTGGTATTGCCTGCGTTTTCTGTATGTTAAACTGTACTTTATTTAGTAATCCCCACTCGACAACTGGTTTGATATCTACGTTGATCTACGAGACATGTTACTGTCGCCGACGTACCGTCGGGATGATAGTGGCTTGCCTGCTTCCATGCACGATATTAATGTACTGTCGTCTGCGATGCTGTAGATTGGATTGGATGTTATTTCCAGCGGCTATGATCAATAATGCCGCTATATCACTATCTGAGATCATTTGAAATTTTCGGCGGAATAAAGAATGTTATTTCTTCTTCTTCTTCACTTCAAGTTTTAGGCACTCTGCCTGTTACGATCCCCATCTTTTTCTTGACAGTGTTCTCGACCTTCCAATATGTCTTCTTCCAGAGCATTGATAAAATCTGGCTCTGGCTGGAATCCTATTTTCATGCATTCGTTCTACATGTTCTTTCCATTTAGTTTTATTTTCTTTTATTCTTCCGTCTATATCGAAGATGTTTAATTCCGCTCGTATATCTCTATTTCTTAATCTGTTTAATTTTGTGCAACCTTTCACTTTTCTTAGAAATTTCATTTCTTGTGTTTGTATCCTATTTTCTTCTTTTTTGTTGTTGTCCATGTTTCTCTACCATAAAAGAAGGTTGGAACAGCTATCGTCTTATAAAATTTCATTCGAGTATCTTTCCTTGTTTTATTTTTTAATGCTCTGCTGATAGTTTCGAAAATGTTTAGAGAATTTATTAACTTAAAAAAAGTGAAAAAAAGAATGTTATGTCTCTTACCTAAATTACAATCTGTAGTATAAACGCACAGCATCTTCATGACATCGCCCATATACCCAGTTTGAGCTATGAACCAAACCCATAGCTTGTGCACCACATCGGCCAAGTTCAATGTGGCAGCCTCCGCTTTCACTTGTTCGTCATTCAACATGAAATTCGTCAGCAGACCGATTAAGTCATGAACTTCCTTCAGCATTGGGCACACCCTTCGTTTATCTGCCACTCTTCTCAAGCTATCTACGGATTCTAAGCTAAGCCTCATATGGAGTTCCCTTAACTGTTTGATGACCACAAGCACCAGACCTATAGAAGGCGATGAAATAGGTAAAGTGATAAAAAAGGATAGATTTAAATAGGATAACTGATATTGAAAGTATACTCCAGAAGTCTCCAGATAAACATCATGTACCTAGACAGAATTTGAAACGAAATTGAGTAAATATGAACGTGCCACGATTGTGATGTGACGTCATAATGTTAAAGCTATTTTATAACAGTACAAATCCCCCTCGTCGGTATTGCGATGTTGACTTAAAACGTCTTGGGTTACAAGAAATTCATTCATTCATTCATTTATTTGCACGAAACTTACAAATAATGCCACCCCTAGAAGAAAAACCATCTCTACATACCTCACAATATTCCCCAAATTTCAATACAATTGTGAGACATGTGGCAACACTGGCACGACGATGGTTAAAAAGTCAAAGATAAGTGACAGATGCTAGTTGACAGTTTGACGAAGCTCATTCACGAGCTCTTACTCAAGGTCTGGGGATGCTTTGCGCCGATCCCTTTGCGCATCGATATTTTGGGTTAGAGAGAGACAGATTACAACAGCGGCGGCACGGCAGGGTCATAGCGATCTACATAGAATATGAGTATAGAGATAAATAATATAGATCACAGCACAAATCATCTAGTACTTTATGGGAGGTAAACATTAAGAACAACATAAACGTTGTGCTATCTTTAATGTTTACTTTCCTTTTACACCGCATAGGTTGAGTATTATTTCTTAATTCTGCCCTGTTGTACACTTTTTTCTACTCCGCCTCTGTCAGGGCGAATGAAACTATCACAAAATGGGGTCGCTGACTCAGACGTCATCACAAAGGAACCGACCGTAAGTAAGACAGCTGATTGTTCAAGCAGGCGATAGAAAAGATCTGTCTGTGCGCCATCTGGTACCCGAAGGTAACGGCAAACCAAAGAAAATCGCTGCTAAGCAGCAGCTTCTTTTCTTGGCGTTCGCTTGGCCAACCAAAAGAGCGCGAGTTCTATATGCTGCTATATATGAGAGTCGATATATGAGGGTTGCTCTATATCTCAGTCAATCCATCAGTACGCAGACAGCTGTTTCACGCTTATTAGCAATCATCAGTGCGCAATAGGTCGATTGACGGAGATATAGAGCAACCCTCGTATGACTGATTGTTTGTTGAGCCGTGGCTCATGTTTACTACTGTTCAAAGAACTTGTGTATTGGTGATTTTTCCTGTCACCGATAAGTTGAAAAAAAATGTCCATTATTTTACTTTTTATGTGCGTTGCGAAAACCTTACTATAGTCTGTCCACTGAGAAAAAGGGGTAAAAAATTATTTCAAACCCATATTTTGGGGCTTTACTCGGATAAATCGAACTTAATTTTTCTGTTTATAATAACATTACTGCTCTCAGTATGCAGTTTTGTAGACGGTGTGCATATAACCCTTGACCATACAGTAAAAATTTACATATATTGTGCATGGTTACTCCGTTTGTTCGGTGGATAAGGTTATAGAACTTCGTTTTCAGTAATTTTAAAGCATTTTGTCTCATTATTTTTGTATTGTGTGTGATTATTTCGGTATTTTGACGATTGTCAAGAAATCTGTAGCAAATAGTATCAGAACACAGTGAAAAACAGCAGTAAGCTAGCTACTTCTTCGGCTACTTCAACGCATTTTTTTTTAATTGAAAAAGTTGCTTTCTTGAATTTATTCTATATCTTCTTCGGTAGTAGATCCAAAAATGAATTTTTATTTTGATATAACTCTTAAAATATCGTGAAGAAAAAGCGAAAAAAAAATAGTTTTGTTATAAAATTTACGAATGATTTTTACAATTATAAAAAAAATGTTTTCAAAACCCCAATTCTATAATATAGTTGCTAAAAAATACTTCTACCAAACCTTTTTCCAAAGCAATCGTTTTGGCTTCCCGAGAAATGCATAGAAGACTGGATAAGGCTCCGATTACCAGGTATTTCTTCTTAATATACTCCCGTTCTTGCTCGCCTTTCAGGTCGCAAATATCATAGAGGTATAACAGGATCTTACATATTTCACCGCCACAGACTTCACCTTCTCCTTCACTTTCGACGATGTCCATTTCAACTTCTGAAAAATCGTCTTCTTTCTTTTTGAATACCTTGCCGAAATACAATTCTTCTAAGAGATCGATCTGACTCTCAACCAGCTTCTTTGGCTGTTTTTGTAGACGTTTAGGCTTCATATTGACTTTATTGCTTTCAGAAATGACCACCGTTTTGGTGGATCTGACCGAGTCGAGTAAATTTTGCATTGATGTCGTATTTGAGAGGGGAGTGCCTACTTCTTCCACGTTCTCGAAAGCTCTGTAGGTTTCTACACGCAATAGACATGTGAGAGAAGATAGAGCCGAGTTTTGTAAGTCTGTAAAAAAAAGAAATATTGCAAATGAAATCCGCACACTGAGAAAAAAGGGTTGCGCATTGATCAAATGCGGTAGGATTAAGGCCAGGTTTGATAATCATTCACTAATGCCTTGATTAGCAAATGTACCTATACACTTTATCATTCCATTAAAGTGATGCGCGTTTCATAATGCATTTGGAAACGTCAATTAACTAACAGGCAATAAAATGTGGTTGGTACACCTGAAAGAAGGTTTTATGCCACATTTTGTGCCGTTTGAGCTACATTATGACATTTTGCTTAACCTGTAAAAGTGAATGTGTCAGATTGTGACTTAAGTTTTCGTGTTTGCAATTCTATTAAAGTTAAAGCATTCTTACTCTTATTAGAAAGGTATGAAATCAAAGCCAAAAAAAGCAAAACGTGCGCGTGATAGTAACTTTACTAAAGAAGAGGAGCTGCTACTCATTCGTACAGTAGCAATATTCAAAAGCATTATAGAATGCAAATTTACAGATAAAGTGAACGATCAGGAGAGTGTAGGTACCTGATGAGTGAGGATATAATACAGTCGTCTACAAATACATATAGAGATGAATAAAGAAAATATTATGCAATTAGATGAATACTTGCTTTTAATGGTTCTCAAAAGCAGCTATGAATCGATGTAATCTGTTTTATTTTATAAACACTGATAAAAGTGAACATCCACTGGCAACTCAACCTTAACCTAATGAAATTCTGATATGTGTGTCAACTCTTAAACGTCATACAAACGACATGTCAGATTTATAGGTTGATTTTTCAATTAATCCGCTTTAACTGGCCGAGAGCGAGCCATTAACTTATTGGACAATTATGTCATTTTAATCTGTCACTTAGCGATTATGAAAACCATTTATTTCCTAATGCTCGGATTAAGCATAATGTGTGAATTAGGTTTGATTATGAAACCGGGCCTTAATACAACAATAAACGAACTCATTTGCCATAATTAGTTTATAAAAAAAAATACAACAGATCAATAATGGGTGGGCCCTCCATGTTGACGAATGCACTCCTCTAGCCTACGCGGCATGCTCGTAATCTGGTCGCTGATAAACTCTAGAGGTACAGCCTCCCAAGCTGCCCTCACAGCATGTTCCAGTTCGTCCAGCGTGGTCGGAGGATTGGGTAAATCGCCTATGTATCGACCCATCCAATCCCATACTTTTTTCAATTGGCGATAAATCGGGTGGTCGTGGAGTAGTATAAAAAAACAATAATCTAGCAAACAGATACGAGGTCTGACAGATAAATGATGAGACTGGCAACTCTGCATGCGATCTGGCAACTCTGCGCTGTTATCCTTGATAGAGCACGTGTACCCCCTCGCCTCGTTGCTCATCCCCTGGTTTTTTAGTAGTGAGGGGTTATGGTTTGATTTCCCTAATAGTTGCCTCTTAGCCTTAAGGCTTATTGCGCGCCCTTGGTCAATGGGATCAAACATCAAACAGAGTCCCATCCTAAGTTCTTTGTGAACTTTGATGTGCATTTGACTAAGATTTCCTATCCTCCCTGGCCCACATTCAGATAGGAATTCCTGATTTCACTCAAGGCAGGACAGTTGCAGATAACATGCTTAGCTGTTTCCTCTGCGTCACAGCACTTCCTGTATAATGGATTTGCCACATCAATCTGCAGCTTTTGCAAGTATGCACTGAACGTACAGTGGTTAGTTATAAATCCAACCACCTTTAGTAGTTCCCTCCTACTCAGTCTGAGAGCGTTTGCGGTATTAGAACACAAGGGTGCCCACAGTATCCTCTTAGACTCAACATTCCCCACCATGTTTGTTCCAGGTTCCAGCGCTTCTGGTGCTCATTTGACAACCATCTCCATCTGGTGACAGCTGTCCGCACCATGTTGTATGATATACCATATGCTGGTTCTGACCCGAAGAGAGACAGTTCTGTACCTTCCTTGGCACATCTGTCGGCCCTCTCTAGTCGGTGGCCCTCTCATTTCAACCCACTTCTATATGACACCCTAGATAATGTTACCTTGCAGGTCTTCCCCAGTGTCTTTACGGTATTGTGGCAGTCCACACTATCTTTGAAGTTTAGTGGTTACTTACCAAGACCATCCCTCTTTCTATTAATGACGTAATTTTTATGACCCTAAAATGCAACAGCATTTCCAGGATATTGCAAACAAATCGATGCTTCGTCATGACAACACCCCATGACACACCGCCCCCTTCATAACAGAATGCGCGCATTCAGCAGACTCAACAGCTACCAAATTTTCTGCTGAACGCGTGCGCTACCTAGCAGCTACCGGTCCAGCGGTCGCCATTTTTTGCAGCGATAGAAAACTACGCTCACTTGGAGCGGAGCGGAATAAGCAACCTTTGACCTTGTGACTGTCACATGTTATGACACTTGTGTTATAGGTTATGTTGTCATATTTAAAAGAAAAAGTCGACACTACTTTACAAAGTCCAAAACTTTGATACAATTTGACATATCTTTTTATTTTTAACAACCTCAAATGTGACCACTCATTTGACATTTCACTGACAACTGACAATCGACACAATTTATTTATCGTGATATCTCAGAGCGCACAAATAGTTTTTCAGCAGAACGCCAACTGTTGAGATGTAGCGGCTAGAAAAGTAGCGGCTCCCGATCTTTCTGCTGAATACAGCCAATGTTTAAGCTCAAAAGGCATTCCAGTGTGTGGCTCCCCAGTCCCTCTAGTCACCTGACCTTGGATCCTGTGACTTTTACCTTTTCCTGACGCTGAAACATGTACTCAAAGCACGTTATTTCGTGAGTCAAAAAAATTCAACAGCATGTTACGGTTATACTAAAGTTCATACCGGCTGAAGACCTCCAGTGCTGATATCAACAGTGGCAACGTTTTCTTCAGTGTGTAGCTGTCTCAGGCAACTACCTACTTTGAAGAGAATAACATAGATGTGATATGAAAATAAAACGTTGCGAAATAAAAAATCAGTCTTACTCCTTTTCCACCACACCTCGTATCTTCAGATTTCTGCGGAGATCTATACAGGGTGTTAATTAAGTAGGTTAACAAGCTTTAACCACGAATAGTACTCCGAAAAATAGAAAGAAAATGTCATATGAACATGGGTCCGGAAACGCTTCCTAAGGGAGCTACGCTCCTTTGCATGGGGCACCCTGAAGACGGTTTTCCCTCGATATTCTCGAAACCATTCATAACAAAATTACGAAATTAGGTACGATGGGTAAACTTTTGACGCTGAATCTGATTCTGAATTCAGAATTTCATAATTTTAATCAGAGACGTATCATACGGGAGGAGTTAAGGGTAAAAATAACCCCATTTTCTAAATGGTACTTTTTTGACATTTTCATTTTAGAATATGGTATTTCAGAGATTTCTACGTAAAAATGGTCTCTTGGTACATCTCGATAGGGCTAACCGTTTTCGATAAAAATGCAAAATATTGAATCCATGCAGGCTATTGTAAATAAATAAATGCATTTTTCTCGGAAACGGTTAGCCCTATCGAGATGTACCAATAGACCATTTTTTACGTAAAAACCTCTGAAATGCCATATTCTAAAATCAAAATGTCAAAAAAATTACCATTTAGAAAATGGGGTTATTTTTACCCTTAACTCCTCCCGTATGATACGCCTCTGATTAAAATTATGAAATTCTGAGTTCAGAATCAGATTCAGCATCAACAGTTTACTCATCGTACCTAATTTCGTAATTTTGTTATGAATGGTTTCGAGAATATCGAGGGAAAACCGTCTTCAGGGTGCCCCATGCAAAGGAGCGTAGCTCCCTTAGGAAGCATTTCCGGAACCATGTTCATATGACATTTTCTTTCTATTTTTCGGAGTACTATTCATGGTTAAGGTTTGTTAACATACTTAAGTAACACCCTGTATATCTTTTATTATTTATTTATAAACACTACATTTTCTTCTACAGTACAAAATATCTTACCATTGGACCCCAAACAGCTTATAGATTCGCACATTGCCTCAAAGAAAGGACGGTTGCCAAGTTCCGATATAGTTTCAGAAAATATGGAGGCTGCATCAAGTGACCTATTGGTTAGATTTCCATTTGTGTCTCCGCTGTAGATAACAAGCGTTGAAATCAAATTGAAAATGTTCGTCCACAGTTTGTTCTTGAGATAAATTAGCTGAGGAAAATCATTACCTGGAAAAATAATGTTCAGTTAGAAATTCACTAAAAATGGACGATAGATTTCTGCAAATACTTATTTTCGGTCCAAGACCAACCAGGGGCTTATCCAGACCTCAGTCTTGGGGGGTAGCGGGGCATGAAGTTGTGTGTGCTTTCAACATTTTTGTAATACTTTCGTGAAGGACGTTGATGCAGGAGAAAAGGAAAATGTTAATAGTATTAAAACAAAAAAGAAGATATACACAGCAAGTGAAACAGTGGAGTATCAAGTACTTTAGGGAGATGAAATAAAAAATCTATTGATGCATTAATCAATTTTAATTTTACGGAATACAAATAATATGTAATACGTATCATCCGTAAACATTTTATTGGCACAGCATACAAAATTAAACGATCATGATCACTCAACAGTCAGGTACCCTAGTAGCCACAACACGTAATGCATTTTTTTTAATTAGTTGTTTAACTTTTCTAATCGGTGCAATTTTCAAAACAGGTAATTAATGAGTTAGGTAAATTTTGTGACAAGCTACCACGTTGTATAGGACATTTAGAGTGATTTTGAGCCACTAAAATTGGGACGACGCTATCCGTAAAACATTATTCTGATCATGCGCAGTGTGTTTCGAATAACAGATAAGCGCGTGCCTTGTGTACAGTTTTTGTGACGTGTATCGTTGCGTTATTTGACCATTGACATTAACAATTATTGGATATTGGACCTATTTGATTTTAACTTAACCTCACATTATAATCGATTTGGTCGGAAAAGAAATATTACGTGCAACAAGTAAACACCACAAGCAGAAAATAGATCACATCACAGGTAAAATAAAAAATATGTTATGAAGGATCCCCGAAGCATGACATTTCAGATTTCACTACCATGGTTCCGTCCCGTGATGATCACACGCTGTTGCCGGAGACGCCTTACTTTGTAACTTTTATTGGATAATACTGTCAAATAAAATTGACGGAAGAAAACCTGATCCTTTTGTACAATGATAAACCACAAAATAAGTATTGTTGCTATCAAAATCATCACGGTCCTTTTCTCATTGCTGCATAGTGGTTTATACCTGGCAATACCGCACGTAATCATATCGTACCGTAAACTTCCGTAGCTAACGTACAACTTTATCGGTTTTTCGCCGATTCGGTTATTTCGGGAGAACTACGGATGCCACAAATAGCCGATAACGTGCAATAACGTCTGGAAACGGACGTCCAAAAATTCTCTATTCAACTGATTATGTAACAATGGGAATATATTAGATATGCATCACTGTAATAATGCAAAACAAACCCTTTTGTAATTTAGTTACTGCAAAAAAGATTTTTTCAGTGCGAAAATTGCTTAAATAAATAAGTGAAATAAAATAAGTCAAACTTGAATCGAGTTTTTTTTCGAAAATCTTGGGAGAGGTAATTACCCTGTTACCCCCCCCTTTTGTATACGCCTGTGAGACCAACTAGTTTATCTACTTGACCATTCAATATTTTTTTATTTTAATTATTTTTTTCGACGATATATTTTCCAAAACTAGATTTTTGTACAAGTTTTTGATGGCTTGATAACGATACTAACTACTAACAGAAATTAAAGCAGAATCTGATATGAAGCAGTATCAGCAATCCATAATTACATTATGTTGCTGAAAATAAATTTTAGTGTTATGTGAACAGATTTTAATTGAAAAATAATTTCTAGATTGTAGAATATCATACTTAACTTCATGGTACATTAATTGCGATTTCAAATCACAGATTCAAATCATTTTTTAACAATGCTGCAATTTGGAATCTCTGCTGTGGTATTATATATAAAAGGAAAATAACATCATTAGATTATCATTATTCTTATTTGGAGTTATTGTTGTTGTATCGCAAAATGTATGTAATAGCTTCGATATATTTGTTAGCACTGTGTTATGTACACGTAAGTATATTGAAAATCTGTATACCATCTTAAGGTTTTTCGGCTTTTTCAATGCCATGCCCGCAGATATGTAACTTCTTCAAATTAATGAGAATGCCTATGAAAATTTAATAGCCTTTCTTACGATATAATCTCTTGTAGTCAGTATTTTATTTCAAATTTTCAATCAAATCGGTGTTTTTCGATTTTCCTACCTATAACCAACTTATAGCAGGCCATGAAAAATAAACAAAAACCTGTTCAGATGTAATAAAACTAAATGGAGAAGTCTCAGGATACTCTTAATGAAGTAAGCAGTTACGTATCCGTAAAATATAGACGAAAAGCAATTAGTCAGTGAAAAAATTGTTGAAATCCGTCAATAAATGGCAGAGAAATCAATAATTAAAGTTTGCATATTTTGCGCGAAATAGCTGCCGCCTTCAATTTGGCTGTGACGTCACGTCTCCGCAATCCGCATAGCCAGCCGTCTGTGCCGCGCGCTGCCGTAGATCTGTGTATCGTGGAAGCTGTAGAGTACAGCTTGTGCAAAACGCATTAGAGCTCAACGCATCAGACGTAATTTATTTTTGATTTTTAAATAAGTGTTTTTTAGTTTTTGACCATAACGGAAGAAGGACTTGTAAAAGGACAAAGTGATATTAAAATATCTCTTATTGATCTAGAAACGCTTTAAGATAATAGTTTCGTGAGAAAATAAACGTCTTCCGGTAAACGCAAATAAAAACCAGCATTTGTTGATATTTTTGTTATTGTCTCTTTGCAATACTGAGGGATGATTGTTGTAATTAAAGTATAACTAACTGAACTGTAGCAACTCTTAGAAGATACTGATTCTTTTGAAGGAGAACTCTCGGGTGTTTGGGGTTGGTCATCAGACACTTATATTCTGTATCTTTCGATTTTTTCCTTCTCATGATTGTTTGCACTTTTTGATCTTTTTGTTTAACTTTGATGTCAGGTTGCACTTTGTTTAAATTTTGTTGTCGGGATTATATCTGATGCATTCACTGTGCAATCCTTAACTAGTGGATTTTCTAGTACATCCGGCTCTTTGTATATTGAATGACACTGAATTACTTCGAAAGGTTGCCAACTTGAGGTCGATGAAGCATCGTTCTGCAATAAATTTTCTAAACATTCTGCGCGTCACCTTTTTTCATATGGTCCGAGTTTTCTTCTAGGATGAACAAATTTTGACAGTCAAACTTATGAGGGCAGCTTTCAGTTTTCATCTTTAATGTACCACCAACTAGTTTATATTAGATTAGATTTTCAGTATAATTTTCAAGCTGTAACAACAAAAACATACGAATCCGAAAATATAGAAATATATAACCATAATTCAGCATACATATTACATTATAAATGTAACTAAGTAATTTACTGTTAGGTAAAGTAATCTTTAACAACCAGTGAAGCTATCCATATATACCTAGTTTATAATTATTAATACTTATCAATAAAGATAAATACAATAGTATACTCGCATCAAAATGATCCTCACAAACATATTTTATACATTTTGGTATTATTAAATCCCGTTTCATCACTTTGCACCACTTCTTTTGCATGCAAAGGTACGTGGGAAAAAACATTATTAGGTGTTTTAATCGTTGTGCTCACACACTTTGGAACAATGCAATATTTTTTATAACATCCTTTTTCAACGTCACTCATCATAGCAATATTATTTGATATGCACTAAACTAGAAAACAAATGAGACGTTGGTTGCTCAGCTCACGCCACCACCACGCTGTGCCTATGTGCGTTGTCTGATACGTGCGTCGCGTCGTGTGGCTCAGCGGCAGCGGCCGCCCGCACAGGCTACGGAGACATGACGTCACACCACTCGCTCAGTCGTGCCAAAAATATTTCTGCGGAGCGCGACTTTGAATCATTATAACTTTTTTGTCTTTAGAGATATATTCATATTTCTTTCACGCTTTTCTTTTATTTTTCTTATATTTTCTTTTGAATCGATAAAAAAAATTTAGTAAACTCTTCCATTAGCAGAAAGAGGAATAGAACTAGAGTAACGAGGAAGATTATAATAATTCCTTAAAACGTATCAGCTCTAATCAGAAACAACAGCGGTAAGATATGACGGCGGTATGACAAAAATGGTTATTTTCACAGCCTACTAGCGACTGCAATATCCTAGCGATTAATTTTTTTTAAAAACAATTGTTTCTGTCTAATATCTTCACATTTAATGCGGTGGTATTTATTTTTTGAGATAATCCACTTCTGCCTGAATCACGAAAATCCATGGCATTTATTTCCGTCGGTGTATCTGTCTAATTCGTGTCACCGCGTATTTTCCATAACCGCTGCACTGGTACAATTTGGAGAACTGTTACGCCATAGTAGCAGGCAATGCTGCGATGTTTTTGATAAACGGTGCGGAGCATTGATAGTTGAGTACTGAGTAACTAGCCAAAAAATATACAGGGTGAGTTTTTAGTACCGGCTCGGTCGATAACTCTACTACTGTAGAAGATAGCGAAAAAAGTTGTATATAAAAGTTATAGCCACGGATATGCTCCTTGCTTAGAAAATATTTTGATTTATACAGGGTGATCCATAACTACGTGGTGATACAAACATGTATTTTTTTAAATGAGACACCCTATATATTATTCCATATTCAAATTCTACTAATGATTTCCGTTCTTCCAATATAGGGTATTATTACATTATACAGGGTATTTCAAAGGTTATGACCATTTTTATATCCAAATCGCTGTCAAATGAACGTCCTGTATATCAAAAAGTGATGAATCAAAAATCATTTTTTTACACGGACAGATAAAAAGTATCATCTAGTTTTAAAACCGGCTATAAAAAAGGCCCATGACGCATATTCGTATACAGGGTGATGTAGAATGCAAAATCTAGATTTTCTCTTTTTTTAAATATAACCCCCAATATTTTATTATACCAAAGAATTGCTTTAAATATGCTCTTTCATCTTTGTATAGCATTTGTTATGGATGCATTCATTAGTTTCTGAGATATTTCGAATTTTCTACAAATTTTGAATATACCTTCTATTTGTTTACTAAAATTTATTTATTTTGAGAAAATACTATCAAATTTTATTTTTGCTCAACAAACAACTAAAATATAAGGCCATAATGGTACTAGATCAAGTCAAAACATTGGATCAACGAGATAATAATATAGGTTAAGTGTGCTGAGGAAACAATTTTATAGACGTCATGCATAATTATCAAGCAGGTCTATCAGGTAGGCTATGAAATATTAAACGACATGGTCCAAATAAAACGATTCTTCAATCTTTCAAACGCATTAGTTTTAGAGTGTCCCCGTTCTGGATATTGCTGTTCATAGTTGGTATATTCTAGAGGCAAGTAGGCAATTCCTCAAATATTCTCCTAAATACCCTTAATGGAAAAATTAATTTTTTAAGCTCGTTTTTCACACAGTACAGAATCATTGCGCACGTTATGAAAACCGTCAATTTTTCAAAGCATACCTGATAAATATGCTTGATAGTTATATGCATCACGCCTACAAAATTGTTTCCTCAGCATACTTGACTTTATTATCTCGATGATTCAGGATTTTGACTTCATCAAATACTATCATGACCTTATAATTTAGTTATTCGTTAAATAAAAAACAAATTCGATAGTACTTTGAAGTACAAAATACATAAATGAAATGAAAATCTGGATTTTGCATTCTACATCACCCTGTATACAAATATGCGTCTCGGACTTTTTTTATAGCCGATCCTAAAACTAGAGGATATCTTTAATCTATCCATGTAAAAGAAATAATTTGTGATTCATTACTTTTTGATATACAGTACGTTCGTTTGACAGTGATTTGGATATAAAAATGGTCATAACTTTTGAAATACCCTGTATAATGTTATAAAATCTTATATTGTGAGAAGAGAAATTATTAGCAGAATCTAAAAATGGGATAATATATAGGGCGTCTCATTTAAAAAAATATATGTTTGCATCACAACGTCGTTATGGATCACCTTGTATAAATCAAAATATTTTCTGAACAAGGAGCATATCCGTGGCTACAACTTTTATGTACAACTTTTTTCGCTATCTTCTACAGTAGTGGAGTTATCGACCGAGCCGGTACTAAAAACTCACACTGTATATCAAATCTCCTCCTTGTAGTATATTTGTGTAGCGAGACTCCCATTTTTAGCTCTCACTGAAAAGAGCTTATGCACAGCCGCTCTTTGTCCCTCTGTCTGTATACAAAAGATAGCCAAAGCTACAGGTGCTAGAGACAAACTAAATGCAGATTTGGAATCAGCATGAATAAACTAGTCCGGGAAAAATCCGGTTTTGCCAATATCGCTTCCTGTTCACAGTGAGAGCGCCGTTTGAATTTACTCAAGTAAATTCCTCCCTACTTTTTTGCCCCGTGATGAACGCTAAACATAAACTTCTTTTTTCAGAACATTCAGGCCAAGGTGACAATTCACAGTTTCGGGAATTGTGAACAAGGCAAGGATTATGCCTTGTCAGTGGACTTGAAGATAAAACACGATGGTGACAAAAATATAGTAGAAGAAGGTGTAATAACAAATAAGATAGACTTCACAAAAGATATCAAGGTGAATTTCTTAGAATTACGATTCAGAAAATGATGAACTAATGCTCTCTGTTGTGTGAACAATTAAGTATTGTTTTTGTCAGTACCTATGATTATAATGATATATCTTCATCTTTTACTAATTTGTCTTCAGTCTTTATATGTATTAGAGTTTTGGTAGTTTATTAATTATTGTTATGAATAGGGTACTTGCAGAGGTCGTGAAATCGTCTCGGGAGTATACATAGCGTAAAGAAAACCATATCAAGAAGCAGTAGGAGACAAAACACATGATTTTACTGACGGCCCAAAAATTTATTTGCAAAAGAAAATAAGGATATATTCAAATTTTTCCACGTGACTTAAAACAAGGGCTGACGTCACAGGTATCTTATCGATATCGACAATCGATACTGCTACAACGCAGGTCAGTGAGATTCAACTGCAAACTAGAGATGATCTGAATTCTTTAACAATGCGACTCAATTTATTGATACTTAAACATATTTGAAACAGGCAATTAACCCACTAGCATTTTCGTTGCAATACATTTTTATATCTGATAGGTATCACAATTCATGCTGTTTGTGACCGAGATTCGCAACTAATCGAAGCCATCATTTTATTTCGGTGCATCCCATTATGAATGAATCCAAAGATAGATCTAGATCTAATTCAAGCCCATCCCTACAAAGTGAATTAGTAATCTAGCCTAACTTTTATTCTTTTGACTTTTGTACTTTTGTGTGTGACTGTGTTTTGTGGTTACAATGATCAATGTCAAAATGTTAGGTTAGCTCTGGCTATCGATATCGAATATCAATACTTTACATCCCATCACTATAGGATATCAATGACGTCAGAGGTTAATTGTGCGGCATTTTCCGGCATTTGAAATAATTTTTGGAATGTCTCTCACAGCCGATTCCAAAAAACCAAACAAGTGATTTTGTCATGTTTACTAGGCTCTAAGGAACGCGTAAACGACATAATATATTTTCTGCAAGCACCCTATTACATCATTACGGCTGTTTCAAAAGATATCTAGTTGAATGTCATTCAAAACTGGCAGTAGTCTTAGGAATGATCATATCAAATATTTTGGCGCTTAAATATCCTATTGGAACTGTTCTGGTCATATCATCCGTATCTTTAAAGGCGCTTATTGAAGTTTTCCATGACGAAGGGGGAGAATGGAAAGAACTTGCCAAGAAAGAAGACACTCTGTGCAGTATGAGAGAAAGTTTCGTTGGAGAATTTGCCGAAGAAGTGGAGAAAGCTGCTGGCATCACGGATAGTTGCTTGATAAAGAAGGTTAGTGAGATATCTAGAAGATAATTAAAACAAGTAACTCCATATTTGGTATCTGGTCCTGCAGTACTCAGTAGTACAATATTTGAGTAGCATGCAAATGAAAAAGTAATTAGTGTCAAAAATTTCGAAATTTCCTTGAACATCTCGAAACATTATAATAATTAGGTTTCAAACTTACCCAGATTATCTTCATAGTTTGTACAAAAAAAATTAAACAAAAGTTCAGTACGTTGTTACAAGAGATAAATCAGCCCACGCTTCACACAAAAAGAATATTGTCCTGAGGTGGGTTAACAACAACAACAAAGGCAACTGTATAGTGGACGGTCTAGCCAGGAAGGCTGCTGACCAAGGAATTTTAGAACGCTGTGATCTTTCTGGAATGTCGACAACCACAATTGTTGCGGAAATAGCAAAAAACACTCCCATAAACAAATGGTAAAACGATGGGAAGAGCTACAAGGATGCCGATTTGCCAAGGAAACCCTTGCAGGCTTTGATATGGCAATATTCAAGAAATACTTGACGATGACAAGGTCAAACCTCTGTCTCATAGTAGGATTCCTGACTGGCCATTGTCAACTCAGGAAACACCTCCACATTATGGGGTTAAGTGACACACCGATATGTATACTCTGTTATCTGATACTTTAGACTGGCTTGACATCTATTTGATAGGTATCAGCTGACGAAGAAGTGCATCTCAGATTTAATTTTTTAGTACTGGTCTGAATTGGCAATCCTGCAAGTCAGGACCGTTTTAGTAATATTTCAACTGAATCTTAACGCCAAAAAATAATGACCATTTTTGTGAACAAGAAATAGATTCACTATTTAAAAATTCACAGCAAAATGCTTGACCGAAACAAATACATTTTTGCGTTCGAATCACTGATTCGTCAAAAGCGGCATATGTACACCGATTGCAGCCCTGTACGTATGCCGTCAAAGTATGTGTCAAGATTCGTTCTAGGGGATTTTTAGTTATCACTAGCCGAACATCTGTTCGCTGTTGACACGACTGGCGTCTAGCGACACCGTTTCCACTTTGGCTTCGACATTGTCAATCCGTTAAACTTGTTTTTCTCGCGCGTAATTTGAAGATATTCATATCATATTTATCGTAATATCATTACTACGGAATATGGTTATTTTAATTTGATATTGAATTCTAATCTAGAAATTAATTTTAGGTAAACATTAATTGATTTGATATTTTATTTAGCAATTTAATTAATTAAATACGTAATATTTGTAGAATTTAATTTATTTAGGCATTGAGAAATAAATAAAAAGTATGTACAGCTGCCTCTGACTTTGTTCCTTGTTTTTTGTTATTTGGTTTAAATAGGGGTTGAATGTTGGGTTCATAGCTCAAATCAAGATTGTCAATTCCTGAATCTGCTCATTGAATTTTGTCATTATTTGACCATAAAAAGTAAATCAAACTATCATAATCACACTAGAATTGGTATATTTTCAATCACTAACAAACATCTACATTTATGTAATTAGCTGTTGCAGAAACAAACATAAAATATAAGTAACATGACCTAAAAAAACGACAGTTGACAGCCTGGCAATGCTGAAGCCAAAGTGGAAACGGTGTCGCTAGACGCCAGTGTTGACACGGATGACAGTCCATCAAAGTATCGGGTAACAGGGTATAGAATGTGTGAAAGCGAAGAAGAAACAGTGTGGCGATTCTGTAACTCTAAGCGAAGCGATAGCTATGCGATAGTGACATTCTTCCAACGCTTTCGCTCGTTTCGGTATTCCATAAATGTCTTCGTTCCGACTCGGATATAACGAACGCTGACGAACGTTATAAGCGATAGCGAAAGAATTTGGATCTCGTTTGTCAAGTTTTGGCGTTATTATTGCTGTGTGTCAAAGTGACAATTCGCTTAAATTTATTTGTATACTTAATTACCAGCAATGAATCGAAGAGAAAAAACTAATCCTTCGCAATGGTCGGCATTGCTGGATTTTGCGGAGTCCCATCCAGAGATGCTCGTGAGTTGTCGAGCTCGATGCCGAAAGCATAACGAAGCGTTAAACGTTGGTTATGGAATGCCGTCAAAAGACGTTTTCGTAAATGATTAGCTTCGCTTTCGTCACTATAGCGAAAGTTACAGAATCGCCACACAGAACTGAACACGTCAGATGTGAGCAGAGCAGAGCTATCTTCTATTAGAGAGTGTGCGTTCGGCGAGTCTTGGCTTACACCTGCCCACATAAGAAAGCTGCCCCCAAGCGACTTGTCCAACTTTCTAAAGTTGGCAGGATGGACGATGACCTGATAAAACAACTCCCTGGGAGGACGCAAATGGGCCAGTTGTGGCCTAAGTGCAGTGGGACTACTAACCCTCTCCACTCCCAGTAATAAATAAATTGACCTGAATTGAATATAAGTTCATAAGATCCTTCAGAATATATTTTTGTATGATATGATACATTCGGGAACTACAAATTGCGAAAAGGATGGTAGGGAGGTATTATTGGATATTACCAGTATACCTAATAATAGAACCGATGAGGTTAACATGAATCCACCTCTACTTTCAGCAGACTACAAAACATCAGAGCCTTTACAACAAAATTTCACGAGATACATTTGTGGATACTTAATTAAAAAATGTTTGAGTATTCACTCATGTAAAACTTGCGAAGAATATTCCGTAGCACATCAAGAATTAGATAATACTTCTCTGTTTTGTTCCTTGAAGGCGTACAGTCATAGTGAATCTAATTTATTTGGTGGACTGTATATGCCGAGTACAGAATTTGTTGATTTTGTGACTCGAACTCAAAAATTCTTCCAAACATTTGCAATACAGGATAATATAGTTCAAAGGTTCGTTGATGTGTTCCGTAATATTGAGTACAGACACCCGTGTGACAACTTTCCATATAACTATATTTTCCGATTGTATGCACAATTCTTTTAGTTTTGAATAAAAATAGCTTTCATTACTGTTCCAGGGTGAATACAAGTTGTCAAACTTCGTAGCCGATTTCTCCAAAATGAAATATAAAGATTTTCTAGCAGGCAAATCGAAAGTTCGTTCTACGATGCGCAATGGCGCGGACATTGTGGGATGTTTGGAGATAGAATTCACAATTGAAAAATGATGTACGTAATGAAATGCAATCAATAAAAATGCTGTCTGTTCCATGAACTTACTTTTCATTTGAACTGCAAATGCTCTTTCAGAAACTCTTCTATCAGTGAGTTTAGCTTTGTGTAATTCCACAGGCACGTGTGGCCATGACAAAGCTTACTAAAATATGGCGTGACCATAGCATCACTAAAGCTACCAAAATGTCGCTGGTTCAGTCTCTTGTGTTCTCCATATATTTGTATGCCTCGGAAACTTGGACTGTTAAAAAGGCAGATCGAGCTCGCATAGATGCTTTTGAAATGTGGACGTGGAGGAGAATGCTGAGAGTTCCTTATACCGCCCATCGAACTAACGTTTCCATACTGGATGAGCACGGTAATCCAAAGAGACTATCCTCCATTGTGTCGACAAGAATGCTTACATTCTTCGGACATATTCACAGAAGCGATAATATGGAGAAACTTGTAGTTCAGGGTCATGCTCCGAGTGGGCAGCGCCGTGGCCGTTCCCCTACACGCTGGGTGGATACGACGAAACAGCTGCTGGATATGGGTATCAAGAGCGCCATTGAACTGGCAGTAAATCGCGAACGATGGCGAGCTACAGTTCTCAAAACTATTGATAATATTCGTGTCGGCAATACTCTAGCCCCGACTTAATGCATTGACGAGTTCAACAACATGTCTGTTAAGACATTACGTTTTGCTTCATCCTTCAATAGTTTTCAGGTAGGAATTGATGCCGATTGAAGACATGAAACGTTGATATAATTTTTATATACAATATACCTTCCGATTTTTTTATACACAGTGTGATTTTTGGTCATTTTTTCTGCAAAAAAAAATAATAACAGAAAACACAATACTCACTGTATATTCTGGAATCTAACAAGGACAGGAGGCTGTTGAAACAGTCTTTGGTGTGCAAGATGGTTCCTACACTTGCAGGGTTACTAGATGACAATCTTGAGAGAACAGAACATACTATTGCGTTCATTTCTAAAATGTCACAATAAAGTGACAATGTTCTTGTGGTTCTGATTGACATGGTTGGATTACATAGCGTTCTGAAAAATGTATTCTTGTAATAATTAAGAGTCGTATTCATAGTCGATACTTAAAGATCCCTTACGTAAGGCTCCGTTGAGTAATACTCAAGTAACGAAATGTCAACATGACAATCATGTCAACATGACATTTTGTTACAGTCAATGCGATTTTGTAGGTTCATTTTGACGAGCGTCTCGCGACAGTAACAGTTTTGCTGTATGGATCATGCGCACAAAAACTTTCACGTCAGGGAGAGGCAACGTTGCCATATTTGGTGCTACGCGTATATGCATAGATAAATACTGATCAACTGATCACAAAATCTCAGAGGATTGCAATGCCTCATTTTGCCGAACATTTCCAGATTTCAACGTCGGTAGCTTTTTACTTTGCAAAGTAATATTACTTGATAATTACATATATCTATCCATTTCCATACTATGTATAGTGCCATTAATCCACAGTTAAATGCATAGTAGGTTTCTAGTAGGTACCTTACAAAATAATTAGGTACAATTTATTTCTACCAGCCTGGTCACATTTCTAGTTGCATTACACCTCTGTAAGGTTTAAAAATGTTGCTTATTTGAATATGAAAAAAAGTGTGGGTCCAAGACTTAAAATTATATGGGATTGACAAGAATGTGCAGAAATATGTATCTCCATTTCCAATAAAGTCTTTCTAGTTGTATTTATTGATTCACAATAAGAGTCACAGTCCTGGGTAACATGCTTTGTCTGCAAGTTATTTAAAGGATAGTGGATTATTATACAACTATTACAATTAAACTTCATAAAAAACAAAATGGATAAAATTGATTGAAACAATTATTCCTCCAGCTCAATTTCAACAGAATGATCCTTGAGATGCAAATTTAGATTTCTATAATTCGGAACAAATTCAAAGCAGCCAAAATAAGGGCATTTTAGTCTAGAATTTCTAGATGAAGATGCAGAATAATTATGGAGATCTGAACACGAATTTTGCTCCTCAGGGTGTTCTTTTTCCTCGATTTAATTTTTTTTAGCGGTAGCATCTGTTATGCACTTTGCGAATATGAGCATACAAATTTTTCCTCTCCTGAAAGAAAGAGCGGCACTCTGTACAACGGATCCGTTCCATGTTTGCTTAAATAGCGTAAATTCAAATACGATGAAAAATCAAAGCAAAAATCACAACTGATAACTGATCACAACAAAACCAAAAAGGAAAGGCTTGGCTTGGGTTAGTTCATAATGGTGGTGAGATCAACCGTGGCTGACGGTCAACACAGTCCACAGTGTTCACACATATACGAGGTACGGCAACATCGCAATATAAGGAGCAGCTGGGATGACGCGTTCTGCGCATGATCCACGCAGCCAAGCTTTTACTGTCGCGAAACACTCGTTAATTTTGGAGTAGGTTGTTGTCAGTTTCTGTCACATCCGGAAAAATGGTCGCCACAGAACACAAAATACTGGCATAGTGGAAAAAGAGATGACAGAAAACATCAAAATCCGCAGGCATGGGCATAACAAATTGACACACTTGAGGGTCCCTTGAGTAATACTCAAGGGTTAGTTGAGAAACGACTATGAATACGGACCTAAAAGTCTATTGGCATCCCATAAAGTTCCTTACCTGAACAATAATTTCACTAGTCCGTTTTCTTGCAATTTGAAGCTGACATTTTCAAGGTTTAGATTCAACATATTCAATAGAATACATCCAAAAGCACTCACAAGTGCTGGAGTTGTAACAATTTCTTTATCTGATTGACCACTTGACGAATCCCATGAACACTCTGAGCCTGTCAATTTTCTCTTGCATGCATAAGCTGTAAATGGTTGAAGGGTATGATTAGTATACATTTTGTGAGGTCGCCTCATTATACTACCTTCTGATTTATTAGAATTCTGACAACAATCTATAACACTCAAGCTATACAAATTGCTTAGTACGATTCCTAGATTTTTGTAGAAGTTGAATTCGTCTAGGGTGTTGAAGAATTCCATAGTAAAACTCTAAAATAAAAATATATTGTATGTACATATGTTTATGTATAAAACATTATTTTCCCCATTTTAAAAGAATTTTTACAATCTCAAACAATGCTATGATGCTAATTTTACTTTTTTTACGTACAATGTATGTTCATATACTCATAAATTAATTCTAGCTTCTTCACACAACAATACTGGCGAATTGAGCCATGAATATATTAATTGTACATAAAGTTTTTTCAGTTACCTTTTTCAATGAGATTAAACTCACTGAAGATACCTTATCACTTATCAGTGGTGTTGTATGACTAATCAGGTTAGCTATAAAATGTGCAGCATTTTCTCTGACAATACTTGCTTCAGTGTGGTCCATCAAGATGTCGAATGCAAATGCCAGTTTGACCTCTAAAAAAATCAGCGATGAAGAAATTATTGGTTTACACTTCATTAGACTTCCTTATTCTGGCCAGTGATATTGAATTTAAAAAAACCTCTCAGCTGATTCATTTGTTAGTTTAAGCACTAGAAGTAATCAATACTATAGTCGTACTCTACAGTAGTCTCAAACTGGGCTATGTGTAGAGTGTCTTACCTCAATGTGTGGGGGGTTAAGTTTAGGAGAAAGTGAAGTTGAGCTGAATTCTATATAGTATACAACATTTTGCAAATAGAGATCTATATAAATTATCGTGAATCATCCTGGCAATCTGCTAGATTTCGTTTTTTATTGCTAAAATATCTAATAATCAGCCAATGAAGAAGGAAAAAGCAAATAAAGTGATTCAAGCGCTAATCAAAAAGTTTTAAAGTTGCTAACAGCCTTCTTACCATTCACTACTTCCGAAACAGCTCTAGCAGAAGTTGTGAAGCCAGCAAATAACTGCAATGCTGCTGCTCTAAGCACTACATCTCTGCTGGCCCATAAATTCATTAAATTTCTCAAGATGGCGCCCGAGTCTACGTCATTCAAGAAACACATCTCCCACCTAGATTCATGGAAAAATATAAGTATAAAAACCATGATATCAAATAAAAAGCAACTAAGGTATTCTTTTGTGCCAATTGTTACTGAGCATGATTTATTATACAAAACGACTCACAAAAAAATACATTTGATTGAAGGGCCAGTAACACGCTGGAGCGTAGTATTTTGCTAGAATTCTTCATGTTCAAGCAGTCTATATTTAAAAAAAAGAGAAAAAACATACTCCAAGCACACATTATATAACTTGAAAATCAGTTACAGTTTTCAATATTTAAAAATGTATCAATGTTATTGACCACGTTTTTTATAGAAAACATCTCAAAGAAACTACTGAGTTTATATAAACTATTATTATACAGGGTGTCCCACGACGATTAAGACAAGCAATATATCGGAACTGGGCAGTAGTAGCGAATTATAACTTTGGGGGTTTAAATTACAGCAAATATAGTATCTTTTCTTATGATTGTGTCACCCAATATCACGTGACGTCCGATTCAAAAATTTTAATGGGACACCCTGTATATTTGTGACTTTTTGTGTTCCTCCCGATAATACAATTCCAACAAACTAGCACACTTGGGGTCTAAAGTGATTAATTCAAGAGCTACAGGTTCTTAAAGGATGGTACTACTACAATTGATTGTAACATGTACCCCTACAGTTAAATTACTTTGGTAGTGTTTCATAATGGTAGGCGGTACAGTCCTTTAAGTACCTGTAGCTCTTGAATTAATCACTTTAGACCCCAAGTGTGCTAGTTTGTTGGAATTTTTTTATCGGGAGGAACACAAAAAGTCACAAATATACAGGGTGTCCCATTAAAAAAATTGAATCGGACGTCAAGTGACCAAAAACAAATACTTCTTTGGGTGAAACAATAATAAGAAAAGATACTATGTTTGCTCTAATTTACACCCCCAAAATTATAATTCGCTACTACTGCCCAGTTCCGATATATTATTATTATTATTAATTATTATTATTTACTTATTCATTTTAAAGGCTACATGAATAAATGAAGGTCATTCACAGAAGGCACAGCCTTGTGCGTGAATATCTCCCGGTATAGAATAACTATAATTTAAGTTCATATGCTCCTACTTCTCGTGCACTCACTAATCCTACTGTTTCTACCACTTCGACCAGTAAAACTCCCATCTGTTGTGCAGTCAAACATCAACCATATTATTTTTCCTAAGCTTTGTTCAGAATAACTTCACAAATAAATTTTGAATTACTACCTCGTGTCGTATTGCTTGTCTTAATCGTCGTGGGACACCCTGTATAACTTGAGACGACGCATACAGTCACATTTTTAAATATTATAATTAGTCAAACGGACGACGTACCCTTTCGACTTTCCATTCTGCATTTCGGCCACCAAATGGTTCAAAACAAGCACCACGTTCCTTGTGATACTCAGTCCCATCACAGAATCCGCTGCGGAAGGACCTTTTCCAGTGTGGAAAGCGTTCACCAAATCACAAAGGCTACCCACCAGATCTGGTATCGGTGACTTAACAGGTGCGTTAGGTTTGCTATCGCTCCAGCCTAGGTTGGCAGTCAGGTGGACTAGGCACGAGAGCAACGAGTCCAAGTACGCTAAAAGCATGATAAAAAATATTCCATATGCAGCAATTTAGGTTGGAAATGTTTTAGTAAGAACATAAAGATCGTACAAACATACTAAACATAGTAGAGAGCGAGGTAAGAGGTAACTATATGCACACATATGGTAGTAGTGTGAAGCGGGAGTTACCGCTGGCGACAGTTTGTCAGTTTGTCTCTCTCTTTCTCTGTGTGTGTCTGTCTCTCTCTCTCTCTCTCTCAACTGGATACCCAACCCTCGCGCAATGCCACTCGGTGCTTGCCTCTTACTTCGGCGCTCAATGTTTGTACCCTTAATCTCAACATGCATCACGTTAAAGTTTTGATAATTTTACGAAAATCGCCCACTCGGGTTTCTACAAAAACAGCCATAAACCCACAAAAGACTAACTTGGACTATGACTGTTTTTGTAAACAACGCATCAATTCATTTTTTTTATGGTCAGCCTCCTGCAAAGGCTAAAAAAGTCTATGGCGCTGTAGAGGCGCTGCGAGAGGATAAGTATCGGTGCATGTTAGATATAAAACGCTGCAGGTTGTAACCGTTGAGAAACAAATTCCCCGGTAATTCCAGCGTCGTAGTTCTAAAGAAGAAGGAATGCTGGAGGAGACTGGTTCGAGGAGTAGGGACCTCGACCTGGCAAGGATGAGCTCACAGAGCCTCTCTAGTGTACCTCGTAAGGGCGACCTTTGGTGTTATTATCTGGGAGAGCTCACTCGAACATCTTCCGTGATAGAATATGTAAGACAGGGACAGGTCAGCCACCCTTCTTCGATGTTCCAGGCTGTGGAGATCCTTCGTGAGGTTAGGCGTATCGATTAGTCTAATTGCTCGCTTCTGAATAGTGTCAAGACACTTTAGAGGGTGCTCCGGAGCGCATCCTCACACATGGCAGCAATACTCCAGCGATGGTCGTATCTGTGCCTTGTAGAGCAGCAGTAGTTGCTCTGGTATAATACAGCTTCCTACAGCGGAACTAAACATCAAGCTTCTGGGATTCCGTTTCAGCAATACTGACGACGTGGTCGTACCAGGACATGTTATCGTTCCTGTTGGTCCCCAAAAACTTGACGGAAGATGACTCGACTATTGGGTGACCCTCTATTTCCACAGTTAGTAAGCCAACGTGAGACTTCTTTGTCAGTGTTGTTGCCTGAATTTTCTGTACGTTGAACTGTACTTATTTGCTAATCCCCACTCGACAATTGTTTTGATATCTACGTTGATCTGTAAGGCATGTTGCTGGTATTGGTACACGAATGTTAAATTTTGAGACGGATTACAAGACAAAATAATAATATCTGTAAGCAGTATAGCCATACCTAAATTATAAAAGTGTTGAGCATCACTGAACTTCAAATTTGCAACAATAGTCTTTATGACATGCGACCACAGCTTAGATTCTGTAACCATACCACTGCCTGGTGTATAATAATCCAAATAATGTTGTTCCTGTATCACACAAACCGTGATGAGTTTTAACATTTCTTGTCCTATCGCTTTGGACTCTTCTTCAGTATGGCTATCCACAATTAATAAATCTAACAGACATTGCGTTGGATCTTTCAAAAAAGATACAATCCAACAGGATTTTCCTGAAAGAATAATCATTATTCATCTTAGCATAAAATTAGTTTTGATCAACATAATACTTACTAGAATTAGTACCTGAATAAATTGGAACTAATAGAGAGAAAAACTTCATTATGTTCTTCAACAAGATAGCGTCTTCTACACATGACGGCAATGCTTTTAAAAATCTGACAAATGACATTTCCCATGGGTGTGTCAAGAAATTGTCAACACCCATATCTACATGGAACGACTTTGTTAGCTTGTAGAGCAGCACGTATCTACAAAAAAATAAACAGTTAGAGCATTTGTAAACGTTAAAATAGAATAAACTTACAAAGTAAGACTCTCCACTGATTCTAACACAACAGAATGCGAGGTGCCGTTTTGTATGGTGTTCAAATAATATTTGATGCAATAATCAATAGAAGATAGTTTGATAGTTTTCAGCTCATAGTTGTTCAGTTTGAGATCGTCCTCAAAATTAGACATCGAATGGTCGTCGTAGTTTACAGAATCCCATTTTACAAGTTCTCGAAACCCCCCAAATACCTCACAGTTCCACTGGATTCTCACACAGCTCAAACACCATGGGTCCTTCAAAACCATAGCTGTAATATACGAGGGTTGCTCTATATCTCCGTCAATCCACCAGTACACAGACAGCTGTTTCACGCTTATTAGCGATCATCAGTGCGCCATAGGTCGATTGACGGAAATAGAGAGCATCAGAATTTTCATGTCTACCAGACATGTAAAGCATGTGAGAACAGGCGACAGAAAAGATCTGTCTGGGCGCATCTGGTACCCGAAGGTAACGGCAAACCAAAGAAAGTCACTGCTAAGCCGCAGCGGACTTCTTGGCGGAACGCCATGGCGCGTTCGCTTGGCCTGACCAGAAGAGCGCGCTTCTATGCCGACTGCTCTATATATAGAGCAACCCTCGTATATCGACTCTCATATGCAGTTGGCTCTTCTGGTCTGGCCAAGCGATCGCGCCGTAGCGTTCCACCAAGAAGTCTGCTGCTGTTTAGCAGTGACTTTCTTTGGTTTGCCGTTACCTTCGGGTACCAGATGGCGCACAGGCAGATCTTTTCTGTCGCCTACTCTCATATTTGTAATATAAAAACAAATGATACCAAAGCTAAGAAACTCAAATAAAGGTCATCAAAACGCTGGTTCCTGAAGCTCATATAACGCCTAAAAATCAATCAATAGAATAGAAATGGAATACCTCTCAAATTTTCTTTCATATGTGGGCTTTCCTTCCAATGAACAGCGCACTGAAACGGCACCATTAACTTCTCAATGATGAAGCTAGGCAAGGAAAAATCTGCATTCGAGGGATCGCCTCTTACAAAGTCTTTGAAAACCATGATAAAAAGTAACGTAACTGCGTCCTGTTTAAGTCTTTCCTCTGCAAAAAATAGGAATAGTCCTAAAAATAAAAACAACGTTAGTATTTACACAAGACGTATCCAGCTGCATGGTGATGTTAGTGTAATAGATATGGTAGTACCACACTGGTGTGTACTAAACTGCGTTTTGTTTAAATATGTTATATTTCCAATAAACTAAATGGGTTAAAACCTGAGAGTAACAACTGAACATAGAGGTAGTAAACATCTAATTCTAATAGGCCGACATCTTTTCTTACGTTGTCATATTGACCACCAGATACGGCAATCATAATTATTTACTATCGTCTTAATTGTATAGTATCCAGAAATATTTCATTCTACGCTAAAAAAGACGATATTTTGATGGTTCAGGAATAATTGCAGCAAAATCAATAGATATGTTGACCTCTACTGAATTACTGCATATTTCTTCATCATAAACGCAAATTCTAAAGTCTTACATAAATTTTGAGGAGCTGGCAACGCCGATATAATTTTTATGAGACTTATTTACGGTAAAACCTCGACTGTCAAACGTTTGTTTTGTTTGTGCGTCTTTTATGCTTGGTCAGTAAAATCGAATTCGCTATTTGTTGGTTACCTACTGTACTGTACTGTAGCTTTACGGACTTGCTGTGCTATATTCGAGTGTAGTTTAACAGTTTTTCGAGATGGACCTCAATAAGTGCAGTGTTTGTAACATGGGTTGCATTGCATTGGAAGAATTTTCAGGTTAGTTGGCGTTACACAGCATTGTTTACAATTTGAACTGTCACTGCGAGGTCACAGCTGATCAATGTTTGGAGGCTGAAGTGTCAAATATGATGGCTTTGAGCACGCCATGCTGAAGTGGTTTGTTTACTACCTCTATGTTCAGTTGTTATTCTGAGGTTAGAACCACTAGCAATAGTGATGATACGTACCCCTTAAAACGCAAAAGAACGCATCTCTACTGGTTCCAAGTTCTTGCCTGACACCTCCATGATACAAACATAGGCTCTTCAATATAGATATGATCGGTATGATGGAATCAGGATAATCTCGGTAGTCGTTATCAGCTAGGGCCGTCTTCATGATATCAATGACAACCTCTAGACCGTTGGAATCCAGGAAAACTTGGTGAAGCAGTGGATCTTCTAGCATCACACTAACTTGGTTTAAAGCTGAACGTCTGATGACGGGCTCCACGTTTGAAGAGGTCAATATGTCCATGACTTGCTCTAGGCTGCTAGGCTACACGGTTGATCATAATAATTAGTATTACTATACTAAGTCGATTCATTAACATTTCAGTAAGACCCCAATCGAACCAATCGTCATTCCTGACTCGAAGCTGAATTGAGGTTTTGAATTAAGAAAAAAAGTACTTTTTTTGTGATAAATGGAAAGATCATATATAAGTTTTACAACAAAACTGTTTTTGTTTCCTTTTTTTTTCGCAATAATCCAAAAGTTATATCAAAATAAAAATGGGTTTTTGAATCGAGTACCGAAATCTCGCCGACGGCTCCCGAAGCCGTGTGACGTCACCATCGTGGTAAGGATGCTCCTTTGACCAACGACGTCCTACTCCGATACTAGATTCTAGATTCCCAGCCAATCGCGAAAATACGTACTGTTAAACTGGTAACTAGTGTATATTTGTTGCAACACAGTCGATGAATGAAGTTTGCAGCTCGAGACGAAGTCTACGATAGAAATAAATATGTTTTTGAATGTTTGAAGTTGAAGTCAGATTACAGATTCCAGTAAGTAAGTACCTAATCAAATATGTTTCGTTGAAAAGATCTCAATCGAAGGATGGCCCAGTGATTAGAGAGTCCGATAGTGGATCTCAGGGTCTTTGGATCGGAACCCAGGCCTTCCAACTCTTTTTTTTTATCTTTTTTATTAAAAAATTTATTGATGTGCTTTTTGCCCTTGTTACGCAGATTTTTTCTACGATCAACATAAATATGTGTTTGAATCAAATTTTGTTAGACATAATTACTTGCTCCGATGTGGACATTCTTCGTCCAGGTAGGACCGCCTCCAAACAAAATACATGAGAAACAAAAAAAATGCGTTTTTCTTATCACATCCACAAATCCAATTGTTTTTATTGTACATTTTTCGATTCCGTACTCGGCTTTTAACATTCGATGAACTAGACACATTTTGCGGTTTTTGAATATCTAAATCGGGAAGCGGTCTTCCCAATTCCTTGATTTCAATTTTTTCCTCAATCGAGTATGTGGAAAACGGGTTTAAAAAAAGATTGCTAATACTATTCATTTTGGCAATAGTCCCTCACTTATTACGAGTCACCACTAAATATTATTAAAATAACTTTCACATCGGGGCGCGAAACAGACAGCAGAAATTAATCCGAATATTCCCAATCGACAACGACAACAAGATCTAGTCTTGGTGAGTCAGCAGTTACTTGGCTCCTTTCTCTATTAAAATCGCGCTCTACCATGGCCGACTCTACACTAGGCCGGAGCCTTAGATGTGGCAACGTGGCTTAGCTGTCAAATAGTTGGCCTATAGTTTCAGAATAATTATTACATTTTATATGTATTAGAGTTCATCTGGGTTAATAAATTAAGAAAAATACTTCTTAGAATTACTACTACTAATACCACTTACATCTGATGTCTGGTTCATCACAGTCAGACACAACAAAATAAAAATAAACGCAACCTGTTTCCTGCTGCCACTTCCACTTAAATGAACACTCCATTTACTTTGTAAATTGTCACTTGAGCTAGAAAAATTCACTATTATGTCACTGTGAAGCCATTCTTGCTGGTCTTGATTCCTTTTCACTATCAAATCTTTTCGTAGGTATGCCCCAGATACATGCCCAGATGAGTTCTATTAACTGTATTTTTCTGTGATATTTGGGAGGTCCAGAAAACATTGTAGGTACCACATTGTGCTTTAAAATAGGTCTTAGCCTTTGAAATGTTTGTAAATTATTGTCTTTATTCTTATAAATATAACCAGCCGTTATGAGGAATACCTTTCACCCACTTCTGTTTATGTCCTTCATTGGAAGCACTAATTGCTAGTGCAACCTGGTACTACACACTTTGCAGGCATCTTTTTATCTTTATAGTTTCGTTTGTGCAGGTAAATAATTAGAACCACATTAAAAATCACCTTCCACTCTTCGTTGTTACCCTGGAAGGTTATGTTGGTATGTCATTGTTTGGAAGCCCCAATTGCTATTGCAACCTGGTACTACACACTTTGCAGGCATCTTTTTATCTTTATAGTTTCGTTTGTGCAGGTAAATAATTAGAACCACATTAAAAATCACCTTCCACTCTTCTTTGTTACTCTAGAAGGTTATGTTGGTATGTCCTTGTTTGGAAGCCCCAATTGCTATTGCGACCTGGTACTACACACTTTGCAGGCATCTTTTTATCTTTATAGTTTCGTTTGTGCAGGTAAATAATTAGAAACACATTAAAAATCACCTTCCACTCTTCGTTGTTACTCTGGCAGGTTATGTTGGTATGTCCTTGTTTGGAAGCCCCAATTGCTATTGCAACCTGGTACTACACACTTTGCAGGCATCTTTTGATCTTTATAGTTTCGTTTGTGCAGGTAAATAATTAGAAACACATTAAAAATCACCTTCCACTCTTCGTTGTTACTCTGGAAGGTTATGTTGGTATGTCCTTGTTTGGAAGACCCAATTGCTATTGCAACCTGGTACTACAAACTTTGCAGGCATCTTTTTATCTTTATAGTTTCGTTTGTGCAGGTAAATAATTAGAAACACATTAAAAATCACCTTCCAATCTTATTTTTCACTCTGGAAGATTACACTAATGACTTCACAACAAACAAAAACTCGGCCCGATATCCAGTGTTGCCATATTTCAATGCTCCGGCCTAATGAGTAAAGTCGGCCATGGCTCTACGCATAGCGTTAATATAGCCTCATTTAACCTTTCGGCTGGACGTATTGTAGCAGAATTGGAACCACTGTCTGTTTGGCTCCCACACCGCACGCGTGATTTCATAGCAGTAGTCTGGGCGTGTTTGGCGAAAAATTAGGATTATATATTGGATTTTTGTCAATGTTTAATTTTTGCTAAATAATTTAAAAAATAATAGGATGCAATATAATATTTAAAAGTAGCACAAAAAAAGTTAGGTACTCGAATTATTGTGGTGGTGCCATGGCTCATTGGCTCCTTAAGGCGAGCCGCCACTGTTCAGTACCAGCCGCCACACGGCTGTCCCAGGGAAAAACACAGTATATGAAAAAAAATATATTCTGAGAAATCGGGTGTGAAAGTTCCTTCACTATAACGATCACAATTAAGTTTATACTTATATTAATTTGAGTGAAATAAAAGAGTAATGCCTTGATTTAGTTATATGAGAGCTCTAATATGGATGGACTTCAAAGAATGCTGAGAAATAAACAGGTTTTTAGGAAGAAATGCATATACTGTGTTTTTACTATATGGCATGTATGCATTCATGGAAAGTTAATAACAGCATTAACACAGTCAAATACCACAATGTTTATTCTAAATGAACATTTTTTGCACAGGTAAGCTCACAGACAGTTACAAAACATATAATCACCTTTATAATAATTTTAATAATGGTGCAGAAGATAAAAACTGATGACGAGAGTAACAGTGTGTTAAAAAAAAGTTTTTGATAAAACCCATATTATGAAACAATAAGTTCTAATATAAAAATTAACAAAAATTGAATTCTAACATTGGCTAGCCTGATTTACTTACCTGGCTCCCTCCGTGTGGGGGTGGGTTAGAATATCTCGTATATCCTGCGTGTCGTAAAAGGCGGCTAAAAGGAACCGAACTACTGTCGGTATAAACAGTAACCTTTTCTCAACCAACAGCCATGGGTGGACGAGTTGAGAAGAGTCAGGACACCTTGTCCTTGGGGTGAGAAATTGTCCCTAAAGGCGGATGAACCAGTAGATACATCTGGTCAACGGCATGAGGATGCAGAAAGCAAATGGGAAACTACTGCATTAAAGATCTGTAAGATATCCCAAGAGAAACTCGTAAAATGAGTAACGTGAGAAACTATTGATAATATTAGTGTCGGCAACACTCTAGGTCCGACTTAATGCATTTTACGAGTTCACAACATGTCTGTTAAGACATTGTGACTAAGATGATGATGATTCAGATCACACGATTGCTCAGTTTCATGAAGATTTAGCCAAAATGCACGATGATTAATGTTTTCCATTTTAGGTACTAGATACCCGATTATAGTAGATTTTTTCTCTGCATTTATACCGCAGTAGGCACCTTTAATTGTCTATTTTGTCCAAGTTACTCTCAAAAACACTACCGTTTAAGCCGCCAAAACAAACTAAAACCCTACTAAAACAAATGTCAAAACACAGCATCTACAATGGTCGTTACAAAATGATGATCCCTGATTGGTTGGTGCATTTACTGTGTATCTAGCTGGCACGCAGATAATGTTTTTGAAATTTTGATAATTCTTGTTGTTGTGTAGATACTGGGTTTTGTCAGTCAAAATCTCCGTTATTTCGGCATATATTGAAGTTCTGACTGTTTAAACAGATACATCAGGGCCTAGTGTGTAAAGTAGAGCCCAGAGATATACCATTTGTGTACGTTTTGCGCTATATAAAAACTGCATACCATCTCTTAGTACAGTTCATCATTTGGAATAGATACAGTTTTGATAATATTCAATGGTTACCATTATTTTACTTTCGTACTCGTAACCAATTCATGGAATGTGCTTTTAACCAATTTTCTAACAAAACACAACCTTTTAGAATGGTGAAAATGAAACACTAAGTTGTATTTGAACGTAAATCTGTCGGATGACGTTCACGATGTATATTTTGACTGAAGTATGATAAGACCGACACATTCCAGGATTATTAACGACTCGATCGATGAAGAGGACCGGACTTAGTCAAATTGTTTGGGCAGGTATTGCTACCGCTAGCAACGCCAATCTGCTTTTACTTTTGTGCGTCACTTTTCTGTCTGAATCGGACGTTTTCTTCTGAAGTGTGACAGCTAGAGTATGTTTCGGCCTTGGGAAGATAATGGGATTTCACAGCGATGTGAATTACCCTGCTGCAGTGAAGCTACGTCGGTGGTTTGTCATTACGGTGGTGAAAGTAGTGACTATAGTACGGACACTGATAATGAATTTGAACAAAGGGAGGTGGAGGTAGACCAATTAAAACCTCACAAAAGGTCACATCTTAGCGCAGATGCAAAACAAATAGTACTAAATGATAATGAACTAACGAACGATCCAGAGAATAAAAATAAGGGGAGTATGATCAAAAAGACGTCACTTCTAACACACGTTCCATACCCAACAGTATGTGAAATTTTGAGAAAGGGGCCACAAAAGAGGAAGCGTAGGTTTGATGCTGCTGTTTCAAAAGAACTAGATCCCACGATCACAAAATTATTGAGGAATATTGTGTACGAAAGGTACAAAATTAATGAACTGCCCACAGTCGAATCCGTTCAAAGACAATTGGCTAGAATGGGGTAACAGTATCCAAGGAGTACGTTGCAGCGATGGATTAGGAAGATTGGGTTTAGGTACAGAACTGTGAACAAACGAATGGCTATAATAGAAAGTGCAAGGATTGTGGGATGGCGGCACGATTACTTGCATAAGATAGAGCAATACCGGAACGAGGGGAGGTCAGTGTACTACCTTGACGAGACCTGGTATGATACCCATAATACCGCTAAAAAGGGATGGACCGACGGTACAAAGAAGTGTTAGCTAAAAGGTGTTCCACCAAATAAAGGATCCCGTATAGTTATCTTACACTGCGGATCATCTGACGGCTAGGTCGAAAACGCACTCAAAATTATGTGGAAAGAAAATTGAAGACTGCAATATAGACTACCACAAAAACATGGACTCGCGAATATTTGAGCAATGGTTTGAGTATAGCCTTATTTCCAATTTAAAGCTATTTAGCGTCATCGTAATGGACAACGCAAGCTATCACTCCAGACAAAGGTACAAAATTCCGAATTCAACGTTATCGAAGGCGGAAATACAAGATTTTCTCATAAAAAAGGATTTGTACTTTGAAGAAACTTACTAAAAAAAAGTGAATGATTGATCCTCCACACTGAACAGTTTGAGAAACAATATGTCATAGAAAGCATAGCTAAAAAGTATGGTCATGATGTCTTCAGGTTGCCTCCCTATTTTTGCATTTTCAGTCCTATAGAATTAATTTCGGGACAACTAAAACAACGAATCGAACGTTAAAATTGAGTGTAGAAAGGAATAATTTACCATATGGTTTATACGGTTATATTGAAATGTCTCTACCATATATTTATCAACAGATAATAAAGTTTCAAACATCTTGTTCAACCAACTGATGTATGAGCACTTTATTGGATGGAATGAACATTTTCGTTGTTGCCCACTCCAACGAATTCGAACGCCCAGTCCGACCCCGTTCCCTTTCTCTGTCGGCACTTTTTGCGGAGATCCTCACTTTGTAAACAAATGGTATATCTCTGGGCTTTACTATACAAATTCATCAAAACCCCAATATATGAAAAAATGGTCATACTGTGTTTTTCCTTGGGACAGCCGCACTGGTATCAACCACCAAGTTTCAACGTCAAACCACGCACCTGATAGAAATGCTCGATCCTCCTCATCTTATTCACATCCACGGTCCTCTTCAAGCGACATATGTTCGCCAGGGCGGGATCGAACAGACTGGCGAACTTTGGCAGCAGCTTTTTGGCATCCTCTTGCGTAGACAGCAGCCAACATAACCTAGAAAATCCCTCGTCCCTCAGGAAGGCGTCTTCGACGAACAGCAACTGCACGTTGCCTTTCAGAACCGAAAGCTCGGGCAAGAACAACGCTGTGGCCGTATCAGGATCGGTGACGCTTAGGATCGTTTTGCTCAGTGCGGAAGTTCTGTTGGTATGACAGGCGATGACAGGAAGTGACGTCATCAGCGCCTGAATGGTCATGTTCCACACCGAGTCTGATACGAGGATCTTGCATTTCAGGATGTACGATAAGATGTCTTCCGAGTACCTTTGGATCTGTAATTGTCAAATGTTTTGGAGTAACAAGAAGGTAATGTAGTCACGAGAAATAAGCTCTTTCACGTCTTCACTTTGCCTAAAAGATCGATAATCTGTATCTGGCTATCTATTGAGATGAAACCTCGTGTTTTTGGTAATTTGAGGGTGCTGATTACAAATCCGGTCGCAGTTTTGAGTTTCAGTCTCGTCTGAAGAAAATAAAAAATGTCAGAAATTTCAGATTCTCAGATTTGCCTAAAAGATCGAAAATCTGTATTTGGCTGTCTATTGAGATGAAACCTTGTGTTTTTGATAATTTGAAGGTGCTGATTACAAATCCGGTCGCAGTTTTGAGTTTCAGTCTCGTCTGACGAAAATCAAAAATCTCAGATCTTTCAGATCTCAGCTAGGTTTGCCTAAAAGATCGAAAATCTTTATTTGGCTGTCTATTGAGATGAAACCTTGTGTTTTTGATAATTTGAAGGTGCTGATTACAAATCCGGTCGCAGTTTTGAGTTTCAGTCTCGTCTGACGAAAATAAAAAATTTCAGATCTTTCAGATTCCCAGATTTGCTTAGAAAATCGAAAATCTTTACTTGGTTTTCTATTAAGACGAAACTTCGTGTTTTGGACAATTTGACAGCGCTAATTACAAATCCGATCGCAGTATTGAGTTTCAGTCTCGTCTGACGAAAATCAAAAATTTAACATCTTTGCAAAAAATCCAAAATCTTTATTTGGCTGTCTATTGAGATGAAGTCATGTGTTTTTGATAATTTGAGGGTGCTGATTAGAAATCCGGTCGCAGTTTTGCGTTTCAGTCTCGTTTGACGAAAATCAAAAATTTCAGATCTTTCAGATTCCCAGATTTACCTAGAAAATCGAAAATCTCTACTTGGTTTTCTATTAAGACGAAACTTCGTGTTTTGGACAATTTGACAGCGCTAATTACAAATCCGATCGCAGTATTGAGTTTCAGTCTCGTCTGACGAAGATCAAAAATTTAACATCTTTCAGATCCTCAGGTTTGCCTAAAAAATCCAAAATCTTTATTTGGCTGTCTACTGGGATAAAATCATGTGTTTTTGATAATTTGAGGGAGCGGATTATAAATCCGGTCGCAGTTTTGAGTTTAAGTCTCATATGACTAAAATCAAAAATTTTAGATCTTTCAGGTTTATCTAAAAAATCGAAAATCTTTATTTGGCTGTCTATTGAGATGAAACCTTGTGTTTTTGATAATTTGAGGGTGCTGATTACAAATCCGGTCGCAATTTTGAGTTTCAGTCTCGTCAGACGAAAATAAAAAATTTCAGGTCTTTCAGATTTTGAAGTTTACCTAAAAAATCGAAAATCTTTACTTGGCTGTCTATTGAGATGAAACCTTGTGTTTTTGATAATTTGAGAATGCTGATTACAAATCCGGTCGTAGTTTTGAGTTTTAGGTTCGTCTGACGAAAATCAAAAATTTCAGATCTTTCAGATTCTCAGGTTCGCCTAAAAAATCGAAAATCTTTATTTGGCTGTCTATTGAGATGAAACCTTGTGTTTTTGATAAATTGAGGGTGCTGATTACAAATCCGCTCCCAGTTTTGAGTTTGTCTCGTTTGACGAAAATCAAAAATTTCAGATCAGATCCTCAGATTTGTCTAAAAAATCGAAAATCTTTATTTGGCTGTCTATTGAGATGAAACCTTATGTTTTTGATAATTTGAGGGTGCTGATTACAAATCCGATCGCAGTTTTGCGTTTCAGTCTCGTCTGACGAAAATAAAAAATTTCAGATCTTTCAGATTCTCAGATTTGTCTAAAAAATCGAAAATCTCTATTTGGCTGTCTATTGAGATGAAGCCTTGTGGTTTTGATAATTTGAGGATGCTGATTACACATCCGATCGCAGTTTTTCCATTTCAGTCTCGTTTGACGAAAATAACAAATTTTGCCTAAAAATCGAAAATATCCTAAAAGATTAAATTGCTCTAGATTTTTTGCATTACCATACTTCCTCCGCTACTAAATAGAAAGTAGAAATATCAATGTTTGTAACAATACAGAGCAAAAATGCAGTAAAACTGATTATCGTTACCTCTGAGCTCTTGTCATTTATACCAAATGCTGCGATTTCCGTCAAAATTTTGGATGTTAGTAAAAATAAAATCTGTGATCCTGATTCGCCATTCCTAGACATATTTAGCTTAGGACCTATAGTTGCTATGACTATCTTATGGCACATCCTGTATGTTTCTTCTCTGATTTCTGGCATATGGTGAGACAATAGGCTCAATACTGCTTCTGCAAAAACAACATTTTCATTCAGTCAGTGAAAAACCACATCAAACTGTAGTCTTACCCTCCGCCATAGACAATTTTACAGGATCCTCAGTTAATTCCAACTTGTGTGAGCAGAAATCTATAAACGCCTTAATAAAATCCATATCCTTATGAAATTCCAAGCTAGGTATGGAGTCCACAGCTAATTTGAGATTTTCAGAGATACTCAAATCTTTGTAATTCTTCAGGAACTTCACAGTACTTGTCATACCTTGGCATATTTTGTTAACATCTTTGTATTTCCTCAAGTATAATTCTTCACTTTCTTCAGAAAAACACTAAATAGAAAATAATATATCTGAAGTAAATAATCCTTACCCTGTAACTATTGATTCTTTTATCATAAGTATATATCAAAATGTGTATTTTTAATTATTACAGAATTTCAAAGTTAAATTAAAAGCATCCTTTTGCATAGGCATTAGTTTCAAAAAACTGTTCAGCAATCCAGATATTAATTATTTGCTTGTTACCTTAATCAAGACAATGATCTTAGTTGAGGACATAAATCAGATTGGTTTACCCACTTACTTTTTACCACACCCTATTCTATTGAAATATTTCCAAATACCCCTGTTTGGCTTACCTCTACATAGCTAAGTATCACAGCATGAACCCCAGGATAGAGCCTGGCAAATGTCACATCTAATAAACAATTTGACAGAGCCACTTTAAGCACCCTAGGTAGGATTGATGCACTCCTCAGTTTTGGCACTAGTTTTTCTAGAAGACGAACAGTATGATGGACCAGATACAGATATATACTTCTGTATTTTAGGTTTGTTTCACATGTAGCTGATTCCAACCTTGAAAGAAAAATTTGCAAAACATACCCATAATATGGTACCAGATGAAGTGAACACCTAATGGCTAAACTTAAGGTCCACATAGAAGTTTGAAAAGTAAATAATAAACTGTCATTACTTTCACAGTGAACATAGATGCAGTTTTGTATCAATTAATTTTCCTTTAAAGGATAAAATGCACACTAAATTTTTTCCTGTGTGTTTGTTCAATTTTGACTTTTACCTTAGTTGATTTAAATCTGCCGGGTTGAACATTAAGGTGGCAAACCTATTGGTAGTCTTTTTACCAGAAGTTAGAAAAAACTTACTGAGTAGATTCCAATTTGGCATCCTCAGTGGACAACTTACCGAAAGTATTCTATTGTTTCCCCATATTTACCAAAAACATCATTAAGACCTCTTAGTACTTGATATGTTGTGTCAGTTTGTTTTTGGTCCCAGATTTGTATTTTGATTGTATGACAAATCAGCTCCAACATCTCCTCAAGCAAATTTATTGATGCATTTATTAGGTTCTGCAAAAATCAATTGCATTAAGCACAAAATTTGAGCATTTAACATACTAATGACATCTTCTTGAACCAACCTGACTTATGTTGAGTTTTTCCTCATCCAAAGAAGTGTGTTTGACACACAGAAACTTGAATACCACAATCAAGGTATCAAAGCAGAAATCTGGTGTTGAAAGCTGCTTTTTCTGTAAGGCAACAATGTCTTCTAGTTTTTCAAACTTGTCGTGATGCTCTGAGAAATCAGTATTGACACTAGATACAGGCGTGTTGGGTGCAGAAAAGGCCTCAGATAGATCCTGAAATTTGAAACAAGACATTAAATCTGAGTTATTAAATAAAAAAATGGAGTCAAGTTGATTGACTCCTCCGTACTTCTCACACATAAGGGTGACATAATTTTATTATCTTCCCATTGCATGAAGCTACAGTCTGAGATCTCCATGCAAACAAAAAATCGCCCCCCTCCCCTCAAAAAACATCCAACACAAAAACTCTAGTAAATAGTTTATTGCATCTGTCTCCATACGAACTAGAACAACACAGTGTTTATTCTGTGGGCTTCAACTGGATGAATCGAAGAGATCAGGAATCCCTAAATGCCTAAAGACGAAGTTTGAGCTATTTTTATATCTCTAGTTTTTTATTATTGCTGCGCCGCCACTGACACGATTACTAAAAACCGAACACATTATCCATCCTGCCACGGTAATAATACTGTGTCGAAATTTCATTAAAACCTATTCCAGGATATACAATACAGAACGATGTAGAGCAATACTCATATGTAACATAAATCAAAAAAAAATTGAAGTCCCTTGGTTTCTATAATAGGCAAGACAGTGTTCTGATGGAGCTAAAAAAGTGCTGTATGTCACTAGGCACTTCTTTCGCAAGTCAATGGAGAGCCTATTATGCATATAAAAACTTTTTCAGTTTTGCAACCCTCCACCCCCCCAACCACCCCAATTTCACCTTTCACCCCCACCAAAAAAACAAAATTATCAGGAACACCAAAACCCCTAAAAACGAAGTTTGAGCTGTTTTTATGTTTTTAGTTATTTTATTGTTGCTGCACCGCCACCGACACGATTTGGTAAAAACCATATGCTGTTTCCATCCTTGGCACGGTAATAATACTATGGTAAAGTTTCATTAAAATCAATTCCATAATTTCCGCGTTACCCAATACATAACGATCTAAAGCAATAGTTGTATGTATATATCAGAAGATTCTAAGTCGATTGCTTTCTGTAGTAGACAAGGCAATGTTCAGATGGACCTAAAAAAAGATATTATGCCACTAGAACTCTCTATCATAGGTCAATTGGCAGCCTATTGTGAATACAACAAACTTTTGAGTTTTACAACCCCCCACCACCCAACTATGCCAATTTCACCCTCACCCAAAAAAAGTAGAAAATGATCAGGAAATCGTAAAATGCCTAAAAACAGAGTTTGAAGAATATTTAAAATTTTTTGTTTTTTGCTAATTACTCCACCACCCATGCACCGTTTTTCAAAATTATAGCAGCATTACCTACTAGGACCCTATAGCAGGGCCATAGCTAGGTGTTGACCATGGAGGAGGTTCATGTTAACCTTGGGGGGGGGGGGGGTTATGTATAAAAGAAAAGACTTGACTTTTTAATGTCTTAATTTGCTCAGATTGTATTGCTGCTAATGTGTCATGAGTCCCAAGGGATTGGTTAGTAGTGGAATAAATCACTAAGCTTGGAGAAAGCATCTTGATTATTTTTATTTTGTATTATTTTAGTAGTTATTTCATTCCTGGGAATACCTATGGGGGGGGGTTTGAATCCCCTAAACCCCTTCCTTTTAAAGGGCCCTGCCCCATAGCATACCAGTACCCAAAGTTCATCACATGCAGTGGTTACTAAAATTATGAGCCTAGAAAAACTTGCACAGACAGACAGATAGACAGACAGAGAGTCACCAATCATTGTGGAAAGTAAAATATAAATTTCATTTCTGTCCTTTATACCAGACCCTGTACAAATAAAACTGACATACATACCTCCAACTTTAGATTCTGCATTGCAACATCATTACAATGATAAATCCTAACTCTGAGGCTTCTTGCCAATTCAATAAGACAACACAAAACTGCATAGGCTACACGCTTAGATCCACAATGGAGCAGTGAATAAAATGCCTGAAAAAATGCTGTTACATACAAATCCAACTACATATAGAAAAATAATTACCGAAACAATAGCTGGTCTCTGCAAAAATACCTCTGCAGGAAAGTCATGTATCAAAACGTTTGTGAAAAATTCACAAGAATGCAAGAGGGAAGCAGGTTGTGGTGGATCAGTTAGTGACCTGGTCACAGATTCTAGAACATGTCTGTCAGACTCAACTAGTGGCTGCCACTTGAAATAAAAGTTAGGAAGACAGTTCACAGATAATGGTGATGCATGGCAGTTATTTTTTTCCACTGTATATGTCCTAATTGTTGTTGCAGGTAGTGTATCTGAATCACTATCTATGAAACGTTCAATGCTGTAATATATTAATATTAAACATAATACAAAGCGAATTACTAGTTATAATGAAGGTCATTTAATAACAATCTTTTACCCTGTTTGCTGTTCGACAGATGATACCCTATGAGTAATGCCTTCCATTGGAGTGGCAGTAGTCTCAACATTTGGTGTGTATAAGTTGCTACTAGTATCACTTCTATAACTTAAGGGAATGTTTGTTTCTAGTGGAGGTACATCATTTTTTGGCTCTTCATTAATTATTTTCCTTAACTCTTCTAAGTGAGGAAAATATTTAGGCTCAATATATGTTTGTAGCTGGTCAATTTCTTTTTCCAATGACTGTTTGCTATAGTGGTTCACCACTACTTTTCCACTATCAGACTTAAAAAAATAAATAGATTTTATTGATAAATATTGGTCTTAGGATTCAAAATATATGAACTAAACAGAGTGTAACATGGTATCAAAAAACTGTAAATTGGACTTGTTAAATGAGCACCTATTATTTCATAAAATATTCTAGATATCAATTAAACTGAAATCCTGTTAGATGGGAAGACTTGCTTACCTTAAGAATTCTTTTAAGCAATGAAAATACAGTTTCCTCTTGTGAACATGGTTCAAATAGAAACCACTTAAAGAGCTTGTTGAGTAATTCTTTACTACGGGCCAAATCATTATCGAATAAAAGGCCATTATCAAGCTTCGAAATAATGTTAAATAGGGCTCTTTCCCTTATTTCTTGAATTTGATGGCCTAGAAATTGTTTTGTTGAGGTTATCAATTTGTCATTTTTAGGTATTTGGTTACATTATTCTACTCACCTAATTTTTCTATTTGTATTGACGAAATTAGTTTTTCGCTCATAGTAAACTCTGTACATTATCCAATTATTCGAATATAGTTGTTTTATCGCTGTAGAAGAGCATGAACACAAGCATCAATGCCTCAATGTAAATAATAACAAAACTTTTAAATTTGGGCATGCGCAAAGACTTGTCATTATTCGAATTCGCTGCCAACGCTAAAGTCAATAAAGAACTATTTAATCATGATATTTATTTACATTCTTTAAATTTGATTCATATCTATGGCAGATAGCAGATCCCTCAACACCTTATCAGGCTCTGAGCTTCCAAAGGACCACAACCCATGAAAATATATGGCAGAAAAAGAATAATTTGTATAGATCTTCGGGTGTTTGGACATCAAAAAATTCCAATTGCTTCAGGTTTCCATAGGTCTCCTTCACAACAGTTACAATTTCTGTTATCATTCTTCTAGTTGTAGAATTTCCGTGCATTTTATTTATACATTTTCCTTGTTAGACGTATGATTTTTCATATTTAGTTTTAAATGCGGTTTTGGCATGAACGACTCACCCAACATGTCAATGTTTTTGACATTTTTATGTTCATACCAGTCCATAGCACACCGTCCTTGAGCACACCAAACAATCAGCAGAATATCCGGAATATTACTGTCCAATCTCGGGTTAGCGCATGGCCGACTTTACTCACTAGGCCGGAGCATTGAAATATGGCAACACTGGATATCGGGCCGAGCTTTTGTTTGTTGTTAAGTCATTAGTGTAATCTTCCAGAGTGAAAAATAAGATTGCAAGGTGATTTTTAATGTGTTTCTAATTATTTACCTGCACAAACGAAACTATAAAGATAAACAGATGCCTGCAAAGTGTATAGTACCAGGAATAGAGGACATACCAAACGATGGCCGAACATAACCTTCCAGAGTATAAAGAACATAGACAATACTTTACAAACATTTCAAAGGATAAGACCTATTTTAAAGCACAATGTGGTACCTACAATGTTTTCTGGACCTCCCAAATATCACAGAAAAATACAGTTAATAGAACTCATCTGGGCATGCATCTGGGCATACCTCTGAAAAGATTTGATAGTGAAAGGGAATCAAGACCAGCAAGAATGGCATCACAGTGACCTAATAGTGAATTTTTCTAGCTCAAGTGACAATTTACAAAGTAAATTGAGTGTTCATTTAAGTGGAAGTGGTAGCAGGAAACAGGTTGCTTTATTTTTATTTTGTAGTGTCTGACTATGATGAACCAGACATCAGATGTAAGTGGTATTAGTAGTAGTAGTAGTTCTAAAAAGCATTTTTTTCTTAATTTATTAACCCAGATGGACTCTAATACATATAAAATGTAATAATTATTCTGAAACTATAGGCCCACTATTTGACAGCGAAGCCACATTGCCACATCTAAGGCTCCGGCCTAGTGTAGAGTCGGCCATGCCATGACTCAACCCATGCGCTGTAAAAAGAAGGTAAACTCTCTCTCCGACTCTCTCTGTCTCTCTCTCCTCTCTCTGTCTCTCTCTCTCCTCTCTCTCTCCTCTCTTTCTCCTCTCTCTCTCTCTCCTCTCTCTTTCTCCTCTCTCTCTCTCGCTCCTCTCTCTGTCTCCTCTCTCTTTCTCTCTCTCTCTCCTCTCTCTCTCTTCTCTCTCTCTCCTCACTCTCTCTCTCTCCTCTCTCTCTCTCCTCTCTCTCCTCTCTCTCTGTCTGTCTGTCTGTCTGTCTGTCTAACCCAAAATGTCGATGCGCAAACTGCGCAAAGGGATTAAGGGATCCGCGGAAAGCATCCCCAGATTCCCCAATCCCCAGGCCTTGAGTAAAGACAGCAGGCTGATGTCTGATGTTAGTTGTTAGTTGAGCCTGTGGTGCGTGGTGGGACTGTAGAAGTTGAGCCCAGTGTATATGTTTTGTGGTTGAGCCTATTATTGTGAAATAAAAATTTTGTGGGTTAGAATGTCAATCATGTCAATGGTTGAGCCCAGTTGATGGCCCAGTTGTACCTATTTTGTGACCCAGTGGTTGGCTCAATTTGAGCCTAACCTAACCCAACCTAAAAATCTTTTATCTATGGTTCAGCTGTGGTTGAGCTTGAGTCCTGTGGTTGAGACGTACCCTAACCGTCGATTTTCTGTGAGTGAGGTTATTTAGCTGATGTTTTTGCTTTTTGTAATTTAATTAATATCAATATCATTTATAAAAATAACGAGTTTATCTGTTATCGTACCCATTTTATGTTATCTATGTTGATAACAAGCTATTCACATTCACATGTGCATACTGTGTTTATAATAGTGTGGTTAGCTGAATTTGTGGTGCTACTACTGCTAACTGCTACTAGTGCTACTGCTCTTGCTAGTTGCTACCTGGTTAGGTGATTACTCAGAGTAACAACTGAACAGATTAGTTTTGTGAAAATACTGAAAATGGGCCCTGAAATAAAAATTGAAGGTATGTGCAACTTAGATGTATTTGAAAGCTTGTTTGACCTAAGAAATACTTTTGAGGGTATTTTGTCTTTTGACACAAAGATGATAAGAGTAATGTTTAACAGTGATGAAGCATTCCTTGTTTAATTTGCTTTAAATGATAAACATACCTTAAGAGATCATGTTGGTTGCAATATTAAGTAACTGCCTCGGTCACTTCTTTGAGATCAGTAGCTGCTGTATGTTCTACATTCTTCCAATTTTGATCTGCAGTTGTCTGTCAACATTGTTGACTTATTTTATTCTACAAAAATATCAGTTTTATAGAATTGATTCTTGTGGTTTGTCAATGTACATAATACTACAATTTACTTCTTTGTTACCAAGTCATTATCTCATAGTATAATTTTTGAAATTGAATATTTGTATTATATTAACATATTAGACAAAACAAATAATTGAATGCTTTAATTAGGATTAATTTATCAACTCAAGATAATTAGTTTATAGAAAGCATGTTGAATTGTAATGTATTCATGCAGTACTTGTGCTTATTTTTAGTCACCTATTCTGGTCATCACAATATTATATACAAATTGTTTCTTTAGCATTACTTTTTCTTAAGAGCTTTCTTTTAGCATTTTGCATGCTTAGCTTGAATCTTCTACTCAGTGTCTATTGTAACTGATGTTACCTGTGTAATTTAATTTATTTCTTATTCAAATTTAGATGGTGTGGATTACAACTATTGTTGCTATTGTGCTGAAGAATTTAAATCAGCTGAGACACGAATTAAGCATGAAGTGCAGTGCCATCTGGGACCTCAACTACAGGTGCAAATATCCACTGCAGAATTTCAAAATGCTTCCCTTCTATCTGGAATATACAAGACTGTGAATAGTGGAGATCAGGCAAGCAGCAAGTCTATTAAGCAGTAAGTCTTAAAAATAGTCCAGGTGCCAGGGGTTTCTTTTTTGCAACCTTGGGGGGGGGGTGCCACTTGAGGGGTGGGGGGATTGAAACTGCTTCACAACGAATTTTGAAAAATAAGGCCATTTTGGTATGTGATATTGAAATAGCTTCGAATCATTTATGGAACGAACAAGCTGAAAAGCTGTTGTGGTGAGTGCTATCAAAAAAAAGTTCGAATAATATATGGAGGCAATAAAATTCACCATAATGTTGGTCTTTACATTTTTCTTGTGTGACCAATAGTTTCCATGCTACAGTGCCCCGAGGTTAGGGGGTGGTTTTGGATTTTTACTAAAATCATAATTTTATCGCATATTAAGTCAAAGAACACTATCAAAAAATGTTGTGACACTTTTTCACCTAAGAAAATGACATTTCACATATCTCTATTTTCTGCAGCTGCCCAAATAATGCATTTGGGCTTTAAAAAAAAGTATGACATTTAGGAATACATCGCTACATGCTCCCGATATTAGCCAATTATTAAGTCCTACAAAAATATTTTGAAGTTTGGTGAGATCGTAGATATTGGTCATGTGAACCTTGCGGGGTTGCTGCTCAAGGGGTGGAAGGGTGAAAATTGCTTCGCAAAGATTTTCAAAATATAGTGTCGTTGTGGTACATGCTATAAGTTCAAATGAGAGAATTCAATTTACCACCTCTGGGGGTTATCTTAATCCACGATGAAATTCTGATTTTAGTAATAATCACAAACCAACCCTTAACTTTGACGCACTGTAGGATGGAAACTATTATTTGCACACGCAAAAAAGTTCAAAATTAGGCAGAATTCTGTACTCCCTATAAATTATTTGAAGCTTTTTTCGATAACACTCACCAAAACGGCGCTATTTTTCGAAAATTGTCGCGATGCAGAGAATTTTCGCCCCCCACCCCTCGAGCGGCAATCCCCTGAGGTCGCAAACTTAGGTGTAGGTTCAGGGGACCAATGTTTACCATGCTACCAAATTTCATTTCTTTCCAATCTTTTGCTGTCAAAAGCCTTTTTTACCACCTAACGATTGGGCTAAAAGCACTACTAATGTTTTTATGCAACCTATATCTAGACTGGACAATGCATTCTCCACATTTAAGTGTTATAGTGTAGATGTGCTAGTGATCTATTAATATTCAGTTTTAATAAAGGTATTTAAGTATAACATATCACTGTCAAACCTTTTTGAAACATGCTTTGGATACAAAGCACAATTTTCATACTTAACAGAATTTATTATTTATTTTGCATAGAACATTGTAATGGTTGTAACTTTTTATGCATCTGAGGACAAAAGTGGTGTATGTTTGACAACTTATTTTTTCAATGAAACTGGCAAAATTCAGTTATGTGTTATGTTATTTGAAGTAAAAAAAATATTTTGTGATAAAGGCTTTGGTTTCTCTCTCGGACTATAAAATCTTGTTTTAGGAGTTCCCCTATTACCTGAGAAGTTTTAGTCCAAACTGAATTGTTGAGCTTTTGCATGCTTTTTGCTAGTTTTTTTTTGCATGTTATTTCATTTAAATAACTATTACCTTGTTTTTTAAGCAAACATAGCAAATGGAGGGACAACAGTAAATGGAAATGTAGAACTAGAGGACAATCAAATGGAAGTATTGAAGAAATTTGCAACCCTAAAACTAATCACCAAATCAAATCCAGTAAAGCTAAGCAAAGTTTAGCAACTCATAGAAAATACTATTGCAGCGTTTGTGACTACAAGTCAAAGCATAAAGATTGGTTAGAAAAGCATATGTTGACTCATGGTATTGTTAGTGGTAAATATGAAAATTTTAATTACAAGTGTAAACATTGCTGTTATATGACCAATCGTGAAAACTATTTATTGATTCATTGTGCACAAAAGCATAATGAGTACAAAACATACAACTGTAGTGTTTGTCAATATAAATCAAGGCATAAGGCTGCATATCAAAGACATATGTTGACTCATGGAGTAGTTACTGACAGGTTTGCAAAAATGTTGGAGTGTGAGCAGTGTGATTATAAATCTCGTGTAAAATATAAACTGGAAGCACACATATTAACACATAAATCAGAGGCAAATATGAATTACAAATGTGAAAGCTGCAATTATAAAAGTTTCACAAATAAGGCCTTAAGAAGACATATGTTGATTCACAACAAGGATAAACATGAAAATTACTTCAAATGTTACCATTGCGATTATAAATCAAATCGCAAAGATACCTTAAAGAGGCATATCATAATTCATAGCAAAGCAAAGGAAGAAAATATGTTGAGGTGTGGGCAGTGTGACTATAAAACATATCGCAATGATTGTTTGAAGAATCATTCATTCATTCATTCTGCAGACAAAAACAGTAAGCAACACAGGTGTAGGCAGTGTGATTTTAAAACAGATCGCAAACAAACTTTAAGACGGCATATATTAGCCCGTCATACACCAAGAATTAGAAAGAAATGTGAACAGTGTAATTTTACAACACTTCAAGACTCTTTATCACAGCATATGTTGACTCATGGCATAGGAAAAGTGGATAAAATCTATAAATGTGATCAGTGTAGTTTAAAAACTTTTCGCAAACAGCAATTTAGGAAACATATGGAAATGCATGATGCAATGAAAGATCCATCAAAATGGAATTATAAATGTAACAATTGCGATTATAAAACTTACAACCAGTACAATTTGAACCAGCACTTAAAAATCCATCGTGAACGCATTAGAGTATACTGCCAAAAGTGTGAATATAGTGCATTGTATAAAAGAAGTTTGAAAAGACATAATATTGTTAGGCATAGTATAACTGCGCCAGACAAATCAGGACAAGGAGAATAACCCCTTTACAGGGTCAAGAAATCGATCAAATTTGTGACCTTGAAGAAATTGACAAATTATAACATGTTCTAATTTATTGAAATTTTTTGGGGAATTCTAGGGATATTAGGGTCTACCGACAATACCAACTTTATAATGACAGGTCTTGATTTGCGTCATTAGTAATCAGATTAACACTGAATAATAACAGTTGGCACTATATAATAAATTCCCTAAATAGTATGTTGCTGGAACTTTGTAAATGAACATAAATTGTAGGATGATTCTGTCAATTTCTTCAAGATCACAAATTTGATCGATTTCTTGACCGTGTAAAGTGGTGGACCACAAAACAAGGGGAATGTAACAAGTAACTGCAATTAAAATTTTACCAACACAAACATTTTTTTTTAATTAAAGTCTTCAATTTTGAAGTCTCAAGAATAAAATATACAAACAATGTAACCGTTTAAAAACTAATCAAAAATCAAACCAATTGAAAAAAAGAACTTAAGGGTTGTATTCATAGTCGATACTTAAGGGTCCCTTAATACTTGAGGGTCTTTTTAGTATGGTTTTGTGGGACTGCTCCAGATTAGTTCTTATATTTTTATGCACTACTTTATTAAAGTGGCCATTTTTTTCTGACGCCAATGCGGGACGGCGCGGCGCATAGCCTAACGAGAGGTCTAGCCCGGACACTGCTTTTGTGACGTCACAGTTAAAGATAGAAACACCGCCGCCGACGCGTTATTGTGACGTCACAGGTCAACATTTATGTCACTTTTTGGGTTATGTGACGTCAAAATGACGCGTCGGCGGCGGTGTTTCCATCTTCCGCTATGACGTCAGTCGTGAAGTGGGGGATGAAATTGTTTTATAATCCGGGACAGTGTAAATGCGGGATGGCTCGTCTGAAAACGGGACAATCCCGCAAAATCCGCGGCGAATGGTCACTTATTGATCAGTTATTTTTAAAATACTGAGCAGTTACTTAAAAGTTCTTTGTATCTTTTGACTTCCTTTCTAAAGTGAGCTTTAGAGACTGACTCATAAGAGTTGTATTACTACAGTGTGTAATATTTCCAAGAGTGGAGTACTCGTGACTAAAGATTTTATATACATATTTCAACAAGCCTCTCCAAAAAGGAGTGAATATTGAAATGTCGGAGGGTATAGCAGCAGTCTTGTTTCAATATGAATGCTAGCGCACCTTCGCACTTTCTCAAGAAGTTAGATATCCTTAGCAAAGCAGGGGCACACACTGTGTCCATACTCCAAGTATAGGCTTAATGAATGATTTTTAAAGTATCATCTCAATCAGAAACTAAATAATCGCCAGCCCACCAAAATTTGCTGTGCATTCCTTCATGCTATCTAAAAATTCACAGCAAAATGCTTGACCGAAACAAATACATTTTTTTCGTTTATATATCGCTAAGAGTCAGTAGCAGTATACATGCACCGAGTGCAGCCCTGTACGTATGCCGTCAAAGCATGTGTCAAGATTCATTCTGGGGGATTTTTAGTTATCACTAGCCGAACTTGTGTTCGCTGTTGGCACAGATGACAGTATAAAGTATCGGCAACCTTATTACGTAAAAATTTGCGACAGCGTCGCTGAGCAGATGCCGAGCAACAGGACTGTCAAAATTATAGGTTATACGTTGTTGTCGGTCACGATGACGTCGTTGCATAATACGAAATTTACGTTTGACAGCAGATATTGTGCGATCGTCACCTGTCGCTTATCGTCTGCAAGATACGTGATAAGGCTGCGGGTAACAGGGTATAGATTTTAGAGACATCACATAACCTTATTCAGTGATATCATGCACAAATTCACGAATACATACTTTTAAAACCTCAGTTTAAACAGATAATGAAACCCATATGCCAATAGAATTTTTTATTAACAGATAACATTTTTCAGAAATATATGTACAAATTATAAACAATAATATGTATAAAAACAATCTATAGATATATAAAAGTTCATAATCCTCTACACATCGTATACTTTAAGGCACTATATATAGCTGCTTTAATAATAAATAAAGTGGCAAACTAAAATATCTCTACTATATAATTGGAAGGTAGATTTCTAAAACGTTGGATATCGAGAATCGACAAAAATCGAACACTTATCTTTGAACAGACATGTGATTTGAATACTGATGAAAAGTCTGTAAGACTAGTTTTTGTAGGTACACAGTAACCAAAACTGGATATTTCAGTGTTGTCAAATTTAATGAACCTGATTTAGAAAAATCTTTCTTCTAAGCTATTTTATTTTCATGCACTCAAATTAGAATGTACAACAATGACAAATGGTGCTTTTCAAAATTTCTGAGCCACATATGAAACTTGAAAAACATAAAAATGAGTGTAAGTGTGATCTTTTTTCGTATTCTTTCTATCTTGGAACAAAACTTCGTAGACATAACTTACGAGAACTTTCCTGGAAACTATTTGTCCAAATACTGCACCCAAAACTATTTTTCTTGATCAATTTGTATATTTTTAAGTAACTTTAATGTCATGAGGCATAGTTACTTTTTTTAATAAATTATTACCAACCTGAAGTTTAAAAGTGCTGATCTTCCGTTAGTTTTCAGAGAAAAGTCGAAATATTAAAATAAACATTTACTCTCCCAGCAAAAAAAAGGTATAAAATTTATTTCTAGAAAAATCCAGCTATATGGCCTGTTCATCTGGTATTTACATTGTATGTACAAAAAATATTCCATATAGAACAGTACCAAGAGCAGTACATAATAACTAGGTATCCTCGAATACATATACCCTTTAGGTATATTCGGGACCTATGCAACCAAAATTAGACGCTTAAATGTAAAATAATGCACAATACTTTACTGACTATAAGGCCATGATGTCAGATTTATTTCATAGCAGCCAGAACAGTGGAATTCCTATAATAAAAAATTCACATGCATTTATATATCGTTTATACAACAAAACTTAAAAAGTCGTTAATGCAAGGTATACTTCATCGCACCACAAGATTACAAAACAAGGTATATTTTTCAACGAACATGTTCGGAAGATTATAAAAACAACGGCTGAAATACTTTTAAAAAAACTGATCTGCACGTCGTTTGATTTCGAATTTATATGCCGAATCTTATTTTCCATTTAGTCAGATCATTTTAAAACTTATAATATATTTGGTTGAAAATCATTGTCTACGCTAAAAACCAAAAATTCTCATTCGGTAAACTTGGTTAAAAAATATACCTTCGGAAAAGTATCCTTCACTTCTTTGGTTCAAAATGGCCTGTTCATTTGACAAACATCATTTTTAATGCATCACACCTTAACAGTCGTACCTAATCACTCAATATAGTTAGTAGGCTGCGAGGATCACTGATAACAGTCTTCGTTTTTGGAATACAGCAAAAATAAAAATTACTCCGTTCCAAAATCCCATCTATCCAGTGAGCAGATGAATTTTCGAGGATAGTCACGAGATTCCAGATGTTATGGATGTTGGAATATCTATGAAACGCCAAAGATCTCTTTTTGACAATTTTGACATATCACATAACCTGTGTTGTTTTCTCGAAGTCAGAAGTGTCAGAGTAGTCGTACCCGTTAGAATGTAAACGCATACAAATAAAGCAGAATAGGTTATGTTAAGTTGTTAGCTGTCAAGTGTAAAATACCTCTTGACAGTCTTGACGCAAAGGTCGCTAAAATCTCAATTTGATTTCCGAGCAAAACGATGACATCCATTGCCTCGGAAATGCAATAAGGAACACAGATTTTTGTTGACAGTTTGATGTTGAGTGAATACTGAAACGCTACAGAGCAAATCGAGGTCTTTGATGGGATTTTGGAACGTAGTATATACCTGATACGAGTACAATGTACAATTTTTGAATGAACATTTAAATCATATTTTCATTTTCACAGATAAGGCAAATAATAAATAAAATGCACTGTGCCTCATAAAATAAAAAACATCAAACATCAGCTATAATCTATCTACATATATCAGTTTTGTGAGGCTATGTCGATTTTTGTACCTCAACACCAGTGATATGATCGGTACCAGTATGACCACTCATATAAATGAAATAATAACTTTCTTCTATTTATCCCACCGAAAATAAAACTAGGACTATATTAGTCAGTCTTTACACTAAACACCTGAATTGTGTTTAACACAGCCTATCAATAAGAACACACCCCACCTAAATATAAGATGCCTGATTAAAACATAACGGTCCAGATCAATTCAACACTGCTTTTAAGATATACAAGAAATGGCGTTCTTTTTTGTATAAGTAGAAACATCATTGATCTGCCACCCTTATGCTACCATTTCATTAGCTTTTATCCAATTTTCACTTCGCTCAAATATCACTGCAACATCAGTATTTCTAGGTTTCTGTGTAGGATAGTGTCTTTAACAGAGTTGAATACTATCTTGATGTTCTCTGTATCAACAGCGGTAGTAAAATGGTGATACAAGGGTTTTCTAGGATCCCGTTTGACATCGGTAAACATCGTCAGAATGAAGTCCTGAACATCGCGCATGGAATGAGAGTTACCTCGAAACTGGGGGAAGTACCTGAGAAATAAAATTACATATACATTTCTCAATGTTATTAACTAAATTAAGGGTGCGTTTCCACCAGAGATGTGCGAGGATGTGTTACGACATGGCCGACTTTACTCACTAGGCCGGAGCATGAAATATGGCAACACTGAATCTGCGGGCCGAGTTTTCATTTGTTGTTATGTCATTTGTATTCTTCCAGGAGCAGAAAATATGGTTGGAAGGTGATTATTAATGTGTTTCTAATTATTTACCTGCACAAACGAAACTATAAAGATAACAAGATGCCTGCAAAGCGTGCAGTACCAGGTTGCAGCCCAGTAGAGGACTACCAAACCATGGCCCAACATAACCTTATTCCAGATTAAAAAGAACGTTGCAAGGTGATTTTTAATGTGTTTCTACTTATTTATCTGCACAAATGAAACTATAAAGATAAAAAGATGCCTGCAAAGTGTGTAGTACCAGGTTGCACTAGCAATTGTGCGTCCAATAAGGGACATAAACAGAAGTGGGTAAAAGGTATTCCTCGGAAGGGCTGGTTATATTTATAAGGATAAAGACAATAATTTACAAACATTTCAAAGGATAAGACCTATTTTAGAGCACAATGTGGTACCTGCAATGTTTTCTGCACCTCCCAAATATCACAGAAAAATACAGTTAATAGAACTCATCTGGGCATGGCCTGGGGCATACCTACGAAAGGATTTGATAGTGAAAGGGAAATCAAGACCAGCAAGAATGGCTTCACAGTGGCCTAATAGTGAATATTTCCAGCTCAAGTGACAATTTACAAAGTAAATTGAGTGTTCATTTAAGTGGAAGTGGCAGCAGGAAACAGGTTGCGTTTATTTTTATTTTGTAGTGTCTGACTGTGATGAAACAGACACCAGATGTAAGTGGTATTAGTAGTAGTAGTAGTTATAAAAAGTATTTTTCTTAATTTATTAACCGAGATGAACTCTAATACATATAAAATGTAATAATTATTCTGAAACTATAGGGCCACTATTTGACAGCTAAGCCACGTTGCCACATCTAACGCTCCGGCCTAGTGTAGAGTCGGCCATGGTTACGAGGAATGAGTTTTTAACGAACCAATAGACTTGAATGACCTCGCCTCGCTCAGCGCAGCTCTGGTGGAAACGGCTTAGCGGTGCGAGGATTTTGTACGTACAAAACAAAGCATGTTGCCGAGGAATGTGTTTCGACAGATGTGCGTTAGAAATGTGGGCGAGGTATCAGGGTTGCCAGTTCGATTTCTATCTCTTCAGTAAATATGTACCTGGTCAATAATATAGTTCGTTTCAGTAGACCAATTCAATGCTTCATAAATTTCAGAAAGGTTAGTGAAATAAAACCGACGTAAAATGTATTTTTTGGAAATGAAAAAAAGTAGGTGCATGTTCGGTATTCATTTTTTTTAAATTGATTTGACCCCCTGCTGACGACGGGCCGTCACTGTTTTAAGGTCAGCCTTCCGCAAAGGTTGAAAGCCTATGGCGCTGTGAGAGGTTAAGTATTGGTGCACGTTAGATTTGAAACGCTGCAGATTGTAGAAAGTTGAGAAATTTAAATATGTTGGCAGCTGCATAACGACAAATGTAGACCCTGATGTTGAAGCATAAAACAAGCCAGAGCCACATTCCTAAAGATGGAAAACCTACTATGTAACACAATCTTGAACTTAAACCTAAGATACCGTTTTGTAAATGTCTGAGCACGTTAGATTTGAAATGCTGCAGGTTAAAGCCGTCGGGAAACAAATTCCCCGACAGCTTATCCCACAGGGTCGAAGTTCTCCAAAAGAATGAATCATGGAGGAGAGTAGGGACCTCAAACTGATAAGGATAAGCTCGCAGAGCCTCTCTAGTGTTCCTCGTTCGGACGGCCTTCGGTGTTATTATCTGGGAGAGATCACAGGAACATCTTCAGTGATAGAATCTGTAAAACATGGACAGGTAGCCACCCTTCTTCGATGTTTCAGGTGTGGAGGTCCATGACAGCAATCTTCTGGGATACCGTTTTAGCAATACTGACGATGTGGTCGCTTTCAGGACATGTTATTGTTGATGTTTATCTCCAAAAGCTTGACGGAAGGTGACACGACTATTGGGTGATTCTCCATTTCCACAGTTGGTAAGCCAACGTGAGACTCATCACACATCACATTCCATAATTGTTCTGATATCTACGTTGATCTGTGAAGGTTTATTAGTACCAATGCTTTTCCCTCGGAGTGACTTAAAAGGTGCTTAGGATCACACGATTCAAGATACTTTGGACATTGAAGGCACAGGCTAACCAGAATAAATCCTTGCAACTTTCAAGTTCAATAATAAACACGCATTGACATAAACCAATTATTGATACTATTGTTAAAAGAGGAGTAGGTTGTCATGTACTTACCAGCGTATATCAGTCTCTGGATTGGCTACCTTCTTCACCAACAGATCATACTTGTTTAAAAATAAGATGATAGATACTCCACTGAATATGACGTTATTAACTATGGTATCAAATATATCTCTTGATTCTTCCAATCTATTGGTTTTTCTATCTTCTAACAGCACCTATAAAAACCAGTTTATGCATGTCATCTGATGGTGGTTCGAGATTTCACAACAATCGAAAAGTAGTAAAACATGAATGAATTTAGACTTCAAAGTTATTCTACCACTCAAACCAAGTTACCATAACATACTTGAAATTGATAACAAGGAATATAAATAACGTAGATCTTATACACTTGAAGCATATAGTGACGTTAAATGTATGCATAGAACTTAATACAGGTTGTTGAATCTGCAGTAGGTCCCAGTATGGAACCTTGTGGTACCCTGTTAAAAATCGGCTGTTTTGAAGAAATGTTATAATTCGTTTTAACCACAGGGACCTGTTTCTGGAGTTCGAGATAATTAGTTTCTTGTAGGAACAGTTTCTCTCACAATGTTCTCTTGAGAAAGTTAATAGGTGTTCTTGACATGCATCGGAATTGGAATTCTCAAGAGAATACATATGGAATACCGTGAGTCTGTGATTGAGAGGCTGATACACCAATCAAAATAGGGCATTTAAGGTTGGCTAAGCTGTTGACTGTTATTTATGTCGACCTTCAGGTTAGCTGTCAATAATTGTCATAGGTATCATAACCTAAAATGGACCGGCCCTGTCCGATCCTTCCCGTACATCGCCGCGTACGAACTAACAAAATTTAATTGTCGCGCTGACGTGAATGACACTAATGTAAGCTATGACAGATAATTTTAAGAGAAACATGGCTTTCTCGCGGAATGTAGGAGAAATTGTTCCTACGCTTTTTAAGAGAATCGTTTCTCTCAAAACGGGTCCAGAACACCAATTACAGATTTTTGGAGAAAATCTGCCATTGTTTCCTATCGGAAATGATTCTCTTAACTCCAGAAACGGGCCCTAGGAGTTCTATTATTCAAGTATTAATTGATAAAATTCTGAGAATTACAAAACTCATAGTGATGACATTATTCTATAAATAATGAATCATGATTCATGGTGTCAAACACTTTAGAAAAAAGCTATGTATCTTTTTTCAAAGACCCGTTCAGGGTAAACAAGCTACGCTACGCTAACCATGAAATGTTTTTGACATGCCAATAGTGATATTCACAAAAACGTGATCACTCTCCTTTGCTTATATTTTGTAATCATCATAGTCACAGACATGTTGTGAACTCGTAAAATGCATTAAGTCGGAGCTAGAGTATTGCCGACACGAATATTATCAATAATTTGAGAACTGTAGTTCGTCATCGTTCGCGATTTACTGTCAGTTCAGTGGCGCTCTTGATGTTTCGTCGTATCCACCCAGCGTGTAGAGGAACGGCCACGGCGCCGCCCACTCGGGGCATGACCTTGAACTACAAGTTTCTCCATATTATCGCTTCTGTGTATATGTCCGAAGAATGTAAGCATTCACGTCGACACAATGGAGGATAGTCTCTTTGGATTATCTTGCTCATCCAGTATGGAAACGTTAGTTCGATGGGCGGTATAAGGAACTTCATTCTCCTCCACGTCCACATTTCAAAAGCATCTATGCGAGCTCGATCTGGCTGTTTAACAGTCCAAGTTTCCGAGGCATACAAAAATATGGAGAACACAAGAGACTGAACCAGCGACATTTTGGTAGCTTTAGTGATGTTATGGTCACGCCATATTCTAGTAAGCTTTGTCATGGCTACACGTGCCTGTTGAATGCGCCGTCGAATCTCATTTTCACAACTTCCCGAATTGTCGATCAAAGAACCGAGGCACACAAAACTTTGAACTACTTCACAACGGCCTGCTGACTTTATTGTTCGATGATTATCGTGCTCTCTATCTACGATCATAACCTTGGTCTTGTTGTAATTAATACCAAGACCATACGCTGCACTGTGTTGTTCTAAGATGTTTTATGGGGCTACTAGTTCTTCCTGAGAAGTAAATCTTAAGTTGGATATTTTGCTTCCGCCAATAGTTATACCGCCATTCCAGTTGTCTAATACCTGTCTCATCACGAATTCAGAGTAAATGTTAAATATTTTGTACATACCTGGTCAAATTCTGACGAAGATACCAAAAACAGTATCGATGTGACAGAGTCGAAACATCGAAACCACTTTTGCCTCTGGGATCTCTGTCCACCGACATCAACGAATAAAAACGGGATGTTGTTGATGGGTATAATAAACTCCGTGATACCCTTTGTGGCTTTTCGGCAGTGAAGGATGTCTTTGTTGTTTGGTATGTAATCGGGTCTTGATATCCGGTCGAGGTTGTTCAGGAAATACTCCACTGAGTCGCTCTGTCACACACAAAAGTGATAACAATAATAAAGATTCATACAATAAACGTGAACAATATGGAAAAAAGATCTTATAACGCAAAACGAAATTTATTTAAGTTGAAGATTTTTATTTAAAGAAGGTCTAAGATAAGAACCTGATTCATTCCAGCCCTTTAAATAAACGTTTCCTTAAAAGCCAAGGTTTCATCTTAATAGAAAGATTTTCGATTTTTTAAGCGAACCCGAAGATCTGAAATTTTTACTTTCGTCAAACGGGATTGAAACTTAAAACTGCGACCGGATTTCTAATCCGCACCCTCAAATTATCCGGAACACGAGGTTTCATCTTACTAGAAAGCCAATTATAAAGATCTTCGATTTTTCAGGCAAATCTGAAGATCTATCTGCAAGGTCAAAAATTTCTGGAGACTGAAACTTATAACTGCGATCGGATTTGTAATCAGTACCTTCAAATTATCCAAAAGCAGAGGTTTCATCTTAACAGAAAACCAAATAAAGTTTTCGAATTTTTAGGCAAACCTGAAAGATCGGATTTTTTTTAATTTCGTCAAACGACTGAAACTCAAAACTGTAACCAGATTTGTAATTAGCACCCTAAAATTATCCGAAACACGAGGTTTCATCTTAATAGAAAGATTTTCGATTTTTTAAGCAAACCCGAAGATCTGAAATTTTTACTTTCGTCAAACGGGACTGAAACTTAAAACTGCGACCGGATTTGTAATCAGCACCCTCAAATTATCCGGAACACGAGGTTTCATCTTACTAGAAAGCCAATTATAAAGATCTTCGATTTTTCAGGCAAACCTGAAGGTCTATCTGCAAGGTCAAAAATTTTTGGAGATTGAGACTTAAAACTGCGATCGGATTTGTAATCAGTACCTTCAAATTATCCAAAAGCAGAGGTTTCATCTTAATAGAAAGCCAAATAAAGTTTTCGAATTTTTAGGCAAACCTGAAAGATCGGAATTTTTTTAATTTCGTCAAACGACTGAAACTCAAAACTGTGACCAGATTTGTAATTAGCACCCTAAAATTATCCGAAACACGAGGTTTCATCTTAATAGAAAGATTTTCGATTTTTTAAGCAAACCCAAAGATCTGAAATTTTTACTTTCATCAAACGGGACTGAAACTTAAAACTGCGACCGGATTTGTAATCAGCACCCTCAAATTATCCGGAACACGAGGTTTCATCTTACTAGAAAATCTTCGATTTTTCAGGCAAACCTGAAGGTCTATCTGCAAGGTCAAAAATTTTTGGAGATTGAGACTTAAAAATGCGATTGGATTTGTAATCAGTACCTTCAAATTATCCAAAAGCAGTTTCATCTTAATAGAAAGCCAAATAAAGTTTTCGAACTTTTAGGCAAACCTGAAAGATCGGAAATTTTTTAATTTCGTCAAACGACTGAAACTCAAAACTGTGACCAGATTTGTAATTAGCACCCTAAAATTATCCGAAACACGAGGTTTCATCGTAATACGCAGCCAAATAAGATGTTCGATTTTTCAGACAAATCTGAATCTAAAATGTTTGACTTTCATCAAACGAGACTGAAACTCAAAACTGCGACCGAATTTGTAAATAGCAGCCTCAAATTATCCAAAACACAAGGTTTCATCTTAATAGCTAGTCAAATGAAGATATTCGATTTATTAGGCAAACCTGAAGTTCTGAACTTTTTGACTTTCGTCAAACGAGACCGAAGCTCAAAACTGCGACGGGATTTATAAACAGCACCTTTAAATCATCTAAAACACGAGGTTTCACCTTAATTGAAAGCCAAATGAAGGTTTCCAATTTTTCAGGCTGTCGTGACTTGAGGTGTCCGAGTGGTTTACTCGACAGATGTGTAATGTAATGAAAGTAACGGAGACTACTAATTGCAATTAAACACTTTAATCAACTCTTAGCGTATAAATCATACCAAGCTGCCATGCTGCTGATTGAGAGAGAGAGAGATGCACAATCCTACATCGATATCTTAACTTAGTCGATAGTCGATACGTCAAACATAATATCGAATATGTAACATCTCTTCCCCTACCTAAGGAATGTAATACATGTATAAGGAATTATATAATACATACATTGTTATAAATCTAGTCTCTGAGGAGCTTTGATTATTCTTTTAGATCTCCTCAGTCCAGAAATGTCATTTGTAGGATTAATAATAGCTGTGGAGCTGGTAGAAGGTTGGTCGTCGGTAATGCTTGGAGATTCTATTACAGGGTTATGCAGTTCATTACTTGTAATGCTACTCCCTTGTTCCCCAATATTTGAATCTGCATTTGCAGTCTCACTTTTTGAATACTTATCCATAGACACAGAACAATGTGGATTTATTGGTCCTTCACCAGGTTGAAAAACATCGTTTTTAGTTTGAATTGGAACATTCTCTCCTATACTTATCATCTGATCTACATGTCGTTTCCAAATTCGACCATCATCCAATTTAACTAAGTAATGTAATTTTCCTAGCCTTTCTGTAACTCTACCAAATTCCCACTTATCGCTATGAATGTAATCTCGACATTCAACTCTTTCTCCTACTGAGAATTCGCGAACATTCATTGTAATATTATTATTTGTATGTTCAAATGATTTGGTTTGAGGTTTTAGAAAATCTAAACGAGTTCTAATGTCTCTTCCAAACATTAAAAATGCAGGGCTGACACCAGTAACGCAGTGTGGTGTAACTCTGTAATGCAATAGAAATTTATCTAATTGTTTTGAAATGTTGTCTCCTTTCAGAGCACGCAAAGATTGTTTGAATGTTTGAACACATCGTTCAGCCATTCCATTTGTAGCTGGATGGTATGGAGCACTGAGTTTGTGTATTATACCATTTTCTTGTAAGAATCTTTTAAATTCATAGCTTACAAAACTTGAACCATTATCAGAAACTAATATTCTAGGGATACCGTAGGTAGCAAATATTCTCCGTAATGTAGTAATGGTAGTTTTAGTAGATATATCCCTAACAATATGAATTTCTGGCCAACGAGTGTATGCATCCACTAAAATCAAGTAATATTGATTTCTAAATGGTCCTGCAAAGTCTATATGGATCCTATCGAATGGTTGCTGAGGAGTCTCCCATTGATGTAATGGTACCTTTGGTGGATTATTCCTTATTTTGTTGCAATCTGTACAGTTTTTAGCAACAATTTCAATGTCATGGGAAATTCCTGGCCACCAGCAGTAACTTCTAGCTAAAGCTTTCATTTCTGTAACACCAAAATGTGCTGAGTGTAATTCATTTAAAACTCTTGACTGTAATGCTCTAGGAATAACTGCCATTTGCTGACGGAAAATGCAATTATGTTGTAATGAAAATTCAATTTGAGGTATATTAAAACGATCTTGAGCCCTTAATGACTTACCTGTTTTGAGTGTATTAAGTAACTTTTGTAACTCTGTATCTTTACTAGTTTCTTGCTCTAGTTCCTCTAAAGTAATTGGTAAGGTTTCAACTTGGGAAATTTCAAACTGATCAAGCACATCATATTTTTGATCATTTCTTTCATTTGTAATCATTGGTAGTCTTGACAAAAAATCTGCATTTGAATGTGATTTAGTATTTTTATATTTAATATTATAAGTAAATCCTTGTAGAAATAGTGCATAATGTTGCATTCTTGTATTTGATAATGTAGGTAAACTCTTTGAAGGTGAAAATATCTGTACCAGTGGTTGATTATCGACAAATAGTGTGAATTTACGACCATATAGATAATAAAAGAACTTCTTTATTCCAAAAATTATTGCGTATGCTTCTTTGTCAATTTGCGAATATTTTTGTTGCACCTTTGACAGAGTTTGTGAAGCAAATTGTATTGGCCGCTCTATACCATCTGGATATACATGAGATAGTACAGCCCCTACTGCATAAGGACTAGCATCTGTTGCTAAAACTAAAGGTAATTGAGGGTCAAAGTGTGCTAATACTCGATCTGACACTATTTCTTGTTTTACAGCTGTAAATGCTTTTTGACATTTTTGATCCCACTCGAATGGTACATTATCCTTCAAAAGATTGTAAATTGGGTGTAGTGTAGTGCTTAGATTTTGAAGAAACCTATTGTAATAGTTCACTAAGCCTAAAAATGCTCTAACTTCTGTTTTATTAGATGGTTTTTTAGCATTCTGAATTGCATCCATTTTCTCCTTTGTTTTATGTACACCATATTTATCAATAATATATCCACAATACTCTATTTGGTTAGCAAAGAACTGACACTTGTCAAAATTAACTCGTACATTATGAGAAGCAAGTCTACTAAGAACTGACTCTAATCTCTCTAGATGTGTACTATCATCTGGACCTGTAATTTTTATGTCATCTAAGAAAACAGAAACGCCTGGAATATCTTTTAATATATTTTCCATTTCTCTCTGCCATATGGCAGGAGCACTAGCAATACCATACATAAGTCTAGTACTTCTATATAACCCTTTTGGTGTACTTAGTGTCAAGTACTTCCTATCTTGAGGACGCACCTCCATTTGTAAATAAGCTTGTTGTAAATCGAGTTTAGTGAATTTCTCTCCCCCAGCCATTGAAGCAAACAATGCCTCAACTGTAGGCAATGGGTATTCATCAATAACAAGATTTGGATTCAATGTACATTTAAAATCCCCACAAATTCGTATGCCCCCATTAGCCTTTATAACAGGGACTATAGGTGTAGCATATTCAGAACTATGTACTTTCTCAAGAACACCTTCTTTTTCAAGGAAGTCTAATTCCTTTTCAACTTTAGGCAATAAGGCATATGGCACTTTTCTAGCTTTAATAAAGAAAGGTTGTATGTTTTCTTTCAGCTTTAATGTAGCCTGTAACCCTGTGATTTTTCCCATATCATTTTTAAAGAGAACTGAATATTTATTGAATAGTTTTTTTATGTGTGTATCCTCACTATGTGTAACTGTAACTGTTGAAACCTGATCAAGTGTAATATTCAATTGTCTTATCCACTCTCTGCCTAGCAGAGGTTGCTTATTTGAATTTATGACGTACAAATTTAAATTTTTTGTAATAGTTCCATATTTAACTGTCACTGGTGTAAAACCAATAACATCCAACATTTGTTTGCTGTATGTAATCAATTTTATCTCTGTATTTTGTAATTCTAACCCTGGGAATAGCTTATAAAAATCTGTATTGTTCATTAACGTAACAGCTGCCCCTGAATCAATCTCAAATGTGATTCTTACCTGGTTTACCAATACCTGTAGAGCAAACTTTTCTCTATAGATACTCTGGTCATCTCCTGACAGTATCTCATCTACCGAAGCATTACCAACCTCACAAGCATTCTCTACCTGGTCCACGGCTCCAGAACCCTTACTCTTCATGCATACTGAACCCAAATGACCTTTCTGTTTACATTTGTAGCATGAAATGTGTTTCTTTGGACATGTATTAGCCAAATGATCTGGCGAACCGCACCTAAAACATTTAAAATTAGATTTGGCACCTTTAGAATGCATTTGTGTAAAGTTAGTGTTCTTCTTCACTTTTGGCACTGTAGTGTTCATTTTCTGTTTCACTCCTACATTGTGTACTGTAGCTCCTCTGTGTAGTTGTGCTGCATCCCTGGCAGAAGTCTCCATACTAACAGCAATCTCCAAAGCTCTGTCCACTGTCAGATCTTTCTGCTCCAGCAGCCTACTCTGTATGTTTTGAGCTTGTAAGCCAAAAACAAATTGGTTTCTCAAGGCTTTCTTCAAATAGTCCCCAAACTTGCACGTAGTTGCTAAACGTTGTAACGCCGTTAAATATTCTTGAGCGCTCTCTCCTTCGTGTTGCTTTCTTTGTAAGAACCGAAAAATTTCAGCTATCTCCAGCGGCTCTGGGTTGTAGTGTAATTTCATAATCGAAACCAGTTCCTCATAGGGCTTTTCTCCCGGCTTCTCAGGTGATAGCTTGTCACATAAGACATCGTAAGCATCTGGCCCCATGTAATGTAGTAAGTATGCGGCTTTTTTATTGGCCGGCACATGGAAAACTTCAAAGGCACTTTCTAACCTCATTAGCCATCTATCAAATTTCTTAGTGATATCGTAAGTTTCAATTGAAAAAACAGTATGTATGGAGTGTACCGTCTCCTGGGCTGGACTTGCTGAGTCTGTAGACATCATGCCAAAAAAAATTAACGTAAATTTGTTAATCCTCACGCCCAAAATTTGTAGGTTAGGTTAGCTTGTAGGCTCGAAATTCTTGGACTCGTCGCCAATCTGTCGTGACTTGAGGTGTCCGAGTGGTTTACTCGACAGATGTGTAATGTAATGAAAGTAACGGAGACTACTAATTGCAATTAAACACTTTAATCAACTCTTAGCGTATAAATCATACCAAGCTGCCATGCTGCTGATTGAGAGAGAGAGAGATGCACAATCCTACATCGATATCTTAACTTAGTCGATAGTCGATACGTCAAACATAATATCGAATATGTAACACAGGCAAACCTGCATATCTGAAATTTTTGACTTTCGTCAAACGAGACTGAAACTCAAAACTGCGACCGGATTTGCAATCGGAGCCCTCCAATTATCCAAAACGCGAGGTTTCATCTTTCCTTTCCAAGGACAAACATTACAGAGGTAGCCTAAACTAGTAAACAGTTTATATCAGCCATTTACTATATTGGTGAATCTTCAAGTCTCCTTAGTATGATTTTAATACTGTCTCAACTTTTAATGCTTCAAATTTAGTTAATGCATGAAACAAATCTGATTTAAGACGTTTATCTGTTCCTAAAAAATTACAAACTGTATCAATAGTTCAATATTATTTATTAACCCAAGTCCAGAAGCAGATTTTCTTTTAATAAAAAACGGCCAATAAACAATCATAACACGTACTGACTTGCTTTACCACATTCTTGGCATTCAATGTGTGAGGGCAAACTAATTGAATCATAAACTCATAGTTTGGCAATAACACGCGTCATATATGTAGATAAGGATACTGTTATATATGATTCAGAGGATAAATATGATGGGAGAAGTAAATTCCAATGACTGTTTCACTTTAGAACCGCCGATTTGCCTTGAATCTAAACTGAGAGTGCTTTGTGATAATATGATAACACAATTTGTTTTCCTAATCCTTATTATAATATATCGATATAATGATTAGTCTGTTCATATGAATTTAAATTGTTTTGATTGAATGCATAATAGGTAACACCAAAAACCATCACACATCCAAAAATATAACGGAAATAAATTATATAAATTTATGTGAGACTGAGCATCACTATTATATTGTTAAACATCAGGTAACTGAAAATTATAAAAACCAACATTTCTGTTCTTGTTATGATTCTGTGGGCCACTGTGTAGAATATTGAAAAATTCTGATGATATTTTTTGTGTGAATCAAATCTTTTGCTTTTCAATGTAATGATTTTCAGCTCTCCTTTTGAATTATTGGTTATGAATTATGCAATTCATTCACTATAACATACGCACACAAATATTCATGGAAATTACTGTACAGGATTGACAAAGTTAATTAAAAAATAACTGTATGTATGTTGATCATCCTTAAATTTACCGATAATAATAATTAAAAGATCATTCACATCTACAGTTAACTGACATTGCTTCACTTTGCCATTTTAGGAGACAATTTAATTAATTGAATGAATTATGCATTAGTCATGTGGTTTTGTGCCTTTTATTAAAGCTGCACAGACTTTGATAGCCAACTCAATACACAATAGATAGGATGTTCTTAGAGAGCTACTGCAATGAAGCAAATTTGTGCCATTTGGAAAGTTTGTGCAATACTTTGTTTTAAAATTACTTCTAAACTTTGTCCAAATTGTATAACTCCATAATATAGCAAGCCCTACTGCCAATAATACATATAATTATATTCATTGTGAGATGCAAGGCTTATACTTAACTCTGTCTATGTACCCTATCATGGAAAGTTTTCATAGTGCTACAATATTGGAGAGCAGAAATATAATTTTGGGATACTATAATAGTTTAATCATCCTGATTTGTTTTTATGAAGAATCTATGTGTCTGATTTACCCACAATTTCAAGCCTCATCTCATGCTACCTCATGCTTAAAAATATATATGGCAGTATTGATAAGCAACATAAAACTATCCTATTAAATATCTTAATCCTTTTCTTTCAGTCTGTTTTATATGGGACAAAAGATAAATGGTAAATTGAGTTAAATTGGTACATCCTGTACAGCCTGTTAATAGCAATTTACATATTTGGGGCAACCTACTTGGTAAAAAGATGCTAGAATAATTTAATTTGGTCAGTGTCTTATGTCCAAATTTCCAAAGCAACAAAGACTTCAAAAATATGGAGTGCATTTATTAACTTCTTAAATAAATTGTCATTTGATAGAAACATTATAATTATAATCCAATCCATTTAAGAGTTCAATACTTTTTTGTGTTGTTTTCAGGGTTGGATAGTTGAGCTGTGAATAATTATGGAAATTTTTTTGTGGTAGACTGAATAATTTGAATTTCACCACTGACTATAATGTATTTCTTTCCAGATTATTTTATGCACAGCAAACAAATTTTTGAGGATACTACAACTAAATGTTTTTCATTCAATGCTGTTAAGCTATTCAGTTCCCCTAATAATTTAAAACTTTTTTCAAAAATAAAGAATCAATAACTAACACTTTGGAAATGGAGTGTCGCAGGTTAGCCATGATAAAATCAAATTGTCAAACAATTAGTGATAATGCTAGACTTTGACAATATATATTTAAATGAATAAGGTTGTTTATATTAGGTCTGTTTTTACAGAGAATCACAAATCAGTCAGAGCCAATCAGTATTCGCCATTGCAGTTGTCAAACTATTTCTGACTAGTACTGGCCAATCAAATTGATGCTGACTAGTTTGTGATTGCTGTAAAAACAGACCTTATTATTAACATAATAGAATGATATGAGGTCTACGAATAGTATAAATTAGACTAAATGCTGTGCTTGAGCCATGCTTGGATTGAACTTACCAACTGGAACTCTCTCCGCCTTTCATATGCTCTAACAATGGCTGGATCCTGCCATAACCTAGCAAGTAATGGTGCAAACTGTCCGAATGTTCGTGAGTCCAGGTAGGTATTGTTTTCTGCTTGGAGTAATCTCCTACCCAGCTCCATGTTTGCCTGGTCATCCCAAGGAATGCCCAGCTTATCTCTAGCATCTACCAGTACTCGCATACCTTTCACAAGGTTCTGGTAAATCACCTTGTAAAGAATAAAATAATATTTCGACTTAATTTCACTTCTGGAGCAGGTATGCTATGTATCACAACTTTAGGGTTCAGATATTTATCATAATGGAGTTTGAGGTAAACTAATCTTTATCGGTAGATCTAGTAGTTTTAACAAAAAGGAATTCACCAGAAAGGTGTGACGGTATTAGCAACAAAATGACTACAAAAAATGAGTATGCTTTGACATATGGAATTAGTAATTCAAACTTTATTTCTCTTACATACCTCTAAGGCAACACTGCAATGAACAGTCATATATAAATATATTATGACTGTACAGTTCAGTAACTATAATTTCTATGACTATGGGAATAATCTTGGAATCAGCAATTGATTTATCTCTGATAGTTAGAAATAATGTTTAAGTAGTATCTATGAGAATGGTGAAATGCACATTACCCTACCTGTTGATATTCTTCTACAAGTCTCTGTTCAAAACGCACTCCATGTATGATCCTCATTTGCTTGAGAAAAGTAGATTTTCCACTTTCACCAGATCCTAACAATAACAACTTTACTTGTCTTTTCATAGACTGCCTGTCTTTCTCGAGCATCTTGTCTATCTCATGGCTTTTGTAACGCTGCTCCAGCTCTTCAGGAGAGAGCTTAAAGCTTAAACAACACGGGCACGGCCACATCAATGTGGACATCTTTAACTAATAAACTAATATAGCTAATAGCGTAATTTGTTGTTACATCCTACATATCACAAAGTGGCAAACTACATAATATTTTTCACGTGAATTCAACCACTGACGGCAGTGACGGCACTGACATGACAATGACAACCACAAAATCTGACAACTTACAGCAGTGACAGCCACCACAGTTATAATTCACGAAGTTCACAGGTTCACAGCATAGGTAAGGTTCAAAGGGAGTTAGATTCCACATGGCCGTCTCTACTCACTAGGCCGGAGCTGTGGGCCGGAGCATGAAATATGGCAACACTGAATCTGCGGGCCGTCATTTTGATTGTTGTTAAGTCATTAGTCAAGGACATAAACAGAAGTGGATGAAAGGTATTCCTCATAAGGGCTGGTTATATTTATAAGAATAAAGACAATAATTACAAACATTTCAAAGGATAAGACCTATTTTAACCCACAATGTGGTACCTACAATGTTTTTTGGACCTTCCATATATCACAGAAAATGACAGTTAATAGAACTCATCTGGGCATATGAAAAGATTTGATATTGAAAGGGAATCAAGACCAGCCAGAATGGCTTCACAGTGACCTAATAATGAATTTTTCTAGCTCAAGTGACAATTTACAAAGTAAATTGAGTGTTCATTTAAGTGGAAGTGGCAGCAGGAAACAGGTTCCGTTTATTTTTATTTTGTAGTGTCTGACCACGATGAACCAGACATCAGATGTAAGTGGTATTAGTAGTAGTAGTTCTAAAAGGTATTTTGCACAATGTGGTACCTACAATGTTTTCTGGACCTCCCAAATATCACAGAAAAATACAGTTAATAGAACTCATCTGGGCAAGCCAACGAGGGCATGCATCTGGGCATACCTATGAAAAGATTTGATAGTGAAAGGGAATCAAGACTAGCAAGAATGGCTTCACAGTGAACTAATAGTCAATTTTTCTAGCTCAAGTGACAATTTACAAAATAAATTGAGTGTTCATTTAAGTGGAAGTGGAAGTGGCAGCAGGAAACAGGTTGCTTTATTTTTATTTTGTAGTATCTGACTATGATGAACCAGACATCAGATGTAAGTGGTATTAGTAGTAGTAGTTCTAAAAAGCATTTTTGTCTTAATTTGTTAACCCAGATGAACTCTAATACATATAAAATGTAATAATTATTCTGAAACTATAGGCCCACTATTTGACAGCTAAGCCACGTTGCCACATCTAAGGCTCCGGCCTAGTGTAGAGTCGGCCATGGATTCCATTATCTTGGTTTATGTCTTTTTCCAGGTTGACTTTTTTTAGCATCTTTTTAACTACCTCCGTCTTCTAGATTATTCTACCATTTTCTAGGTTAAGCTTTCGCTAGCTATAAATTTATTCCCACCATCTTTTAGGTTCAATATCAGTCATCTATAAATCTGCCATCTTCTAGGTTTATTTTCAGCCATGTTCTAGGTTAGCTGTTTGCCATTTTCTAGGTTATATTTACCATCTTCTAGGTTTCTAACCCTCATGAAATGAATAAACCACAGACCATAAATGTTTCTGCTTCTATTTCTTCTTCTTTGAAAATTGACAAACAAACTTCCCTCATAATTTTCATTTGTCAATGTCATGTCATGTCATGTCAGTTTTGTGAGCTCTACATTTTGATGGCACCGGATTTCGATTTCGTAACAGCACAAAAAATGCTTTTTAAATACTAAATACCCTAAATATATAGAGTGTACTGTTGGTGAAGGTATCAGGTATATCCAGAGATTACACACCGACATTCCACATACACACGAATCGCTTATTTGGGCGATAAGACCGCTTACTTTTAACCGTCATGATCACCATGCGTTTTTATTTTAGATAGAGCCGTTGGAAGGATGGCAGAGGCTGAACTGACTCCACCTCCTCCTCCGATTATAAAATCCTCCAGTTCCAGTGAGGGAGATTGGACCTGCGATGAATGCGGAAACCTTAACTTTGCCAGGCGGAACTCGTGCAACCGATGCAGCAAGGGCCGTGCCCCCGCCAAAAAGCGTAAACTGGGAACAGAAATAGGCAAGGCAGCAGCGGAGAAGAGCCGCGGGCTGTTTAGTGCCGACGATTGGCAGTGTAACAAGTGCGGGAATGTAAACTGGGCCAGGAGACAATCCTGCAATGTGTGTAATGCCCCCAAATTTGGGGAGGTAGAAGAGAGAACCGGGTTTGGAGGGGGCTATAATGACAGAGGGGTTGTCGAGTACAAAGAAAGGCGCGATTCAGATGATGAGTATGACGAGTTTGGTAGAAGGAAAAAACGGAGGAGTTGTAGAGACTCCAGTGATGATGAGAAAAAGTGTGAGGAGAAGAAAGTTGTCCAGAAGAAAGAAGAAGAAGCAGAAAATGAAGATGAGGAAGAGGATGAGGAAGATGATGATGATGGAGACCTGTCCAAGTATGATTTGTCTGATTGGGGGGATGTAAGCACAGATAGTAATAGGAAAGATAGGTCAAGATCAAGATCACCTTCTCCTAGGACTAATAAATAAAATTTGGACATTGGACACTTGATGATTAATTAATTACCTGGTTTGTAGACATACAATTACTGGAATATATTTAATATCCCAATCAACCAATGAAATCTAGTTCATAATTTTTTTATAGTGAGATAGCACTTAGAGTAAGAACTTGTCATTTTAGCAATTTTTGCTAATACGAAACGTACATATAAAATCAATTCTGAATACTTACTGAAGTTCTTTTGCACATATTTTTTCCCAATAAATTATTTTGAATGGGTTGTTCTTAGTATCCATAAGATTTGAGGGTATCACATAATATATGAGAAGAGGATAATAACTCGTGTATTTTCTGAGATCTACAAAATTCATTGGTGCACAATAAAACATCATCATATAAACTACTGAATTCTGGTTCCCTTTTTAGTTTTTGATAATCAAAATACAAATTTTATGATATTAAAATTAATTTTGTATAAGAATTTCATTTATGGAATAAGATTGTCACTAGTCCAAATTAGTTTTTTGTAATGTTTTTTCCATTAAGGTTAATATACCGTTTATATTCCAAAAAAGATGGTTTTGATTATGCACTACTGAAAATTATATTTTATGTATGTAGGCTTATTGATTTGGTGGTTTCAGAATATATGGTAAATGACTGAAAGTTGAAATCTTATTCATTATAAAGCATATACATGTTTAAGATTTTTCTTCAATATTTATGCTACTCTATATAAGAATATCTACTGACATTATAGATACTTTGACAGTATTTTGTAGGGAAATTTTCCATTAGAGTAATAATTTTCCCAAAATTTTGAAAGCCATTCTCTATTTAAAAGATGTATAGGGTATTATCTGAAACCATTTTAATTTGATGGTATTTTGTAGGGAAATTTTCCATAGAGCAATAAATTCTCCCAAAATTTCGAAAGCCATTCTTTATTTAAAAGATGTATAGGATATTATCTGAAACCATTTTTGAACATTATGATTGAAAAACATTGTTGTAATTTCGACTGTATAACAGAATACACTGATGCTGATGAGTCTTTACTTTAAAAACCAATACTTAGAAGAATGCATTGACAGTCTGGTGAAGAATAGTGCACAGTTTTGGTTATCATTAATTTGCAGTTATTTTTTTGTGCAACTGCATTTTAATGCATACATAGTATGTCAGTTTTATTAAAATTCAGAAAGATAAGTGCATCAGAATCATAATAATAAGGTCCTAATATTAGCTTCCAATAATTTCCCAATAATTGATGGTAACTATAACATTGACGTGTGGTTCATATAATATTTAATCATATTTTGGGAACAAATTAATCAGGTTTAGTGTGAATTCCAAAAATGTGTTTTCAACTTTGTATTGTGAGCAAAAAAATATTTTTCATCCTTTTTTATAATGTGGTGTCTCAAATAAAACTTCCATCAGTCAAGGGTCATACAGGACCTCAATTAATATACATACCCACAATCTGCGATGCATCTCATTTTTAATAAGGATATCATACCTTGTTTTTAGAATACTTAATTGTGCAACCTACAAGGGTGTACCCCTGACCATAGGGGTAGTTAGGTGGAGGCTTGGGGGGGGTTTAGCCCCCAAAAACCTAAGAATATTAATTCTGTTAAGTTTATTGTATCTAGGGCAGGTACTTGAGCCCTCCCAGAACCAGGGACTTAAGCCCACCTAGATTCAGGGACTTAACTAGGCCTATGCCCCTGACTGGCGATTCTTTTTTGAGACACTCCTAGCCAGTATGATTTTGCATACAAAATTCATATATCATTGATTATGTTGTGGTATTTTTTAAATAAACTGTTTTGATAACAAGTCTTTTCCATTCAATGACTTGTTAGAGTTGCGACTTTCAGTTTAGGATTTTGTTTTACGAATTTTAAGCTAGATAGTGGACATTCCTATGTAATTAATATCAAATTCTATTTAACTGTACCTTTTGGATATGTGAATCATTGATTGACTTAAATAAAGGTATTTTCATCAATATTTGTTGTTTCATTCAATGTATATACATACAGTGCGTTCATTTGAAAACTTCGAAAACCACTGATTAAAAGAAAAAACGCCGAAACACGTCCAAAGATTTGTTAAGGGGTGATCCCCTTAAAAAATTTAAAACGAGGGTATCGAGTAATCTCTTGTTTCAAAGGTATATCGAAGTCCTTCGTTTTGACGTTTGATTTTTTTAAATCGGTCGATTCGTTTTCGAGTAAATTAGAAAAATCTTTACGTATCTCAACTTGTTCAAATAGAAATAAAAAGATACGAAAATATCACTTTTATTGCAATAAGTATTCAAAATGTTGCCCATTACTGGCCCATGTGTCGTTCAAATACCTGACAGGCAGTTGCAAAAGCATGTGGGATACCATGGCAGCTTGCGTTTTAGTATTAGAGACCGAAATACTTTGGATCTGCCAATTGTTTCGTCTGCCACCACGATTTTTTCAAATTCTACGCCATAATTACAAAATCGTGAATATCTTGAAAACCATCAAAGATAGAACATGTGCTTAGATAAAAGTGAAGGAGAATTTAATTTCGTATCCACCGATGTGAAACTTATGACCATCCCATTTGAAAAAAAAGTTTTTAACGTTTCTAACTTTTCAAATTTGAAAATTGCTAGTCTATTGATTTGATGTTCTTTTGAAACAACGATCTGACTGAAACACGAATAAGTTCCTTGCTTGTTTCAAAACCGAAAACAGCATCTTTCTATCGCGTTTAGTTTCCGAGATATTAATGTTTCTTGTAAAGTACTACAAACGTCAAATTTTGTAAAAATTGCTGAATAACTCCGAAAATAGGCTTCGTAGACATAAACAATGGTTAACAAACTGGACTTAAAAATCGATGCTGAATTCGAAAACGTAATAATATACAGGGTGTTCCATTTAAAATAAGGAAGTTGATGCCTACTTCCGGTATATCCTCAAGTCCGCCATCTTTGAAAATATTTTCTAAATGTAGAGCATCTGAAAATAAACGTTTTTTCATTCGAAACATTTTCGTCTAATTTAAACGGTATGGCCGCTAGGGAGCACCGCGCGCTTATTGTACCCACCCACCCTGTATAATAATTTTTACTGTTTAATTCAATTCAATTCAATAGATTTATTGGTTCAAAATGTCTATTTAAGGCACAGAACGTGTCAAAAGAGAAATAGTATATAAGACATATACAAAATAAAACATATAAATGAATGAAGTTAACATTAACAAATCGATCACACAAACAATAATATTCCTAATTAAATCTTATTTCATTATTAAATACGTACAAGAATTGTAAACATATTACAGAACTATTATGTCGTTAAAATATTCTTCCATAGCATAATATACTTTTTGACAAAGGAAGCTTTTCAATTTTCTTTTTATATCTAATTCAGGGAGCATTCTGACGTTTTCCGGAAGTTTGTTCCAAATTTTTTAACTAGGAAAGGTATTTTCTGTGATGAATGCGAAGGAGCGAGATGATAGGAACCGAAAATACTATTTTTTTTTTCTCCAAAACACCGTTTTTTCCGCCTTCTATCCTATTCTAGCCACTGCTTTCTTAAAAAAAAGTTGGCAACCCTAGGTTTCAGCCTCATTAAGCATAGAGTTTCCATCCTCTTCGATTTGGTTTTCAATGGTTTCAGTCATAAGCGCATTGATGGGATTTTCCAACAAATCCAAATAAATCCACTTAAATTTCCATTAATAAACAATGACCCAATCACTTTGTTTTTTAAAATGTCTGTCCATAGCCGTATACATTAATTTTTTGGGGGTACTGGGTATGCCCCATACAAAAGCATGAAGATTTTTATTGCTTCGCGACGATTTTCGAGAAATAGCGCGGTTTTGGTAAGTAATATCGTAAAAAAGCTTTAAATAACTTATAGAGAGAACAAAATTCTGCATAATTTTGATCTTTACATTTTTCGTGTGCGACCAACAGTGTCCATCCTACAGTGCCCCAAAGTTAGGGGTTGGTTTCTGATTTTCACTAAAATCAGAATTTCATCGCGGATTAAGACGAAGAACTTTATGAAAAAGTCGTGTAACATTTTTCTTTCTCTAAAAGAATGATATCTTCTCATTTCTTTGTTATCAGCAGCTGCATAAACGCACGCATTTGGTTTAGAAAAAAAAATACAACATTTATGAACACACCCCGCTACCCACTACCTACCGATATGTGCTGTTGCGAAACATATCTTATTTGTACATACCTTTAGGCGTTGTTTAATTAAGATAAGATTCAATTTTTAACCTCTTGCCGCTCGAGAGCGGGGAAGAGGGGGATCACAAACGTTTCGTGACGCTTTTTGGACAAATGGCATTTCTTTCGATAGCACTTATCAAAACAGCGCTATATTTCGAAAATCTTCGCGAAGCAGCGTTTTCACCCTCCCACCCCTCGAGCGGCAACCCCCCGAAGTCGCAAACTTATTAGGTGTAGGTTCAGGGGATCAATGTCTACCGTCCCACCAAATTTCATTTCTTTCCGACCTTTCGCTGTCAAAAAACCCCTACTGCCTGGACTAAGAAGCAATGATTCTAACAAATCTACTACAGGTTCGCACCTATAAATTGTATTAAGATCAGTGGTATTAGTGAGAGTCTCTAATCTTCCATCTAGTGCCCAAAGCACTTAGATAATTAGATATATCTGCATGCCATTGGTTCCATCAATTGTGGTACTAAGGTATAATCGCTGAGTCATTTGTTCACTCGCCGATCGAAGTCTCTTCGGTCAACTCTTGCCTTCTTCTCATTCTGAATGGATAGATAAAATTTATATGGAGTTTAGTGAATGTGTGTCTAGAGCCAAATATCAGTCGCATCCACAATTTTGCGTAATGAAATATTAGGATTTATGCCAGAATGGCTAAAAACTTCAACTTGAGCGGTTTCATCCAAAATTCTCTGTTTTTTATTTGCAGCAGATCCAGTTTGAGTAAAGTTCGTAACAAGGTCATGAACAAGGGGGAAGGAAGTAGTTTTTGGTTAAAAAGTTGTCCCCCGCCTTGACAAATCTTTAATCAGTATGGTTTTCCATAAATCCATGGTGGGAGGTTTTCAAATGAACACACCCTGTATATATAATTTTGTCACCACCTATATATGATTTTGTCACCACCACTGATACATTTTTACATATACGTCGTTGAAAATGAATAAGCTCACAGAGACCGCTTCCACAAAAAGAGGATTTACCTGAAATTATCATCGAAAGCGTCAAATTTGAATATTCGAATGTAAGATCAAAGGGAAATCGAAAGATTCTATTCATTATTGAATTCATAACAAGGCCAAATTGATGAGTAAGGGAGTTTTCTCTCATAGTAGGTACTTATCTGGTGTATTTATTCATGAGGCAACTCTACTGTATGAAAATGGCTGAATTAAATAACTAATGATCACTGAGAATATACCAAGTCTGGTAACCAAATTCAAAGAATTTTTTCGAGGCAAAACTGATTAAAAGAAAACCAAGTGCGTTTTTAAGGAAACTGAATGGCATATCATACATGCTTTCGAAAACAAATACCTTTCTTATTCCTTTTTATTACGAAAATATTGCGCGTCTCAAACAAATCATTGGTTTATTTACCTTATGCTTATGATTTTTCGACAAAAATTGGTTTGTGTATGAAATTCAAATATTTGGGGGCCACTTTAAACGCGAAATGCGATTGTGATGAAGAAATAAAGATCCGGATTGCTGTGGCCAGAAATACTTTCATAAAGTTTAATACATACCTCCTTCGCCGAGAAGTGCCTCTGGACTTAAGATTGCGTGTACTTAAATGCTACATTTGGCCTATAGTAACATATGGGTCAGAAAGCTGGTCAATGAAAGTAAGATCAATGAATCGCATAGAAGCGTTCGAAATGTGGACTCTAAGAAAACTTCTAAGAATACCCTGGATGGACCACATCACCAACGAAGAAGTTCTACGAAGAGCAAATGAAGAAAGACAGCTGCTGGACATTATCAAAAGCAGAAAAGTAGCTTACTTGGGACATATATTAAGAGGCTCCAAATATAAAATCCCGAAAGAAATCTTAATGGGAAAAATAGAAGGAAGAAGAGGCCAGGACGAAAACAACATTCTTGACTCAGAGATATCAGAAACTGGTGCGGTATCAGAGACATCGGAACACTATTCAGAAAAGCAAGAGAACATACCTTACATTTGATCCAACATGACGAACAGTGACTCGCCTAAACGCTGCATTGCGTACGCGGCACCTAAAGAAGAAGAAGAATGAAATCAAAAATACTATAAGATATTGAATAAAACAAGAACTCAATTTGTGTAGGAAAAACTATTGGGTTCTATTTGAAAGAGAAGTTGGGGGTGCGTTTTAAGGGTTGAAGTATTATACTACGAGTATAGTATACTTTCAAAAATACCACTCAGTTTTCGTTTGAACTGTTTTTGTTACGAGAATATCATGTTTCAAGAAAATTCTGTGACACACGTCCCCTACATATGCAGCTTTTTTATTTTTCTTTTACAGATCCAACCACAAAAAAAACGTTCAAATGCAAACAGAGTGGAATGATTGAAAGTACTACATGGTCTGTCATATACCATGCTCCAAAAATATTTTTTTGTACCTAATTTAACACTTAAAACTCACCCCTAACTTTCTTTATTCAAATAGCACCTAATAGGTTTTCCTGCACAAATTAAATCCTTATTTTATTTGAAATCTGTAGTACCTTTGATTTTATACAAAAACCTATTTATCGTAAAGACATAAGCATGAAGTGAATAAAATAGGGATGTGTTTAATTAAGATAATTAAGTGGGTCTTTCAGGGGTACCGAACGACCTATCATACCATGCTTTCAATACATTTTTCTTTATTTCAACCCCTAAAACTTACCCCCTACTCTTTTTCCAAAAAGCGCCCCATAGCTTTTCCAACATTAATAAGGTCATTATTTTATTTGATATCTTGTTCGTAGTGCCCTTGACTTCATATACAAACCAATTTTTTTCGTAAAGTCATTAACAGATAAGATAAATAAAATGAGCATTTGTTGAGGCGTAATGTTATCGTAATAAAAAAGACATAAAAAAGACATTTGTAAGTTTTCAGAAGCATGTATCTTTCAGTACCCTTAAAAACCAAAGTAGTTTTATTTTTATCCGTTTTTTGCGTCAAGCAAATTCTTGTTTTATTTATGTTGAGTTTATGTTATTTTACGAAAAAAAAACAAGTTTGCGTATAAAATCAAAGGTACTGGAAGATTTTAAATAAAAAAGGACTTTAATTGTGTAGAAAAAACTATTTGGTACTATTTGAAAAACAAAAGTTTATGGTGAGTACTAAGGGTTGCAGTACAAAAAAATGGATATAGATCCTATAGTACTTTAAAAAAAATCCACTCAGTTATCGTTAGAACTTTTTTTTGTTACGAGAATGGCAAGTGTCAAGCAAATTCAGGAACACCCTGTATATACGATGACTTTATCCCTTCCTTTGTATGCTCCTTAAATATGTATCCAAATATCATGGCAGTTTTCCAAGTGAGCTACACCACTGGTTATAGAAAATGTATTCACCTCCTTATTAATTTAGATTCGCCATGTTATGCTTTCTATAAAAGCATTTCACCCCTTCTCAGAACCGCACTCTTTCCTCCCCTTTTCACTTTTTTGTGAAACCATCATGGAGGCAGATCCCTATGCGAAAGACTTCTTTGTGGTAAATCGTTGGATCTTGAAATTTGCAGGTGTATGGAAACCAGAAAATCGAAACCAAATAGTTCAGCATTTGTACATGTTATATGCGACTGGGATATTCTTATTTGTGAACTTATTTTTCACAGCTACGGAATTTGTAAGCCTATTTTACACTTTTGGGAATGAGTATGATCTTATAAAGAATCTCAGTTTTGCACTGACTCACCTTATGGGAGCTGTGAAGGTAGGATAAATACTAAGTACATTTGGGAACTGTTTCAGGCAGGGTATCTAGAAGCTTAAGGGTCTAGGGTATAGCGCGCGAAATTGAGAATCCAAGAAAAGACGTATTCCCGTGTTAGCGAGGAGGCGTGGCCGCCTGTTCCCTTTCTCCAGTGTGTGTGTGTGTGTGTCTAAGATGAGGGGAGATAAGTCCAAAAATCCAAAGGTAAGGTCAAAAGATCCAAAGGTAAGGTCCAAAGGTCACCATAAACATGAATTTCGCATTTCTAAGCTCCTGACGTTACCTTTGAACTAATATGCACATATATTCCCCAAATTAATAGCATTTCGTTGCAGTTGTTGTCCGCAAATTAGCAAAGTGGGAAATAGTTCAACAACAACCACTGTAATACAATTTCTAAAATAGACCTCAAAAACGAATATGGTAAATCTAGTATAAGGCTGCATAAAATTGTTATTTGGCTTCATATTAGGACGAAAAGTAGTATATCTCGTATAGCCTTGAGGGTACCAATTTCAAATCCGGCTGTTGTCTTGACTTTCAGCCTAAGGTAAAGAAGATCAAAGGTTTTCAGACCCTCAGATCTTCACGTGTATAGTTTGAAGGTGCCAATTTCAAATCCAGCCGTTTTTTGAGTTTTAGTCTAACGTAAATAAGGTCAAAAATTTTCAGACCCTGAGATCTTCAAATTCAACTTAAATATTTAAAATCATTATCGGGCTGCCTATCGGGAAAAAACTCATGTCTAATATAGTTTTAGGGTGCCAGTTTCAAATCCGTCCGTTATTTTCTGTTTAGTTTTAGTTTTTTTTAGTCTAAAGCAGTGGCGGCTCGTACTAACTTAGAGAGGTAGTGCCAGAATGACAGCCAACATTTCAAAGCAATATAAAATTGAAAAAAATACTTGTAACTAGCCGACAAGCTGAATTAAACCGAGTCTTTCATATGCACTTTAGATTTTTCATGGGTCTTCATTTTCTCTCATATATGATGAAGAAAGCTTACGCTTTGTCACCTACTTGGCTTTTTTTGATATCGTGTTTAGTTGTTAAATTACAGACATTTGAAGAATGTATGATTTTGCATTGCGAGTTTTTTGCACACTAAAACACTTTTTTGAGAAAATCGCAAATAGTTGCCATTCATTAGGTCTTAACTATCACGTTCTAAAATACTGTGTATGTAGTTTGAAAAACAAGTGAGTTTTGTTCGAAATGGGAATCCGTGTTTTAACATGGCACATACGGATTCGCAATTCCAATAGAACTAACTCACTTTGTTGGTGAACAATCAACCACATACTACTCTAATCAAAAAATATAAAATTTACGCTACGCACTCCCAAAAAGGATCACACAGTATACGCCAGTAGAAAGCGGGTAGCAGGCCACATTATGCTATTGGCCCACATCATAGCAGGCCGTGCGTCTGTCATCATGACAGTGAAAAAAGGCTTGAAAAAGGCCGTCAAGCTGCGCGTCATTATCAATTCTGTTCTTCTGTTCTAGTCCGAATTGGGCATTTCCATTCTCAATTAATTAATTCCGTCATTCAAATTTATATTTTCTCAGTTAATTAGTTTAGTTCACAATTACAATTTCATTTTCTCTTCGCACGCGGCGCCAAGAAGTTTTAAAACTCGGCAGTGAACTTGGAAAGCTACTGTGACTTGCTGTCAATATTATACAGAAAACCTACAAATATTTCTAATACATTCAGTTACGCTTAAAATGTGGGTAGTTTGATTTTCCCTGTCCTGCTCTCAATCATCCCCCCACACACTTGTTTTTCAAAATCCATACATCCCACATAAAAGTGTACATACAATGGATATGTATATCCACAAATGGAGCAAGAATGTCCACTGGATGTCAAATACATGTCAAATAGACATCAAGAACATATACATTTCATGTATGTTTGTCGCGAATTTCCACATCCATGGTGTATCCATTAAATGTACTTTTAATGCACATGCATAGTGTATGAAAGTTCAATGTAAACAAACTTTATACTTTCATTATGTATTGTTATTAATTCAATTTCTAGTTACAATAATAATACTAGGCAAACTCGATTACTGTGATTGTCATCTCTTTCCGGTTGAATGGCATGTCTAAAATCACAAAGAAATCAAGGTCATAAATTTTTTAGGTGGTTTGTTCAGCTTACGATTTACCGTCAAATGTTGGATGCAAGTGTTAACAGTAGCTAGAAGATGAGTAACATTGCACAATATTTCACTCGATCACGTAATCAGGCACAACCAGCACCAGCACACACACGCTAACTACGACTAAAGACACGAACGGCAGAATGACTAGAAATCAGCAATGGCGATTGGCGTCACTAGTTGTCCTTCGCGCAGGCGTAAACTACTAGATGTATATATGATACTTAGACCAACATCTTATGTATATTCACATATAAATATGCCTACGTGAACATACATAGTATATTACTCTAGTGTATATAATTTTTAATATGTACATTTAATGTCCTATGAATATTCAAAATATACATGTTCAAACTGGAATATCTGATGTACATTATATGGATGTACATATCCATGAAGTGTTATGTGGGATAGTATTTCAGAAGGTGATAGTTAAGACCTTAATGAATGACATCTCAGCAATTTTTTCAAAAAAGTTTCTCAGTGTGGAAAAAAACTCGCAATAAAAAATCATACATTCTTCAAATGTCTGTAATTTAACAACCAAACACGACATCAAAAAAGGCCACCGAAGTGACATAGCGCAAGCTTTCTTCTTCAATTTGCTTTTCCCCTCATTTTGAATATCCAAACCTAACTTTAAAAGCTTGAAGAAATTTTATTCCGTTCGCAATGTTATATTTATATAAAGCTGGATTTTCAGCCGTAGCTGTAATCAAGAACAAATATCGCTCAAGGATCAACGAGGAGCAAGAAATGAGAGTCGCAGTGTCGAATTTTATTCCCCGTTTTGAAAAACTATGCGGAGATCACCAAGCCCAATCGTCACATTCATTTGACTGTCGTATTTTATTTTTGTTTTTCTTGAGTCTTTTTTTTGTTTTCTGTTTCAATTCTGAATTCTTATAAATATGTATAATAAAATAAACTTCATTTCCCGTTGAGGATTTATTTTTGTGTCTACTATTATTGTAGATACCTATTTGTTTCGACAGTATCTGTTTAAAATAGTTGTCTAAGGTAGGACGCCGTGACAAAATGCCAAATTTGAAAGTGCGCCGCGGGTTGAAAAAGACTGGGAACCCCTGCCCTAGACCCTTGAATTTGTGGATCTGCCTCTAAGCGGATTTCGATTTTTTTTGATTTGAGTTTTTTCAGAAACGTTCATACTTCCAGGTCATATTCTTCTATTTCTGTGGCGATAAGCTCATAGAAATAATGAACATCCTTGAATCGCCTGATTTCCACTACCCACCACATGAAGGTAAACAATTCTATCCAGGTTCACTAAGTAAGGAGTATAAGAAGAAGGGTATTCGCTGGACCATATTATTTTTTATGTTAGCACATGCGACGCTTAGTTCTTCTTACGTTCCGCCAACTTTGGCGACGATCTCCTTCTCCAAAGGTAAACCTGGGGCCAAGTTGCCGGAAAAGCTACCCTATTATAGCTGGATGCCTTTTAGTTTTGACACTGACACGACTTACCTCATAGCGTTAGGGTACCAGGCCATTCCTATGTTTTCGTATGCCTACAGGTAAGCTTAAGACGGGTTCCTACGATTCAGTTTCGCTGAATCAGTCTGACTGATTCAGTGATACTGAACAGATAATGAACGTGAGAACACATTTTCATTAAAACTGATCAGTGGGTTTTTGCCACAGCATAATAAACAACCAGCACAATAACTCAAGTTGGCGGAAATTACACGCGCATCCCCACTTTTGGATGATTTTTTGTAGGGATGCTAACGATACTTCGATACTTCTGCACTAATATCGAGTATTTTTGTCATCGATGCTTTTTGAGCCATGCCAAGCTGGTATCGATACTTTTGTATCGGTATTAAAAATAATTATATAATTATTGAGGGGCGTAATCAGTTGCACAAAATGCTCTGGGCTGTTTTCTGGCGTCCATGCATTCAAAACGTATTCGTCTGCGTTTCAAATACACTCGTTCTGGCGTTGAAACGATGACGTCATAATAACAATATTTCAAAATGGGTGTGTTTAACGGGACTTAGCGCAAAAGCACTAGCGTGGATGCGCTTGCAAGTGCTAGGTGCGACCGTTGAACGACTTTCTCAGAGACGACTTTCTTTTCGGCATGACAGAACTGTCATATCCATTTCCAGATTTTAATATTTATTATGTTTTGTCAAAAACCTAGGGTATATGAAATCACAAACCCTGTTATTAAATTGACACTATATAAAGGTAACTGCTTCCCTCAGAACTACAAATAGCCTTTTTCTAGTTTTGTGTCACTTCGCTAACCAAAAAGTGCTTTTTAAAAGCGCTAAACAAGCTGACTGGCGCTTTTTTGACAGCTTGTCGTTCATCGGTTAGTTAGCGCAAAGCGCCCGCAAGCGCTGACGTCCGCTAAGTCCCGTTGAACACTACCAATGTATTCAAAACGATTCAAAACCAACCAAACGTTAGTTTCAAACCAACATAACCTACAATTATCGCTTGTAATTGTAATGCTGTCATCATGTCTTGCAGTTTCAAAAATTTCGAATGAACCACCACAACAGCGAAATAGAACAAGACATGATGGAAGTGCAGTTGGGGCAGTCGTTCTTAATTACCGTAGATTTGGAATCATATAAATCTTTGCAGGGTAGGTAACATATAACTTCCTGATTTATTTTGTTAATTCAAAATGATATTTCTTTCTACATAGATCCTGTATTCGCTAAAAAAATATCTAGAAGAAATTTAGCATCAAGCTAGTGAAAATACTGAAATGGAATGAGTGAAGCAACAAAGGCTGCGGTTCAAAATTCTGATGCTATATGGAAAAATCCTACCCAAAATGACGTGGAAGCAACTTTAGTTTTCTTGTCTTTAAATTAATAAAAGTTTTCTAATTATGTATTTTGGTTTTATTGTGATGATACAGTAAAATTTTTATTCTCACTGCGTATAATAATAGGCATATTAATAAATACGAGTACCAAAATGTTACCAAGCGTAATCTGTCGCATTCTGTCACAAAATACATCGAAACTAGATAGGTTACTTATTTAAAGTTTGGCGCCGTTTCTGAGATGTTTTCAAAACTGTTAATTCTAGCGCTGGTTGAAGTGTATGACGTCAGCGATTAATGCGTGACAAATATGTATTCGATTCGATTTATTATGCAGTGGTTTGTGCTTTCAGTCAAAGTGAATGCCAGTCCTACTTTTCATTCATTTTCACTGAATCAGTATTGAAAAATGAATACAAACGTCAAAACGACGTGCGAGAATCTTTTCCGTCATCATGAGAGTCAACAGTTTTAGCACTTCAGGGTTATGAAAACGTCGTTTTCATGAATGCCGAATCAGTTAAAATGATTCATTAAAACTGAACAATGAGAACAAACGTCGTTTTCATTAATGCCGAATCAGTCAAACTGATGCAGTGAAACTGAACAGTCAGAACCCGCCTTTACATGAGATTCTGATTAGTAAATAGTTTCCAACGCGAATGTGTTACTATATAACTTATACACCATTGGCAATAAGGCTGGATCTGATGGAATGCGAAATCTTCAATGCAACTAACAGAGAAGATACATACGGGAAAAGCTATCATCAGAGGGTTAATAAAAAGGACAACTAACCCCCAGGGGCGTATCCAGACCTTAGTCTTGGGGGGGTTGCGGGGCATGAAGTTGTGTTGTGCTTTCACCATTTTTTGTAATACCTTCGAGAAGGACGTTGGTGCAAGATAAAAGAAAAATGTTAATAGTATCAAAATAAAAAAGAAGATATCAACAGCAAGTGAAACAGTGGAGTATCAGGTATGTTAGGGAGATGAAATAAAAAATCTATTGATGCATTAATCAATTTTAATTTTACGGAAATAATATGTAATACGTATCATTCGTGAACATTTTATTGGCACAGCATACAAAATTAAACGATCATGAACATTCAACAGTCACGTACCCTAGAAGGCAAAACACGTACTGCATTTTTTTTAATCAGTATTTTAACTTTTCTAATCGGTGCAATTTTCAAAACAGGTAGTTAATGAGTTAGGTAAATTTTTGTGACAAGCTATCACGTTGTATAGGACATTCAACTGATAATGTGAGAATGGGAGTACATTATATTGTATTATATAATAATGCAAAACAAACCCTTTTGTAATTTAGCTACTGCAAAAAAAGATTTTTTTTCAGTGCGACAAGTGTTATAAATAAGTCAAATAAAATAAGTCAAAGTTGAATTGAGTTTTTTTTTTTGAAAATCTTGGGAGGGCAGGCTCGAAACGTTATAAAATGCCACAATCCACAAATTTGCACCCCCCCCCCCGCAAATTTAAGGATTTAAGGTGGCAACTCTAATCTGGACCCTCCCCCCCGAAAGGTCAACCAAGTGACACCTATAACCTGGACCCCCCCCAATACCAAATCCTGGATACGTGCCTGTGGGAGGGGTAATTACCCCTATTACCCACCCTTGTATACGCCTGTGCTAACCCCTTATATATCCACAGCCAGGCGCAGTAAGAAAGCAGTTTCGGTGGAGGGGTGGAGCGCGATGATCGAGTATTGCATGTTGCCAGGTTATAAGTATGCTTATAGCCAGTTTTTGGCATGAAAACTGCAAAAAATCGCCAATATTTGACATGCATGAATGGAAATCGCCAGAAATGGCAACTTCGCGGTGGTGAATGTGAAAACCGTCAAAATCGAAACGCCCAGTATATCTGCTGCGGGTGCGGGTGACCTCTGAGAAACGGAACTCCAAAAATTGGGCTGTTCCAAATTATGGTTCTATCACCGTCCCAGAATTGATTTCATCATGGCCCGCCCATTTTGTGATTCTAGAATCGATGATCGGTTGGTACGCTGGTGGCAACGAAAATGGAAAATTTCGGTCGCCCGGATCCTGAGGTCCACCCGCAAAAAATCTAAAACCTTTATCTGACCTTCTATGAGGACGAAACCTCGCATGCTAGATAACTAGAGTATCCTAATCACAAATTCGGACGCTGTTTTGAGTTCTAGTCTCGTTCAACGAAAATGAAAAATTTCGGTCGCCCGGTCCACCCGCAAAAAATCTAAAATCTTTATCTGACTCTCTATGAGGACGAAACCCCGCATGCTAGATAATTAGAGTATCCTTATTACAAATTCGGCCGCTGTTTTGAGTTTTAGTCTCGTTAAACGAAAATATAAAATTTCGGTCGCCCGGATCCTGAGGTCGACCCGCATAAAATCTAAAATCATTATCTGACCTTCTATGAGGATGAAACCTCGCATGCTAGATAATAAGAGTATCCTTATTACAAATTCGGCCGCTGTTTTGAGTTTTAGTCTCGTTCAACGAAAATGTAAAATTTCGGTCGCCAGGATCCTGAGGTTGACCCGCAAAAAATCTAAAATCATTATCTGACCTTCTATAAGGACAAAACCTTGCATGCTAGATAACTAGAGTATCCTAATCACAAATTCGGCCGCTGTTTTGAGTTTTAGTTTCGTTCAACGAGAATGGAAAATTTTGGTCGTCCGGATCCTGAGGTCCACCCGCAAAAAATCTAAAATATTTATCTGACCTTCTATGAGGACGAAACCTCGCATGCTAGATAATCAGAGTATCAAATTCGGCCGCTGTTTTGAGTTTTAGACTCGTTCAACGAAAATGGAAAATTTCGGTCGCCCGGATCCTGAGGTCCACCCACAAAAAATCTAAAATCTTTATCTGACCTTCTATGAGGACGAAACCTCGCATGCTAGATAATTAGAGTATCCTAATTACAAATCCGGCCGCTGTTTTGAGTTTTAGTCTCGTTCAACGAAAATGGAAAATTTCGGTCGCCCGGATCCTGAGGTCCACCCGCAAAAAATCTAAAATCTTTATCTGACCTTCTGTGAGGACGAAACCTCGCATGTTGGATAATTAGCGTATCCTAATTACAAATTTGGCCGCTGTTTTGAGTTTAAGTCTCGTTCAACGAAATGGAAAATTTCGGTCGCCCGGATCCTGAGGTCCAACCGCAAAAAATCTAAAATCTTTATCTGACCTTCTATGAGGACAAAACCTCGCATGTTGGATAATCAGAGTATTCTTATTACAAATTTGGCCGCTGTTTTCAGTTTAAGTCTCGTTCAACGAAAATGGAAAATTTCGGTCGCCCGGATCCTGAGGTCCACCCACAAAAAATCTAAAATCTTTATCTGACCTTCTATGAGGACGAAACCTCGCATGCTAGATAATGAGTGTATCCTAATTACAAATCCGGCCGCTGTTTTGAGTTTTAGTCTCGTTGAACGAAAATGGAAAATTTCGGTCGCCTGGATCCTGAGGTCCACCCGCAAAAAATCTAAAATCTTTATCTGACCTTCTGTGAGGACGAAACCTCGCATGCTAGATAATTAGAGTATCCTATCGCAAATTCGGCCGCTGTTTTGAGTTTTAGTCTCGCTGAACAAAAATGGAAAATTTCGGTCGCCCGGATCCTGAGGTCCACCCGCAAAAAATTTAAAATCTTTATCTGACCTTCTATGAGGACGAAACATCCCATGCTAGATAATTAGAGTATCCTAATCACAAATTCGGCCGCTGTTTTGAGTTCTAGTCTCGTTCAACGAAAATGGAAAATTTCGGCCGCCCGGATCCTGAGGTCCACCCACAAAAAATCTAAAACCTTTATCTGACCTTCTATGAGGACGAAACCTCGCATGCTAGATAATTAGAGTATCCTAATTACAAATTCGGCCGCTTTTTTGAGTTTTACTCTCGTTCAACGAAAATGGAAGATTTCGGTCTCCCGGATCCTGAGGTCCACCCACAAAGAATCTAAAATCTTTATCTGACCTTCTATGAGGACAAAACCTTGCATCCTAGATAATCAGAGTATCCTAATCACAAATTCGGCCGCTGTTTTGAGTTTTAGTCTCGTTGAACGAAAATGGAAAATTTCGGTCGCATGGATCCTGACGTCCACCCGCAAAAAATCTAAAATCTTTATCTGACCTTCTCTGAGGACCAAGCCTCGCATGCTAGATAATTACAGTATCCTAATCACAAATTCGGCCGCTGTTTTGAGTTTTAGTCTCGTTCAACGAAAATGGAAAATTTCGGTTGCCCGGATCCTGAGGTCCAGCGGCAAAAAATCTAAAATCTTTATCTGACCTTCTATGAGGACGAAACCTCGCATGCTAGATAATTAGAATATCCTAATTAAACATTCGGCCGCTGTTTTGAGTTCTAGTCTCGTTCAACGAAAATGGAAAATTTCGGTCGCCCGGATCCTGAGGTCCATCCACAAAAAATCTAAAACCTTTATCTGACCTTCTGTGAGGACGAAACCTCGCACGCTAGATAACTAGAGTATCCTAATCACAAATTCGGCCGCTGTTTTGAGTTTTAGTCTCGTTGAACGAAAATGGAAAATTTCGGTCGCCCGGATCCTGAGGTCCGCCCACAAAAAGTCTAAAATCTTTATCTGACACTCTATGAGAACGAAACCTCGCATGCTAGATAATCAGTGTATCATAATTACAAATTCGGCCGCTGTTTTGAGTTTTAGTCTCGTTGAACGAAAATGGAAAATTTCGGTCGCATGGATCCTGAGGTCCACCCGCAAAAAATCTAAAATCTTTATCTGACCTTCTATGAGGACAAAACCTCGCATGTTGGATAATTAGAGTATTCTTATTACAAATTTGGCCGCTGTTTTCAGTTTAAGTCTCGTTCAACGAAAATGGAAAATTTCGGTCGCCCGGATCCTGAGGTCCACCCACAAAAAATCTAAAATCTTTATCTGACCTTCTATGAGGACGAAACCTCGCATGCTAGATAATGAGTGTATCCTAATTACAAATCCGGCCGCTGTTTTGAGTTTTAGTCTCGTTGAACGAAAATGGAAAATTTCGGTCGCCTGGATCCTGAGGTCCACCCGCAAAAAATCTAAAATCTTTATCTGACCTTCTGTGAGGACGAAACCTCGCATGCTAGATAATTAGAGTATCCTATCGCAAATTCGGCCGCTGTTTTGAGTTTTAGTCTCGCTGAACAAAAATGGAAAATTTCGGTCGCCCGGATCCTGAGGTCCACCCGCAAAAAATTTAAAATCTTTATCTGACCTTCTATGAGGACGAAACATCCCATGCTAGATAATTAGAGTATCCTAATCACAAATTCGGCCGCTGTTTTGAGTTCTAGTCTCGTTCAACGAAAATGGAAAATTTCGGCCGCCCGGATCCTGAGGTCCACCCACAAAAAATCTAAAACCTTTATCTGACCTTCTATGAGGACGAAACCTCGCATGCTAGATAATTAGAGTATCCTAATTACAAATTCGGCCGCTTTTTTGAGTTTTACTCTCGTTCAACGAAAATGGAAGATTTCGGTCTCCCGGATCCTGAGGTCCACCCACAAAGAATCTAAAATCTTTATCTGACCTTCTATGAGGACAAAACCTTGCATCGTAGATAATTAGAGTATCCTAATCACAAATTCGGCCGCTGTTTTGAGTTTTAGTCTCGTTGAACGAAAATGGAAAATTTCGGTCGCATGGATCCTGACGTCCACCCGCAAAAAATCTAAAATCTTTATCTGACCTTCTCTGAGGACCAAGCCTCGCATGCTAGATAATTACAGTATCCTAATCACAAATTCGGCCGCTGTTTTGAGTTTTAGTCTCGTTCAACGAAAATGGAAAATTTCGGTTGCCCGGATCCTGAGGTCCAGCGGCAAAAAATCTAAAATCTTTATCTGACCTTCTATGAGGACGAAACCTCGCATGCTAGATAATTAGAGTATCCTAATTAAACATTCGGCCGCTGTTTTGAGTTCTAGTCTCGTTCAACGAAAATGGAAAATTTCGGTCGCCCGGATCCTGAGGTCCATCCACAAAAAATCTAAAACCTTTATCTGACCTTCTGTGAGGACGAAACCTCGCACGCTAGATAATTAGAGTATCCTAATCACAAATTCGGCCGCTGTTTTGAGTTTTAGTCTCGTTGAACGAAAATGGAAAATTTCGGTCGCCCGGATCCTGAGGTCCGCCCACAAAAAGTCTAAAATCTTTATCTGACACTCTATGAGAACGAAACCTCGCATGCTAGATAATCAGTGTATCATAATTACAAATTCGGCCGCTGTTTTGAGTTTTAGTCTCGTTGAACGAAAATGGAAAATTTCGGTCGCATGGATCCTGAGGTCCACCCGCAAAAAATCTAAAATCTTTATCTGAGCTTCTATGAGGACAAAACCTCGCATGTTGGATAATTAGAGTATTCTTATTACAAATTTGGCCGCTGTTTTCAGTTTAAGTCTCGTTCAACGAAAATGGAAAATTTCGGTCGCCCGGATCCTGAGGTCCACCCACAAAAAATCTAAAATCTTTATCTGACCTTCTATGAGGACGAAACCTCGCATGCTAGATAATGAGTGTATCCTAATTACAAATCCGGCCGCTGTTTTGAGTTTTAGTCTCGTTGAACGAAAATGGAAAATTTCGGTCGCCTGGATCCTGAGGTCCACCCGCAAAAAATCTAAAATCTTTATCTGACCTTCTGTGAGGACGAAACCTCGCATGCTAGATAATTAGAGTATCCTATCGCAAATTCGGCCGCTGTTTTGAGTTTTAGTCTCGCTGAACAAAAATGGAAAATTTCGGTCGCCCGGATCCTGAGGTCCACCCGCAAAAAATTTAAAATCTTTATCTGACCTTCTATGAGGACGAAACATCCGATGCTAGATAATTAGAGTATCCTAATCACAAATTCGGCCGCTGTTTTGAGTTCTAGTCTCGTTCAACGAAAATGGAAAATTTCGGCCGCCCGGATCCTGAGGTCCACCCACAAAAAATCTAAAACCTTTATCTGACCTTCTATGAGGACGAAACCTCGCATGCTAGATAATTAGAGTATCCTAATTACAAATTCGGCCGCTTTTTTGAGTTTTACTCTCGTTCAACGAAAATGGAAGATTTCGGTCTCCCGGATCCTGAGGTCCACCCACAAAGAATCTAAAATCTTTATCTGACCTTCTATGAGGACAAAACCTTGCATCCTAGATAATTAGAGTATCCTAATCACAAATTCGGCCGCTGTTTTGAGTTTTAGTCTCGTTGAACGAAAATGGAAAATTTCGGTCGCATGGATCCTGACGTCCACCCGCAAAAAATCTAAAATCTTTATCTGACCTTCTCTGAGGACCAAGCCTCGCATGCTAGATAATTACAGTATCCTAATCACAAATTCGGCCGCTGTTTTGAGTTTTAGTCTCGTTCAACGAAAATGGAAAATTTCGGTTGCCCGGATCCTGAGGTCCAGCGGCAAAAAATCTAAAATCTTTATCTGACCTTCTATGAGGACGAAACCTCGCATGCTAGATAATTAGAGTATCCTAATTAAACATTCGGCCGCTGTTTTGAGTTCTAGTCTCGTTCAACGAAAATGGAAAATTTCGGTCGCCCGGATCCTGAGGTCCATCCACAAAAAATCTAAAACCTTTATCTGACCTTCTGTGAGGACGAAACCTCGCACGCTAGATAATTAGAGTATCCTAATCACAAATTCGGCCGCTGTTTTGAGTTTTAGTCTCGTTGAACGAAAATGGAAAATTTCGGTCGCCCGGATCCTGAGGTCCGCCCACAAAAAGTCTAAAATCTTTATCTGACACTCTATGAGAACGAAACCTCGCATGCTAGATAATCAGTGTATCATAATTACAAATTCGGCCGCTGTTTTGAGTTTTAGTCTCGTTGAACGAAAATGGAAAATTTCGGTCGCATGGATCCTGAGGTCCACCCGCAAAAAATCTAAAATCTTCATCTGACCTTCTATGAGGACCAAGCCTCGCATGCTAGATAATTAGAGTATCCTAATCACAAATTCGGCTGCTGTTTTGAGTTTTAGTCTCGTTCAACGAAAATGGAAAATTTCGATCGCCCGGATCCTGAGGTCCACCGGCAAAAAATCTAAAATCTTTATCTGACCTTCTATGAGGACCAAGCCTCGCATGCTAGATAATTACAGTATCCTAATCACAAATTCGGCCGCTGTTTTGAGTTTTAGTTTCGTTCAACGAAAATGGAAAATTTCGGTCGCCCGGATCCTGAGGTCCACCCGCAAAAAATCTAAAATCTTTACCTGACCTTCTATGAGGACGAAACCTCGCGTGCTAGACAACTAGAGTATCCTAATCACAAATTCGGCCGCTGTTTTGAGTTTTAGTCTCGTTGAACGAAGATGGAAAAATTCCGTCGCCCGGATCCTGAGGTCCACCCGCAAAAAATCTAAAATATTTATCTGACGTCCGGCCGCTGTTTTGAGTTTTAGTTTCGTTCAACGAGAATGGAAAATTTCGGTCGCCCGGATCCTGAAGTCCACCCGCAAAAAATCTAAAACCTTTATCTGACCTTCTATGAGGACGAAACCTCGCATGCTAGATAATTATAGTACCTTAATTACAAATTCGGCTGCTGTTTTGAGTTTTAGTCTCGTTGAACGAAAATGGAAAAATTCCGTCGCCCGGATCCTGAGGTCCACCTGCAAAAAATCTAAAATCTTTATCTGACCTTCTATGAGGACGAAGCCTCGCATGCTAGATAATTAGAGTATCCTAATCACAAATTCGGCTGCTGTTTTGAGTTTTAGTCTCGTTCAACGAAAATGGAAAATTTCGATCGCCCGGATCCTGAGGTCCACCGGCAAAAAATCTAAAATCTTTATCTGACCTTCTATGAGGACGAAACCTCGCGTGCTAGACAACTAGAGTATCCTAATCACAAATTCGGCCGCTGTTTTGAGTTTTAGTCTCGTTGAACGAAAATGGAAAAATTCCGTCGCCCGGATCCTGAGGTCCACCCGCAAAAAATCTAAAATCTTTATCTGACCTTCTATGAGGACGAAGCCTCGCATGCTAGATAATTAGAGTATCCTAATCACAAATTCGGCTGCTGTTTTGAGTTTTAGTCTCGTTCAACGAAAATGGAAAATTTCGATCGCCCGGATCCTGAGGTCCACCCGCAAAAAATCTAAAATATTTATCTGACCTTCTATGAGGACGAAACCTCGCGTGCTAGACAACTAGAGTATCCTAATCACAAATTCGGCCGCTGTTTTGAGTTTTAGTCTCGTTGAACGAAAATGGAAAAATTCCGTCGCCCGGATCCTGAGGTCCACCCGCAAAAAATCTAAAATATTTATCTGACGTCCGGCCGCTGTTTTGAGTTTTAGTTTCGTTCAACGAGAATGGAAAATTTCGGTCGCCCGGATCCTGAAGTCCACCCGCAAAAAATCTAAAACCTTTATCTGACCTTCTATGAGGACGAAACCTCGCATGCTAGATAATTATAGTACCTTAATTACAAATTCGGCTGCTGTTTTGAGTTTTAGTCTCGTTGAACGAAAATGGAAAAATTCCGTCGCCCGGATCCTGAGGTCCACCTGCAAAAAATCTAAAATCTTTATCTGACCTTCTATGAGGACGAAGCCTCGCATGCTAGATAATTAGAGTATCCTAATCACAAATTCGGCTGCTGTTTTGAGTTTTAGTCTCGTTCAACGAAAATGGAAAATTTCGATCGCCCGGATCCTTAGGTCCACCGGCAAAAAATCTAAAATCTTTATCTGACCTTCTATGAGGACGAAACCTCGCGTGCTAGACAACTAGAGTATCCTAATCACAAATTCGGCCGCTGTTTTGAGTTTTAGTCTCGTTCAACGAAAATGGAAAAGTTCCGTCGCCCGGATCCTGAGGTCCACCCGCAAAAAATCTAAAATATTTATCTGACCTTCTATGAGGACGAAACCTCGCGTGCTAGACAACTAGAGTATCCTAATCACAAATTCGGCCGCTGTTTTGAGTTTTAGTCTCGTTGAACGAAAATGGAAAAATTCCGTCGCCCGGATCCTGAGGTCCACCCGCAAAAAATCTAAAATATTTATCTGACGTCCGGCCGCTGTTTTGAGTTTTAGTTTCGTTCAACGAGAATGGAAAATTTCGGTCGCCCGGATCCTGAAGTCCACCCGCAAAAAATCTAAAACCTTTATCTGACCTTCTATGAGGACGAAACCTCGCATGCTAGATAATTATAGTACCTTAATTACAAATTCGGCTGCTGTTTTGAGTTTTAGTCTCGTTGAACGAAAATGGAAAAATTCCGTCGCCCGGATCCTGAGGTCCACCTGCAAAAAATCTAAAATCTTTATCTGACCTTCTATGAGGACGAAACCTCGCATGCTAGATAATCAGTGTATCATAATTACAAATTCGGCCGCTGTTTTGAGTTTTAGTCTCGTTGAACGAAAATGGAAAATTTCGGTCGCCCGGATCCTGAGGTCCACCCGCAAAAAATCTAATATCTTTATCTGACCTTCTATGAGGACGAAGCCTCGCATGCTAGATAATTAGAGTATCCTAATCACAAATTCGGCCGCTGTTTTGAGTTTCAGTCTCGTTGAACGAAAATGGAAAATTTCGGTCGCCCGGATCCTGAGGTCCACCCACAAAAAATCTAAAATCTTTATCTGACCTTCTATGAGGATGAAACCTCGCATGCTAGATAATTAGTGTATCATAATTACAAATTCGGCCGCTGTTTTGAGTTTTAGTCTCGTTGAACGAAAATGGAAAATTTCGGTCGCCCGGATCCTGAGGTCCACCCGCAAAAAATCTAAAATCTTTATCTGACCTTCTATGAGGACGAAACCTCGCATTCTAGATAATTAGAGTATCCTAATTACAAATTCGGCCGCTGTTTTGAGTTTTAGTCTCGTTCAACGAAAATGAAAAATTTCGGTCACCCGAATCCTGAGGTCCACCCGCAAAAAATCTAAAACCTTTATCTGACCTTCTATAAGGACGAAACCTCGCATGCTAGATAATTAGAGTATCCTAATTACAAATTCGGCCGCTGTTTTGAGTTTTAGTCTCGTTCAACGAAAATGGAAAATTTCGGTCGCCCGGATCCTGAGATCCACCCGCAAAAAATCTAAAATCTTTATCTGACCTTCTATGAGGACGAAACCTCGCATGCTAGATAACTAGAGTATCCTAATTACAAATTCGGCCGCTGTTTTGAGTTTTAGTCGCCAATCGCCCAGCTACGTCTTTTGGTCGTCAGCTCGGGTTTGAAATCGCCACATTTGGCAACTCTGCGTAACGCGTGTTCTAACGAGTGAGAGTGGGAGGTAGGGGTGTTGTATTTTTGGTATTCTGGATCCCGGCTTGCCAATCGTGTATATAGTAGTAATACAATCTAGGATGTACTGTTTGTAGTGGCAAAACATTTATAAATCATTCGTATAACAACAACAACAAATTATACGATCTATTTCAGTTTTAACTACCTTTGTATTATTCTTAGTATTGTAGGTATGGACACCCTTTTCATGAACCTCATGAATTGCATCGCTCTCAATTTGGACATAATTCAAGGAGCGTTTCTGACGGTCACAGACAGAGCCCATTTGGCTGTCACAGATCCAGCGTTGTCAAGTAGCTATCAGTCCAACTCAGAGTTAGAGCACAAAAGAATTGCGTTAAGAAGGGAAATGAAGAGAATTTGTGATCATCTACAATCTGTCTATGGGTAAAAATTGAAAATTCAATTGAAGAACGTAAAGTCAAATTAAAAATTGCTATTAAACTGTGTGCATAAGTGAACAGCTTTTGATCTGCCAAATGTTGTAACAATATAAGCGCTGATTGGGATGAACCACCAACCAACATATTGCTCATAGCAACCAGCAGCTCAATTGGTTTGCATGAAACAAGGGCCTGTGGGTACGTGCGAGTGTGCGTGAGTCTAGCTAGCCGCCAAGAAATGAAAACAGGACAACAATGGTTGGATTTATTTCAGTATATATGAATGCAGTAAATTTGTATTCTATCTATTTAAAAAAAAACAAGAACTTAGCTTCGGAGGGAAGTCCAGGGAGCAGTTCTCGTGGTGCCCTTCCGAAGAGAAGGTGGTGCTCCATAGAAGGTGTTACATGCTGCTGGTGGCACCCCAAAGAAGGCTGGCTTCCTTCGAAAGGAGTTCTGGTGGTGTCGCCCCAAAGAAGTGTTCATGGCACGAAAAAAAGTGCAGAGCCCCTCCAAAGAAGAGGTGGTCTTGGTGGTGGCACCCCGAAAAAGGGTGGTTTTCCTGTGAATGAGTTATGGCTGGTATTAGCACCTTGCAGAGGACTTCACAGGACTTCACGATCTGTTTCTGAAGTATGGATCTTCATGCGTTCCTACATTTTGAAAAATTGCGTTCATATACTTCAGAAACAAATCTATGAAGTAGCATGAGCATATTTAAAAAGCCAAAAAGCAGATAACTTTCAAATGTTCACGGGGTAAAAATTAAAAGAAATATATGTACAAGAGCGAACAGATAGAATAATGGTTAAAAAGAATTCATAAACGCTTTACATTTACAGTCCTACCGGATCTTTTCAGATATATGGTGATAAATAAAAAAAAGTATATATATAAAATATGTTCGAAAATTTTCAACTTTTTCCTCACCCCTCGTAAAACGAAATTATACAAATGTCCAACAGATCTTTGCGTTGCGTTCTTAATTAGCAAATTTGACTGCTAGGTATTTTTACGTAAGGAATGTTATAAAAAAAAATGTGAAACATACAATATACACAAGATAAGGCATCTTAACACAAAAATATATGGCTAGAAACAAAGAATAATGTTCAGCGACTCTTTTGTTAGATAATTAATAAACATACAGTGCATGATTGACTTGATATTTAAAGATTAAAATGTTCGCCATCACATGTTCATGGAAAATAAATCGGAAAAATCACATTCCTACACATAGCTGTAAAATAAAAAGCAGAAGCAATAAAAATATGCGAAACCATAGCAATCAAATCGTTATGATTTTGCATTGGGAATATGAATCCCTTACCTTGGTCAAGACATGTTGCACACACACAAAAGATTGTCTTAGAGAGACATAACTATAAGTATCAACTGTCAAAGATTAAAAAGAGGGCGAGTGATGTATCGCCACCCATTTTGATAGAGGTCAATGTCGGTAGCGAGAGAGGCATACTCCCCACTCATTAGGTATGCGCAAATGGTGTAACATAATAATATTTCCAGCTAAAAGAAATAGAGATGGGAAAAGGTAGAGATGAGAAGTAAAACAGTTATAAAAATGTGACTAGTATAATGAGGAAGTAGTTGCTAAAAATGGAAGTTGTAAACTATTTGTATATGGTAGCCAAGTAAATAATATAAAAATAATTTTGAAAACGGGTGAACCGTTACAATGTATTTTTTTGACGATGACTGACCATGCAGTCTCAGTCGTCGTGGTGGCCTGAGAGTGGGATCGAATCCTGGTTCAGGCCCGGATTACCCATAAAGCTAACCCAGGCTATGGCCTAGCCTGGAGCGCAAACTCATGGCAGCACAGGTCATGGGGAAAAACAACAATTTTTTTTTCGTCTAGTCGTAGATATTTTATGGACAATTTAATCTCCGGCAGCTAATCTTACTTACAAACATATTTGATGCTTCATTCTCTATGAGTCTTTCATAATTAAAGTAAATATTATTTCATACATACTAATAGAGCATAGCTCAGAGGAGTAGATTCCGTTTGAATACCGGTGGAAAAGTGAGACGTCATCAACTGCACGCCGTTGAGAAAGACGGTGGAGGTGTAGCTTTAAGGTTAGGTGATCTATTAGTCGAATTGCCGTTCTCAGGACTGCATCAAGTATAGCCAATATACTAAGGGCAACAGATCCTTTGGATGTGAGAGCAATACTCCAGACCAGGTCTTATCAGAGCTTTGTTGGTTGGTGAGAACTACTTTCTGGCTTTGAGTGATCTGAGCTTTATTCCAGCAGCTGTTACAATTGACAATGTGATGCGTCTTGGAGGCATTCAATTTTCCATATTCCTGTGTCCCAAGCGTAAATGGTTTCGGTCCTTTTACAGCGAAGAAGCCACTGCCAGCCTTCTGAGCTGGTGCTCGACCACAGAGTTCGGTATATTTCTATACAGGGTGGGCCAAGAGTGCGTGGACGGAGGATTGTGGGCTTACTAAAAAATATTTCAAAAATCTGTCACTTGACCATGGTAGGCATCCTTGAGGGCTGTAACGTAAAAATATTTTCACTTAAATTTTGACGTTTATACAGAGTGATTAATATCAAACTCACATTTTTTTGAATGGAACCCCCTATATATTATTACATATTTGGATTCCTTGGTCAATTCTAGTGTGACTTTATGTATCACACATGGAACTTTAAACGAACCGTTTAGGCGTAAATCACCATTTTTGGTATAAGTAGGTATCAGAAAAAAATTGAATATCGCAGCGATTATAAAACTTAGAAGGCCTTGACTTTGCGGTACGACTAGGCCTGAAATGCGTCACCTTATGTCAGACGGTTAAATTTCAATTCTTTTTGTACTTGGAGAAATCGGTAGATTAATTAAGGAAACTTCAATCACAGAAAACTTGATTTTTTCAAATGGGAATGCCTATTTTGGTTTAAAGAATCGAATGTAAAATTTGAATACCTTTCTAAAGATATAGCATTCTTGATATCTTGGTTTTCATTTTATTTCAAATTTTCAGTCAAATCGGCGTTTTTCAATTTTCCTGCGTGCAAGCAACCTAGCAGGCCATGGAAAAGCTCGTTAATATGAAAGAAAGCAATTAACTTAGTAGAAAGATGCAAACTAACTAGAGCAACGAGGCAAGATTATCAAAATTCCTTACAACATATTAGCTCTAACCAGAAACAATAGTGGTAACAAGAACGCTCATTTTTCACAGCCTACTAGCCATTAGCCAATTTCCAAAGCAGGCACGTATCCAGGATTTGGTTTTGAGGGGGTCCAGATTATGGGTGTCACTTGGTTGACCTTTCGGGGGGGTCCAGATTAGAGTTGCCACCTTAAATCCTTAAATTTGCGGGGGGGGGGGGGGGGGGGGTGCAAATTTGTGGATTCCATTTTTTAGACGGCATTTTATAACGTTTCGGGGGGGGTCCGGACCCCCTGACCCCCCCCTAAATACGTGCCTGTTCCAAAGTCAGTAAAAAGGTATTTAATCAAAGAAAAACTACTAATGATTGTTGGTGGCAGTAGAATATCTATGTCTTCTGAATAAATTTTCACATTTAATGCTTTAAAAAGTAGCCATTTCCGTAAGTCAAAAGTAATGATACCTCTGACTGGAACCCTTCAAATTCTTCAGTAGGTACTTCTGCTTATTAGAAAAATCGCGGAAAATGAAACTTGATTTGCAGTCTGTCTGTCTAATTGTAGAACATAATTTAGTTTGTAGAAAACTACATCAAATAATCACAATTACAACATAGCGTACTTAAAAAATTCTAGCATGATTTCAATAGATGTTCAGAATGCTCCGCTTCACCTTTGACTTAACTAAACGGAAATTTTTTATCCCATTAAATTTGAAATTTCATTCTAAACATGTTAGACTGTAAGCAAAAATCGCTGGTAGTTTTCCTTTTGTTTCAAAATTTTTAATCATTTTGGAAAGTTGCCAAGCTCTAGTAGACCTCAATACCTAGTAGGCTGTGAAAAACAAACACTTCTGTCATACCTCAGCAACTCATTGACATTAGATATCTTGCCGCTGCTGTATCCGGTTAGAGCTAATATGTTGTAAGGAATTTTCATAATCTTGCCTCGTTGCTCTAGTTAGTTTGCATCTTTCTACTAAGTTAGTTGGTTTCTTCCATATTAACGAGCTTTTGTTTATTTTTCATGGCCTGCTAGGTTGCTTGCACGCAGGAAAATTTAAAAACACCGATTTGACTAAAAATTTGAAATAAAATGAAAACCAAGAAAGATTGATATCAAGAACGCTATATCGTTAGAAAGGTAATCAAATTTTACATTTGATTCTTTAAACCAAAATAGGCATTCCCATTTGAAAAAATCAAGTTATCTGTGATTGAAGTTTCCTTAATTAATCTACCGATTTCTCCAAGTACAAAAAGAATTCAAATTTAGCCGTCTGGCATTAGATGACGCATTTCATGCTTAGTCGTGCCGCACAGTCACGGCCTTCTAAGTTTTATAATCGCTGCGATATTCAATTTTTTTCGGATACCTACTTATACCAAAAATGGTGATTTGCGCCTAAACCGTTCGTTTAAAGTTCCATGTGTGATACATAAAGTCACACTAGAATTCACCAAGGAATCCAAATATGCAATAATATGTAGGGGGTTCCATTCAAAAAAATGTAAGTTTTATATGAATCACCCTGTATAAACTTCAGAATTGAAGTGAAAATATTTTTACGTTATAGCCCTCAAGGGTCTCTACCATGATCAAGTGACAGATTTTTGCAATATTTTTTAGTAAGCCCACAATTCTCCGTCCACGCACTATTGGCCCACCCTGTATAATGCTTGCGTGCAAAGTACGGTCATCCACAAAATTTTAGATTGGGTTTATAGCTTTATAGAAACACCCTTTATAACGAACGGAACAAACATATAAACTGAAAGGAAAAATAAAGACGAGCGAAACATATTTTATCTAAACCTGAAATTTTTAGGGTCTGTGAAGAGCTGGAAAGGGTTCATAAGTATCTCACTCTAGCACAGGCTGTGGCAACACTGTTCATATTATGTTCATGCCTGTACTTAGTGTCAACGGTTTGTATAATTAGGCAATCATTTACGTATATTCAAGTATAACGAGACTGGTGCTAACTTCTTTCAAAGGTACAATTTTATAGTCACAAGAGTCGCTTTCGTTTATTTACACAAAATCTCAGATAATCTCAGCTCACTTTACTCGTTTCAAGTTTCAATACGTGCTCTTTTTATCCAAACTCATTTCAAATGAAGTGAGATTTTTACCTCCCCCCTTACCCCGGTAGCACAACCTAATGACTAACATCAGTTTCCTCACTTTTGACGTTAACGAAAACTGTTCATTTTAAGTTATAATCTGATCAACTTATACTATGGCCAGCAGTTCTTTTTAAACTCCTTATAGAACTGATGTTTATACTCATTTGAGAATTTCACCTTACTTTGAACTATCTCACTTCGCTTGCACACGAATGGAGGTATAATGAGACATGGAGTCTTATATTTAAAGTACCTCTCCTCAAGTAGGCTTTGATTTTATTTGTGACGTTTGCTGGAAATGAATTATTGAAATGTCATGAAAACTATAATGGAGAGAGTAGGTGACAGAAAAGATCTGCCTGTGCGCCATCTGGTACCCGAAGGTAACGGCAAACCAAAGAAAGTCGCTACTAAACAGCAGCAGACTTCTTGGTGGATATGAGAGTCGATATACGAGGGTTGCTCTATATCTCCGTCAATCCACCAGTACGCAGATGGCTGTTTCACGCTTATTAGCGATCATCAGTGCGCCATAGGTCGATTGACGGAGATAGAGAGCATCAGAATTTTCATGTCTACCAGACATCTAAAGCTTTACATCCCTATCTCCGTCAATCGACCTATGGCGCACTGATGATCGCTAATAAGCATGAAACAGCTGTCTGCGTACTGGTGGATTGACGGAGATATGCAGCAACCCTCGTATATAATTGAGAGGTCAAAGAAGCTATCAAAAATGGTTTCTCACAAGTTTATGACAAGCAGATAGAATGATGGAATAAGTTCATTGAACAGAATGGAGAGTAGGTATTTTGAAGAGGATAGTTGATAGTTGTTGATTATTAAATTATAGCATCAGCCTCGTTATTTTCTGATACATTCTATTCGGAATCTATATATTTTATTGTTTCAGACACCTATTAATAGTAAGCAATTTTTGGCAGAAATTGTTTACATGGTTGCTATGGGGTTCCAGTTAGCATTGTATTGTCTATTTGGAAATGAAGTTACTCTGAAGGTATAAAAAAAGAATTAAAAGCACCAATGAAATGACGTTAACATAGTTTTGGTCATTTTGATATATGAATGCGGCTTTTATGATTTAGCTTCATCATCAATTCAGTTACAGCGCAAGTCTATATATTGATTTATATCTTCTTATATTGAGAACTAAGCCAAATGAACTCTTTGTTTGCTTTAGACTCAATAACAAACAGACAAATATAGACTACGAGAATAACACTTTGCTCACCCATAATAAGTAAGATACTTAATATAGTATCTAGTAAAACTCGTCAGAAGTCTTTTCTTCGAACAATACTTTATAAATACTGTTTCTAATTTTCTAAACCGCAAACGAGAAACTCGAATAAGTATATATATATATATACCAGTCTTTCAGTAGGTATGTTTTTTGTTTTAGGCAAATGAGCTCCCATTCTACATTTGGCAATGCAACTGGTTGAACACAGATAAGGATTTTAAGAGAGCTATGATATTCACGATGGCTAGATCAAAAAGGAGGCTGTATCTTAGTGCTGGGAACTTTGCTCCTCTCACGTTACCCACATTTCTTGCTGTACGTTTCTATAATCGGTTTATTTCACATTTAAATACACGAACTTTTGCCCAAAGTCTAAAGCCTTAAAGCATCTAATTGTTTTTATATTCACCCATCCAGATCTTCACAGATCGATTCAAGAAAATTGATAGCTTCGCAGTCCAAAGGCAATACATATTTCAGTAGATAGGTTGGCCAAAAAGGGTTACCGAAACCAAAATCTATGTGCGTGTACCTCGTTTTGTCTTTGCCTCCAAAGCTATGACAACACTGTTGACAGAGAGCACGCACACAGTTTTTAAGGCCTCGTGGGGTGACACTTCTGGCTACTCAACTGCTAAAGGACTCCTTTTAGCTGCCCTAGTGAGGAGGTAGATAATACTACCTTTCCATGCTAAGGCAACACCTCCGTATTGTGATCGGTGCTATTACTGGACAATGTGAGATTACCTAAGTGATACATCCATGTGCAGAGGATGAGATCAGTAAGATCAGACGATCTAAGGCAATTCTGCTAAGCTTCCTCACTACTAGTGTGGGCATCGTAAATTTACCAGTGGAAAGAAGTAAGGACGTTGCCATAAATCTCAATTTATTTATCAAAAATCATATATTATATGAAGTCTCGAATTAAAATGTTCCATAAATGATTATACCCAACTACTGATTTATCCTATTTCCTTCTTCTACGTCTTGTTTTAATTTATTTATAAAGGGAACGGCAAATAATTTATATGACTTATTATCCTGTTTCTCTTTGTTCATTTTCAGATCATCAAAGCATCGTATTCTTTTTATACAGTAATCAAGAAGACAACTGATTGAGGAAGTGTGAAATCTAACATATCTTTGTAATAATCGACCAATAAAACTTAGACAAGCAAACTCAAATCAATATATTTATTAATAGCATATTGGATATTGGAAAGAAGTTGAGTAAAAATGCGACTGTTTTTTCCAAAGCAAAGTTATTAAGCCCTGTGTGTGTAATTTGGTATATTAATTTAATTGGTAATAATTGACGCCTAAAGGTGATTATTGGTTTGCAGTTACAATTCAGTTGTAACATTTGCACGTTGTGTCATCTGGTCTTCAGTCAGTTGATAGAGAGAACCAAGTTTCAATTGCTGAAGTACCTTCTATCTGTTGGTAAGTTATTCGTCTGTTCTAGAGAAAAAGGAAGAGGAAGAGGAAGAGGAAGAGGAAGAGGAAGAGGAAGAGGAAGAGGAAGAGGAAGAGGAAGAGGAAGAGGAAGAGGAAGAGGAAGAGGAAGAGGAAGAGGAAGAGGAAGAGGAAGAGGAAGAGGAAGAGGAAGAGGAAGAGGAAGAGGAAGAGGAAGAGGAAGAGGAAGAGGAAGAGGAAGAGGAAGAGGAAGAGGAAGAGGAAGAGGAAGAGGAAGAGGAAGAGGAAGAGGAAGAGGAAGAGGAAGAGGAAGAGGAAGAGGAAGAGGAAGAGGAAGAGGAAGAGGAAGAGGAAGAGGAAGAGGAAGAGGAAGAGGAAGAGGAAGAGGAAGAGGAAGAGGAAGAGGAAGAGGAAGAGGAAGAGGAAGAGGAAGAGGAAGAGGAAGAGGAAGAGGAAGAGGAAGAGGAAGAGGAAGAGGAAGAGGAAGAGGAAGAGGAAGAGGAAGAGGAAGAGGAAGAGGAAGAGGAAGAGGAAGAGGAAGAGGAAGAGGAAGAGGAAGAGGAAGAGGAAGAGGAAGAGGAAGAGGAAGAGGAAGAGGAAGAGGAAGAGGAAGAGGAAGAGGAAGAGGAAGAGGAAGAGGAAGAGGAAAGTTATTCGTCTGTTCTAGAGAAAAAGGAAGAGGAAATCGAAGAGGAAGAGGAAGAGGAAGACAAAGAGAAAGAGAAAGAGGAAGAGGAAGAGGAAGAGGAAGAGGAAGAGGAAGAGGAAGAGGAAGAGGAAGAGGAAGAGGAAGAGGAAGAGGAAGAGGAAGAGGAAGAGAAAGAGAAAGTGAAAGAGAAACAAGAGCTTAGTGCTTGAATTGCCCTTACCGAGAGCTTTACCCAGCCGTGAAACTGCCCTCGTATAAGAACGATCCTGCAGAATTCTGGATAAATCTGGCAACGCCCGCACCCGAGCGACTGTAGCGAATCAGGGGCTTCCGTTAGCTGGAGCGAGCGCGGGGGTGGCAGCAGATGTCCCGACCATATAGGGGAGGGGGGTAGGGAGCCCGGCGGGGCAGTAGGCTTTTCTCAGAAATTTATATCATTATTGTATAATTTGACTGTGGAATATCCGGCATTTCCAGTATTGTTGACGGTCCGATGATTAAATGCTGAACCTGATCATCCGTAATGATGGAGGTAACGTAGGCGTGGTATACATTCAATACACATAGAAGAAATTATAGTTTAACCTGAAAAATGTGTAAATGCAATTTTAACTTCCATAAATAAAATTCAGAAGACAGTAAAACGTATTCAGTTATTTAACACGTCAGATTTCGTAACAAGCTCATAAGTGAGTAAGCCATATCCTAAATATAAGGAAAAATATATCTTTAATTCCATTAAGTTATACAGCGATTACCAAATTAATTTTAACCAGACAGAATTGTTTGATTAAAGGTTTGCCGTCGGCCGTGGCCATCAACAATCACTCTTGCCATTATTCTTAATGATCGTATCGGGTATAGTTCAAGGGTGCCAATTTGAATTCCGGCCATTGTTTTGCTTTTCAACCTCAGGTAAAGAAGATAAAAGAATTTCAGACTCTCATATCTTCAAGTTCACCCTAAATATCCAAAATCGTTATCCCACTTCCTATCAGGACAAAAACTCGTATCGTGTATTGTTTGAGGGTGCCAATTTCAAATTTGGCCGTTGTTTTGATTATCAGTCTCAGTTAAAGAAGATCAAAAATGTTGAGACCCTCAGACCTTCACGTTCACCCTAAATAACTAAAAAGTTATCTGGCTTCCTATCAGGACGAAAATTCGTATGGCGTATAGTTTTAGGATGGCAATTTGAAATCCGGCCGTTGTTTTGAGTTTCAGCTCAAGGTAAAGAAGATCAAAAATTTTCAGGCCTAGATGTTTTGTCAGATTTTTATAGTTTGACGAGGACCACAGAATTAATCGATACGTAGGTAAAGTTAGACTTAAGACAGATTATTAAAAAAGCCAGAGAGCATTATTTTCCAGTTTTTATCTGCTTTGTGGATTGTGGATTATTCTAAGGCGTTTGATAACGTAAAGTAGCCTAAACTGTGGGAAATCCTTATTTCTATGGGAGTTCCTTACCTCTTAGTATTTCTCATACAGCAACTCTATGAGTCTAGCTCGGCCTGTGTAAGAATTGATGGTAATCTGTCTGGTCAAACAGCAACTGGAAAAGGAGTTCGTCAGGGATGTGTATTATCTCCGATGTTATTTAACATTTACTCTGAATTTGTGATGAGACAGGTATTGGACAACTGGAATCGCGGTATAACTATTGGCGGAAGCAAAATATCTAATTTAAAATTTGCTGACGATACAACTCTTATTGCTGCTCCTCAGGAAGAACTAGTACCTCTATTAAACATTTTAGAACAACACAGTGCAGCATACAGTATTAACTACAAAAGACCAAGGTTATGATCGTAAATAGAGAGCCTGACAATAATCGAGAAGTAAAATCAATAGGCCGTTGTGAGGTAGTTCAAAGTTTTGTGTACCTCGGTTCTTTGATCGACAATTGGGGTAGCTGTGAGAATGAGATTCGACGGCGCATTCAGCAGGCACGTGAGGCCATGACAAAGCTTACTAAAATATAGCGTGACCATAACATCACTAAAGCTACCAAAATGTCGCTGGTTCAGTCTCTTGTGTTCTCCATATTTTTGTATGTTTCGGAAACTTGGACTGTTAAAAAGGCAGATCGAGCTCGCATAGACGCTTTTGAAATGTGGACGTGGAGGAGAATGCTGAGAATTACCGCTCATCGAACTAATATTTCCATACTGGATGAGCTCGGTAATCCAAAGAGACTATCCTCCATTGTGTCGACGAGAATGCTTACATTCTTCGGACATATTTACAGAAGCGATAATATGGAGAAGCTTGTAATTCAGGCCCACGCCCCGAGTGGGCGGCGCCGTGGCCGTTCCCCTACACGCTGGGTGGATACGACGAAACAGTTGCTAGATATGAGTATCAAGAGCGCCACTGAACTGACAGAAAATCGCGAACGATGGCGAGCTACAGTTCTCAAAACTGTTGATAATATTCGTGTCGGCAATACTCTAGCTCCGACTTAATGCATTTTACGAGATCACAACATGTTTGTTAAGACATTGTGACTATGATGATGAGGTAAAATCTATTTCAAACAAAAGTGGCAACATTTGTATTGTACTATTTATACAAGTAAATCTTCTTCTTCTTTCGGTGCCATATCAGGTCCCCCTAACGTTGGCAATTACAATGGCGAGTTGTTCACGGCTTTCGGCTATTCTGAATAGCTGTTCTGCACTGCTTATTCCTGTCCAGTCTCTAATATTCTTGAGCCATTACATCTGTTTCCTTCCAATTCCTCTTCGTCCCTCGATTTTTCCCTTCATTATAACTTGAAGGATTTTGTATCGGTCACCTCTACCTACAAGTAAATACATGAAATAAATAATTATGTGATTGATATCAGTTCAGAACTGGTTCTCTTTGTGACCCGCGAACAAACCTAGCATCTTGCAACACTCGTCCGGCCATTCTTGCCACGCGCGGCCAAACATAAAGGAAAAAACAAACGCCGCCGTCTTCCCGGATCGAATTTCCCACCTGCCCACAACGGCAACGTCGCCCGGAACATCCATGCGCGCTGCTTTTTCGCCTCCGGATCGCGACATCGACAGTTCCCACCGAAATCCACTCCGGGTAGCACAAGCTTACCACTCCGGGCACTCCGGGCATACATACACCTCCGCCACCGTTTTCCGGGTTTAATTCATACGCACATAACCACACAGGACTGGAATAAACACTCAAAACGGTAAGAAAACGCTCTGTTTGTATTGTGCTTATCTATATTTAAGTTCCTATTAATGATAGTTACTTTGAGATGAATAAGGAATACATTAGATTCTATGGTCAAACAGTCCCAGTTGAGTTCAGCAGGCTTATGCAAGTAGGTAGCAATACCTTGTCTCAATAATTATAGATTTTCATACTTGGTAAAAGTTTTCATCATTCTAATTAGAACTCTGAAGGTTTTATAAGCATAAAGAATATAAACTTAGATATGTGAGAATGCTATTAGTATTTCCAGCTTTTTCTTTGTGATACTTTTGCTAGTCGCTTAATATGAATCAGAATTATTTACCTTATTAAGACTAAACAGAATTTCTATCAAAGTTACTCTGGACAAAGCTCTAGGCTTGTATTATGTAATGCACTCAACGGTTTTTGTTATTTGAGTCAATTATTTGTTATAAAGGGTACATTTGTGTTTATGTAACTTAAGCTGCACTTTTAAAATTCATTTTTCTGAATAAATTACTCAGTTTACCGTATACCTATATCAACGAATTGAGTCCAAAAGGTGGTTTTGAAACAGGTAATCATTAGAAACAATTATATAATGAAAACATTATAGGAGCCTAAACACGTTATTTTCATTCCAGCTGTGTCTTTAAAACTACTTCATTATATTTGTTACATACTATTTCACTTCATTCCAGAGCCATCAATCTGTATAATTCATCACTTTACTGGTTCTATCAATTTTTTGTTTGCAAATTAGGAAAATTCTGCCAAGAAACGTTTTCCTCAATCTAATATTGAAGTTGAAATGCTTAGATCAACAAGTTTTTCCAGCTTCTCTTTATCAGCATTGATGTATTGGACTTCACCTTTCAAGTTTAGTTACGAACAAAAAAAAATCGATAGGTTTCTTGCCAGTGCATTTTTATAATCTTAGTCACTTTGATCATACCTTCATATAATACCTACTTTACGTGGAGAAAAGAAACATGCTTTAGTTATAATGATCGATATTAAAAAGTAGTGCCGTCGACAGTTTCCACTGAAATCCACTCCGGGTAGCATAAGCTCCGGGCATACATACACCTCCGGCACCGTTTTCCGGGTGCACTTCATACCCACATAACCACACAGGACTGGAATAAACACTCAAAACGGTAAGAAAACGCGCTGTTTGTATTGTGCATTTCTATATTTAAGTTTCTATTAACGATACTTACTTTGCCTGAATAAGGAATATGTTAGAAGCTATGGTCAAACAATCCTAAGCCTAGCATTACCTTGTGTCAACAATTATAGATTTGTGTACTTGGTAAAAAATGTTCATCATTCTGATTAGAATCTAACCACATAGGCCTGGAATAAATACTCAAAACGGTAAGAAAATGCACTCTTTATATTGTGCATGTATATATTGAAGTTGCTATCAACGATACTTACTTTGCTGTGAATAAGGAATACATTAGACGCTATGGTCAAACAATCCCAGTTTCGTTCATCAAGTCTATGCTTAGCATTACCTTGTGTCAATAATCATAGATTTTCGCACTTAGTAAAAAGTTTTCATCATTCTGATTAGAATCCGGAAGGTTTTATAAACAGAAATAAAATATAAGTAGGTATGCGAAGGTGCTATTAGTATTTCCAGCTTTTTTTTTGAAATACCTTTGCTAGTCGTTTAGTATGAATCAAAATTATTTATCTTATTAAGACTAATAAGAATATCTATCAAAATCATTCTGGACAAAGCTCTAGGCCTGTATTGTGTAATGCACCCAACAGTTTTCGTTATTTGAGTCAATTATTTGTTGTAAAGGGTACATTAATTTGTGTTTATGTAACTTATGCTGCATTTTTAAAATTCATTTTTCTGAATAAATTACTCAGTTTAGCATGTATATCAAAGAACCGAGTCTAAAAAGGGGTTTTAGAATCAATTCTATGTTGCAAACATTATATTCATTTCAGATGTGTCTTTAAAACTCTTTTATTATACTTGATTATACTTGAAACATACTATTTTTCTTCATTCCAGAGCAACCAATCTGTTAGTTCATTACTTCACTGGTTCTACCAGTTTTTTTGTTTCTAACTTTGCAAATTGGGAAAATTCTGCCAAGAAACTACTTCCTCAATCTGTTTTTATTTTAAGATTAACAATTTTTTTTCCAGCTTCTCTTTATCAGCATTGATGTATTGGACTTCACCTTTCAAGTTTAGTTACGAACAAAAAAATCGATAGGTTTCTTGCCAGTGCATTTTCTTAATCTTAGTCATTTTGATCATACTTTTATATAATACCTACTTTACGTGGAGAAAAGGGACATGCTTTAGTTATAATGATCAATATTAAAAAGTAGTGCCGTCGACAGTTTCGACAGAAATCCACTCCGGGCACTCCGGGCATACATACACCTCCGCCACCGTTTCCGGGTTTAATTCATACGCACATAACCACACAGGACTGGAATAAACACTCAAAACGGTAAGAAAACGCGCTGATTATATTGTGCATTTCTATATTTAAGTTCCTATTAACGATACTTACTTTGCGATGAATAAGGAATATATTAGAAGCTATGGTCAAACAGTCCTATGCCTAGCATTATCTTGTGTCAATAATTATAGATTTTCGTACTTGGTAAAAAATGTTCATCATTCCGATTAGAATTCGGAAGGTTTTATAAACGGAAATAAAACATAATTAGGTATGTGAGGGTGCTATCAGCATTTCCAGTTTTTTCTTTGTGATACTTTTGCTAGGCGCTTAATATGAATATGAATTATTTGTTTTATTATGACTTACGACAATTTCTACCAAAATCACTCTGAACAAAGCTCTACGCTTCTATTATGTGATGCACTCAACAGTTTTTTGTTATTTGAGTCAATTATTTGTTATAAAGGGTACATTTGTGTTTATGTAACTTATGCTGCATTTTTAAAATTCATTTTTCTGAATAAATTACTCAGTTTATCATATACCCTCCATCAACGAACTGAGTCTAAAAGGGGGCTTTGGAACAGGTAATCATTAGAAACAATTCTATAATGAAAACATTATAGGAGTCTTAACACATTATTTTCATTCCAGCTTTGTCTTTAAAACTATTTTGTTATATTTGTAACATACTATTTCACTTTATTCCAGAGCAATCAAACTGTATAATTCATTACTTTACTGGTTCTACCAGTTTTTTGTTTCTAACTTTGCAAATTAGGAAAATCTGCTAAGAAACGTTTTCTTGAATCTGTCTTTATTTTAAGTTGAAATGCTTAGATCAACAACTTTTTTCCAGCTTCTCTTTATTAGCATTGATGTATTGGACTTCACCTTTCAAGTTTAGTTACGAACAAAAAAAAAATTGATAGGTTGCTTAGCATTACCTTGTGTCAATAATTATAGATTTTCGTACTTGGTAAAAATGTTCATCATTCTGATTAGAATTCGGAAGGTTTTATAGACAGAAATAGAACATAATTAGGTATGTGAGGGTGCTATCAGCATTTCCAGCTTTTTCTTTGTGACACTTTTGCTAGGCGCTTGATATGAATATGAATTATTTATTTTATTATGACTTACGACAATTTCTACCAAAATCACTCTGAACAAAGCTCTACGCTTTTATTATGTAATGCACTCAACGATTTTTGTTATTTGAGTCAATTATTTGTCATAAAGGGTACATTTGTGTTTATGTAACCTATGCCGCATTTTTTAAATTCATTTTTCTGAATAAATTACTGAGTTTACCATATACCTATATCAACGAACTGAGTCTAAAAGGTGGTTTTGGAACAGTTAATCATTAGAAACAATTCTATTATGAAAACATTATAGGGGTATAACACATTATTTTCATTCCAGCTGTGTCTTTAAATCTATTTTATTATATTTGTTACATACTATTTCACTTCATTTCGGAGCAATCAATCTGTACAATTCATTACTTTACTCGTTTTACCAGTTATTTGTTTCTAACTTTTTAAATTAGGAAAATTTTCAAATTAGGAAAATCTGCCAAGAAACGTTTTCCTGAATCTGTCTTTATTTTAAGTTGAAATGCTTAGATCAACAAGTTTTGTCCAGCTTCTCTTTATTAGCATTGATGTATTGGACTTCACGTTTCAAGTTTAGTTACGAACAAAAAAGAATTGAAAGGTTGCTTAGCATTTCCTTGTGTCAATAATTATAGATTTTCGCACTTAGTAAAAAGTTTTCATCATTCTCATTAGAATTCGGAAGGTTTTATAAACAAAAATAAAATATAAGTAGGTATGTGAGGGTGCTATTAGTATTTCCAGCTTTTTCTTTGTGATACTTTTGCTAGTCGCTTAATATGAATCAAAATTATTTATCTTATTAAGACTAATAAGAATTTCTACCAAAATCACTCTGGACAAAGCTCTAGGCATGTATTATCTAATGCACTCAACGGTTTTCGTTATTTGAGTCAATTATTTGTTATAAAGGGTACATTTGTGTTTATGTAACTTATGCTGCATTTTTAAAATTCATTTTTCTGAATAAGTTATTCAGCTCAGCATTTGTATCAACGAACTAAGTCCAAAAAGCTGTTCTGGAACAGATAATCATAAGAATCTCTTATACGTTGAAAACATTATAGGGGTCTAAACACACTATTTTCATTTCAGTTGTTTTAAAGTCATCTTATGATATTTGATATTTGACACATACTTGCTTTTTTGTATAGGTAATTCATTACTTCACTGGTACAACAAATTTTTTGTGTCTGACATGTCACAAATTGGGAAAATTCTACCAAGAAACGTTTTTCTCAATCTGTCGATATTATTAATTTGAAAAGCTTGCATCAACAAGTTCCTTCCAACATTGATTTACTGGGCTTAGGCCTCCCCCTTCTAAGTTTCGAACAAAAAATTGATAGGTTGCTTACCATGCATTTTTCTAATCTTAGTCAATTTGATAACGCTTATATATTACATACTTTATTTGACAAAAAGGATATGATTCAAAAGTTCATAAAACTTCTGATTTATCACTTTACTGTTGTTTTAAAGTCTCTGGACTTATTCAATTTTACTGAGATCATTGACCTTCCTTAGCATTTAGACAAAATCTTATAATTCAACTAAATTTTCACTTTCTAGTTCAGTCTGCCGCAAAAGCATGTTTTTTAGTTTTTGAAGCATTTTACTTCACACACCGATAGGTGAGAGGAGTATTGTGACCGCGAGAGTTTTCGATTTTGACATAATACGCTTTTTGAGCGTCATTTCCGTCGGTCTGTCGCTATGTCGGTCTGTCTGTCTATCTGTCTGTCTGTCTGTCTGTCTGTCTGTCTGTCTGTCTGTCTGTCGACCTGTCTGTCTGTCCGTTGACGTTCTTCTGGCCTCGTAATCTCAGTAACCGCTGCATGGATTGTGATGAAATTTGGGTAGCGATATGCCGCGGTGTCATAGTAGGTACTGTACATGGGCGGCAAATTAATTAGCAAAAAAAAATCAAGTACTCCTTAAATTTCGTTTTGAGGCGTTTTATGGGGTTCCTGATCATTTTTTACTTTTTTTGGGCGGGGTGAAATTGAAGTGGTTGGGGGGTAAAGGGTTGCAAAACTGAAATTTTTTTTGTAGGTATTCATAATAGGCCCTGCATTGGCCAAGGATTTATAATTATCTTATGTATTCATCCGAGTATTGCTTTACATCATTCTGTATTGGGTAGCGGCAAAATTGTTAAATTAATTTTTGTGAAATTTTGACACAGTATTACTACCGTAACGAGGATGGAATACGCGTATGGTTTTCAGAAATCGAGTCAGTGGCGGCGCAGCAAGAATAAAAAAAAAACTTTTTGGGCGTTATGTGATATCTACATAATGAAAATTCACGTCACTAATTTCCATCGATAATGCGTGGGAAGTACCGATTCAAGGGACTTGACGCCATTTTTGCTTTGTTGGAAAAACTAATTAAACTAATTGAGTAATTTAACTAAATAAACACTAAATACAGTAAGAAAATATGCTTTTTATATTGTGCATATCAAATTAAACAAAAACTGTTACTACTTAACATAATCATAGTCTAATACTACTACTACTAGTTAACTAAGTCATATTTGAAATTTGAAACAAAGTTAATGAGGCAAAATGCCTTGATTATCATCATACCAAATTATTTAATTTAATAGACACCAAATTCAGTAAGAAAATATGCTTTTTATATTGTGCATATCAAATTAAACAAAAACTGTTACTACTTAACTAAATCATAGTCTACTATTACTCAACTAAGTCATACTTGAAGTTTGAAACAATGTTAATAAGGAAAAATGCCTTGATTATCATCATACCGAATATGTGTCAAAATCTGGACGAGAATGTCTCCATCGGTCTCCGGAATCGTTTTCTTTTTGTTTACGAAGACAAGTTAAATATTTACCCTAGCCTAGCCATGCGTCCCATCTCCCCTTCTTTTGTCTCTCAGGAAGACATTTTGTTTGTTTTATTTGATGTACAGACGACGGAGATAGCAAGATCGAGTTTCACAGCCTTCAGATTTCTCGGATTTCTTGAGTCTGGTGACGAAAAAATAAAAATCGTTATCGCGACGTCGAATGCGATATTGATAACTATATATTTCCAAGGCGGTTATGGTCGATGTCGTAGTTAGCATTATGATTATAATAATAAAATAGAATAATAATTTATTGTCATAAGGTTTACATTTAAATAAACATTGACAACGTCAGAAACACATAGGATGATCAACTTATACTCCAAGGTTTGATACCTCCATTATTATGAGAGATACAAAAAAACTTTCGAGTAAAAGTTGTAGGTAAAGTTAATGTCTACATTTTTTATTTATATGCAGAATTCAAAAGTGCTAACATCAGTGTTGTCAGATTTACCAATTTCATGTCGTAATTTTGAATGGAATGCCCTATTTATGAAGTCTAACGTAAAAGTGGTAAATCTGACAAGCGTTTTTGAATTCTGTATGTTCAAAAACCCTCAAGTATTGAATTTGTGGGATCTTACTAAGTTCGACATGCGCAATTCATTGCAGTAAAAATAAGTAGAGGATTCTATTTAAAATAATTTAAAATCGGGGATACTAGTTTAAAAATTTTGAAAAATAATTTATAACATGGCAACGCCGCAAACGCAAAAAAAATTACAAGACGAGATAGGATATTAGTAGATATTTCGATTTAAAATAAAATATGCAGGGTGCTACATTTAAAAAACCAAAGTAAAATGGCCTTCAAATTGCCATAATTTAAAATTCTGCCAAAAACACCCTGTAAATACAAATTGCTGGTAACATCCAAAATAGTGTCTACTCAATATTCAAATAACTCGCTGTATAATATTATTGAGAAAAGTTAAAGGAATATATCAATTTGGACGTATTACTTGCGACGTTGTAAATCCGGAAATTAATAGAAAATAAATTATAACTTGGCAACGTCGCCACCGATCCCAAAAATATTTTAGGGTTGGATAGAAATCAATGATGCAAACTAGAAGAATTTAAGAAAAAGTTATAGTTCCATATAGAAAAATCAAGTTGATCACTATCCTACTTTCCCACAACATTCTGTGTATTTCAAAATATTTTTAGAATATGCGACTTAAGTAACCAAATAACTTTTGTATTTGACATTTTCTTCTGTCAGGCATACCTTGCTAGATATCGAAGAATTACAAACTAACTGGGCATCCTGTATATTATCCCGAATGTGAATTGTGCTCATTTTCCTTATTCCGTGAATATAGGGTTTTATTAGGTTATACAAGGTATTTTCAGTGGTATGTCCACCTTTATGTGAAAATCTTAATGAATTCATCACCCTGTATCTTAAAAAATCAACAACTGGAAGCTTGATTCTCAATTCTAGAATAACTGAGTGGTTATTCAGTTTTGTCTAAAATTATCAAGTTTCTGCTATCTTTGATTTTGTATACAGGGTGAACCAAAACAGCCATAATTTTCTTTGTTATCTTGAATGGAACACCCTGTATTTTATAGTATCATCAGAAAGTTCTTACAAAATACTTCCACTTTTATTTTCATTTCCTATACCTAAATATAACAGTTATGGAGTTATTTCGATTTGATCGATTGAATATGTCGGTTTTGACAATTTTCACATTCACAACCGTGAAGTCGCCATTTCTGTTGATTTTCAATCATGCATCCCAAAGATTAGCGATTTTTGGCAGTTTTCATGCCAAAAGTTGGCAACAACCATACTTATAACACAGCATAATAAACAACCAGCATAATATCTCTGAAGATTTCCTATATAAAAGTGGTTCCCACAAAATTTGACCTTGGAAGGATTTATAGATGATTTTACGACTGTGAAGTTTGGGTAGAGATGCGAAAATGAAAATATCGATACCGGTACCAACTCGATATTTTTTAGCCTCATAGGCGCGTTTGGTTCGTACAGAGAATTTTGTGCAATTGATTACACCCCTCAATAATTATATAATTATTTTCGATACCGATACACCTACAAAAGTATCGATACCAGCCTGGGATCGCTCATAAAGTATCTAAGATAAAAATAGTCGATATTAGTGCAGAAGTACAAGTATCCAACCCTACAAAAAATCATCCAAAAGTGGGGATGCGCGTGTAATTTCCGCCAACTTGAGTTATTGTGCTGGTTCTTTATTATGCTGTGCTTATAACCTGGCAACTTACGATACTGGCAACATGAAATACTGTCTTGCTTTGATTAAGACATCAATACGCTCGACCGAAACTGCTGTCTTACTGCAGCTGACTGTGAATGTAGGATATCTGAGGAGTTAGGTGTCTCTCTTTAAGCTTTTAACATTGCATATTTCGTACTCCAGATCCAAATTTGCCAATCGCGTATACTCACATAACCTCGTATGCTTGGTTTTTATTCTAAAAAGTTGTGTCTGTTTTTCGCGCGATCCAGGAAGTTTAGAAGTCGAAGAATATATTTTGTTCCTTATATCGTAAGATTGATCACAAGGCATTTATTTGAAAAGTTTCCCTTGTACGGCTGTCTCATAAATAAAGAAATATCAGATACCCCCATTTTTAGGGGTTTATCTTATAAAATCTGGGCAGTTTTACGTCAGACATAATTTATAGTATAAGGATGGTACTAGGTGAAGTGAGAACTGTAACCAAGACATACAAAATCATTTAGAAAACGTTTGATCGTATGGTTTTTCTGTGGATACTATTCTTCTCTATTCAGACGAAGCAGTGGCGTATATAGAAATCGATTTCGGTGGGGGGGGGGGGGGGCATCTGAAAAATTAAAGTTTATTTCATACACGTTATGGTATTGGCGTATTATAATCCTAACCTAAATATAAAATAACAATGTACTAATATTAATGAAAATAATTATATATAACACATAAACGCATTCATCAGCCTCTTCCCAGACTTCAAAACTGAATGCGTGGCTTGTTTCGGGGAGGGGGGGGGGGCACCTCTGATATACGCCACTGAGACGAAGTCTCGTGTTTTGGATAATTTGAGGGTGCTTATTACAAATCGCAATTTTGAGTTTCAGTCTCGTGTGACGAAGATAAAAAATCTTAGATCGTTCATATCTTCATGTTTGCCTAAAAAATCTAATATCTTATTTGGCTTTCTGTTAAGATGAAACCTCGTGTTTTGGATAATTTGTGGATGCTGATTATAAATCCAGCTAGAGTATTTAATTTCAGTCTCGTGTGACGAAAATCAATAATTTCAGATCTTTCAGATTTTTAGGTTTACCTAAGAAATCGAAAATCTTTATTTGGCTTTTATTAAAATTAAACCTCGTGTTTTGAATAATTTGAGGGTACCGATTACAAATCCGGTCAAGGTTTTAAGTTTCAGTGTCATGTCACAAAAATAAAAAGTTACAGCTCATTCAAATTTTCAGGATTCCCTAAAAAATCGAGGATCTTCATTTAGCTTTCTATTAAGATGAAACCTCGTGTTTTTTTTGGAAAATATCTGGTTCCAAATTGATATCAGATATATTATATAATGTATATTCTCCAATTTGATTTTCTGTTATTTATGGCTCAGATATTTCTCAAATTACAGAGAAAGTATTGAATGTAATTTGTAATCTAATTACCACCGCCTACATTAAAACTTTTTGCAAGATGGCACATAACGTTACTTACATAAAGTTAGGCGCCAGAACTGGATATTAACGCTTCTTTTTATAGCTTTATTAAGGAGCATTCCAACATTAAAACTTCTATCATTCCATTTCGGTATTTTCGCAGACCTCTTTTATTACTTCGTATCTCCTCTGCTCATCCTACAGGAGATGAAATTTGAAGTTGCGGATTTTTTAAACGGCCCATACCTATACCTATTTTGCCCATATTTACAGCCGTTCGTTTATGGTATTTGCTGGTAGATGACATTCATTTTTTTCGTTTTGATAAGTCTACACACATAGCTGTTTAACAAAGTTATTAATAATTTATTATACTTGCAGCTTTTCTAAAGTCCCGATTAAATTTCATAGAAAGTTAGTACTTATTTGACTCTAGCATAGCAGATGAACCTCCTTAATTAAATGTAGGATTTAAAGCAATAACTTAAAAGAAAAAAAAAACCTTTTTTTTTATTATTTAAATGTTCTAAAACAAGAAAATAAAATGTTTCTTTTTAAATTTTAACTATCAACTTCATAGTCGCATTATACACAATTTACATGATCATTAAAGCCAATAACAGGAAACATTTTGAACACCTATTGCAATAAAATGTGACATTTTATTCTGTTTTTGCTTTTTATCTAAACAAATTAAGATCCATAAAGGTTTTTCAAATTTTCTCGAAAATTGTGCTTCCAATAAAGGATATACCAACCATAACATTCCAGAGTAAACAAGAAGAGTGGAAGGTGATTTTTAATGTGTTTCTAATTATTTACCTGCACAAACGAAACTATAAAGATAAAAAGATGTCTGCAAAGTGTGTAGTACCAGGTTGCACTTGCAATTGTGCTTCCAATAAAGGACATACCAACCATAACATTCCAGAGTGAACAAGAAGATTGGAAGGTGATTTTTAATGTATTTCTAATTATTTACCTGCACAAACGAAACTATAAAGATCAACAGATGCCTGCAAAGTGTGTAGTACCAGGTTGCACTAGCAATTGTGCTTCTAATAAAGGACATAAACAGAAGTGGGTGAACGGTATTCCTCCTATGGGCTGGTTATAGTTATAAGAATAAAGACAATACTTTACAAGCATTTCAAAGGATAAAACCTATTTTAAAGCACAATGTGGTACCTACAATGTTTTCTGGACCTCCCAAATATCACAGAAAAATACAGTTAATAGAACTCATCTGGGCATGCATCTGGGCATACCTACGAAAAGATTTGATAGTGAAAGGGAATCAAGACCAACAAGAATGGCTTCACAGTGACCTAATACCACGTTGCCACATCTAAGGCTCCGGCCTAGTGTAGAGTCGGCCATGTGTAACCAGATGTGCCAAGCGGTAATACCTAATACTGCATGCGCTATTTTGACATATAAGCATGCGCAGATACGTTGGAGTGTTGGAGGCGTACGCTGCGCTATTTAGGAATAGCACCTGACGTTATTTACAGAAGATTACTAACGTGCGGTATCGCCATTCGGGAAGTAATCGTCAACACTCGTGACGATTCGTAGTTTGATTGTGTTTGAGCCAAATAAAGCGTTTTATGCCTTTATGGTGGTTTTTGTAAAACAGTACCTATTTTGTGCTGTAAAATTTGTGGTTAATTTGTTGACTACACCGGTTTAGGATTGTTTTGTCTGCTTTTTCACGAATTCCAGTGAATTAAAATATGAATACATCCGTATCGTTAGCTCCAGTCAAAACTAATGCACCTAGAGATAGCGATAGAAATAGCAAAATAAACTAATATAGCGAGGAACAATATGCATAACATAATGCAAACAACAAACCAAAGCAGTGTAAACTGAAAAAAAGTAATTTTCGAGAGTTGTCACTTGTTTCTTGACACTCTTGACAGACTTAAAAGCAAAATACGGCAGCGCAACGTATATATGGCAATAGCTGTTTATTTTGCAGGACGATAATAACGCTGCGCTATCTACAATACTGCTGCGCAAATACCGCAACATATGCTGTATCTGTGGTTGGCAATAGAGAGATATCGGTGATGCAAATACTGTAATGCGCTATTTGCGCCTATGTTAATTTGACAGTTGCGATATGCGCGAGTCGATTTTTAGCGCTATGCCCGTAAATGACGTTACCGCATTACGTAATTTGCGAATGAGTAAGGTAAAGCGCTATTCGCCAAATAACGTGAACAGACATGCGCAGTACGTACAACTTTTTTGAAAAGGGGATATGTTCTGTGCTTTTGAGATGGGACCTGGTAAATTGATGACAAATGTAGGAGTATTCATTATTTTTCTTTTTTGAAATAGGTATCTCAAAATATCAACATCAATGTCCTTCTATCGTGATTATGGAAGATTTCGATTTTTTGGATGATGATGTGGAAGTTTTCGATATCGTGAAGTGTGGAGTATGGAATTCCTAGGCGTATTTACCACAGGCCAAATTACTTTGAGGAGCTAGATGAATTAAGCTTTTTCAAAAGGTTTAGGATTTACAAAAATACTGTGGCATCTATATCTTGTATGCATTAACTCTATTTTTTCTAATATATATATTCTTTAGATATATTCCAATGTACAAAAACGGTAAGGATTAAGGTTAGTTAGCTTCAATACTTCAAACTGCAACCTACAATTCAAGGAACCACGGAATTTAATAAGAAGAAATGGTGAACACGAACATAATACACAAAATAGGATTGACAAAACACAAAATAGGCGTGACAGAACCAGCGTTGCCACATATAACAAGTACTTAGCTACAAAGGTTCGATTGACGTCCGTGCAAACGATTGGAACTTTAAGGTCACCTTAAATGTTGAGGTTTCCTTTCTTAATCGTTCCTTAAGTGAAAGTTGGAGCAACTGGGCATAAGATTAGCAATGTCAACCACTTGGAGGATGCGGAAAAATTAAAACCATTTGATTGCAAACTGAAATAAAGCATAATACAAGTTACGTCCTCCTTATGTACATAGTTTAACCACTTATCTTAAAGTTATTAACCGTAAATCTGTTTATATACAAGATGTGAAAATAGATAAGTAAATTAATCAACAATAACTGGGTGCACCAAACAAAGTAAAAATAAGCTAATCAATAAATGAGTAAACCAAAAGGATTGTCACTTGATAAAGAAAGAAATTTGTTTTAACGTAACGTTAAAATGTTTTCCGATAAGTGGCTTTTAGTGGAAATATGCCGCATTACGTTAGGAACGATAACATCTAACGTTATTACCGATAGTAGGCGCTATTTGTAGTGCCGATATCTCTATTATCTCTCTAATAAGTAGTTTTCGATAAGTCTGTGGTGGGAAGTTTTCCAATGAAAACCCTATATAGATACTACCAAGTTTCTTGTAACCTCAAGAAACTTTTTGTCAAAACATGAACATAATATCCTAAAACGTGAAGGGGTAATCTCAGCCATGGCACAAAATTCGAAATGTAAGTCGCTGGGCACTCGACATAACCGCGCGGGCGGGTTGCCTCTCAAGTCCGAACCTCAACAGGATGATGTTCCGGAAGGCCCCTTTTGTGTACGCAAGCTTTCACCTCAAGACGCCCAGATTTATTTCGAATACCAGAATAATGTCAGCCGGCCACTCCACCAGACAGAAAAGAGACTGCGAGTGCTTTTTGTAACACGAAAGGGGCAAAAGAAAACGGCAAGATGATTATTATTATAGCTGTTATTAGCCCAGGAGGTTTTTTCCTCTACAAACGACCGTCCTGGGATGAAATGCAACAGCTTCGCGGGTGCTCAGTGAGCGGCGGAATTATAGAGGAAAGCTCTGAGAGTAGTAAAATGGCGAAAGGTCACCAACCACCCGCCGGTGAGAAAGAGGCTGGAGGTGGCGCGTTAAGGCCGGGTCACCGATAAGTCTATTTGCTCTTCTCTGGACTACGTCACGTACGGAGAGGGTGGTAGGAGTAGCAACTCTCCAGATACCTGCGCAATACTCCACGCCAGGTCTTATTTGGGCATTATACAGGATGTCCAGTTAGTGAGTAATCCTTCGATATCTCGCAAGGTAAACCTGATAGAAGAAAATGTCAAATACAAAAGTTATTTGATTACTTAAGACGCATATTCTAAAAATATTTTGAAATATACAGGGTGTTGCGGGAAAGTAGGATAGTGATCAACATAATTTTTTTACCGTTTTTTTTAATTCTTCTAGTTTCCATCATTAATATCTATTCAACCCTATTACGGCAACTTGAAGGTCATTTTACTTTGTTTTTTTAAATGTAACACCCTGTATTTTTTATTTTAAATCAAAATAGCTACTAATACCCTACCTCGCCTTGTGATATTTTTTTTCGCGTTTGCGACGTTGCCAAGTTACAAATTATTTTTCCAAATTTTTAAACAAATATCCCCGATTTTAATTTATTTTAAATAGAATCCTCTACTTATTTTTATTGCAATGAATTGCGCATGTCGAATTTAGTAAGATCTTACAATTTCAAAATTTTGTTTCTATTAATTACTGAGATACGGCAACACCGCTTTTTCAATTAACGGTACTGGAACGCTTAAATATTTCCAAAACTGCCACAGCTGGAGAAGTGAAGTTCAATACGCGGGGGTTTTTGGACATACGGAATTCAAAAACGCTAACATCAGCGTTGTCAGATTTACCAATTTTACGTCATAATTTTGAATTGAATGCTTTATTTATGAAGTCTAACATAAAAGTGGTAAATCTGACAACACTGATGTTACGATTTTTGAATTCTGCATGTCCAAAAACCGCCAAGTACTGAATTTCACCGTTCCAGCTGTGGCAGTTTGGGAAATATTTAAGCGTTCCGCTACTGTTTACTGAAAAAGCGGTGTTGCCGTATCTCAATAATTAACAGAAACAAAATTTTGAAATTGTGAGATCTTACTAATTTCGGCATGTGCAATTCATTTCAATAAAAATAAGTAGAAGATTCTATTTAAAATAAATTAAAATCGGGGATATTTGTCAGAAAAAATTGAAAAATAATTTATAACTTGGCAACGCCGCAAACGCGAAAAAAGTATTACAAGGCGAGATAGGGTATTAGTACATATTTCGATTTAAAATAAAACATACAGGGTGTCACATTTAAAAAAACAAATTAAAATGACCTTCAGGTTGCCGTAATTTAAAATTCTGTCAGAAACACCCTATAGAGCCAAATTGCTGGTAACAACCAAAATAATATTCAAGTAACTCCCTGTATAATATTATTGAGAAAAGTTAAAGGAGTATATCAATTTGGACGTATTACTTGCGACCTTGCAAATGCGGAAATTAATAGAAAATAAATTATAACTTGGTAACGTCGCAATCGATCCCAAAAATAGTTTAGGGTTGAATAGAGATCAATGATGGACACTAGAAAAATTTAAGAAAGAGTTATAGTTCCATATAAAAAAATCAAGTTGATCACTATCCTTCTTTTCCGCAACATTTCAAAATATTTTTAGAATATGCGTCTCATATAACCAAATAACTTTTGTATGTGACATTTTCTTCTATCAGGTATACCTTGCGTGATATCGAAGAATTACACACTAACTGTATGAGCTACGAGATACCAATGATGCGCATGGTAGAAGTTATTAGGGAATAAACGGTGCCTTTTGGGACGCCGATGGAGTTTCCGGAATCATTCCGCGAGACAGGTTATTTGACTTATGAGTGGGCTTTTGAACGTCAAATTAATAGTTTTTCCTGAAAATTACCGGGGTTTATCTCTTCCCTCCTTCCCATCTTCCTCCTTTCAGTCGACAGGGTCTGTTTGAGTTCGAGATAAAAGGGTTTATGACCCTCCGTCATTGCCTTTGCCAATATTCTTGATTAATTTAGGGATTATTATATATTGAGTACTAGATGATCGAGGCCAAGGCCGTTTAACATTGTTTTAACGTCATTGGCTAAGACTAGATTAGGTGCCATTTATGGGCAGGTGTGCATCTGTACCTTAACTTCTTAACCAGAATGCTGCTTAACTTAACCAGAATGCTGAGATCATTCTCATGTTTCATTCTATGATCTTCGGGGGCAGGGGGCTGACTAGACGGGTATTTTATGAACACCTTCAAGTTTAGTAGCCCTGCGCCGGTACTCTGTAACTAAGAAACGTGTTTCTATGCACTATGTGCTATGGGATCGGGTGGCCTCGTAAATATGACAGCCTGCCGTGACAGCGTAGTAGACACACAGCATAATAAACAACCAGCATAATATCTCTGAGGATTTTCTATATAAAAATGGTTCCCAAAAAATTTGACCTTGGGAGGGTTTATGGATGATTTTACGGCTGTGGAGATGCGAAAATGAAAATATCGATACCGGTACCAACTCGATATTTTCTAGCCAAATAGGCGCGTTTGGTTCCTACAGAGCATTTTGTGCAACTGATTACACCCCTTATAATTATATAATTATTTTCGATACCGATACCAAAGTATCAATACCAGCTTGGAATGCCTCAAAAAGTATCGATGACAAAAATACTCGATATTAGTGCAGAAGTATCGAAGTATCGTTAGCATCCCTATAAAAATCCCTCCAAAAGTGGGGATGCGCGTGTAATTTCCGCCATCTTGAGTTATTGTGCTGGTTGTTTACTATGCTGTGGCAGACACGTGATAGACACCCGAAACTGCCCAATCGTCATAGTCGTCATGGTGATAGAAACATGTCTCTATCTCATAAAGTTAGAGAGTACCTCAGCAGGTGTATCTCGCCAGTGCAGGAGTGCTTTCCTATATTTTCTCTCTTGTCTAAAACTAACTAGAATTGATCTTTATATTGGAGTCCCTACATTTGGTACACAAGGACAAGATTATCACAAATCTTCTCAAATGCGTCAATGATTGGACAACACTCATATCTATGAGTGTTTATATTTATAAACTTGCCTATCGATGTTATTCTCTTGGATTTTTCCAGAGCGTTCGATCGAGTCCCACACAGGCACTTGCTCCATAAGCTAGAACACTTGGGCGTTGCGGGTAACCTATTGGAATGGACCAAAGCTTTCCTTTGTAACAGAAAGTTCTTAATCAAGATTGGTGATTAGTTGTCAACCAGGAGAAAAGTAACTAGTGGTGGCCCACAGGGATCCGTTCTGGGCCCTATCCTATATTTATATACTTCTGATCTGTCTTGCATCGTTCAATCAACTTGCTCTTCTTATTCAGGTGACACCAATATGCTCTCGAGCGATGACAATACTTTACAGTTCACAAAATCTATGAGAGGTCAAGAAAATGGTTGCTACCTAACAGTGCAGCATATGGCCTTGGTATTAACTACAACAAGACCAAGGTTATGATCGTAGATAGAGAGCATGATAATCATCGAGAAATAAAGTCAATAGGCTGTTGTGAAGTAGTAATAATAATAGTAATATCAGTACTGGTGCTGTGCATTTTCAACAAAATAAGACTTGAAAGCCCTACCGTTCAGGTAGGCTTTGACTCAAGCCTTGACGTTTATGAGATATAGTTTCCATAGCATCGAAAGAATAAAAGTGGAACAAAGATACGTAATAAAAGATTGTGTTCGATTGGACAAAATACCAACTAAAACTAAAACAATGTTAATTTGACCTACAGTTCCACAACAAAAAATGTTCATGAAGATTTATGAATCAAAACTGCTGTAACCTACAGAGATTACGTGTCTAAGCAATATTTTACCCCCAATAGTCTAAATATGCTGTTTCGATATTCCCAATTGGGTCTTCGTCCATTAGATACTCGATTTGATTAAATTGATCGATTTAGGTACAGTTGCTATTTGTGGTTGGTATATATAACTTGCTAAAGCATGTTCTAACTTTGGTTGATTGCAGTCGCGACGTAAAGCACTATAAATAGGACCATTGATGCATTTATCGTGGTTAATAATAGTCTTCTTGTGAGTTCAAATTCTGTCTCTATAAGATACAATACCTACTCAACTTTATAAAGGAGGGGTTAAGTTATTAAGCTCGGCCTATTTTCGCAAATGTTACAGAAACCACCTGACTCATTTTTTGAAAAGAAAATCCTATGCTATATTATTATTTTTCCGAATAACCTTCACCACCCCCCCGAAAATTTGCTACAGTTTGCGTCTAGAGGTTTTATGTATTAAATTTTTTTAATATTAAGCCAATGAATAAAATTTTGATGTTCCAATTTTCTTCAGGGCGCGTTGTTCTACCGAGTAATACTCCATATTTACTAACTCCCATATTTCAAATTTCGATACGCCACGTTATGATCACATATCATTATCACTCTCCATTGACTCTTTTTAGAAATCCTTTTATACATTCATGTCTTTATTAACAAAGATATGATAGAAATCACAAAGATACTGGAACTACTAAAATAAAAACTGAAGGTAGATTTCAAATCAATAACCTTGAATCAGTAGACAACCTGCAAAATACTCCATACAACAAGAAAAAAATGGGTACGACGTTTTTTGTGGTACATCTTACTAATAAATACTACATCACATATATTGTTTATTCATTGAATTAGATTATTGTAGAGACCTTCATTAAAATGTAGGTGTACACTCATTAAAATGTATTTCCAGGCAATTCAATTCCAATTTTCCACACTTTTAAAGCAGCAAAGCTTTGTAAGTTGTACGATGCTGATATTAAGGCTTTCCTGACGACTTCTCATTACTCACACCTCAATTATAGGGTGAAGACTGGCAGATTCTACAGACGTGGTTGAAAGCATGCAATATTTGAGTGGGCTCAGCATGTTTCACTTTTTATAAGAGGATTTTGTATTAGCGCAATGCGAAGTAGTCCTTGGAAACTGTGGCAGCTGTTTATACATTAAACAATGTTTAATATGGAGCTAATTAAGTCCTAAGTCGGTGATTCTGAAATCTTAATCTATCGTATAACAATAAAATATTTATTTAAGAATCTTCAACAACTATTCTTCAAAGTTCTATTTTCAACTTGATATACAGGGTGTCCCATGACGATTAAGACAAGCAATATATCGGAACTGGGCAGTAGCAGAGAATTGTAATTTTGGAGGTGTAAATTAGAGCAATTGTTGCATCTTTTCGTATTATTACGTTACCCAATGAGGTATTTGTTTTTGGTCACGTGACGTCCGATTCCAAATTTTTAATGAAATATTAGCGACTTTTTGTGTTCCTCCCGATAAAACAATTCTAACAAACTGCACAATTGGGGTCTAAAGTGATTAATTCAAGAGCTACAGGTACTTAAAGGATTGTATCATTACCATTAAGACAAAAAATGTAACGAACGTAGTGGTACAATGCTTTAAGTACCTGTAGCTCTTGCATTAATGACTTTAGACCTCAAGTGTGTAGTTTGTTGTAATTGTTTTATCGAGAGGAACACAGAAAGGCATTAATATACAGGGTGTCCCAATAATAATTTTGAATCGGACGTCACGTGATCAAAAACAAATTGGGTAACACACTACTAACAGTTCCGATATATTGCTTGTCTTAATCGTCGTGGGACACCCTGTATCTGTTCATATCAAGGTACGAACAAATTTAAAAATAATGGGTAAATAATAAATAAAATAAAGTAGTCGCTCTTTAGAATGGGGTATTTTCCAACTTGCTAATATTGCCTGTTTAATGGCTGAATTGGATTGCTTGTATCTAATTTGGAATGATGGCAGTGTTTGCTCAATTTTTTCTGCCCACGTGGAGTAAAGATAGACTTTGAAAATCATCCCTTTGAAAAGAGCTCATTTGAATTTCCTAACCCCCCCCCCCCCCCGCGCCTAAGAAATTAACCAATCAAAAGTGATTTTGATGCCGGATGTAGATAGGATGTGACTATTTTAATTTGAATTGAGCGTAGATTCAAGGTTGTCACGTTGCTAATATTTTGCATAGTTTTTCTATAAAGGATGTAACCTTTATTTTATGGTTCTTTAGTTTCCCTCTTTTTGTAGACTATAAATGTTATATTGCACATCTATTCCATTTTTTGCATTGTTATGTAATTAGCAGTTTACTCTGAGAATGTTTCATAGTTACTTTTCACAATTTTACTCGTCATTCGGCAACACTCGTCTTTACAGCCTGTCACTAGTGTCATGCATACATAATCTCCCCTGGTGTCACGACTGTCACGGTATCTCATTTAACCAAGATAGATCATGAAATGATGTAAATAAACATCTGTCAATATCAATACGAAGCGGAGGTTATCTGTAGTCTGTAGATGGAGAAAAGACGACAAGGTACAGCCGCATTCCGAGGATAGCTCCACGAAAGACTTATTACGTCACGCTTAGATTTATTACGTCACAGCTTTGGCGCGAAATTATACAGGGTGTAACTTTTAAGGATGTCCACACCTATATTACCGTGTAGATCTTGCTGAGCTGATCATTTTTCAATAAGCAACATGGGTCCGGAAACGAACCGTTTCGGAGATAGCGCTACCGGAAGTAGTCCTTTCTGACGCCTGAAGTTAGGCAATTAATTCGACGCCTTGCGGCCAGTAGCGTGGCCGGCGCGGTCTCCGGATCTCAATCCCCTGGATTTTTTCCTGTGGGGTCACCTGGAACCACTTGTCTACCAAGGGGGTGCACCGCACACAACAGAAGAGCTGATTGCACGCATCATTGTAGCAGCTGGAGACGTCAGGGAGCAGCCACAGGTAATCAACGCTGCCACTGCATCGGTCATCCATCGAGCCAGATTGTGCGAGCAAGAAGGTGATGGCCACGTGGAGCCTCTCCTTCACTGATTTTTGACTGATCTCGGTGTTTTTTGTTGTTGGTTTTTTTGCTGTTTTTTTTTTGTTTTGTTTGTTTGGTTTCCTTTGACATTTTGGCCATGACGATTAAATGTTGACAAGCCGAATCTGTCTTAGCAACTGATCCGTAACCCCCTCTCTCCTCTGCCTATTACGAGGCGTTGAATGAATTGTCTAACTTCAAGCGTCAGCAAGGATAACTTCCGGTAGCGTTACCTCCGTAACGGTTCGTTTTTGGACCCATGTTGCTTATCGAAATATGATCAGCTCAGCGAGATCTACATGGTGGTATAGGTCTGGACATCCTTAAAAGTTACACCCTGTATGTTTGAACTTTGCAGGTGCTTTTAAGCCACTTCGCGTTCACAGTGAAAAATAAAAATGTTAGTTGCATGGTTTTTGGGGACGTAACATCAATATTCCGTGATAAAATTTTGTTCGGAAAATACCCCATTGGCCTCACTAGATTTTACCTAACCTCCCACCCTACCCAGTCCGACTTTCTCAAAAAAGGTGAACGCTCTATTTTTTACGCGTGTTCTCTTTTAGCTCTTTGTCCAGTTGGCAACCTACTTCCACTACATAATGGACAACAATCAATTTTGAGCAACAAAAACAACGTTCGGATCCCCGAGAGGTGAATAATCGCCTAGGTGGTCCGGGGGGATCTATTAATAGGGTTGTACGTCCGCTGGGTTAGAGGACAGCGTACTTTATCCCTATATTTTCCCCTACCTTCACCAATATCAATCAAAATAGCCCATACCGTACGTTGGCTACGTGTGTAGGAATAGTATGCGGCGATGATCGATCCAGTCAAACAAGGGCGGATTAGGACCATGGGCGTACGCCCAAATTAGATATTACCAAGTAAATTTCAAAAAAATTATACTTTTACTTCCCACACCAATAGGTGTATCAGTTGCTCACATTTGTTACTGGGAATATTCTTAATGCTTTCGTTACTTCTGTCTACATATCAAATTTAAGTTTGTTAGTTCATTCGTTTTTACTTCCCACACCGATAGGTGAGGGGAGTATTGTGATCGCGAAAATTTTCGATTTTGAGAAAATATACTTTTTGGGCGTTTTATGATGCCTACATAACGGAAATCCACGTCATTCATTTCCGTCGCTCTGTCTGTCTGTCTGTCGTCCTGTCTGTCTGTCTGTCGGTCTGTCTGTCTGTTGGCGTTTTTCTAGCCTCCTAATCTCAGTAACCGCTGCATAGATTTTGATGAAATTTGGGCAGCAATATGATGTAGGGTCGTAGTAGGTAATGTTGTTACAATTTTGAAAATCGGTGTATGGGCGGCGGAGTAATTAGCAAAAAACGAAAAATTTCAAATATGCCTCAAACTTCGTTTTTAGGCGTTTTAGGGGTTCCTGATCATTTTCTACTTTTTTTTTGGGTGGGGGTGAAATTGGGGTGGTTGGGGGGTGGGGGGTTGTAACGCTGAAAAATTTGTTGTACTCATAATAGGCTGTCTAGTGACCTGAGAGAGAAAGACCCTAGCGGTATAGTACACTTTCTTTGGTCCATTCGAACATTGCCGTGTGATTACAGGAACTAAGCAATTAAGAGAATTTTCCGATGTATACATACAAGTGTATTGCTTTAGATCGTTCTGTATTTTATAATGTGGAAACTACTGAATTGATGTTCATGAAATTTCTGCACAGTATTACTACTTTGGCGAGGAGGGAAAATGCGTCTGATTTTTAGAAATCGTCTCAGTGGCGGCGCAGCAAAACAGCTCAAACTTCGTTTTTAGGCGTTTTGGGGGTTCCTGATCATTTTTACTTTTTTTGGGTGAGGGTGAAGTTGTAGTGGTTCGGGGGTGGGGGTTTGTAAAACTCAAAAATTTGTTGTATTTATGATAGATTGTCCATTGACCTGTGAAGGAAGTACCTAGTAGAATAAAACACTTTTTTGCGGTCAGGCGAACGATGATTTGGCTGCAAGGGCATCTAGACTATAGCTTTATGCTATGGGAAAATAATAAAACTGGTATCACCGTAATGTGTGGGAAGTACTGAGTCAATCAACTTGACTACATTTTTTATTTGTTAATTTCTTTCCTTTTGACTTGTGAAAGTACAGTCTGTACATTTCATCAATAAAATTACCTATCTATCTAACCACTTGTGCATTCACAGCACCTAAAATACTGGCAATCACATCCAAAGCTCAGACACAGCAAGCTGATGGTGAAGCAACCCTCACCAAAACTAGCTGAAGAGATACTAAAATTAAACAGGAAAGAAACTAGGCTAATAACTGGCCTCCTAACCGGACACTGCGGCCTAAAAAAACATCTACACACATTGGGGATTTTCAAAGAAAACCCAATATGCAGACTACGTGACGAGGACGACGAAACAGCCTCTCACATAATCTTTGAATGTGAGGCCCTACGCTGGTGGAGATTCAGACTGATATTGCCAAATAACCCCAAATCACTCCCCAATCGAGATATCGTTAAGAGACTCTTGGATCTTATCAAGGTAACAAAACTCTTCACGGATTAACAAACGCACAGGACAATAAAATAAGCCAATGGCTGCAGTGTTGGGGCTACCTACTACGGTAACGCCAAATTGTGCGACCACTCTTGATCAAATATACTCCAGCTCTTCGTCAGATGAAAAAGTATTGGTAAAGGAGAATAGTATATCAGACCATCACACTGTGTTTTATGTTTGTCAAGTAAACGAAACCATTGAATCCAATGCAAGTTTAAACATGTATAGAAGAAACTGTAAAAATACCAACATAGAGTCACTGAAAATGGCCTTGTCCACCGAAAAATGGGATATTGTTTATCAATCGCCCGATACAAATTCCAAATTTAACTACTTTTATAGTATTTTATTAAAACAATTTAACAACGAGTGCCCAATTATATCTGCATAAGTTGGGCACCAAAATACCAAAGTTTGGGTAGATGATGAAATAAAAACGTCTAGCAAGGAGCTGAAAGATTTATTCTGCCTGAAACATGTAGACGAAGCTTTTAGTGAAATCTATAAACATACAAAGCGTCAACATACACAACTTGTCCGGTATAAGAAAAGAACATATTATAACAATAAAATCATGAATTCTTCCAATAAAAATAAAACTACTTGGGATATCATATATGAGCTTCAGGGAAAGACGAACAATAAAAGAAGTGTGATAATAAAAGACGGCAAGAATGACGTGAAAGGCAATGAGTTATGTAATAAGTTCAACGATTTCTTCATTAATGCTCCCCATGAATTAAGAAAGAATATAACATCATCTTTAAACAGCAACGCATCACCTTCAAAACTCAGCAAATGTAACAGCATTTTCTTGTCTTTTATGAGTGAAGAAGAAATTTTGCACATCATAAAACGTAAGCTAAGGAATAAACCATCGTCTGGTCCTGATGAGCTTTCAGCTATCTTAATCAAGGACATAGCTTATTTGATCATCAAACCTCTCACTCACATAATTAATCACTCTTTTAGTGAAGGGGTATTTCCAGATGATCTTAAAATATCGAAAGTAACTCCAATATTTAAGAGGGGTCAGGCCAGTGACATGAGCAATTATCGGCCGATCACCGAACCATCAGTCTTGTCTAAAATATTCGAATATGCGATGTTAGCGCAGTTAGACATCTACCTTAGAAAATTTAGCATTCTTAATAATAATCAACATGGTTTTCGCAATGGCATGTCCACTACTACTGCAGTTCTTTCAGTTTATGAAATATTGATCTCTATGCTTGATGCGGGTGAATGCACCGTGGGAGTTTTTTGTGACCTCAGTAGTGCTTTTGACTGTGTTGAACATAGTATATTGATACAAAAATTGTCCGAATGTGGGATAAGAGGCAATTGCTTGTCTTGGATAACATCTTATCTGGAAGGTAGAAGTCAGTTTGTCAAAATAAACGACTACGACGGGACTGAACAAAAGACACATCGCTCAAAAAATCTTACCAACAATGTTGGCGTTCCGCAAGGATCGGTACTAGGTCCAATTTTGTTCATCATATATATGAATGACCTCCCAGACTGTATAGCTGATGGGCATGAAACACTGTATGCTGATGATGTCACACTTATTTTGTCAAACAAGGATAGTGTTCTGTTAAATGATATCGCTAACCAAAATGTAAGAAATCTGCAGTATTGGTTTAATCAAAATTTACTACATTTTAATTTATCAAAAACAAACTATGTTTCTTTCCGTACTCCGCAAAATTCACGACCATCTAACTATAGTATAGAAATCTCTAATACTCGAATAGATACAGAAAATCACATCAAGTTTTTAGGCATAGCTTTTGATGAAACATTGACATACAGGAACCACTGTGATGGTGTGGTAGATATTTTGAGTAAACAATGCTTTCAAATACGAATGTTGAGGACAGTACTAAGTATTTCGGATTTGGTTAACTACTATTATGGGAATATTCATTCCAGACTAATGTATGGGGTGCTAATATGGGGTGGTTCCGCTGCAGCCAACAACGTATTTCTAGTACAAAAACGCATAGTTCGATGCATTATGAATGCTTCCAACAGACAGTCTTGCAGAGGGTTTTTTAAATCTTTAGGAATACTTCCTCTTCCATCAATTTTTATCAACGAACTATTGCTGAATATTTTCCGAAATAAAAACAAATTTCTAAAAGCATCTAATCTACACTCATACAATACAAGATCAAACAACAATTTTGTGGTGCCACATCGGCGTTTGAATATTGCCATGAGAGAACCTGTGACACTGGGATTGAGGTTGTATAATTTCTTGCCCAATGAATGTAAACAAATCTCGTCTTATGCTTTGTTTAAAAAATATGTCAGGAAATATTTATTAAATATATGTGCGTACTTTGTAGATGAATATATCTCAGCTTCACTATTGTATTTGTAAATTATTTCTCATTTGACTTGTCCAATAGCTTGTGTAAGCTCTCAAATGGATCAATAAAAAAATACTAAATACTAAATACCTAACCCGGCCTGTACGTTTGACCCCCCTAACCTAACCACTTGTGAGTAGTATAAATCCCGGTTTCGGCTCGCTCCACCCCGAGCGCGTCGACTATGGCCCTGGCGCGTGACCGAGTGGGAAGTGGGAGGCTGTATTGGGGGAAGGGGGCGATCGTCCCCAATGAACCAGCAGACAGTAGCACACCGCCTCCCGCCGACCTCCCAATCGGCCCCTATTGGCGCCGGCTTCTGGCTAGACCTCAAGGCACCTCGCTGCCACACAGGCACAGTTACATGGGGCGCCTGGTGCATCCGCAGGGGATGAGAACAAGGGAGGAAGGGGAGATGTCGGGGGTTATTTTCGTTCCACGTCTCATGGCTGGATGCTCGATCCCGAGAAATAAGGCCGCTGGCGCGCGTCACAAGATGCATTATTTATAGAATACAAAGTTGCGTCGTGTGGGATGTTGACGTATTAGCTGATGAGAGTTCAAGAAAAAATATTGAAGTTAACGACATTGACTCGGTTCTTAGCTGCGATAGGTTGCTTCTTCATCTTTTTTTTGGCTTTAGGACAACGCCATGCAGCCAGAAACTACGTTTGCAAAAAGCCTAGCTAACAGTGTCGTTATCGCTACTTCTATTTGTTATCACAGGCAGCATCTTTTCAAGGGCTATGATTCTAAACAGTTAAAAAACCTAATCAATCTCTACAGAACACAAAAACCATTCTTTACTCAGGGAAGGACAAAGGTCACACTCTTCTCGCCCAGGGGTCGGTCAGGGCATTGATATATAGACATTACTAGGTAGACCACGGTTAGGAGGGTATATATCACACACGGGAAGACACAAAGGAAACAAGACTAACCTATTTACAAACTAATTTTTAATTCCTCTACAAAGAGCAATAGATCGTCAAAAATCTTCTTGTTATTACTGGAGAGGAGATGTAAAATATTGTATGGCTGTGCCACCTTATGTTGTTGCAACCTTTCTCTAAGCCTCGTTGTCTGACATTGATATTTGGAACAGTTAAAGAATATGTGATCCAGATCACTGATCCAGACTTTGATTTTATGTAAGTGAGCCGGGTAGCATGCATGCCCAAATTTCATTCTTATTATAGTTGTAATGCGTTTACGTGGATAGTTAAAGTTTTCAAACTAGTAACTATTTCTGATATTGGGTTCCAGTAAAGTATAGGTTTCTTTTTACAATAATCCTCATATCGGTCGAGCCATTTCCTGGTGGAAAGTTTGCGGGATAAGTTTAATCTATCGGACATTATTAATCGAGTGGGAGTTTCCTCGCCTAGCATAATGCTATCCTTAGCTAGTTGATCAACTTTTTCATTAAAAATTATGCCTGAATGGGCTTTCACCCACATAAATATAATTTGTTTATCCTGCTTTTGTAAGTTGATTATTATTAGCTGTTTAATTCGGGTAATGTAAGGATGGTAAAAGTTTGAGTTAATGTCCACTTCTGAGAGGAGGGAGGTCAGAACTGAGAGTGAGTCACTCAGGATAATCTTCTTCTTCTTAAGGTGCCCTATCCTTCCATTTGCCCATTTAATCTTATTTGTGGCGGTTCTAAATATACAACTTTCAAGTGAAGTCCGAACACCTAGAAAAAAAAGGATATTTGCATTGAAAATTTGTACACAGCTTGGCAGTACGATATTTAGTACACATGTAACAGTTTTTGTTCATTCGGATGCTATTTACCTAAATGGCACCTCTAAAACACTGGAGACGTGTAAAAACAAAGCATGGCTTTTTGCCAATTCAGAAACGATGATATCTGACGACGACAGCCCCAGTTTATGCAATTAAGCCCCTTTGAACGGGGTCGGATTGTAGGTCAACGAGAACGTGGTGCTTCTTTCAGAGCAATTGGTGAAACCATGGGGCGTAGCGTGGCTACAGTTGTAGCAGCATGGCGCGCATGGTTCGCAGAAGAACGAATACAGCGAGATAGAAGTTCTGGAGTACGTAGAAGAACTAGAGAACGGCAAGATCGCCATCTACGACTACTGGCCCTTTGAGACAGAATGCGATCCACTCGAACAGTTGCTGACGCTTGGTATGCAGCTATAGGAAGGCCCATTCGAATCCGCACGGTGTACCACAGGTTGAGAGAAATAGGCTTGGGATCATATAGTCCGCATATAGTGCTTCCACTGACTGCAACTTATCGTCGCCAACGGTTAGATTGGTGCCAAGAACACCGACAATGACATGCTGAATGGCATCAGATGGCCTTCTCCGACGAGTTCAGGTTTTGTTTGGGGGCACATGACGGACGCCAACGCGTGAGACGACGGCGGGGTGAACGATGTGATCTCCAGATTGCTGTTGAGCGCCATGTAGACCATCCGATTGATTTGATGGTTTGGGGTGCCATTGCATTCAACAGCAAGTCACCTTTACTTGTGATTCGTGGCACGGTGACTGCGCAACTTTATGTGAATGAGATGTTAGCACCCATTGCCGTTCCATATGTTCGAGGCGTCGAAGATGGTTTCTTTCAGCAAGATAATGCACATTATCGGGTATCGATGAGGTTCCTACAGGAAGTTGAGGTCAGGGTACTGCCCTGGCCTCCACGATCACCCGATTTATCGCCAATTGAAAAAGTATGGGATTGGATGAGTCGATACATAGGCGATTTACTCAATCCTCCGACAATGCTGGATGAACTGGATCATGCTGTGAGGACAGCTTGGGAGGCTGTACCTCTAGTTTATCAACAACTAGATTACGAGCATACCGCGTAGGCTAGAAGAGTGCATTTGTCAACATGAAGGTCTCACCCATTATAGATCTATTGTATTTGCTTGCAAACTTGCAAATCGAATGCAGATTTTATTTTTATATACCCCGCATGAACTGACACTGACGTCATGCAGAGTTGATTGGATTAACTTTGACCCCGTGACCTAATGGCCCAGCGCCCAAATCTGAATCCCTGCTCCAAAGTCTTGGCGCACCCCAACTGTTTAATAGCGTAAGGGGAGATTTTCTCATTTTACTGAAAAGTACAAGTAAACATTGAATGCAGTGGCGTATGAGCTATTGCACTGAAAACTTCCCCAAGGGGTAATACACGTACGAACTTCAAGTACGCGGTTTTTAAGTTCGCGAACCTACTCGGCTCGACGTCGGTGACACACGTTAAGCTGAAATCACTCATTTTGATAATTTTCCTAAATAAACAGAACTTTTAACAACCTTCAAACACAACAAGCGTTGCGCATCGATGGTCTGCCGAAACAAAGTGGAGGCTCGCGGCTCGCAGTGCTAGGCGAGACAAGCTACGAGCAAGATTTTAAACCAGTTGGATAGCCGGCGGTTTGCGCGACGGTTTTAAAGCAGGTGACACATAGGCGAAAAAGGTCATCGAGTCATAAGTACGCGTACTTACTCGTACGTATATCACCCCTTTAACGGAAGTTCTCGATCCCACTAAATGGTATTCAGGATCACCACTAGATTGGTTGTAACCAATATTTTTCGTTAATGTTTCACCTTGTGAAGCTATCGTGGACATAAAGCTCAAACAAGTCTCTTAGATAGACTGGCAGAAGCAGGCACGTAGTCAGGGGGGGCTGTCCTTCCCCTCGAAAGTTGCAAAATATCTTAGTGATTTATATATTTCTAAAATGTAGAATCTTTTATGCTACAATTACTAGGGTGCGAGCTTAGAAGAAACCATCTCAATAAAGTTTGGAGATGGTCATTTTTTGGATAAAATATTCAAGGAATCCAAACGAATTTAAACAAAAATTTCAGGGTTTCTAGGTATCCACAATCTAAGTTCTAAGCGTTGTACATAAAAGTAATTGGCAAATAAACAATATTAACGATTATTTCTAATAGTACTACTAACTAGTGATACATCGTTAAAAAGCTAGATGAACCAATTTATACCAAATTTCCTTGTTTTGGTGTTGATGAAAATAAGAAAATTCCGGAACAATTTTTACTCAGAATTCAACGAAGAACTCATTTTTATGATTCACTTTTACACCCAATGAGGGTATATGAATATTTTTTGAGTTTAGTTCCTTGACAATGTAAAATATGAACACCTTTAAAACATGCAACATTATATGCATATCGTTGGGTTATTCTATATTTGATATAATTTATTTGTTGATATCAAAGCATGGATAATAGCCAGCAAAAAATATATCGAGCTCAAGCCCCCAAGATGCTTGGGGGGGGGCTATGTATATAAAAACAAGCTCTGAATATTTCGAATACTTAACGGGTCCCCCTAGGTAGGGCCGTCACCCGTCATCTGTTCGGTTATTTCATAGCGGGTAGGCGCCAAAACCTTTTTTTTGCCCCCCTCCTGTCCTGACGGCAGGCACGTATTTAGGGGGGTCCAAGGGGTCCGGACCCCCCCCCCCCCGAAACGTTATAAAATGCCGTTTAAAAAATGAAATCCACAAATTTGCACCTCCCCCCCCTCCACAAATTTAAGGATTTAAGGTGGCAACTCTAAAGTGGACCCCCTCGAAATGTCAACCAAGTGACACCCATAATCTGGACCCCCCACAAAACCAAATCCTGGATACGTGCCTGCCTGACGGTACCTTAGTTTCATTGGAGTGAAAGTTCTGAACATGTACAACTTGTGTTCGATCTGTGTTTCATTATGTAGATATTATAAAACGCCCAAAAAGCGAAACTTTTCGCGATATCGATGTGCGAAGTAAAACATGTCCCAGACCTTTATTTCTAAGTACTTCATGAGCTCTCCGTCATTTTTCGACATGAAAAAATAGTTCAAGGGTAAAATAAGTATAAATAGCTCTCATCCACTATGCCTAGTTTATGCTTGAACTTTTTCATTGGTTCCTAAAGCCCACGAATCAAAAAATAATCTGTATTTCCAATATTTGCCACAACAAAAAGTAAAAGATTGGACGTAAATGGGAGTTGCGACCTGGTTTCTTCTCGCCGAAACTCGCAACTCATTTTGCCAGGTCCACGAGGAGAGTGGAGAACATTTTCTCATAACTTCTACATTTTCGCAGCAGGGAGAAAAGAACAGAGATTACGCATTCAGTTTGGAAATCCCAGTAGAGTTTGTCAGTGCTCGTGATGCCAGCTATATTTTCCTTAAAGTTTTGCATCCCACACAACCAGAAAGGAGAACTTCTATGCGCAATTTTGATAGTGGGAAATAATATTTAAATGAGTTTTCTTGCCGCTATCTATAATAAGTAGTAGTTCGATTGGATTTGCTCGTGTTCTCTAGTTTGATTATTTAAATATGAACAAGTGTTCGATTTCGTCGATGTTCCGTGTCCTGTCTTACTTAAGACATGACATCAGACGAAGATTGTTTAACTATTACTGCTAGTTTCATCGTTATGACTTATGGCAGGACTTCCCGAGACCATACGAGTGATCATCCTGTTAGGACGTAAGATAACGATATTAGATATTTACGGTGAACTTAAAGATCTCTGTGTCTGAAAACTGTTGATCTTCTTTACCAGAGACTGAAACTCAGGGCCGAATATGAAATTTGCAGCTTCAAACTATACATCATACTAGTTTTCTTCCTAATAGAACGCCAGATAAAGATTTTAGACGATTTTAGATATTTAGGGTGAATTTGAAAATCTCAGGGTCTGAAAATGTTCAATCTTCTTTACCTGAGGTGAAAACTGAAAACAACGGCCGAATCTAAAATTGGCACCCTCAAACTATACACGATACAAGTTTTTGCACTGATAGGGAGCCAGATAATGATTTTAGATATTTAGGGTGGACTTGAAAATCTGAGGGTGTGACAATTTTTGAGCTTCTTTACTTTAGACTGAAACTCGAAACAACGGCCGAATCTAAAATTGGCACCCCCAAACTATACACGATACGAGTTTTTGCCCTGATAGGGAGCCAGATAATGATTTTAAATATTTGGGGTGAACGAGGGCTGCTCTATACCCCCGTCAATCCACCAGTACGCAGACAGCTGTTTCACGCTTATTAGCGATCATCAGTGCGCCATAGGTCGATTGACAGAAATAGACAGCATCAATTTTTCCATGTTTAATAAACATGTGAAACATGTGCGAGCAGACTTCGGGTATTAGATGGCGCACCGACAAAATTCTTTCTGTCTGCGCGCACATGTTTCACATGTTTATTAAACATGGAAAAATTGATGCTCTCTATTTCCGTCAATCGACCTATGGCGCACTGATGATCGCTAATAAGCGTGAAACAGCTGTCTGCGTACTGGTGGATTGACGGAGGTATAGAGCAGCCCTCGTATATCGGCTTTCATACGCAGCGGCGTATAGAACCCGCGCTCTCTAGTGGCCAAGCGGATGCACCTTGGCGTCCCACCAAGAAGTCTACTGCTGCTAGGCAGAGATTTCCTTGGTTTGCCGTTACCTTCGGGTACTAGATGGCGCACCGACAGAATTCTTTCTGTCTGCTCGCATTTAGGGTGAACTTGAAAATCTGAGGGTCTGAAAATTTTTGATCTTCTTTACTTAAGACTGAAGCTCAAAACAACGGCCGAATCTAAAATTGGCACCCTCAAACTATACACGATACGAGTTTTTGTCCTGACAGGAAGCTAGATAGCAATTTTAGGTATTTAGGGTGAAATTGAAGATCTGAGGGTCTGAAAATCTTTGATCTTCTTTACCTGTGGCTGAAACTCAAAACAACGTCCGAATTTGGAATTGGCACCCTCAAACTATCCACCACGAGTTTTGGTCCTGATAGGAAGCCAAATAACGATTTTGGATATTTAGGGTGAACTTGAAAATCTGAGGGTCTGAACATTTTTTATCTTTTCTACTTAAGACTGAATCTCAAAACAACGGCCGGATTTGTAGTTAGCGGCCTCAAACTATACATGACACGAGTTTTTATCCTGAGAGGAAGCCAGACAACAATTTTAGATTTTTTGGATGAACTTGAAGATCTGAGGTTCCTAAAATTTTTGATGTTCGTTAGTTGAAGCTGAACCTCAAATCAACGGTCAGAATTGTATAAGCGCACTCAAACTATACGTGATGCGAGTTTTCGTCTTGATAGGAAGTCAGCTAGCGATTTTGGATTCTAAGGGTGAACTTGAAGATTTGAGGGTCTGAAAATATTTGATCTTCATGACCTGAGGCTGAAACTCAAATCAACGGCCAGATTTGTAGTGAGCGCCTTCAAACTATATGTTATACGAGTTTTCGTCCTGATAAGAAGCCAGATAACGATTTCAGATTTTTAGGGTGAACTTGAAAATCTGAGGGTCTGACAATTTTTGATATGCGTTAGTTGTGGGAAACTTAAATCAACGGTTAGATTTGTAATAGGCGCTCTCAAACTATACGTGATACGAGTTTTCGTCTTGATGGGAAGTTAGTTAACGATTTTGGATTTTTAGGGTGAACTTGAAGATTTGAGGGTCTGAAAATTTTTGATGTTCGTGAACTGAGGCTGAAAGCAACGTCCGGATTTGTCATTAGCAGCCTCAAATTATTCATGATACGAGTTTTCGTCCTGATAGGAAGCCAGATAACAATTTTAGATTTTTAGGGTGAACTTGAAAATCTGAGGAGGCTGAAATTCCAATCAACGGCCAGATTTGTAATAAGTGCCTTCAAATTATACGTGATACGAGATGGTCACAAATTTTTTATGTTCGGTACCGTAGGCCTGAGATCAAAACAGCGGTCGGATTTGTAATTAGTGCCCTCAAACTTTACATGCCACGAGTTTTCGTCCTGATAGGAAGTCAAATAGCGATTTTAGTTAAATTTGCGAAACTCTCTATGGCCAGGAACTCCTCCTGACCTCAAAAAGTCTTAATAAGTCTGGTGGCAATGCTGCCTATTGAGATCTTTTCAGAAATAGTTAACTTTGAAAATTGTAAAACATAAGTTTTACATTGTAATTCTTCTCCATTCTTCGCTCCGTCGCGTCCTGTTGCAGCAAGGTACGTGAGTGAAATATATCAGCAAAATGCTATCGTAAAATAGAGCCTCGTAGCTACTCTTTATGGCCCTCATGAGATTACACGGAACTTGATGACAACGTAAAATAGAAAGGCTAGCGAAGTGAGAATTAAAAAATATGCCAGCAAATCAGGCGTGACATTTTGCGGGGCAGAGTTTAAAGATTCTGCACATAACACAATAGGAAAAATCATGCAAGGCTCCGACTGACAGCGTATTAGACTTACATACAAAAAAAATGAAGCAAAAGTGCTACAACAATGTATACATAATTATGTTATAACATTATTTTTCTAAAAGGTCTGTTTCGGACTTCCATTGTCTATATAATTTTTGGATTACAACGTTTCGATTGATGTGGTATCTTCAATCGTCTTCAGGTAAACTGTCGAACATGTTCCTTTCATTGCTATTTATTCTTGTCTAGCTGATGTGCCGCTTTTTGTGGCTTGTCCTGATTGGTTGCTGCGCGTTCTGCTGAGTGCGTCAGTGACGTCGCTTCTTGCTGATGATGACGTGGTCGTTGATAGTCACTGAGACCCACGTTTGTGTCCAAGTTTGTACTGTCCTATTTTATTTTTTTTATATTTCTTATGAGGGGCTGCCATATTGGTCTAATATCCACACTAGGCTTGCTGTACACGTTTTTGTTGCTGGCGATAAAAGCTGCTTCCTTGATTTTCCGGCGATACCATTGAGGTTCTTTGTCAATAACCTTTGCATCTTCCCAAATAATTTTATGATGCTCGGTCCAAGCGTGATCTGCTATTCCGGACTTTTCTGTCTCTGCTCTCTGGGTGTTGAGTCTGTGCTCCTTAATTCTCGCTTCCAGGGGTCTTTTCGTTTCACCAATGTATACTTTGCCACATTCACATGGTACTTCGTAGATGCAGTTTTTTGTTTCTTGATGTTCATTCCTGGGTTTTGTTTTCGTTGGTATACTTCGGAGAGTGGTGCTTCTTGAGAATCGTGTTTGAATTTTATAGTGTTGTCCTATTCTTCTGACCGTATCTGATAGTCCTTTCACGTATAGTATACCTAGTGAATGCCTGTGTTCTTCAGGATCTTTATTTCTGCTAGTATGATTCTCTCGCATTGTTGCATTGACTAGCCTCTTGGGATATGCGTTCTTTAACAGATCTCCTTTAATTTGACGTAGTTCTTCTTCTAGTCCTTGTTGTGTGTTACAAATATTCTTGGCTCGATCGACCAAGGTTCGAATGACTCCTTTCTTTGTTGATGTTGGATGGTTACCTGCATTACACCTTTAACCACGCGCAGCAACCAATCAGGGCAAGCCACGAAATACGACACGTCAGCTAGACAAGAATAAATAGCAATGAAATGAACATGTTGGACAGTTTACCTGAAGACGATTTAAGATACCACATCAATCAAAACGTTGTAATTCAAAAATTATATAGACAATGGAAGTTCGAAACAGACCTTTTGAAACATCTACCTTGTCTACAAATTTCAAACAATTATTTTTTCTCATGAAAAATGCCCTAACCTCAAACTTTCTGTTCCAGCACCACTAGAAATGAGACGCACACGCCGGCACAAATACCTACAGATCTCCGTGTTCTTTCTGGTGTACTCCATTGCTCACGTGGTGTCCAACAAGGAGACCTCCACGACCGCACCTCCCACAACGCTAGATGACGTCATCGACGCCGTCGAGAAAGAGACTGACAAGCCTGAGACGCACGAGGCTAAGTACTACGTCTTGGATAAGGCTATGGGCCATGGGGCTGTCGGCATGCCAAATGCTTCCGCCCCCAACCACGAGGCCAAGCATCATATTTTAGGTGAGCACATTTCACGCACGTATACAGGGTGTCCAGTTAGTGTGTAATTCTTCGATATCTCTCAAAGTATACCTGATGGAAGAAAATGACAAATACAAAAGTTATTCGGTTACTTAAGACACATATTCTAAAAATATTTTGAAATATACAGGGTCTTGCGTGAAAGTAGGATCGTAATCAACTTAATTTTTTTATGTGGAACTATACCTTTTCCTTAAATTTTTCTAGTTTCCATCATCAATTTCTATTTAACCCTAAAATATTTTTTGAATCGGTTGCGACGTTGCCAAGTTTTAATTTATTTTCTATTGATTTCCGGATTTGCAAGGTCGCAAGTAATACGTCCAAATTGACATATTCCTTTAACTTTTCTTAATAATATTACAAAGCGAGTTACTTGAATATCAAGTGGATATTATTTTGCATGTTGCCAGCAATTTGTATCTACAGGGTGTTTTTGGCAGAATTTTAAATTACGGCAACTTGAAGGTCATTTTACTCTGTTTTTTTAAATGTAACACCCTGTATTTTTTATTTTAAATCGAAATATCTAATAATACCATATCTCGCCTTGCAATATTTTTTTTCGCGTTTGTTATAAATTATTTTTCCAATTTTTTAAACAAATATCTCCGATTTTAATTTATTTTAAATAGAATCCTCTACTTATTTCTATTGCAATGAATTGCGCATGTCAAATTTAGTAAGATCTTGCAATTTCAAAATTATATATATGCGGCAGTACCGCTTTTTCAGTAAACGGTACCGGAACGCTTAAATATTTCCAAAACTGCCACAGCTGCAGAGGTGAAATTCAATACTTGGAGGTTTTTGAACATACAGAATTCAAAAACGCTAACATCAGTGTTGTCAGATTTACCAATTTTACGTCATAATTTTGAATGGAATGCCCTATTTATGAAGTCTAGCGTAAAAGTGGTAAATCTGACAACACTGATGTTAGCGTTTTTGAATTCTGTATTTTCAAAAACCCACAATTATTGAATTTCACCGTTCCAGCTGTAGCAGTTTTGGAAATATTTAAGCGTTCAGGTACTGTTTACTGAAAAAGCGGTGTTCCCGTATCTCAATAATTAACAGGAACAAAACTTTGAAATTATGAGATCGACATGTGCAATTCATTGCAATAAAAATAAGTAGAGTCTATTTAAAATAAACGAAAATCTGGGATATTTGTTTGAAAATTTGGAAAAATAATTTATAACTTGGCAACGCCGCAAACGCGAAAAAAAATACTACAAGGCGAGATAGGGTATTAGTAGATATTTTGATTTAAAATAAAACATACAAGGTGTTACATTTGAAAAAACAAAGTAAAATGACCTTCAAATTGCCGTAATTTAAAATTCTGCCAAAACACCCTGTAGATACAAATTGCTGGTAACATGCATAATAATATCCACTTAATATTCAAGTAACTCGCTGTATAATATTATCGAGAAAAGTTGAAGGAATATATCAATTTGGACGTATTACTTGCGACCTTGCAAATCCGGAAATTAATAGAAAATAAATTATAACTTAGCAACGTCACAACCGATCCCAAAAATACTTTAGAGTTGAATAGAGATCAATTATGGAAACTAGAAAAATTTAAGAAAAGGTTATAGTTCTATATAAAAAAATCAAGTTGATCATTATCCTACTTTCCCGCAACATCCTGTATATTTCAAAATACTTTTAAAATATGCATCTTGAGGAACCAAATAACTTTTGTATTTGATATTTTCTTCTGTCAGGTATACCTTGTGAAATATCGAAGAATTACACACTAACTGGACACCCTGTATACATTTGAAAACTTCCCACCACGGATTTATCGAAAACCACTGATTAAAAGAAAAAATGCCGAGACACGTCAAAGGATTTGTCAAGGGTGCAACTTTCTAACCCTCCCTTGTACCCTCTGCCTTCCAGGGTCATCCGTTTAAAATTTTTGAATGACAAGGCATATCAAGTAATGTCTTGTTTCAAAGATATGTCGAAGCCCTTCATTCTGACGTTTGATTTTTTTAAATCGGTTCGATTCGTTTTCGGGAAAGTTAGAATCTTTATGTATCTTGACTTGTTCAAATAATGTAGAATACAAAACCACACAAAAAATATCACTTTTTATTGCAATAGGTCTTCAAATATTGGCCGTTATTGGCCAAACAATGATATTGTTACAAGTCTTTAATTTGATTCGGCAAGAAAACACTTGGTACGGATTTAACTATTTATTTTCACTAACTATGTTCACTGTTCACTGACAGACCGTGGATTGCTTCTTTTACCAAGCTTCTGGCTACAAGAAGGGCGTACTGTGTCCATTCAGACATGAACGTTTCTGGGACGAAACGGCCTTAAGGAGGGGGCAGTGTGCCAGTCCGGCCCTAGACGGCCGGGCATATACGTGAATTCTAGATAAGTTCCTTCTCGATACGTGTTATTAGGGTCGCGAACTGTCGAGAACGTTCCAGAGATGGCGACGCTCAATATAAGGCGCCATCGCATGAGAGTGAAAAGACAGTCATTGCAGTGCAGTGCACAAGCGAGAAGTAATCCGCGATATACCGGTGGCGCGTGAAAATAAATGAACTGTGACATAAATTAGTGAAGTGCAGGTCCAATATAAATTAGTGTAGTGACTCAGTGACTGTAGATAAATTAGACTGTTAAGTATTAGGCTAGGCGTAGTGTATATAGTTAGTGGAAATAAATAGTTAAATCCGTACCAAGCGTTTTCTTGTCCAGTCGGACTAAAGACTTATAACAATATAGACGATTTTCAAATCCCTGACGGTCAGTTGGATGACCGTTGTCATCAACGCCTTTTCGAAAGCTGCCATGATATCCCACAAGATGTTTTTGCAACTGCCCGTCAGGAATTTGAACATCGCCTATATCATTGTTTAGACAATAACGGGCCACATTTGACCACTTATTGCAATAAAAAGTGATATTTTAGTATGTTTTTGTATTCTATTTGTAAAAATTAAGATACATGAAGATTCTAATTTTCTTGAAAACGAACCGACCGATTTCAAAAAAATCAAACGTCAAAATAGAGGACTTCGATATACCTTTGAAACAATATACTACTCGATACTACTTGCCATTTGAAAATTTCAAGGGGATGACTCAGAAAGGCAGAGGATACACGGTAAGGGAGGGAAGTAGTTTTTGATTGAAAAGTTGTCCCCTTTGACAGATCTTTAGACATGTCTTGACGTTTTTTTCTTTTAATCAGTGGTTTTCTATAAATCCGGTCACAGTTTTGAGTTTAAATCTCGTGTTACGAAAATCAAAAATTTCAGACCTTTCAAATCTTCAGCTTTGCCAAGAAATCGAAATTCTATATTTGGCCTGTACTGTGTATATTTGGCCTTCTATCAAGATGAAACCTTGTGCTTGGGTAACTGCAGGGCGCTGATCATAAGTCCAATCGCAGTTTTGAATTTCTGTCTCGTTTGACGAAAGTCAAAATTTTCAGATCTCTCAAATCTTCAGCTTTGCCAATAAATAGAAAATCTATATTTGGCCTGTACTGTGTATATTTGGCCTTCTATTAAGATGAAACCTTGTGCTTGGGTAACTGCAGGGCGCTGATCATAAGTCCAATCGCAGTTTTGAATTTCTGTCTCGTTTGACGAAAGTCAAAATTTTCAGATCTCTCAAATCTTCAGCTTTGCCAATAAATAGAAAATCTATATTTGGCCTGTACTGTGTATATTTGGCCTTCTATTAAGATGAAACCTTGTGTTTTGGATAACTTCAGGGTGCTGATTATAAGTCCAATCGCAATTTTGAATTTCTGTCGCGTTTGAGGAAAGTCAAAATTTTCAGACCTCTCAAATCTTCAGCTTCGCCTAAGAAATCGAAAACCTTTATTTGGCTTTCTATTAAAATGAAGCCTTGTATTTTGGATAATTTGAGGGTACTGATTACAAATCCAGTCGCAGTTTTGAGTTTCTGTCTCGTTTGACGAAAATCAAAAATTTCAGATTTTTCAGATCTTCATCAGCTTTGCCTAAGAAATCTAAAATCATTATTTAGCTTTCTATCAAGATTATTATGAATAATTCGAGGGTGCTGATTACAAATCTGGTCGCAGTTTTGAGTTTTAGTCTCGTTTGACCAAAATTTAAGATCTTGTCAAATACTCAGCGGTCGTAGTTTTGAATTTCAGTCTCATTTGACGAAAGTGAAAAATTTCAGATATTTAAAATCTTGAACTTTGCCTCAGAAATCGAAAATCTTTATTTGGCTTTCTATTAATATGAAACCTCATATTTTGTATAGTTTGAGCGTGCTCATTACAGGTCCGGTCGCAGTTTTGAGTTTCACTCTCAAGAAATCGAAAAGCTTTGCTTGGCTTTCTATTAAAATGAAACCTTGTATTTTGGATAATTTGAGGGTGCTGATTACAAATACGGTCTCAGTTTTGAATTCCAGTCTCATTTGACGAAAATAAAAATTTTTGGATCTTTCAGAGCCTCAGGTTTACCTAAAAAATCTAAAATCTTTGTCTAACTTTCTATTAAGATGAAACCTCGTGTTTTGGATAATGCAAGGGTGGTGATTACAAATCCGGTCGCAGTTTGACGACAATAAAAAATTTCAGACCTTTCAGATCTTCAAGTTTGATTAAAAAATCGAAAATCCTTATTTGTCTTTCTATATATTAAGATGAAACCTCGTGTTTTGTATAACTTGAGGATGCTAATTACAAAGCCGGTTTCAGTTTTAACACTACACGCTCAAAGGTATCTCATGTTGCACATCTTGGATACCTAATTGTGTAAAGTGATAATTATTGAAAGTTCAAATTTAGTCTAAATATTCCTTTAATACATATAGTTAGCAAGATAGTTGCCGGTTTGGGAAAATCATTATATATCATATTATGTTAATGAGAAATATAATCGATATATCACATAAATAATAAAATTAAAACCCGCCTACTTTCCTACAGGTAGCCTTCTCAAACACAGCGCCTCGAATGTATCCAACAAAACAGCATCTGCATCCAACAACGAAACGCACGAGGCGAAACACCACCTCCTCGGCAGTCTGATTGGCCATAGCGCAGCCAATGTGAACGTCAGCAGCAAGAACAATCAAAGCCTGACCAAACCAACCTTGGTTTCGAACAACACGGTTCCTCCGACTATCGCAAGTAGAGAAGGCAGAGAACATGCTATCAAGGAAATAGTTAAGCAAGCAAGTGAGGCTGCTGTAGGTCCTCCAGAGGAATGTACTCCTCCAGCTATCAAACAGGTATGTATCAGAATTTGAATCAATTTGGAGGCATAACAATGTACAGGGTCATTTGTTTGGAGTATACAGCGTGGCCACATATAGATATTGGGAAGCAGTACTTTGGAAAAGTATTGGTTCGCCATCTATCTACCAAAGACGGTAACTGAGCGTTTAATTTGAGTATCCGAGCACTGTTTATGTAAAACATCAGGTATAGAAACCTGCGAGTACTGCAACAAACAGACTCTTTTTGTGGAACACTCATTTAACTCTCCCGACATTCGGTTTATGCAAAAAAGCAACTTAACTCAATTAAAGAGTAGCAATTTCATCCATTCATCCGAAACCAATCACAGACGACGTCGTTTCGCTTTCATTAAAGTTCGTCAGTGTGATTTAGGTCTCAGACGAATAAATGAAATTGCTTGATAGTGCCTAGCTGGTCAAACTCGTACTAGTAGTAGCAACATATAGATATACGTATACAGTGTGGGTCAATGAAGTGTGACGAATATAACGTATGTTTCTCCTCGCACATCGATTGGTGGATTAAAATTTTCGATGTTGAGATAACAGGATTTTTGGGCGTTTTATAATATATAATAATAATAACAATTCCCTTCTCTCCTGGAATGGGCGTCACCCGGGAGAGCGACATTTAGATCGTCCCTACTCGTGGGAACGCGATGGATAAAGTTAGTTTTTCAAACAACCAACGACGGCCTAAGGTACGTCGATTAAACTCACCTGAACCCCAAAGCCAAACACAACAACCAATAGCACACAACCCAACTGCTGATGTTTTGCCGGTACAGCCGGCAACCACCAAAGCTGGTAAACCAAGGCAGCGCTTACAGTGGACTACTGAGATGAACAAATCTGTAATGCACTGTTACTATACCGCCACAAAACTTGAAACCATCTCTACAGGCTACAGACATGAGCTGTATAGGCTGTTTACAGCACAATACCCACACCTCTCAACACGTGTAACCGAACAAAGACTTATTGATCAAAAACGAGTCATAACAAAAAACAACCGTCTTACCCCACAAGAACTACAAGCTATAAAGAGCCTTGTATCCAACGAAATAAATACTGTCACACCAAATGATTCGTTAGCCGATGAATCGATCACAGAAAGACAAAATAATCATACCCGAAGTAACCAGACTCCAAACACAGATACAACCAACAACACCAGCATACACTTAGATGTGGATTCAGAACATGAGTACACACCAGATACACCAGACCAAACATCCATTAACTTACCTTCCACAGCCACACAAAGCCAAAACGTTACGCCACCACCTTGTATCACACAATCTACAGAACAAGTGATGAACGCACAATACAACAAATGGTGTGGCACAAATCCTACACTACGAGATCCCTTGCCTAGACTGATTTTTAAAAACAACACTCGACAAATATTACAGACAGTAAATTCCAATATAATACCACAATTCTTAACAAAGGACAGTGACCTAGAAGACATCCATACCGTTATATATGCTGCTGCAGCAACCACCCTCATAGTTAACGGCCAAAAACTTCCAAAACGATCGAAAGACCACACAAGCAAAAGATCTAAACCTAAATGGCAAATTAGAATCGAAAATAAAATTAGCACAATCAGAAAAGATCTCGCACACGTCACTCAATATATCCACAAGAACAACCTCTCGAAACGCATCCAAACAACAATAAGTAGACTCAAATCTAGATCACCACAACAAACAATATCCGAAATATACGATACGCTTAAACAGAAACTTGCAGTCTACGCAGCTAGACTCCGCAGATATAATGAGTCCAATGACAGAAAGGATACTAACAACCTTTTTCAGAAAAGTGAGAGGCAGTTCTACCAAAAGATCACATCAAATAATCAGATCACAACAATAGAACCTCCAAATAAAAAAGAGCTAACCGACTTCTGGGGAAGCTTATGGTCAGAGCCCGAAACCCATAATGAAAACGCTCCATGGATTAGACAAGAAGAGGAAAAACAACAACACATACCGGAACAGGGAGACGTAATTTTTACACCACAGGAAATATCCGAAACAATAAAACACACCCACAATTGGAAGTGCCCGGGCGTAGACAACGTGCAAAATTTCTGGTACAAACAATTCAGTGCAACATATGAAATGCTCACAGACCAAATCAATAAAGCCATACTCCAACCCAACAGGCTACCCAAATTCCTCACACAAGGAGTAACATATATAAAACCAAAAAACGCAGACACCAAGAACCCTGCCAATTACCGTCCGATCACTTGTCTCCCCACCTTGTACAAGATCATCACCGCAACAATAGGCAAAAGGATTGAACAACACCTTACTCAAAACAACATCCTGACCGAAGAACAGAAAGGATGTAGAAAACAAAGCCAAGGTTGCAAAGAACAACTAATAATTGATAGTGTGATCATGGAGCAAGCTAGAAAAGAACACAGGAACCTCCATACCTGTTTTATCGATTATAAAAAAGCTTTTGACTCTGTACCCCATAGCTGGCTAACGAAAACTCTCCAAATATATAAAATTAATCCAACCCTTCGTCAGTTCCTTACAAGAACCATGGAGACATGGAGAACCAACATACATCTTAAAACTCAGGACGGTCATATCCAAACGGAGGAGCTATACATAAGACGCGGTATCTTCCAGGGTGATTCAATCAGTTCACTGTGGTTCTGCCTTTGTTTAAATCCACTCTCCAACGCACTTAACAACACAAATTGTGGTTTCAACATCAGACACCAGAAAGTTAATCAACACAGAATCAGTCATCTTCTCTACATGGATGATATAAAACTGTACGCAGCCACTGAAGTGCAACTGAAGGAATTACTCAAAATAACAGAAGTTTGTACGTCAGACGTCCGGATGGAATTCGGAATGAGCAAATGCAAGGTGCTCCACATCCATAAGGGCCAATGGAAGAACCATTCCGAACAGGAAATATTAACTGGCCAGACTCTGGATAACATGGAGAAGGACGAAACGTACAAGTACCTAGGCTTCAATCAGAACATTAAGATTGACCACTCAGAGGTTAAGGCTCAATTAATACAAGAGTTTAGAGACCGTCTCATTACACTTCTGAAAACAAAATTGAACTCCAAAAATCTTACGAAAGCAATTAACACATTTGCGATACCGGTTCTCACATACTCCTTTGGTATCATCAAGTGGTCGCACACTGATATTGAAAACATCAACATACTCATACGAACGGAGCTCACAAAGCACAGAATGTCACATCCGAAAGCGTGCAAGGAAAGGCTTACCATAGACAGGAAACATGGGGGCAGAGGAATTATAGACATACAGTCACTTCACACAAGACAAATAAAAACACTCAGAGACTTTTTCCAAAGCAAAGAGACAAACTTACATAGATCAATAGTAAAAGCACTATACTCCACTCACCCTATCGCGCCCAGATCACCCAGCAGACGCACACAATCACATAGAATTACAACAAGAAAAAATAAACACCTGGTCACAAAAAGCACTTCATGGCAAGCACAGATACCGCGTTACACAAGACCACATAAACGAAAAACAGTCATACACCTGGCTGCAGGATGGCCAACTATTTCCAGAAACCGAGGGTTTTATGCTTGCTATCCAGGACCAAGTGATTGCGACAAGGAACTACATGAAATACATAATTAAAGATACATCCATAACCGACGACAATTGCAGAAAGTGCCACCAACAAAAAGAAACAATAGACCACGTAACAAGCGCATGCAAAACTCTAGCTGGAACCGAGTACACAGCTAGACATAACTCTGCAGCCAAAGTCATTCACCAAGCACTAGCCACAACAAACAAGCTAATAGAAAACACAGATCCATATTACAATTACACACCGATATCAGTACTCGAAAACAATGAATATAAACTGTACTGGGACGTTGAAATACATACAGATAAGACTATCCCGGCAAATCGGCCAGATATAGTTTTCCAGTCGAAGGCAGACAAAGTTACCTATTTGATAGATATTGCTATTCCCAACGATACGAATATCCAAAACGCCTACGCTGGGGAGATATCTAAATACACGGACCTAGACGGCGATAGAAATAAAACGACTCTGGAAGCAAAACAAAGTTACCATTGTCCCCCTAATTATGTCTGTCTCAGGCCTCACACCAAACACATTTGCACCACACCTACAACAGTTGGGCCTGGAAGAAAGGTTACACAAAATATTTCAGAAGTCTGTAATCCTGAAAACCTGCAATATTGTTCGATCTTTCCTAAATTCCGATCCGTAATAGTTCAGGTGCTGACTTGGCACAGCCCGTCAACACCTGTTGCTACCGCAGTCATGCGAGAGAAACTTGGAAAATCAGGATAACAATAATATAATAATAAGGCACTCATACGGTATCGATGAGACACCGGTGCTGCCATACGCTCGAGGGGATATAGAGTCCGTTGTGGAGAACGAGAGATGCCGGATTTACTGGAATTACTCGTTCCCCACGCTCGAGCTTGTACAGGCAAACAAGCCCGACATAGTCCTTCTCGACCACCAACAGAAGACGATGTTCGTTATTGAGTTTTCGGCGCCTGCCGAGGTGAACATCGTCTCTAAGGAGGAGGAAAAGCGGACCAAATATCAGGAGTTGCTCGGACAACTTCGCAGGCTCTGGCCAGACTACACTGTAAGTCTGCTGGTTATGGTCATTGGATCCCTAGGTGGAATGAAGAATACGCTGCTCTCTGCACTGCGCAAAATTCCGGTGTGCCGTGCGGCGGCGCCGATCTTAGCCACTAGAATGCAGAAGGCAGTCATCCTTGGGTCCCTTCGTCTACTTAGGGCGCACGATTCGCGGACCCAGTGATTGCTCACCTCACGGTGTGAGGAGTAGTCATTGGGTAATGGAACAGCAGCTCGGTGTGTCGGAGCCCGGGCTGCACTTTTTGTTTTTTTGAAATATATAACTTTATTTATCCTAGCGGGGTGTCTGACAGGCAGGTATTAATCCCAACCAGTGAAGTATACAAATGAAAAGAACAAACAAATTACATAAACAAGAAGGTAAATTAAAACAAATAATATATGACCTAGCTTAGGTTGATTTCGTTTGACAGAGATAGTTTTTTTACCTTATCTTTGAAGACTTGTGGACTGTATGTTTTTAAGGCAGATGGTATTTTATTGTAATAATGGTGTTTTGAACAAAGCGCAACGAAGTTTGATGCAAGGAGTTTCTAATAACTAATCGGCTATTAAGATATGAGGGTAATTGTTTCACTATGATACGATGTACCAAGCAGATAAGGTGTAATATCCACAGTAATTTAAACTTCAAAATTTTGTGATGCTCGTAAATCGGGGTTATATGCTGTCTACGCGGTGTGTTCGTAGCAAATCTTATACATGAATTATGTAGTTTTTGTAGTTTATTCATCTCGATGGTATTTAAGCAAGGACCAAAAACAAATCTCCATATTGTACTGCTGACATAACTAAGGATTCAATTAGCTTCAGTTTAGTTTCAGTTGACAGTAGTAGTTTATAGCTATAGAGATGTTTAAGCTTAGAGTAGGATGACTTCATTATCTGTGTAACATGATCTTTGAACGACAACTTATTGTCAAACACTATACCAAGGTTTTTGACCTTGTCCACTACCGGAAGAGCTTGATCACCCATAAAAACATCAAAATTAACCATAGTTCTAGTTTGAAAGTGGATGACGGCCGATTTGGTTGGATTTAATCTTAAGCAGTGACCTTCAGAGAAGCTGACTATCCTACTTAGGTCTGAATTGATATAATCTATATATAACGAAAAGCTAATTCACTTATTTCCATCGGTTTGTCTGTCTGTTCAACTGTCGGTCTATCTGTCTGTTTGTCTGTCTGTCTGTCGGTCTGCCTGTCTTTCGGTCTGTCTGTCAGTTGGTGTTTTTCTAGCCTAGTAATCTCAGTAACCGCTGCATAGATTGTGATGAAATTTGAGTAGCGATATGCTGTCGAGTCGCAGTAGGTAATGCTGTTATAACTTCAAGAATCGGTGCATGGATGGCAAAGTAATTAGCCAAAAACGAAAAAATTCAAGTATTTCTCAAACTTCATTATTAGGCATTTTAAGGGTTCCTGACCACTTTCTACTTCTTTTTTTAGGCTGTCCACTGACTTGTAAATGAAAGACCTAACTTTCTTAGGTCCTTCTGAACGTTGCCTTGTCTATCACAGAAACCAAGGGAGTTAGAGCTGTCTGATGTGTACATACGGTAGTATTGCTTTAGATCGTTCTGTATTGTATAACGCGAAACCTATTGAATTGATTCTGGTGAAATTTTAATCCAGTATTATTACCGTGGTGGTGGTGGAAAACGCGTATGGTGTTTAGAAATGGGGTGAGTGGTGGCGCCATACAAAAACTGAAAATATAGAGACAGCTTAACCTTAGGCGTCTTATCCACTGACCTGTGAAAGAACGAGCAAGTGGCAAGCGGCATAATACACTTTTTGTAGGCGGCCCGACGATGATTTGGTTACAAGGGGATCTTAGACTATAACTTCATGCTATGAAAAAATAATAAACTGGTATCAGCGTAATGTGTGGAAGGTCCTGAGTCAATCAATTTGATTTTATTTTTTCAGGTGGAAAAATCTTGATTTTAATTTATTTTTAGATTCTTTTCTATACCTAGACCTAGTAGTTTACATATTATGTAAGCTTTTTTAAAACTTGAATTTCAGTATCCCAAAAAATATTAGTAGCGCCATTGTTTTGCAAAATCAAAATCTATAAATTAGAACATGTAGGTATCCTGTAGATGAGAAAAAAAAGAAACAAGTAAAGAGATTTAAATTATATAAGTATCTTTGCTCTACTCTCATTTTTTCATTGGGTACTCAAAACATTGATATTTTGTAGTAAGTAATTTGTAACAAACGTCAAATGTTGTATCAAAGGCCACTAGAGTGAAAGTGTGTGTTAAATGACTCTATCTTTGTAGATGAAGCTCAGCGCTCTCAGGTTTCACGTTATCACAGTTCGATTCAGCAATAAAAAAATAGTCCATGACGAGGATGTAGGACATACCTATCTCTGTTTCTCTATTTTGTTGTGTATCTGTTTTCCTGTCTCTACGGATGCCAATACAAATTTTCCGATAGATGCGCACTTGCACGAATACTGGCTGTCGTATTTTCCGCATTGCATAGTGATGTGCGAATGTGGAATGTATTTCTCCTCTTGGTCTTGTTATCACGTTTTTCAGGAAGGGCATATTTGCATGTGAATGCAGTAGCGCGTTAGAATCATACGCATAGACGTAGGTAAACACATACACAGACATACACAGACAGTTTATTTTACTTTATATCATCTGGCAACACTGTTGACCACCTTGCCGCTATCGTTCTGTCAGAGTTTATGCTGTCGTTCAGATGTCAGAAGTTTTAAAACAAATTCGTTTAAGCTTAATTCAGATGCACAAGACATCCGACGATACGACGGTAGGAAACTGTTCCTATTAGTTGAAATATTCAAAATGATGTCAAATCAAAATATTTCAACCAATAGGAACAGTTTCGTACTGTCGTATTGTCGGATGTCGTCTGCATCTGAATTAAGCTTTAAGCTAAATTCAGATGCATACGACATCCGACGATACGACGGTACGAAACTGTTCCTATTGGTTGAAATGTTCAAAATCATGTCAAATCAAAATATTTCAACCAATAGGAACAGTTTCGTACCGTCGTATCGTCGGATGTCGTATGCATCTGAATTTAGCTATAAGCGTATAAAAAATCAGATGTAAATAGACATCTGTGAATGTTAATGACAAGCGACCTATAATCCCACACCAAAATACCTAGGTATCACGCTGGATAGAACACTGACACTGTCGTTTAAAAACAAATTCAGTCCATCGCAACCAAAGTCAACAGTAGAAATAACATCCTGCAAAAATTATTTTGTGGAACCTTATGGGGTGACAACGCTTCTACGCTCCATACTTTGTACAGTTAAACTCTTTTATGAGAACTAGTACAGGTCGCATCGGATCAACCTCAGCTTACTGGCTACCAACACCCAGCCAAATAGTTCCACCACCCATCCGTCGAGAAAACGTCCTTCTGAAAGAATATAACAAAATCAAAACCACCCCCCACTGCCAATCCACGAAGATAGACCTGCTCTTCTTGCGCAGATTAAGGTCCAGATTATGACCAATTACAATAGATTTCCAACTTGAATCTGATGTTTTTAACCGTGCAGTTAAATGGGTAGAAATTTGGGCGACCCATACACCAGAAGAAGTAAACAGTAATCTAACTGCTGGTCAAGAACCCCCTGGTTTTGACCTCCACCGAAAGGAATGGTCGACCCTAAACAGAATTCACACATCGCATGGAGTGTATGCTGATTCGTTGTTTAAAAGTGAACAAGCGCGAATTCCCACAATGCGACTGTGGAGCGGAACCCAAACTGTCAGGCATATAGTGCAAGAATGTGGCCTTAGAGCATATCCAGGTCAACAACAGTGACTTCCTCCAAGCCAAACCATCAGACGTAGAATGGATTTCCAGGCTCGATATTAACTTATAGCCTATAGTTACTATTTAGATCGCAATTTTTTATTTTGTGTTGTTTGTCTTAAATGTTTCACTTTTTTTATTGCTTTTTTCACGTGTACACTAAATAACAATAATAAAACTTCAGCAACTATCTGAAATCTGGATCTCGTCTAAGATACACTTTGTTTTTTATTCTCCAATCACACCACAGCAATCAACCTAAGGTCCTTTCGCAATGCTCTTGTACGCAAAACTGACCATTTTCTGATCGTTGACGACGTTGACTGTATGAAAAAGGATAGGCCGCAGCTTTACCTCAACTTAAGATCCAGAGAATCCAAGAAAGCACGTATTCCCGTGTTAGCGAGGAAGCGTGGCCGCCTGTTCCCTTTCTACAGTGTGTGTGTCTAAGATGAGGGCAGATAAGTCCAAAAATTCAAAGGTAAGGTCAAAAGGTCCAAAGGTAAGGTCCAAAGGTCACCATAAAAATGAATTTGGTGTTTCCAAGCTCCTGACGTTACCTTCAAATTTACAGTAATGATTCAAAAAGCAAATTGAAGAAGAAAGCTTGCGCCTTGTCACCTATTTGACCTTTTTTTGATATCGTGTTTTGTTGTTAAATAACAGAGAAGAATATATGATTTTGCATACTAAAAAATTTTTTTGAGAAAATCGCAAATAGTTGTCATTCATTAAGGTCTTAACTATCAGCTTCTGAAATACTGTGTATGTAGTTTTGAAAACAAGTGAGTTCTGATCGAAATAGGAATCCGTGTTTTAACATGGCAAATACATATGTATAACTGTGTATACCCAGGCCCTTTAAAAGTATGCATTCTTCAAGCTGTGTAAGTGGCGGACTTATTGCAGACTGTGACGCCTATGCACTTATACCGAAAGCATACCTACAGCTCTCGATTTTACCCGAGAGAGCTCTTTATTTCATCTGAACTGCGCTCGACAACGATCTCCATGTTATGTTGATTTTGCTCTCCACCACTCCCCGCAATATTCGTTTACTCGTTCACTTCGCATATCCCGTTGCTTCTCTTTTTCCCCAAGCAAAGAACGAGGTTCACAAAAATAAGCAAATTATGCAAGTAAATGCCAGCAACTGACAATCCTAACACAGATCTATGCACTGACAATAGATTGGATCTATGGATAGTGGGGTTGTGATCGTGGTCAGGCACGTATTGGGGGGGGGGGGTCCAACGGGTCCGGACTCGAAACGTTAGGAATCCACAAAAATACTAACGATTTTTCCCAAACCTAATCTGCACCCCAACCCCCCAAAATGTTCCAGGTCAAAATTTAAAGGTGCCAACCCTAATCTGGACCCCCCAAAAACTAAATCCTGGATACGTGCCTGATCGTGGCTAGAAAATATCGAAATTATACAGGATCCGGAGTTGTTGTTTTACTTATTTTCTCTTTCCTCTTTCAGACTCGACATGATAATGACGATCGCTAAGTGAGATAACCTCCAGCTCACCTTTACAATTTACGATGATCACATAGTAGCCGAGACAGTGTTGATATTTAGTGTCCGACCGAATATTCGGTTTCTGTTTCGGTTTCGGTCTAGTTTCGGCAAGAAAATGGTATCGGTTTAGTTTCGGTTTCGGCTGCCATCCAGCCGAAACTAAGGGCGAAACCGAAACTGAACTCTATTAATTTCGGCTGTGATCGGACGCTCTCGGAGCACTGATCTGCAAGCAACGAGGTCATTTTGCTGTGTAGATGATGTAATACCCTATCACAAGTTAAGAAGGCTACTTATCGGAGCCAAGGGTGCAAAGAAACGCAAATATTTGTTCCTACTGGAATTCTAGTCCATTTCTGTCTTTGCAAAGGGTTCCCCTAAAATTCATGCCGGCTTTACCGACGAATGTTTCCACTGAACAACTATGGTCAAATCTATTCAGCTCATGAAGCAATTTGCAGAGCGAGTAGGTTGATAACTTATTGTTTCTCGCAACAATATTAGATTGTTCAATTATGAATACTGATAGTCAACAATAGTTCTGAAGCTCAATGAAGCTTATAACAATTTTTAAATTTAGAGAAAAATGGACTCCCCTTGGAGATAGTGAACGCATCTGCAGTCAACAATTTTAAGAACCAGTACGGTAATTGGATACAAGAAAACGCCCCATAGTTTAGTGCTCAATACTGTCAATCTTATATTATGTTCGTGTCTATAGCTGATAGCTCAACTCATATATTGTTGCAATAATAATTATAATTTGTTTGAAATAAGGTGTGATAATACTGATTATTCATTTTTATTCCCACGAAAAAATAACTGACGGTATATTGATGTTTCGGTTTCGGCCGAAACTGAGACGGAAGCCGAAATTCGGTTTGTGTTTCGGTTTCGGCCATGAAAAGTAGTTTCGGTCGGACACTCTTGATATTTCAAAAAATGGTGGTGGTGCAGATTACGTATCAATGTTTTCATTTATGGTGAATGCTGCATCAATTTTTCATGAGAATCATCTAGGGCAGGGGTCGGCAACCATTTCCAAAATAATTTTTTTATGCGGGCCGCACATTCAAATGTAGCCTAAATAGTGCTTTTATATCATATACGACCATAAATATTATTAAAAATTAATACGGATTGATGTTATTTTCTATTGACATGCAACAAACACTTTACAATTCTTAAAAGGGGAAAAAAGAAAATACAATTCCAATAACATATTATGTGTAAACATGTAAATATAAAATATATAAAATACTAATGATGAAAGTGTATCTTTCACTTTATTCATTCATTAAAATTCAATGCACTTTTTGTTATTTAATATTGTTTGATAATCCATGGAGTCTGGTTGTTTGGGATACTAAGATCATTAAGAACCTTTAACAAGTTCTTGTAAATTTTCGTCCGTCAACCTCGTTCTATGTTTTGATTTTATGAAATTTATTCTCAAAAATGTTTGTTCGCATAAATAGGCGTTTGAAAAAATTCTCACGCTCTAAGTTGACGGACCGCGCAAAAAGTTGAGAAGGGCTACAGGTTGCCGACCCATGTATAAGGCATTGGAATTTTGGGGAAGAAATTCCTTTATATTTATTGATAATAAAATTGAAAAAAGAAGAGTTAATGAAGCTTATTTCACTTTAAAATGAAAGCGACGGGCGTACATATTTTAGAGCTAAAATCATTACAAATATATATTTATAATTACTTTCAAATCCACATTCAAATCCTTTTAAAAAAATTATTCTTGAATACTTTTAATGTAACCCATCTCTACTTCATTATAAACTATAAAACTTCCCAGCACAGATTACTACTGATTAAAAGAAAACACGTCAAGACACGTCAAAAGATATGTCAAGGGGAACAAGTTTTTAACTAAAAACTACTTCCCCTCCTTGTGCCCTCTGCCCCAGTGTCATCCCCCTAATTATTTTAAATGACAAGCGATATCGAATAATAGCTTGTTTCAGAGGTATGTCGAAGGCCTGTATTTAGCGTTTGATTTTTTTAAATCGGTGGATTATTTCGAGAAAAAATGTATGTATCTTAATTTGTTCATGGTTAGAAAATTTAGTGACTGACCCAATTTGACATTTGTGGAAAAATAGTGGGATATGCAGTCAATATTAGAAGATGGCTAATTGCAAGGTTTCAAGAAAACTCTTCAAAATTTTTCAACCTTTCTTCAATGCTTATTGACTTCTTTAGGAAAATTTTCGTGAAATTAACTAAAGTCACTTGCTGTCAGAAAGACAGCAATATTATCTCAGATCTACTGTCTGTATTCTTGAAAAAATAAACACACAAGATACTGAAATTTAAATTAAAAGTATAGGATTCACCCTGATTAAACAAAGAAGAGTAAACCATATACAATTTTCACATTTTACATCATTAATGTTATGACAAGACCACCATGGAACAGATAAATATCAACTTTTATTGCAATAATTGTTCAAAATGTTTGCCATTGGACAAATACCAAATGATAAAGGCGATGTTCAAATTCCTGACAGACAGTTCCAAAAACATGTTGTGGGATATCATGGCAGCTTCCGATGATGCGTTGACGAAGATCATCCAAACTTTCAGGTTGGGGAGTAAACACAATAGGTTTTAAATTGTCCCATAGAAAAAATCTAATGGCATCAAATCAGAGGTCTAGCAGGCCATTCCATATAGCCTCTTCGCTCTATCCATTTATCTGGAATTGCGTCGTTTAGCTATTGCAGAACCGGAAGAACATAGTGAGTGTGTTTTCTATAATGCCTACACATACATTAATTTTTTAGCAGTACTGGGTATACACTTCTACAAAAGCGTGAGGATCTTCATTGCTCCAATACCTACAGTTATGCTATTAACAAATCTAGTTAACCAAATGTCTATTCATCACAGAAGCAGATATTGTTTACACGAATGGTATTATCATTAATCGCTGCACGCATTTATTAACAAAACTCAACTCGCCGATCAAAATCATCTTCGGTAAACGCTTGCACCATTTTCATTTTGAAATGAAGTATTGGGATTTGTGCCAAAATGACCAAAAACTTTAACTTGTATGGCTTTATCCAAAACTATCTGTTTCTTATTTCCAACAGATCCAGTTTGAGTAAATTTCGTAACAGGGTCCAAAACATACCTACCTACATATGCGAAGTTATCTTTTCCAGATGTATCATTGCACACTGATTTCGGGCACCATAAATTAGAAACAATTGCACTGTTTTTGCAACTGTCCGTCAGATATCTGCACATCACCTACATCATTGTTTGACAATGGTCAACATTTTGAACACTTATTGCATTAAAAAGTATATATTGTATATATATTTTCGTGTAGTTTTATTGTCCATTTGAACAAATCAAGATACAAAAACAGTTTTCTGACTTTCTCGAAAAGAATCAACCGATTAAAAAAATGAATCGTCAAAATAGAGGACTTCGAAATACCTTCGAAAAGAAACAAGCTTTTGCTCGATACCCCTCGCCATTTAAAAATTTTAAGGCGATGACCCTAGGAGCAGAGGGTAAAAGGCGGGGAAGTTGTTTTTGATCCCCCTTGACAAATCTTTCGACATGTCTCGACGTGTTTTCTTTTATTCAGTGGTTTTCAATAAATCCGCGGTGTGAAGTATTCAAATGAATACCCTGTATGAGTATCATACAGGGAGTCATGTCGCCAGACATCCTATAAGTATAAAATAATGTCAGTCCCTTGCATCTACGTCTATAAATGCAGCATGTACATAAAATCCAACCTGCACTTGACAAAGAAAAATAGTGATCAACTATTTAACTCGCGGTGGCAATCTGTTACGTTGTGATAAACACTATAGCTGCTAGCTGCAACTGCTATAAGGAATGAAGTTATCAATCTCCGTTTTGGGAAGAAACCTAAAAGTTTGCTTGTTGAGAACTGTTTTTATAGTATCAGGAGATACTTTGAATTTAGCGGCAGCATCAAATAAAATAGTTTTCAAATGTAACACTTGTCTTAACAAAAATTGTTATCTGTCTTATACTATCGTATTTGTTCTTTTCCAACATATTACTATTTTGACATGTGCAATACTACCTATATGTAGTCTTACTGGATTAAATAAAGTATTGTTATTGTTATTGTTATTATGTGGAGATGGAATTGTATCTATGTATTTTAGGTACCTGAGGTAATTTCTTTTTCCAGTTTCCACACCCTGTGATGTCACCATCAACCAGACGTCATGGAGGCCTAGTAATCCACGTCATAGTAGCTGTGTACATGTTCCTGGGATTGGCAATTGTTTGTGATGAATACTTCGTCGCCTCCTTAGATAGGATCTGTGAAGGTGAGTTTAGTAGCCCTTTAAACGTATATGTTAGTTGCACGATGTAGAAGAACAACCGGTAGTGATAGCTAATAGAGGTTGTAGATCAAAGATCATAAAATCTCACTTAAATTTCCTATAAATCTGTCGTCAAATTTTTGTAGTCGAAGGATATTGGAATTTCTAATAGTAAAGCAGCTTTGATATGATCAGATAAAATGCCTGTTCATTCTGATTAAATGTGCTAGTTTGGCTCTTGAGTATAAGATGATGCCTTAAAGAGGTCTTGAACAGGAAAGCCTTTTTATATACTACTCGCAAGTGAAATCCGAACACCTAGAAAAGAGGGGATATCTAATAATAATAATAACCTGGCTTTATTTTAAGATCCTCGGCGAAATCCAGCTGTTGCTGCTCTACTTAGCCGAGTACCATAGATTACAAAAAATTACATTTCATTATTCGTATCCTAACTAGTTAACATATACTGCTAATAAATAAATATTATTATATTATGCCTAAAAATTATATGTTAAATGATAAAACGTAATAAAAAGTAAAAAATAGGTGGAGTGTCCTAAGCTAACTACATACTAGCTAATATTTCAAAGTTCACGGTACTTTTAAATGCTGATACTGAGCTTTTGCCTTTCACATAGCTTGAAATGTCATTATAAATTTTTGGAGCATTATAAGAAAAACATCTTTTAAACAAGGACGACTTATGGTGTTGAGTCTGTAACAAGTGTGTGTTACGTGTATTACAGCTATGAATATTTGATCTATAAGATAATTTTTCATAGAGGTACAAGGGAGCTTTATTTTGTAGTATTTTATAGTCTAGAGTAGCTAGATTTAATTGAAAATTTGAGCACCGCTTGGCAGTACCATCTCAAGTACACATATAACACTTGATATGGTATCTGTTGCAAATGTAGCGAGAGACTAGGTGGCTGTGTGAAGATGCCCCCTAGAAGACGACAGCTCCAGTTTACGTAGTTAATCCCCATTTGAATGGGGTTGGATTGTAAGCCAACGAGAACGTGGTGCCTCTTTCAGAGCAATTGCTGGAACCATGGGGCGTAATGTGGCTACAGTTGTAGCAGCATGACGCGCATGGATCGCAGAAGGACGAATGCAGCGAGCTAGAGGTCCTGGAGAACGTAGAAGGACTACAGACCGGCAAAATCGTCATCTACGACTACTGTCATATAGCCATAAACACTTAACACTTCACCCACACAAAATTAACAACAAAAGAAAAGCAGGAAAATTTAAAACTTACACACTTACAAGGCTCTCTCATTTTTTCATTCATTCCCCTGCAGGGAATCGGGTTATTTGATTTTTCCAATATCCAACTAAACGGTCGTAAAGTACAAAGAAAAGATGCGATTGCCTTCCTTTTTCGGTTACGCTGCACTGTCGGCGTATATACATAAACATTGTTAGATAAGAGCGAGGAGAAATATTCCAGCGAATGTGAATGCAACATCAATATTATCGTTTCCAGAATTGAAAATGTCCCCGGACGTCGCCGGCGCCACATTCATGGCAGCCGGAAGTTCTGCGCCGGAACTGGCAACGGTTATCATTGGGGTGTTCTTCGCTAAAGACGATATAGGTAAGAGGATCGATAAAACGTATGTCTAGGATTAACAAGAATTGATAGACCAGCACACGAGGATATATCAGTATGCAGTATGCAAATAGACGACAAAATATCATGAAGTGGAGGAATTGTATAGGGAGTCCCACAAGGGTCCATTTTGGGGCCACTATGGCTTATAATATACACTGCTGGCATGCTGGATGCAATTTCAAATTAGTATACCGCTGTGTATAAATGTGGGTGTATAAATCATACAGGGTGTCCATTTAGTGTGTAATTCTTCGATATCTCGTAAGGTATACCCGATAGAAAAAAATATCAAATACAGAACAAGACACATATTCTAAAAGCATTTTTAAATATACAGGATGTTGCGGAAAAGTAGCATAGTGATCAACTTGATTTTTTTAAACGGAACCATAACTTTTTTTTAAATTTTTCTAGTTTCAATCATCGATCTCTATTTAACAGCAAAATATTTTTTGGATCGGTTGCGACGTTGCCAAGTTATAATTTATTTTCTATTAATTTCCGGATTTGCAAGGTCGCAAGTAATACGTCCAAATTGATATTATATTCCTTCAACTTTCACAATAATATTATACAGCGAGTTACTTGATTATTGAATGAATATTATTTTATATGTTACCAGCAATGTACATCTACAGGGTGTTTTTGGCAGAATTGTAAATTACGGCGACTTGAAGATCTTTTTATGTACTTTGTTTTTTGAATTTAACACCCTGTATGTTTTATTTTAAATTAAAATATCCACTAATACCCTATCTCGCCTTGCAATATTTTTTTCGCGTTTGCGACGTTGCCAAGTTATAAATTATTTTTCCAAATTTTCAAACAAATGTCTCTGATTTTTATTAATAGAACACACTGTATATTTTATTTAACATAGAAGTACTCCCTAGTAATGGTTTACGGCATGAACAAGTTTTAAGTGGTGTTCTTAAAATAATAAAACCGTTTTCCTTGCTCATACTATCTATTTCGAATACAAGGTACAGGAACGCTTAAATATCTTTAAAACTTGCCCAGCTGGAACAAAAAAATCAATACTTGCAGGTTTTCGAACGCAGAATCCAAAAATTCTAACAGCAGTGTTACCAGATTTACCACTTTTACGTTACACGTTATAATTTTGTTATTTTAAATAGAAACCTGTACTTATTTTTATTGCAATGAATTGCGCATGTCGAATTTAGTAAGATCTCACAATTTCAAAATTTTGTTTCTATTAATTACTGAGATACGGCAACACCGCTTTTTCAGTAAACAGTACCGAAACGTATTTCGATTTAAAATAAAACATACAGGGTGTTACATTTAAAAAACAAAGTAAAATGACCTTAAAATTGCCGTAATTTACAATTCTGCCAAAAACACCCTGTAGATGTACATTGCTGGTAACATATAAAATAATATTCATTTAATAATCAAGTAACTTGCTGTATGATATTATTGAGAAAAGTTAAAGGAGTATAATATCAATTTGGACGTATTACTTGCGACTTTGCAAATTCGGAAATTAATAGAAAATAAATTATCACTTGGCAACGTCGCAACTGATCCCAAAAACCTTTTAGGGTTAAATAGAGATTGATGATAGAAACTAGAAGAATTTAAAAAAAAGTTATAGTTCCATATAAAAAAATCAAGTTGATCACTATCCTACTTTCGCGCAACACCCTGTATATTTCAAGATATTTTTAGAATATGCGCCTTGAGTATCCAAATAACTTTTGTATTTGACATTTTCTTATATCCAGTATAGCTTCCGAGATATCGAAGAATTACACACTAAATGTATAAATGTAACTTGCCATGTTAGATAGGGCATATTAGATCTGTGTCCTAAACGTCCCTGATTTTTTTTATATTATTGCTTTTGTAATATTTTCAAGAATTCATAAATATGGGTAGGTATTTTCACGTTTTTGATCTGTAGAGTATCCTTTTTCAAGTGAAGTAATAATTAGTCACAAATACTACCGAAATAATTAGTTGTGAACTGATATTGCTTTTAAATATGAAAGAATTAGGGAGGTTAATTTCTACTTCATGTAAAGAAACAAATAAATGCGATAAAGCTGTTCAAGTGCTTTTAAAAGCTTCTCTACTTATTACTGTTAACAATGACATGCTACGTGAATCACCAAGCTCCAGTAACTTGTCAAAATGAATGACAGTGAGGATAAATGCACTCAAAACAAGCTTTTGTATTTTAGTTTCTAATTACAAAGCTATAAATTTTGTACAGTGTGGACTCCTCTGCTGCTAATCAATACAAGCCCTCACTCGTAGTCAGATTCCGATCGTGTATGGTGTGGAGCCGCATTTTTTCTCTCATTGTCACAAAAGCTGCTTCAGTTCTTTGAATCAAGTCGTGAATTTCTTTCTACTTCGTGAACAAGTTGTTTTGCGCGTTCTCATACATGAAATTCGAGTGGTCTCAAGTCAGGAGATCGTGGGGCCATGCGATGGGACAATTTTTTTCTGATCCTCGCTTATGTAATTTTTTTTCATATGTCTTTTAGGTTAAACACACATTTTTCCGTGTATTTCAGGTATATCTGGTGTAATAGGATCTGCAGTGTTCAACATAATGTTCGTGATAGCTTGCTGTGGCCTGTGTTCAACTGCTGCAGTATATTTAAATTGGTGGCCACTGGTTAGAGATTGCTTTTTCTATGCTGTCTCTATTGTGGTCATGCTCATAGTGATAAACGACAAACAAGTCACTTGGTGAGTATTGAAACTAGTAAACTACAGGACCATACCTAACCACAAAAGTGAAATTATTTTGTAAGTAGTAGAGTATTCCATTCGCATAAACTAGAAAATCATTGTTGGGAGTTCTGAGTTTCCCTGTATACAAGGTATCAAACACATGATTAGTTGCAACACAGGTACACTACTGTGAAGTTATTCTGCCCTGCAGAGATTAACCTCCAGTGATTTTAAATAATACAATAAATTATTAAATTAAGATTTTCACATAGAAGTGGCCATAAGTGCGCCATCTGGCACCTGAAGGTAACGGCAAACCAAAGAAAATCGCTGCTACGCAGCAGCAGACTTCTTGGTGGAACGCCACGGCGCGTTCGCTTGGCCTCACCAGAAGAGCGCGCTTCTATATGCTACAGCATATGAGAGTCGATATACGAGGGTTGCTCTATATCTCCGTCAATCCACCAGTACGCAGACAGCTGTTTCACGCTTATTAGCTATCATCAGTGCGCCATAGGTATACCGTGGGTATACCTATGTTAAATAAACAACTTTTTATAACAACTTTCTTCCGGAAACTGAAAAATAAGCGAGTTATAGAATAAACAAAGTATATCTGGGCTTGTGTGTCAAGACGTACCTAGTCTGTTCATGTGCAGTTTTTTTGCTCCGATTTTTGTCAAATCGATACCTGTCAGGTAGTGCTGTAGCCACTTTTTGTTGACTAGTGCTCTAATTGACAGGTAGAATGCCTTAATTATAAGACAAAACTCCAAGCGAAAAAGTAATCATACACAAGTCCAGACTTACTTCTTTTTGATTCTATATCTCGCTTATTTTCCATTTTTCAGAAAAATGTTATTTGAAAGAGTTGTTTATTTTCACGACTTCTACACACCGTTTAAAAAAAGTATCAACTTTGGACTCATCCTGCATACTACGTGTTTTCAGGTTGGAGTCTCTTCTCATGCTCATAGTCTACTTGATCTACTGCGTAGTACTCCACTTCAACACATTTTTGGAAAAATGGGCACAAACACTACCGGTGCCATTTAAGAAGGTGGTACCCAACGAACAATCTGGCTTAGTGAGCTACAAGACTTTGGAAGATGACGGCAACAAGTATCCAAATTACGGAATTGAAAAGCCTCCTGAAGTACAGGACGCTACTAGTGTAGATCAAGGTGAGGGCTTCTACAGAATAGGCAAAAATATAAGAAAATCTGTATACGTTCTATGTCTTACATTCTTCAAGTTGATAGTACTTTTATTATTCAACTTCCTCCTATTTCCAGGGATGAAAAATTGGGGTATGGAATGGTCACCAGAAAAACATCAAGAAAGTGAGTCTGATTATCCTGAGTGTCATCTATAAAATATAACTAAAATATCTTTCTGTTTTGCTAGACTTTGCGAATGAACTGAGTGGACCTGATTTGAACCAAGCCACAATTGATGCTTCTCCAAATCCACCCCCACCACCAAAACCCCAGCAAGATTACTACAGGCCAAAGGAGTATGACCCAGCTGCTCATAAAGATCCTCTAGTAAAGCCAGGTTAGTCCACCAGTATCGTATCATTCTGAGCTAATCTCCATCTTACTTCCCACACCGATAGCTGAGGGGAGTATTGTGATCGCGAAAATTTTCGATTTTGAGATAATACGCTTTTTGGGCGTGTTATGATGTCTACATAACAAAAATCCACGTCACTCATTTCCGTCGGTCTGTCTGTCTGCCTGTCGGTCTGTCTGTATGTCTGTCGATCTGTCTGTTTTTGTAACGTCGTAATCTCAGTAACCGCTGCATGGATTGTGATGAAATTTGGGTAGCGATATGTTGTGGTGTCGTAGTCGGTAATGTTCCGATAATTTTGGAAATCGTTGTACGGGGGGTGAAGTAAATAGCAAAAAACGAATAATTTCAAATATTCCTCAAACTTCGTTTTAGGGGTTCCTGATCATTTTCTACTTTTTTTTGGTGGGGGTGAAATTGGGGTGGTTAGGGGGTGGGGAGTTGTAAAACACAAAAATTTGTTCTATTCATAACTGGCTGTCCATTGACCTGTGAAAGAAGGACCTAGAAGCAGAATACCCTTTTTTAGGTCCATCCGAACATTGCCTTGGCTATTACAAAAATCAAGGGACTTAGAATTGTCTGATGTATACATACGAGTATTGCTTTAGATCGTTCTGAATTTAGTAACATGGAAATTATGGAATCGATTTTAATGAAATTTAGACACAGTATTATTACCGTGGCGAGGATGAAAAATGCGTATGGTTTTCAAAAATCGTGTCAGTGGCGGCGCAGCAATAATAAAAAACTAAAAATATAAAAATAGCTCAAACTTCGTTTTTAAGCAATTTGGGGGTTCCTGATTGTTTCGTTTCGTCCAGTTGAAGCTGGCAGAATAAAAATTGTGTCGTCTCAATTCCTACGGAGAGACTTAGGAAACTATTTACTAGTTTTTGTGTTTGATGTGTTGATGATTACTTGGCTGCAAGGGATCTCAGACTATAGCTTCATGCAAAGGGAATATAATAAAATGATATCACTGTTGTGTGGGAAGTACTGAGTCAATCAACTTGACTCCACTTTTTCTAATAATAGTAATAACCGTCACACTCGTCTAGCTCAGCAGCTACTCTACTGAACCACCAGGGGTCAGTCACCCCAAGTTATGAATACTACAGTGTAAATAAATAAAAAATAATAATTAAGTTTTTATCTTGTGACAGTATTGGTCAGATGTCATCAGCTAGAAAATACAGATTTTTCTTTTTTTCAGAAGATGGAGGCCTTTACGCACAATTTTCTTGGGGTCTGGTATTTCCAATCCACTGGCTGTGCAGAAAAACAATGCCTGACTGTAGAAGTGAGAAATACAGGAATTGGTACCCATTCACCTTTTTCGTCTCAATGGTTTGGATCTCGTTTTATTCGTATTTCATGGTGTGGATGATCACAATCATAGGTAAGTTGACCAATAAGTTGACAAATGGAAAGTGACATGTATTTTTTTGAACATTTTGTAGGATATACGCTTGGTATTCCGGACACGGTGATGGGACTCACCTTTGTTGCTGCTGGTGTATCTGTACCTGATGCTCTTTCGAGCATAGCTGTGGTTAAAGAAGGGTGAGTGCAGACACTGTATCTGTAAATAAATGTTTAAATGACAATTACATTGAGTTATATTGCTGATCAATATATGTATATGACGCTAACAAAAAGGTATCCTAGATATAGTATAGTGCCTTTTTTGTTTTAAATATTTACTTTTTGTTTTGAGTTCGTTCTTGTTTTTCATATATTATTAGGTGCCATTGATGTTAGTATTTTTAATATATTTGTGTTTAATCATATCTCCAATAATTACTTTTTGTCAGTGCTGCCTAAATAAAACGTGGATACTTAAAAAAACCTATCGGATGACCCACCTTTTATTAACATGTTTTTTCAGTGGACTTTTCCAAGCAGTAGACAGTAACAATATGTATTTTCTAGCTATGGCGACATGGCAGTATCCAATGCGGTAGGCTCCAATGTTTTCGACATTCTTGTATGTCTTGGTCTTCCCTGGTTCCTCAAGACTGCGTTAAGTGGTGGGACGGTGGTTAAAGTCATAAGCAAAGGTAAGAGTATCTGCCAACATACGTTACACTGATTAAAATATGTGATGAATTTGTGGTTCTTCTTCTTATCTGCCAAAAGTAGTCTTAGTGTACAGGGTGTCCCATTTTGGGCACCTTTACAAGGTATAATCTCGGTTATTTTTGAAGATAGAGAGTTGCGGTTTCCGCGACAGTGTGTTACTTTTTTGTGAAAATTAAGATGCCGTTAACAAAATTATCATGGCCCTCTTGGTTTTTGAGATACAGGGAGAAATCGAATACTATCGATTTTGGGACCACCCTCGTATCTCGGTTGTCTTTTATCTTGTTGAAAAGTTTAAAAAAGGGTCCTATAGAATTTTTTTCTGAAGAATCCAGTGGTGTAGTTTGATTTTTTCTTGCTCTAACCATTTTTTAGCTATCAAGCAAACATATATTTTTTAAATACTCAATACTGTAATAACACAATCATCATTTTAATGAGACATTATTATTTTAAAAAAAGGTATTTTGATTCTGTTTTTTTAATTTGAGTAGAAAGTCTTTTGTCGAGTAATAACTGCTTAGATGCTTATTATTTATAGTTGATTAACCATGGCCTACTGCTACAAATGAAGTAAAAAATGAAAATTGTGAGCGCAATTTTCAAAACAACTTGATACTAATATATATTTTTGAAAAGCCTGAATTATTTCTATTGAGTTCAGAAATAACATACAGGGTGTTCCATTTAAAAAAATATATGTTAGCTTCATAACTGAAAAATGGTTAGAGTAAAAAAATCAAACTACACTACTGGATTCTGCAGAAAAAATTCTATAAGACCCTTTTTTAAACTTTTCAATAAGATAAAAGACAACCGAGATACGAGGGTGGTCCCAAAATCGATAGTTTTCGATTTCACCCTGTATCTCAAAAACCAAGAGGGCCATGGTAATTTTGTTGTCGGCATCTTGAGTTTCACAAAAAAATAGCACACTGTCGCGAAAACCGCAACTTTCTATTTTCAAAAATAACCGAGATACCCCGTAAAAGTGCCCAAAATGGGACACTCTGTAGATTCATACTTCTCAGGTGTCTCTTTATAACTAGTACTAAATAGAATAAAGAAAATTGTACCATTTTTTTACACGCTTTTATTAGCTTCACTTGTATGTTTGTGAGCTTGTAACTGACCTCTGGCTTAAGAGGTCGGACCGAAAATTGAGCGCTCCAACTCTTCCGCGATGTCCGATGTTCTTTAAAAGCGTGTTTTTAAGTTTTTTTTTTTAAATATATTTATTCCAGATAATCCTCTTCCTTTCAGGGCTAGCATACTCAACACTGTCCTTACTTTCGACAGTGGTATTCTTGGTCGTAGCCACGCATTACAATGGCTGGAAGTTGGATAGAAGATTCGGTATCATCCTGATGGTGTGGTACCTCATTTTCATCACTTTCGCCAGCATGTACGAATTGAATGTGTTCGGGAAACTGAACCCTCCCGAATGCGTCACCGATTGGTAAAACAGTTTGGAGTTATTTTTTTTTATTTTGGGGTGTAGGCGAGACCGAAATTGTACACATTCCAGCCATGAGTTATGAACAACGCCTCCTAGATACCAATACTGATTTTTTGAAACGTCAAACGTTGATTTGAATGTTCGAGATATACCCGGCAGTAAATTTCATGGCACTCTATGTCTCGACAGTTAATCTCCCAAAACTATAGCTATACGTGGTTGTACACAAGGGCGTAGCTAGGGTTTCATTTAAGGGGGGAATGGGTGATGGCAGAGAGGGGTATTAACATCCAGGGAGTAGCGAAATCTAGAGAAATGACGATCCAGATTTTTGAATAAGTTTATACAGGGTGATTAACCAGACCGTGAATTTAATAAAAAAAAACGTCAATATTGGCCAATTTTTTAATAATTGTCTATTGAGTGAATGAATGAATAAGGACCAGAGGCTATCCAGCACGGAATGTGGCTGGTGCATAGGCCACACGATGGGCCCTTTTGCGCCTCTATCCGCGCTAGTTCCTAAGACCTGCCCTTTTGGCAAAGGCAAGTACATTCTTAGGTCCTATCCGTTTTATCTCTATTGGTTCCAAGGTTCATGAGCCCAGCATAGTCTGCCTGTGATAACCTAGGGTTTCACAGCGACACAAGATGTGTGCCGAGGATTCTTCCTCTTCACCACACCACGTGCACGTTGGGCCGTTGACCACCTTCATCACAAACAAGTGACGCCTGAAGGTGTTTTGACCCGTTAATAGGCCTACTAGCAATCTCAATTTACTCCTATCCAGAGAGAGACAAAATCATCCTATTCTCTCTGCAGGCCGTGCTAATAGTTCCCGAGCTTGACGGAGATGACCAGAGATGTTGTTCCATCTCAGAGAGTGTTGATTTTGGATCCACTCTCCGGTTGTTTTCCTAATCAAGTTTGCAGATAGTCCTAAGGCTAGTTCGAGGCCCACAAAACTGTTGCCGGATCCCATCCTAGCCAGATGATCCGCCATTTCGTTACCCTTTACCCCAGCGTGCCCAGGTGATACCTTGTGTTTAGCTGAGATGTCGTCAAGAGCCCTCCTGCACTCCAGGACCAGTCCCGACGTTATTTTCCAAGCAATCAGTGCTTTGATGACTGCCTGACTGTCAGAGCAGATAGTAATCCGCCTCCTAGACCCGCCAATTTCCCGAATACGATTTACACAAGCAAGTATCGCATAGACCTCAGCCTGGAATACTGTGATGTGCCCCCCAAGAGGGAGTGAAAGTCTTGTCTGGGGTCCGTAGACTCCCGAGCCCGAGCCCTCTCTAGCGAGGGAACCGTCTGTGTACCAGACCTGTCCTCCTCCTTCGATGAGCTGTCTTTCCCTAGACTCCCACTCTTCCCTTGACGGAAACACCACCGTAAATTTGCGATTGAAGCGATGCGTAGGAGAAACTATATCGCTCTTCGCCAACAGAATAGGACTATCCTCATGTAACTCTGCTAGAATCGTCGAACGTTTTTTGCCTGGATTCATAAAAGTCCAGCTACCCTGACTCCAGAGACGGAACCCAGTTTTTCTAGCTTCCCCTTGAATAACCATATCCAAAGGACGAAGATTCAATAGTGTTTCAATGGCACTCAAAGGTGTTGTGCGCAGTACACTGGTTATACTAAGACATGTCAAACATTGAACCTTATTAAGTTTGGCTTTTATAATTGTCTATTAGGAAATTTCAAAAAATACGACGACATTTCTCTAGAACCGTCCTTTTTCTTCATGCTCATATTTTTTTCAGTTCAGAAATCTCAAAAATAATAGTCCAAAAATGGTTACAGCTGAATCATTGCAAACAGCTCTCATGTACGTACTATAACGTCCTCTTAAGTAATATTGTTGGAATGTAAGTTTGGATGGTATTTATTGTACATTTTATAATGTTAGTTAATATCTTTTTTTATGGTCAGCCTCCCGCAAAGGCTGAAAGCCTATGACGCTGTAGAAGCACTGCGAGAGGATAAGTGTCGGTTCACGTTAGATTTGAAACGCTGCAGGTTGTAGCCTACCGGAAACAGTTCTCCCGGCAGCTGATTCCACAGCGTCGAAGTTCTCCAAAAGTAGGAATGCTGGAGGAGACTGGTTCGGGGAATAAGGACCTCGACCTGGTAAGGATGAGCTCGCAGAGCTTCTCTAGTGTTCCTGGTTCGGACGGCCTTCGGTGTTATTATCTGGGAGAGCTCACTTGAACATCTTCCGTGATAGAATCTGTAAATCAGGGATAGGTCAGCCACCCTCCTTCGATGTTCTAGGCTGTGGAGGTCCTTTGTGAGGTTGTATCCAGAAGCTTTAGAGAGTGTTTCGGAGCACATCCCCACACATGGGAGCAATACTATACTGTATATATACTATACTATACAACTTCCCACAGCGGAACAAAACTCCAAGCTTCTGGGATGCCGTTTCAGCAATACTAACGACGTGGTCATGCCAGGACATGTTATTGTTGATGTTGATCCCCAAAAGCTTGACGGAAGGCGATTCGACTATGGGGTGGCCCTCCATTTCCACGGTTGGTAAGCCATCGTGAGATTTCTTTGTAAGTGTTGTTGCCTGAGTTTTTTGTACGTTGAACTGTACTTTATTTGCTAATCCCCACTCGACAATTGCGTTGATCTGTGAGGCATGCTGCTGTCGCCGACGTACCGTCTCCTGGGATGATAGTGGCTTGCCTGGTTCCATGCACGACACTAATGTACTGTCATCTGCGAAGCTGTAGATTGGATTGGATGTTATTTCCAGCAGCTCGTTGATGTACAGCCGAAACAATGTAGGGGATAGGACATATCCCTGAGGAACACCGGCGTTTATTGAAAATACGTCTGATGAACAGCCCTCGACTACAACAAACAGAGATCGGTCGTTCAAAAAGCTATTCAGCCACTGGCGCAGGCCAGGTGGTAGTCCATAAGCAGCAAGCTTGACCAGAAGTCCCTCATGCCACACTCTGTCGAAAGCTTTCGATATGTCAAGTGCAACAACACGGGATTCGCCATGATTGTCTATTGCTCTGTTCCACAAGTGAGTGACGTAGGCAAGGAGGTCACCTTTAGATCTGTGCTTACGGAAGCCATACTAGCGATCATTTATGATATTATTGTTGTCCAGGTATTTCAGGAGTTGTGTGTTAATGACAGTCTCCATAACCTTAGACATGATGCTGAGAAGAGCCACAGGTCTGTAATTGGTGGGATCAGTTTTTTTGCCTTTCTTGGGGATGGGTTGTACGCAGCCGATCTTCCACGAAACGGGAAACACGCCTCGTTGATACGAAAGTTTGAAGATCTTGCGAAGAATGAGTGCAAGCTCAGCGGCACAGCGGCAGCGTTTAAGGACAATGGCTGGAAGTTGGTCAGGACCAGTAGCTTTATTCGTGTTCAGTTTTTGGAGGATGTTTTTAACATCTCGGTGTTGAAATTTGACCTCTGCCATTCTCAAGTTCACGCTTATGGTGGTGGTCGGAGTACTACCTTGAAAGTCTACAGTAGAATTGGCTGCGAAGAGCTTCCCCAAGATGTCTGCTTTTTCTTTAGGAGCAGAAGCGATGGACTTGTCATGTCTGGTCAAGGGTGGTATTAATCTATTAAAAGTCGCCACGTTTGGTTTTCTTCTTTAATGTGCGTTGGCCATTAAAGGAGATTCACTTTTTGAGAAATTAGGGTCATAAAATTACTGCCAGGTACATTTCGAACCTTTTTACTATACAGTATTTGTTTTAGTGACAGAAATGTGGTTAGGCTGTCAGTAATGTGTACTTATTATGAATTCAAATCATATTACTTATTGCTACTGTCGAAGATAAAGTATAGTATTCAACTCGCGGTAATGGAAATAATTTACTTGTTGATTTACAGCACTGAACACTTTTAAATAATTTTCAAGTATCTGCAAAAATGGCACCATGAATTAAGTATGTTCTTTAATTTTTCATATATGTAATGCATAGGACTAGGGGGACGGCCTAAGTTACCTACCTCAAATAGTACAGTGACATTAATAACAAAACATATTCTTGAACAGTTTCGTCAATATACCCCAAAGCTATTGATAAAACCAAAAGACATATTGTCGCAAGACGGGTATATGACCTTTGTTGTAAATAAATGTACAGCCAATAAGTGGAAAGCTATCGAGCGATATGTCTTTTGGATGCTTTCAAAGGTATTACAGGAAATACGAAAATGTAAAACAGTGTTGATGTTATCCGTTTTTTGGAAAAATACCTATTAAATGTTACAGTAGTTTTCATATTGTTGATAAAGTAGCACTACCATTGACTTCTTCTTGACCTTTTATATAGTTACAGTGTACAGTGTGTTGTGTAAAGTCATTACCGGCATCTCACAATGTCTCACAAAAATGATAAAACATATTCATCTCATATCATCAACAGAAGTATCACGTATTATAGTAATTTGTAGATATTATTGTTGTTATAAATGTAAGATAATACTTCCAGAAGAGATCCAAGACGTGTATGTGTTTGGATTTAGGACCACTTAAAAATTGGGATAAGATTGTTTATTGTAATCTCTGAGGATTATTCTGTGGCTGTCTTTAAGATCCATCGCATTTCACTGGTAACTAAATAAAAAAGACGCTACTACCACTACTGCAGCATCTTAAAAAATACAAATTGCTTAAGAAGAAATAAAATTTATTATATTTCCGAAAATACTGTAGATATGACAACAATGTAAATGCTGCCATAAGATCGGCACTTAAGGGTCTAGGGTATAGCGCGCGAAATTGAGAATCCAAGAAAAGACGTATTCCCGTGTCAGCGAGGAGGCGTGACCGCCTGTTCCCTTTCTCCAGTGTGTGTGTCGTAAAGTGGGGGGAAGTCAGTCCAAAATTCCAAAGGTAAGGTCCAAAGAACACCATAAAAATGAATTTCGCATTTCCAAGCCCCTAACGTTCCCTTTAAACTTACAGTAATGATTCAAAAAGCAAATTGAAGAAGAAAGCTTGTGCTTTGTTACCTATTTGGCGTTTTTTTGATATCGTGTTTGGTTGTTAAATTACAGACATTTGAAGAATGTATGATTTTGCATTGCGAGTTTTTTTGCACACTAAAAAACGTATACCCCTTAAGTCTCACTCTGAGGAATAATAATATTGATTGTAGTTTGACCCCAATATAATTTTCTTCAAAGAAGTTTATACTCATCCATTATCCAGTGAAATGCGTTGGAGCCAATTTGGTTATGTTGAGAAATATAGAAGCGTCTATGATGTTTTTGGAGAAAATTTGATAACTACGCATTCCAATGTTTCAAAAGGATATTCAAAAAGAATAATAAGGAATATGCTACTAGTAGCGAGAGGATTTATACACCATGATGGTAGGGTTCAAATTTCTCTGGAACTAGAGAATTATTTTTGTAGTTTATTTTGTAAAACAAGCTACGACAACAAGAAAAGTGTTAATTACGAAAATTTCTAGATATTCGTTGCATACTTTCGAAACATGCCAAAAACTATTCTCGAAGTTTGTGACAGTTTTTGTAGTATCTCGATATGGAGGAAGCGCCAGTGTACAGATTTGTATTTCTTCTTATATTTTTGGTATCTTTAACCAACACTTTAGGTGAAATATAGGTATATAGAAGGTAGTATTTCACTTGACACAATTGTTCCTGCAGAATATTTTAGAAGTCTTTTTTAGTTTCTCTGTACGACAGTATCCAAAAATAACGCACACTAGAGATAGAGACGAGCAGTTCACTTATTGGTGACAATGGCTTGACGCGTCACCTGAAGCCACTGTCTTACCGACAGCGGTTGGCAACCTTTAACTTTTTTTCCACTCGGTATTCGATATAATGAAGAACCACCGTTTTGAGATGAGATACAACAACCCTGCGGGTGCATCTGACAGGCTAGATGACTCCTTTCGAAAAAAAGTTGAACAGTTGCAGTAGCTCCTCAAATTTGTGAGAACTACTTCAGCAGCTGTTGCAAACGTGTTAACAAAGTTTTGTAGGAAAAGTATATGCATCGGAGCACATTTTTTTGAAATAATATTTCTAATTAAAGTCCTGGTATTTAGACACCTTTTCATCATAACTAAACACTTGTATTTACTATTTCGACAACTGTACTTTCACCATAACACTAAAAATGAGATCTGTACATTTGGTGGCTTCCTCAAAATGTGAATATTAGTTAGTCAATTACATTCTCATACATGTGTTTTTTATTTCAAAATTACCGGCAGTGATATAATATTAAACGTCTCGTGATGTCTAGTTACTTACCTAACAATTTTAAAACCAAGAAGCATTGAGTGTAGACGAAAAAAATGGTTAAGAATACTATTGTTTCAAACATGGATTACACTTCAAGGTATCTATAGCACAATAGAGAAGATTGAAAGATTATCTACCATATCTTATGAATACCTTGTAACCTTGTGTTGTAGGTATTGTATAATATTGTTTTTAATTTTAATACGAAGTAAGCTTATGGCCAAAAAACTGAATTTAGATGAGAAAATCTTGGGGTTGTGGCCAAAATTTTGAAAAAAGAGACTGGGTCACAGCATGTAGGAGACTCTGGGGCTAACAGCCAAGCTTTCGGCAATGTTTATTGCCATCTTCAGGGCTTTCTACATAGAAGAAAACAAAAAAAATAATTTAGTTCAAAAATATATAATAAATTATTAAAGTTATACTCACAACGTTGAGCTTTGCCAATTTAAAAAATGCGAATGCGAATGCGATTGCTGTGCAAGATCTAAGCGTTTGCAAATCTGACCTAGAGCTGTGTTTCATTTTGACCCTATCAATTAAAAAAACCAAAATAACAGCATCATTATTATTTATTATCACATATTTAAGACGCACCTGATTTACAGAAATGTATACCTAAGTATGACACCTCTAAAACATAAGATTTATTAGTTTTTTGGAATTCAAAACGCACAATTTATTCTATATTCTAAGCCAGCCTTTGTATTATCAAAGGACTACTAGTATTTTTTCGTCTACACTTACTGTAACATAATGTTAACCTGACATATACTAGCAATAAAAATCCAAGACAAATCAACAAAAAATGTTCTCAGAAATGTGATTGTAGCAGAGCGAGACCCATATAATTTCGAAAAGTCGTTAATTTGTTCGAAGTTTAGATTATATAGTGGAACATAAGACAATAATATCACCGCCTTTTATAAGTGATATAGGCTCTTAAGACACCGATTATCCATCATCCATTGGTATGCCACAATAATAAGGAAAAAATTGTTAAATGTTGGGTATTTTGTAATGTGTCACATAGATATTATGATCAAAAGTTCGTTCACACTTGGTTCACACTTGCTTAGACAAAAATCGCGTGAAACAAAATCCAATATTTGTGATAAGATCTGCACTCATCATCATAGTCACAATGTCTTAACAGACATGTTGTGAACTCGTAAAATGCATTTACTCATTTTACGAGTTTCTCTTGGGATATCTTTAAGATATTTAATGCAGTAGTTTCCCATTTGCTTTCTGCATCCTCATGCCGTTGACCAGATGATATCTACTGGTTCATCCGCCTTTAGGGGCAATTTCTCGCCCCAAGGACTCTTCTCAACTCGTCTTCCCAAAGCTGTTGGTTGAGAAGAGGTTACTGTTTATATCGACAGTAGTTCGGTTCCTTTTAGTCGCCTTTTACGACACGCAGGATATACGATGGGTGATATTCTAATCCGCCCCCACACGGAGAAAGATTTGCACTATTAAACATTTATTGGAACTTATTCAGACGATCACAAACGGCTAAGTTACATATTTTGCTTGAATAAATGTACTTTATGTAGCGCACATTTTCAGTATAATAAATTAATTGTAAAAGTTAGAAACTGTGTTCTTTTTTGTGGGAAGTAATGGAAAAAATGCCTCTTAGTAAGCACATGGTCGTTAGATCAATCCCAGAAAACAGGCAAATTGAAAATACGCAAAATCCCGTAAAAAATACGACAGAATTATAATGTAATGAAAATGAATCTAAAATCATAATGTAGTGAAAATATCCTCTACTTCAAAGCACCTTGATTCTTATTTATCTCTGACACAAATTGTCGCAATCAAAATAAGCAACATTAGTAATGTTGTTTTAAAATAAATAATTTCTGCCTCTAGTTTTGCTTTTTTTTTGTTTAATTCTATATACATATATAATGACAGTCATCCGTGAAACGCGTCATATTAGCCCTTGGGCTCATTATTAAAATAAAAAGCGTTTCCTAGAATTTGGCATACCAATGTGGTAAATTTTAGATAAGCAGAGGTTAGCAACAAAACTGTGTTCTTCCTTTAAAAGACTGGTTTTTAATATTACATTATATTTCACGTTGCAACGTTAAAGATAATTTAAATGACAGTGTTGTTGCTAACTGCATTCTAACATAGTCTGTCTTCATAGAATCTCAAAATAACCTCAACAAATATACATAAAAAATACATATTAATTCCTCATCATCATTGTTAAATCATAAATATAGCTTCACTTAATGAATTAGGTTTCTTTGCTTGATAGTGATTAAATTAGAAACTCTTGAAGTCACCATTAAACATCATTGGCTATGAATTCTAATATTATTATTCTAATATTAAAAAAAAAAAGTAAAACAATCACCATCTAATTCAGGCATGATAGAAAGGTTAATAAAGCTAAAATTCGAAGTTGTATGTTATACATCCTACATTATTGGAGGAAAAGGTTAATTGGTTATTCTTTCCAGAGAAATGGTTATTAGAAATTATGTAATGTCTCATGGAGACAGACTGTAGAACATGTTTTTTTCAAGAGCTGCATATTATTATTTGCTTGCACGGTATACGTCATGTATATATACCTACTCAAATTATGTAATTATATGAAGACCAGGAAGAATATTCGTATCCACAAAAGAAAATACTCTTATTTATTTTTCGTGTTATTCGCAAAAGTTACCTTTTAATATTTTTTTGTGAATTTGTGGTTCTTGGGTGTCCCAGGTCCATTAAAATATTTACTTCGAACCTTTTTTGGTCATAATGACTCATTGTACAATGCAGATTTATTTAAGTCGCGCTTTTTTACCACATTTGCGGAAGAAAACGAACTTTTGGCCGAGTAGTTACGGATAATCTTCCTGGACATATAATATTTCGTCAAATTAGGCATTTTTAAATGTTGACTTGTTGACTTACGAGTTAGGGTTGCCAAGTTTATCAGAATTTTCATTTTTCTAAATGACAAAAAAGTTCCAGTCTTTGAGTCTATACAAGGTGCTTCACGTCACAACTTCAGGGTATCAAAGATAATGTTTAAATAATGATAAATATCCCAATACACTAAAACCAGGACAGCTTCGTTTTCGAGATACAGGATGTTCAAATTTAGAAAAAATTGAAATTTGGCACAGAGGATAAGCTAAAGATCCTCCATGATCTAGGGAGGATGATAGAAAAAATAGTCCATCCAAATATCTCGAAACGGTTCGCTGTACGAAAAAACATCAAGCATTGAGTGATATTATTGTTCTTTGTAAAAAAAGTCAGTGGCGTAGGAGTTTTTGTTGAAAAGGGTAATGGACTAGTATCACGAGGTTAAGAAGAATGATTTAATTGTTATAACCGCTTAGTGCATACAAAAATAAACGTACTGCTGCATTTCGTTACTTTCTACATCATTTTGTTTTTTAGTAATTCCATTCTAGAGTTTAAAGAAAGGAATTCAGATTCAGCCAATCAGTGCCAACCGCGCGTATCATCAGCAGTGCATTGTTGCCAAGAACAGCTCCGACTCGCAAAACATTTACATTTCACTTTACTGTTTCGTGATTTGTCTTCCGTCAATTCAAGATGCATCTTTCGGACGTGTTCTGTGAATTGTTTTGTTGATTCTTTGTTTGTATTGTCGAAAATTAAAGTTGCATTCAACCTTATACATCTTTGGTCTCGAAGTTATATTGTGGTGAATGATTAAATCTAAGAACCTGAGAAGCAAATTTTCATATTTTCGCGTTGGTAGATATTGATTACACGTTGTGCTATCTTTAACCTAAAAACTTTGAAGTATAGGTAAGTGAAGTGCCCGTGTACAGCTCCGGCATTTGGCGTGCCATCAGAATGCGGCAACACAGAACACATATCTATCTTTTGATTGGCTGTTCGCCTTTAGGGCAGTGACGTCACCGCCCTAGGAGAATTCAAATATTTTCCTTATTTTCACAGCTTTCCTGTGCCCAAAAAAATCGGAGAAAAAAATGAGATGCATTTTATGACGTACTCTATCATATGCAACCAAAAAAAAAATCCCGATACTAGTCCATTGTATACCTAATTCCTGTGTGGCAAATTTAAAAGTTTTCTAACTAGCCATTTAGGAAATATTCAAAATAATATATTAAAACTTGAATACCCTATATCTCGAAAACTAAGCTTTTCTGGATATAAGTATATATAGAGAGTATCATTATTCCAAGGTTATTTATGTCCTGAAGTTATGCTATTATAAACTTGACCACCCTGTATAGTTTGTGTGTCTGTATTTCTGTTGAGGAGTTAAAAGAGATCGTTATTTTTATCTCAAAAGAGCAAAAGTATTTGTTTTACTTCTTTCGTCCATTTTGGTTTCCAAACACGAAACTTTATATGTATACAAGGGTCGCTCTATATCTCCGTCAATCCACCAGTACGCAGACAGCTGTTTCACGCTTATTAGCGATCATCAGTGCGCCATAGGTCGGACTGACGAAGATATAGAGCAACCCTCGTATATGCAGTTGGCATGGAAGCGCACTTATCTGGTTAGGTAAAGCGAATGCGCCTTTGCGTTCCGCCAAGAAGTCTGCTGCTTTTTAGCAGGGACTTCCTTTGGTTTGCCGTTACCTTCGGGTACCAGATGGCGCACAGATCTTTTCTGCCGCCTACTCTCAAACACGAGACTATCAAAGAATAACAGTTGCAGGGTAGTTAGTGTCTCCGTTGTCAAGATACGCTCCTACTTGGCAACCCCAAATCGTATTATTATCATAAAACTATAGTTTGCATGAAGTTTAAGACATATTTTATGCTTCAATTAAGCTTTTTTCAAGCCCAAACGATATAGCCCAAGTATCGTTGAAGATAAGTTCTTTCTAGTTGTCACCTACTGATTCCGAGAAAAATGTATCTGTCTTTTTCTCAGTATATAAGAACACGATTAATTAAAGAATATGTTTGATTGGTTTTTGTTTGTAGAAAATTGTAAATATGCGTATGTATGTATAAACCATATTCAAACCTAGCCAATCATTTTCAAACGTAAATAGAATGTCAAATTTTTAATATGATCTCATTGTATCGCTGTGGATTACAAGTCAAGATATAAGAATAAAATGCTTATACCTTGACGTACCTATTTAACTTTTCCAATATGTACTATAAACTGTTTACTGTTAAAACTTGTAAAACACTAGCCTAAAGTATTTATATAGATGCATACAGGATGCCTGAAAAAAGCCCTATTTTGGAATCTTGTATAATGGAAAGCTCAAATCAAATTGTTGCTGCTGTTGCTCTCAAACTTATACCTGCAATCAAACATTAGGCATGTATTGTTTGTATAAATGTTGTACTCAATAAGCGAATTCGGCCACTGACCGAAATTTATACTCAGAATGCGTTGTGGATTACTCTAATCTCTCACGTCGCGTTCCGGGTAATTTTTGCATGCGCAGAACGCGTTGTGGGTAAATTACAAATACCCACAATGCCAAACTCCGAATGACGTCGGAAACGCACGACCATTTCGCGTTGTGGGTAATACAAATAGCCATAAAGCGGAATCTAATAACCTAACATACCGCAACAAGTGTTTTTTTTATTTATTTGAACAATGCTTAGTAAGAGCAGTGAATCGACAAAAACACTTCGAAAATAGTTCGAGAATGGTTTGAATAAACTCTATATAGCGTCATCTCATAGGTCTACACTTTTAGAAGGTGACTATGAAAAAATCACAGGTAAGGTTAAAGAAGGACAAGAACTGTGGAAATTATGCCTGTCATCTAAACAGTATTGAAAGCTGAATCGATACGAATTATTGAAAATTGGACAAAATGAATAATTGATAGCTCAAAGGTATAGGAATGAACAGGAAATTAATTTTTTCCTAAATCGTGAGCAGGTATTTGATTGTTTGTTTTACATTTTTTGATTATAAAATTTCGCTTTGTGGCTATATTTGTATTGTCCATAATGCGAAAATGGTCGTGTGCTTCCGATGGTATCCGGAGTTTTGCATTGAGGGTCTTTGTAATTTACCCACAACGCGTTCTGGGTATACAGTTCAGGCAGTGGCCGAATTCGGTTATTGAGTACAACATAAACACCAAGTAGTATGCTTTCTCCTGAATGGGAATTTATAATAAATATAACTTGTTACCGTATTTGAATTTCAAACTTGTTGCCTATGATACGACTCTCTGAGTGAAAAAATGTAATAAATATACTATTATAGTTTGACATTGATGGGGATTTTTGCAGTCAGCCTGTGTAAAATAATAATATGAACATGCTTTGAAGTTGTAACAGATAGTATAAAATATAAGTAAAAATATTTGTTATTACAACTGAACGAAAACGTAGCTTTTCTTACTATACAAAGTGCTATTCTTGAAGCTCTCCACACGCTAATGTTTATATTCAGATATATAGATGACATAAAGTTTTACAATAATATCGCTGGCTATAAATAAAGACAATTTATTATTTTGCTGTTGAGGTTTTGCAATTTTATGATAGCATCTGTTGGGCTTCTAACGATTAGCACTAAATTGAATTTCGAAAGCAATGATAAATGTTTCTATTTATTATTCAAAATTTCATATTCTAGTTCAGAAATTTGACTTTATTGCATCGATTTTCGCCTAAATTCAATAAGTTTTTGTTGCAAGATGTTGACATGGTTTTGACGAAACATTTGTCATAATTTTTCGGTTATGCCTTAATAGTAATTCATTTAACCAATACAACGAATCTTATAAATGAATACAGCCTGGGGGTATTAGATTCTTGAAGTGTCAGTGTACCCATGCTAAATCTCAATCAAGATATACAGGGTGGTTCAAAAGTACACATAAAGTAGTAGTAATTATAAGGAGCTACAAAGTTATAGGATTGTTAGAAGATATGAAATAAAATTATTTTTATGTTCAAGTTTGTTACAATTCAAACTTATTTATTTAAAATAACGGTGTAAAGGCTTGCCTTCAGTATAGACCTCCAGTATTAATTTAGTATACCCGAGAATATAACTTAGCCTTTAACAGGTTGAGCAGAGAACACCATATCCCCTACCTACCACTTATTTTCTTTAGAAGACGAGTGTCAGAGTTGCCAGCATGTCACTTTGACCATAGTGACTCTTCAAGGAGAAAGAGGGGACAAATAAGATTGGTTGACTTTTCTTATCGTTATTAGGCATCATTTACCTATTTCCTATTATTGCGCATGCTCAAAATAACGAAATTCGTTATTTATGGTGGTCCAAAAATGCCCAAATTTCTCAAAATAAACATTATTTAGGAAGCTGGAGTCACTTCGCAATTGGCAGAAAACCCTTAGAAGTTTTAAAATAAATTATAGATTGCCATAGGAAGCGCATAATAACAAGCCAATACCAGATTATTTTTTGTTTCAACATTTAATCTCGAAATACAGGGTGGCCAATCGGGTGACGATAATAATTTTTTTTTAGATAGCCCGTACCGAGACCTATCCAAAACACCCCCATGTATATGTACCGATTATTGCTAGTTTTCGAGTTATGTTTTTTTTTCGAAAACTTAGAGATTTTCCAGTTTTTTTTATTAAAGGTGATTAAACCATCAATGATTATCGTGTTTATTAGTTGATACGAGTTTTCTTTCTTTAATTTGTCATAATAAAGTAAAATAATAGTTTTTTAAATCATTTTGGAAACTCGTGAATTGTCGCCTTTTTACCTTTAACAGTCACGTACGGCGCAAAATGCCCCCATAAGTGCTATTTTTTCATTATTATTTCGAAGGTGTAATGTCTTGCAGAGTTTTTAAGATTGGATTGGAGCTCCAGAACCAGGCATAAGTAATCTTAATTTTATTTTGAAGGTTTTAGTCTCCTGACTAAAAACAGAGATTTCAAACTTTGGGCCCAAAATGTACTTAATTATTGTTCGGATGTACAGATTCTCCTTACTGGATATTAAAATAGGCTTAATACTGAGTATAACTGCAGAAAAAAATATAAGCCAAAAAGCATTCTTGTTTTTGATTTTGACGATTTCTTAGAAAAACTGGAAAATCTCTAAGATTTCAAAAAAAAAATCATAACTCGAAAACTATCAATAATTGGTACATATACATGTGGATGTTTTGGATAGGTCTCGGTACGGGCTATCTAAAAAAAAATTATTATCGTCACCTGATTGGCCACCCTGTATATCTTGTATCAATATGCCACAAATGAAACACATTCTTGACATGCATCCCTATATATTTAATGACAGCTTCAAGCACCGGTTGAATGTTAAAATGTTCTTATTTATTATTTATTTACCTTTATTTTTAACTTTAGCAAAGCACTTGTAAAAACCAAATAAACCATATTTTGTTAGATATAAATAATTCAACTAACTTGGATTAGAATAAATACAAATCAAGAAATCTGAGAAAAAAACACTCTCCTATACCCCCAAGCTTCTTATATCATTACATTGAGAAATTATTAGTACTCCTCAGAAATTCCGATAATTCGAGAATAAAAAACTTAAGTAGAGGTTGTTAATTTAATCTGAGGGTTCACAATAGAACAGTAAATCATTTACACTGCTTCTTTAGGTAGATACCTAATTTGCAAGCTATCAATATTTGATCACTTATTGGAAATCATTCAAAAGCTTGAAAATATCTTCATCTTAAGAACAGCCCTACACACATTTTTCAGTTTTTGCTTTTGTCTTTGAAAATTTCTAGATCTAGAGATTTTTGACAAGTGAAGAGAAATTTTCCTATACCTTAAGATTCTGTTAGGGTCGTATTCAAAGCCGATACATAAGGGTCCCTTAATACTTGAGGGTCACTTAAGTAAGGTTTTGTGTTTCGACAGCTACGTAAAGCTCCCTTTTAAAGTAATACTTAGGCCCAATTGTACAATGCGAGCTTAAGCTTCGGCTTAAGGTAAGCTGACGTTAAACCACGTCAGTTGCAAAATGTCCGTTGTACAATGCTGGCTTAACCCCCCACTCCAAGCTTAACACGAGCTTACGAAAGCCGAAGCTCAACGCGAGCTTAGCTGAGGCTTAAACCTAACCTGATACAAGTGACATGATATGTCAAGGAGGAACCTTCAAATTGCTTGTTACTTTATTAGGTCATATTGTTTAAAAGATTTGTGTCTGATTTAACAAAGAGAGCAAATGAAAGAACAGAGATAGAAACGGTCGTTGCCGAAATTTGACACAAACTGTCATAAGTGCCTAACCAAAAAAGGTAATTTTTCAGATGATTATGTCAGTACGTATTGCTTCATTGATGACAACTGTAGTGAATTTCATTATCAACCAAGTTTAACTAAGCCGACGATTGTACAACGGATGTCGAATTTAAGCCTGAGCTTAGCTAAGCTTAGGCTTAACAAAGCTCGTGTTAAACCCGCATTTGTACAACCGGCCCTTAAGCAACCAAATGTCAACATGACATGTCATCATGACATTTCGTTGCAGTCAAGACGATTTTGTAGATTAATTTTGGAGTACGGTGATGTCAGTTTCTGTCACATCCGGAAAAATGTCCGGCACAAAACACGAAATATACTGGCACAGAACAAAAGGAGATAACAGAAAACATCAAAATTCGTAGGCATAGGCATAACAAATTGACTTGAAATATGACAACGTCGCCAAATGAATCCCGACGTCTCGTCTTGTAGATGTGGTCTAGGAAACAGATACGCAAGGAAAGCCACACTTGAGGGTCCCTTACGTAACCCTTGAGTATTACTTAAGGGAACCTTAAGTATTACTCAAAGACGGCTACGAATGCGGCCCTTAGATTCACGGAAAAGTTTCTAAAATCATGGACAGGGCAGCAGTTATGTGTATCCTTTCAATGCTCTTTTCAGAACCCACCTCATTAAATTTTAACTCTTCAAGAAAAGCTTTTTCGGTCTTTTACTCTTCAGAATCTCCATAATTAGAAATCAGGAATTTTGTTTTGTAATCTATGGATTTTTGCATATTTGGGAGCGGCCCAACTTTAAAATACAGCTCGTGTAAAACTGCTCTAATGCATGTGCTTGATGTTAGAATGTGCTGATGAGTACAAATACTTTCTTATAGATTGTTTTCTAGTTACAGTAACGAAAAACAATTAAATATTTTATAATATTGAACAAATGTTCAGTTGTGGTAACTGGATTTTCTTTGTGGTGAGTATAAAGACAAACACACTGCTTCATAAACGTTATACCTGTAAAATGTTACCATTTAAAGAATATGTTATTGTATAAACGGTGAACGAACAAACCCAGTGTAGCACAACCGACTCCATTTGCACATCATAGTGTTTGAATAAAATTTGAAATTCAATCTGTGTGTTTCATTTATCTGAAAAGGTCCAAAATTGTTTTCCCTGAACACCAACCCCCTGTAGCCGCCATATTTATAATTTGTATTGTCAACAATTGTCAGTGAAGTTGTCACAGTTGATATATGCTGTGATAGTGGGCTATCAAGTTGGGGGCTTTTTTCTTGGGTCACATTTAGTGGAGCTTGAAAAAATTTTCCATGCGCAGTTAACCAACTTCCTAACGGGTTTGTCAAATGGGCAGGGATTATAACCCCAAATTTTTGTTTTAAACGTAAGTAAACGATTATATTGTATATATACTTTCTTGTTCTAGTTGCATTATTTACAGACCTATTGGACCATCTACATGTGTGAAGATGCCTTTTCGGGACGTCACAATCACTTCACACTTTTTGGACCTGAATAAGGCAGGAGGAATAACGACAATTACATCAACTGACGGAAATGAGACCCAATACTCGTATATGCTTAATAATAATGATCCTAAGGTAAGTATGTGCTGTGTAAGGTTTTCGGTATAGCAATGTGTTAAAGACACCGGTGGTAAGCCACTATAAAGCCCCCAGTCTCGGACTTCAACCCACTAGACCTTAGGAAAGAGATTATTGTTATCCTGATTTTCTAAGTTTCTCTCGCATAACTGCGGTAGCATCAAATGTTGGCGGGCTGTGCCAAGTCAACACCTGAACTATTTATCATTGATCTGAATTTAGGAAGGAATTCCGGTTGTCGAATTCAAAATATTGCTGCTAGTGAATACGTGCGCCAGAGAGGTCTGAGCGAACTATCCCACGATACATATACATTGAGAACTATCCCGTGTATTAACAAAGGACGCAGCATAGCAGCTGCGTGAAGCTCGGCCATTGAATGAAAGAGAGTGCGCATGTCATGTGTCCGTGAAATTGAAATGATTTATTTTAATGAAACATAATCAAAAATGTATAAATTTATGAATCTTCCATGTCATTATTTCACAATTAAAAGAATTTAAAAGATGTATTCACTAAGATGAATATGAATGAATAAGAACCAGAGGCTATCCAGCATGGAATGTGGCTGGTGCATAGGCCACACGATGGACCCTTTTGCGCCTCTATCCGCGCTAGTTCCTAAGACCTGCCCTTTTGGCAAAGGCAAGTACATTCTTAGGTCCTATCCGTTTTATCTCTATTGGTTCCAAGGTTCTTGAGCCCAGCATAGTCTGCCTGTGATAACCCAGGGTTTCACAGCGACACAGGATGTGTGCCGAGGATTCTTCCTCTTCACCACACCACGTGCACGTTGGGTCGTTGACCACCCTCATCACAAACAAGTGACGCCTGAAGGTATTGTGACCCGTTAATAAGCCTGCTAACAATCTCAAGTTACTCCTATCCAGAGAGAGACAAAATCGTCCTATTCTCTCTGCAGGCCCTGCTAATAGCTCCCGAGCCTGACGTAGATGACCAGAGATGTTGTTCCATCTCAGAGAGTGTTGATTCTGGATCCACTCTCCAGTTGTTTTCCTAACCAAATTTGCAGACAGTCCTAAGGCTGGTTCCGGGCCCACAAAACTGTTTCCGGATCCCATCCTGGCATTCACTAAGATAGTTTTGAAGGTTAAATTATTATTGTGCACTTACCGTATTCTCACCAAGAAAGTTATTAAATTCTTCATTATATTTTTTACACAAAGCAGTCACTTTTTTAGAGCACGTGGTATGATAACCTACAAAATCGAGTGATGCATTGGTTAACTCAACGCCACTGTATTTAAAATTTTTCTTTTTACGAAAATTTAATTTCAACGAACAGTTTTTATACGTTTCATCGTTAAAATCAATAGCATCATCGTCCGAATTGCATAGAAAACACTTTTCGCCATTTTTTATCACAATTTAATGTTTATAAATAACAACAATCAGTATAGTAGTAGCAGCACGCTTTTTCAATTCAGAAGAATAAGGCAAACTGTTCCAATTTACGAGTGTATCGCTATCCTTTTCAATTTCACGAACAAATGACATGCGCACTTTGTTAATACACGGGATAGTTCGCTCGGACCTCTCTGGCGCACGTATTCACTGGCAGCATTATTTTGATCTTTAAAATTCGACAACCGGAATTCCAGACTGATTTCTTGCAGACAACCCTATATCGACGTGTTTGCAATAAAATTATCTTTATTTTGATATAAGTTTCATGCATTAACCACACCGGTGCAAATTACTATTATTGATTTACCTGTTTATACCTGCCTACCCTATAGTTGGGACGGGAAAAACGTAGCCAATCTAACGTTTGCATATTCTATGGGCTTCATACTTTCGATTGGTATGCGATTTGTCTATTAACCAAACCAGTGAAATGTTTAAAAAAAATTAATTTTTCAATATTTAGTTAATCATATCCTGGACTGAAATTTTTCAGCCAACCCACTCGCGATATGTTTCTTAACATATTAAATTTAATATAAAATGCTTTTCATCCATTAACCAGTTCGGTGAAAGTCGGCTTATATTCGGATCTTCTACTAGCAGGTGCTTTGGATATTCATATCATTGGGAATAGCAATATCTATCAAATAAGTAACTTTGACTGAAAAACTATATCTGGCCTATTTACTGGGCTAGTCTTGTCTGTATGTATGTATTTCAACCTCCTAGTATAGTTTATATTGATGGTTCTCGAATACTGTTGTTGGTGTGTATATGTAATATGGATCTGTGCTTTCTATTTGCTTGTTTATTGTGGCTAATGCTTGGCGTAAGCTTTGGTCGCATAGTTATGTCCGGCAGTGTACTCGGTTCCAGTGAGAGTTTTACATGCAAGTTACGCCACTGCATCCACGAGAGGAAACAGCCCAGACAGCAGGTTCAGCATATTCTTTGTTCATTGTATTGCTTATCTAATACATAATATTATTAATTTTTCCAGTTTAATATTTCAGATTTACTTTGTACCTTGAACCATCAACATTGTACGTCTTCAAAAATAAGTGTTATTAGTTCGGTCAGAACGAATTGTAGCTTTAGCTATCACTGACTTACTGAAGTCACTGAAGAGTGCCTCTGTCTATCCGTCCGTCTGTCTGTATACAAGAGATAGCCAAAACTACAGGTGCTAGAGACAAACTAAATACAGATTCGGAATCAGCATGAAAAAACTAGTTTGGGAAAAATCCGGTTTTGTCAATATCGCTACGGGTTTAAAAAAAATTGAATTAAATTACGACAGGTAACTGACGACGTATTATGTACGGTGTATTGATATTTCTGAAGTACAGGCAGCGTGGCCGAGCGGTTAAGACGCTAAGCACCTGTCCGAAAGGGCGTGGGTTCGAATCTCACCGCGGTCAGCAACATTTTTTTTTTCTTTTTTTTTAAGATTAAATGTTAAATTTGTTGATAACTAGTCCGGGAAAAATCCACTTTTGTCAATGTAATGAAAAAATTAAATTTTTATACCAACAAATTTCTACTTTTTTAAAAACTCCGGTTCGTAAGCTCCTGAGTTAATTTGCGCTTGTTTTGTGGTCTAGTGTTTCTTTCTGTTGGTGACATTTCCTGCAATTATCGTCGTTTATGAATGGATGTTTATGTTTTTCATGTAATTTCGTATCGCAATCACTTGGTCTTGGATAGCAAGCATAAAACTCTCAGTTTCTGGAAAGAGCTGCCCATTCTGCAGCCAGGTACATATAACTCGTGCTCTTGAGTAACAGGGTATCTGTGTTTACCTTGGAGTGCTTTCTGCGACCAGGTGTTTTTTCTTGATTGTATCTGATTGAGTGCGTGTGCTGTTGTTATTATTATTACTAAACCTTGAAATTTTCTCAATGGCTATGGCTGTATATGATAGAGTATGGCATAAGAACCTTCTCATATTTTTCCGCGATTATTTTGGGCACGGGAAAGTCGAGAAAATGAGGAAAATATTTGAATTTCTCTAGTCGCGTGACGTCATGAGACTATAGGAGAACAGCCAATCGGATGACGGGTATATGTGTGCCTTGTTGCCGTTCTAACCTAAGTCCCAATCAACGACGTCATACTGATAGACTACGCTTTGTATACCGAATGTTTGTAAGCGCTTCTGGCGGTGCGACGGAAGGGGGGAACATCAGCTGTATTGACATAGACACACCCGACGTTGCCAGTTGTGCATTAGGGCATGCTTGGTGCATGCAGCAATGTTTGTAAAATATAAAAATGGCGTTAATTCTTGACAGAATTGCAAAATTAAACGTGTTTTACAAAAGAGTATCTTCAGAGTACTTTTTCTATTACAGATAAGCAAGCCACAATCATATTTTTACTTTTTTACAACATACGTTCCATACATTTTTCTGAAAATTCATTCCAAATGATTGTCAACTTGGCATGCTGCGATGTAACTTGTAAACAATGACGTCGTTGCTTGTAAATATTCCGTTGACATTCCCAATGTTTGGAATGCCGACAAACAATTTGCCTTGGATGCGTAGTCTATCAGTACGACGTCGTTGGTCCCAATAATGTTCAATGCATACCTTTATGTGATCCTGCTTCTGCTTCTTCCATTTAATCAGCTCCAGCTACGGACTCAAATAAATATAAAGTTGGAGAAGTTAAATATATTTTAATGAATACCAACAAATAATAAATCGCCAACTGAGGCTGGTTTACATTTTTTATTTGATTGTGTGAGCATCAAATTGGCTTGTGCTTCCAAACCTCTTTTTGCGTTATCACGATTCGTACTTATATTGCAGGAACGTTGGCAAAGAAGCCTAACCTAACCTAAATGATAGGTTTTTTCTGGTTTTTGACACACAATGCATAACGAATGTTCACTTTGGTTGTCATTCCGTACCACAGAACTAGTTCTGTGCATTTCAAGTTGCGCAAAACTAGTTCTGTGCATTTCAAGATGCGCAAAACTAGTTCTGCCTATTTGGTAATGCTCAATAGCCGTATAAAATTAATATTTCGGGTTTGGGAAATATTCCTTGCTCAAAACTAGTTCTCCATATTTTTTTCGGGCATTGCCCGAAATCGGGTATTGAGTGTAACCACCGATATAGTCGGTGAGTGTAACATATATGTTACGCTCAATACCCGAATTCGGACAATGCCCGAAAAAAATATGCAGAACTAGTTTTGAGCAAGGAATATTTCCCAAACCTGAAATATGAATTTTATACGGCTATTGAGCATTACCAAATAGGCAGAACTAGTTCTGCGCATCTTGAAATACACAGAACTAGTTTTGCGCAACTTGAAATGCACAGGACTAGTTCTGTATATTTTCTGAATGACCAGCACAAATACTGCTTCTCCCATTTAATCAGCGCCAGCGACGGACTCAAATAAATATAAAGTTGGAGATGTTAAATATATTTTAATGAATACCAACAAATAATAAATTCGCCAACTGAGGCTGGTTTAAATTTTTTATTTGATTGTGTGAGCATCAAATTGGCTTGTGCTTCCAAGAATCTTTTTGCGTTTTCATGATTTGTACTTATATTGCAGGAACGTTGGCAAAGAAGCCTAACCTAACATAACCTAAACGATAGGTTTTTGCTGGTTTTTGACACACAATGCATAACGAATGGTCACTTTAGTTGTCATTCCATACCACAGAACTAGTTCTGTGCATTTCAAGTTGCGCAAAACTAGTGGTGTGCATTTCAAGATTCGCAAAACTAGTTCTGCCTATTTGGTAATGCTCAATAGCCGTATAAAATTAATATTTCGGGTTTGGGAAATATTCCTTGCTCAAAACTAGTTCTGCGTATTTTTTTCGGGCATTGCCTGAATTCGGGTATTGAGCGTAACATATACACTAAAGAGGTTATAATGATTTAATCATGGTTTTCAAATCCATTGTTTCCCAGAACTCGTCGATCAGACAAGATAATAACAGTAGATCGCCATATGTAGTAGATTCGTTGGCGGAAAACGTCCGCTTGGTACACAGTAAAAGCCATCATAATGTGATGTATGCTCTGGGACGATGGGCTGGCAAAAAGCACAAAAGGCCAGTGCAGGAGTTCTGTACAGGGAGTCGCTACGCCGGGGAGTGGAACGAATTGGGTTGTTTCAGTGGTGAAGGAATGTATAGGTATGTGGCATAATATATACAGATTTAATACACTACAGATATATCAATATACAGGGTACGAGAGTTGCTCTATATCTCCGTCAATCCAGACAGCTGTTTCACGCTGATTAGCTGTCTGCGTACTGGTGGATTGACGGAGATATAGAGTAACCCTCGTATATCGACTCTCATATGCAGTAGCATATAGAACCGCGCTCTTCTGGTCAGGCCAAGCGAACGCGCCGTGGCGTTCCACCAAGAAGTCTGCTGCTGTTTAGCTGCGGCTCTCTTTGGTTTGCCGTTACCTTCGGGTACCAGATGGCGCTCAGGCAGATCTTTTCTGTCGCCAGCTCTCAATATACAGGGTGTTTTCAAAGTCGGGACTTTCCTATGCAGAAACAAATAATGCCTTTGAAATGACAAAGCTTATGTAGGGCAGCCGAATTGAAGAATAAATACTTTGCTTTTCAGCCTCGCGGCGCGAATTTTGATCCATATCTATAAAGGTGGGTACGCATAGAGTAGAGTAGAATAGAGTAATTTATTGGTCATATTGTACATAAATAAATACTTATGACAAGTCAAACAACTGGACAGTAGAACGATTAAAGAAAAATGGTACATAGGTACAAGTCAGATGAATATAAACAAACAATAGCTACATATATGTGTATAGAACGAGGACATAAGCATAGATAAAGTATTAAAACTTAAAATTTAAAAATTCGACTGAGTCGTAAAAACAATGGTCGAGGAGGAAGTTTTTAATGTGCTGTTTGAATTTTATATAGTTTAGCTGACTGATTGTTCTAGGAAGTCTGATGTTGAGCTTTAAGTTTAATGAATTGCGTGCAGAGGCTGCTAATCTAAATCGTGGAGGTCTTATATCAGATGCTCCTCTGGTTGGATATTTGTGTATATCTGAGTGGCAAGTATACGTATTAGAGTTTTCGTGAATATGTAGAAGTGTATAAAAAATAAAAACACAAGGCAACGGCAGTATTTTTAGCATTTTAAATAGAGGTCTGCAATGGTCATCAAATTTAGCACCTGCCACGATCCTCACCGCCCGTTTCTGCAACTTGATTACTCGCGCTGCATGGCAAGATCCACCCCAGATAATAACTCCATAGACCAAATGCGAATGAAAAAGTCCAAAATAAGCATTCAGCATTCCTTCCAAAGTTGAAATACGTTTTAGTTGACGTAAGACGAAAATCTGCGTTGATAGCTTACTGCACATGAATTTGACATGGGCCCCCCAATTGAGTGAGTTATCAATTTTCAGGCCAAGTAAGGATACTGTTTCATTTTTATTCAGTCTATCGTTCACTGAAAGAGTTATTCTCTGCGTTTTGTCTCTATTCAATTTCAAGCAGTTTGCTGTAAACCATCCTTCTATTCTATTTTCTACTTCATAGGCATTTGCGATCAGAACATTCTGATCGGTATGCGATTGAATTAGTGTAGTATCGTCAGCGAAGCAGACACACTTGACCGGTAGTAAAAAGTGAAAACTATCATTGAGGTACAGCACAAAAAGCATAGGTCCCAAAATAGAGCCTTGGGGCACCCCAGATTCTGTAGACCTTAAATGGGATTCCTTGCCATTCGTGCTTACGATCTGAGAACGATTTTCTAAATATGATGTGAAAAATTTTAAGGAGTGTCCGCGAATACCATAAAACTCGAGCTTCTGTAATAAGATTTTATGCGAGACACAATCGAAGGCTTTGGAAAGATCGCAAAGCGTCAGTTGTGTCAGTTTACCTTCCTCAAAACTTTCAACTGCACACGCCCCCACCTTTATGATCGGTGCGACAGAAGAAGCTAGCTAGTTTATATGACGACAGATTGATTGTTTTTAAGATATCCTCTCTCAGCCAATGTTCACTTAAACATATTATATTGTCATCTGAATTTTCTGCATGCACAGTTAGTTGATTAATTTTACTAGACAAACATTGAATATTAACGTGTAGTACGCTAATTCTGTCCAAAGAGTCTTTTTTCGTAATTGTATCATAATCAATTACTGTCATTTGATCGCCCTTGGGAGCGAAAAAAATCAAACTCCGCGACGTCGATTCCCTTACTCCATGCAGCAGGTGAAAGAAGTGTTTCCTTCAACGATGGATCCACACCAAGCTTGAATGAACTAAATGTCGGGGATGTATGTTTGGTGTTTATTTTGAAACAAACGTCCTCAGTATCATATTTTTTCATGAGATATGCTTTCAATTCCTCAGCTTCCAGGTCTTTTTTAAATTTTGCCAGATGCAACCAGCATCGTCGTTTGACTTCAACAGCCGCAAATTTATTGTCATCTAGATCAGCTGTCCCGGTAATCAGCACTTTTTTATTAAGTGTGGGTTTGTTGACCTGCCTATTTCTTCTACCGTAAGTGTACGGCATTCCCTTGTTTTTTGCTCCCGATACTCATGACCATGAACGCGATGAACGCGAATTAGGCCATCCAAGGCCGAACCATTTGCCTCGGATTCGGGAGGAAATAAATTTGTAGGTGACCTGAATAGTGCACGCACGAGGCGTATCTTCTCTTATTATTGTGTCACCCAATGAGGTATTTGTTTTTGGTCACGTGACGTCCGATTCATAATTTTTAATGGGACACCCTGTATATTTGTGGCTTTTTGTGTTCCATTCCATAAAACAATTTCAACAAACTGCACACTCGGGGTCTAAAGTGATAATTAAAGAGCTACAGGTACTTAAAGTATGGTACCACTACCATTGATTATAACATGTACCCCTACAGTTAACTTATTTTGGTAGTTTCATAATGGTAGTGGTACAGTGCTTTAACTACCTGTAGTGTAGCTCTTGAATTATTCACTTTAGACCCCAAGTGTGCAGTTTGTTGGAATTGTTTTATGGAATGGAACATAAAAAGCCACAAATATACAGGGTGTCCCATTAAAAATTATGATTCGGACGTCACGTGACCAAAAACAAATACCTCATTGGGTGACACAATAATAAGAGAAGATACTTTATTTGCTCTAATTTACACCCCCCAAAATTATAATACGCTACTACTGCCGAGTTCCGATATATTGCTTGTCTTAATTGTCGTGGGTGTGTATATGGTGTGAATTCTTGTTGTTTGTAATGTCCTTAACAAACATTTTCCTCCTGTGCCAGATCCTTTTTTACTCTACTTTTCTCTCGTCTAAATGAGCCCGTAAGACTTTCTATTTTCCTTTAATTTATTGAACATTTGCTGCATTTAAAATCTCAGCTACTTCTCGCCAAGCGTCATCTTTTTTAATTTTATTATAATACATCGGGGTTTTTTTATGGTCAGCCTCCCACAAAGGCTGAAAGCCTATAGCGCTGTAGAAGGGCTGCGAGAGGATAAGTGTCGGTTCACGTTAGATTTGAAACGCTGTAGGTTGTAGCCGCCGGAAAATAAATTCTCCGGCAGCTGATTCCACAGCGTCGAAGTTCTCCAAAAGAAGGAATGCTGGAGGAGACTGGTTCGGGGAGTAAGGATCTCCACCTGGTAAGGATGAGCTCGCAGAGCTTCTCTAGTGTTCCTGGTTAGGACGGCCTTTGGTGTTGTTATCTGGGAGAGCTCACTCGAACATCTTCCGTGATAGAATCTGTTAAACAGGGATAGGTCAGCCACCCTTCTTCGATGTTCCAGGCTGTAGAGGTCCTTTGTGAGGTTAGCCGTACCGATTAATCTAATTGCTTTTTTCTGGATAGCGTCCAGAAGCTTTAGGGAGTACTTCGGAGCGCATCCCTGCACATGGGAGCAATACTCCAGCGATGGTCGGATCTGTGCCTTGTAGAGCAGCAGCAGTTGCTCTGGTGTATACAACTTCCTACAGCGGAACAAAACTCCAAGCTTCTGGGATCGCGTTTTAGCAATACTGACGGCGTGGTTGTGCCAGGACATGGTATTGTTGATGTTGATCCCTAAAAGCTGTCTTGGTATCTTGGTTTTCATCATATCTCCCTTTTTTGACACAATCTGCTGAGACCATTCCATTTTATTTCAAAAAATTAATTTTATTTAAAATAAAAGACATGTACACAACTACTAGTCGAAATGAATTTTATTAAATTTCCATCCACACTGAGCCCAATGAACAGCCCATGGCACGAGCAGATGCCTCACTTTGATGAACCGCCAACGTATCCAGACCTCAGTCTTAGGGGGCGGGTAGCGGGGCATGAAGTTGTGTGTGCTTTCACAATTTTTTGTAATACCTTCGTGAAGGATGTTGATGCAAGAGAAAAGGAAAATGTTAATAGTATTAAAGTAAAAAGGAAGATAAAAACTGCAAGTGAAACAGTGGAATATCAGGTATTTTAGGGAGATGAAATAAAAAATTTATTATCATTAATAAATTTTAATTTTACGGAATACAAATAATATGTAATACGTATCATTCGTGGACATTTTGTTGGCACAGCATACAAAATAAAACGATCATGAACACTCAACAGTCAGGTACCCTAGTAGCCACAACACGTACTCCATTTTTTTTTTTTAATTAGTGTTTTAACTTTTCTAATCGGTGCAATTTTCATAACAGGTAATTAATTAATAAATTTTTGTGACAAGCTACCACGTTGTATAGGACATTTAACTGATTATGTAACAATTGGAACATATTAGATATGCATCACTGTAATAATGCAAAACAAACCCTTTTGTAATTTAGTTACTGCAAAAAAGATTTTTTTCAGTGCGACAATTGCTTAAATAAATAAGTCAAATAAAATAAGTCAAATGAAAAATCCATAGATCTTCTCGGGTTTTTAGGCCGTCGTCCGTTGGAACTTCTTCCTAACGTTTCGCTAGCACGAGTGGCTAGCATCTTCAGAGGTCGGTGTTTTCGAATCGAAATCTACCTGACAACTCACCGTAACCTCGGCCGCAGGTCATATTTATACTGAGCTTTGTTTGTTAATCGCTTCGGGGAACTTGCCTGGACACGTGGTTGTTTGTGGTTAATTCTGTTTTTCAAAACAGGATGCCATATTTTGTTCAGGTTCAGTGACTCTTCTTTTCTGTTAAAATTATATGGGTGCTTATGAATTTCTATAAGCCTCCCTGACTAAGCGCGAGTGGTAGCTATTCGTGGCAACTAATAACCTTGTATCCTTGAATTGAATATCATGCCCCTCTTGTCCTAGTGCATGTTCTGCTACCGCTGATTTTTCTGTCTGTCCTAGTCTGCAGGCCCTCTTATGTTCGGTTATTCTCGTGTTCAAGGAGCGCTTAGTTTTTCCTACGTATACCATTCCACATGAACATGGTATTTCGTACACCCCTGCCGATGTCTTCGGGTCTCTCTTGTCTTTCAGTGATCTGAGTAAATTCTTAATTTCCTGCGTGGGCTTGAAAACTGTTTTTATTCGATGTTTTCTCAAGATCCGGGCAACCCTATCGGTGACACTTTTGATGTATGGAAGGTACGCTTTTTCTGTAGCCGGTTCTTCTCTCTTAGTTCTTTTTGGATTCATTGCTTTCCTGATTTCACTCTTGCAGTAGCCATTTTTCATCAAAACCTGTTTTAGGTGTTCCTGTTCTTCATCTATGTATTCTGGTGCACAAATTCGTTTCGCCCGTTCTGACAGAGTCTTGATTATTCCTGTTTTTTGAGTAGGGTGGTGATTTGATAGTTTGTGTAAGTACCTATCTGTATGAGTAGGTTTTCTGTACATCTTGTGATTCAGTCGTCCCTGTTGACGCATGACCAGAACGTCTAGGAAAGCCAATTGATCATTCTCCTCCAGCTCCATGGTGAACTTGATGTTAGGATGCTGCGAGTTCAAATGTTCGAGGAACAGTTTGAGTTTTTCTTCGCCATGTTTCCATACTACGAATGTATCATCTACGTATCTGTACCACACGGAAGGTTTGTATTTCGCGTTCTTGATGGCCTGTTTCTCGAAGCTTTCCATGTAAAAGTTCACGATAACCGGACTTAGCGGACTACCCATAGCTATACCTTCCGTTTGTTCGTAATATTGGCCATTCCATAAGAAATGACTTCCTACTAGGCATGCTCTAAACAGGTCCAGTATGTCGCCGGGAAAGATGTTCTTAAGCAGGTCCAAAGACTCTTCAAGTGGTACGCGAGTGAATAGGGAGACTACGTCAAAGCTCACCAGGATGTCTTCCGATCCAAGTCAAACTTGAATTGAGTTTTTTTTTTCGAAAATCTTGGGAGAGGTAATTACCCCGTTACCCCCCCTAGTATACGCCTGCCTCATTCGCATTCGTGCTCATATATGCGTACCCAGCTTAAGACCCATGTGACAGGATCGCACTTAAAACTTCACAGCTCGAATAGTAAGTATTTTCTTACCATTTCTTTTTATTGTTCTGCTACTGATTCACCTTACATTAGCTTTGTCATTTCAAAGCCTGTTGTTTCTGGAAAGTAAAGTCCCAACTTTGGAAACCCCTTGTATTTTTGTTTATTTATTTAGTAGCGGCGTTGCAATCTTCGTACATAGAGCCTGACAAGTGTAGCAAGAGACTTGGGAATTTCGCCGCTGTCTCACACGCACATGTTATTTCATATCCTCTCGTCTCTTGCTATCCTTGTCTATTTCATATTTCCCACGGCTCCTGTTAACTTGTCAGGTTGTACGTCTATATTAAAACGATCATGTTTACCATCAGATATCCCCACGGCGTAATCTACGAAGGCGAGTTCAACAAAAAAGGCGAGTTCCACGGTATAGGCACTCTGATTTACCCAGGCGGTCAAAAAGTGCAAGCCATGTGGAAGAACGGTCGTTTGATGGATGGAGCTGGCTATGTTTTCCCCACCGGGGAAATACAGGATGAATACCATAAGTACTGTCAACCGCCGGACAGAAGATACCACTTAGAGATTAGCCAAGACTTTGGACCGGTACGTCTTTATTTTCATTACACTCGGCGGTGTCCGTCTAAGGCCCGGTTTCATAATCAAAACTAATTTACCCATTATGCGATACACAGCGGCGTATAGAACCCGCGCTCTCTGGTGGCCAAGCGGACGCGCCTTGACGTCCCACCAGGAAGTCTACTGCTGTTCAGCAGCGGTTTCCTTGGTTTGCCGTTACCTTCGGGTACTAGATGGCGCACCGGCAGAATTCTTTCTGTCTGCTCTCACCCATTATGCTTAATCCGAGCATTAGGAAATAAATGGTTTTCATAATCGCTAAGTGACAGATTAAAATGACATAATTGTCCAATAAGTTAATGGCTCGCTCTCGGCCAGTTAAAGCGGATTAATTGAAAAATCAACCTATAAATCTGACATGTCGTTTGTATGACGTTTAAGTGTTGACACAGATATCATAAGGTGCTTTCCTTTTACATCTGCACTAACTCAGATCACTTAAAAATCAGATGGCTCAGCTCAGTTGGAAACCTCAAATGCTCAGATGAGTTAAAGGAACGTGTTTGTGCAGTTAAATGTCATTCCTCGAAATTTTGTAATATGCTATGGTTCTATAATCTGTCAATCCTTTCCATAACCTATTTTTTTACGTTTTTCGTAGCTCACCATACACCACCCATACACTATAGACTGTCTATACACCACAAAACCCGCTAAAATTCAAGCTTACAAAAAATTCTAACCTCATTTATTGATTTTTTGACATCTAAATGATCTGAGACAACTGATCTACCTTTCGAGCTTGTGCAGATGGGCTTAAGTGGGGGTAAAATGTCTCACTTTAGTCTCAGATTCAGAAGACAAAAGGAACGTACATCGAAATGAGTCATGACGTCACAAGTGAGATTTATCAGATAAATCAGGTAAAAGGAAAACGCCTATGACTTCATTAGGTGAAGGTTGAGTTGACAGTGGAGGTTCACTTTCATCAATGATTATAAAATAAACAGATTACATCGATTCATAGCTGCCTTTGAGCACAATTAAAAGCAAGTATTCATCTAATTGCATAATATTTTCTTTATTCATCTCTATTATGTATTTGTAGACGACTGTATTATATCCTCACTCATCAGGTACCTACCTTCTCCTGATTGGTCACTTTATCTGTAGATTTGCATTCTATACTGTTTTTGAATATTGCTACTGTACGAATGAGTAACAGCTCCTCTTCTTTAGTAAAGTTACTATCACGCGCACGTTTTGTTTTTTTTTTGGTTTTGATTCCATACCTTTCTAATAATAGTAATAATGCTATAATAATATCAATAGAAGCGCAAACACGGAAACTTATGTCACAATCTGACACATTCACTTTTACAGGTTAAGCGAAATGTCATAATGTAGTTCAAACAGCTCAAAATGTGGCATAAAACCTTCTTTCAGGCGTACCAACCACATTTTATTGCCTGTTAATTAATTGACGTTTCTAAATGCATTATGAAACGCGCATCACTTTAATGGAAGGATTAAGTTAATAGGTACATTTGCTAATCAACGCATTAGTGAATACTCCAAGCTCAACACGAGCTTACGTAAGCTGAAGCTTAGCCCGAGCTTAGCTGAGGTTTAAACCTAACTGACGGCTCCACCTCCGCCATCTTCTGGTAGCACGGAGCGGCTCGTATCTGTGCATCAAAGGAAATCTGTTGAGTCAGTATTGATCTCCGACCGCGTTCAAATTTAGATGCCGCCAGGTGGAGCCAGCACAGACAGTTTTGTGTAGGGAATTAATGTTATACTAACAATACTTTAATCAATGGTTATACCATGTTCCATCCGCATGTTGGGCTCTCAAATCAAGGTGCTACCAGAAAATACCAGAAAAAGAACCGACTGTCAGCGAGATTCGAACCCACGCAGGTTCGTTTTCCGGCTTTTTCTGACAGCACCTTGATCAGTTGTTTCATCAAATTTATATGAACTCCAGGTTGGCCAGGAATACTTAACCAACGAACCAACACCAAAACATCTGCCAAGCGGATGTTACGACGTAGCCTATGGAATATATGATCCCAGGAAGCTTTGCATTTATGCACCCATTAAATCACAAAGAACACTAAGCTACCAAGCGAAGGACCTGAAAATTATGAATGAAGATAAGTACAAAGACATGATGTAAGTACATTATATTTTTGACATGAGCGCTATACAACTAACATATTTGAGGGTGGTTCAAGGGGATTGAAACCACCTTATTTGACAAGACAGGAGGATTCCTTTGGAAAATTTGTTAAACCAGTTAATGGGGGGTTGAATTTTTGATGGTTAACCAATAAGAACTATAATTTCAACTAAACAATTAATCACAAATATTTTAGATTGAAAACAATCTAGACGATACTTTATACAATGTTCTCCAGCTTTCATATCTACTTCTGAATTTCTATGATTTGTTTATAATCTTACAGAGCAATTCTCAACTACAAGTCAAAATCTCAAGATGTACTAGCTGAAAAAGCGTAAGTATCATTTTATATACTTACTTGGAATAAATAAGCATATTATATCTTTTTTTACTTGTTTGTCAACGCCATCTGGTCATTACACTCGTGTTCTGTTCTGTGTAGGCTTTGTTACTGTTTCCCGGCGCCTCTCTAACAACAGCACTGCTAGTTAGAAGCTCAGGTGTGCATTCTCGCTGAGCTTTTTTTTATCAAAATTTATTTTCCAATAAAATTATATATTTACCTCCCGTGACACCTGGAAGGGCGTGAACTATTGAGTTTGGAGCGTCTGCGCAACAGGATGGTATTGGCCACTAGATATTTGCTATGTTGTGACGTGGAGCGCAGATCCCCCGATCTGCTTTGTGCGATAGCACGAGAATGCGGGTAAAGGAGCCTTTCTTTTTAGCGCAGAAAAACGAGCAGCCGAGGAGCTCAGCCTCACAGTCGACTTCACTCGGAGGTGTCAGCAGTCCATTATGGAACTTGCTACCGCACAATTTTAAAATCAGAGCTGCCTTATGGTACGCGCACATAAATCGGCATCGGACGGACGGTACGGACGGATGGAACGGCCGGTACGGTACGGATTTTTCATTAGGGTATCGCACATATCTGATTGGAATCGACGGAAGAATTGGAAATGAGTTGCAAATATGCAAATGATCTGCATGCAATGTTGCCAGGCAGATTAGATTGAAATTCGCGACTGAGCCGCCTTGAATGTCGCTACGTTGTCGCCCCACAAAAATAACGTATATTTCAGCCTGTGTATAACTTTATTCGTGGGGGGGCGGGGCGGTGCAATCAATTGATGTTAAGTATATGTATCATATAATATAACCTTTCATTCAAAAGTAGTGGATTACCCGATACATAGTCTCGACACAGCAAGCACAGAAAGCAAGCAGATAACAGCAGGAAACAATGGAAAATGACTAAACATAGCTGAATACAACAGAAAAGCGCAGGAAACAGCTAAAAACAAGAGAAAGCTGGCAGATAACAACTGCAAACGATAGAAAACGTCCAAATACAACCGAATATAGAACAGAAAGCAGCCCATAACAACAGAAAGCAAGCAGATAACAGTCCTAAACAATATAAAACGACTAAACACAGCCGAATACAACAGAAAAGAGCAGAAAACAACTCAAAACAACAGAAAGCAAGCAGATAACAACTGTAAAAGGTAGAAAACGACCAAATACAACCGAATAGAGTCAAAACTAAGTCAAAACGACAGAAAGCAAGCAGATAACAGTGGGAAACAATAGAAAACGGTTAAACACAGCAGAATACAACAGAAAAGAGCAGAAAACAGCTGAAAACAAGAAAAAGCAAGCAGATAACAACTGCAAACGATAGAAAACGACCAAGAATAGAACAGAAAAACAGCCCATAACAACAGAAAACAACCTGCAGAATATCTCTGAGGATTTCCTATATAAAAATGGTTCCCACAGAATTTGACCTTCAGATGATTTTACGGGTGTGAAATCTGGGTAGAGATGCGAAAATAAAAATATCGATACTGGTACCAATTAGATCTTTTTTAGCCAATGGAGGCGCGTTTGGTTCGTAATTATTTTCGATACCGATACCGCTACAAAAGTAGCGATACCAGCTTGGAATCGCTCAAAAAGTATCTAAGACAAAAATACCCGATATTAGTGCAGAGGTATCGTTAGCATCCCTACAAATATTCATCCAAAAGGGGGATGCGCGTGTAATTGCCGCCAACCTGAGATATTGTGCTGATTGTTTACTATGCTGTGGTCTCGACACCAATGCAAGACAGTCTGGACAAAACCGAAAAGAATAATAGACAAGCAGTAATCAGTGGCGAAAAAAAGATAGTAACAGAATTTTTCAAAAAGTCGCTACAAATCGATTTATTTTGTTAAATCGCCGCTACGTTTCAACGTAATCAAAATGTCGCTATTTTCGCGACAAGTTGCTACGAATGGCAACACTGTCTGCAGGCAGTACAGGTAGAAACTTTGAAAATGCCGACGGTGCCTCGGCAATCGCCGATCAGCATCGCACATACGTCGGTATCGGTACGCACGGCACGCATCGGCCGGCTTTATTTCTAGTTGCTATATTTTCGCCGGATTTTGAAATTCCGATGCCTACCGTCCCGACGTATGTGCGATGGTCCATTAAATTTAATAGCAAGTAACTTTTTCCGATCCGTACCGTCTGTCCGATGCCGATTTATGTGCGCATACCCATAGTCGACTTCCTTTTAAGATTCCATAAAGATAAGTCAATGCATGGAATCATCTAGAAGAGCAACGCTTATCTGAGCAGTTGACCTTTCCCTTTCCTAAGGTCTACTGGGTTGAAGTCCGAGACTGAGGGCTTTATAATGGCTTGCCAAGACGGTGTCTTTAACACTTTACCACATACCGTAATAGGGTTGTGGGTATAGATGTATCCGACACCCATTGCCCATTGTAGAGCCTGTCGACAGGCGCCAGAGACGCTTATGCATCTCTTGTCGGTGTGTAAGACAGGGGCGTATCCAGACCTCAGTCTGGGGGGGGGGGCGCGGCATGAAGTTGTGTGTGCTTTCACGATTTTTTGTAATACCTTCGTAAAGGACGTTGATGCAAGAGAAAAGGAAAATGTTAATAATATTAAAACAAAAAAGAAGATATAAACAGCAAGTGAAACAGTGGAGTATCAGGTATCTTAGGGAGATGAAATAAAAAATCTATTGATGCATTAATCAATTTTAATTTTACGGAATACAAATAATATGTAATACGTATCATCCGTGAACATTTTGTTGACACAGCAAACAAAATTAAACGATCATGAACACTCAACAGTCAGGTATCCTAGTAGCCACAACACGTACTCCATTTTTTTAAATTGGTGTTTTAACTTTTCTAATCGGTGCAATTTTCAAAACAGGTAATAATTATTGAGTTAGGTAAATTTTTGTAACAAGCTACCACGTTGTGTAGGACATTCAACTGATTATGTAACAATGGGAATATATTAGATATTCATCACTGTAATAATGCAAAACAAACCCTTTTGTAATTAAGCTACTGCAAAAAATTTTTTTTTCAGTGCGACAATTGCTTAAATAAATAATATAATAAATAAAATAAATAATAAAATAAGTCAAAGTTGAATTGAGTTTTTTTCGAAAATCTTGCCCTTGTATATACCCTGTGGTGTAAGACGTACATTAGGACGCTTTCAGACATCAGCACAACGCGACTCTACTACGATTGCTCTAACATTTAAAGCACTCGTACGGTATCGATAAGACACCGGTGCTGCCATACGCTTCAGGAGATATAGAGTTTAGTCTGTTGTGGAGACGGAGAGATGAGAGGCAACATAAATTAGGTGAATACATGATTAAAAAAAGTTGATATAAGTTGCTAAGCTACTTCAAATATTGCTCCATTCTCGAACATTGATTGGAACTGTAAAGCTTTCCAGACTAAAATTGAAGCATCTAAGTTTCATAATTTTTAAATGTGAAATAATGCATTTTAGTTACAGCGTAGAAGGTCCTCCAGCAACTTAGAGCTCAATATAGAAAAAAATACAAGGAGAAATGAAACACCAACAAATTTTTGAAAATAAATAGCGATCACATTCGAAACACCACTTTCGTAGAATTGACGTAAAATTAATTATTTTATTTATTTCTAGCGATTTCTCGGAGTTTGAGCTGAAAGGAGAACGTATTGTTGAGTAAGTACCAAATCTAATTTGTTTCTATAAACACGAAGCGATTGGATAAGTGTGTTGAACAGAATGGAGAAGAAAACCTAATCACTTAGGCCCTACTTTATCAACATGCGCATTTTAACAAAGACTTTGACCAATCAGAGCAGCCCTTTCAAGAACGTGCATTTGTCAAAGTATTCTGAAAATTATTGATTTCTCTTGAAGTTTACCTCAAAAAGGTCAAAAATGACATACTTTATGTACAGTCGACCATTGTGGACCATCTAGTATTTTTTCCAGTCTGATTTTCCATCCTAAGTCGTTGAAAAATTGCATTTTCTTGTTTAACAAAAGGTTTAGCAATTACTAATCTCAACGAATCAGATTCCACAGAAGTGATATTTTTGATCACTGGATTCTTGGTGTATCGAATGATAATGATGACAAGAAATTCAAATTACTGCATTATTTGGATAAAACAATAATTTACTGTCGATAATAATTATAAATACATGCAATATATCTTTGTTGTATCGTAAAAAGGAGTGAAAATAGCATTTTGTTACATTTCCAAAGCTAAACATACGATTTAATTGTTAGCCGAGCCGTTTTCCAAGTGTACATGCGCATTACTCGTTGCATATCCTGAACGGCAAAGCTCGCCAGGTGGCTTTTAACCTTATTTTACGGAAACATGAAACCTGTCGTATAAAACTTGTATAGTCAAAAGTGAATCAGGTGCTTGATATACTTTTGAGAGAAAGGAAGCAACTAGCAGGAGGGATTTTTATTCCTATGCATGCGGGTATGCCTTACAATGTGTACGCTGCACCTTTACATCCTCTGTGAATATTTCTATAAGAAGGTCTATAACAATCATGCATCCAGTAAATGGAAGATTCTTATTTGTCTATAATCCATCTGACTGACGGAGGTGGGATTTGTAATTGTTAAATAAGGTTGCTGTGATTGATACTACTTTTATGATTCTGGCACAGTTTGCAATTAGTAATTATACAATTAATTATAAGGTACACATGAAAAATCGGACATTAATTTGCAAATCAATCGCCGTGTTCTGATATCCTGCTATGATTCTGATCCATGAGTTTCTAAAATATTTTTCACAGAAGTGTCATCCTGCTTTGACGTTTTGTTTTCAATATTTATAAAATACTATTGGATGATACTTATTAACATCCAATAGAAAGCTTTTGCTAAACAACACCCAATAGAAAAGCTTTGTCAAAGCCTTTGTTAAAATATGCATCTTGATAAAATCGGGCCTTATGAACCTATTCCAAATCATTTTCTAATTAAGTATTTTAGAAATCAGTTTATTTCAATGGATATGGTTTTCTTTATGAGCCAGTGTATCTAGTGAAACGAATCGAAGAAACAGTCACGCGTTTAAGTTTAGAGAACTATATCATATTATAAGTTAAGGTTAAAATTTATATTTTGACAGGATTCCAACGAAGAGCACATCACGATGGATTGAGAAGAACTGTCGCAAAGCGTGGGACGAACCTTGTGGCTACCAACGCCATCTGTACAAGTATTGGCTAGGTGGACGTCGATGGGAGCTGGACAAGTGCGAGACAGAGTCTTTGGAGATGTCTTACTATGACGTCAACACAGATGATGAAACTGATGATGTCGCCGATGTCGTCAGTCAGCAACCTAGGACACACCCACAGGTTAGTCATACGAAATAAGTTTATATCAAGCGAATGCTGACGTATACTCTGTTACCTGATACCTTAGACTGGCTTGACATCTATTTGATATGTATCAGCTGTCGAAGAAGTGCACCTCAGATTTAATTTTTTAGTAGGTACTGGTCTGAATTGGCAATCCTGCAAGTCAGGACCGTCTTAGTAATATATTTACTAAATATCTCATTGCCAAAAAATACTGACCATTTTTGTGAACAAGGAATTGATTCAGTCTCTAAAAATTCACAGCAAAAATGCTTGACCGAAACAAATATATTTTTTCGTTTATACAGGGTGTTAATTAAGTATGTTAACAAACTTTAACCACGAATAGTACTCCGAAAAATAGAAAGAAAATGTCCTATGAACATGGGTCCGGAAATGCTTCCTAAGGGAGCTACGCTCCTTTGCATGGGGCACCCTAAAGACGGTTTTCCCTCGATATTCTCGAAACAATTCATAACAAAATTACGAAATTAGGTACGATGGGTAAGCTTTTGACGCTGAATCTGATTCTGAATTCAGAATTTTATAATTTTAATCAAAGGCGTATCACACGGGAGGAGTTATTAAGGGTAAAAATGACCCCACTTTATAAATGGTAATTTATTGACGTTTTGATTTTAGAATATGGTATTTCAGAGATTTCTACGTAAAAATGGTCTCTTGGTACATCTTGATAGGGCTAACCGTTTTCGAGAAAAATGCATTTATTTACAATAGCCTGCATCGATTCAATAATTTGCATTTTTCTCGAAAACGGTTAGCCCTATCGAGATGTATCAAGAGACCATTTTTACATAGAAATCTCTTTAATACCATATTCTAAAATCAAAATGTCAAAAAATTACCATTTAGAAAATAGGGTTATTTTTACCCTTAACTCCTCCCGTATGATACGCCTCTGATTAAAATTATGAAATTCTGAATTCAGAATCAGATTCAGCGACAAAATTTTACCCATCGTACCTAATTTCGTAATTTTGTTATGAATGGTTTCGAGAATATCGAGGAAAAACCGTCTTCAGGGTGCCCCATGCAAAGGAGCGTAGCTCCCTTAGGAAGCATTTCCGGACCCATGTTCATATGACATTTTCTTTCTATTTTTCGGAGTACTATTCGCGGTTAAAGTTTGTTAACATACTTAATTAACACCCTGTATATTGTTAAGCGTCAATTACTCGTCAGTAGCGGTACGAGTAACGAGTGCATCCCTGTACGTATGCCGTCAAATCATGCGTCAAGATTCATTCTGGGGGATTTTTAGTTCTGACTAGCCGAACATCTGTTCGCTGTTGACACGGCTGACAGTCTAAAAGGGGTGATACACGTACGAGCAAGTACGCGTACTTATGGCTCGATGACCTTTTTCGCCTGTGTGTCACCGTAAGTACGCGTACTTTAATACCGTCGTGCAAACCGCCGGCGATCCAACTGGTTTGAGATCTTGCTCGTAGCTTGTCTCGGCTCGTACTGCGAGCCGCGAACCACCACTTTGTTTCAGCAGGCCATCGATGCGCAACGCTTGTTGTGTTTGGAGTTTGTTGAAAGTTTTGTTTATTTAGGAAAATTATAAAAATGGGAGATTTCAGCTTCACGTGTGTCACCAACGTCTGGCCGAGTAAGTTCGCGAACTTAAAAACCGCGTACCTAAAGTTCGTACGTGTGTCACCCCTTTAAAGTATCGGGTAACAGGGTATAGCTAGGATGCTAGGAAGGCAGGAGAGGCCTATCCCACCCCTGCTGTATATCTCTGTCCCCCTGGAAAATCTTAATATAGACCTCTTATCGCAAAAAACGTAACAGTAAAACGAGTACAGCTTTGTTTGATTCTTTTAAATTATTTCCTTTCAAATGATTCTGCTCGGCAGACAAGAACATAACCTTGTTTTGTTAATAACGAAGTCAGCCGATAACTGAAATGCATGATGATGTGCAAGAGACAGCTGCACTTGCATTGTGCACTTTGACATATTCCAATGTGCCTCATTTTACCACAAAATAACAGGTTTACAGAATATTGTCTTTCGATGAGCAGTGTTGACGGTCTCTGCGCAGGAGCAAAGGATCGAAGTTGCGAGGCAAAGTGACCGTCAACACTGCTGGAAAGTAGCTCCAAAGCATTGCGAAGTAGTTCGCGAAGATACCACCCACACCCTCGTACTTGACTAAAATTGAGTACTTTGCGAGTAGTGCGGCTGTGGCTAAAACTGGTTACAATTCAATCAATAAAATAATTGTAGCCAAGAAATTAATTGTGAAGGACCAACTAAATTGGTAAATAACCGCAAATGACTCACGAGCATCGAAGTTAATCACAAATCGGTTGACTCACCCCTTGTTGGTTGGCGCTGGATGTCTTCCCCAGCTGGGTACTCCGTTGCTCTATCCAGATTCCAGAGTTAGGCTACGGTTACTATGCATGCGAGTTCTGACGAAAATGTGTTCTGACGAGATCGTACGAACTCCTCGTCAGAACAAGGGTGGTTGTATTGCACGCGTTTCCAGGGTATTCTGATCGTCAGTGCGTTTCTGTCACTCAGCGGAAGATGGACAAACTTGATGACCTATATTTTCTTGAAAATCCTACAATAAAGCTATTTCTTTTAAATAATGGAAAATCGGAGCACGTGAGCCAGTCATTTAGTACCAAGTGAGACGACAAAGGCGAGTTTCATATGTTGCTTAATGAATTATGGGATCACCAGAAAAGTTTTTCGAGTACTTCAGGATGACACCAAAACACTCGAATACATACTGAAGGGGATGGAAGAAAGCATCGAAAAGTTCTCCAATTTTCGCGACTGTATTTTGCCAAAAACAGACTCGCTGTATGGTGGTTAGTTGTGGTAACTTTTGTCCATCATGTCCCACAAACACCTGTTCTCTTGGTGAACCCTGCACAGTCATCAGTTCCACACCACGTGAAAAAACCAGCCAACACGTGGCAAAATAGCTACAGATTCTGGCGAATTCGCTCAAAAATTTCAAACGTTTTTGATCGCTCAAATCGTACTGACGACGACGTGCGTATTCCGACGAGGCTTCCTCTCCCATAGTAACCACTTTCATTGGAAATCAGCCGGTTGATTGTTCAAGCGAATTCGTCAGGACTTGTCAGAATACATTTTCGTCAGAACTCGCATGCATAGTAACCGTAGCCTTAGCTAAGCGATGTGAGCGGTGGTCGCCCTAATCGGAGGTACACGCTACACACGGGGTGAAGGATATCACCATCGAGGTAGGATCCCAAGGAGACGCTATAAGGTTCAATTTCGCATAACAAAAACGGTAGCAGGAGGCGTGGCTAAGTGTGGTAATAATATAGACGCCTCACCAGAGCCGGATTACTGTCTTATGTAAATAATTTTGAAAATTCATTAAAATGACGATTTAAATATGAAGTATTGGGTTGATTTTTCAATCTAATGCGAAATTCATAGTTAAGTATATGAAAAATAAACAGGCTTTGTAGAGATGACATTCATCATCAATTGAATAATACAACTGTATTATTGCTGCGATACGTTACACTTTATTGAGATAAAGATTACAAATGCGGTCCTGTACATTGTTATTTTTTTGCATACATAGTCTATGAAATGTAATTCCTGTCGATTTCTTCTTATCCATTCCATCTCTGCTAGAGCAACTACGATAAGCACATGAAACCATTATTTCTTTTATGAATTCACTAGAATATCACTTAAAAATAACTCAAAATCTCGGTAAAAACACTCAAAAAAAGCAAACACGAAATTGTCAAAGAAACGTCAGCTGTTTGACATAATTGTCGAACCAATATGGCCCTGTATCTTGCACCTGCTTTCAGCCACGTTATCACGCCTCCATGGGATTCTACCTCGATGGATAATTGGATATCAGGCACACGTCCGTTCACCTCGGTCATGGCCGTCTCTACTCACTAGGCCGGAGCATTGAAATATGGCAACGTTGGAGATCAGGCCGTGTTTTCATTTGTTGTTATGTCATGTGTATTCTTCCAGGTGCAGAAAATATAGTTGGAAGGTGATTATTAATTTGTTTCTAATTATTTACCTGCACAAACAAAACTATAAAGATAACAAGATGCCTGCAAAGCGTGTAGTACCAGGTTGCAGCCCAGTAGAGGACTACCAAACCATGGCCCAACATCACCTTATTCCAGATTAAAAAGAACATTGCAAGGTGATTTGTAATGGGTTTCTACTTATTTACCTGCACAAACGAACTATAAAGGTAAAAAGATGCCTGCAAAGCGTGTAGTACCAGGTTGCAGCCCAGTAGAGGCATGAGTAGAGGACTACCAAACCATGGCCCAACATAACCTTATTCCAGATTAAAAAGAACGTTGCAAGGTGATTTTTAATGGGTTTCTACTTATTTACCTGCACAAATGACACTATAAAGATAAAAAGATGCCTGCAAAGTGTGTAGTACCAGGTTGCCTAGCAATTGTGCGTCCGATAAGGGACATAAACAGAAGTGGGTGAAAGGTATTCCTCGGAAGGGCTGGTTATATTTATAAGGATAAAGACAATAATTGACAAACATTTCAAAGGATAAGACCAATTTTAAAGCACAATGTGGTACCTATAATGTTTTCTTGACCTCCCAAATATCACAGAAAAATACAGTTAATAGAACTCATCTGGGCATGGCCTGGGGCATACCCACGAAAGCATTTGATAGTGAAAGGGAAATCAAGACCAGCAAGAATGGCTTCACAGTGACCTAATAGTGAATTTTTCTAGCTCAAGTGATAATTTACAAAGTAAATTGAGTGTTCATTTAAGTGGAAATGGAAGTGGCGGCAGGAAACAGGTTGCGTTTATTTTTATTTTGTAGTGTCTGACTGTGATGAAACAGACATCAGATGTAAGTGGTATTAGTAGTAGTAGTTCTAAAAAGTATTTTTCTTAATTTATTAAACGAGATGAACTCTAATACATATAAAATGTAATAATTATTCTGAAACTATAAGGCCACTATTTGACAGCTAAGCCACGTTGCCACATCTAAGGCTCCGGCCTAGTGTAGAGTCGGCCATGCCTCGGTGGTTGAAGTACAACATAGGAGAAAGTCGACGAGTTTTGTCTATGAGTACAACTACTCTTCTTCCGCGTCAACCGTCAGACTTCAAAAAACTCGCAGGTCAAAACGCGGAAGATTCGAATATACAAATTTAAATTCTTAATTCCAATCGTAACGAAAAACTATACTTTCGAATTTGATATCGACGCCCTTGATTCCATGGAAGATTTTCTTATAACATCTGTTATGTTCTAGATAACCTTCGTTCACACGGTCTCTGGCAAAAGACAACACAGAAGAAGGACATTAAAATCTATTCCGAATTCCCGTAAAAGTACTGCTGCTGCTAAAAGGAGAACACTTGTAGACGGAATGAGGCTATCAGAGGTTGATCGATAGGTTATCTACAATGTAATTTATTAGTTATTTTTATTATTAGGGTATAAAATGACTGTGCAATAAAAACGTGTGGAGCAAAGCAAACTGTCTCCTTACTTCCCAGGGACTGCCTAACTGTCAACCGAAATTTGATTCAAAAACATATTTATGTCGATCGTAAAAAAATTATGTAACATGTGCAAAAAGCATATCAATAATGTTTTCGTACAAAAAAATTAAAGAAAAATAGTTGCAAAGCCTGGGCTTCGAACCAACACCCCGCCCGAACACGGACATTGTCCAGTAGGAAGGTTCTGACTCTCTTAAGACGTTGCGCAATCATGGCGTTGCCGAAAAGGTTGCTTCAACGAAACATATTTGATTAGGTACTTTTATAATCTACATTCAAAAAGATATTTATTTCGATCGTAGACTTCGTTTCGAGTTGCAAACTTCATTCTCGACTATGTTGCAACAAATAATACATTAGTTTGATTGGCTGGGAATCTAGAATCTACTATCGGAGTAGGACGTCGTTGGTGGAAGGAATACATCAGTGTGACGTCACACGGGTTCGGGTTCGGTACTGGATTCAAAAGTCAATTTTTGTCTTTACATAACTTTTGAAAAAAGACAAAAACTGTTTCGTTATAAAACCTATATATGTTATGATCTTTACATTTACCACTAAAAAAATGTTTATTTAAAACTCCAATTTGCGTTAATTCATTTCAATCCTGTGGTTAAAGAACGTGCTGTGCTGCGTCACCTCAAGGGCTCCACAGGCATCGTTCTTTTTCATCAGGTTTGTACGACGTGCCAACCGATCACACTCATTTCGGTCCGTGTGTGCCGAAAAACCGTCGTGTTGACCGTCGTTCCAAAAAATCTGTTCGAGCTTGATTTTACCCGTCGGTTTCGAACGCCATCGTGCAACTCGGTACATGTGTGGCCGTTCATCGTGCAATCATGACGGGATTTTGCAGTGTCGTTCTGGTTTCAGGTATAATTTGTAAAGCTTGGGAGGATATCGCAACTGAAAATTTCAAATCCTCGTAGCTTCTACCCGTAGCAAGGAATCTCAGTGTAGCTGTCAGACGTTCATGAGGGGAAATACTTTGTCTCATCCAAGTATCCTGTTTTTTTTATTAGAGGTGCTACTGAATTAAGTAATTCTAAGTATGTTTCTTCATCCATCCTCAAATAATTGTACCAATCCCCTGATTCCAGACGCAATTCTTCTTATAGATTTATATGGGAGAATTGGCCTTATATATAATCTTTACATTTACCACCAAAAAAATATTTAAAACCCCAATTTGCGCTGATCCATTTCAATCCTGTGGTTAAAGAACGCGTCACCTTGGGCCCCCACAGACATCGTTCTTTTTCATCAGGTTTACACGACGTGCCAACCGATCACACTCATTTCGGTCCGTGTGTGCCGAAAAACCATCGTGTTGACCGTCGTTCCAAAAAATCTGTCCGAGCTTGATTTTACCCGTCGGTTTCGAACGCCATCGTGCAACTCGGTACATGTGTGGCCGTTCATCGTGCAATCACGACGGGATTTTGCAGTGTCGTTCTGGTTGCCTTTGGGTAAGCGTATCTAGGGTTAGCGTCACCTATCAAAAATGTGCTGTCAGACGTTCATGAGGGGAAATACTTTGTCTCATCCAAGTATCCTGTTTTTTTATTAGAGGTGCTACTGAATTAAGTAATTCTAAGTATGTTTCTTCATCCATCCTCAAATAATTGTACCAATCCCCTGGTTCCAGGCGCAATTGTTCTAATAGATTTATATGGGAGAAATGGCCTCTTTTTAAAAGCCACTGTTTCACCCATTTAGAACGTTTTTTCTTGCTGTATTTCACTTTAATAGCTAAAGCCGCCGCCAATGCTAAAGTATTATCCATGTTAACGGACCAAAAATTTGCGAGAAACTGAAAGAAAACCGAACAGTGTGTGGAGGTATCGTTTCATAGGTTTAACCGACATCGGTTGGCACGTCGTGCAAACCTGATGAAAAAGAACGATGTCTGTGGGGCCCTTTACACGTGCTATAGATCATTTTCACATTACGTCACAAGTAGGCGTGACTGGTGTACGAACTCGTATAACCATTGTTGCCAGATGAAGCAGAGAGAAATTTGCACAACTCGACTCCCAAAAATCGTGTAGTCATAAAAATGCTATAATTACATCGCACCTGCAGTATTAAAAATCGTGAGAATTTACCCTCTATTCGTGTAATAAGGACCAAAATCGTGGATATACACGACTAATCGTGCAAACTGGCAACAGTGCACGAACGCGTACGCCAGGCACGCCCACTTGCGATGTAATATGAAAATGATCTAGGTTTTATACGAGCCTCAATTTGCGCGTTGCCTAATAAAGGGTCAGTTAAATAAATTAATTAATAGACTTTAATACAAAAAAGTGTTTATTCACGATTCCGTACAATGTTCAGATATATTAAAAACAACTAAAACTATAAAGTTTTACTGCTACAAGATGAACCTATTCCACCAAGACAGAAATATAGTTCAGATGCATCATTGAGGCGAGGGGCCTTTCACTTGAAAATTCAACGTATAAAAAGAAAATAAAAATTGCTTCACAAAATTTGCAAATTACTGCAGCTTAGCTTCAATGTTAAGCAACATCCAGCACTTGCCATCATAATACAGCAATTATAAATAGTTAGAAACCCTTTCCGCAGTACAGGCAAGAGTAATGATGTAATTTTGGCAAATGATTTGGTGAACTGGAAGGGTTTCAGATCATTTAAAAATGATTCATGCATTGTATTGTATAATTTTGTATTTCAAGAAACGTTCAGAGTGAAATGCCTCTCGAAAAAAAAAGGACTAGGCTCCTAATACCTAGAAAAAAGAAAACAATTTGTACTGTCACTACATGAAACAGACATACAGTAGATCTAAGATCTTGATAATTAGATCATATAATGTTGAACATCACAGACGTAGTCACAAGAGTGTGGTAGGGAGCATGCCTATTCCTTATAAAAAAGCTACAACAAAAATTGTGGACATAGTAAAAAATTGTAATGACTAAACAGTAATATTTTCCGACTTTCACAAACTTCAACAATTTTTATTTTAAAAATTATCACACTCCAATCAGTCGTTCATATTAATTGCCTAAATTACATCCACAATGTCCCTTACCACATCCAAAAAACAGGACTACGACGTTCTTAGACAAGCATCTATAAAGAAAAACAAGAAACGTATGTATATATTTGGTTCAACTTAAATACAAACATCAGATAATAAAAACTCAATAAAGAGGGAGAGAGAAGTTTTTCACATAACAGAGCACCAGCTTTTCTTTTCGTCATCGCCATTTACCCCGTTCACGGTCGCCATTTCTCCATACACTAAGTTGTTCCTCTCGTCTCTGTATCCCAGAAGCTTTGGTGTACTGGAGAAATCTCCTCTGAATCTGCAACAAAATAGAAAGTAAAGTCTGGTTGTTCAACTTTGTACCTTCTATTCATTGTATAGAATTGCAGAGTGTAGGATTACATTTTTTGGGTTCTATTGATTGATAGGGGCCAAAAAGCTATGAATTTTAAAAATAAAAAAAATTAAATTCAAACTAAACTAAAACTGTGGTCGGATTTGTAATCAGCACCCTCAAATTATCCAAAACACGAGGTTTTTCCAAATTCCAAATAAAGATTTTCGATTTTTTTAGGTGAACCTCAATGTCTGCAAGATCTGAAATTTTTTATTTTCGTCAAACGAGACTGAAACCCAAAACTGCGATCGGATTTGTAATCAGCACGCTCAAATTATCCAAAACACGAGGTTTTATCTTAATAGGATGCCAAATAAAGATTTTCGATTTTTTAGGTGAACCTCAATATCTGCAAGATCATATTTTTTTGATTTTCGTCCCACGAGACTGAAACTCAAAACTGCGACCAGATTTGAAAACAGCACCCCCAAATTATCCAAAACACGAAGCTTTATCTTAATAGAATCCCAAATAACGATTTTCGAATATTTAGGTAAACCTGAAAATCTCAAAGATATGAAGTTTTGGATTTTCGTAAAACGAGATTGAAACTTAAAACTGGGAGCGGATTTGTAATCAGCTACCTCGAGTTATCCAAAATACGAGGTTTCATCTAACTAGAAAGCCAAATAAAGATTTTCGGTTTCTTACGCAAAGCTGAAGATTTGAAAGATCTGATATATTTGGCTTCCGTCAAACGAGATTGAAACTCAAAACTTCGACCGGATTTGTAATGAGCATCCTAAAATTATCCAAAATGCGAGGTTTCATCTTAACAGAATGTCAAATTAAGATTTTCGATTTTTAAGCAAACCTCAAGATCTGAAAGATATGAAATTTTTGATTTTCGTCAAACGAGACCGAAACTCAAAACGGCGACCAGATTTGTAATCAGCACCCTCAAATTATCCAAAACACGAGATTTTATCTTAATAGAATGACAAATAAAGATTTTCGATTATTTAAGTAAACCAAAGAACTGAAGGATATGAAATTTTGGATCTTTGTCAAACAAGACTGAAACTTAAAACTGCGACCAGATTTGCAATCTGCGATTGGATTGTAATCAGCACCCTCAAATGATCCAAAACAAGGTTTTATCTTAATAGAATGCCAAATTAAGATTTTAGATTTTAAGCAAACCTGAAGATCTGAAAGATATGAATTTTTTTATTTTCGTCATACAAGACTGGAACTCAAAACCGCGACCAGATTTGGAAACAGCACCCCAAGTTATCCAAAAATACGAAGCTATATCTAATAGAATCCTAAACAACGATTCCCGGTTATTTAGGTAAACCTGAGGATCTGCAAGATATGAAATTTTGATTTTCGTCGAACGAGAGTGAAACTTAAAACTGCGATCAGATTTGCAATCAGCACCTTGAAATTATCCGAAACATAGAATGCCAAATAAGGATTTTCGATGTTTAGGCAAATCTGAAGATCTGAAAACTCACCCCGTATGTACGAGGATGTATCAAAGAATAACGGAACTGGTGCTATAGTATGACAATGAAATACATTATTTTTAAATTCTTCAACACCTATCCTTCTTTATTCTTGATATGCACTGGTATATCCTCGCTATTATTATTTGTAATTTTATTGCAAATAAATAAGTGAACTATATAATTTATTCTTCTTCTTCATCTATCCTTATGGTTTCTCCGCGTTTGCGCATTAGGCGGAATACAAGGGAGTCTGTCTCTTGGCCATGTTACAGTCCAGAAAATAAAGTGTCACATTTTAATTTACTAATTTTACAACAAACATTCAACATTCAAAAAAAACATGCATACAAACGGACGCGAGCTCAAGTGTGATTAAAAGTTAAAAGTGGGGTCATCATTGACAGTTGAAATCTGTTATTGATATGAAGATAGGTTCGAAAACTTAGTATATCATGTTGTGATTAATATATCTTATAAATAGAATAATGCGATTTAAGGTTAATAGTTTGACTATGCATAAAAACATCACTCTCACCTGTTCCTCAATATAGCCAACGGACTGCCGAACAAACTGCCCCCGGGACTGGCTCCGCCTTCGGCCTTGAACTTCTTCCGCTCCTCGTCCGGCGTTACGCTCCGCCCCTTTCGTTTGATGCCCCCGCCCAGGCACACCGACCAATCCTCTTCGTCGCCCTCCGCGCCCTCCAGGTCCGCCTTGCCGCGCGCCCGTCGCAGCGCCATCTTGCGGTAGTCGTCGGAACCTCTGATGGGGCGGCGCGCCGACAAGCCGCGCAACGTCTCCGACAGAGAGCGCTCGCGGCTCGCGTTCAGGTAGGCGGAGTCGTCGAACTCCACTCGCGTGACGTCACCGCCGTCCACCGCCCTGATCGAGGCGTTGTGCGTGTCTGTCGAATCGTTGCTGACGTCATCGCTGCCCGCGTCGCAGCCATTTTGCTGGGGAGGAAAAGGTACTCTGGTGTGATTTGTTTTATCTAGTGAAAAATGCATAAAAAGGGGAAGTTTTGTAATAGGACGCAACGATAAATCGCAAAAACCACACGATGTCAAGACCAGTATTTAGCATAGTGTAAATAAACATGGTGTGCTCACGCGCATGCAGCCGTCCGAGCGCCGGCACGCTGTGACGTCAGCAACGAGATTTCTGTCGGCGAACTAGCGGGAATACCACAAGATGGATTATATTTTAATTTCAAAGTGATAGATTAAAGGAGTTCAATAGCCAATTATTTGACAATTATGTTATAGAGAAGTGTAAAATAGGTAATTTAACGACTTTTTCTACAAAAATGTATTATTTATTGGTAAATTTGGTCATTTTTTCCCTAAGTTTACGCCTACAATTTTCGAAACTAATCCTTTTGTTTAAATGTCTGAGCTTGACGTATATTCTCGTTCGTATTAGATATATTATTTTGTCAGGAAATTGTTTGATGGTTTCCACTGCGGTCTATCTCTAATAATTTTTTAAATATGTTTGATTGTTTAGAACACGACTGTCCATGGGATTTATCGAACTCTATCTCAACCAAAGCGGGCTACTTTAATCATCTCCTCACTTGGATATACAAGACTGACTCTAGATAGACACTCAATCCAGTCTGGGGCCCGATTAGAAGAATGAAATTTGGTTTGTGCCCCCAAAGCTAGATTAGGATATTCGTTTTTGAATCTGTAGGCCACATATCCGTCAATAAATTTCAGTGCCTCGTTGGAAATCGTATCTGGCATTTTATTTTTTTCCAATTGACACAAAAGGTCATGTTCTTCAGAAATAAAGTTATCTAGGTCATAATCTGGACTCTGAAAGGTAAAGTTGGAAAAATGAATATCATTTGAATCATTCTCTGTCCCAACAATATCTCTGTCAAGAAGAACGTTCTTGAAAAACTCCTGAGCAAAGCACGCGTCATCAGCTTCGATGTTAGAATTACTCGAAACTAAGCTTTTCACTTGTAATGGTTCAAGTAGGCACGATTCATTGCTTTCTTCTGCATATTTGTTCATTGAAAATACGGCAGATGAATATTTTCCGAGGATGTACCATAAAAATTTCAGTTTTAATAAATGTTTAAGGCTAATTTGTGAAATGATTACCATTTTTTATATTAATTTCGTCCTTTCGGCGGCAAGCATTACTCCACTGCATTGCGAGATTTTAATTTTTCGGTAACTTATAGAATTTAACATTCGACTCTTTCATCTTACTATGGTTTTTACAACCGACAACTGCACAATTTGGCATTATGTATACAAATTTCAGTCTTCTATAACTCAAAATAAGGAATACAAAGTAAATTAAACAAAAATCGTTAGCGATTCTATTTAAAACGCGATTAAACGGGCCGTGGTATCACGACGTCTAATAATTCCCCGCGCGAAAAATCTCGTTGCTGACGCAATGCGCAGAGCGATCGCAATTTCGTACGGCTGGCGAGCACACCATGTATACTCGCACCACGGTATTTAGTAGGTTCTTCTTTGCGTAAAGACCTCCAAAATGCTCTTAGGGCACCTCATCAAGTAATAATTCATAACCAGACAGTTAGAAACATATTACGGGAGGCTGATTTAAGACCAAGACGAACAGTACGAAATCCTGTTTCAACTTGAGCTTATAAAACTTCTCTATTGAACTTCGCTCTTGATGCACTTGTAATGGCAGCTGAAGACATTGGAAACCTGTACTATTCACAGATGAATCAAGATTCCGTCTAAGTCTAACCCGTTGTTACGGTCGGCTACGTGTTTACAGACGTCCTAATGAATGTTACTCCGCTACCACTGTGCAAGAAGTATCCTGATTTGGAGATGGTTCGTTAATGGTGGTAAAGATATTACTTTTATGTAGAAGTGACCAGACATCCAAATAAAATATCTGCATGTGATGTCAGTGGCGTATCAGTCAGTGAATGGATCCATGTTGGCACAAGCAAAGGCCCAAAATTGGTTCAGTGCGAATAGGCTTTTGCTAAATGCAGAAAAGACAAGCCATGTCGTATTTTCCATGAGAAATCTTTCAGATGTAGATGGTCCCTCAGAAGCTAAATTTCTGGGTGTTATCCTTGATGCAAGCTTACAGTGGGGAAGCCAATAAACTGGCAGCAAAACTTAACAAAGGTCTCTATGTATTGTACTTTCGCTTATTTTTCTATTTTTCATACGCATTTGTCTTATGCAATTCTTTCATGGGGACAATCAGCTGGGATACTTAGGGTATTTGGTCTGTAGAGAAAGGCTGTAAGAATCATTTCACGCCTGAGGTATAAAGATGACTGTAGAGTTATGTATGTAAGGTTGCACTTACTGACTGCCAAGTGTATATGTTACGGTCAAATATGATATTTCGGTCTTTAACGATATTGGCCGGTCATTGTCGTGAATGTCCTATTACAGCGGGACATCCTCATAATGACCGGCCAATAGCGAGAATATCCATGCAAACTGGGCACTGTTGATAAACTGGGAATGGATTTATGTTTTTACGACTTTGCCCGGGCAATCTCGTTAATGTCCGCTCAAGAGTGGGCTGTCAAGGTTTGAATAAAATATAGGTTATGTTATTTCTCATTTTGCCATTTTTGTGTCTGTTTGTGTGAGTTTAACAGCTTTAAGCATACAGTAGGTGATAAATATGAGTGCAATGCGTGAAAAATTCATTGAAAAGCTGAACTTGCTTATTAAATCAAAGCGAAATGATAATAAGGCGTTTTTGAGTGGAAGTGAATACGAACAGCAAATTAGCAAATTAAAAGGCGCGAAAGAAGTGCTTTGTACCGAGAAGTCTAAGAAAACAACGAAACATTACAGAATAATACGTAAGTATGACATAATTTCAATAAACGGGAAGGAACGCTTGATTAAACCTGTTGCGGAAACTTCACAGTCACAAGTATTGTATTATGCGACAAATAAAGAGCTGCATATTTTATCAAACAGCTGCCCTAATCTGTAATATCAACTTTGGCCATGCATTGATGGTCGATGCCGTGAATGGCCGGACAAAGATGCAAAAACTAAAATACTTTCAACCTTGTCCACGACGGACGGGCATTCTCGTTATAGCCTGGGCAATAACGACATTGGCCTGCATATTTGGCTTCTAACGTTAATGCCCGGCCAATGTCATCAATGCCCAATTTACAACAGTGGCCGTAACATATATATTGTTTGATGTATGTGAGACAGAACATCTGTACCAAACTCATGAAAACATTCATACTTATAACACAGCACAGAAAACAACCAGCACAATAACTCAAGATGGCGGAAATTACTCGCGCATCCCCACTTTTGGAGGGGTTTTTTGTAGGGATGGTAACGGTACTTCGATACTTCTGCACTAATATCGAGTATTTTTGTCATCGATACTTTTTGAGGCATTCCAGGTTGGTATCGATACTTTTGTATAGGTATCGAAAATAATTATATAATTATTGAGGGGTGTAATCAGTTGCACAAAATGCTCTGTACGAACCAAACGCGCCTATTTGGCTAGAAAATATCGAGTTGGTACCGGTATCGATATTTTCATTTTCGCATCTCTACCCAAACTTGACAGCCGTAAGTCATTCAAAAACTCCCAAGGTCAAATTTTGTGGGAACTATTTTTATATAGGAAATCCTCAGATATTATGCTGGTTGTTTTCTATGCTGTGCTTATAATACCCGTGTTTGGAAAAATGTAATTCCTGCGTACTGGCAAGTAGGGAGGTGTAAGGATGGTCCAGGATACTGGAGCATAAAATTTTTTAATGCACTATGATGAGGTTAAGGTTCTTTCAGAAAAAGCTGTTAAAGTGAGAGTAACAACATATTTGTTAAAAAATGCCTTTTACTCCTTTAATGAAGTCCGACTTTAGTGTGTTGTGATATGTCATGTTTTTTAGTGTCTTCTAAATGTCATAATGTTTGGTGTTTCATAATAATTATGTAATATTGTCTTATTTTTGTAGTAATATGACTATTGTATTTTATTGACGTGTGTAAACTGGCTCTGGTATTGACATAAATAAACTATCTATCTATTTTGTTTTGCCAAAAGTTCAAATAATACCTTTTCAAAAAGGGTCAATGCTTCACCAACCTGATTGGTGGGCGTAGAGCACTTTGAATCCAGATCCACTTCCGGCGACTTTGGCGTCTTGGGCGTGGGTATATTCCTGGTCAGTGATCTTCTGGTGGCACACCTGACAACCGGAGAGTTCTTTCCAGACTCGATATCTGAAGTCTCCTCGAACTGCAGCTCAGCCTCCGGCTCATCCGCAATCAATAATGGATCCATATCAGTGACCTCGTGGTTTTCCCCATCCGTTTCCTGTTTTGATTTGATTCTCGCCGACGACCGTTTCATGTGCTGCTCCTTTCTGGATATGTGCTGTTGCTTCGTATCATCCTGCTCGGATGTATCTTTCTCCTCTGACTGTGTTGGCTTGGCTTTCTCTTTCTTGGGCGTCGGTTCCTTTTTGGGAGTGGATTCCTTCTTGGGCGTCGGTTCCTTCTTGGGCAAGGGTTCTTTCTTGGGTGTCTTTGTAGTGGGTTCTTTCTTCGAAGAACTGACTTCGTCCTTCTGTGGTGATGTGTGGTCGCCATTTTCTTTCACCTATAAACAAAACAAATTTCAAATATTAGAAGCAATAGTAATACAGGGTGTCCAGTTAGTGTGTAATTCTTCGATATCTCGCAAGGTATACCTGATAGAAGAAAATGTCGAATACAAAAGTTATTTGGTTACTTAAGTCGCATATTCTAAAAAAAATATTTTGAAATATACAGGGTGTTGCGCGAAAGTAGGATAGTGATCACCTTGATTTTTTTATATGGAACTATACTAAAATATTTTTGGGATCGGTTGCGACGTTGCCAAGTTATAATTTATTTTCTATTAATTTCCGGATTTGCAAGGTCGCAAGTAATACGTCCAAATTGATATATTCCTTTAACTTTTCTCAATAATATTATACAGCGAGTTACTTGAATATTAAATGGATATTATTTTGGATGTTACCAGCAATTTGTATGTACAGGGTGTTTTTGGCAGAATTTTAAATTACGGCAATTTGAAGGTCATTTTACTTTGTTTTTTTAAATGTAACACCCTGTATGTTTTATTTTAAATCGAAATATCTACTAATTTTTTTTGAGTTTGCGGCATTGCCAAGTTATAAATTATTTTACCAAATTTTTAAACAAATATCCCCGATTTTAATTTATTTTCACTAGAATCCTCTACTTATTTTTATTGCAATGAATTGCACATGTCGAAGTTAGTAAGATCTCACAATTTCAAAATTTTGTTTCTGTTGATTATTAAGATACGGCAACACCGCTTTTTCAGTAAACAGTACCAGAACGCTTAAATATTTCCAAAACTGCCACAGCTGGAAGGGTGAAATTCAATACTTGGGGGTTTTTGAACATAAAGAATTCAAAAACGCTAACATCAGTGTTGTCAGAGTTACCACTTTTACGTTAGACTTCATAAATAGGGCATTCCGTTCAAAATTATGACGTAAAATTGGTAAATCTGACAACACTGATGTTACAGTTTTTGAATTATGTATGTTCAAAAACCCCCAAGTATTGAATTTCACCTCTCCAGCTGTGCCATTTTGGAAATACTTAAGCGTTCCGGTACCATTTACTGAAAAAGCGATGTTGCCGTATCTCAGTAATTAATAGAAACAAAATTTTGAAATTGTGAGATCTTACTAAATTCGACATACGTAATTCATTGCAATAAAAATAAGTAGAGGATTCTATTTAAAATAAATTAAAATCGGGGATATTTGTTTAAAAATTTGGAAAAATAATTTATAACTTGGCAACGTCGTAAAGACGAAAAAAAATATCACAAGGCGAGATAGGGTATTAGTAGATATTTCGAATTAAAATAAAAAATACAGGATGTTACATTCAAAAAAACAAAGTAAAAAGACCTTCAATTTGCCGTAATTTAAAATTCTGCCAAAAACACCCTGTAGATACAAATTGCTGGTAACATCCAAAATAATATCCACTTAATATTCAAGTAACTCGCTGTATAATATTATCAAGAAAAGTTAAAGGAATATATCAATTTGGACGTATTACTTACGACCTTGCAAATCCGGAAATTAATAGAAAATAAATTATAACTTGGCAACGACGCAACCGATCCCAAAAATATTTTAGGGTTGAATAGAGATCAAAGATGGAAACTAGAAAAATTTAAGAAGAAGGTATAGTTCCGTATAAAAAAATTAAGTTGATCACTATCCTACTTTCTCGCAACACCCTGTATATTTTAAAATATTTTTAGAATATGCGTCTTAAGTAACCAAATAACTTTTGTATTTGTTATTTTCTACTATCAGGTATACCTTCCCTAGATATCGAAGAATTACCCACTAACTGGATACCCTGTAGATTGATAGTATTTGACACATTCTTAGTTAGTCCCCCTTGTACAAATAATTACAAATCAATAACCAGATTACCCACCTCGTTTTTTTCAACCTCCTTCCCGTTTTCGATGCTACCGTCCTTCGTTTCCGATGGCACTGTTTCGGCAGATTTCCCGTTCTCTTCCGTCTCAACGATTTCCTTTCCCTTTAGATCGTCGCTTAATTTAGCGATGTTCACGTGCAGATTCTTCATGCCTTCTTCTTTGTTCGGTTTGCTGGGCGTCTTGGAGCGGCTTCGCTTTCTTTTGCTTCTAGGAGCTGCAGTCTTGGCTGCAGGTGCTTCGCATTTGTCCACTGCCTCCTCAGCTTTGGTCTCGCCATTGTGGACCCCTTCAGGGGCTGCTGACCCGTTTTTAGAGGTCTCGACGTCCATTTGGGACTGAGTCTGGAAGGGGAAAAGGAAATTTCAGTATTTTTCGCGTTATAATTAGTAACCAGCGGCGTAGCTTCCAATGATGCGGGTGATGCGTCGCATCCCTTCAAATGTAGAAATTTCTATTATAAGTGGTTACGATTGGTATTTACCATTTAAATAATTTTGTATATTCGAATCTCCCGCGTTTTGACTTGCGAGTTTGAAGTCTGACGGTTGACGCGGAAGAAGGAGAGAAAAGTGAAGCCAGTCGGGTCTGCTCTCTGTTCACTGAGACGGTGAACCGTGGTCGATTTTTCGTGAATATAGCTGTATAGCATCGAAATTCCCGTCTAAAATGGCCGAAGAAGTAACATCCCATTGAGTACAACGTGTTCAAGTACCCAGCTGGGGAAGACATCCGACGCCAACCAACAAGGGGTGAGTCAACCGATGCATGATTAACTCGTGAGTCATTTGCGGTTATTTGCCAATTTAGTTGGTCCTTCACAAGTGGCTACAATTACTTTATGGATCGAATTGTAACCATTTTTTGGCCCTCCGAGCACGGATAAATAAATCGCGCTATAGTAAAATAGTCTACGTAAAATCTAAATTGGTACGTATCCTTGACAAAAAACGGAGTTTTTTTGTGACATCGGAATTTGTTAGTGTTGCGCGCTGTTTGTAAAAATTGGTTATATTCGAAAACAAGCAACTTTTGGTGTATTGTGTTGGTAATACATATCTGGGGAGTTTTCTGGGCATTTGAAATTGACATTTTGCGAATTGCGTGAGCGCAAAAGTTGTTTTGATTCAGTTGGTTACATTCGGTTGGGGGTTCGAAAACCGGCGTTTCGACAATTGGTGTAGTCGACGGAGATTTCGAAAAAGAATAACAACTGAAAATTTTGTGATTTGTGTGTGGTTGCCGTATTGTTTGTGTAAAGAAGTTGTGTTTACTAGCAGATTGATTCTAAATTTGATTATTTGGTCTTGTGTTTACATTGAATCGTTACCTGATACCTGAACATGCCTAATGCAAATGTTGTGAAGTTGCAACGGCAACGCGCGCTAGTTTTAAAATCTATTAAAAATGTTCTTGAGGCGGCCAAGAAGGCTCGTGATAATGGCGAGTATCGGACGGAGTTTTTTCTCAGGTATGGAGAGCTGGATGGGTATGTAACGAGGTTTGAGAATTTGCAATATGAAATAATAGCCTTGGTAGATGAGTCTGCCTTAGAGGAGGAGGAAGCAGTTCATACAATGTTTGATGATATGAGATATTCAATAAGGGGCATTCATAAAGATCTTTCTGATGAGATGATGGCTCGTAGTGAGCATGAAACATCTGCAGTGGTCGTAAGAGAAAATTGTTTGAGGCTTCCCAAAATTGAAATACCGAAGTTTGATGGTGACCTTACAAGGTGGCCTACGTTCATCGACTTATTCAATACTCTTATTCATAGAAATAATTCGCTGTCAAAAATAGAAAAGTTTCAGTTCTTGATTTCTTATTTAGAAAAAGAGGCAGGTCTAATAGTAAGGAATGTGCCCATTACTGAGGATAATTATGAAATAGCCTATAATGCATTAATGAGTCGATATCAGAATGAACGTGTTTTATTGAGCAATTATTGGTTTTCAATTTATAATGCTTCTCCCTCTAGGCATGATTCTGCAGTTGAACTTCGAAAATTGTTGTCAATATTTTCTGAAAATTTGGTGGCTTTAGAGATGAGTAACTTGAACCTATGGGATTTTACCAAATTCAATTTATTGTTGCAGAAATTACCTTCTTCCCTTAAAACGCGATTTGAACTAGAACATAATGGGAATAATGTTCCGGGGTTTGACATGCTTTTTGGATTTGTTGAGAAAACCTGTCGAGCTCTGGAAAATACATCCCTTACTTCCGCATATCAAGGGAGTAATGTGTCTAATGCTAGTGGTGGGTTTAGAAAGAATAATAGTCCTGCTAATCCCAAGGGAAGGCAGACACTTAGTTTTTCGACTGGCACATTAACACAGGAAAAGTGTAATTTTTGCAAGGGTTCACCACATTCGTTGATCAAATGTGATAGATTCTTGCAGGCAGAATGTCGTAAGAGGCATGCCTTTGTCAAGCGGACTAGAATGTGTTTTAATTGTTTGGGAGCTACTCATCTAGTAAATAAATGTAAATCAAAAGAACTTTGTGGGGTTTGTGGTGGAAAACACCATGTACTATTGCATTTTCCGGACACTAAAGTGACAGATTGTGATGTCAGTGGTAGTACCTCTAATGAATCTGAGAGTCATGTTCAAGTCATGGCAAGTAAGTTGTCTGTGCAGCCTAGAATGTTGCTTGCTACTGCACTAGTCTCAATATTGGATTCTGAGGGTAGATCCACCAAATGTCGTGTTTTGTTAGATTCTGCTAGTCAAGCCAATTTTATTAGTGAATCTTGTGTGAGAAGGTTGAATCTTACTCGTAAGGAGTATTCAACCCCTGTTGTTGGCATTAATGGAATGTCATCGAATGTGAGTTCGGGAAAAGTCTCTTGTGTTATCTTTCCCTACAGCAAACCGTATCCTAGCTTCAATTTGGAAGCTATTGTGATACCTCAGATTTGTGAGAAGGTACCTCAAATTCCTGCTGTTGTTCAGAAGTGGAAGTATTTAGAAAATCTTTGCCTCGCAGAGCCTTTGGCTGCACATGATGAAATGGAAATTGATCTGCTTCTAGGGGTAGAAGTATTTGGTGAGATCTTACGTTCCGGTTATGTGAGAGGACAGAATGGTGGGCCACATGCTATTAACACCGTATTTGGGTGGGTGTTAATGGGCAAGTTGGGTGGTGTTTCCACTAATAGTGTGCTGAATTTTCTAACTTCTGTGGGGGAATTGGATTGTACATTGAAAAAGTTTTGGGAAATTGAAAGTATCCCTAAGTGTGTCGCATTGTCTGAAGAGGAACAGCAGGCTGAGGAATTCTTTACGTCATCTTGTTGGCGTATGGACTCAGGAAGATATGTGGTGAAGCTTCCCTTTTCTGAATTCCCCCCAGTTCTGGGTGATTCCTATTCACAGGCTTTACATAGATTTAAGCTGTTGGAAGGACGTTTTCGTCGTGATTCCGTCTTACATGAAGCATATTGTGATTTTATGGCTGACTATTTGGAGCAAGGCCACATGTCTGAAGTTGGGAACCAAGTGGGGTCTAATAGTGAGTATTACATTCCTCATCATGCGGTGGTGAAAAGGAATGCGAATGGTGAAATAAAGCTTCGGACTGTCTTTGATGCTTCAGCTAAAACTACCAATGGAAAGTCCTTGAATGATGTTCTTCTAGCAGGTCCCAAGTTACAAAATGATATCGTCTCAATATTGTTATCTTTCAGGTTGTATTTGTATGTGTTTACCGCGGATATACGGCAAATGTATCGACAGATTTTAGTTGAGGAGTCTCACACTAGTTATCAAACTATTTTGTGGAGACCTAACGGTGACGAGCTTATAAGGAAATATCAGTTGAAGACCGTTACCTATGGAGTAACGTCTAGTCCTTTTCTAGCGATTAGGACGTTGCTGCAACTGTGTAGGGATGAGGGTGAAAGGTTTCCGTTAGCTGTAAATATTTTGGAGAATTTCTGTTATGTTGATGACGCCATTGGAGTAGCAAACTCCAAGGAAATTGCCTTGGATACTCAAAACCAGTTGATTGAATTATTGGCGTTGGGAAAGTTTGAACTGAGGAAATGGGCAAGTAATTGTTCTGAAGTACTTGCTCAGGTACCTGAGGTTCATCAGCAGCCACTTGTATTTGATAAGGATTCTCTTGGAATAAAAGTGTTGGGTTTGCAGTGGTGTCCCACTACGGATTGTTTTTCTTATTCTGTACATCCTCAGATACGGTCCTGTACAAAGAGGAATATTTTGTCAGAAATAGCAAGACTGTATGATCCTCTAGGATTCTTAGCTCCAGTAATCATTGTTCCCAAGCAAATACTTCAGCAATTGTGGGCTTTAGGGATAGGTTGGGATGATGAGCCACCGCTGGAAGTTGCAAACCAGTGGAAAACTTTTGTGGCTGAGTTACCTGAGCTATCTTCGTTGAAAATTCCTAGACATATACTTCATATAGAGGCAAAGTTTACAGAAATTCATGCTTTTTGCGATGCTTCGGAGAAGTCGTATGCAGCTGTAGTTTATCTGAGACAGGTTTCCACGGAGAACAGTATTTCTGTACATTTGGTGTGTGCCAAAACTCGAGTGGCGCCTTTGAAAAGACTGTCGATTCCACGACTGGAATTGTGTGCAGCCTTATTAGCCGCAGAGCTGATTGATTGTGTATCCCATATAATGGTAACACAGAAAATAGATAATGTTTGTGCTTGGACGGATTCGAAGGTAGTTGTGACGTGGGTCAAATCTTCTCCGCATAGGTGGCGGAGCTTTGTAGCCAATCGTGTAGCTATAATCCAGGAGAAGGTAGCTCCTGATTCATGGTATCATGTGGTTGGGAAAGAGAATCCTAGTGACTGTGCTTCTAGGGGGACTTTTCCTCGGCAATTTCTAGAACAACCCTTGTGGTGGGAGGGGCCAACTTGGCTTAAGCTTCCTCGGGATGATTGGCCTGTAACTTGTGTAGGTGAGCCTTCCTGTACAGATGTACAAGAAGAAGCAAGGGTTGTTTGTATTACTATTCACGGCTCTAGTATTGTTTCAGAATTGTTGAATAGATATTCTTCCTTACGCAAAATTGAGCGTGTTGTTGCTTATTGTTTGAGATTTCGTAAAAATTGTTTGTGTCGAAAAAGGGGTTACCCGCGTGAGATAGGTAATTTATCCGAGGCTGAATTGTATGAGGCTATGATGGTTCTGGTCAAAGACGTGCAAAGAGTTGAATTGGATAATGAACTGCGGAAAGTTCGTCGAGCGGAGGTCTGTCCCAAAGCTATACAGAAGTTAGCTCCTTTCATTGATTCCCAGGGTGTCCTGAGGGTGGGCGGTCGCTTGAGACAGTCTAGTCTAAGCTATGATCGGAAGCATCCAATTCTGCTCCCTAGGAAGCATCGATTGACTTATCTCATTATCCAAAGTGTGCACAATAGGAGTTGTCATCCTGGACCACAAACTTTGCATTATCTGTTAAGGCAGAGATATTGGATACTATCTGCCAAACGGGCTATAGCTTCAGTGTTATCTCGTTGCATAAAATGCTTTAGAGTTAAGCCTCCTCCAGTGGTCCCCATAATGAGTGATTTACCTTCCGTTAGAATTTCGGAAGTCAAACCTTTTTCCCATAGTGGCGTAGACCTTTTTGGTCCTTTGAGGATGTCTTTAGGTAAAAGACGAGGCATTAGTTCTCAAAAGGTGTATGTGTGTCTTTTCGTGTGTATGGCTACTAAAGCAATACATTTAGAAGTTGTGTCAGATCTAACTAGTGAAGCTGTTCTTGCAGCACTTAGGCGTTTTATAGGGCGGCGAGGACGTTGCAGTGATATTTATAGTGATCAAGGTACGAATTTTGTTGGTGCTTATAAAACTTTACAGTTGTTGGGTGCTAAAGCTTCTGAAGCTTTGCAAATTAAGTGGCATTTTAATCCTCCAGCTAGTCCTTCCTTTGGAGGTATATGGGAGTCCGGAGTGAAATCTGTGAAAACTCACTTGCGGCGGGTGATAGGTGCGCAAGTGTTGACTTATGAGGAATTGAGCACCACTTTAATCCAAATTGAGGCAATGTTAAATTCGAGACCCTTGTGTAGTTTGAGTTCTGATCCTAACGATGTAGGCAGCTTGACTCCGGGTCATTTCTTGACATTAGAGCCCCTGAATGCTCCGCCTGACGAAGATTTGTTGTGTGTGAAACATAGTCGGTTGAACAGGTGGCAGTTAGTGCAACAGATGCAGCAACATTTTTGGCGGCGCTGGCATATGGAGTACCTCCACACCCTTCAGCAACGACATAAGTGGAATACACCACATAATCCTCCCTCGGTCGGCCAGTTGGTTCTTCTCAAGGATGAAAATACCCGTCCTTTACAGTGGCCATTAGGCAGGATTATTGAGTTATATCCCGGTACGGGAAACATTTCGAGAGTCGCCCAAGTTAAGACGAGTAAAGGGCTGTTAGACCGTCCTTTATTGAAACTGTGCCCTTTGCCGGCACAATAGGCCATGATTTGCTTGTATATGATAATTTTTTTTTTTTTTTTTTCGTGTTGTGTTATGGGTGGGATAATTCCACTAATTTTCTTTTGTGGGTAATATAGGAATTACTATGATTGGAAAAAATATTTTTTTTTTTTTTATATTTTTTGGTGGGCGGAAAATGGTTACGATTGGTATTTACCATTTAAATAATTTTGTATATTCGAATCTCCCGCGTTTTGACTTGCGAGTTTGAAGTCTGACGGTTGACGCGGAAGAAGGAGAGAAAAGTGAAGCCAGTCGGGTCTGCTCTCTGTTCACTGAGACGGTGAACCGTGGTCGATTTTTCGTGAATATAGCTGTATAGCATCGAAATTCCCGTCTAAAATGGCCGAAGAAGTAACATCCCATTGAGTACAACGTGTTCAAGTACCCAGCTGGGGAAGACATCCGACGCCAACCAACAAGGGGTGAGTCAACCGATGCATGATTAACTCGTGAGTCATTTGCGGTTATTTGCCAATTTAGTTGGTCCTTCACAAGTGGCTACAATTACTTTATGGATCGAATTGTAACCAATAAGTTCATGAACTAAATGCGCACGCCAATGTATTTAAATACTGAGTAAACCAGATGCACAAGTGGCTTTATCTACACCCCAGCCCCTTATACCTGCTAGCCTAACCGTTAGTGCAAAACACAGTGAGAGTCAAAAATGCCCAAAACAGAGAGTTACAGTTCGGAGGTCACGTCGGCAATACATTGCGCGTCTCCGAATTTCATGCCGCTCCGCGTTTATAATCTTTTAACGTTTATAGTTAGTCATAAATAAATAAGTAAAATTACAATACAGTCTGCTTTTTCAACGTCACACAAAACAAACAAACAGATTGTAACATGTTTTTATTTGAAAGTCACTAAGATCTTCTATAATAAATTGAAGTTCTGAGAATATTTATTTAAATAATTAAAACCAATTTCTGAATATAAGTATTGGTCGAGCCTTATAGATAACACTAAAGGCTATGCTAAACGCTAAAAATAAGAATATCTCGACAGCGCAATGATGCGACTGTCCTGGTCACATCTTGGACGCTGCCGAACAGGATCCGAGGTTCACGAATTATAGAAACGTATAGAGCAGCCCTCGTATTGATGTTAATTTTAAAATTTAAGATCTAACAGATTTCTTTCAAAACTTTCTTTTTTAACCTAGATTTAGTTTTATTTGAACTGACTTGATAATTTTTAACCTATTACATTGTTTGTATGTTTTATTTTTGTGACTTCAAAATTAAAGACTTCAATAAAAAAAGAAAAAATATTTATTGTGTTAGTAAAATGTTAATTGCAGTTACTTATTACATCCCCTTGTTTTGACGCCATGCTATGCCGCTGTTGGTAACATGCTATTTTTCTAAAAGGAAAATCATTTATTATTAAGTGGCTATTTTCCCCTAAATATGTCAGATTTCTGCATATAAATATAACTGCTAATAAACAGTGTAGGTGTTGGAAAAGAAATAGCAGGTTACTAGGTTATGTGAATCATTCAGTTATACTATACCTTATCCACCGAACAAACTGAGTAACCATGCACAATATATGTAAATTTTTACTGTAAGGTCAAGAGTTATACACACACCGTCTACAAAACTGCATACTGAAAGCAGTGATGTTATTATAAACAGAAAAATTAAGTTCGATTTATCCAAGTAAAGCCCCAAAATTTGGGTTTGAAATAATTTTTTACTCCTTTTCTTCAGTGAATGCAGTATAGTAGATGTTTATGAATGTGTAAGGTTATATTGGTTTGAGCTTGCTGGTACTCAAAGGTTATACCTAGGACGATTCCCAAAAAAATAAATTGCACTTGGGTTTCGGATTGTGGAGCAGATATCAAAAGGAATTATTCTCAAATCCACATTTGTTTCGAAGAAATCAACATTTGAAGTTTGGTTGTAAATATAACTGAAACGTGTGTGGCCCACTTTCACTTTCGGGAATCCCTTGCAAGAACAGAGAAGGTCGGATTATCATATCATATCATCATATAAGTATCATAGGATGTATTGCTTGTACAGTATGAAGATGATAAAAGAGGCCCACACATTAACCAATTTGCAATCTAATTAAGGAAATATCAACCTTTTTGCTATTAAGAATAATATAATCACATGATATCATAAGTCAGTGCAAGAAATCATCCCTTAAAGTTTTTGAGATTCATCCTGGGACACAGTGTATTCAAAATGCTAGTCCAATATACATCAATCCCCTAACATTATACCTCTTCATACTAGAACACTAAAATTTTACCACAATAAATATTCATCACAGAACTCAACACATTTGTAACAAAGTAGGTACCTCAAGGACACTAGTTTTGCCACTGTGAATAAAATGGAAATTGCATATATGTGAAATATGATACTTGTTTTCAATGTTAATCATCACATAAATATTTCAATCAGACAAGGAATAAAATATAGATAACAAATATATTGGTCTAATTAATAAAGCTCAAAAATGTTATCTACTGAACAGAACAATGGACGCATTGATAATTTTCAGAGAAGGTATCTCTTAAACCATTCAGTGTATTTATCAGTTTTTGTACTTTTTTACAACATCAAAATGTGGTGAAAGAAGTTTTATGAAGGCAAGCTTTTAGTAGTATGAGCCAGTGGCGGTGGGACTATACAAGGCACCTTATTTCAGAAGTTTGTATTTTGTTAAATAGTCAAATCTTATAATAAATCTGAGAAAAAATCTCATGAATTTCTATAAATTATTTATCCAATGGCAAATAATACCACAAGCTTCACAAACTGCAAATTTACAGCATATATTTAACTTAATATAGTGACATATGGATGATATGGGTCTACAGGCTAACAGCACCCAACACATGATTTCAATAGGTTTTCTTTGTTTGTTTAAGCCTCATTCAACAGTTAGGGAAAGTGTGAGTGAGTGTGAAAGATGCTTTTTGACTTTAAAGGTCCTTTGTTTAAGGTTAAGACATTTGTAAGAAAACAATAAATGGAAAGACAATTATCCAAACTTTCTATGTTGTCAACAGAAAATGCCTCCATTAAAAACATTGTGGGTTCAATACAGGCATGTATGCAGGATTTGGTTTTGGGGGGGGGGGGTTCGGATTATGGGTGTCACTTGGATGACCTTTTGGGGGGTCTAGATTAGAGTTGCCACCTTAAATTTGCAGGGGGGGGATGCAAATTGGTGGATTCCATTTTTTAGATGGCATTTTATAACGTTTCGGGTCCAGGCCCCCTTGTCCCCCCCCTAAATATGTGCCTGGTTTAATAACAAAGTAAAAAAATAAATTAACAAAAATGAAGACAAATTTTAGATACCAAAAGTATCTCTTTTGTTCTAAATGTTTACTTGTTGTTTAATATTTTCCTTTGTTTTTTGCCTATACACATGTCATCAAGCATGTCATGCTGTTGGCATTATTTTCAATACTCTTTATATCAAAGGGCCTCTGTGTTTATACCAGAGAATTGAGAGGGATACAGGTAGTAATTTTTCTTTCCTGATTTTTTTTTGGGGTATTTTTAATGCAGAACACACAGAATATCTCACAGGTATAACATAACACATTCAAACTGTGTTCTGACTAGGGATTTGCCAAAAGGTACTTTAATTTAGGGACATAAAATTTGATAAAACCTATAAACATATTCACAGCCTGTAAGATTCAAAAATTTTTTCTAAGCAACTTAAAAAGTTATGTCACCAATAATTTAAAATGAACCTAGCTTGTAATTACTGTATGTGTTATGTGGGAGTATAAAATAAATAAATTTGAGAAATCCAGGGTATTATTCTATTAATTTTAAGTATGCATAATGAGAGATGACCAGTATTTAAAAATTAAATAAGATCTGCCAATACTGCAATAATTACACATGATGTGACAATACAGAATTGCAAATACCCAGTATGGTTACAAAAAAGGAAAGGTTAGTACAACTGAAATTGTGAATCTTTTATATTTTCACAATAAACTTGAAACCTCTGATGATGCCAGAAGGAATCAAATAGATCCTAAAATTTCAGTTTTGTACACAGAATGTTTATGCTCCACAAACCAAATAAAATGTTAATCCAAAAAATACACAGAAAAGCACGTAAGATACAACTAGTACACATATTATCACAACATTCCTGTTATAGGTATATCTAAAACATTCCATCACCTATTTAAGTTCAAGCCAAAGCTTTGTTTACAAAGTAAATTCATATGTAAGCACTCTACTAATCTAGAATCATATGAAATAAGCTGTTTAATGAGATCTAATGGGATCACCCAAGCACGTTTAAAAAGAACAAAGATCTTTAAAGCCAAATGGGAGTGTCAGCGAATCACAATTACTGTTTTACCAAGCCTATCCATTCGGAACGTCGTTAATTAGATAAACATTATAGAAGCTCCAGAATAAGTTAAGTAACAAAGTAACGGTGCCAGCTCTAATAGATTCAGCGCCCGTTTTATCTCTCGCTTCGCTTTAATTAGAAGAAATGCAGCTTTTAAATATAGCCGATAAAACGGCAATTAGTTTTTTTTTAGGAAAGCTTTCACAACGTGGCGGTTTATCCTTAGAAATGAATAAACATGGGCAGGAAATGTTAAAATAAGCACATGAAAAAGCTACCTGGAGATAGAATAATCACTTACCTAATTTAAAGATATTTTTAGGTGAATAGCCCGGTCCCGGCAAAACACATACAAAGCAGTGTCAACAACCAGGCACTATCAAAATGGTCATAAAATGGCGTCCCCGAGGTCACGGCCACATCGGTCACTGCATTACCGACTGCTGTCACCTTTCACTTATGACACAGAACACTAATTACTGACATCAATGTCATGTCACTACTAGTGTTCCGAGACTCTGTTGTGAAGTGTGACTTCTATCAGTACTGTCCGTGGTCCAGACCAGTTGATCGATTCTGTAAGTTTCGCTATAGTAACGAAAGCAGGCGAAGACGAAGCTAATCATTTACGAAAGCGATTTTTGACTGCATTCCATAACCAAAGTTTAACGCTTCGTTACGCTTTCGGCATGGAGCTCGGTGACTCACGAGCATTCACGGGTTGGCTTAAATATCTCTGGATGAGACTGCAAAATCCAGCAATGCCGACCATTGCGAAGGATTAGTTTTTTCTCTTCGATTCATTGATTGTTAGTTAAGTACACAAATAAATTTAACCAAATTGTCACTTTGACACACAGCAATAATAGCGTCAAAACTTGACAAACGAGATCGAAAATCTTTCGCTATCGCTTATACCGTTCGTCTATGTCCGTTATGTCCGAGTCGGAACGAAGACATTTATGGAATACCGAAACGAGCGAAACCGCTGGAAGAATGTCGCTATCGCTTCGCTTAGAGTTATAGAATTCCCCCACTGTTTTGTGTCCAGACGTCATCCATAATTTTAGGTTAACAGTATTAAATTATAAATTTTTTGGATAAATACGTTCACTTTAATTCCTCTATACAATATGGAAACGTGTAGCGAATACATAAAGAATGCATTTCCAACTATAGATGACGATCTAAAACAATACGTTGAAGGTAGGTCAATATTTAACTACAAGGTGTCCTATAAACAAAAGTCTGTTTTTAAGGTGTCCTGCAAAATGGGGCTGACGATTTTGAAGATAGTGAAGAAGTATATGAAGCTGTGGGCGAAGTATTACAGGAAGTCGCCAGCGATAAGACTGAGGAAGATATTAGGTCAGTGAGTTTAAACAGTATTTCTCCATTTTCTATCTTTATCCATATTACTTGAATACATAAATTTCCTGCGTATTCTTGTAAGAAGATATCCGTTTGGAAGTCCAGTCCAGGTATTTAACATACTAATGGAGAATTTTAGACATTATACAATGTAGTGTCCTGCCTGCTTAACATAGTTTTCACAATGTAGTATCATGCACAAACTGGAGCTACACCCACAAAATATTCGATAACCCTAGTCATGGCATGCTATGGTGTTGGTGAGAAATTAAATGGTTTACGATCCTATTATGTTAAGGTTAAAATAGTGTGAATATAAATTTAAAGAGATTTTTACTTACAGAAATATATGCAATGATCTGCTGACAATGTTGCAACCTAACAAATCGAAGGCAAGCAATGGTTCAATAAAAACTTTGAATGCACCTGTTCATTTAGCAAATATGATAGATAACAATGATAGTGGAATTGATGATGTGAAAAGCATATGGATGATGAAAAGGGATGAAACTTTGGTATGTATCTTTTTATAATCAGTAATTTCTATCAAACAATGAATCAATTTACTGGTGGTAATATACAAACATATTTACACAAGTCATATGTAGCAAAAAAGTTAAATCACAAACTAGAATATTAAAAATATTGTTTAAAGCTTGCACATATAAAACATACTACAAAAAATATTTTACAAACAATTTTAAAAAAACAGACAAGACTACTGTATGGTATGGGCATATATATGTCCCGTCTTACTAAATAAAAACAAAATTTAAAAATTCAATTGAATAAGATGCTTCTGATATTAAAATTTGTTTTATTTTTATTTTGAACTGGCAGGGTCATAGCTTAATATAATTTAACAGCCAGATATCTTGGATCACAATGACATCTTGTTAAACGCTGCCAAATTGGCATTTCTGCTTTTATATTTATGTACCCACAGTAAATTTTGTATGCCTATATATGAGAAAACATGTCTGTAGTCATCCCGATAATTCAACCTACCTACTATTCTTATGGCTTTTCTCTGCAAAGTAAATAACATTTCCATTTGGGGGTATGGCCCCATGCTAAGGGCCATACTGTGAATTGATAGCAAAGGCACATTTGTGAGTGAGTAATGTGAACATTCAGTTTTATTATGAGGTATTAGATTTTTTGGCTTTTATCTATTAGAAGTTGTTGCTAATTTTTTTGAGTACCTATTAATGGTAGACTCAATCATTAAAATCTTCAAAGATCAGTATCTTGTCAGAAAAAATTGCAACAGATAACAGATGATGGCATAAAAACTAAACCACACCTTAGAGTTTTTTACCAGCATTATTATCTAATAGAAATTATTCATAGAAAGTAGATGCAAAAAAACTGGAAAAAGCTGAAGCAAAACTACAAGGGAAACAGGATCGGCGTACAAAAGAAACAAAAACCATTGCTGCACCAAAACTTGAAACAGCTACAGCATCTCAGGTGACAAGTAAAAAGGAAAGTAAACTTGAGGCAAAGGGTAATAACAGAACGCAGGATATTAGGATAGAAAATTTCGATGTTGCTTATGGAGACAGGTATTATATCATCTTCCCGAAACTAGATACCATTTATGTTATCATAACATTATTTTTTTTTAGAGTATTACTGTTAGGCGCAGATCTGACACTAGCCTATGGCCGCCGTTATGGATTAGTAGGCAGGAACGGTCTGGGCAAAAGTACATTATTGAGGATGATCTCTGGTGGACAATTGAGGATACCATCTCATATATCCATTCTTCATGTTGAGCAAGAGGTAAATTAGTGTTAGTATTGGTTATGTCTTTTAAATTGCTATAATAATTTCTAGGTAGTTGGAGATGATACCTTAGCAATTGACAGTGTTCTACAATGTGACACTGTCAGAGAAGAATTACTTAAAAAGGAGAAAGACATAAGTGCTGCTATCAATGCTGGGTATGGTAACATTTTTTATTAAAGAAATTGTTAAAAACTGTTGGTTTTTAGTCTGATATTAGAATTAGTATTTTTTTTATTTATGTATAATAATATGTTTCAGATCACAAGATCCTGAATTAAATTCACAACTATCGGAAGTGTATGCACAATTGCAAAATATAGAAGCTGATAAAGCTCCAGCTAAGGCATCCATTATACTAAATGGTCTTGGATTCACATCTGAAATGCAACAGAGACCTACCAAAACGTTCTCTGGTGGATGGAGAATGAGACTAGCTTTGGCAAGGGCTTTGTTTTCAAGGTAACCAATATGATAGCTGTGAATATGGTTTGATTCCATTTTTACTTCGTTCTGATTGCAAAAGTCTTAACCACTCACTTTTTTAAGACTAAGATTAATAATATACTAAATAGTGTCTATAAACAGCATGCTGTGGAAAGTCTATTAAAATTTGTTTAAAAAGACAAGTGTTCTGCACAAAGAAAAAAGGTTAACAAATCTTTCCAAGTATATATGGAGTTTTAGCAACTTATCTCATTAAATCAGTATTTCAATGAATCTTTTACTTTATCTAGGCCTGATCTGCTGTTACTTGACGAACCGACGAACATGTTGGACATCAAAGCTATCATCTGGTTGGAGAACTATCTTCAAAATTGGCCGACCACGCTCTTGGTTGTGTCTCACGATCGTAACTTTCTTGACACTGTTCCTACAGATATCTTACATTTACATTCACAAAGGATTGAGGCATATAGGTAAACGTTTTGATTGCTTTCATTTTTAGAGTTTGGAGGTGGTGTTGTAGAAACCCTATGAACACAAATTTTTCAAAGGCTCATATAAACAAATTTTAGGTTTCATACTCCTAGCTTAGCATTGTACTCTTCTTTTGTAGTGTTACATTTGATTGCAACCAATTTTATAATATACTATTTTTGAAAACCACTTTTGTAAGGTGTATAAAGAGTTTTATGTTTTGAAACTTTTTTCTGATAAATTAGAGGGGTTATCAAATGTACATAGTTCTGAAATCACAATGGAATAATCCACTAATTTTGATTTCAGGGGAAATTATGAACAATTTGAGAAAACTAAGACAGAGAAATTGAAGAATCAACAACGAGAATATGATGCTCAAATGCAGCAAAGGCAACATGTTCAGGAGTTCATTGACAGGTTCAGATATAACGCAAACAGAGCTGCCTTAGTACAGTCGAAGATTAAAATGTTGGAGAAACTGTAAGTATAACTATTTATGTCTACTGAGCTTGATAGTTGTTTTTGAAAATCACGGACCTTACTTTTACCTTGTACACTTATTTTGCATTTTTCAACATATTTTCAGGCCTGAATTGAAGCCAATTGTGAAGGAAACAGAAGTAGTATTAAAACTGCCAGATACAGAACCTTTATCTCCTCCTATCCTTCAACTAAATGAGGTTTGCTTTCGGTATTCACCTTCAGATAGATATATATTTACAGATGTTAACTTAGGCGCAACGATGGAGTCTAGGATATGTATTGTAAGTATAATATTCATATGAATACATCAGATGTTATTTTTTATTCTGCACAGGTGCAGAAATAATTTTGAACAGGAAGAATTATTTATTCTTTTAGGTTGGTGATAATGGTGCAGGTAAAACCACTATTCTAAAAATCATAATGGGAATTCTTTCACCTGTTCAAGGTATGAGGCATGTTCATAGAAACCTCAAGTTTGGCTACTTTAGTCAACACCATGTAGACCAGTTAAATATGAACCTAAATTCTGTAGAACTGCTTCAGCAAGCATATCCTGGTAAGTTTTCTTAAAACTACTGCCAAAATTTAAGAAATTCCAATTGGTGATCTCTTTAGACTCTTTACAGAACTTTTTTGACCTTGACTTTCCATGAAACTGTGATTAATTAAAGTCAACCTCTAAGCTAAGAAATATGTGTTTATCTCTTCAATGTTGTGAAGGCAAAATAGAAAAACTTGCTTTATGAGTAAGCATCAATACTTGGAAGGGGAGTAAAAAAATAAAAAGACATCATTATATTTTGGTATATGAAGAGTTTTAAGAGTTTTTACATTAAAATATATTTTTGATTGTGAAGCTCACAAATACTAATATAAAACAATCAGCATGTAAATAATCTAATTAGGTGGTTTTTTTTTTGTTCTAAGGCATGTATTAGTGCAAGACGTACAACTTCACAATAATTTTTTGTTTTGTAGGTAAACCTATTGAAGAATACAGGCGGCAGTTAGGTAGTTTTGGAGTATCAGGTGACTTAGCACTGCAGGGAATTGCAAGCTTATCTGGTGGTCAAAAATCTCGAGTTGCATTTGCCCAGATGTGTATGGGAAGGCCGAATTTCCTTGTGCTTGATGAACCTACTAATCATTTGGATATTGAGACAATTGAAGCACTAGGAAAAGCAATAAAAAAATACACAGTAAGTGTTACACTGTTATGAAAATTTTCTGTAAGAAATGTAGCAAAGCTGACATGTTAGAACTTATAAGGCATATTATTTTCTTTTCTGTTGATTTTTTATTTAGAATACATAGGAAAAAAACAAATAAAAATTACAATATTCTCTGACATAATAGTTTTGTTGTTGGTTATTAACTGGCGCTGGTAAAAAATCTTTCAAGGTTTGATATAAATTGGGGAATATGAGACACTATGGAAACTCCTGAGTAACATGTCGGAAATACGTTTTTGAGAACTAGAGTTCCTGAAACACAACTTTTCTGTTGCAGGGTGGAGTGATTTTGGTGTCTCACGACGAAAGATTGATCAGAATGGTTTGTAATGAACTCTGGATCTGCGGGAATGGATCAGTGAAGAGTATAGAAGGTGGCTTTGATGAATACAGGAAAATTGTTGAACAGGAGCTTGAAGCTGCTGCAAATGCCAAATAACATCGAATTTAATGACATTTGGAGGATATTTGAAGCACTGTGATGGCTTTTCAGTGTATGTCGTTTTTTACAAGAAATTATGTTATATATACATGATCGTGCCTGTTTTAGAAGAACTTGCACCAGTTATGCAACTTTTTTGTTACATTTGTAAAATACCAATATTTATAATTTGTGATTAATTAAAAATGTTTATTTAATAATATAATGCTCTTTGAATAATTTTTCAATACCCCTTGATTACAAACTGTCTAAAAAACAATCAATTCCTGATTTGTAAGATCTATCTACTTAGACACTAGAAAAAGTGAAAGGTATATAAGTACCTATATAATCTCAACTCACACATCACAAATTCACAAATTTTACCCAAACGCTTTCCATGATCTTAGTAAAAAAACAATTGTAGAGACTATGTTTAATCACACATCTTTTACAATAAATATGCAAAACGAGAACATGAAATACAAAATAGTATAAAAACAAACATTAGAACTGGCAGTTCATAAAATATGTACAACAGATACATGTACTCAAGCTTGTCTCAAAAACCATGTCTTCAGACCCTCAATGTCAACTGATCCATTTTTATGATAGGCATAACTTTCAGCAATATCTACTTTCAGACCTATTGCAGCAAAATCGAAGTATTCATTTATATCACCCAAGGTAGCTGCTTTTTTAGCCTTTGGATCGACTGACTCCAGTTGGCTGGATTTGGTGGTACGGAGAGTATTCCTGGAAATTAAATTGATATTCATGAATAAATGAAAAATTAAAAGCTTTGTGGCTCTGTACTCATTTATATATTGGTCTTAAAAGGCAAGAAGGAACGAAATGCTACATGACACCTCTAGAAAGAGGATATAAGCCTTTATAGAAGCTTTGAGTAAAATTTTAGCAATTGCACCGAAAGCAAACTATTGTCTATCATGGAGTCAAGAAATAGCCAATAGTAAGGATAAATTTGAGATTGTAAAGAACTCATTAAAAATAAGTCAATCTTGTAAAGAACATGTCTGATTTTAATTAAATTTATCAAAAAGTTATTCTGTTTTCTAGTCACAGTGTCTTTTAAATTGTTTTTATAGTGATCTAGATGTTTATAATAATACTTACAATTCCTTCTCAAACATTGATTTAACTGCAGAACCACCTTTAGCAAATGTTTGATCTTGTTTATTACATAGAATCAACAAACTAGGTTGATTTCTCTGTATGACAGGGTCTATTAAAATATTATACAAATATTCAGCTGCATCTCTTATGTCTTGTTGGATTGTATTTGAATCCACAATATATACAATCCCCTTCACAGTATCTTTATACTGATCAAAAAACTTATCCCTCAAACGCTCATGTCCAGGAATGTCTATTATTTTCAATGTCTCCTATAAACCAACAGAATTATCTTCAGAACACTCTTTCAACTTATAGAAACTTACATTATTAACAACATATGCTCCAACATTCTCCTTGATAGATGTGTGTGTCTGAACATATTTATTATGGACCAACTGTGAAAATGTCAACGTTTTTCCACTGTCGCATAATCCAGTGAAGATTATACTTTTCCTTATGCTTTTCTGGCGCTTGTAGACCCAAAGGATCACTAGAAAGTATAAAAAATTAAAGACATTTTCAAGTAATTATTTAAAAGACATACCCAAAGTGATCACTATTACAAAAATAGCAATAAATATCTGCGTAAAATCAGTTCCTTCCACAATAAGAGGCTCTTTTTTAGTATCCATTATCACTTAAAAATAAATTTTCAAAATGCAATTTTGTTTCACTAATTTCTAACCTCAATCTCAATTACGCCTGACGTCACTGATGTCTCCTGATCATAGACCACAAACAAACTCAAACAAACTTTGTTTTATGGTCTGTGTTCTTGGCGAATTTCTTTTGACCATGGCCGACTCTACACTATAGGCCAGAGCCTTAGATGTGGCAACGTGGCTTAGCTGTCAAACAGTGGGCCTATAGTTTCAGAATAATTATTACATTTTATATGTATTAGAGTTCATCTCGGTTAATAAATTAAGAAAAATACTTCTCAGAATTACTACTACTAATACCACTTACATCTGATGTCTGGTTCATCACAGTCAGACACAACAAAATAAAAATAAACGCAACCTGTTTCCTGCTGCCACTTCCACTTAAATGAACACTCAATTTACTTTGTAAATTGTCACTTGAGCTAGAAAAATTCACTATAGATCACTGTGAAGCCATTCCTGCTGGTCTTGATTCCCTTTCACTATCAAATCTTTTCGTAGGTATACCCAGATGCATGCCCAGATGAGTTCTATTAACTGTATTTTTCTGTGATATTTGGGAGTTCCAGAAAACATTGTAGGTACCACATGGTGCTTTAAAATAGGTCTTATCCTTTGAAATGTTTGTATTGTCTTTATTCTTATAAATATAATCAGCCCATACGAGGAATACCGTTCACCCACTTCTGTTTATGTCCTTTATTGGAAGCACGATTGCTAGTGCAACCTGGTACTACACACTTTTCAGGCATCTGTTTATCTTTATAGTTTCGTTTGTGCAGGTAAATCATTAGAAACACATTAAAAATCACCTTCCACTCTTCTTGTTTACTCTGGAATGTTATGGTTGGTATGTCCTTTATTGGAAGCACAATAGCTAGTGCAACCTGGTACTACACACTTTGCAGGCGTCTTTTTATCTTTATAGTTTCGTTTGTGCAGGTAAATAATTAGAACAAAAATCACCTTCCAATCTCCTTTTTTGCTCTGGAAGATTACACTAATGACTTAACCACAAATAAAAGCTCGGTCCCCGATTCAGTGTTGCCATATTCCAATGCTCCGGCCTAGTGAGTAGAGTCGGCCATGCGATGACGGAACATATGACCATGACAGGATGCAAAAGTAGTGTCATCTATTAATTGGCAATTGAATTGGTAATTTAATTGGTACACATCTCACATCACATGTTCAATCTAGTTCAATCCCCTACCATTGACGTCACAGACCATGTTGTTGTCAGCATGTCAGCTTTTAAATTATTTGACAGGTCTAGTCATGGCCGACTCTACACTAGGCCGGAGCCTTAGATGTGGCAACGTGGCTTAGCTGTCAAATAGTTGGCCTATAGTTTCAGAATAATTATTACATTTTATATGTATTAGAGTTCATCTGGGTTAATAAATTAAGAAAAATACTTTTTAGAACTACTACTACGAATACCACTTACATCTGATGTCTGGTTCATCACAGTCAGACACAACAAAATAAAAATAAACGCAACCTGTGTCCTGCTGCCACTTCCACTTAAATGAACACTCAATTTACTTTGTAAATTGTCACTTGAGCTAGAAAAATTCACTATTAGGTCACTGTGAAGCCATTCTTGCTCGTCTTGATTCCCTTTCACTATCAAATCTTTTCGTAGGTATGCCCCAGATCCATGCCCAGATGAGTTCTATTAACTGCATTTTTCTGTGATATTTGGGAGGTCCAGAAAACATTATAGGTACCACATTGTGCTTTAAAATAGGTCTTATCCTTTGAAATGTTTGTAAATGATTGTCTTTGTCCTTATAAATATAACCAGCCCTTCCGAGGAATACCTTTCACCCACTTCTGTTTATGTCCCTTATTGGACGCACAATTGCTAGTGCAACCTGGTACTACACACTTTGCAGACATCTTTTTATCTTTATAGTTTCATTTGTGCAGGTAAATAAGTAGAAACACATTAAAAATCATCCAGTGTTGCCATGTTTCAATGCTCCGGCCTAGTGAGTAAAGTCGGCCATGGTCTAGTACACATTTTACTCTGCACCGTACCTGTTTTGTGCTCTGCACTTTACGTTCATTGACTTTACCGACTTTACGTAACAAAAACATAACCTTTTCGATGTGAAAATGACAAAAATTTTTAGGTATGGAATCAGTTTCGCTTTTTTGCCAATTTCCAATTTATTCGGCGACGATAAATTAGATAATGCTACTCCAACCGAACAAAAAGCCGAGAAGACTGTCGTTCAACCTGAGACAGGATGGGACCGAGTAAAACAAATGTTTCAAACAGAGTATGTTATTAGTGGCTGATGTCTAAAAATTTAGATTTATGATAATATGACCTTTTTCAGTGAATTTGGAAACGTATCCCCAGAAGCCAATACTATATTACAAGTTGCAGCCATGAGTATATTTGTGGGATCTATATATGGTGGAGTAGTGAATAGTAGAGGAGCTTATATAGAATTCATGAAGAATAATCAAGCCACATCTTTTATAAATCATTTCGAAGCAAAGGTCTGATGAAGATGTTCAGTATTTCGATTAATTCATTTTTGTAATGTATTTTTTAGAGACAATTGCAAGATGCTGTCACAAAAAGCTTTGCCAAAGGAGCCTTTAGGTGGGGTTGGAGAGTAACACTATTTACATCAACTTTTGTGTAAGTTGTAACACTGAAACCTGGATAACATCTGATTATATATTTGTATTTCAGAGGCATCTCAACGATAATCCAAGTTTATCGTGGAAAATATGGAATTTCAGAGTATGCAGTAGCAGGAGGCACAGCAGGTGCTATGTACAAATTTAATATGGGCCCCAAAGGATGGATTGTAGGGGCAGGACTAGGTAATGCCAATTGTGATTGTGTAGTAAAAGGTAGAAAAACAATAAGAGGGTGTATGGGTTAATCTGTGAATTTTTGAATCAAGGATGGATGAATTTACTGAAATCTTTTTTTCAAGGGTCTGTATTGGGTCTAGCTTGTGGTTGTGCTACCATGGGACTACTGAAACTAGCTGGTATGTCTATAGAAGATGCAAGATATTGGCAATCTCAATGGAAACATGGAAGGATGGAGTATCTAAGGAAAGGAATGGCAGAGCATCTTGTGGAAAAAGATTTTGCTGTTATAAAATTACATGATATCGAAGTAGGAGAGGCTGGTAAAGACATTCAAAATTTAGATAGTGATACCAAAAGTCATAATAGCTAATAATATCGAGTGTATTATATTTATTTAATTTTAAATAAAAACTTTGTTACCATATTTTTTGCTAGTTTTTTTGTTTACTGCATAGGAACGATGTTAACATTTTGGAGAATATGTTATGACTAAATAGTTCAAGCTTGTGGGATATAAGAAAAGATTCTTCCATTTACACAATGCTGGCTTTTATAGACAATAAAACACAAAGATTAATAAATAGTGTGTATATTCTAAGACAAACAATTTCACAAAGAATTTGATGAGCACGAATTGTATAAAAATATAAGCAATTATCTACTATAGATGAAGCAATATGTGGCCTAAAACGAGTGCTAAATACACATAAAGCTCTAGTATTTGTTCAAACAGCACCAAAGAATGTTATATTTATGTTGAAAAGTTGCTAAAAGGTTTTGCATATTTATGAAAAAATGTATAAATACTTGTAACAAAGAGGCATCAAAATTATTATAAATTTATTGATTCTGTTTAATAGTCCTGTCATATTTACATCTTTAACAACAAGACATAATTCTTAAAACAATCAATCTGCTTTGTAAATTCAATTATTTGTGAATATCTCTGTTATAATAAATGTCAGTTGCAACAAGTTTGGTTGGAATTCATTCTCAACCCTGTGAAGGGAAAAGCTCCTCATGATATACAGTGTAAGCCAAAATACATGCCATTGAATGGCAATGATTGAGCAATTTCCAAAAAAAATATAACACATCTGAAGTGGTCCCTTATTAAGATCCAAAATAATTTGTATATTCTTATTTAAAATAATTTGCAAATGTCTTATATATGTATTATGGAAGCTACAGTTTTCGATACAACTTTACAACTATATTTATCTATAACTAGTTACACTGTTACTATTGCATGCCTTTTTACTAGAGATCGCTACCTTGATTAGACAAAATATTCTTTGAGCTTTGTCAGCTTGAGTCAAATGACCATTACCTACATTCTATACACAAAAATACTATGTTTGGAATCCTGGATTACAATAATTTTTAGAAGACAAAAAATATCAAGGTTTCAACCTCAAACTATTTAGGCTACCTTCATGGTAGTTTCAAAATATGTTATGTTTTTCAAGAGAAGACAAATACCTTCATCATAATCATAATAACTGAGAAACAATATCAAATATTTTGCAATATCACATATTTCTATAAAGTTTAACTATAGATATCCCACAGTAATTGAAAGGTATACTTTACCAGGAATTTTAAAAAGTGGGCCAATTGAAATGAAAAAATAAATATTGACTGTGATGTCTCACATTGGAAATCTAAACTTAAAACCCATAATACCACACATAGCATGTTGCTAAGTAAAAAACCACTAAATCAGCCACAGGTCTTCTTTTCAGGAAGAAAAGGAAGATAATATGCGTAAAATCAAGCTCAGTCTGTTAGATTTGCAAGAAAATGATAAATTAAGATTGAGCACTGCATTAAAGAAAAGAACAGATCAAAGCCTTCTTGTGTCCATTGTCTCATTGATTCTTTGTTATACGTTTCGGACCCCTATTTGCTGGACCTTTTGGCTTTGCAAATTTGGGTCTATGCAGGTTGGTGATTGGATGCAATTCATCATATAAGTTCTTCTCTGTCAGCTCATCGCCACTGTCGATTTCTAACTACGGAAGAAGAGTGATGATAACAATTATTTCATTTGATAACAGTTTAATAAGTAGTACAGTACAAGGACAAAAAAGCACATTAAATTTTTGAAGGACATTATAAACTCAGATTTTATAAATTAAAAGAATTGCTTTTTTATATGCATACATGTATGAATAACACTGATAAATCAGAAAATGTCTATATACCATGTACAATGGCCCCTTTCATATATCATATATTTCATTTGGTAAGGATGCCTTTGTATAGTGTTGAACAAATTCTTGGCTATCCTGGACAGTATCAAAAATGCTGAATCTCTAGATAAAAATATTGCTAATTTCAAATCTCATACTTCTACCAAAACTATGTTTTTTTTTTTGCTTTAAAATAGTTTTGGGCCAAACAGGTTTTGAATGAATGAATTGATAAATTTTATAGTACCAGTATCATTCATGCAAGTGTGAAATTGGCACTTATTTTCCTTAAACAATTCTGGATTTTTATTTGATTATTGAACCCCTGAGAGAACTAAACTAGCTATTTTAATCATGTTACTCACTTGTTGTGAAAAGATTACTTGACCCATCTTTTAAATATAGAGTCATAGTGAACAACATATATAACTTTCTTATTCTATATATTGTGCTTAATGAAAATTTCAAATGTACTTACTTTCTTGGCAATTTGAAGTCCTAGGTTAGTGATGGTATCAGTCAAAGGATTTTTACAACTAGAGTACAACATCCTTTCTTTGATTGGGCAAGAGTAACCAGGCATAGAATAAATAAATACTGAAAAATTTTAAAAATTAGAAGTTTAAATCTCACTAGGTTTGGTCATTGTAACCTACCTATACTTTCCATATAATCACCTTCATGAGTATGTTTAAAATTATATAGGTGATACCTCCCACTATCACTAGGAACTTTTGATGGCAATTTTTCTAGTTGTATCTTTTCAGCTGATACAAGATGAATTGTTTCTGATTCAATATCTGAAATAAGCCATATGATATATTGAATATACATAATTTTATACCTATCTACAAATCTAGAACAATTAGTTTTAGCATTGTCTATTGCCCTCATTGAAACTTTCAATAATAAACTTCTTAGGCTTTAGTAATCCATTTATTCAAGAAGGAAACAAACATTACATTAATTTGTAACAAACCTTTTTATCAAAAGACTACCCTTTTCTTAAATATTTCTAAAGATTTTTTCATAACAAAAAGTAGTAAATTTTAAACTAATATTATTACATAAGATTTTAAAAAATGGCAAACACTTTCAATAACAACAATAGTTCACATACAATGACCAAGTTTCTTTAGATATCAAAACAACTTTGAACTTTCTATGAATTATGTACCAATTTTCAAAATCAAAATAAAACATCACACTGGAATGATACATACTAAAAGACGATGATATGTATGTAAAAAATTGGTTGGACATTTATGCAGAATAATGTTGGCATATCTGTGATGCTATCAATGCATAACCACAATATTATAGATAAGTATATAATATGTAATGGTTTTACTAACCTATTTTTAACTGCAAATAGTTATAAGTCCCAATCTTCATGTCATTAATTGCCTGCTTAGCAGTGTCTACAAGAGGAAAAACAACACCTCCCAATGTTTGTTGCTTGCTATCAATACTAATTTCTGTGTTCACCTCATTCTTTCTTAGCTCTTGCAGTTCTTCTTCCCTCATAGATAAAGGTGCTGGTTCTGAAGAAATTTTCTTATGCTTCAGATATCCATTTAATGTAACTTCTGACTGAAACATTTTGAATCATCTAGTAAAAACTTATGGATCCAGGATCCTGAATGATTTTCAGATTTACAAACTGATTATGATATAAACTATAAAAATATAATATTCAGACAAGCTACTTACAGTTACAGTAGCATGCAATTCCTCTTTGATCTGAGCAGATCCAAATTCTTGTTTTAAGGTTGCCTTTGTAGAGGCATACAGCATTTTTTGTCGTACAGGGGCTGTATCAGGACACCAACTAATAAAAAGCCATTCATAACCTGAAGAATCTTTAGCGTCTAACCTGAATAGAATGTAGCATGGTTGATTTTCTTCTACTAATTGGGGTACATACTTTTCAAAGTCTTTGTCCCAGCTGTGCTTAACCTCTTTGTAGCTTTCTTTGACTAGCTGTTCTATAGTTGAAAACAAATGTTTGAAAAAAATATATATTACTTTATTTTACATACCTTCTAAGATAGAAATCTTCACAAATCTTATTTTTCCTTCCTTGCATTTTGCAAAAAATTTCTTCAGTTCATCATTAGCTGCAAACAATGGTATAAAATAACTTGTTATGTAAGAAACGGTAAAAATATTTACCTTTAATTCCCGTTTGGTGGGACATTATATAAGTACAATATATTGGTTACACCCTCAATATTGGTTGTTTGTAGGAATTATTTGTCCAAAATTTCATCCGCCTACAAGGTGTCTGATGTCTGATTAGATTTCTTTGACTAATCAAATAGACAAATGTCACCCTGACATTTCTGTCAACAAACAACAGCAGCCAATCAGAAATCGTGACGACTGTACATCGAATTTAAGGCGCTCTCAGAGTCACGTAACGTAAGGCCGGCTCCACACATTGGGGCCAACGTTGGGACCAACAGTGTTCGTCATGTGTGGATGTTGGCGCTTGGTGCTCGTGTTGGCAGTTAGCTGTCAGTTTTCATGTCAAAGACCAAAGGGATTGGACCTGGCTGCATTGGATCGTCCGTTTGACCGACCACATATTGGTCATTGGTTTCATATATTCAGTTATCAATGCGAAAACTCCATCGACCATATTATCGTCCGTGGATTGGATTCCTCTTGACCACAGCTCTTGACAAATAGAATAGAATAGAAGTGTTAAGGTACAGATTTACAGATACACATGCTCAAATCGAGCACATAAGCATGATAATTATATTCATGAGCAACTGCTACTTCGTAGCATGTGTGTACGTACCTTGCTTGAGAATGCCTGGAATTAGCATGCTTATTTCAAGCAAGGTACGTATACACATACTACGAAGTAGCAGTTGCTCATTAATAGCATGCTTATGTGCTCGATTTGAATATGTGTATCTGTACCTGCCTTCATTCTGACAACAAACAACAACAGCCAATCAGAAATCGTGTAAGCTTTACATCCAGTTTACTCTTTTCATATAAAAATATATTTATACAATCATATGTCAGAATTCTAACCTCAACAATTTTGTGTTTACAATTTACATAAATTTAAAAATTTTTGGACTACGAAATCCATAAAGGCATAAAATGACTATAGATAATTTAGACAATGATCAGATCATATTAGCGACAGGCGGATACGACCACACAATAAAACTATGGCAAACGCATACTGGGATATGCAACAGAACTATGCAGCATGCAGATTCGGTAAAGCTGAAACCTTTTTTTATGTGCCCCTCTTCAAACAAACAATTTTTTAGCAAGTTAACGACCTGGAAATATCTCACGATAAACACCTACTTGCAGCAGCAAGCTACCAGCACATATACATGTATGATTTGACTTCAAATAACCCAAATGCAATAGTGAATTACGAGGGAACATCAAAAAATGTAACAAGTGTAGGTTTTCAAGAAGATGGTAAATGGATGTATTCAGGAGGTGAGGATTGCAGAGCACGCATATGGGACTTGAGATCTAGGAATAACCAATGTCCTAAAATATTTGAAGTGCAGGCTGCTATAAACTGTACCTGCTTACATCCAAACCAAGTAGAATTGTTTGTGGGAGACCAGAATGGGATCATTTACAGATGGGATATTAGAACTGACAATAATGAACAATTGGTGAGTTTAGTCAGTCAGCAGTAGCACTAATACTTCCTAGTTAGCAAATGCAAAAGGTTGCAGCTTGTATTATGATCAAAATCAAATTCTGCATTTTCAAAGACACTAAAATTATATTTTCTTTTTAAACAAGAAACCTCAATATTGTCCTGGATAAATCTGAAATTATCCAACCTTCATTGATAAGTTTCAAACTCAAGAAGAAACTTATAGAATATTTGGTATTGTTCATTTTTAATTATTGCAGTATTGTCTACTATCCTTGCCTGTGCCAGATTACAAGGGACAGACTTTCAGTTACCCAAAATAATTCTGTCTGTTTTATATTTAGTCTACGTATGATCACACACACATTTCTGATCAATATCCTGTCATCAAATTCCAAAAAATACTGCTACTTTTAATTAGAATATACTCATTTTTGTCCATTGCTGCTAGCAACTGGGATTTCTAGATATTTAAGAGAAAAATTGATATTCAGGTCTACTATTCATGGCAAATGTGTTCATTTCACTTTTGTACTTGCTATGCCTTGATTCTACTGCTATGTTCAGGAGAAGTTTTACTTTTGATGTGGTGTCGTCTTTTAATGCAATAGATGATAGGTAGATCAAAAAATTTGTCTTTACTAAGGTACAAGAATTTTGTTAGAATCCTCTTCCTTTTGTATAGGTAAATTAGTTTCATATTCATTGTCTTTGTCCTTTTAATCCCCCTATATAAGCACATTATGCATTTTGTATATTATTGTAGTGATAAATAATTGTATTTCAGTGTTTAAGATGGTTAAGTGTAAGAATAGGTGATAGCTAAACTTGGCCATCTTAAGATACTGATATGTAGAAAGTATATAATACAATTTGTACAAAATTTACTTTTAAATAAAGCCGATTATTATTATTATAGGCTTGTCATAACTTTTCTTTTATAGATTCCAGAGAATGATGCAATGATTCTTGACATTGACATTTCTCCAGATAGCAAATTAATGGCATCTGTTAATAACAAAGGAAGATGTTATATTTGGAGTTTGGAAAGTGGTGTTGGTGAAGCTCCTACAAAACTAACTCCTAAACACAAATTCGAGGCCCACAAAAGGCATGCACTGAAGTGTAAATTTAGTCCAGATTCCAAGTAAGGAAAAGTATTTCATATACTCTTTAACACAATCATCTTCTGAATTTTTTTAGTTTACTCATTACTACATCTGCAGATCAGACAGCTAGGATTTGGAGTACAGAATCATTTATCATGTTACAAGAACTGAAACAAGAAAATCAAAGATGGGTGTGGGATGCAGCTTTTAGTGGTGATGGACAATATGTTTTCACAGGTATTTGCCGCTACAAAGTCGAATTTTTCATTAATAGAATGCAATCTACAAAATCAGCAACATAAAAAAGAAAAAAAAAATCACAAAACTAGTAAATGTCCATCTGTAGGTTCAAAAGCATCAAATTACATTTCTAAAGCTTCAATTGCAAATTCAAGCTGTCAGGTCTAATTTATACCTGTCAGTTTAAATTTACAATTAATACCTTAGAAATTTAATTTGACCCTTTTGAAACTACTGCTAGAAATGGTATAAATGGTAATGACCATGTCATCATAGTAGGGATTAGGGATGATGTAGAATACAAATATATACGGGGTGTCACACGATGACTAAGACAAGCAATATATCAGAACTGGGCAGTATAGTATCAAATTATAATTTTGGAGGTGTAAATTAGAGCAAATGTTGTATCTTTTGTCATAATTTTGTCACCCAATGAGGTACTTGTTTTTGATCATGTGACGTCCAATTCAAAATTTTTAATGGAACACCCTGTATATTTGTGACTTTTTGTGTTCCTTCCGATAAAGCAATTCCAACAAACAAGCACACTTGGGGTCTAAAGTGATTAATTCAAGAGCTACAGGTACTTAAAGGACGGTACCACTACCATTGATTATAACATGTACTGCTACAGTTAAATTGTTTTGGTAGTGTTTCATAATAGTAGTGGTACAGTCCTTTAAGTACCTGCGCCGATACTCTGTAACTTAGAAACTTGTTTCTATTCACTATGTACTATGGGATCGGGTGGCTTCCTAAATATGTTGGCGTAGTAGGCACATTGTGGTAGGCACCCGAAACTGCCCGATCATCATGGTCGTCATGGTGATAGAAACACGTTTCTATCTCTCAAGTTACAAAGTACCAGTGCTGTAGCTCTTGAATTAATCACTTTAGACCCCAAGTGTGCTAGTTTGTTGGAATTGTTTTATCAGGAGGAACACATATTTGTGACAGTAAGTCAAAAATATACAGGGTGTCCCAATAAAATTTTTGAATCGGACGTCACGTGACCAAAAACAAATACCTCATTGGGTGACACAATAATAAGAAAAGATACTATATTTGATCTAATTTACACCCCAAAAATTGTAAGTCGCTACTACTGCCCAGTTCCGATATTGCTTGTCGTAATACTCGTGGTACACCCTGTATATAAAGATTCCTAAACTTTTTTTAATTGTATGTAAAATTCTAGTTGTTAATTATTATATTATGAATTTTGTCATAATATTCACACATCTATCAAATATTTCCACTATATCATTGTGATTATTATGAGATATTACAAAATAAGAACATAGTTCTAAAGTTCAGGCTATTATTATTTACCAATACCTAGACTACCTTTTTGTTTTTTTTTTAGCATCTTCAGATGGATATGCAAAACTTTGGAACGTGAAATCTGGAGCAATGGAAAGGGACTATGCAGGTCATCAAAAAGCAGTTGTCGCATTAGCATTCAGAGATGTTCCATAGTTTTTTATATTTTTTTATGTGTTTTAAATTATTTTTTAAAATTTAATAAAAACCAAAAATAATTATAAAAATTGTGCCATTTCACCCTGATGATTGTTAGTGTAACAGAGCCTATATAAGAGTGGAACAGCAACAGGCACATATTTAGTTGTAGTTATTTTTTGTTGTACCTACAAGCTTGTCCACACATTTTGAACAATGCATAAAAAAATTAATCAATCATATATATTTCAGAGTATTTATTTAAGTACTACAAAAATCATAAAGATTTGTTCCTCTAGTATCACAATATAGTAAAATAAAAAAACTTTGAAAATATGGAAACTTAACATATAATGGCACACAAAAAAAAATAATACTTTGATAATACATACATAAGTCTTTGAGATAATTACTTTAATTTTATTTAGTATACATTTTATAATGTACAAAATAAATACATAAATGCAGGCAGCCTTCAATCACTAAATCATATTTAAAAAATAAAATCTGCATCAAGTTTGCTAAAACCTCAGGTAGAACAACGCAGTAGCATGCCATTAAGCTCGTTATGGCAATGGTAATAGAGTATTCCTTACTCTAATTTTGTATGAAGGTATATTTTAGCTATAAAAAACATTTTCTACTAAGAAACACTGGTTGCATTCAAATTGACACTGAATGTTACTTTTTAGAATAAGGCTTTTTATTCAATGATTTCAATGAAGAATCCGAATTTTTAATTTGTACCTGGACTGCATATACCTACTTTCAATATGTAAAACAGTAGATTACAGTGTATTTATACTCGGTGTCTCCAGAATACCTCAAGATTCCTGAATGTGACTCACAGACAATACAATCCTTGTTACAAGAATATCTATGGACACTTGCAAACCAAATTGCAAAATGCAAACAGTGGTTTCAAAATGAAAATTCAGCTACCATCAATCTGAAAATGGCATAAGACATTGCTGCGTCTATTCTTGACTGGTAGGTAGTTTCTCCACTTCCCCCATCTCCGTAATTGTTTCATCATCCATCACATAGCTGATCACAAACTTCAAAGATAGCTTCAAGGACTCAGGATTTGCAATGAGCATTATTTGAGTGATAACACTTGGAGGCAAGAATGGGTTGTATGCTGGAAGATCTGTAGTAGATGGAGGCTGTAGCTTAAGTTTACATTCCTGAAACAGATCATTGATCATTTAGCTAGCTATCAATGTATGGGCTATGGTTTTCATTTTTCCAACTGGGAATATAATAAAATAGCTTAGAGGGTTAGACCAGTGTATATGCTTATTCCCCAAACCTCAATTTCAAACGAAAAAGTCGCAAAAAAGGATGCACTTAACAATAAACAAGGCCTCTTTAAACCAATTTTACGTACATATAAAGCTTTTATTAAAAAAAAATTACCATTGACAGCAGTCTATTAGTTTTTTGCGCCTCTTTTGACAGTAGGCTTGCATCCAGCTACACGAATTATACAAGAACGGAATTCGCGCACTCACACGATTTTTTAGGCAAACTAAACCTGAAGATCTGAAATGTTTAATTTTCGTCACACGACACTGAAGCTCAAAACTGAGACTGGATTTGTAATCAGCACCCTCAAACTATCCAAAACACACGGTTTCATGATAATCGAATGCCCAATAAAGTTTCCGATTTTTTAGGCAATCCTGAAGATATGAAGTTTTCGAGTTTCATTTTTCGTCACACGACACTGAAACTCAAAACTGCGAACGAATTTGTAATTAGCGCACTTTAAAATTATACAAAACACGAGGTTCCATCTTAATAGAAAGCCAAATAAAGATTTCCGATTTTTTAGGCAAACCTCCTGCTCTGAAGATCTGAAATTTTTTATTTTCATCACACATGACTGAAACTCGAAAGGGCAACCGGATTTGTAATCAGCTCCCTCAAATTATCCAAAACACGAGGTTTCATCTTAATGGACAGCCAAATAAAGTTTTTCGGTTTTTTAGGCGAACCTGGATGGAGATATGAATTTTTTGTTTTTTATCAAACGAGACTGAAACTCGAAACTGCGACCAAATTTGTAATCAGCACCCTCAAATTATCCAAAACACAAGGTTTAATCATAATAGAAAGCCAAATAAAGTTCTGCCTTTTTAGGCAATCCTGAAGATCTGAATTTTTTATTTTCCACACACTGAAACTCAAAATGGCGACCGGATTTGTAATCCGCATCCTCAAATTATCCAAAACACAAGGTTTCAACTTAAAAAGAAAGCCAAATAAAGTTTTTCGATTTTCAGGCAAACCTGAGAAAGATCAGTGCTACTCTACTATGTTTCCTTTTTCTTGTGTCATTTTAGGACAAACATTCAACATATTACATACTAAATGAAATGTTCAAATATAATTATGTGAAATTACCTTTGGCAAAACAGCCTGAAATAGATAATTGCTTAAAGGCAACTCATTTTTACTTGCTGTAGTCAAAACATACACATTCACAAAATCCTTTGGTTTATCTTTGGCAAGATGCAAAGTTACAGACACCTTATTTCTTTCCTCCATCAATGTAATTGGAGGTATATTGCTAGGTTTTATGTTCTCCAATTTCACAAAAATATCGTTCAGTTTTACGTCGCATTTTTTTGGCTTTTGTATTGCGGTATCACCACTATTTATCTTTGAAATGCAAGGAGATCCCGCATCAGAAGTTTTATCGACTTCCAGCATTTTTTCGTCACTGATATCTACTAGAAAATCGTCGCTAGTATCCATAGCGTTCCTTGATTCTTCTGATGAGGTATTCTTCTTGTCATCATTTGGATGAAGCAGATAATTCAGGTCTAAGTTTAAAGTATCGTTAGATACAGTGGGAGACGCTATTTCTTTCTCTCCACACTTCAATGAGTTCATGGGCACTTTATCCTGATATTTACTAAAAAGTCCAGTATGGATTCCTTGAAGGTTCTCCTTTAAAAACTGTTCACTAAGTACATCTAAATCCTCCAACCCTTTGCACTTGTTTTGTCGCTTTTCCTTATCATCATCACAAACGCTTGTCTTATCTGAAATATGTAATTTTAGTATCTGTTAATGAATCATTATTAAAAAGGTTAAGTTTTTTTTTCATGAATAAGTGAACATCTATATTTGTTCTTAGGTAGAGGTAAAAACTGTTCTTAGAATTTAAAACGTTTGGTGTAACTTAAAAAACTGTGATAAGCACTGAATCAGTGCCATTATTTAACCTGTGAGAATTTACTATTAGAACTAACCTACAAGGGAAGAGTGGGGGCAAAGAGCAGGTGGTCTAACCACGGCCGCATTAACCATGGGGCTAAAGGGGCTGGAGCCCCGGGCCCCGCGGTTCAGTGGCGCCCCGCGAGGGCTATATTATGTTGTTATTACTATTTATTATTATGTTATGTTATTCATAAAGGGCCCCTAAACTATAATAGCCCTGGGCCCCATGAAACCTCAATCCAGCGCTGCCTTTAGAGAAGGGACGGCCAGTGTGATATACAGATGGCTCACACACAGATGAAGACTCTGACAGAGAGGTCTGCAAGACAAAAACAAAGCTCTACCTCTGTCTTGGAGGATACGCCAGGATATACTTTTATACATGGTGTCCCATGACGTCTAAGACAAGCAATATATCGAAACTGGGCAGTAGTAGCGAATTATAGTTTAGGGGGTTTAAATTAGAGCAAATATAGTATCTTTTCTTATTAGTGTGTCACCCAATGAGGTATTTGTTTTTGATCACGTGACGTCCGATTCAAATTTTTTAATGGGACACCCTGTATATTTGTGACTATTTGTGTTCCTCCCTATAAAACAATTCCAATAAACTAGCACACTTGGGGCCTAAAGTGATCAATTCAAGAGCTACAGGTACTTAAATGATGGTACCACTACCACTGATTACATGTACCCCAACAGTTAAATTACTTTGGTAGTGTTTCATAACAGTAGTTGTACAGTCCTTTAAGTACCTGTAGCTCTTGAACAAATCACTTTAGACCCCAAGTGCGCTAGTTTGTTGGAATTGTTTTATTGGGAAGGACACAAAGTCAAAATATACAGGGTGTCCCATTAAAAATTTTAAATCGGACGTCACGTGACCAAAAACAAATACCTCATTGGGTGACACAATAACAAGAGAAGTTACTATATTTGCTCTAATTTAGACCCCCAAAATTATAATTCGCTATACTGCCTGGTTCCGATATATTGCTTGTCATAGTCGTCATGGGACACCCTGTATATAGGTATATACACCAGGATATACTATTTCTGACCAGTTTTATAGAAGTTTAACATCTTAGTTTTGTCATAGATTTTCTAGCACTATTTTAGACCTCCTCACAAATCTACCTCAGCATTTTAGCAAAACTCTTGTTCAAGTTCTTATCTCCTGTTATAATCACATGACTATTGCCGACAACTTACCACAATTTAATACTGAAACTGGTTGAAGTACCTCACCATCAGGAATGGTAGTAGCAGTCAAAATATCACATAGAACATCAACTGATGACTTAGGTTCTTCTTTATTTGCAATTTTGCAGGCATTTTCAGAGGTTGTATCATCACATTCAAAATGTAACAATGAGTTCTGCATGCCATTTGTTGCTTTAGAAGGCAAAGGTTTGCCTTGTAGTATTAATATGTTGTATTTATTGAATACAGATGAGAGTTCATCACTTGTCTCTAAAACTGCACCTAATGAAATAAAGTAATTGGGTTAATAATCCTATTTTGATCAGAATTTATATTTCTTGTTTGCCAATTTGATTCTCCACATTTTTACAGTAGTTACATAACTTTGAAGTTATTATAAATTAAGAGATAGTTTGAATCATACCTAGCATTCCTTCACTGTCATGTGTTTCTAAAGCTAACTTATTAACAGTAGGTCTCAACCGTTCACAATTGTCATGTAACTCTTTAATGAGATCAAGTTCACCAGCAGAGGACTTAGATGGTTCATAATTATCCAGCATTTCATTCAAAAGTTTCACATGATACTGTACTGATTGTAATTCAGTTATTTTCTTCAGTTCAGCTCTTTTGTCATCCTGCATATAAAATATAAAAATAAGGATTATTAACTTATGCTATGCTGTCACAAGACTTATTTTCTAAAATACAAAACTTATCTACATTGACACCAATGACATTTATTCAAAATAAATTTTTGTATTCCAAAGTTTAATATACTCATATTCACTTATAAATCTTAGCATTTGGATTAACATTTGAAAAAATACATCATTATGGATATCAGTAATAATTAGGGTGACCATATACTTCATAGATCAATTCCAGGCACTTGGTTTATTGGGGGGGGGGGGGGAGGCTGTAAGAGAATAAAGAGAGATGGGCCACCAAGCAACAGTAGTGCCTTTTTTTGCCTGTCTGTTAACTGTATTTGTTTATTTTGCTGTATGTTGTGCCAACTATTTTCGATTGTGGTTCGAATTCTGGACATTTTACCGATTTTTATGATCTTTTGCCTCTCCATTAGCTTGCATTTGTTCGCTTTGCTTTATGTTGTGCCAACTATTTTCAATTTCGGCTCAAATTCCGGACATTTTACCAATTTTGTAATTCCACCCAGACACGAACTTTATCTCCAAATTTCCGGACATGTCCGGGATTTTCCGGATGGATGGTCACCCTAGTCATAATTGCTCTTGATTTCTATTAAGAATTGAGAAAAGTTGTTAAAGTTATTAAAAATACCTCTATGAAAAAATACATGAAACTAACTGTGCTCTAAGATAAAAATTGACTATCAAACTTACTTCTTTCACCATACTTTTGATTAACCAGTTAGCAGCTTGAATATCCTCAGGGTCCTTACTCTGCAGCAACTTCTGTAATATTTTTGATTTTTCCTCATCATGAAATATGGAGCTATCAAACCCTGTTAGTTTCTTTTTAGGCTGAATTGAAGGTTCACAAGGTGGTATATTAGAATTAGGAACCTCCTTAATGACCCCTTGTTTCTTTAACATATCATAAGCTTCTTTGATTTTTGTTTCTTTGGGGTAGTACAACGTCCATACATACAACAACTGTAGTACCTTTAGCTTGACAGAAAGGGGTGTTTCTGAACCAAGATACTTGGGTGACACCAGTTTTATCATTTCATTGAGGAACCGAAATTTTCCCACTTCATTTTGGAAGTGAGTTCCACATTTACTCATACAATGATCAAGGATATTTAAGGTTTGTATCACCTCCCTCTCAGTACCAGATGGTAGTTTGGCTGCTATCACCTTTACTCCGATATGGGCCCCATCTTTCTCCTTATTGATGAGAGCCGCAAAAGCTTCCACTGCAGCAGTATCAATAATTTGGTTCTTTGAGTTTGTTGCTTTTACTAAAAGTTAAATGATTTAGAGAAATGGTGTACAATGTAGAGAGGTACTCACATAATAAGGCTTCTAGACTAGTTTGAGTTACCAGATCCATACTTAATTGTTATATAAATATCAGTTTATCCAGTTTATCTATGTGCAAAGCTTGCATGTTTCCTTTTGTTATTGATTGATGTTTGGAAACATATTTGAAACGTCAAGTTGACGTAAGGCAAGGTGAGATTTGACGTTTGCTTGTTGCGATATCTCTGGTTGTTCATTAATTTTGAGATACAGACCCACACTGTAGGGCGTAGGCCTTTACGCAAACTGTGATCGGGTTAACCCTATCACAAGTATCCGAAGGTACTACTCTAGGTCGAAACTCACATTATAGATCATTTTTTCTAAAAATATTGAAATGTAGGTGCTCGATTATATCCTAAGATTGAAGTGAAAATTATGAGATCTCACGATAAATAAGGTGATCTGGCAACCACGTTGAATCCGTGTGATCTGCCATCTATTGGGATAAATTATAACTAAGGTACCAAGTGGTTGAATCCTGTAAAGAAAACCGTAGTAGCTTATAGTTTCTCAATAGTTATTTAACGTTCTTCAGGCTAGATGGCGGCATCGCCTTTCGTATGCTACCATCTAGTTGACGGAAATCCAACTATAGTTCTAGATTACAATTTTCTTCGTCAGGCTTCACTATCAATGACTTGAATTAAACTTCTCCCAATGGATGTCAGCACAATAAATTTCCGCCAGATATCTGATTACATTTTTGAATTTAAAATACTAAGCAAACAGTTAAGTATTAACTAGAGTGCGGTAAGGTAAGAGGTAACGTAAGACGTAAGAAAATAAACCTGTGGAATCAGATGAGAGTGTTTATAGTCGTAACGTAAGAGGTAACGCAACACTCTCATCTGATTCCACAGGTTTATTACCTTACGTCTTAAGTTACCTCTTACCTTACCGCACTCTAGTTAATCCCTTAAGTATGAAATAGAGTGCGGTAAGGTAAGAGGTAACGTAAGACGTAAGAAAATAAACCTGTGGAATCAGATGAGAGTGTTTATAGTCGTAACGTAAGAGGTAACGCAACACTCTCATCTGATTCCACAGGTTAAGGGATTAAATAGAGTGCGGTAAGGTAAGAGGTAACGTAAGACGTAAGGTAATAAACCTGTGGAATCAGATGAGAGTGTTGCGTTACCTCTTACGTTACGACTATAAACACTCTCATCTGATTCCACAGGTTTATTTTCTTACGTCTTACGTTACCTCTTACCTTACCGCACTCTAATTAATACTTTATTACCTTACGTCTTACGTTACCTTACCGCACTCTATTTAGTCCCTTAAGTGAACAGTTATTCAGCTTACTAACAACAAACCAGCTGTTTTTGTTAAGTTGTTCGCAGTAGCGGCCCGTGATATTTAGTTTAGGGGAGGCAGGGTGGAAGCAAAACCTAGTATTTTCAATATATAGAATAGATCAATAAATTTAAAACTTTTTTATTGCAGTTAGGTGTAGGTTGGACTCTACTTAGTCATCAAAATGCCTTCAATTAAGAAAGCAGAAGGTATTCCGATGTTCAGCAAAACCAGCGGGAAGATGTAGAGTTTCCAACATATTTTACTACTAAAAATATATAGAGAAAAATGGGAACTGCATCCTGGATTATATTTCATAATAGTAAAATAATGTGTGGGTTTTTGCCAGAAATGGAAAGGATAACGAGAAAGGATATAGTGATGGGCAAAGATAAAAGAATGGAAATACGTTCAGGAATCGTAATAGAAAAATAACAGTTAAACTCCTTACAAAACAAAATAAAATATACTCTTAAAATTCACTTTTCATCAGCGGCGATATTTGCACGCTCCAAAAAAAATGATCGGGAATTTTGGCTACATGTCAACCACTTACACTTCTGATACCAGGTATTGACAAAACTACGAGGCGGTTTTCCTTGATTTACTATAATTCTACTCAAATCGGGATGGGGAACACCCAATTCTTTCAAAAAAAAGCTTATCCTCGTAAGATAACCTCTCAAATTTAATATTAATTACAAAAACTACAATATCTTCACAATTTCTGACCCAACTGCTAATTTGAGTTGCTTGACTTGATTCGCCCTCCATATTATTTAATATTATTCAAATATTCCACCCTTCCCGTGACGCAAAGAAAAAAATTAGCTACGGAAAACTAAAGCAAACTTACCCCTTCAACGCCGCGCCGTCGAGCAAATGAATCATCACAGATCACAGAAACACTCATAGATATGAAACTGATATAGCCAATTGTCAAAAACTGTTCGTATCACACCCCCTGGCGTTTGCGATTGTAATTAAAGCTTATACAGGGTGTTACCTTCAAAGGTAGCATTTGTTTATACTTGTATGAATGAATAATAATAGATGTTTACGCGGATCACGCCTCGGACTGGTTCGGGACTAATTCGAATGAAAAGCGCATCCGCATTATGATTAAGGACGTTCGTAGTATATAAATATTGCACGTAAGCTGACTCGATTTACATCACAGAATCAGTTTACATGAATTTACATACCGCGAACGCCCGTAGTCATACTGCTCATGCGCTTTTCACATTTCACCCGAATCAGTTTGGCACGTGATCCGTGAAAACCTGTAATAATAATAATTAGTAATAGTGTCTTTATTCTTCCAAATGCAACATAATAGTAAACTTTAATGATAACATAAAAAAATGAATATGCAATCAGAACAACCTCAAGGAGGAGTTCACCTTGATGGTGTTCTTCCACTCAGCCCTTGCCAATATTAATACAATGAAAAATTATAAACAATTACTTATCCTAACTTAAAAACAAAACTATGTACAACATTGTAAAGTTGATCCTTGATTTACTTTTGTAACCAATTTAATATTAATTTGTTTACCAATTTGAGCAAATATAAAAAAATGCATAATGCACAAACAAAATAAACGTGAGCTGTATGTAGAAATTATTGTTTTAACGTCCTTGGTGGAAATAATGTGCAAAAGTTGATCTTTTTGAGTCTAACAGTATATTTATGACTTTTTATTTCTGTTCAATTCATAAGCCGTCATTCAATATTCCTCACGTATAAACAATATAGGTGCTATTGTACAATAAAATAAATACTATGGATCCTTCTCTCAAATTAGTGAAAAAAACCAAAAACATATAAGTATCTACTTTCTGAGACAAATTCTAGGAGATAAAAACCAAATAATTACTTGTATCCATATATTTATGTAGATTTATAATATAAATCAAAAGATATAAGTGGCCCACTATTTACTTTTAAGATTAAGTTAATGCATAATGTTGTAACAAGAAGGTTTTACAAATACTAAGAAACAAATAAATTTCAGATATTTACTTTTACGCTACAAAAAAACTGTTGGGCAAAGAGTGATAATATTTTTTCAGCAACTTTGAAGCGCTCTTTATACTTGATCATGTTTTTCTGCATCTTTCCCATCTTTACGCTCCATTTTCTAATACTTGTGTAAAACTGTTTAGCTTGTGGACTGAGTTGACTACTTCGATTGACATTAGCCAACCCCAAAACAGAATTCCGCCTAGAGACACCTGCAAAAAAATATAAACTAATTAGAAAAAGACATGGGTTGCCACCAAAAATATATATTTTTGAGGATAACAGCATTTTCCCAGTAAAAATCATTATAATTAATCTAAATATTCTGATTGATATGTTAGCACAAAAGAAAATTTGAAACATAATGTATCCATCAGTGGCAGTGGCAAGAAATTTTGCGTGGCCTCTTTTTTTTAATAATATTTTACGTATATATACCGGGTGTCCCAGAATTTCCTTGACTCGTGATATTTTCGTAACGAAAAACAGTTCAAGCAAGAACTAAGTGGTCCTTTTGAAGGCACTATAGGGTCTATCATACTATGCATTCAAAACATTTTTTTGTACGTCAACCACTAAAACTCCCCCCAACTTTTTTTTCCTACACAAATGATATCCCCATTTTATTTAAAATTTTGTGGTACCTTTAATTTTATGCGAAAGCTTATTTTTTTCGTAAAATCTTAAGCATGAGACAAATGAAATGATAATCTGCTTGACGCCTGGTATTTTTGTAACAAAAACGGATAAAAAAGAAAATTAAGTGGGTTTTTCAAGGGTAGTGAATGACCTATCATTCCTTGCTTATAAACCATTTTTTTCTTACTTAAACCCCTGGAGTCCACCCCTAGCTTGTTCTTTCAAATTTCAATCCACAACTTTGCCTGGAAAAATAAATTCCTTACTTGAATTTAATTATCGTAGTGCCTTACTTTTTATGCCCCTATTGCAATTTATCGTTAATTTTTTTCGTTTAATCCATGAAATCGTAAGCATGAATTAATTAAAACACATGTGTGGAAAATATGTTTTTATTATCATGAATCAACTAATAAAAAAATGTGACAACAAAACTAAGTGCAAACACGTGAAAAAGCTTTATGGCTACATCGGGCCGCGCCAACCCCGTGTGCAGGGTGTGCCCCGCACACGGCCGCCAAAATTAACGATAAATTGCAGTAGGGGCATAAAAAGTGAGGCACTACGATAATTAAATTCAAGTAAAGAGTTTATTTTTCCAGGCAAAATTGTGGATTGAAATTTGAAAGAACAAGCTAGGGGTGGATTCCAGGGGTTTAAGTAAGAAAAAAATGATTCATAAGCAAGGAATGATAGGTCATTCACTACCCTTGAAAAACCCACTTACTTTTCTTTTTTCCGTTTTTGTTACAAAAATATCAGGCGTCAAACAAATTATCATTTCATTTGTTTTATGCTTATGATTTTACGGAAAAAATAAGTTTGCATATAAAATTAAAGGTACCACAAGATTTTAAATTAAATGAGGATATCATTTATGTAGGAAAGCCTATGGGGTGCTATTTGGAAAAAAAAAGTTGGGGGTGAGTTTTAAGGGTTGACGTACAAAAAAAAATGTTTTGAATGCATGGTATGACAGACCCTATAGTACCTTCAAAAGTACCACTCAGTTCTTGCTTGAACCGTTTTTCGTTACGAAAATATCACGTGTCAAGGAAATTCTGGAACACCCGGTATATATATATACAGGGTGAATCCTAAGTTGATTTCTCTTTAAACTATGTATAGAATTCATTAAAATAAACTACGTTTTCAAATAACTTTTATCCAAAAACTGCCAAATAAGCGAGATACAGAAAAAAAGTAAGTCTAAACCCTGACCTGGACTTATGTATTAAGACGCACCTAGTCTCTATATGTTTAGTCTTTTTCTGGAATTTTTGTCTTATCGCCAGGCATTGTATCTGTCAATAATAACTAGTCACTTTCAGTTTATCGTAGTTAGTTTTAAATTGGTAAATCTTAATTTTGCGTTTATAATAATGCTTCACTTTTAGGAATTACCAATTTAAAATTAACAAATTTAAACAGAAAGTGACTATTGCACTAGCTGACAGGTGCAGTGCTTAATAGATAAGACAAAAATCCGAACAAAAAACTGAACAGATTAGGGTAGGTCCGTCTTGATACACAAGCCGAGATTTACATTTTTTATTTTGGAGCTCGCATATTTTTCAGTTTTTCTAAATAAAATTACATGAAGAGCCAGCTTTATTCAACGACTTCAGTACACAGTTAAGAAAAGTATCATCTGTTCTGGCCAAAATTTTGATTAGAAACACAGGTCACTGCATAAATGAAACTGCCAAGCTTTCGGCAATGTTTATTGCCATCTTCGGGGCTTTAACATTGAGGTTTACTCGCTACTGTTCCACTTTTTCAATGATAGGTATGAATCATGGGGTTAATAGGTATTTTTTGTAAAGAATATTAATAACTAGGAAACAGACCTTTTAACTTAGTATCTACTTTCTTGTTGCACAAAGGCGGGCCCTTAGTTACGCCACTGGTATCCACACCATACATGCAACAATATTTACCTCTATTAAGTCTTGCAACTGTAGGTACAGCGTGTGGTGGTCGCTTGGGTGTAGCGTCTTCACTAGACATAGGCTGGAGTACAGAATTATCACCTGAAAGATAAGTAAATATAGTTAATTTTTTATGACTGTAATATACACCGTATCAAAGGAATTATTATGAAATTCGCATTTGTTACAGAGAAATCAACGTTTGAAGTTTGGTTTTAAAGATAACTGAAACGTGTCTGGCCCACCTTATCTCACTTCCACTTTCCAGATTTTCTTATCTATTTTACAGCAAAAATCGGAGATCATTTAGAAGGATTACACTTGAATGTTCTTGTCGATTGTTCACCACAATGATCAGATTTTTGTAGTTTTCGTACCGTACAAACAGGCACATATCCAGGATTTGGTTTGGGGGGGTCCAGATTATGGGTGTCACTTAGCTGACCTTTCGGGGGGGGGTCCAGATTAGAGTTGTCACCTTAAATCCTTAAATTTGCGGGCAGGGGGGGGAAATTTGTGGATTCCATTTTTTAGGCGGCATTTTATAACGTTTCGGGGGTAGGGGTCCGGACCCCCTGGACCCCCCTACATACGTGCCTGCGTACAAATGTGATACGAGCAGCCACATACTAATCATTTCGCGATCTAATTAAGGGCAACTGAACTTTTTAGGTTTTAAGAATAAATATATAACTCAAACATATTAATACATAAGCCGGTGCCAGAAATCATCCTTAAAGTTTTCGGGATTCGTCCTGGGACACGGTATACAGAAAAATGTTTGCACAATGTTACAACTTGCAATTATGATGTAATGTCGCAAATAATTGATGACAGGATTTTTTAATTTTTGCCCAAACAAAAATCACAGCAAAATCTATATGTATTTCAAAATTGCTTACAAAATTTAATGTCATGTACAGCTGATTTTAACAAAACTGATACAACTCATAAAGCACTTTTCTCAGATATTAGTATTATTGTAGATTCCTAAAGCATTAATAATGATTATGATTTCATTTACATGCAAAGTTCATCATTACCATATCTTACTCTTACTGTTAAGTTAAAAAAAACACTTTGTCAAATATATCCGCCTGATGACTGATATACTCTGTTAATAAAAATTTAATTTTTCAAGAACTGTTATCAGTTTTTTTTAAATCAGAAGTACTTTAATGTGAGGCATCTTTGTCAGGTTGGATATAAAATACACAATTTTCACCTTACCTCTTGATGTTCCTGGTAGAACTGGAAACCCATGAGAATGACTATCTTGTAATTCTAAAAATGAAAATAAATATAACTACATATATCTATATACGTGGTATAATAAAATTATATTATGATAAGTTGTATCAAATTGGATATTTAGTAGGATATCATAAAATTTTTATTACAGGCTGTAACATACAATAATTCATGGTATTGTGGGTTGCAGTTTTAGGGGTTCGTTATACAATTTGGCACTATACGGTTGAAACTTTATTTTAAATAAGCATCTGATAAAACGCGGTTTTCTGCCCTATCCACATAGGTAGGGCATTGCCTCTTAAACTACTTATATGCCCCATCCTAGCTAGGGCCACTCATTTGCACGTGCTATATGCATATTATACATATATGTAGAGTAGGTCATCAAACATTGCAGAAAAGAACACGAAGAATAATGTGAAATTCTTAAACAAAAATTACACTTACTTGGAATCAGCAGCGATGGCACAGCATTCTACATCAGCCCTTTCCGGCTTCCAGGTAAAAAGCAATTAGGGGTAAAATGTTGGTCGCACACATAAAACCTATTATAAATTTGTTCCCTTGAGAGTTGTTCATAATTATGAGGTTTGATCCTCTCCAGCCACAAGTCAAATAATTCTTCAATTGGTTTTGGAAGCCGATCTCGTTGACCCCGGCTCTCAATACAACCCGGCACACAACACTTCTTTTCGGGCTTCAACGTTTCAAAATTTTCCATCAGGAATGATCAATATAATAGATAGGTACTACCGATATCAAGAATATAAAAATATCACCATTCATATACGTTGCACACTTTCAAATTCAAACGCACCGTTCAAAAAATTTTAAATCTGTCAAAGTAATGTATGTCAAAGCCCAAGCTACAAGCTTGTGACTTAAGACAGAGGCAGACTTGATTAGTAGATATAAAATACGGTGACGCGCCGCGCGCGCCGTTGGTGTTTGCGATTGGATACAGAACAATTTTTGGCGGGAACGGCAAAGTGACAAATCTAAACTTTGTTTCTGTGATCTGTGTGAATCATTCATAATAATTCATATCCTAACCTAAACCTACACGCATAAACAAAACCAAGAAGGCGGGAATGAAGCGGGTATCAGACATATACGCGGTAAGTCAAAACGTTCTTCATCTGAAGGCGTGTTTGCCTCCGGCACTCGCTTGCGAGTCATAAGAAAATACCGGTGCGTAAGAAAAAGAGACTAGAACAGCTGTAGAAATACAGTCGAAATCCAAGCACGCGGAAGCATGCCTCCGCGGCCTGGGATGTCACTGTATGGGATATGGACAGCCTATGACATCTATCGGCGCGAAGGCGAACAGTAGTTCCACTAAGAAAACTTAATAGTCCGAGAGAAGGAGGAGGATATTCAACGTTTATGCAAATTTATTTTTAAAATATATAACATAAAAAGATATATAGTCATTAATTTTTTATGCTACTGATCACAGGGGAGGCACTGCCTCCCCTGCCTCCCCTGAAGAGCCGCCACTGGTTGTTCGATGTTCGTTCAATCGATGGGATCATGAATGCCGCATTTGAAGCTGATTTTCCGTTAAGTTAAATATATACCTAATTCTCGTACACTAAAAAATGTTTATGAGTTATGGTTATAGGTAGGTATATGTTGGGCGTGCAGCACGCCGCGTGCTATCACTTATCAGTGATCAACTGATCCATCCGTTCGGAAACAAAAGATCCAACTAGGTTATAGTTTACCGATTCTTAAACAGCGGATTCTGATCTAACTGGATGGAAATAACTGTTATTGAGCAGCGTCTTTTAAAAGATTCGTGTTACCTATATGCTATATATAATCAGTTCAATCTAGTGGGAGTTATCTGGTTGGATTTTAGTGATAAAATAAAAATATTTTTGTATGAAATTGCGCTTATATTTACGGAATAATAACAGTCATTTTCTCACAATTTTCGAAGGAGATGGAATAGGTCGAATAGGTTTTAATAAAGCACCCGTTAGTGGTATTCGATAGCAGTTCGGTTTACCACCTTTTTTTGGTATAAGGCTCTCAACCTCTTCGTTAATCTGTTCTGATCTGTACTTATGGTCCATATAAGATGCTGTTATACACATCGTGAACAGCGTTAAAAAAATATAGGCAGCCACTACCATACCCAAATTCAACCAATGGTATGTGTAGTCCGAAGTTATCACAGCAACACAGCCTAGCAGCCACATCATGAAGTAAATAAACACAATCAGCCCAATCAGAGGATTGAAGATATCGAAAATACAGACCTTAAAAGAAATAGTTAACTATAGTTAGGTACTTCTACTACCAATATAAACAAATTGGCATAATGTAAAATGAAGGAGGGATGGATTCTGAATACATTGCTTTGTTATTACTATTTGTATATCAATGACTTTTGATGTCCAGATTTGATTGAGGCAGTATTACATAATTTGCGATTTAAGCACTTTTTGTTTGACAAAAATTGTTAAAAGCTTGTATTTGCAACACATTTTCGTAAAACACCCACACAGAAGGCATAAGAGTCCGTCCAGATAAAGCGATTTACGCGCGAGTGGACACGCGCGTAGTCATTCGCGCGTTCCCGAGATACTAGAGTTGCATACATCCCGTCCAGATGCTCTCGCGCGTTGTTTTACTCGAGCGTAAAACGCTTGTAACTCGTCCGTTATACGCGCGAGCGCCGCGCGAGTCGAGATACTTGGGCGACATTGTTGCGTCCAGTACAACGCGCGAGTCCGTGACGTGTGGATGTATTTGTTTTTGAAAATGGAGCGTGACAACTTCGATACAGAACTTTTCATTGACGCAGTCGAAAAAAGAGTAGCCATATGGGATATGGAATCATCCGATTATTCCAATAGACTCATAAAACGTAAGAACTGGGAAGATATAGATGAAACACTTTTCACTGTGTTCTCACAGCTTTGGGTATAATGTTATAAACATACATACATAACAACTGTGCGTCATTCTGTCATGTAGAGTTGGATGTTGGATGCATGTTGAATCGTTGCCTTTCTCTTTGTTTACGAAGATTCCATCGCTGGTATGCACGCCACAACACAACTGCTGTATCCAACTCCATGTTTTTAACTGGAAGGAAATCTCTCCCAGCGTAGAAACGCAAGTGAAACGCGACATCTGGACGCAATATAAATTGACTACGCGCGAGTCCACTCGCGCGTAAATCGCTTTATCTGGACGGGCTCTAAGGCAAATCACAAACATCGAAACATCATCATACATCACAAAATAGGTAGAGAAAACATTGAATGTAGAGGCCTAGAGCCTACCTGACAGATGCGACTAGTGTGACAGAGATGCGGTGTTGCCAAGTTTCAATTTTCTTGCAAATAAATGAATGAACGAATGGCTCCTCATCCTATTCCTATTTGACAACCATACAACTATTGAACATGTTTATACGATAAGGTGACCATTCGTCCCGGATTTTGCGGGATTGTCCCGTTTTCAGACGAGTCATCCCGCATTTATACCGTCCCGGAAAATGTCCCGGATTCTATATATTCCTTTTTTGTATTTATGTTTTTTTAATCTATAAAACAATTTCATCCCCACTCCACGGCTGACACAGCGGAAGATGGAATCACCACCGCCGACGCGTCATTTTGACGTCACATAACCCAAAGTGACATATAAATTTTGACATGTGACGTCACAATGACGCGTCGGTGGCGGTGTTTCTAGCTGTGACGTCACACAAGCAGTGTCCGGGCTAGATCTTTCTACGCGCCGCGCCGTCCCGCATTGGCGTCAAAAAAATGGTCACTTTACTATACGTACCTTAAGGAATAGAATAAAAACAGACAGGCACATGATAAGACTGGACGAAAAAAAAATTAACTCGTCTATACATTGCCACCTTTCTTGTCCTTCCAAGCCCATATCTGCAAAATATTCTCTTGTGTACTTGATTAATTAATTATGAGGAATTTACTGTGTGACATAGAAATTGCAATACCCAGTAAACGTTGATATATTTTATCAATATTTGGAGAATCTACTGGGATAAATAGGAATAATAATCGATGAAATTATGAAACAAATTTATTGAAAGGTATTCTCAAAAAATCAGTAGTGAGTTGCGCCTCCATCTAAGTTTTGACACTCTGCAACCCTTCGTGGCATGCTGCGAATGAGATGATTGATATCTGCCTGAGGTATGCTGTCCCAGGCTAATCTAACCTCGTCACGTAGTCGGCCTACATCCAGTATAACAACTTGCAATCAACCCAGTCTTCTACCTATCATATCCCATACATGTTCAATGGGCAATAAATCAGGTGACCTTGCGGGCCATGGAAGGGTGGTCACATTGGCTTGTCGGAGAAAGTCTCTGGTACCTGCAGCGGTATGTGGTCTGGCATTGTCCTGCTGAAATATTGGGTTTTGTAGTTGCTGAAGGTACGGCAACACAACAGGTTCTAATATGTTATTAATGTAGGACTGGGCGATCATGTTTCTATCTAAAAATACTAGAGGTGATCTGCTTCCAATTGTTATGGCACCCCATACCATAACACCTCTAGTAAGCGCAGTCTCGCGCTCCACACAAAATTGAAGTTGGCGCCTTTCTCCACGTCTGCGCCTGACCCTTCTGCGACCGTCATGAGCCCACAAACAGAAACGTGACTCGTCACTGAAAACGACATGATCCCACTCCTGATTCCAGTGAGCCCATTTTTGACACCATGTCAGTCGTAGCTGTCTATGTGTATTGGTCAATGGTGATACCAGCCGAGGACGGTATGACAGTAGCCCATAAGCCCCAGTTTTTTGATAAATTATTGTTCTCATGCTTAACTGTTGACCCGTAGATACTCTCCACGAACGTCCGGTTGCACTGGTTGACCTGAAACAGTCTTCAGGGCACTACATCTTGAGAGGCGTTCTTCACGGTCAGTGGTTCTCCTCAAAGACCCAGTGCCCCTGCGACGTGTTTGACGACGATTTATAGACCACTCCCGCCAACACCGCATCACTGTTGTAGCATTCCAGCCAATTCTGTTTCCAATTTCTCGGAAGGACATCCTAGCCTCGCGTAGACCCACTATCCTACCTCGTTCAAATTCACTTAATTGACTATACACCGAACGCCTTCTTATGGGAGCCATTGCTAAACAATGCTTGACATACCACATAAGCAATAAAACTAAATTTGTCTTAGCAAATTCAACAATAAAAAAATTAATACAAAAACTACTCCATTTTTTGTTAAATGCAAAAATAGCCTGGTATTTGAAGATAAATTGGAACAAAAATGTTATTGTTTACTACAGTTCATGTGAACAATAAGCTGACAAAAAATGATAAATATATCTGGGCTTATACTGGGTGTTGCAATTTCTAAGTCACACAGATATGTATAGTTAGTAAATTAACCTCAATGATGTCGCGTTTCAATTTCCAATTTTATTTTGTATGTAATCATTTACACTTTAAAAAGCTTCCGAAGCTTTAGCAAATCTTCATGAGCTGCAATTAATGTGATTTTATTTATTGGCTAGTCAAACTCAATGAGTTAGGCCGGCGCCGGCGCACACGGGTCGATCGGCGATGCTATCGATGCGTTTATAGTCGCGCAAAATGTTCGTTCTGAACAACAAACAAGAATATACAGGATGTTCAGTTAGTGTGTAATTCTCCGATATCTCGCAAGGTATACCTGATAGAATAAATTTGTCAAATACAAAAGTTATTTGGTTACTTAAGACGCATATTCCAAAAATATTTTGAAATATACAGGGTGTTGCGGGAAAGTACTATAACCTTTTCTTAAATTTTTCTGGTCTCCATCATTCATTTCTATTCAACCCTAAAATATTTTTGGGATCGGCTGCGATGTTGCCAAGTTATAATTTATTTTCTATTAATTTCCGGATTTGCAAGGTCGCAAGTAATACGTCGAAATTGATATATTCCTTCAACTTTTCTCAATAATATTATACAGCGAGTTACTTGAATATTAATTGGATATAATTTTGAATGTTACCAGCAATTTGTGTCTACAGGGTGTTTTTGGCAGAATTTAAAGTTACGGCAACTTGAAGGTCATTTTACTTTGTTTTTTTAAATGTAACACCCTGTATGTTTTATTTTAAATTGAAATATCTACTAATACCCTATCTCGCCTTGTAGTATTTTTTTTTCGCGTTTGCGGCGTTGCCAAGGTATACATTATTTTTCCAAATTTTTAAACAAATATCCCCGATTTTAATTTATTTTAATTAGAATCCTCTACTTATTTTTATCGCAATGGATTGCACATGTCGAGCTTAGTAAGATCTCACAATTTCAAAATTTTGTTTCTGTTAATTATTGAGATATGGCACCACCGCTTTTTCAGTAAACAGTACCGGAACGCTTAAATATTTCCAAAACTGCCACAGCTGGAACGGTAAAATTCAACACTTGGGGGTTTTTGAACATACAGAATTCAAAAACGCTAACATCAGTGTTGTCAGACGTATACGATCGACCTGTGTATGGACACGCTTAAGCTTAATTCAGATGCACACGACATCCGACGATACGACAGTACGAAAATATTCCTATTGGTTGTCGTGCATGGAACCAGGCAAGCCACTATCATCCCAGGAGACGGTACATCGGCGACAGCAGCATGCCTTACAGATCAACGCAGATATCAAAGCAATTGTCGACTGGGGATTGACAAATAAAGTACAGTTCAACGTACAAAAAACAACACTTACAAAGAAGTCTCACGATGGCTTACCAACCGTGGAAATGGAGGGTCACCCCATAGTCGAATCACCTTCCGTCAAGCTTTTGGGTATCAACATCAACAATAACATGTCCTGGCACGACCACGTGTCACGTCGTCAGTATTGCTAAAACGGCATCCCAGAAGCTTGGAGTTTTGTTCCGCTGCAGGAGGTTGTATACACCAGAGCAACTGCTGCTGCTCTACAAGGCACAGATCCGACCATCGCTGGAGTATTGCTCGCATGTGTGGGGATGCGCTCCGAAGCACTCTCTAAAGCTTCTGGACACTATCCAGAAAAGAGCAATTAGATTAATCGATACGCCTAACCCCACAAAGGACCTCCACAGCCTGGAACATTGAAGGAGGGTGGCTGACCTGTCTCTGTTTTACAGATTCTATCATGGAAGATGTTCAAGCGAGCTCTCCCAGATGATAACATCAAAGGCCGTCCGAACCAGCAACACTAAAGAAGCTTACCCTTACCAGGTCGAGGTCCTTACTCCCCGAACCAGTCTCCTCCACCATTCCTTCTTTTGGAGAACTTCGACGCTGTGGAATCAGCTGCCGGGGAATTTGTTTCCCGAAAACTACAACCTGCAGCGTTTCAAATCTAACGTGAAGCGACACTTATCGTCTCGCAGCGCTTCTACAGCGCTATAGGCTTTCAGCCTTTGCGGGAGGCTGACCATAAGGAAAATGATGTTAAATCAAAATATTTCAACCAATAGAGACAGTTTCGTACCGTCCATCGTATCGTTGGATGTCGTGTGCATCTGAGAAACCTAAGCTTTAGAGATACAGCCTCAGGATGAGTCTTAAGCGGCCTACAGAGTACAGATGCGAGTAGCAGCGTGTGTAGTACTGAATCCTCAGAGTAACAACTGAACATAGAGGTAGTAAACAAACCACGTCAGCATGATGTGCTCAAAGCCATCATCTTTTGACACTTCAGCCTCCAAACATTGCCAACTAACCTGAAAATTCTTCCAATCCAACCCATGTTACACACACTGCTCTGCACTGTCCCATCTCGCAAAACTGTTAAACTACACTCGAATATAGCACAGCAAGTCCGTAGAGCTTCACTACAGTTACCAACAAACAGCGAATTCAATTTTACTGACCAAGCATAAAAGACATCACAAACAAAAACATCGTTTGACAGTCGGGGTTTACCGTAAACAAATCGCAGGAAAATTATATAGGCGTTGCCAGCACCTTAAAATTTATGTAAGACAGAATTTGCGTTTATGATGAAGAAACATGCAGTAACGCAGTAGAGGTCAACATATCTATTGATTTTGCTGTAATCATTCCTGAACCATCAAAATACCGTCTTTTTTAACGTAGAATGGAATATTTCTGGATACTGTGCAATTAAAACGATAGTAAACAATTATGATTGCCGTATCTGGTGGTAAATATGACAACGTAAGAAAAGATATTGGCCTATTAGAATTAGTTGTTTACTACCTCTATGTTTAGCTGTTATCTGAGACTGAATCACGTGTTTGGCATCAGTTGCGCCTTGCAGCGATGCAGAGTCTGGAATCCCATTTTGGTCGGTGAGCCATGATGCCGAGTCGGTGACGCTGATGCAGGTTTCAAGTGTTTCAACGTGTATAGCATATTGCGTCGATGCAAAGAAATAACTCTACCCTACTGTTCTTGTGCTGCATGAAACGTGCATAAAATATCAAGTCGATTCAGGCATCGCAATCGGTTTCGATGTGAGTAGGAACTTATGCAACTGATGCAAGTTTCATGAAACCTTGAGTCGATCCAGGAATCGCAGCATGCATCAACGTCTGTAGGCCGCTTTAGAAGTCCATTATTAAACATCGTGGGTATATCATTTCCACATGCCTTTCAGTAGTTTTTTACTAGGACGCTGTTCAAGCATCGCTGTTAATTTTAAAATTACTTACATAAGAAATATAAGTTAATACTAACAGGTGTGAAGACTAGAAGCATCGATGTAAATGCAAGTCTATTTCTAGACTTCCTTCCCATGGCGTGATGCCTTATCTGTAAATGAGTGATACTTATAGTACAACCAGTGTAAATTTTGAGAACTGGAAAGGCTCCGCAAGCAATAACTAGAGATAATTATTATCAGAACAAAACAATGTTTATAAATCTGACAACGTTTCGGTTTATTGCTTACCAAACCACCTTCAGACAGGTGCGTAATTTTACAATACAGTTCACAGTTTGAGGATACTTCCAAGGGTTGTTTGAAATCTGGTCAAATTCGGACTAATATATAGCGAAACGTTGTGATACTCAAAAAAATGTATAGACAATGAATGAAAGTCAAACATTTTGATAAATTCAAGGCATTTGAAAGCTGAATCAGGTACAACTATAAGATGCACATGATGCACCAACTGTATAAATGCATTTTTACGCGTTTAAGTAAAAAGTAACAGGAAAAAATGTAAGCATAGCATGTTACTTACTAAGACCGCCTTCCGAAACAAACATTTTAAATCTTCCAAATCATAATTATTGGTATGTGATTTGATTTAACGATTTAACAGTTGGGTAATACGGAAAGTTACCAAATTTATTATATTTATGTAAATATTTACCGCGTTGTATGTAATTGTTATGTAACGTGTCTTCTAAGCAAACAAATAATGGTATTAAATTTAATAGACATAAACAAATAAAATGTATTTACCTTCTATCGCCTTCCGTATTCTTCTTATTCTTAAAACTAGCACTTGCACATTTACCACTGATCATGATGACATACTATTGACGTTTAGTCAAATACTGACATAATAACCGAAATTGATGAGGTTTTTTTGAACAACCTTACCTTAGACCATGTAGGGGTATACAGGGTTTTAGGAAAGTTTAGAATCATTATTGGTTAAAATAATTTTTCAAATAATGATGTCTACCTAGGTTTATCGTCAGTGGGTAAAATATACAAGTTATTAGATAAAATAAGTTTTTGGATTATTAAGTGTATCTGCTTTACTACAAATAAAATGAACAGTTATTTCTAAGAGTATTAAGAACCTGTTGCATATATTCTATATTGTTTTGTAATGATATTGAAAAACGACGAAGGCCAGGTGATTGGGCGCTAATTTGCAAGGTTTTTAGTATCTACATTTTTGGGATTTGCAACTTATGCAGCTCATGAGTAAGAGTAACGCTTGTACAGAAGTTCTGCCAGGATTTTAAATTTTAGGGTTTTAGATTTTTTTTGGAAATATCATATTTTCGAACTTTGGGACGCTTTTTTCGAATTTAGAACGCTGGAATTTTTGAATAATCGAATTGTTCAATCCTCGAGTGTTCAAAGAGAGTGAGTGAGTTCAAAGAGAGAGAGTGTATATGGGATGAGGGGTCTCGTATTTGTTGTCCATCATTTTGCCCCATAATGACAAGATTCCAAACTTTTGTGAAACCCTGTATACCTAGACAGGGTGGGCCAATAGTGCGTGGACGGAAGATTGTGGGCTTACTAAAATGTATTTTAGAAACCTGTCACTTGATTGTTTTGGATAATCTGAGGGTGCGAATTATACAGCCGGTCGAAGTTTCAGTGTCGTTTGACGAAAACCAATAATTTCAGATCTTCAGGTTTTCCTAAAAAAATCGCAAATCTTTAGTTGGTTTCTACTAAGATCAAACTTAGTGTTTTGGATAATTTGGAAGTGCTGATCACAAATCCGATCGCAGTTTTTAGCTTGAGCCTTGTTTGACGAAAATCAAAAATTTCAGATCTTCAGCGTTTTGCTAAAAAATCGAAAATCTTTAGTTGGCTTTCTATTACGATCAAACTTCGTGTTTTGCATAATTTGGAGGTACTGTTTACAAATCCGATCGCAGTTTTGAGTTTCAGTCTCCGTTGACGAAAATGAAATGTTTCAGGTTTCAGGCGGTCTTCCTAAGAAATCGAAAATCTTTCTATTAAGATGAAACTTCGTGTTTGGGATAACTTGAAGGTACTGATTCCAAATCCGATCGCAGTTTTGAGTTTGAGTCTTGTTTGACGAAAATCAAAAATTTCAGATCTTCTGGTTTTGCTAAAAAATCGAAAATCTTCAGTTGGCTTTCTATTAAGATCAAAGTTCGTGTTTTGGATAATTTGGAGGTGCTGATTACAAATCTGATCGCAGTTCTGAGTTTCAGTCTCGTTTGGCGAAAATACAAAAATTCAGTTCGTTCAGATCTTCATATTTACCTAAAAAAATCTAAAATTTTTATTTAGCTTTCTATTGAGGAAAAACCTCGTGTTTTGGATAATTTGAGGGTGCTGTTCTAAAGTGCAAATTCGGAGAAGACTGAACTAAGCAAAATGTCCTAACTGATACATCAGACGATCTGTGTCGTAATATATTGTTTTATGCCATTGGTTTTTTCTAAACTGAAACATACCTTCTGCGTAGATAGGACGAATTTATTTAGTAAGTCATGATAGAACAAATTTCCTTAGTAGTCTTTGTAGATAGGACGGAATCGAATACATGAAAAAGGCGATTTTTATGTAGTTAGGTCGTTTTAGTGTAGGAAATGTATGTCTGGACCACAAATAAGCCTTTAGCAAGAAATGTGGAATTTTGTCAGATAGGACGTTTCAGATTAGCAGGGCAGCACTAGTCGCGCGTTGAGGCCAGCGGTTACTCTACTTACCTATCAGACTCTACTGACTATATTGAGGAAGTCAAGACATCAACATCAGCCAACCTCCAAGGTACACATGCCTTTCCTATTTTACAGAAACCAAGGGACTTTAGATTCAGAGATTATGCCGAAGAGATAAGAACTCTTATATATAACAATTGTGCCAGGAAATAGAGATGCATGCCAATACTAATCATCCGAAAGAGATGTTTTTTAAGGTCAAATGCCTCAGTCGGGATTTTAAACCCAAATCTTGGGCTGTTAAACCTGTACCATGAGGATGGCCCTCAGGCCCTCTCATTGGATTTTGAATATGAACCTGATATTCTTTTGTCTGAAGTGGAACATGCCCTCAATAAGTTAAAAACTAATAGAGCTACAGGGATTGATGCTATTTCTGCAGAAACATTAAAATGCTTGGGTGAAGACGGCATCTCTCTTTTATATAATATTTGTAAGAGGGTCTGGTCCTCCGGTGTTTGGCCAGATGAATGGTGCACATCCGTTTTTGTTCCACTTCATAAAAAAGGATCTCCAACAAATCCAGACAATTATCGACTGCTTTCGTTAATCTCTGATGCAAGCAAGGTTCTACTATATATTTTACAGTCTCGTTTGGAGGGTTTTATTGGCTGGCAAACTTCTCAGGCGCAGGCAGGTGTCATAAAAGGACGCGGTACGCGTGAACAGATCTTAACCTTAAGACAGATTATTGAAAAAGCCAGAGAGCATTATTTTCCCGTTTTTATCTGCTTTGTGGACTATTCTAAGCCGTTTGATAACGTACAGTGGCCTAAACTGTGGGAAATCCTTATCTCCATGGGAGTCCCTTACCACTTAGTATTTCTCATACAGCAACTCTATGAGTCTAGCTCAGCTCGTGTGAGAATTGATGGTAACCTGTCTGGTCAAACAGCAAAAGGAGTTCGTCAGGGATGCGTATTATCTCCAATGTTATTTAACAATTACTCTGAATTTGTGATCAGACAGGTATTGGACAACTGGAATGGCGGTATAACTATTGGCGGAAGCAAAATATCTAACTTAAGATTTGCTGACAATATAACCCTCATTGCTGCTTCTCAGGAAGAACTGGTAGATCTATTGAACGTTTTAGAACCACACAGTGCAGCATATGGTCTTGGTATTAACTACAACAAGACCAAGGTTATTATCGTAGATAGAGAACATGACAATCACCGAGAAATAAAGTCAATAGGCTGTTGTGAGGTAGTTCAGTTTTGTGTACCTCGGTTCTTTGATCGACAATTCAGGTAGCTGTGAGAATGAGATTCGACGGCGCATTCAACAGGCACGGGTGGCCATGACAAAGCTTACTAAAATATGGCGTGACCATAACACATCGAGGTAGAATCCCATGGAGGCGCGATAGCGTGGCTGAAAGCAGGTGCAAGTTGGCCATATTGATTCGACACTCATGTCAAACAGCTGACGTTTCTTCGACAATTTCGTGTTTGCTTTTTTTGAGTGTTTTTACCGATATTTTTAGTTATTTTTAAGTTATATTCTAGTGAATTCATAAAGGAAATATTATGGTTTCATGTGCTTATAGTAATTGCTCTAGCATAGATGGCACGGATAGAAAGAAATCGACAGGAATTACATTTCATATGTATGCAAAAAAATAACAATGTACAGGATCGCATTTGTAATCTTTATCTCAATAAAGTGTAACGTATCACAGCAATAATAGAGTTGTATTATTCAATTGATGATGAATGGCGTCTCTACAAAGCTTTTTTTCATATACTAACTATGAATTTCGCATTAGATTGAAAAATCAACCCAATACTCAATATTTAAATCATCATTGTAATGAATTTTCAAAATTATTTACATAAGAAAATAATCCGGCTCTGGCGAAGCGTCCATATTGTTACCACACTTAGACACGCCTCCTGCTACCGTTTTTGTTATGCGAAATTGGACCTTATAGCGTCTACCTCGATGCCATAACATCACTAAAGCTACCAAAATGTCACTGGTTCAGTCTCTTGTGTTCTCCATATTTTTGTATGTCTCGGAAACTTGGACTCTGTTAAAAAGGTAAATCGAGCTCGCATAGATGCTTTTGAATTGTGGACGTGGAGGAGAATGCTGCGAATTCCTTATACCGCCCATCGAACTAATGTTTCCATACTAGATGAGCTCGGTAATCCAAAGAGACTATCCTCCATTGTGTCGATGAGAATGCTTACATTCTTCGGACATATTCACAGAAGCGATAATATGGAGAAACTTGTAGTTCAGGGTCACGCCCCGAGTGGGCGGCACCGTGGCCGTTCCCCTACACGCTGGGTTGATACGGCGAAACAGCTGCTAGATATGAGTATCAAGAGCGCCACTGAACTGACAGTAAATCGCGAACGATGGCGAGCTACAGTTCTCACAACTATTGATAATATTCATGTCGGCAATACTCTAGCTCCGACTTAATGCATTTTACGAGTTCACAACATGTCTGTTAAGACATTGTGACTATGATGAAATTTTGACACAGTATTATTGTCGTGGCGAAAATGGAAAACGCGTATGAATTTTAGGAAATCGTGTCAGTGGCAGCGCAGGAATAATAAAAAAACTAAAACCAGTTCATAGTGTTCATACTTCGTGTTTACGCGATTTGGCGATTTGGGAGCTCCTGGCCGCATCTTTTCTTATTATTGACGATATTGTTACTAGAGGAGCACGTCTCCTCCTCCAGACTTCAACAACAGTTGAAAAGGCTATCGCAGGAGTTTTGGAGTGAAACGTAGATGAGGTGGATAGAAAAAACGTTTTCATTATTCTGTTTCAATATTTATTCACCCCTTCAGTATAAAGGTGAAGCACAAATCCTCCATATCTCTTAATAACAAAACATCACTTGTATTCAGATTGATGTGATCGTCCTCATGTTTCAAATTCAACACAACCCTGGTGTCCTTGAACCCATATTTGAAATACGGGATAACTGGAAAGTATTTAAAAAACCAAAGGGCAACTAAAACAGACCAATTAAGTACAATTCTGAACCAATTCATGCTCAACATGTGCCGCAACACGAAATGAGTTAGATAATACTTTAGTTTCTCATAAATCGTTATCTGTAACCGAAAAGGTCTCACTTCTTCTTCAGGTTCATCTTCATCCTGCAAGAGGTATAGCAGGTATGATATCATGGTCTCATACTGGATAATGGGACTCCCAAGACCATCCAGCAAATGCCGACTCATTTTTATAAAATCGGCGCTCAGTTTTTCAACGGATGGGGTAAACACACGATTTATCAGAAGGTTGCAGACGTCTTTCGTTTCGTGAACTGATCCTTGCCATAGGTTGAACCTGAAAGTAATACGCAACCTCAGTCTCCGTTGCCAGATTACACACTAATCGTGTACTTCTCAGAGTAATAATTCTTCTCTCAGAATTATTACTCTGAGGTGTAATTATACGATTTTGGTCCCTATTACACGAATAGAGGTTAAATTCTTACGATTTTCAATACTGCAGGTGCGATGTACTTATAGTTATAGTATTTTTTTGACTTTACACGATTTTTGGTAGTCGATTTGCACGAATTTCTCTCCATGCTTCATCTGGCAGGACTGGATATACGAGCTCGTACATCAGGCACGCCCACTTCTGACGTAATATGAATATGATCTATTTTTTAGTTCTGTCCGAATACCGAGGCACCGTACATCACACCGTACATTAACAAAGACAAGTAGGGTCACTCTAAGCTCCACCCCCAATGTTGCCTTTCCCGCTCTGCTCTCGGATACTACGCAAGCTGGCGACTTCTGGCGCCCGGTGATCTCGAGCAGTAGCCGAACGCTAACAGCAGTGGTTTACAGGGTCATTTCACCTAACACTCGACACAATCGTCGGATCTACCGGGGTGCCTAAATAAGTAGTGTTTGTGTGTATATTGAACGTATTGCGGGTATCTGCGTATTTCACAAAAAAATGCCGGCGACATGTTCTGTATATAGCTGCAACAGCAAACAAGGAATGGGAAAATCGTTTTTTCGATGTCCGAAAGAGGAAACTGGGTAAGATAGTTATACTGGAAGATTTGTCTCAATAAAATTTAAAAAATAAATATTGTTTCTAGATGTGAAAATTGGAAACGGGCATTAGGGTTCGTGGGTACCCATAAATATGACAACCTTACCTTAAAATACAAATACGTATATTATAAGGTCAGACATCTTTTCTGTTCTGAAGACGTTATGAAAAATATGGAAGCATGCTGTACAAATAGGACATGTTCATAACAAAATTACAGCAATCACACCATATAACTTATTGGTATTCAAAGAAACCAGACACACATATTTTTAGGGTTTATAACCCCATGGTATTGAAATCATTCATAAATTAATAATGGCGTTGGCCAGTAACAAGGTCTTCTGTACTCTTCAATGACCAGGACGAAAATGACGGACGAAATCACTAAAGAACACCCACATTTTTCATTTTCCATTCAGAGCGCATACCTAGCTTAGCTTAGGTTACTCTATGAATATTTTGTATTCCTATATTACATATTTAGCGACCAAATTTACTATTGTTGACATTAAAGAATAATCAAGACAGAAAATAAAACCAAATTTAAAATGTATAAAAACGTGTCTGTTATGTATCTTCCGGTATTCGTATTCTTTTTTGCCTTATTGCCGTTTTCCTTGTTTTTTAAGGAGGTTGTTAAGTTTTGTATACATATAATTTATTCGATATAGACAAAATAATGGTATATATTGTCAATTCAGTTAAATGGTTTATTGAATAATAAATTATATTCTATCTGTAGTATAAAATTCATTTCTATTGACCCCCGTATAAGAGGTTAAGTGAACGTCGACAATATCGCACAGCCCAACGCACAGCCTCGGATTCACTGTAAGTAAACGAGACGGCACGAACGGGACCCCTCTGAAATCGAGGCGGCTCGCGTTTGTGAGACTCACATCAAAGTCGGCACGCCGAGTGACCCTACTTGTCTTTGTTAATGTACGGACCGAGGTTTGATTCTGGAATCTTGAGATCTTGAGCAAGTAGTAACGATCAGTTTGTGGCAGCCCAGGACCCGTATGACTTAGAATTTATGATTAAATGGCTATATGACGAATATAAAAAGTGGGGGTTACAGATGAGTCTTGAGAAAACAAAATACCTGGTAGTAAACAGTGATGCTCGGTTTCAAGTTCTAGTTAACGATGATATAAGCATCAATCAAGTGGAAAAATTTAGATATCTAGGAGCACTTTTAGATAAAAACGGGATGGGAGAAACAAAAATAAAGAACAGAATTCAACAAAGCAGGAAAATCATAGGAAGCCTTAATTCATTCAGGTGGGACAAAAATACCTCGAATAAAAATAAGAAACGAGTAAGTAAAGCAATGGTGGTGTCAATTTTGGGCTATGGATCAGAAGTGTGAACTTTGAATGTCGATCTAAAAAAAAGGATATTAGCTGTAGAAATGGATTACATCAGAAGAAGCGCAAGGATATCGCGATTAGAAAGAAAAACCAGCGAAGAAGAGCTCGAGTGAAAGCGGGTGAAACAGTGCTGGATCCTCAGAGTCAGTTGTTACTCTGAGGCTGGATCTAATAGAAAGATTATCCTTGAAGTGGTTCGGTCATTTACTAAGAATGCCTGATGAGATGTGGCCCAAAAGAATATTTCAGTGGAGACCACCTGGGAAAAGAAAAAGGGGCAGACCATGTAGGTCGTGAAAGGAGAACGAAAGAACGTGAACGAAATCTAGAGGAAGAAGATGCCTTGGATAGAGAGGTTTGGCAAAGGATGAGGGGAATACAGCAAGATGCTGTCAACAGTGGAATACATCTTCTATCGCAACTGTACCCGTAGGCTTATCACGTATCTTGCAGATGACAAGCGACGGGAGAAAATTGCCCAATATCTGCTGTCAAACGTAAATTTGGTATTATGCAACGACGTCACCGGGACGGAAGTGGCTATGGTAGCATTTCTTGATATCGAGGATGCGTTCAACTGTACCACTACCAATTCGATAAGACGCGCCCTATCCTGCCCCAATCCTAGTGGAGTGGATTCTTACCACTCTAGAGTGCCGAGTGGCTTCTGCAACGCTTAATGACATAAACTATAGCGTTGCAGTGCCGCGAGGCTGCCCACAAGGCGGTGTTCTTTCACCTCTACTATGGTGCTTAGTGGTGAATGACCTACTCGTGAGACTAGTAACACAGGGGTCTACGTGCAGGCTTATGCCGATGATTTGAGCATAGTGGTCAGGGGTAGATTCATAAATACAGTCTCCGAGGTAATGCAAGGCGCGCTGCGCGTTGTGGAAACGTGGTGTAATGAGGTAGATCTGTCAGTGAACGCTGAGAAGACGGAGCTCGTTATGTTCTCTAGGAGAAGGAAGGTGGAAGGCCTCGTGAGGCCTACCTTTTTCAGAACGGCACTTGAATTGTCTCAGTCAGTAAAGTATCTAGGAGTCATACTGGATTACAAGCTGACTTGGAGGCAGCATGTGGATTATAAGGTAAGCAAGGCTCGAAAGTCATTATGGGCCTGCAGAAGAGTTGTCGATAGTAGTTGGGGCTTGAGCCCAAAGGTGGTGCACTAGCTCTATACTACAATAGTCAGACCGTCATTAATGTACGGCTCCATAGTGTGGTGGACCTGTATAAAGACGGAGGCAATAAGAGCCAAACATAATAAGGTTCAACGTTTGGCATGTCTTAGTATAACCAGTGCAGTGCGCACAACACCTTTGAGTGCCATTGAAACACTATTGAATCTTTCTCCTTTGGATCTGGTAATTCAAGGGGAAGCTAGAAAAACTGGGTTCCGTCGCTGGAGTCAGGGTAGCTGGACTTTTATGAATCCAGGCAAAGGACATTCGACGATTCTAGCAGAGCTGCATGAGGATAGTCCTATTTTGTTGGCGAGGAGCAATATAGTTTCTCCTACGTATCGCTCCAATCACAAATTTACGATGGTGTTTCCGTCAAGGGAACAGTGGGAGTCTAGGGAAAGACAGCTCATCGAAGGAGGAGGACAGGTCTGGTACACAGACGGTTCACTCGCTAGAGAGGGCTCGGGCTCGGGAGTCTACGGGCCCCATACAAGACTTTCACTCCCTCTTGGGGGGGGGGGGCACACCACAGTATTCCAGGCTGAGGTCTATGCAATACTTGTTTGTGTAAATCGTATTCGGGAAATTGACGGGTCTAGGAGGCGGATTACTATCTGCTCTGACAGTCAGGCAGCCATCAAAGCACTGAGTGCTTGGAAAATAATGTCGGGACTGGTCCTGGAGTGCAGGAGGGCTCTTGACGACATCTCAGCTGAACACAAGGTATCACTGATGTGGGTACCGGGGCACGCTGGGGTGAAGGGTAACGACATGGCGGATCATCTGGCTAGGATGGGATCCGGCAACAGTTTTGTGGGCCCGGAACCAGCCTTAGGACTATCTGCAAACTTGATTAGGAAAACAACTGGAGAGTGGATCCAGAATCAACACCCTCTCAGATGGAACAACATCTCTGGTCATCTCCGTCAAGCTCGGGATCTATTAGCAGGGCCTGCAAAGAGAATAGGACGATTTTGTCTCTCTCTGGATAGGAGTAACTTGAGATTGCTAGTAGGCCTATTAACGGGTCACAACACCTTCAGGCGTGTTCGTGATGAGGGTGGTCAACGACCCAACGTGCACGTGGTGTGGTGAAGAGGAAGAATCCTCGGCACACATCTTGTGTCGCTGTGAAACCCTGGGTTATCACAGGCAGACTATGCTGGCCTCAAGAACCTTGGAACCAATAGAGATAAAATGGATAGGACCTAAGAATGTACTTGCCTTTGCTAAAAGGGCAGGTCTTAGGAACTAGCGCGGATAGAGGCGCAAGAGGGCCCATCGTGTGGCCTATGCACCAATCACATTCTGTGCTGGATAGCCTCTGGTCCTTATTCATTCATTCATTCATTCACCGGGACGGACAACAAAATATAACCTGCAATTTTGACGGTCCTGTTGCTGTCGTGTTGCTGTTGCTCGGCAGCTGCTCAGCGACCGCAGTCGCGAGTTTTTACATAATAAGGCTGCCGTAATATATTCAGTGACATGAAAGTGTGGTAAAGTTGTCAATAAATTGTAATTACTATAGAATCGTTGCGACTTTTGGTTTACGAAGTTTCCTAAATAATAGATATTGAAGTCTTTATGGAGATTACCATTTGAAATGTACCGTACCATGGGGCTTTAGTGATATATAGGGTGTTTTCAGAGTTGGAACTTTCCTTTTCAAAAGCAACTGCCTTTGAAATGGCAAAGCTAATGTACGGTGAATCAGCAGCAGAAGAATGAAAAAAGGTAAGAAAATATTCACTATTCGTTTGCTACGAAGTTTTAAGTGTGGTCCTGCCACATGAGTTTTATAAATATGGCTCGGAGTTATTGCTGCGAAACGGGAAAGTCACAGTAGCGTGCCAAGGTCTTCGCCCCCCCCCCGCAATTTTTTTCACGCGGTCCCCCTCTATACAGGGTGTCCCAAAAAATAGTGTCAAGCGGAAGCCCAGAGATAGAGCACACCTAGAAGTATCTGAATCACCTCCATATATGCTATGCAATTTTTTGTAGTTTCCGAGTTATGAATTTTTTTCTGAATTTTAGAGAATTCTCTACCTCGACAACTTAAAACTGTTCCAAAAGATAAATTAAAAGACTTTTCCAAATTCTCTTTTTTGCTGATTAATCTTTAAGAGTGTACTGTTCATTACATAAAGGAATCGGGTTAGTACATCTGATGAAAGTCATGAAAATTATAGTGTAAAGTGAAAAATTTACGTTCTGTTAATTATGACTTAGATTTTCGACTCGCAATTAAAAATCTAAAGAGGTGATTTCCTTATTTCTATGCAGGTCTAAAAACTTCTTCAGACTGAGCTATCACAATCATTGAAAAAAACTAGTACTTAATAGGGCTACTTTCGCTCCAATTGACCTTCAAAGACAAGAGGCGATGATTTCTTGAAATCAGCGATGGGATTTTAGAAGAAACATTAACTAAGTTTAGGGCGCTAATAGCCGAATGATTGTCATTGCCGCAATAAAACACATTCAATGCGAACAGAATTATCGATAGATGACCACCTGTGTCACTTTGCTAAGATTTTTTTTACATGTCCGACTTCTTTTTTGTAAGTGGGAAATTGTAAAATGAAACAAAATTATCAAATTTCTTCACTAAGTTGATTAAATTTCACAAGAAATTTTCAAAATGTCTACCTTCTTGTTCGATGCATAATCTACATCATCTGAAAAAATTGTTTTTTAAATTAACAAAAGCTCTTTGATTGTTTTTTATTGTTTCTTCAGCCTGTGTTATTAATTTGTTGCGTAATTCGCTGATGTTTCGACACTCTTTAGCATAAATTAGTTTTTTGTAGTAGTCCCAAACAAAAAACTCTATCGGATTTAAGCATCGAGGTAGAATCCCATGGAGACGCGATAACGTGGCTGAAAGCAGGTGCAAGGTGGCCATATTGATTCGACACTTATGTCAAACAGATGACGTTTCTTTGACAATTTCGTGTTTGCTTTTTTTGAGTGTTTTTACCGAGATTTTTAGTCATTTTTAAGTGATATTCTAGTGAATTCATAAAGGAAATAATAGTTTCATGTGCTTATCGTAGTTGCTCTAGCAGAGATGGCATGGATAAGAAGAAATCGACAGGAATTACATTTCATAGCTATGTATGCAAAAAAATAACAATGCACAGGACCGCATTTGTAATCTTTATCTCAATAAAGTGTAACGTATCGCAGCAATAATACAGTTCTATTATTCAATGGATGATGAATGTCGTCTCTACAGCCTGTTTTTTTTTTCATATACTTAACTATGAATTTCGCATTAGATTGAAAAATCAACCCAATACTTCACATTTAAATCATCATTCTAATGAATTTTCAAAATTATTTACATAAGAAAGTTATCCGGCTCTGGCGAGGCGTCCATATTGTTACCACACTTAGCCACGCCTCCTGCTACCGTTTTTGTTATGCGAAATTGAACCTTATAGCGTCTCCTTGGGATTCTACCTCGATGGATTTAGGTCAGGTGACCGTGACGGTCATTCAGTAGGTCCACCACGACCTATACATTTGTTGCATAGTCTTTTGCAGAAAACAGCATCGTTAAATTCAGTTGTCGTGCACTCAAGGTCCATAGGATAGCCAAGTAGTCAGACAACAGAAACAACACCAATCCAAACAAAAGCGTATCGTTTTAAAGCCGCAAAGACAGACAGACGACTGAATAAAGACAACGAAAACAACTTATGCAATGACACATTTTGAAAGGACGTCACAACAATATCATAGCTATCTTTTTCTAACATCGCCATCGTTTACTGCGTAAGCGTTAGCGTTAGCCCTTTTTGTTGGGGCTCAGATAAAAACCGGTTTTGAAGAATGCGCTCCTTGTGGTTTTTTAGCAAGAAATAGGATCTTTTCTAATAAATGTTTAATTTATGCAACGTTTTACTTCCCACACCGATAGGTGAGGGGAGTATTGTGATCGCGAAAATTTTCGATTTTGAGATAATACGTTTTTTGGACGTTTTATGATGTGTACATAACGAAAATCCACGTCACTCATTTCCGTCGGTCTGTCTGTCGGTCTGTCGGTCTGTCTGTCTGTCTGTCTGTCTGTCTGTCGCGTTTTTCTACCCTCGTAATCTCAGTAACCGCTGCATGGATTGTGATGAAATTTGGGCAGCGGTATGATGTGGGGTCGTAGTAGGTAATGTTCGTATAATTTTGAAAATCGGTGCATAGGCGGCGGAGTAATTAGCAAAAAACAAAAAAAAATTAAATATTGCTGAAACTTCGTTTTTAGGCGTTTTAGGGGTCCCTGATCATTTTCTACTTTTTTTTTGGTGGGGGTGAAATTGGGGTGGTTGGGGGTTGGGGGGTTGTAAAATTGAAAAATTTGTTGCATTCATAATAGACTACCCACTGACCTATGAAGGAAGACCTAGCGACATAAATAACTTTTTTAGGTCTATCCGAACATTGCCTTATGCCCATTACAGAAACTAAAGGACTTAGAATTTTTTCCGATGTATACAGGCTGTCCATTTAGTGTGTAATTCTTCGATATCTCGCAAGGTATAGCTGATAGAAGAAAATCTCAAATACAAAAGTTATTTGGTTACTTGAGATGCATATCCTAAAAATATTTTTAAATATACAGGGTGTTGCGGGAAAGTAAGGTAGAGATCAACTTGATTTTTTTATATGGAACTATAACTTTCTCTCAAGTTCTTCTAGTGTCCATCATTGATCTCTATCCAACCCTAAAATATTTTTGGAATCGGTTGCGACGTTGCCAAGTAATAATTTATTACTTCCCACACCGATAGGTGAGGGGAGTATTGTGATCGCGAAAATTTTCGATTTTGAGATAATACGTTTTTTGGACGTTTTATGATGTGTACATAACGAAAATCCACGTCACTCATTTCCGTCGGTCTGTCTGTCGGTCTGTCGGTCTGTCTGTCTGTCTGTCTGTCTGTCTGTCTGTCGCGTTTTTCTACCCTCGTAATCTCAGTAACCGCTGCATGGATTGTGATGAAATTTGGGCAGCGGTATGATGTGGGGTCGTAGTAGGTAATGTTCGTATAATTTTGAAAATCGGTGCATAGGCGGCGGAGTAATTAGCAAAAAACAAAAAAAATTAAATATTGCTGAAACTTCGTTTTTAGGCGTTTTAGGGGTCCCTGATCATTTTCTACTTTTTTTTTGGTGGGGGTGAAATTGGGGTGGTTGGGGGTTGGGGGGTTGTAATATTGAAAAATTTGTTGCATTCATAATAGACTACCCACTGACCTATGAAGGAAGACCTAGCGACATAAATAACTTTTACTTCCCACACCGATAGGTGAGGGGAGTATTGTGATCGCGAAAATTTTCGATTTTGAGATAATACGTTTTTTGGACGTTTTATGATGTGTACATAACGAAAATCCACGTCACTCATTTCCGTCGGTCTGTCTGTCGGTCTGTCGGTCTGTCTGTCTGTCTGTCTGTCTGTCTGTCGCGTTTTTCTACCCTCGTAATCTCAGTAACCGCTGCATGGATTGTGATGAAATTTGGGCAGCGGTATGATGTGGGGTCGTAGTAGGTAATGTTCGTATAATTTTGAAAATCGGTGCATAGGCGGCGGAGTAATTAGCAAAAAACAAAAAAAATTAAATATTGCTGAAACTTCGTTTTTAGGCGTTTTAGGGGTCCCTGATCATTTTCTACTTTTTTTTTGGTGGGGGTGAAATTGGGGTGGTTGGGGGTTGGGGGGTTGTAAAATTGAAAAATTTGTTGCATTCATAATAGACTACCCACTGACCTATGAAGGAAGACCTAGCGACATAAATAACTTTTTTAGGTCTATCCGAACATTGCCTTATGCCCATTACAGAAACTAAAGGACTTAGAATTTTTTCCGATGTATACAGGCTGTCCATTTAGTGTGTAATTCTTCGATATCTCGCAAGGTATAGCTGATAGAAGAAAATCTCAAATACAAAAGTTATTTGGTTACTTGAGATGCATATCCTAAAAATATTTTTAAATATACAGGGTGTTGCGGGAAAGTAAGGTAGAGATCAACTTGATTTTTTTATATGGAACTATAACTTTCTCTCAAGTTCTTCTAGTGTCCACCATTGATCTCTATCCAACCCTAAAATATTTTTGGAATCGGTTGCGACGTTGCCAAGTAATAATTTATTTTCTATTAATTTCCGCATTTGCAAGGTCGCAAGTAATACGTTCAAATTGATATATTCCTTTAACTTTTCTCAATAATATTACACAGCGAGTTACTTGAATATTAAGCGGATATTATTCTGGATGCTACCAGCAATTTGTATCTACAGGGTGTTTTTGGCAGAATTTTAAATTCCGGCAACTTAAAGGTCGTTTTACTTTGTTTTTTTTAAATGTAACACCCTGTCTTTTTTATTTTAAATCGAAATATCTACAAATACTCTATCTCGCCTTGTAATATTTTTTTCGCGTTTTTGACGTTGCCAAGTTATAAATTATTTTCCCAAATTTTTAAAACAAGTATGCCCCATTTTAATTTATTTTAAATAGAATCCTCTACTTATTTTTATTGCAATGAATTGCGCATGTCGAATTTAGTAAGATCTCACAATTTCAAAATTTTGTTTGTATTAATTAATGAGATACGGCAACACCGCTTTTTCAGTAAACGGTACCGGAACGCTTAAATTTTTCCAAAACAGCCACAGCTGAAGAGGTGAAATTCAATACAAAAGTTTGTATTATTGATAATAGGCTGTTCATTGACCTGTGCAGGAAAGATCTAGCGGCATATGACAATAATTTGGGGGGGGGGGGGGGGGGGTACTGGCGATGATTTTGTTGCAAGGGGATCTCACACTAAATCTTTATGCTATGGGAAAATAATAAACTGGTATCACCGTAATGTGTGGGAAGTACTGAGTCAACCAACTTGACTCCATTTTTTAACGTTTATTATTGCGGTACTGACAATCAATCTGCTATTACCGCGTTAACATAAGTTATTGATGAATGGAAAAACACATCGCTAATTTCAAGAAATCATCGCCTCTTGTCTTTGAAGGTCAATTGGAGCGAAAGTGGCCCCATTAGGTACTAGTTTTTTTCAATAATTGTGATAGCTGAGAGTCTGAAGAAGTTTTTAGACCTGCTTAGAAATTATGAAATCACCTCTTTGGATTTTTAATTGCGAGGCGAAGATTTAAGTCATAATTATCAGATCGTAAATTTTTCACTTTACACTAAAATTTTTATAACTTTCATCAAAGTTACGAAGCTGATTATTTTATGTATGAACAGTAAACTCTTGGAGATTAATTACCAAAAAAGATAATTTGGAAAAGTCTTTTGATTTCTCTTTTGGAACAGTTTTAAGTTGTCGAGGTAGAGGAGTCTCTGAAATTCAGAAAAAAATTCATAACTCGGAAACTACAAAAAATTGCATGACATATATGGGGGTGATTCAGATACTTCTAGGTGTGCTCTATCTCTGGACTTCTGCTTGACACTCTTTTTTGGGACACCCTGTATAAAAAATATATTTTAAATCGGTTTATAGATAGAAAAAGATTGGTGTGACCTCAACTTTGTTTTTTTCTTTCGAGTTTTTGAAGAATAATAATTCATAGACCTTCGGTGCAATATACATTGATTAATCACATCAACGTAACAAACTCCATCTATATTATATGGCCATTATGAGTTTTAGGTTTAGAAAGCTACGTAATTTGAGATATAAACAAAAATAAACAAACAAAACATTTTTATAACACACAAGAATGGAACAAAAGTGAACAAATAAAACACCTTAACACTAAAAATTTTATTATTATGATTTGACTTGCATTTCATGTAAAGAGAAAAACTACTTTTTGTATGTAAAGCAACAAATGTATCAATTATTTGGTCTAAGTCTATGCCTTCTGCCCATTCATTTTCTATAGAAATTAATGTCAAAGAACTTAGACGCGATTCACCCATTGTCGATCTTGCAAAACTTTTTAAGTGTTAGTTTTGAAAATGATCGTTCTGCTTGAGCCGAACGTGAGCGCCAAGACATCGGTATCGACTGTCTGGGATTCCCAGAAATAACTTGTCAGCACCAACGAATTCGAATAGGTTAGAAGAAGTAAACAATCCAAAGTAGTGATTCAACGGCAGCTTACTTACCGCTGATAAACCCGTATACCCTTTGTTCCTACATCCTCTTTTTAGAAACCAGGTAAAGAACTCTAAAAATAATGGCATGAATAGTGGAATAATATAAATAGCAACCTTGTTTTGGTTGATCGTTTCGGGTTTATCGTTATAGTTTTGAGTAAATTTAGGGTTTTAACAGTGCAAAAGTTAAAAGACTATTTTAAACAATTCCGCAAGATTTGAATACTGTGGACTTCTGTGAAAAATAACATCGTGTTTGTGAACACAGTAAATAATAACAACGGGGTCTTGAGAACACGCACATGCCTATTAGAGCATTTTTCTATTCTATTCGAGTTCGCTGGCACAGATACGCGTCGCGTCTGTGTAACGTTGCACTTATTCTTGTTGTTTTGAAATCTACGTTCAACTACGTTATCGTGTTATCAAATTTTGCCTTAAAATATTACTGTATGTACAAAGCACCCGGACGCCCGGGGCCCCCCCGCACCGCGAGCCCTTTCGGCACGCCACTGGAAAGCTAAGTATTTCCTTTTCAATCAGGACCATTTGAGGTTATCTATGTCGTCCGGCATGTCCAGTATGATGTGAATACAAATACCTTGTGTCTCTAGCTATTTGCACGTGATAGAGAAATCGACGGGGACAGGGTGAATACTGTCAGGGAAACGATCAGCATACACAGGCCGAGAGGCATTTTCACCACGTTTACATACACTAAAACCATATCCATCAGTTCATTATTAATTATGCCGGTTGCACAATTTTTGTTGTTCAAGTCCGATGTAGCACATCAACATCCGAGAGAAGTCAAACGCACGCTGCTGGAAAAAATCACTACCTGGCGAGTACTATGCCCTTTGAAGTAAAGTTCTAACTTAAAAAACACCCTATATTGTGCGTACAAATACGTAAGTCTTATCACCATTTTATGAAAGCAAATCTTCTTTAGAATCGAACTTAATTTTCAAAGTCTGCACTACAGTGGGTACAGAGCAGCCTTTGTTAGCGTAGAGATAGACCTCACAGTTGTGCTAGCAAGAGGAGTCATTGATAAAGGTTAGCTCAACGACCCTGAGGTCTTCTAGCTCTCACCGACTTTGTCGAGTTTTGTTTTTCGTATATTATTTTGAAGTTTTTTTCATAATTCTCTTACCCCAGAATTGAGCTTATATATGTCGTATGATGGGATACAACATCCATGATAAAATGAGCAAAGCAAATCTTCCCAGCTTGAAATGCTACAAAATCTGACACGTGGGTATTATAGGCAATACTAGGATAAATGATATATGAAAAAGTGCAGGTAATATATGTAAAAAATATATTTGTCGTCTGTTTATACAAAATATGTACAATAGATAATAAAAATGGTAGGTGAGTCAATAATGGAAGAACAGATAAACACCCGTATTTCCTCAGTGAATTCCGTATTATTTACAAGATACTGAGTTTTGATCAGACTGGTAAAGATCCCATCAGTGCTATACAGGGTGGGCCAATAGTGCGTGGACGGAGGATTATGGGCTTTCTAAAAAATCTTTCAAAAACCTGTCACCTGATTATGGTAGGGACCCTTGAGGGCTATAACGTAGAAATATTTTCAGTTAAATTTTGACGTTTATACAGGGTGATTCATATCAAACTTACATTTTTTTGAATGGAACCCCCTATATATTATTGCACATTTGGATTCCCTGGTCAATTCTAGTGTGACTTTATGTATCATACATGGAACCTTGAATGAACCGTTTAGGCGCAAATCACCATTTTTGGTATAAGTAGGTGTCAGAAAAAAATTGAATATCGCAGCGATTATAAAACTTAGAAGGCCGTGACATTGCGGTACAACTAAGCATGATTTGCGTCACCTTACGTCAGACAGCTAAAATTGAATTCTTTTTGTACTTGGAGAAATCAGTAGATTAATTAAGGAAATTTCAATCACAGATAACTTGATTTTTTCAAATGGGAATGCCTATTTTTAGTTAAAGAATCAAATGTAAAATTTGATTACCTTTCTAACGATATGGCATTCTCGATATCAATCTTTTTTGGTTTTCATTTTATTTCAAATTTTCAGCCAAATCGGTGTTTTTCAATTTTCCTGCGTGCAAGCAACCTAGCAGGCCATGAAAAATAAACAAAAGCTCGTTAATATTGAAGAAACCAACTAACTTAGTAGAAAGATGCAAACTAACTAGAGCAACGAGGCAAGATTGTGAAAACTCCTTACAGCATATTAGCTGTAACCGGATACAATAGCGGCAAGATCTCTAATGTCAATGAGTAGCTGGTGTATGATAGAAGTGTTTTTTTTCATAGCCTACTAGCTATTGAGGTCTACTAGAGCTTGACAACTTTCCAAAACGATTAAACATATTGAAACAAAAGGAAAACTATCAGCGATTTTTGCTTACAGTCTTATATGTTTAGAATGGAATTTCACATTTAATGGGATAAACAAAATAGTCATTTTCGTGCTCAAACTGGAGCATTCTGAACATCTATTGAAATAATTGCTAGAATTTTTTAATTAAGCTATATTGTAATTGTAGTTTTCTGCAAACTGAATTACGTTTTACAATTTGCAATTCAAGTTTCATTTCCGCGATTTTTACTAAAGAATTTGAAGGGTTCCAGTCAGAGATATCATTACTTTTGACTATCGGAAATGGCTACCTTTTTATAGCATTAAATATGAAAATTTGTTCAGAAGACATAAATATTCTACTGCCAACAGCAATCACTAGTAGTTTTCCTCTGATTAAATATTCTTTTACTGACTTTGGAAATTGGCTGATAGTACACAATACGTTAGTCAATGCTAATAGTTAGTAGGCTGTGAAAAATGAGCGTTATTGTTACCGCTATTGTTTCTGGTTAGAGCTAATATGTTGTAAGGAATTTTCATAATCTTGCCTCGTTGCTCTAGTTAGTTTGCATCTTTCAGCTAAGTTAGTTGGTTTCTTACATATTAACCAGCTTTTGTTTATTTTTCATGACCTGCTAGGTTGCTTGCCTGCAGGAAAATTGAAAAACACCGATTTGGCGGAAAATTTGAAATAAAATGAAAACCAGAAAAGATTGATATCGAGAATGCTATATCGTTAGAAAGGTAATCAAATTTTACATTTGATTCTTTGAACCAAAATAGACAATCCCATTTGAAAAAATCAAGTTATCTGTGATTGAAGTTTCCTTAATTAATCTACTGATTTCTCCAAGTACAAAAAGAATTCCAATTTAGCCGTCTAACCTAAGGAGACGCGTTTCATGCTTAGTCGTACCGCAAAGTCACGGCCTTCTAGGTTTTATAATCGCTGCGATATTCAATTTTTTTCTGATACCTACTTATACCAAAAATGGTGATTTGCGCCTAAACGGTTCGTTTAAAGTGCCATGTGTGATACATAAAGTCACACTAGAATTGACCAAGGAATCCAAATATCCAATAATATATAGGGGGTTCCATTCAAAAAAATGTAGGTTTGATATGAATCACCCTGTATAAACGTCAAAATTTAAGTGAAAATATTTTTACGTTATAGCTCTTAAGGGTCCCTACCATGATCAAGTGACAGATTTTTGAAATATTTTTTAGTAAGCCCACAATCCTCCGTCCACGCACTATTGGCCCACCCTGTATATTCGTGTCGTAAAGACATATCAAAGTGCATGTGATATCATGGTTGACAACATCACGAATATCGTCAAAAATATTAAAGGGACTAGTATCACGAGGTTAAGAACAATGATTTAATTATTATGGCCGCTTAGTGCATACACAAATAAACGTTCTGCTGCATTTCGTTACTTTCTACATCATTTTGTTTTTTAGTAATTCCATTCTAAAGTTTAAAGAAAGGAATTCAAATTCAGCCAATCAGTGCCAACCGCGCGAATTATCAGCAGTGCATTGTTGCCAAGAACAGCTCCGACTCGCAAAACATTTACATTTCACATAAACATGTTATTTGCTATCCAAAGTGTTATAAATAATTTGAAACTCACTTCTTAGCTTTCACATTTCTCATCTTCGTATTGAAGAACTGCATATTATCCACATAAAAGTCGTTCACCATAGCCATATCAACTTTAGGCAGGTTATCTGAATCGGTGTTTGTGAATCCACTATCGATTTTACCCATACTTGTTGGTTATGTTATGATAAAATAACTTGAAACCTACTAAAATGGAATAAAAGGATATCCTGTACAAATAAACGCAAACAAATAATAATAACTTTAAGATTGTTGAAAATTACAGCCAAAGCCCAATGGAATTTGGAAATGACAATGACCGAATGACGATTGATTGACAGGATTGACGGATCAGGAACCTTAACTTAGCTTTCGGAAGGGCTGTTCCAAATTATGGTTCTATCACCGTCCTAGAACTGTTTTCATCATGGCCCGCCCATTTTACAGTTCTCAAAACGATGATAGGTTGGTCCACCAGCGTACCAACCAATCATCGATTCTAGAATCACAAAATGGGTGGGGCATGATGAAAACAGTTCTAGGACGGTGATAGAACCGTAATTTGGAACAGCCCTGGAATTTCGGATCACGGGACATTAAAACCACAAAACATATCAGACGGGAACAGAAGACAAGATAGATGAGCCAGCCCGCGTACAGCTCCGCGCGCCATCAGAATGCGGCAACACAGCACACATATCTGTCTTTTGATTGGCTGTTCGCCTATAGGGCAGTGACGTCACTGCCCTAGGAGAATTCAAATATTTTCCTCATTTTCACGGCTTTCCTGTGCCCAAAAAAATCGGAGAAAAAAATGAGATGCTTTTTATGACGTACTCTATCATATGCAACCAGAAATAAAATTCATGATACTAGTCCATAGGACGGAAATTTTTTTTAACATGCTGGGTAGGTGCGCCGTGTATCCCAATTTTAAGGTAGCAGCGGAGTTGAAGAAAGAAGCACTATAATCAGTACACTGGTCGCAAGGACTGACCTTCATCAACACTGACAAAGAAGGTTCACGCGTTGGCTTACTAACTGTGGAAATGGAAGGTCACCCAATAGTCGAGTCACCTTCCGTCAAGCTTTTCGGGATCGACATCAACAGTAACATGTCCTGAAACGACCACGTCGTCAGTATTGCTAAAACGGCATCCCAGAAGCTTGAAGTTTTGTTCCGCTGTAGGAAGCTGTATACACCAGAGCAACTGCTGCTGCTGTACAAGGCACAGATCCTATCATCGATGTAGTATTGCTCCCATATGTGGAAATGCGCTCCGAAGCACTCTCCAAAGCTTCTGGACACTATCCAGAAGAAAGCAATTGACGAATCAAGACGCCTAACCTCACAAAGAGCTTCCACGGCCTGGAACATCGAAGAAGGGTAGCTGACCTGTCGCTGTTTTGCAGACTCTATCACGGAAGACGTTTGAGTGAGCTCTCCCAGATAATCACACCACCCAAGGCCGTCCGAACGAGGAACACTAGCGAGGCTCTGCGAGCTCGTCCTTACCAGGTTGAGGTCCCTACTCCTCGAACCCGTCTCCTCCAGCATTCTTTCCTTTGGAGAGCTGCGACGCTGTGGAATGAGCTGCCAGGGAATTTGTTTTTGCCGTTTTAGCCCTACCTGCAGCGTTTCAAATCTAACGTGCACCAATACTTATCCACTCGCAGCGCTTCTAAGGCGCCATAGGCTTTCAGCCTTTGCGGGAGGTTCGACAAAAAGCAGTTTAAGCTTTTTAAGCGTCGGCTTCGTGGGATCGGTTTTTTCTCTGGTTTCGCCTTCTTGCCGCTACCAGTGTTACTGTACAATGAAGGGAAGGAGAAGGATAAGCTTCGAAGATGACAGCCAAGGACGAGGTATCCCTCTCCTTGCAGAAGATTGACGTCTGGATCAGAAAACATCACCCAGATTTAGCTCCAAGAAAAGACTGGGGAGTGATACTACGAGGATATAGGATGAAGGGGAAGTAGCTGAACTTCCAGCTTAGAGGTAGGAGGATAGTTCTCAGTATGTCCGTGAAGTACTTGGGACTTGGGAGTCTATAGGTTCTTTCCAACAGGCCTGAATACCGTACAATGTATCGTCACGGACATGCGCAGAACGTGAAATGTGTTCCAACACGTTTTGTGACCGTTCATGGGACGGTTTCTGTACAGTCAAATCGGTACTTGGTCCAGAATAAGGACTGTGAGGACTGACATGCGCAGTAGAAAGTAAATCGCCCGCTTGGCGCACAATTTCATTTTGTCATTTCTATGGGTCTTCTGTTTTCTTGCTTCCTTGAGTCTTGAGTGTTGAGATTGAGTGTGATTTGATTTTGCTTCTTTTGTTTTTGCTGTTGCTTGTTGTTTGGCTGGCTCGTTTGTTGGCCGAAACTTCACCAAAGCCAGAAATGGAATCAAACAATAATGTTATACATGGTATGGTATGATAAATTCGGTCATTTTTATGGAAAACATAACCCAGGTTCTTTGTTTATAGAGCTACAGGAATACCTGGTTGTGAGTGGCAAGCATTATTCGTGGTTAAAATTACCCAAATAATCCTCATTTCTCGGTTATGGTCGATAAACTAACACCACACTAAGTCATCGTCAGAAAACTCAGGCCCCGATCAATTTTAATAAAGCTCTTGGCGTCTTGGCTTTTGACGGTGGCTTTTGAAATGAAATCGAGGTTAGTTTTCTTTGATAGCTGTCAGAACTGACACGAGTCCAGTGAAATAAGAGAAAGAACCGTTCCAACAGATTTTCCTGCTTGTACGGTTACGAAACCATCCAAAATCAACGCATGCGCACCACAAACGATCCGAACAGTTTCATGACGGTTCAATGGACGGTACAAAATATGCTGTTGGAAAGAACCTTATATAGACAACGAGAGGTGCTTCACAGACCACATTAAGAAGTCGACCCAGAAGACAGAAGCTAGAATAGCAATGCTCTCTAGACTGTTGTCGAATATTTGGGACCCAGTGGTAGAAAAAGAGCATTCCTGGATGAAATCGTTTAGTCGATTGTCCTTTACGAAACGCCAGTTTGGCACGGGGAACTCGAAGGAAAAAATCATCAGCAGGAGCTGGACGGACTGCAAAGGAAATCACTGCTGAGGGTAATCAGTGCCGGCTGAAAAGGGAAGAGGCATCTACGTCTCACAAGGGGACCCAGAGACTAGGAGGAGGGACTTCAGATCACAGACCATAGAGAAGTGGCAGGACATATGGTCTCAAACGATGGAGGTTGCATGAAGGACAAAAAGACTCTGAGCCCTAATTTTTGAATATGATACTGGTTGTAGCCATCTTTATATGCTATCATTAGGTTTATGTCCCCAAACGATGGTGCAAAAAGGCGTTTATTGTATTTTGAAGCAAGTGAGAGGTTGAAGTTTTTTTAAGAATAATGGACTAGTATTATGAATTTTTTTGTTTGCATATGATAGAGTACGTCACAAAAAGAATCTCATTTTTTTCTCCGATTTTTTTGGGCACAGGAAAGCCGTGAAAATAACAAAAATATTTGAATTCTCCTAGGGTAGTGACGTCACTGCCCTAAAGGCGAACAGCCAATCAAAAGACAGATATGTGTGCTATGTTGCCGCATTCTGATGGCGCGCGAAATGCCGGAGCTGTACGCGGGCTGGCTCATCTATCTTGTCTTCTGTTCCCGTCTGCAAGTCGGAGCTGTTCTTGGCAACAATGCACTGCTGATGATTCGCGCGGTTGGCACTGATTGGCTGAATTTGAATTCCTTTCTTCAAACTTTAGAATGGAATTATTAAAAAACAAAATGATGTAGAAAGTAACGAAATGCAGCAGTACGTCTATTTTTGTATGCACTAAGCGGTTATGATAATTAAATCATTGTTCTTCACCTTGTGATACTAGTCCATTCCTCTTTCTCGAGTCGTCTGCAAGAAATAAATTTCTAATTAATGGGATCCTTACTCAGTCTCTTGGTTGAAACCTAAATATGTGGGTACACCGATATAACAAGACATAAATTGCCAAATATATCCCTGTATTTGAAAACGTGCAGAAAATTGTAGCTCATGGGGGTGGGGCTTGGATAATCACTAATCCCGCAATTTGTCGCGCAAAATAGCTTATTGGCTCAATGACCACACCATAGCTTTCCCCCTCCCTAACATCTGACACGCCCCCTACACAGATCTCATTTTGTCCTGTTATATAGATGTCCCTAGCAGTTATTCAATCTTCTTCAAATTCAATGCCACCCTTGAATCCTTGAAGCCGAATTCGTAATAAGCCAAGAACGGGAAATATTTCATCAACCAAAGGGAAAGCAACTGCATAAAGTTGTGAAACAATCTGTACCAGTTGTAAGCAAACATAGTGCATAGGACGAAGTGCGAAAAGTACATTTTGAATTTCTGATAAGCAGTGAGCTGGAAGTAGTGAGGATTGACATTTTCGATAGCACAGTTTTGTTCTTGAAGAAGGAACCATAAGTAGCTCAAAGTTGCTTCATATTGCAGACTGGGGGTCATGCACCACATTCCGTTTAACAGGTATTTGGTCATAGTCAGGAAATCGCTGCTTCTTTTTTCTATGTATGGCCTGTAAACTCGTTCTATAAGGAGGTTGCAGATGTCTCTTGTTTCGCAAACTGATCCTTGGCACAGATTAAATCTGGAACAAACATGAGGTATGGATTTGTGATGTCATGAACGATCATGGGTAGCCATGAAGTGATTTTGCTTTTAATAGCCGCATTCGTTTTACACAAAATCTCAGATAATCTCTGCTCACTTAACTTCACTCAGTTCAGTACCCCATACAATGGGGTATTTTCCAACTTGCTAGTATTGCCTGTCTAATGGCTGAAATTGATTGCTTGTATCTAATTTGTAATGATGGCGGTGTTTGCTCAATTTTTTTCTGGCCACGTGGAGTAAAGATAGACTTTGAAAATCATCCCTTTAAAAAGAGCTCATTTAAATCTCTTAAACCTCCCGCCTAAGAAATCAACCAATCAAAAGTGATTTTTATGCCGGATGTAGATAGGATGTGACTATTTTAATTTGAATTGAGCGTAGATTCAAGATTGTCACGTTGTTAATATTTAGCATAGTTTTTCTATAAAGGATGTAAACTTTATTTTATGTTTATTTAGTTTCCCTCTTTTTGTAGACTATAAATGTTATATTGCACAGCTATTCCATCCATTTTTTGCATTGTTATGTAATTAGCAGTTTACTCTGAGAATGTTTCATAGTTACATTTCACAATTTTACTCGTCATTCGGCAACACTCGTCTTTAACAGCCTGTCACTAGTGTCATGCATACATAACCTCCCCTGATGTCACGACTGTCTCGGTATCTCATTTAACCAAGATAGATCATGAAATGATGTAAACAAACATCTGTCAATATCAATACGAAGCGGAGTTTATGTCTGTAGATGGAGAAAAGGAGGTCAGACGACAAAGTAGAGTCACATTCTAAGGATAGCTCCACGAAAGACTTATTACGTCACGCTTAGATTTATTACGTCACAGCTTTGGCGCGAAATTTTATGTTTGAACTTTGCAGGTGTTTTTAAGCCACTTCGCGTTCACAGTAAAAAGTAAAAATGTTAGTACATAGTTTTTGGGGATGTAACATCAATATTCCATCATAAAATTTTGTTCGGAAAATACCCCATTGCACAACCTAAAGACTGACATCAGTTTCCTCACGTTTGACGTTAACGAAAACTGTTAATTTTAGCTGTCCTTTTTGACTGTTTTTAGACACTATTTGCTCAATTATGCTTTTAAAAATTTATGCAAATAAAGCACTACTCTACTCTACTCTACTCTACTGAACGCCTAATAGAAATGGTATTAAATTTACTTATTTGATAATTTCATCTTAGTTTGAAATATCTCACTTCACGTGCAAAACGAATGCAGCTAATATACCTTATACGTGACGATCATTGAAAGTAAATGATCACCAGTTGAAACAGACAGGTACCAACGTAGCCATAGTGTGATTCAATAGCCGTTTTCGTGGACCTAATCCCGAACAAGTACGGAACATGAGTAGAATAAATTAGTAACTTATCAAATGCGCAGGCGCGTCTTTATATTAGTTCCAAATTTTTCAACGTACTCCGCGAACCCTTGTCTTGAGTCCTTGAACTTAAATGTATCAAAACAGCTCAGCTTGTTTCCTCTAATACTGTCTTCCAACTTAGAATATTCTAACCTGAAACATAAACCACAAACACTGCAGATTTAGAGGTTAGGTTTACTCAGAACAGAAGAGCTAGGGTTATCTATGACTTCAGAATTGAATATCCCTTGATTCGAGATCTGTTGAACGCGCTACGAACATGTTCAAACTTCAAACGTCAAGAGGCGTCCTCCACAAATACGGGATTTTTCATTCAGAGCGAGCAACAACATTACAACTGCGCATGCGCTAGCGTTCTGAATGCGTTCGGGATTAGCACCACGAAAATAGTTATCAAAGTAGTTCCTTTAGCTCCTGGTGCAAGAAGAGGGGGGTGTCTATGTAACTGTACCTATACAGGGCGACCAGTTAGTGGGTAATTCTTCGGTATCTCGCAAAGTATACCTGATAGAAGAAAATGTCAAATAGAAAAGTTATTTGGTTACTAGGATGCATATTTCAAAAATATTTTGAAATATACAGGGTGTTGCGGGAAAGTAGGACAGTGATCAACTTAATTTTTTCATATGGAACTATACCTTTTTTTTTAATTTTTCTAGTTTCCATCATTGATTTAACCTTAAAATATTTTTGGGATCGATTGCGACGTTTCCAAGTTATAATTTATTTTCTATTAATTTCCGGATTTGCAAGGTCGCAAGTAATACGTCCAAATTGATATATCCCTTCAATTTTTCTTAATAATATTATACAGCTAGTTACTTGAATATCAAGTGGATATTATTTTGGATGTCACCAGCAATTTGTATCTACAGGGTGTTTTTGGCAGAATTTTAAATTACGGCAACTTGAAGGTCATTTTACCTTGTTTTTTTAAATGTAACACCCTGTATTTTTCATTTTAAATCGAAATATCTGCTAATACCTTATCTCGCCTTGTAATATTTTTTTTCGTGTTTGCAACGTTGCCAAGTTATAAATTATTTTTCCAAATTTTTAATTAAATATCCCCGATTTTAATTTATTTTAAATAGATTTCTCTACTGATTTTTATTGCAATGAATTGCGCATATCGAATTTAGTAAGCTCTCACAATTTCAAAATTTTGTTTCTATTAATTACTGAGATACGGCAACACCGCTTTTTCAGTAAACGGTACCGGAACGCTCAAATATTTCCAAAACTGCCACAGCTGGAGAGGTCAAATTCAATATTTGGGGGTTTTTGAACATACAGAATTCAAAAACGCTAACACCAGTGTTGTCAGATTTACCAATTTTACGTCATAATTTTGAATGGAATGCCCTATTTATGAAGTCTAACGTAAAACTGGTAAATCTGACAACGCTGATGTTAGCATTTTTGAATTCTGTATGTTCAAAAACCCCCAAGTATTGAATTTCACCTCTCCAGCTGTGGCAGTTTTGGAAATATTTAAGCGTTCCGGTACCGTTTACTGAAAAAGCGGTGTTGCCGTATCTCAGTAATTAATAGAAACAAAATTTTGAAATTGTGAGATCTTACTAAATTCGATATGCGCAATTCATTGCAATATAAATAAGTAGAGAAATCTATTTAAAATAAATTAAAATCGGGGATGTTTAATTAAAAACTTGGCAACATCGCAACCGATCCCAAAAATATTTCAGGGTTGGATAGAGATCAATGATGGACACTAGAAAAATTTAGGAAAAAGTTATAGTTCCATATAAAAAAATCAAGTTGTTCACTACCCTACTTTCCCGCAACACCCTGTATATTTCAAAATATTTTTAGAATATGCGTCTTAATTAACCAAATAACTTTTGTATTTGACATTTTCTTCTATCAGGTATACCTTGCGAGATATCGAAGAATTACACACTAACTGGACACCCTGTATATCTTCATATGTCTATATGTGTCAGCTTTCAGGCGAATGAACTTGTAATGATTCAGTTTATTGTCTGAAAGGCAAATTGGTCTAGAGTGAATGATTGAAACAAATTGATCAGCTTTTTTTTGTTTGCCCGGGGTTTTTTAATTTTCCGTATCTAGATTTTGAGCTTTGCTGGTTATGCAATAGGTATACTAACTGTATACATTTTAATGAATGTCCTATTTCTATTTCTGTACTTTTAAGAACAGATGATATCACGTGTGTGCAGTATGCTTTTTATCGTAACATTTACAGTTTACAGTAGAATGAGTTGATGATGATAATGACATGATCATGGTGATGATAGCTTGATAGCTCATGGATTATACAGTGTCAAAAATACGCCCCCATAATCAAAATATATTTACCCTCATTCTATATACAACTCATTTACAGTCTCAACTCACATCTGTTTATTTTTTAAATTGATCACCACTCTAGTATTGCTAAGCCCAAACTGATAATAAGCAAGTAATGGAAAATACTTCACAAACCAAATAGAAAGCAAATTGATTTGATTATATACAACTCTGAACCAATTATAGCTGAACACAGTTCCTAATATGTAAGAGCCCAGATTATAGAGTTTGTTTTGGTAAGGAGTTAACTGGAAATATCTCGGAGATACGTCATCTACATGGCAGTCTTCGTCTTGAAGCATCAACCAGAGGTAGTTCATAACTGCTTCATACTGTAAAATCGGTACCGTACACCACATTCCATTCAACATGTACCTCGACATTGTTAAAAAATCACTGTCCTTTCTTTGTACAGACGGTTTAAAGACTCGCTCTAACAGTAAGTTAAATCGCTCTCTCGACTCTTGGACTGCTTCTTGGCAAACGTTAAATCTGGAAAAAGATACAGACGTACCTTCGTAATTGTAAAAAGCTATGTGTATCTTCAATACAGATAATAATAATCCCCACTTATGAAACCTGGGTAGTGGAAGCTTTGGCAGATAACAAGTAGCAAAGGTGTACAAAATCTCACCTCAGATTTGTTAAAGTATAAGCTCAATTTTTTCCCAGACGCAACACCCCTAAATGATAGTGATTTATAATATTGTACTTTCATTATATTAACACGTTGTTGAACACAACGGCTATAGCCGTCTGCGGGGAGTGATCGTGATACGCCACGACGGCTATATCAGTCAAAAAGTTATCTGCTTGTTACGGCAGAACGGCGACGACCGTCAGAATGTCGGTATGCTTGCCTTGTTAAGCAATGTTAGTGCCGTAACGTGAAGCTCGTCATCTCTGAAATTGCCAAATTCTAACCCACTATACGCTGTCCCAACTATTCATGTTTTAAGGTGCATGGGTAAAACGGCACGACGGCTATAACCGTCCATAACCTCCAATGTGATGCATTGACGACGTGTATAGCTGCCACATTATTGCAAGTGTGTTTTTGTTTGATTTTCATGTTTTCAGTACTGATGGGAGGTAGGTAACCAGATATTTTCATCCTAAACATTCGTCGTCCACCTATTATACATAATAGAATATATTGTTTCATCACAAAACTCGAAGCACGTGTAAGACATTTTCCAGAGAGGCTGCCCCCACCAGAGGATCATAAAATAAAATCATATTTTCTTAGATGCAAACAATGTTTCAAGTCTGGAAAACGCAAAGAAACTAGCTATAGATGCAAGGGTTATGAAAATAAACGTGCTTTGTGTCCAGACTGCTTTGAAGAGTAGCGTCAAACATAAATTTGTGCCTAAATTCTGTTTTGTTCGGGGATACCTCTGTTTGCTAATAAATTTGATTTTTTCTTTTTATACCGTCTATATTCTGAGAGATGCGTTTTTGCTTATAAATTTGTAACAATAAAATGTTGTTTTTGTTTTAGCTTTTGCCTCGAAAATTGTTCTTTTCTTCCCACAAGATGTGTTTTACTATTACACTGATCAGACGGCTATAGCCGAGGTTGCCATTCTAGAACATAAAGTCTGCTGTGATATGACACGACGGATATAGCCGTCTTTTTTTTGTCACCAAAAACCTCAAAAACGAAAAAAAAGAGTCAAAATCGAATACCCCTAAAATATTTTGATAACGCAAATCATGTTACAAATGCAAAAAAATGGGAATGTTTTGAGGTGCCAGATTACGAAGCCTCCCGGCCAGCAGAGTGTCCAACAATGTTTTAAAAAGTTAAATTTTATATATGTTTTTTGGGAACCCAAGCCCAAACTATGGTTCCCCAGTAGCCAGACAGTTTCGAGGGTTCTCTATCTCTCATCCTGCTACACGCATTGAAAGTCTGCAACAGGTGCGAGTGTAAAGAGTATATGCATTGATGGGTGCGATTCAAGTTTTATAATCGCTGCGATATTCAATTTCTTCTGATATCTACTAATATCAAACATTATGGTTTGCACCTAAACGGTTCGATTCAAGTACCATGTGTGATACATAAAGTCACACTAACATTGACCCAGAAATCTAAATCTGTAATAATATACAGGGTATTCCATTTAAAAAAATGTAACTTTGATGTGTCACGCGTTTATTAGGTACCCTGTATAAAAATCGTTATTTTTAAAATGTAGCCCGACTCGACCTACACACACTCGCAAAGATAGTTTCCTGAAAAGAGGTACCGTTTAATCCCAAGAGTCCGATACTTGGTCTGAGCCTTGTTCTTTCTGAATTTACCAATGTTACCTGTCTTCGATCCCCAGCATCCAGCCAATGACTCTCCAGAAATGGAGGAAGGCCTCCCAGTCTTCTTCAGTCCCGGTGTGGATGCCGACCTTCTTGCTTCGGACCAGGGCGAACCCACAGAAGCCAAACTGCGTTAGAGCCATGTCTGCTTGAGTTATTCGGTAAAACTTCTGCGCACATTTCTTGCTTGCCGAGTTGTGCATACGTCGGACTTGAAGCAGAGAGTTCCATGCCCTGGAGGAGCAATAGTAGAAAGAAGTTCAGTTACTTTTTGTAGGATAAGGTCATTCATACAAAAACTCCTTATTTTTCTATTTGCGACGTTTTTGTATAAATGACCTTATCCTACAAAAAGTAAGTGAAGTTCATCACAGTAGGTCAAAATCCTGTACAAAGTAGAAAGAAGCGTTTTGATGTATCTACCGAGTGATCAGATAAGAATGTAAAGTGCTGTATCCTGAAAACTATTCGCCATAGAGACTTGCAGTGAAAAAATTATTGTGAAGTTTTTTTATGGTCAGCTTCCCGCAAAGGCTGAAAGCCTATGACGCTGTAGAAGCGCTGCGAGAAGATAACTGTCCGCGTAGGTTAGATTTGAAACGCTGCAAGTAGGGCTAAAAAGGCAAAGACAAGTTCCCTGGCAGCTCATTCCACAGCGTCGAAGTTCTTCAAAAGAAGGAATGCTGGAGGAGACTGGTTCGGGGAGTAGGGACGTCGACCTGGTAAGGATGAGCTCACAGAACCCCTCTAGTGTTCCTCGTTCGGACAGCCTTTGGTTTTACTATTTGGGGGAGCGCACTCGAACATCTTCCGTGATAGAATCTGTAAAACATGGACAGGTCAGCCACCCTTTCAAAGTTGCAGGCTGTGGAGGTCCTTTGTGAAGTTAGGCGTATCGATTAGTCTAATTGCTTTCTTCTGGATAGCGTCCCGAAGCTTTAGAGAGTGCTTCGGAGCGCATCCCCACACATGGGAGCAATACTCCAACGATGGTCGGATCTCTGCCTTGTAGAGCAGCAGTAGTTGCTCTAGTGTATACAGCTTCCTACAGCGAAACAAAACTCCAAGCTTCTGGGATGCCGTTTTAGCAATACTGACGACGTGGTCGTGCCAAGACATGTTATTGTTTATGTTGATCCCCAAAAGCTTGACGGAAGGTGACTCGACTATTGGATGACCCTCCATTTCCACAGTTGGTAAGCCAACGTGAGACTAATTTGTCAGTATTCTTGCCTGAGTTTTCTGTACGTTAAACTCTACTTTACTACCACTACCACTCTACAATTGTTTTGATATCTACGTTGATCTGTGAGGCATGTTGTTGTCGTATTGTCGTATTGTCGACTGTGAAGCTGTAGATTGGATTGGATGTTATTTCCAGCAGCTCGTTGATGTACAGCAGAAACAGTGTAGAGTATAGGACAGATCCCTGAGGAACACCGGCGTTATTTAAAATACGTCTGATGAGCAGCCTTCGCGTACAACAAACAGAGATCGCTCGGGTTTTTATCTGGTCACATCATTGCATTTGATTTTTTGTAGAGAATTTTGCAGTTTTCGGTTATTATGTCAAAAAACGCACTCTAGTGGTATGACTAAGAATTAGAAATATAGGTAGGTAAGATTTAGTTGATGGAATAATGAATGCTTTTTCCTATAAGACCAAGTTCGTTGAAATCCGTTCAGCTGTTTAGGAGTTATAGCTGTTCATTAAAAAAGACATTGAATTAGGATTTTGAATAAATTTTTTTTTGTCATAAATGGAAAGATTATACATAAGTTTTATAACAAAACTGTTTTTGTGTTTTGCAATAATTCAAAAGTTATATCAAAATAAAAATGGGTTTTTGAATCGAGTACCTACCGAAAACACGCCGATGCCGACGGCTCCCGAACCCGTGTGACGTCACCATGGCGGTAAGGATGCTCGTTTCACCAACGACGTCCTACTCCGATACTAGATACTAGATTCCCAGCCAATCGCGAAAATACGTACTGCTAAACTGGTAACTAGTGTATATTTGTTGCCACACAGTCGATGAATGAAGTTTGCAGCTCGAGACGAAGTCTACGATTGAAATAAATATATTTTTGAATGTTTGAAGTTGAAGTCAGATTACAGATTCCAGTAAGTAAGTACCTAATTAAATATGTTTCGTTGAAAAGATCTCCTCGATCGAAGGATGGCCCAGTGGTCAGAGAGTCCGCTAGTGGATCTCAGGGTCTTTGGATCGAAACCCAGGCCTTCCAACTTTTTTTTATTTTTTTTATCAAAAATTTTATTGATGTGCTTTTTGCACTTGCAACGTACATTTTTTCTACGATCAACATAAGTATGTGTTTGAATCAAATTTTATTTTACTTGCATTGTTAATCAATGACACTAGTTACCAGTTTAGCAGTACGTATTTTCGCGATTGGCTGGGAATCTAGAATCTAGTATCGGAGTAGGACGTCGTTGGTCAAAGGAGCATCCTTACCGCCATGGTGACGTCACACGGGTTCGGGAGCCGTCGGCGTGTTTTCGGTACTCGATTCAAAAACCCATTTTTATTTTGATATAACTTTTGAATTATTGCGAAAAAAAAGAAAACAAAGACAGTTTTGTTATAAAACTTATATACCTATGATCCTTCCATTTATCACAAAAAAGTACTTTTTCCTTAATTCAAAACCTCAATTACCTCCCACAACTTTATTTTAATAGAAACGTCAAAAAATGATAAACAGAAATTACTTTAGATCTTAGCTCTAAAAAGCAAATATTTTTTGGTGGGCTCCGGTGAAAAATCACTTTAAAGGTTTAAGTCGACGATTACGCTCTCTGGTGACCATCTGGGAAATCTGAATATATTTTTCAGAGTCTTCTTATAGCCACTTTAGTAATAATATTTTCACCGCAAAAAATTCATATAAACATGTGTCAAAAGAATCTGGGTTTTCAAGATACAGGATGGAAAACATTTATTTTCAAAACGTAATACGGTAGGAGAAGAAAAAGGAAAAATGTGCTTACTCGGTTCCAGGCTTGAAGTCCTTATCATACCACTGCATCATGTGTAATATGGTAGCCATATACCTTCTGTAGGCTGTTTTGTCTGAACTGGACATGTTTGTCGCCATCAAAATTTTTAAAATCGAAGGTACAGCCATCACAACCAGCAGACCTGTCAACTTGTTGAAAAACATTCCTGATATGTGGTAGTGAAAGAACTGTTGGCCTCTGAAATATTAAAGATATAATATCATGTTCTGTGTGAGGCTTTCGCGGCCATCGTCTAATGGCTAAACGACGCCGGCCTAAAAACGCAAGCACCACAAATCGTATCCCTCGTTTTAAAGATGCATTTATTATCTTCTTCAAATTTGAGTGGAAGATTTTAGAAATACAAAAATATGGCAATTTGCTATTTCCTTTTCTGTGTAACCATTTGCCTTAAGAGCATTCTTTAGATGTTCCAGTTCGGTGTCGAGTTCATCTGGTTCGCTCAATTTTCTAGCCCCTAGAATAATGAGAAGAAATAGGGCAAAACCAGAACCTAAACCGATAGCAAAAGCTTTTCTGCCCCATGTGCCTGGAATAACAGACAGAATAGGAAAAATGTTACGAAAGGAAAACGTCAAGACCATCTACAAGCCCACAAGAAAGATGCAGGAATATTTGAGAACGGTGAAGGATAAAAGAGACCCACTCACAGCACCGGGGGTTTATCGCATACCACGCACATGTGGGAGTGTATACATAGGAACAACGAAGTGATCTATAAACACAAGGATTGCAGAACATAAGGTTAGCTGTCGACTAGGCCGTACGGACAAATCAGCGGTAGCCGACCATGCGATTAAGGAAGGATGTCACAGGATCAAGTTTGAAGGAACTCAGGTTCTTGCCACAACGTCTTCATACCATGCCAGACCTCACAGAGAAGCCATCGAAATACAAAAACATCATAATAATTTCAATAGGAAAGAAGAAACACAGAAAGTCAGCCAGACATGGGTACCCATCCTAAAGGACCTGAAGACACTACCATATCGCGAAGGGGCGGGGCTACCAACGCTACCTGGTTGGGCCACGTCACCATTAGCAGATATAAATACAGGTGCAGATCCACCAGCCGCCAATATTTTGGAAGTCGCCGAAGTGAAATAGCTTCTGAAGATGCCATCCACTCGAGGTGGCGAAATGTAAAGCTTTAACGCTAAACGACGCGCTTTTGAAACCATAAATAGGAATATATTGTTAGCTAAGCTTCAAGTATATGGTTTTGAGGGTAAGATTTACAAATGGTTTGAAAATTATCTAAATGGAAGACAACAAAGGGTAAAAATAGGTGACGTCGTATCAGATACACGCTATATCAATGTTGGTGTACCTCAATGGAGTGTGTTAGGACCTATCCTTTTTATTTTGTACCTTAATGACATACATTTATTTGTAGATTGTGATTTTATAAATCTGTTTGCAGATGATACTGTACTTGCATGTTCAGATGTTAAACTAGACACTGCTATTGAAAAAATTAATTATGCCTTAAGTGGTGCTGACAATTACTTGAAATTAAACAAGCTCAAATTAAATGTCCTTAAGACTAAAGCCATGATCATTACCTCAAAACATAAATACAAACAGATAGATTTTTGATTATGTACACAAGAAAATCTCCAAAAAGCTATTCTTTTTCACAAGAATTTCTAATTTTCTGTCTACCGAGATGAGGTTAAAAGTATACCAGTCCATTATAGGTCTGTTTTTACAGCAATCACAAACTAGTCAGCGCCAATTTGATTGGCCAGTACTAGTCCGAAATAGTTTGACAAATGAAGGGGAATACTGATTGGCTCTGACTGGTTTGTGATTCTCTGTAAAAACAGACCTAATACAACACCACTTTGACTATTGTTCTTCTGTACTATACCTTTTTAACTCAAATCAGCTGTCACAGTTACAAAAGATGCAAAATCGTGGGATGAGAATTATCTTAGGGACGAATCGATATACACCTATACAATTGATGCTGTCAACCCTTAATTGGTTATCTGTATCACAAAGACTATATTATCTTACCATGGTATTTGTTTTTAAAATAGTGTCAGGTATGGCACCAACGTATTTGCAATGCTTCAGCTATAATAGTGATATACATGCACATCAGACTAGAAAACAAACTATTTATATTTCTAAAACTAACAAGAAAGGTAGCATGAATTCTTTATTTTTTAAAGGATTCAATGATTACAATAATCTTCTAATTACAATAAAACAAAGTTCGTCGCTTAGAATATTTAAACAACAATTATTAAAGTACATAAGAGCCATCTGATAATCTTTAGACTCACAGTTAACTTCTCTCTATTATTGAGGTTTCTAATATTGGCATTGTATATTGGCGTAGTATATATAGTATCAGCATTAATTTAATTATTTTTTAGTGTTAATTTTATTATTTTGGAATAACCAATTTGTATTTTTTTAGGTATCACTACTTTATTTTGTATTAGGGTAATCCTATTTTGAAATAAAGCTTCTTCTTCTACAAACCCAAGAACCACAAATTCATTGGACGATGGCCGCGAAAGCCTTACACAGTACATCTTTGTAATGTTATTTATAATTTCCTCAATTTTTTCTCTAAGGAAAGTCAGCCAAACTTCATCTTAAGCAACGCGTTCACCCGATTATCCATTTCAAATAATAGATAGGTTAGAATCGTGGATGTAAACAACGCGTAGCGACTCGAACAAGAGAAGATGACTAAGGTGCGTCAGCAGGAGCGACCTCCGTTCGTATTGGTTCGTATGTCACCGGCAACCTTTGGTTTTAATTGGTCATTTTTAAAATCGATTGATGTGTGATTGACCAATAGGAGCGCTCTTGGTCCGCTATCCGCGCCGTCCATGCCTTGGCGCCTTCAGACAATCACGTGACGAGACACTGGTTAAGTTCGAGCTTAGTACAAATAGGTACATACTAGCACTGCATACATACCTACTACTATTTTGCTTGAACAGCCCCTGATATATACATAACTGCTATTTATGCGTCAGGATTTAAAAATATAATAGTGTAAGTTACAAATAAACTTGATACATAATTGTAAAAATGTAAATATCTCTCAAAATAAGTAGATAACGGACGGACTGTTACATACTACTTACATCTTTTTTTCCGTAACGATAAAGTCAAATACCCACCTTCTGAATAACGCCTCATCATAATACGGTGGATAGTTTTCCTCCCGGTTAAAGCTGTCATTTGTTTCATCACAGCTTACTTTGGTTCCCTCTGTTAATAATAAGTTCACATATCTTTCTGCAGATGTTTCTACAAATGTACCATAAATAACATTAAATGAAGTGATTAGTTAATTGAAGCAGTATATTAGAAGGTATTTTATTGAAAAAAAGCCTTATGACGCCATAGAAGCGCTGCGAGAGGGTAAGTGTGTAGTGTCTGTGCACGTTAAATTTGAAACGCTGCAGGTTGTAACCGCCGGGAAACAAATTCCTCGGCAACTTATTCCACAGCGTCGAAGTTCTCCAAAAGAAGGAATGCTGGGGAGACTGGTTCGGGGAGTAGGGACCTCGACCTGGGAAGGATGAGTTCGCAGAGCCTCTCTAGTGTTGCTCGTTGGGACGGCCTTCGGTGTTATTATCTGGGAGAGCTCACTGGAATATCTGCTGTAATAGAATCTGTGAAACAGGGAGAGGTCAGCCACCCTTCTTCGATGTTCCAGGCTGTGGAGGTCCTTTGAGAGGTTAGGCGTACCTATTAGTCTAGTTGTTCTCTTTTGGATAGTGTCCTTTAGAGAGTGATTCGGAACGCATCCCCACACATGGGAGCTATACTCCAACGATGGTCGGATCTGTGTGCCTTGTGGAGCAGCAGTAGTTGGTCTGGTGTATACAGCTTCCTACAGCGCAACAAAACGCCAAGCTTCTAGGATGCCGTTTTAGTAACACTGATGACTTGGTCGTGCTAGGACCATAGGCGTAGTGAAGTCCCTGATTCCCTGAATCTGGAGGGGCTTAAATCCTGGATCTGGGAAGGGCTTAAGTTCCCGCCCTAGATACAATAAACTTAACAGAACAAATTATTTTTGGATTTTTTTGGAGGGGGGGGCTAATTTCATTCTCGGGGGCTAAGCCCCCACCTAACTATGCCTATGGCTAGGACATGTTATTGTTGATGTTGATCCCCAATAGCTTGACGGAAGGTGACTCGACTTTTGGTTTCGATGCTGTCATTTGTTTCATCACAGCTTACGTTGATTCTATTTTGTCAACCGTAAGTTCACATATTTTTCTGCAAGTGGTTCTACAAATGTACCACATATAAAAGTAATGCTGTCATTAGTTAATTGAAGCAATTTATATTAGAAGATATTGTATTAAAAGGTACCTAGTATCTATACTGGTTGACAGAATAAACTTAGGTTTCGATGCTATTATGTGTTTCATCGGAGCTAACCTTGATTCCCTGTCACCAATAAATTATAAATTAAATCATGTAGCAATTCTACGGCATTAAGATTAGTTCATTAAACTAACAGTAGATGAAGAAGATATTTTATTCTATAGGCAGTATATACAGGGTTGGGATAAAGTATGGAATCAAGCAAATATCTTTGAAACGGAAATGGTGATGTTGCTGAAAAATTGCAGGTAAATGTAGTGACGCATAATGCATCCGAAGACATTATGTTAGCTATTAATGTACTTCCGGTCTAACCGGAAGTACTGTCAACTTTTTTAATTTAAATGGGACACCCTGTATATTTTTGCAGATTTTAATACATCTTTTTTCCCGAATACGTTCATAGTGGGTTTAGTATTTGTTTCTGTAAAAATGGGAACGGTAAAGCTTCTTTATTTGTCTCACAAATTCGTCCGTGGCGGTCTGCGGTCTTCCCGTTTGAGGTAATGTTTTTGTTTTTTTTTGTATTTTAGTCACCGTCAAACGTGTTATAGGACCCCTGTCGGGACGTAAATCATTAAAAGTTGACACACTTCTTTGTGAGTTCTCACGCGATCGCCAAAACCATCCAAAACCGACTTTGAATGACCGGCATTTTAAACACCTGAAATGATAAAGAAGCTTTATCTTTCCCGTTTTTACAGAAACTAATACTAAACCCACTATGGACGTATTCGGAAGAAAAGATGTATTAAAATCTGCAAAAATATACAGGGTGTCCCATTTAAATTAAAAAAGTTGACGGTACTTCCGGTTAAACCGGAAGTACATAAATAGCAAACATAATGTCTTCGGATGCATTAGACGTCACTACACTTGCCGGCAAATTTTCAGCAATATCATTCTTTTCGTTCCAAAGTTATTTGCTTGGTTCCATATTTTATCCCAATCCTGTATGTAAAATATAATAAGTTATTGATGGAACCGCATGCCAGATGATGCATAGGTACTAATACTAGCTTTTACAAAAAGAATACTTACCGTCTGTACCTATTTCCGGTTCGTTTCTTTCCGCTTTTGGTGACATATTCTTCTATTTATGCCAAAGCACCTTTGGTACCTGCAGAAATAACATCCATTTCGATCTCATATACTCCGGACTTACACATCAAATTTCAAATTCATAGCACGCAATTTACCTCACTATATAATTTCATGAATGTAATATACTGTCATTGAAACATACGTGTGTACAGTGCGTTTCAAAGCAGTTGGAAGATTAAAACGGATATACATTATTATACGACGTCAAAATGATGCAAACGTGAAAATCCTCTATGTACAAAAATATTCTGAGAATTGAGATTGATTGAAGCAAATGGACTGCTGTAGACTTTGTAGCTTCCAGTAGGTAGTAGGTTCCTAAAAGCTCAACGCATCGTTGTTGCAAGGTCGTTTGGCGTTTAATTTAGAACAGTTTAGCTCTTCCTCCCTTCTAATGATTTTACCTTAATAATGGCCACGTATGCTTGACCAAGAGCAAAGAGCTTCAAGCCTAAGTAAACAATGGCGTGGTCGACTTCAAAAGTCCCCAAATTGGATTAAAAGTGACGCCAGAATATTTTTCTAATTATTCTCGACAAGCTCTTTCAATGGCCCACATAACAAAAGTATATACAATGTATCTACAATGTACATACAATGAATATGTATATCCACAAATGAAGCATGAACGTCTAATGGATGTAAAATAGACATAAACAAATTTACATTTCATGTACGTTTATGTACGCGAATTTACACATTCATGGTATATCCATTAAATGTACATTCATGTACTTTTAATGCACATTCATAGTGTATGAAAGTTCAATGTAGAGGCAGAAAGATAAACAAACTTTAGACTTGGCAAAATCGATTACTATGATTGTCATCTCTTTCCCGTTGAATGGCATGTCTAAGGTCACAAAGAAATCAAGGCTATAAAATTTTTTAGGTGGTTTGTTCCGCTTACGACTTACCGTGAATATACATAGGTATATTACACTAGTGTATATCATTTTTCAAATGTACATTTAACGTCCTATGAATATTCAAAATATACATGTTCAAACTAGAATATCTAATGTACATTCTGTGGATGTACATATCCATATAGTGTTATGTGGCGGATACGCATATTGTAGAAGTGCATAAAAAATTACTATTCCGACATCTTGGGTGGTCGGCCATATTGGATTTGGAATGACGTCACATTATTTTTCGAGTTACTCTCAACAATCCCTTTCAGTTGGTACCCATATTGCAGAAGTGCATAGAAAATAAATATTACGGCATCTTGGACGGCCCGCCATACTGAATTTAGAATCCATCATGTAATGTCATCCAAGCTAAACATGTATACAAAATTCCAGCTCAATCGTGAAGATATCTGCTTCAAAATTGAGTAACAAGATTCCACCCGAACAAACATACATAAATAGATACACTCATACATACAATCATACATTGCAAGTTAAATAAAAGCTTTTAAAAACGAGATGTCTTGAGTCTATTGGAAAAAGTTATTTGACGCTATACATAGGCGTTAGGTATAATATCATTTTAATGAAAGTAGGTACTTATTTTTGGCTGTATATCAGTAATGGAACGTATTACCTGCATGCAAAACAGATGTCAAAGAACTTTCCTAAAATTAAGCAACAGCGTAGAAATTGCATAATTACAGTGAACCCGTAATTTATGACCCGTTTTAACTTTGACAAATTAACGAGTCGTCATTATTTTGAAGACTGAGTACCTACTTTGATTGAATTCAATTATAATGTTGTAAAGTACAAGTAAAATCCATCAATAAACCCAAATTAAGTACACAAATATCCCAAATAATATAAGTAACGCACATTTTTATTTGAAGCTACATGTTCTGTTAGATATAAAAGCTACTCCATGTTATCAGGACCCGTTATTTTAGGGTAATGAAGTGCCTTACAGAAATTCAAACAATCGTTCAACCCGCCTTCTAATACCCGTTTTATATCGACGATTTCTTCGCGAATTTATCCATGGATTAATCCATATGGGTCGTCTTCAAGGTTACATCTGTCAATCAAACCAAGGATTTTGTGACAGCATGCAGTCCTGCCAACGTTGTTGCTGTCAGGTGGTTTGGTGGTTTACGCAACATCTATTCAAATTTGTATTTTTTGTGAGGTCTTGACAGTAAAACTGTCGATTTGATTGGAATTTTTTATTTAGAAAATGTTTAATAATAATTATACAGAGACGGATATCCAACATGCATGATAAGCATGATATGATTTTATGGTTGGCGCTACTGAACTTGATGTCAAACTTGACCATAAATTAGAGCTGGCTCAAATCCGTGAAGAAATCCATGGACTGTCAAATTTGACCACGAACTGATCCACGAATAAAACCATGGATTTGTTGTTGATGTAAAATGGATATAACCCAAATTGTCTCTTTCCAAAAAATGATCGTGCAAATCTAAAATACGTAAAAACGAAATTTGAACGGCTTCGATGCCACCCGTTGTTTTTTTATTAGTCCTCTTCCCCTCCACTGGTACTAATTTTTGAGAACTACAAACACTTTCGATTAAAATGTTTTCTTCATGAAAACGTATTTATCAGTATATCATGAAGTTTGGCGGAAAATCGAACAGAAGTTATGGCATGTTTTTATAACCAAAGTAAAATGCGTTCAGAAAAATTATGGACATTTAATGCGTTTTTAATTCAATTATAGATATGTTTCCAATAAGTTGCAGAATTTAATTTAGCAACTCAATTAAAATTGGTCTGATATAGGATGCAATATAATGTCCTAGCACTAGATAGTAGATTTCACTATCTAGACAAGATGCCATACTATATACTATGCTGGTATATTGTGTTTAAGAGATACTGGATTAAAAGCTAACTGAAATTTAAAGAAACTGCAGGGATTTAAAAAAGAAACAGCTAAATGAGATTTTTCTTTGACTCCTATTAATTAAGCATAAAAACGGATAAAAAAGACAACTTAGGTGTTTAAGAGTACTTAGGGCCTACATTATCATGCGTTCAGAAAAAGAATGTCTTCTTTATCTTTATGTATATTACGAAAATGTTACGCCTGAAATAAATCATTATTTTATTTATCTCATACTTATGACTTTCCGAAAAACAAACTGGTTTTTGTACGGAATCAAACGCATTTCAAGATTTTAAAAAAATAATGACTTCATGTAGGTAGGAAAAGCTGTGGGGTGCTATTTGAAAAAAAAGTTAGGGGTGAGCTTTATTAAGAGTTGAAGTGCATTTTTTTTGAAAGCATGGTATAACAGGTCATTCAGTACGAGGACCTATCCAGGATTTAGTTTCGGAGAGGGTCCAGAGGGTGGCCACGTTTAATTTTGATTGCGTGGGACTTGCTCAACAGAACAAAATATTTGTCGTGCAGATTGGGGTTGTCTCCTTGAAATTTTGGTTGACCGTTAGACGTGTTTATTTTTGTAGATCATTAGAATGTTAGTGTCATAATACATACAGGGTGTCCCACGACGATTAAGACAAGCAATATATCGGAACTGGGCAGTAGTAGTGAATTATAATTTTGGGTGTTTAAATTAGAGCAAATATTGTATCTTTTCTTATTACTGTGTCACCCAATGAGGTACTTGTTTTTGATCACGTTACGTCCGATTCAAAAATTTTAATGGGACACCCTGTATATTTGTGACTTTTTGTGTTCCTCCCGATAAAACAATTCCAACAAACCAGCACACTTGGGGTGTAAAGTGATTAATTCAAGAGCTACAGATACTTAATACTTATACTCCCATTAAAAATTTTGAATCGGACGTCACGTGACCAAAAACAAATACCTCATTGAGTGACACAATTAGAAGAAAACATAGGTACTATATTTGCTCTAATTTACACCTCCAAAATTATAATTCCCTACTACTGCCCAGTTCCGATATATTGCTTGTCTTAATCGTCGTGGGACACCCTGTATAATATTTTGTCCGGACCCCCTGGACCCCCACATACAAATACGTGCCTGTTCACTACCCTGGAAACGACCACTTTGATTTTCTTTTTTACCTGTTCCTGTTATAAACAAATCCTTATTTTATTTATATTAAGCTTATGACCTTACGAAAAAAGAGCTTTGTGTATAAAATCAAAGGTACTACAAGATTTTTAACAAAATAGGAATTTAATTTGCGTAGGAGAAGCTATTGGTTGGTATTTGAAAAATAAAAGTTGGAGGTGAGTTTTAAGGGTTGAAGTACGAAAAAAAATGTTTTGGAAACATGGTATGATAGGTCCTATAGTACTTCCAAAAATACAATTCAGTTTTCGATTGAACTTTTTTTGTTAGGAGAATATCACGTGTCAAAGAAATTCTGGGGCACCCGGGGTATATGTAGTAGTAGTAGTAGTATAGCGTTTATTGTAAATACAAAATAAATAAAATACAATAAACAACAAGTGCCCCAAAGAAGTTAAAAACTTGTGCTTGGGTACAAGGTAATTATTATAAAATAGAAACAACAAATAAGGGTTAATTCAGGAATATTTATATTTAAATATTATGTATTCTATATATATTAGTAATAATAGGTATTACATATGTCTACAATTTGGTGAATTTTAATGCGATTTTTATTTACTATCCATTGTTTTAAACCATACTTAAATGAATTTAAAGGCACTAGACATTTTATGCTTTCTGGTATCTCACTGTATAGTCTTGGAGCAAGAAATGTATGACATCGTAATAAAGTATTTTTTCTTGCTTTTGGTACAACATTATATGCATATCTTATGTCATATTTATGTTCGTGTTTCGTCAAGTTTGATTTATTTTTATATTGGTAAATACCTAATGACATGAAAAAGGTTTGGCGGATATCTAGAATTTTTGTTTTAGAAAATAACAAGTCACTAGGATATGTAGATTTCACTTTATATAAAATTTTTGTTAAACTTTTTTGTATAATTTCTATTGCTTTTATATTATTTTTACATGCTGCGCCCCACACCACAATACAATATCGTATATGACTATGAACAAGTGCTTATTCGTATACAATGATCATCTGTTCATAGGTAAGTATAGTGGAAAGGAGTTTAAATTTGCTTATAACGCAACGTATAGGTACATACCTACATAAAGTGAACAAAAGCGCCTTAAACATATAAAAAATCGAAAATTATGATTCTTACCTTGCTTAGAAGTAGTCTATAATAATTACTCCTATACGCCAAGATTAAATTATTAGAATCGTACTGATACTAGGCGCACTATATCCTCTCGACTCGAACAACAATCGATAGACAGCGTAACGATTAAAAAAATGCATTCACAATGCACATGATATCTCGAGCGGTGGCAGCTTCGCGTATAATGCAAATCTCTGCGGTGCAACTCGCCAAAATCTCCAACGAAAAACTAATGATAAACATTGCATAGGCGAGGCAACAACCGAGCGGTCAGTGAGTGAAAGTTTGAACTTTTCGGTGGGGTTTTGAGGCCGTCGGCAATAAATAAATGTCACGCCACTGCTGCATGAACGGCAGATGGACAGAGGCGTAAGCAATTATTATATTTCGAGACGCAAAGGTGCGCTAATTGAGTATCTAAATACGATGATCACTTCAGTTCACTTGGCTTACGACGTTAGCTACCCAAACATCAGCAATCATTTCTGCCATTCTTGCCTTTGACATTCTTTCTCGTTTAACGCTGCTCCTACAATCCGGAATAGTTTCTCCGGAAGATGGGGAGCTGAAAAGGAACCGACGATGGGCGTGATAAATAAACAGGTGCGCGCTACTTTAGAAAGAAATGGAAACAGTCATGTTAGCGCGTCGCCCGAAATTTGTAAAATTGAAGAGGGAGGCGATTTGCAGATGTTTTTTATCCCAATTCCTGACGCTTCATTTTCCAATATTTTCACATGAAATTTTCACATAATGTTTAGAAGGAAATTGCCCAGAGTGGTATCGAAGCAATTTTTCATTTTTGCTTCTGGGCTTTTCTTAAAAAAATTACAAAGTTGACGAAGAAAATATATTTATATATCATGTTCAATCAATTTTTTTCAAAAAATGCTTCGATAGCGTAATTTCCTTCTTAACTTCATGTAAAAATTTCATGCAAAAATATTGAAAACTAGAGCGTCAGGAATTGAGATTAAATCACTTGAAAATGACCGTTTATGCTCTCCGTAGGAGCCGCCATAAAAACTAAAAGAAATCAGTAGCGGATACAAGGGGGGGCGGTGATGGGGCGATGCCCCCCCCCCCCCTCAGCAACCATATCGGCGGGTAAGATGCCTCGTTATCCTTGTTTTACCATAGCCTTGTTACAGTAGTTATTGACATTTGTACCTTATTTCACACTATTTAATTCTTTTAGCCGCTATTTTGAGAAAAAAGCGACATGTGATTATAGATTTAGCATTAATACACGTCGTCTTTTGAGTGGTTGGATCAGATGTACCAATGTTATGCAACCCCCACTCCCTTTAAGCCTTTAAGAGTCCAATCGAATAGTAATATTATTTTGAGGATTTGAGGTAGACATCTTTACGTTATTTACGATGACTGCCTAATATCAAACAATTAGTGCATAAATAATCATTTTAATAATTAAATTAAATTAAATTGATAATTTTTTTGAACTGGGAAAAACATGCTTCAAAAGACATCGATATACCTAAGACTGAATTTTTCAACAACACAAATTCAATATTCTGTGCCCTTTTTAATACTTCCAGCATTTTGTCACATATTTTGTACTTTAAACAGGATAAAATTCAGAAAGTACAATAAAAATGCAGCTGGAAAATATAGTTCTCCAAAACTCAAAATTATATTAAAGATTTCATTCATATGTGGTGCACCCTACGTCTATGTTTATGTTTTAATAATAGTTTGTAGTGCTCATGTTGCACATATTTTGAACCGTCAGCGATACACGTGCTGTTTACACGGGTTAGGTACTGTGCATGGCAACAGAAAATGGTAATCGGTACCTGGCAGGTGAAACAGTGCGGGCATTGTACTAAAACAGATCTAATATACAGTTTTTGGTCTGGAGCCTGTGTTTCAATGGTCCAGCCAATTCCTGCAAATACAGAAGCATCACACATATAATAACCTGAATTTACGTATACTGCTAGAGTTCCACGGAGGAAACAACTCTAGGAACGCCACTGCTTCATATACGGCATTTGGAGATCCAGAAACAGGTCTAGCGGTGAATCCATGGGCAAAGCAATGGGGCCAACGGGCCAATTGGACCAATGGATGTATTATACATAGGTACCTCATACCAAGTCTAGTGTAAGCAGTTGATGTGGCAACAGCGCATCACATGTTCTGTATTTGCCGCCTCAGACATCAGGAAAATGCGATGCGGACAAAAAAGGGTTTTGGTGCCTGGTGGCATCGAAAAGTTTACACACTGGACAGTCGAATTGAGATATTACGCTACGTGAAATGTATTTTGGCCTCGAACGGAATAAAAGGTTTACACTCGGGTGTGTTGTTCTGTTACATCCTAACAAAGTCAGAAGTGGGATAAGACCCCAAGTTCGCTCACGTTGAAAGTTTTAAAAACATTTTTGACTGGTTGATGTTACAAGTGTGCGTGGGTGTTTGTGTGTGTCATCATGGGAGGCAACAAGGGAAAAACGCCGACGCGGTCTTATACACCACCGCTGCCGCCTAAACGCAAGCGTCGGAGCAGCAGACGGCGACGCAGTTCATCTACATCTAGTTCTTCATCTTCGTCTGATGAAGCACGGCGGATAATAAGGTTGGAAAAAAAGATCATCAAGCTGCAGGCCCAAGTAGGTACAAATACGGTTATCCCTGTTTCTACCATTGGTACGGCTGTTACGGAAACGGTTATACCTTTATTTGATCCGGGAGTGAACATGACCGCAGAAGAGTGGATCCGGAGGGTTGACGAACTTAAACTTTGCTATAAATGGGACGATTTATTTACTGCAAAATTAGCGACCAGTAGATTGCGTGGGAACGCGAGGAGATGGTATGATGGTTCTGAAATTTTAATAAATTCCTGGGACCTATTGAAGAGCCTGTTGATCCTAAATTTTCCAAGTACAATAAGATTCGGCAAATTGTTAGTAGATGCTGCAATGTTTACGCCGCAACCTAAGCAGAATTTGGGTGATTACTGTTTTGAAAAAGTAGCTAGGCTAAATAAATTGCATTTAAATATCCCTGATGCATATTTAATAGACAGTGTAATAGAGGGAATCGGTGATAGTACGGTCGCAATATCAGCTCGCGCAGCAAATTTCAAGACAGTCGGGGAACTGGCGAATTATTTAAGTAGCATTGGCATTTTACGTTCAAACAAAGCTGATTCTCAACGAGTTGCAACGACTCCACTTCCAATCGCATCAACATCCACTATGGGGGGTGGCATACAACGGAAACGCCAAAACGTAGCCCAGCAAATGTTCGATTCCAGAAATATATCAAAAAGAATTTCCTGTTTTAATTGCGGTGAGAACCATAGAGTGCGAGACTGCCAGAAAGAGCGCATTCAATGCGAACTTTGCCATAAGTTAGGTCACACTAGAAGTCAGTGTCAGCAACACAAAAACAAACGCGTGATAAATGAAATCGGAGTAGATCACCGTACCCAAAATATGTTTATCAAAACTGCTTCCATAAACGGACATAAAATAGAATGTCTTTTAGACACCGGCAGCGAATGTACTGTTATTAGATCATCAATCGCTAAGAAAATAAAGGCAGTTATTCAAGAAGGCGAAAGTGCGGTATCATTGAAATGTTTTATGGGTAATATAGTCTCCACGAAATTGATGTGTCAACTACGGATAGTTGTTGATGAAGCTGTCGTTGACGTTACGGTTTTGATTTTAGATGACACTTATCTGAAACACGATCTGATTGTCGGAAGGGATTTCCTTGGAAACAAAAATGTAATTATGAATAAGTCGGGCTTCAAGGTCTCTTTATGTAGTTTACCACCATTAGACACCAATATAGACATACCAGACATGACGAATGTATCTAAGACTGGGTTACAATTTGATATGATTAACTTTGGAGGTACTTTGACGAAAACGGAACGAAACAATACGTTTGCCCTTCTCCAAAAACACCGGGATTGTATATCTTTATCTCTGAAAGACCTTGGTAGAACCACCACTGAGGAAATGCAAATTCGGTGCACCACTGACGAGCCAGTAGTTTATAGGCCATACCGAATGTCGATTTCTGAGAAAAAGATTCTTACGGGAATTATTGAGGAACTGCTACAAAATGGAATAATTCGCGAGTCAATATCTCCATATGCTAGCCCAGTATTACTTGTTCGCAAGAAGACTAACGACTTCAGGATGTGCATCGATTACCGTAGATTGAATGCGGTTACCGTCAAGGACAAATACCCCTTACCTTTGATTGAAGAGCAGTTAGATAAGTTAGGCGGTGGAAAACGTTTTTTCATTACCCTTGATCTCGCTTCGGGATTCTATCAAGTACCAATGGCTATTGACTCCATCGAAAAGACGGCTTTTGTTACGCCAGATAATCACTATGAGTTCTTGAGGATGCCATTCGGGCTTACTAATGCTCCGAGCGTTTTTCAAAGACTTATTAATAAGGTGTTGGGAGAATTGAAAAACCAAACTGCTTTACCATATATAGACGACATTATTATACCATGTGATTCAGTTGAAGAGGGACTGACCAGCCTAAGGCTTGTACTTAATAAGTTTCGTGAGCACAATCTAACCTTGAAGTTAGAAAAGTGTGTATTCTTCAAAACTCAGATTGACTATTTGGGGAGAGAAGTGAGTGCGACTGGTATACGACCAGGCAAAGTGAAGATAGAAGCGGTAATAAAAATGAAGAGTCCCCGAAATGTCAAAGAAATTCGACAATTTCTGGGTTTATCTGGTTATTTTCGTCGTTTTGTGGAAGATTATTCACGTATAGTTGAGCCCTTAACGCGTTTAACTAAGAAGAGTACGCCTTGGGTTTGGGGAGATGAACAAGAAACGTCAGTTCAAAAGATTAAAGCAATACTTACATCGAGACCTATTTTGAGTGTATTTGATCCTTCTCTAGCTACTGAATTGCATACCGATGCCAGTTGTCTTGGTTTTGGATCCATTCTCCTCCAGATCGACATGTCAGGACAGAAGCGTGTTATCGCTTATTACAGTAAACAAACATCGCCTGAACAACGAAAATTTCATTCTTATGAATTAGAAACCCTAGCTGTAGTACTATCACTTCGTCACTTTCGCACCTATCTTTTGGGCATTCAATTCAAAGTCGTCACAGATTGCAGTGCTCTACGAACGGCATTTACAAAGAAAGATTTAGTTCCACGTATAGCTCGATGGTGGCTGGAGGTTCAGGACTTCAATCTCACCATAGAACATCGTCCTGGCACCCAAATGACTCACGTGGATGCCTTAAGCAGGGATCTGATTCAAGACACAATTGAACTGTCTCAGATAGATCTTACTGAAGGTGAATGGCTCCTTGCTGTACAATTACAAGACGAGCAAGTACGTCTAATACGAGAGATATTGCAAGAAAAACATATCACTCGAAGCTCTAAGCAATATTTTGATAGTTACTCGCTTCAGGGAGGTATTGTTTTCAAGAAATTGGAGAGTGGCAAGAAACTGTGGCTTGTTCCTCGAGGCGTTAGATGGCAGATTTGTCGGCTCTGTCACGATGAAATGGGGCATTTTGCTGTTGAAAAGACACTCCAAAAGATTAAAGAGAACTACTGGTTTGCAGGCATGAGGCGCTTTGTTAAGAAATATGTTGAGTCATGTTTGAAATGTCAATATTACAAGCATCGTTCTGGGAAAAGGGAAGGTATGCTGCATCCCATCCCTAAGATAGATACGCCTTTCCATACACTACACATGGATCATGTAGGGCCTTTTGTCAAAAGCCGTCGAGGTAATGCTTATATACTAGTCATTGTGGATGCTTTCACCAAGTTTGTGATAATAGAAGCCGTAAAAGACACTCGCACGCGTCACGTGACAAAAACGTTGCTAAACTTAATGTACATATTTGGATCGCCAACAAGGGTTATAACCGATCGGGGCACGGCTTTTACGTCACGTACATTCAAATTATTCTGTGACAATTACGGCGTGAAACATACTTTAAACGCAGTAGCTACTCCGCGAGCGAACGGTCAGTGTGAACGTTATAACCGTACCATCCTTAACGCCCTCGCAATAACGGCAGCCGGAAATCCAGAAGATCGCTGGGACGAGCATGTGAAGTCTATTCAGTGCGCGATAAATTGTACTGTAACCAAGAGTACGGGAGTGTCGCCACTTGAAGCATTGGCTGGATTTAAACCTCGACATGTAGCAGAGTCTTATATCCTTAACGAAGTGCAAGGCAATTTAGGTCGGGTAGATATTCGTGCGTTACGTCAAACAATATCAGACCGTATTTCTGAAGATCAGAAACGTCAAAAGGAACGTTTTGATAAGACACGTGCTGAAGCGACAAGGTATGAAAAAGGACAGCTTGTTCGAATCACCAACGCTTCACCAGCTACAGGGAGAAGTAAGAAGCTACTCCCAACGTTCAAGGGACCCTTCAGAGTAGTCAACGTGCTGCCAAATGACCGATACGAATTGGAGGACCTACGGGAAGGTAGTAAGAAAAGAAGGACTGTGATGGCAGTCGATAGCATGAAGCCCTGGATTGTTCTAAAAGGTTAGTATACGACTAACAATAATATCAAAACGGTTAGCAAACGGCTAACACCACAAAACGGTTAGCAAACGGCTAACACCACAAAACGGTTAGCAAACGGCTAACACCTCAAAAACGGTTAGCAAACGGCTAACACCTCAAAATGGTTAGCAAACGGCTAACACTACAAAACGGTTAGTAAACGACTAACACCTAAGCATAAAGGTTAGTAAACGACTAACACCTAAAAATGGTTAGTACACGACTAACAAGTATATAAAAATGGTTAGTAGACGACTAACACATGAAAGGTACCTTTAAGCTTATGATTGGTATACGACCAATAAATTACGGATAAGCTGACATGACATTTAGCGACATGTTGACATGTTATTTTCAGATTAGGTGACTTTCGGTGTTCTGAGGCCAGAACAGAGACAGGATGGCCGAATGTAAGCAGTTGATGTGGCAACAGCGCATCACATGTTCTGTATTTGCCGCCTCAGACATCAGGAAAATGCGATGCGGACAAAAAAGGGTTTTGGTGCCTGGTGGCATCGAAAAGTTTACACACTGGACAGTCGAATTGAGATATTACGCTACGTGAAATGTATTTTGGCCTCGAACGGAATAAAAGGTTTACACTCGGGTGTGTTGTTCTGTTACATCCTAACACTAGCTAAAACATATACTCATAACTCATAGTCATAGTGTAGTTTTTTTTAGTAGTCTGTGGTGTAGTTCAAATAGTGCGTTAATCACAATATCTAGATATCATTATGATTACCTTCAATAAAATGCATAATGAATTCTATGGAATCTTCTATTTACGTCTTTTTTTATTAGTAATCTATCCCTATTATTTTTTAATATTTTATCTAATACACGGCTGCAGAAAAAATGTTGTAGGTAACGAAAGCCGAAGGTAATTTTACGGGATTCGCAGGCCTCCAGGACCCAGGACTGCCTACTCATCCCGTAAAATATCACTTTGGGGACTTGTTACGTAAATAACTATTGTGAAGAAGTTATTTTGCTGAAGGGATTATGGGATTATCTCTGACTATGGGCATGCTGTGAGCTTTCCAATGAATAGGGATATCAGTGATATCACTGTAATTTTCAACTAGCTGGCGTCATCTATGGACAGAAAGATTTATCGTAGTACCACATGTTATGATCTTTACAGAGATCTGCTTACCAACTTTTACCGCCATCTATACGAAAATTGTTCTATTTTAGTTTATCACTGCAGAAACCTGTTCGCACTCTATTGCGTCATCTACAGGGGAATAGGTTTATTACATTATTTTGCACATGACACACACAGAAACCTGTTATAATGTTTTCCATTGTTGCCAGATTTAGCAATTTTTCTTAGTTTGGAAGATTTTTAGATTTGTATGCAAAGTTGCTAATGTTGCTAGCAACTTTGATGATTTTATTGTCACAAGTTCCGCAAGTAGCAAATTGGAAGAATTTTGACCATAGTACCATAGTTGATGAGCTTTGGTAGAGGTATTATCTCTGCTTTGGTTCAACTCGCTTATAATTCATACTTCGAAGTCGATTTATGGAAGTGTATGAAGTATTTACCTTTGTTTTCTGATCTTCAATCTATGCAAAAAATTAAAAAAACTCTTGATATTTGATACAGCCACGTCATTTTTATATAGGAGAAATATGATAATAAATTTATTACGTTATGAATATTATTTTTACGATTTTTACACGCATGGGTAGGGATAGCGCTGATAGCAGAATGTACACGATCTTTGGTTTGTGCTGGAATTTGGATAAGGGTCCCCATAGACGTCGTTCTTTTTTGGCAGTTTTACCCGTGCGAGTAAAACGGTACAGGTAAACACGAACGACGACCATGTCTACACACTACTCGTTCTTTCGTCCAGTCTCTCTGAAATCTTAGTGCTATAAACCGCATCGAATTCGTGATGGATTATACGACAACGTTGGCAGTGGCGGCCGCAGTGGCTATAAAAGTGAAATATTCAAGAAAAAAACGTTCAAAATGGGCTAAAGAATGGTTACTTAAGCGTAACAAATTTTCACATGTGAATGTTTTGAGTGAGTTACGACTAGAACCAGAAGATTGGTACAACTATTTACGAATGGACGAAGAAACGTATTTAGAGCTGCTCAATTTAGTAACACCATTTGACCGAATCTCTCGTTGCTGATATATCTACTTCTTGTAACTTTTTTATCATGTCTTCGTAGGCTTTATTTTTTTTATCTCTGTCAGAATACTCAGCAGATTTAACCTTCCACAGGCACGGGTAGCTTCTATAGAGTTCTATGAACTCAATTAAAAATTGTTTGGAGTAATTCCTCAAGTCAGTCATTGTGTAAATTACCTCGATACACAAATTTCTTCGACTTTAGATTACTGTACAACAACCGAAATTACTGACGCTTAGTTGGAGGTGAGTCGACACTGAAAACATCCGACATCCGTCCTTCTTAATCGCCTCGTAAATACACACAGGCAGACTTGAACGAACACGTTTGAAAACGGACGGTTAAAATCAAGCGAGAGCTGATATTTTTGAACGCCAGCAAGAAGGACAGTTTTTGGCCACATACTGTCCGTTTTACCTGTACCGTTTTACTCGCACGGGTAAAACTGCCAAAAAAGAACGACGTCTATGGGGGCCTTAAATTTGGACTTTTAGAGCCGCCATCTATCGCAGCCATTCACGACTTCACTGTAAAGTGTCAAACTGTCAAAAGCCTGTCAAAATATCATATGGTTTTGACGTTCGGGTTTGATGTTTGATCATGGTTTCATCTACAAACCTTATTTATTTGTGTTTTGATTAGGATTAAGTATCAAATTATTTCTGTTTATTAAGCGCGATAGGTTTATTTATAAATGATTGTATAAAGTCCATGGCCTTATCGTATAGTCGCTAACGAATAATGCAGCAAGTCAGTATATCAAGGAAATGAAGTCCTTCCGTTTAAAGGTGCATCATAAAAATTTTAGTGGTAGGTATTTTTCTCAACCTTTAAATTGATAACTATTCAACGTAATCTCATTTTACCAGAGGAGGATTTAATAATCAGCCAAAAGGACTATCCAGAGGCAAAAAAGTATGACATCATTGAAATCTACCATCCGGAAGAGGATACCCAGAAATGCAAAAACAAAACGGAATCGGAGGAAGAGTACCCAAGACTCTTGCTCCAAATTAAAGCTTTTTCTGATGACTTGTTACAAACCCGAGAAACTATAAGTGTAGAACAAAGCATTGCAACAGCTTTTGGCCTGCAAACATACAAAAATGTGACCATAAGGTTGGTAAACCCTGCGGACGTTGCTTTGGATTCTATTGAGCTGACTTTCAAAGACCAATATATGGGCAGATCTGAAATGTGGAGGTTGAAAAACAGCTTGGTGAGTAACATTTTGCCATACATAAATTCATCACGCCTAAGCTCAGTGGGAAACAAAAACTTCTTTGTGGCTGGTTTGACTTTGACTTTAATACATTTAATACAATAGATATTAGGCCTTTACGGAAACTATGATTGGGTTAACCCTGGGTTAACCTGATCAGTTGGATCACTGATCCTGACGATTGGAAAGTCATCTGGGTTTGGTCAGAAATAGGGTAGTTTACTCTTGTACAGTAAGTGATTGCCATCAGATGATTCAGATCAGTAGCTGCTTTACTTTACCATCTGTTTTTAAATGCCACTTGACAGCTGTTTGACATATAACTGATCTATCCAGATCCAGATCAGTGTTTCCATAAATGCCTTATGTCTGTTTTAGTTTGTGTAAATTCTTTTGTTTAAAATTATGTTATTAGACTATCCCCTGTATGTTAAAAAAGAAACACACCAAAATTTGTGGGTACTTAAGTTGAAAGCTTACCAGACTCCCAAAAACATATTTCAGAGAAAAAATGATCTAGTAGTAATGTCAGAGCAGTAGAGATCTTACTATTTCTTGTCACTCTTTTTTTATTTATTTTTTATTGGCGATGACATTCCTACCATAATAACCTCAAGTTTCATTATTGCAGGTGAATTCTTGTGTATATATGAATAAAAAACTAGAATTCTGTGGAGGCGCAGTTAGATGCCAAGTATATGAAATGTGGGCACAAGGAGAACGAGTTGCATGTGGTGTTATCACAGATGATACTAAGATAGTCTTCAGATCGTCTACTGCTATGGTCTACATTTTCCTGCAAATGTCATCTGAGATGTGGGACTTTGATATTTATGGTGATCTCTATTTTGAAAAGGCTGTGAATGGTTTTTTAGCTGACTTATTCATGAAATGGAAGAAAAATGGTAGCAACCATGAGGTTACAATTGTTCTGTTTTCTAGAACATTCTATAAAGCAACTAGTTTAGAGGAGTTTCCTCAACATATGAGGGAATGCCTGCAGAGAGACTATAGAGGCAGATATTATGAAGATTTTTATAGGTTTGTTGCCTTACAATTTTACCTAAATAGTCTAGGATGATTTAAATATTTTTTTCTATAAGAGATCACTATTCACAATGAAGTACTGTAATTTCTATGAGCAATACTCTACTGTAAATTTTTTTATGAATTCATATTAAATTTTCTAAAATACCCTTAAGCATCTTGGAAATTCGATGTTTCATCCAGAATTGAAGAAATTTCCAGTAGCTGAAAATCAATCAACTTCAAATTAATTGTCATTTAGACTTAGGTCAGTTTCTTTTAGAGTACTAGAATGCTTTATATAAATACAGGAAATCCTGGGATTTTTCCAACTCTCATCCTCTCCACTAAAAAACAAAGTTTCAGCTGCTCTGTTTTTATGTATTTCCTCTATATAAAACAGCATTGTTTTCAGATACTTCTACTGGATGCATAAATGTACTGCTGCATTTCGTTCCTTTCTACATCATTTTGTTTTTTAGTAATTCCATTCTAAAGTTTAAAGAAAGGAATTCAAATTGAGCCAATCAGTGCCAACCGCGCGAATCATCAGCAACGCATTGTTGCCAAGAACAGCTGCGACTCTCAGACAGGAACAGGAGACAAGATAGATGAGCCAGCTCGGGTACAGCTCCGGCATTTCGCGCGCCATCAGAGTGCGGCAACACAGCACACATATCTGACCTTTGATTGGCTGTTCACCTTTAGGGCAGTGACGTCACTGGCCTGGGAGTATTCAAATATCTTCCTTATTTTCACGGCTTTCCTGTGCCCAAAAAAATGGGAGAAAAAAATGAGATGCTTTGTATGACGTACTCTATCATAATGAATCTGTGGTGGCTTCCAAAATAGTATTTTGAAGTGAAATAGCTTCTGAAGATGCCATCCACTCGTGGTGGCGAAACGTCAAGCTTTAACGCTAAACGACGCCGGCCTAAAAACCCATGAACCACAAATTCATTGGACGATGGCCGCGAAAGCCTTACACAGTGTACTCTATCACATGCAACCAAAAAAAATTCATGATACTGGTCCAAGTCATCCTCAGTTTGAGTTCTCTAAAAGAAAAAAAAATTGGAAAATGTCATGAATCTCTAAACCACTAAAAAATAAAGTATTGGAATATTCAGTTCTGTTCTGTTTTTATGTATTTTCTCTGTATGAAACAGTGTTACTTTTAGATACTGTTCTTCAGATTATTGTATAAAACAGAAAAATTATGCTCCAATTAAGTTATTTTCCTTTTTATATCTTAAACTGACTTTTTGGTGTTTTTTTCTCAGGGTTGCTGTGCAAAATGAGAGGTATGACGAATGGTCACCAATTTTGGTCCAACTGAGGAGAATTTTCCAGAACTACCTGAAGTTTGTTCTAGAATATCACGCCAGACCAAACGTTAAAATACCAGATGCTGCAAACAGTACCGCTGCTCAAGGAAACTTCTTGGAAGTTTTGAACATGTCTTTGAATGGTAAAACAACAAATAATTCTTAGATTGATTTGCTCACATTTGTTGCTTTCTTGTAGTTTTTGAAAAACATTATTTGGACCGCAGCTTTGATAGAACTGGTCAACTGAGTATTGTAGTCACTCCAGGAGTTGGCGTGTTTGAAGTTGACAGGGAGTTGACAAATATCACCAAACAAAGAATAATTGATAATGGTGTTGGTAGTGATTTAGTATGTGTTGGTGAACAGCCTCTGCATGCAGTTCCTCTCTTAAAGGTAATTTTATAGATAAAATATGGAGATCATAGTTGTAATAAAGACCATTTTTTTTGTCATTGTGATATGTCATATTAAAAAAAAAAAAGAAATTTTTTTAGTAAAATACTGTAAAGTACAATTACTAATATTTCAAAGGCTATTACTGGTCTAAAGCATTAGTATATTTATTTTTGGAAAGACAAGGACTCCAGAATTTGGAATAAAAGATCTCTTATAGACAGTGGAAGTTTTTAGTTTTTTTATAAATCTAACTTGTCTGTAAATTTCGAATAACCATTATGTATTTTCTTGCAGTTTCACAATAAAGACACTCATTTGAATGTACCTGATGACTACTCTATGCCGCACTGGATTAATTTATCATTTTACTCAACTAACAAAAAAATACCATACTCGTCTTTTGTACCGAGGATCAAGCTACCCCCTCCACTTCCGGATGGTGATGTGAAGAAAGAATATTCACCTAAGTCCAAACTTTTGCAAGAAGGAGAGTACATTCATAACACGTTTTTCGACTATGACGCTTATGATGCTCAGGTATTTCAAATGCCTCCACCTCATCATTCTACAGAAACCAGGTATACATCTATAGTGTATTTTTTGCTTCTCTGCATTTTAGGCGTTAATCAGTCAACAATAGCATTTCCTATTTTTTCTTCGTATTCTTTTGCCTCGCATTCTTTCACTTGCCAAACAATATCTGATACTGAAGTTCAGATTTTTGTTAGTAAGAAATTTTTATAGTTTCAGGAAAATTGTCCTAGCTTATTCAAAGTGGTATTTTCCAACTTGCTAATATTGCTTGTTTAATGGCTGAAATGGATTGCTTGTATCTAATTTGTAATGATGGCAGTGTTTGCTCAATTTTTTTCTGCCCATGTGGAGTAAAGATAGACTTTGAAAAATCATCCCTTTGAAAAGAGCTCATTTAAGTCTCTTAAACCTCCAGCCTAAGAAATCAACCAATCAAAAGTGATTTTTATGCCGGATGTAGAAGGATGTGACTATTTTAATTTGAATTGAGCGTAGATTCAAGGTTGTCACGTTGCTAATATTTTGCATAGTTTTTCCATAAAGGATGTAAACTTTATGTTTATTTAGTTTTCCTCTTTTTGTAGACTATAAATGTTATATTGCACAGCTATTCCATTTTTTTGCATTGTTATGTAATTAGCAGTTTACTCTGAGAATGTTTCATAGTTACTTTTCACAATTTTACTCGTCATTCGACAACACTCGTCTTTAACAGCCTGTATCTCATTTAACCAAGATAGATCATGAAATGATGTAAACAAAGATCTGTCAATATCAATACGAAGCGGAGGTTATGTCTGTAGATGGAGAAAAGACGACAAGGTACAGTCACATTCTAAAGATAGCTCCACGAAAGACTTATTACGTCACGCTTAGATTTATTACGTCACAGCTTTGGCGCGAAATTTTATGTTTGAACTTTGCTGGTGCTTTTAAGCCACTTCGCGCTCACAGTAAAAAGTAAAAATGTTAGTTACATGGTTTTTGGGGACGTAACATCAATATTCCGTCATAAAATTTTGTTCGGAAAATACCCCATTCTGCGTCTTATCTCCTAATCTGTGTTCCATTTTTCGTTTATCATGTATCCCAAATATTTAAATTTGCTGAGCCATTTGATGTCCTGAGAAGACTCAAGTGTATTTGAGTGTTTGGGATGTGGTTCCTACTAACAACCATGAACTTGGTTTTTGATGATATTTATCTTTAGGCCCAGCCTTTGACTCTCCTTATGCACGCGACTTAGGGCCGGTTTCTTAATGTCCAGTTAAATATTTATCTGGAAGTTAACGGTTATCTGTCAGACAACTTGTTTAAACAATTGAAGGTTAAACTTACGACTTCACATAAATCTTATCTGACAGTTTTATCCATAGAAAAAACAATAACAAACGTAATACGTTAAGTGTATGTGAGAGCAATATTTCGATTTCGTCATCGGTACAACAAAAAATATCACACTTCTGATAGTTTGTTTGCATTGTTGCGCATGAAATTTATGGGTGCCTTTTGTAACAGATTTGTTTGGACTCTTTTGCACTGGAATATGACATTACGTCTAGATGTTAATCTAGGAGCAAGTATACCCACTTTTGCTAACAGTTGAGGAAAAACAGTACAGCTAACTCATTTCTACGTTTTTCTAGTGATTGGATGTTAAATCTGCGACAAAAGCAGGTGACACAATACGTACGTTAGATTAGATTATATTTAGTTGTTTGGGGTGGACAATCTGAAAGATCTCAGGTCTTGGCTTTTCGTCAAACAATACTGAAACCCAAAACTGCGACCGAAATTTTGATCAGCACCCCCAAATTATCCAAAACACGAGGGTTTCAATTTTGATAGTGGTTTGTCATTTTCTGCTCATATAAATGAAATAACGTCTTCCGTAAATAAAATATTAGAAATACAAAACCACCAAGAAACAGCAACTATTTTTTTAATTTGCAAGTCTTGAAACTTCTGTATGCTTCATGTAAAACTCAAGACCGCGACCGGACTTGTAATCACCATCCCCAAATTATCCAAAACTCGAGGTTCCATCTTAACAGAAAGCCAAATAAAGATTCTCGATTTTTCAGGCAAATCTGAAAATCTGAAAGATCTGCCATTTTTTTCGTAACAAACTTAAAATTACGAACGGATTTGTAGTCAGCACCCTCAAATTATCCAAAATACGAGGTTTCATCTTAAAACTCCTCCAAATAAAAATTCTCGATCTTTCAGGCAAACCTGGAGATCTGAAATATCTGACATTTTTGATTTCCGTCAAGGAAAACTGAAACTCAAAACTACGAACGGACTTGTAATCAGCACCCTAAAATTATCCAATACACGAAGTTCCATAATGGTTCCATCTTAATAGAAAGCCAAATAAAGATTTCGATTTTTCAAGCAAACATGGAGATCTGAAATTTTTGACTCTTGTCAAACGAGATCGACACACAGAACTGCGAGCAGACTTGTAATCAGCACCCTCAAATTATCCAAAATACAATGTTTTATCTTAATAGAAAGACAAATAAAGATTCTCAATTTTTGAGGCAAACCTGAAGATTTGGAAGATCTAAAATTTTTGATTTTCGTCAAACGAGACTGAAACTTAAAACTAGGACCGGATTTGTAACTAGCAGCTACCTATCTGATACTTTTAACCGGACATTGAGAAACCGCCCCTTAGTAGAGTATAAAATTATGACAATGCCATCTGCATATCGGATATTGTTGATCGGAAATCCAGCAAATACTCTTTCCACTGCTTTAAAACCTTGCTATTGAAAGTTCTAAACAATGATTTTAAAACTCCAAACGTCCGTAATTGATTTCTATTTTCCAGTCTGGTCCATCACAAAGCACCGACAAGATACAAAAGAAGCTCAGGTAGCCTGTTGGATTCTGCAGAAGTAGCAAAAGGACAACGTAGGAAAATGTCAGATCCTGACATATATAGGACAAACTCCCATACACGTTCTGAACCAATAGCTATCCCTTCTGCCACTTATAGCCCCTTAGTTTCTCCTCATGGAGAAGGTACGTAAATTTAGAAATCATTTATGATCTCTATGTAAACTTTGAACAGATCTGTGTTTCGTCTCAATCAGATCAGAGTGATGTTATAGGCCAAATAGCAGCATCTACAAAGGAAAATTGCTTAGCACTGTGGAAAAATTTTGCAGCAACTGAATTGTTATGCTAACTTATGTTAATTATTATATAAGTATCAAATTTTATATTTAAAGGTAAACTTCGGCTTTCACAATCGACTCCTTGCAATTATGCCTTCTCAAAAAGAGAATTTGATATTTTTATTTGTGAATCTGGTCAGAATTGCGCTGGTTTTGGACGGTTTTTTCATTATTTCTTGTTAATTTCTCCACAGCAAAAAAAAACAACATTACTTTAGTCCTCTCACAGTCCTCACAGAGAGGCAGTCCACACCGAATAACTATGAAATCTGGCCATTTTTTAAGATCAAAAAATTTGTCTCCCCTCTCTCTCTCTCTCTCTCTCCCAAAATAGCTTTTTACTATCAAGGGCATATCTAGTTGAATGCCGCCTTCTGTACTGATAATTATGATAAAAACTATGAATATAAATGTATTTATATCTAGGTGATATTTTACAATGATTTCTTTCTTACGTAGATGCAGTACCTGAAAAAGAACTTTCTCCACCTTCACGCATGGTGGTGGGTTCTGAAGGATCGCCTCCAGTAGAATCAAGGGCTCTTATTAACCCATTTGACCCTTCTCACGTTACCATCAAACTCACGTCTAACCGACGTCGTTGGACTCACATATTTCCTAAAGGACCAACAGGGGTACTCATACAGCAGCATCATTATCAGGTAATTTTAGGTTACTTTTTATTGAATCGTATGGATCAGTTGTTTGAAAGGAGCCCAGAACTTGTCTTATGGGTCATAGGTCCCGGTCAAGTTGGGTTTAATTTTAGTATCTTATAGGTTTGAGCATTTAGGATTTCACCGCCGGTACTCTGTAACTTAGAGATATAGAAACTTGTTTATATCACCATGACGACCATGACGATCGGGTAGTTTCGGATGCCTACCACAACGTGCCTACTACGCTGATATATTTACGAAGCCACCCGATCCCATAGTATGTAGTGCATAGAAACACGTTTCTAAGTTAGAGTACCGGTGTAGGATACTTTTTTAACTTCTGTATCATCGGCATTGACTGCTTTGGTCCTTAGCCTAGGATTTTAGGATAACTGGTAAAACTTAGAACGTTTTTGATACAAAAGCCTTATTACAGTCAAGGTAAGTTCCATGAATACTTTAAGTAAATATCTATCCACAAATATTGTTTTGTCTATAGCATTCTCAACAAGAATCTTGTAATTCTTACACAATAAAGTGTATTCATCAAGTTTATTAATAATTACTAATACAATAATAACTTGTCCCACACAATTAAAAGCCTACATTAAAGCTGCCGAAGTCGACTTTCTTTTAAGACTTCATAAAGATAAACCAATGCATGGAATCTACTAACATCTAGAATAGCATGTCTTGTCTGGGCAGTTGACCTCCTCTTTCCTAAGATTTGGTGGGTTGAAGTGGTCACTGAGGGCTTTTTTAATGGCTTGCCAAGATGGTGTCTTCAACATCTTGGTATACCGTAATAGGGTTATGGGTGTAGATGTACCCGACACCCTTTGTAGAGCCAGCCGACAGGCGCCAGACACGCTTATGCATCTTTTGTCGGCGTGTAAGACGTACGCTGGGACGGCTGACGTTCATCTGCACAAGGTGGCGGCTCTACGAGTGCTCTACAATTATTTAAGGCACTCATTTGGTATGAAACACTGATGCTGTCATACACTCCAGAGGATGTAGAGTTCGTTGTGGAGAACGAGAGATGCCGGATTTACTGGAACTACTCGTTCCCCACGCTCGAGCTTGTACAGGCAAACAAGCCCGACATTGTTCTCATCGACTTTCAATAGAAGATTATGTTCGTTATTGAGTTTTTGGTTCCTGTCGAGCTGAACATTGTGTCTAAGGAGGAGGAAAAGAGGACCAAATATCTGGAGTTGCTCGGACAACTTCGCAGGCTCTGGCCAGACTATACTGTAAGTCTGCTGGTTATGATCATTGGATCCCTAGGTGGAATGAGGAACACTCTGCTCTCTGCACTGTATAAAATCTCGGTGTGCCATGCGGCGGCACACACTTTAGTCGCCAGAATGCAGAATGCAGTCATCCTTGAGTTCCTTCGTGTACTTACTACTAATTATTGTTTATTACTGATTACATCTTGTATATTTATTTTCTGTTTCTCATTACACAGGCTGTTCCGGCTCAGAGGGACAGAGGCAGCCAGGATGCAGATTTGAGTAAAGACAGTGGTTGCGGTGTTGAGTCATTTAGGGCGTTACAGGCATTACAAGAATGTGAGTACACATGATGTAACATTAGTCTCTTTCTTTCACCCACCCTATCATTTACATTGCTGTCAACGTGTCCCATTAATTTGTGAGATAGCATTCAACTCTTCCCCTTCCGATTATTTTAGGTTTTCTATTGGTACATAGACCATAAACCAGAAAAGATGCTTATATCAGAACAGAATTGTATTTCTCTATTTTTTTAGATGTGAAAAAACGTCCGAACGTCCACAGCCTTAGTCACACTTCGTCAGCGGTCCCAAAATACTCTACAAAAAATTCAACTTTGCTTTGGGGAGTGACAGGAGAGCAAGAATGGACTCCGGCACTAACAACCGGTAAACTAAAAACATTATATTGAACTTCATGGGTCTACAATAGCACTTCGACACCGACCGATTTGTGTGGAAATTTGACTTAAAAGGTACAGGAGACGGTGTCTATGTCGTTTCCAAAATCGGCTTGTTATGTGTCTGTTTGTGAGGAAAATGTGTTGAAAATACACAGTTTTAATAGTTTTTTGTTGAAAATGACATAATAGACCGTCCCCTTTACGTGGAAAGTGAAATTTTCTCAAAATTCGGTCAGAATCGACAAGCTATAGACCAGAACTTTATAACTCCCGTATTCAGAGTTTCCATTGTATGAAGTTTTTCATATATTATACAGGGTGAATCACCAAGAATGGCATAGGACATATCTGCTGAACCCTACAGTAATAATAGCTGTATAAATTGTCTAGTAAAAATTGGAATCCCAAGATGACAAAAATATTTATTTAATATCTTTGACATAAATCTGATTTTCATAGCACTGTGGCTTAAGAGGAGCGTGTTCCATTTGATTGACTCTGTATATTAGAAATACTTTTACCCGTTTGTATATCTTGTTTCAAAAGCATCTTAATATTTCTAAATTGGCACTTTCTGTTTCTTGGCATCTTCACATAAAGGCATATACCGTGTGTAAGCAAAGTTACTATCCCAGTAGCATATCAAAAAGACATCAAGAAGCATTTTTGTGGTTGCTCTTTCGATATAAATGAGTTTCAATTGCTTTTAGAACAAGATATGTTGCAATAGAACTTTATACAATAATTGGTTGATATAAGGCAAATAATATTATTTACCTATCATAATAGTAATATTCTCATTTAAATTAATTTCTATATTCATACTAATCGGATCACCACATTCATTTTCAGATGGTTTACCGACTCGCATTTTTTTCGTTTTTTGATATGTTCTTTGTTCTTTTGTAATGTGTCTATGTCTTCATGGGAAATAGTATCTATGCTTATTATTTGCAGTATCTCATTTTTTAGAATACATTTTCCAATGCTTCAGAAAAAACTATATTCGAGTTTTTGGATTAAGCATTTAGTCTGCATATTAGTTATGTGTATTACTTGACCAGCATTTTTATTAACATTTTAATCATGATTTTAATGGTTCCAATGTAGTAAAAATATGCAAAATGTTTAGTTTGACAAAAACGTTATACCTAACTAGTAAGTAATTGGAGATTATCTCGTGAGGACATATTCTGCCTTAAATGCAATGCAATATACCAGGAATGAATGGACACCTAACTAGCATTTAACGCACTATAATATTTGCGCAGTATCATTGAAACTTGATTTTAGTTTAAATGTACTTTTCGCTTTCTATAAAATGTATCCAGGACTTTAGAAAAGTTGCAAAGTATAATAATAACCTATTTATAAATTATTCTTATATACCCTCGACATTTACAAGGTCTTTATTTTAAAATATCTGTTAATCTAAATTAATTACTTTTGACTACATATTTATATTGTAATTACTTGCACTGACGTCTTATCATGAAGCTTAACCCGAGCTTAACTGTGGTTTACACATACCCTGTTACCCGATACTTTAAACTGTCAGCCGTGTCAACAGCGAACAGCTGTTCAGCTAGTGATAATTAGAAATACTCCAGGTTGAGTCTTGACGTATCAATTTTAAGCTTTGGAGGAATACAGGGCTGTACTGAGTGCAAGTACTATTAATGACGAAAATTGACATTTGGTGACGTTTTCGTCTATGCTGTGAGGTCTATGCTTATTTTACATTTTATCGAAAAATCCAGCGTTTCTTTCAGTATGGCTGGTCTAAATGATGATGATTACGCTTTAAATGAGGTAAGAATATTACTAATACGGTCTTGATCGCAGGATTGCCAATCAACACCACTAGTAAAAAATTAAATTTGAGATACACTTCTTCGTCAGCTGATACCTATCAAATAGACGTCAAGCCAGTTTAAAGTATCAGGTAACAGAGTATACAAATACATGATGTGTCAAGCACTAACCTTCAAATTGCTCATTTTATTAGGTTATTTTTTTTTTAATTTAACAAAGAAAGCAAATAAAAAAACAAATACAGAAACGACCGTTGCCCAAATTTGACACAAACTTTCACAAATGACAGAGCCATAAAAGGTTATTTTTTTATAATTTTGATTATACAACTGGTGTCAACCTTAAGCCTAGGCTTACTTATACTCTGTTATCTGATAGCGTTTTCGATTTACTGCTCTCAGACGCTCTCAGAGCGCATTTGATGTGAATTGTATGTTCGGTTTGACGGCTCTGCTCCAGATTTGCAAATTCGATTTACCTGTTGTTCGCTCGCGGAACGCTCTCAGATTGAACCTAATTGCTCCGAGAAACCAGGTCAGAGCATTTCAGAGCGACGTATTGTATGTCAAAAAAGAACTGAAGGCTTGACTTTCTGTGAGGAGAAGTACTTTGTGGTTGGCAGAAAAAGGTGAAAAATATTCGATCATTCGAAGAAAATAGCTCCCCTTTGTAGTGATCGCAGGAAAAATAAAAAGCACATAATACATAATATGGAAAACTGGGTTTTAATACCTTTAATATTCGAGGGTAAGCACCGACTATTTTATAATTGTTATAGTCGGTGCGTAGAACAACTTAAATATTAAATTGCGGCCTTATCAACCGTCACTTGCGCAAAACAACAAGTCATTTTTGTGTTCGATCTTGTTCGATTTGTGCAGTGCTCCTATCAACTCCTGACAGATCTCTAGTTTGATTACGGATGATCTATGCTCGCCCTGAGAGCAGTAAATCGAAAACGTTATGATATTTTAGACTGACTTGACGTCTATTTGATAGGTATCAGCTGACGAAGTGCATCTCAGATTTAATTTTTTAGTAGTGGTCTGAATTGGCAATCCTGCAAGTCAGGACCGTCTTAGTGATATTTTAAAATTAAAAAATTCACAACAAAAATGCTTAACCGAAACAAATACATTTTTTGCGTCAATTACTCGTCAGCAATACGAGCACTGAGTGCAGCCCTGTACGTATGCCGTCAAAGCATGTGTCAAGATTCATTTGGGGGGATTTTAGTTATGACCTCAGAGTAACAACTGAACATAGAGGTAGTAAACAACTAATTCTAATAGGCCGATATCTTTTCTTACGTTGTCATATTGACCTCCAGATACGGCAATCATAATTACTTACTATCGTCTTAGTTGTATAGTATCCAGAAATATTCCATTCTACGTTAAAAAAGACGGTATTTTGATGGTTCAGGAATGATTACAGCAAAATCAATAGATATGTTGACCTCTACTGCGTTACTGCATATTTCTTCATCCTAAACGCAAATTCTGAAGTCTTACATAAATTTTGAGGAGCTGGCACCGCCGATATATTTTCATGCGACTTATTTACGGTAGAACCCCGACTGTCAAACATTTGTCTTGTTTGTGCGTCTTTTATGCTTGGTCAGTAAAATCGAATTCGCTATTTGTTGGCAACTGTAGTGAAGCTTTACGGACTTGCTGTGCTATATTCGAGTGTAGTTGTAACAGTTTTTCGAGATGGGACTCAAAAAGTGCAGTGTTTGTAACATGGGTTGCATTGGAAGAATTTTCAGGTTAGTTGGCAATGTTTGGAGGCTGAAGTGTCAAAAGATGATGGCTTTGAGCACGCCATGCTGAAGTGGTTTGTTTACTACCTCTATGTTCAGTTGTTACTCTGAGGTTATGACTAGTTGAACATTTGTTTGCTGTTGACACGGCTGACGGTCTAAAGTATAGGGTAACAGGGTATAAGCTTAGGTTTGATAAAGCTTGTATGAAACAGGCATTTGTACAGGGTGGGTCATGTAAGATAACCCACTACGTCAACTCAGAAACTATATGAGATATAACAAAAAGTTAAATACAAAAGTTGTTTAATTTGAGTTAGACTTTAATTTTATTCTAATTTTGTATATGCGGGGTGGTCTGTTGTGCCACTTGAAATAGTTAAGATATCGATGTTTGAAACAGCGCTTGTTGCAATGACTGTAGCAAACATCCTGTACATCATTTCTCACTAAATATACAAAGAATCGTTAAATCCTAGTTCCTAGTAGAATTTTTAGATCATAGTAGTAGTGACATGTGGCCTACAGAGCGGCTAAAATGTGATTTTTAGAAACATTGATTTTTCGAAAATTAAAGTGTAATTTCGATTTACACAAAAACTTAACAGCAGGAATACTTGAATTCAAGAGCGTAATCTGAATCCATTTGAAATAAAAAAGTTTACATTGATTTAGGCACAGCAGGCCACCCTGTATACAGGGTGTCCAGTTAGTGTGTAATTCTTCGATATCTCGCAAGGTATACCTGATAGAAGAAAATGTCAAATACAAAAGTTATTTGGTTACTTGAGACGCATATTCTAAAAATATTTTGAAATATACAGGGTGTTGCGGGAAAGTAGGATAGTGATCAACTTATTTTTTTATATGGAACTATAACTTTTTCTTAAATTCTTCTAGCTTCCATCATTGATCTCTATTCAACCCTAAAATATTTTTGGGATCGTTTGCGACGTTGCCAAGTTATAATTGATTTTCTATTAATTTCCGGATTTGCAAGGTCGCAAGTAATACGTCCAAATTGATATATTCCTTCAACTTTTTCAATAATATTATACAGCAATTTACTTGTATATTAAGTAGATATTATTTTGGATGTTACCAACAATTTATAACTACAGGGTGTTTTTGGCAGAATTTTAAATTACGGCAATTTGAAGGTCATTTTACTTTGTTTTTTTAAATATAACACCCTGTATTTTTTATTTTAAATCGAAATATCTACTACTACCCTATCTCGCCTTGTAATTTTTTTCGCGTTTGCGACGTTGCCAAGTTAAATTATTTTTCCAAATTTTTAAACCAATTTTAATTTATTTTAAATAGAATCCTCTACTTATTTTTATTGCAATGAATTGCGCATGTCGAATTTAGTAAGATCTCACAATTTCAAAACTTTGTTTCTATTAATTACGGAGATACGGCAACACCGCTTTTTCAGTAAACGGTACCGGAACGCTTAAATAGTTCCAAAACTTCCACAGCTGGAGAGGTGAAAGTCAATACTAGGGGGTTTTTGAACATACAGAATTCAAAAACGCGAACATCAGTGTTGTCAGATTTACCAATTTTACGTCATAATTTTGAATGGAATGTCCTACTTATGAAGTCGTAAAAGTGGTAAATCTGACAACACTGGTGTTACCATTTTTGAATTCTGTATGTTCAAAAACCCCCAAGTATTGAATTTTACCGTTCCAGCTGTGGCAGTTTTGGAACTGTTCCGGTTCCGGTACTGTTTACTGAAGAAGCGGTGTTGCCGTATCTTAATAATTAACAGAAGCAAAATTTCGAAATTGTGAGATCTTAGTAAGTTCGACGTGTGCAATTCATTGCAATAAAAATAAATAAGAGGATTCTATATAAAATAAATTAAAATAGAGAGATATTTGTTTAAAAATTTGGAAAAATAATTTATAACTTGGCAACGCCGCAAACGCGAAAAAAATTACAAGGCGAGATAGGGTATTAGTAGATATTTCGACCTAAAATAAAAATACAGGGTGTTACATTTAAAAAAACAAAGTAAAATGACCTTCAAGTTGCCGTAATTTAAAATTCTGCCAAAAACACCCTGTAGATACAAATTGCTGGTAACATCCAAAATAATATCCACTTAATATTCAAGTAACTCGCTGAATAATATTGTTGAAAAGTTAAAGGAATATATCAATTTGGACGTATTACTTGCGACCTCGCAAATCCGGATATTAATAGAAAATAAATTATAACTTGGCAACGTCGCAATCGATCCCAAAAATATTTTAGGGTTGAATAGAGATCAATGATGGAAACTTCTTCTTCTTATGACGCCGTCTCCTTTCGAAGGTTGGCGATCCAAATAGCTAACGTAGTCCTAGATACGGCCATGTGGAAACTAGAAGAATTTAAGAAAAAGCTATAGTTCCATATAAAAAAATCAAGTTGATCACTATCCTACTTGCGTCTTAAGTAATCAAATAACTTTTGTATTTGACATTTTCTTCTATCAGGTACACCTTGCGAGATATCGAAGAATTACACACTAACTGGACACCCTGTATACAAAATTATAATAAAATTAAAATCTAAATCACATCAAACAACTGGGTTATCTTAGGTGCCCTACCCTGTACAACCGGCCCTAAAAGGGGTAGATTTACGCAAATAGCCAGCGTTGCCGAGACTGTATTGGGGTCAGCTATAAACTAAAATCAAGTGCATATTGATACCGTGTCAGCAGTCCATGTATGCCCCCATTTCCTTTCCATCACTCAAAAAAGTACCTGGCACCAGCAGGAATGATTAATGCGGCCCTGATTTTTGTTCCATATGGCATTTAATGGTGATAAATCGGCATCGGGACACCCTTCGACTACGCCTGCAGTCAATGACGTTCTGATAGGTTTGAATACATTCTACTTATACTCAGTAACAAACTAGTTGGTTATCTTCCTTTGTCTTTCTCACATCTTCTCCCGAATGTAGGTGCACTAGCGTACATTGTTCACCCCTGTCTTGCTCATCTTGTATGTCTTGTGTTAGATCTGTGTATGTGTTGACGTTTAGTGTTTAGATCCGGGAGTCAAGATATCCATGACATACGTAGCTTGCATTGTGTAGCTTACTGAAAAAAAATTGGACATTGCAATGATAATAATTGCTATTAAATGAGAACTTTATGTTAATAGAAAATAGTCGTCTTAAATTTGGATTTAAAATTCGTTGTAGATTTTCATTTTTCATTGTACACTGATAGTTAACTGTTCAGGTATTCAAAAAGAATATTGTTTTGACTTGATTTATATGTCTTACGGCGTGAATTTTGACTTTTAGTTAATTTCAAATTTGAACAAAAGTACTGGAGATCAAATGAAAGTCTAGCTTCATATGTCATGTATCATTCCTGAGACTAGCTTTCCGTGTAGTGCTATTTTTATGGTATTATGACCTATATGAATGTGAAAAACTAATTCCATTTTTGTACATATAACATGGGATAGATCATGTTGTATGCTGACAGTCTAACAATATAAACGAGAAAAACTATCATAAAGCCCAGATAAGACCTTGCCTGGAGTATTGCTCTCATGTCTGGGGAGCTGCTGCCCCTACTACCTGTCTATACTAGATGCCGTCCAGAGAAGGGCAATTCGATTAATTGGCGATCCGGCCTCAACGCGCCACCTTCAGTCACTTTCTCACCGGCGTGTTGTTGGTGACCTCTCACTGTTCTACCGATATGCCAGTGGAATCTGCTCCTCTGAGCTATCCTCTATCGTTCCGCCGCTCACTGCTCCTATGAGACGTACCCGTGCGACCGCTGCATCTCATCCTAAGACGGTCGTTCTTCATACATCAAGAACTGAGCGGTACAACCGCACATTTATTCCCAGGGCGTTCAAGGCTTGGAATGGACTGCCAGAAGATGTATTTATTGGGCCTACGGGTATTGGCCCATTCAAATCTCGCGTTAACAAACTTCCCCTAACATAACCCTTTCACAGCAGCCGCGGTACTCTGGTATTTAGGCTCTGTCTGCGCGGTCTGATCAGTTATAAAAAAAATAATAATTTTGGACTGGAATGGCGATCTACATTATTCACTATTACTATTATAAATATAGCTCATGATATCATGCTATGGTTAGAGTTAAATCATTTTAGTACAATAAAATCAATAGGAATATAACACCAAGTGGAAAAAAAATAGGAGAGGCTTATCGGCTTCTTTTCCACTCCTCGATACTGGGAACTCATTGGCATAATTAACAGTTTTTTTTTACAATTATAGCGAAAATTCATGCTATTAATGCGTTAATTTTTCTCAACGAAAAATAAAGGAAACACTACTGTTTACCTGAAGAAGACAAAAACAAAAAATTGCATGAAAATGGGCCAAATAAGAAATTCTGAGATTGACAATCTGCTATAGCATATCAAATGACATACGAGTATGATGTCCGTCAACTAAGACAAATACCAATACAAAATTAGTGATTTTTTGTACTATCTTGAGTAGAGGTTAATGTAGTCTAGCTTTGCTGAGCTTTTACTGTTTGCAAAATAATAAAAAGTAGAATGCAAGTTGTCTTGGGTAGAACTGTAGTGAATAGCACTAAATATGTCAAAAATACATTGTGTCGTTTTGATCACACATTTTCCAATATTCTTTTTATTTATATCGGTAGACCCATTTCTATTTTTAACTGATATATTTAGTGACGTGATAACGTAAAAAAATTGCTTATATTATTCATTCATTTGTAATATTGGCGATTCAAGCATTCGAATAACCAAAATGCAAAGTATTGGATGCATCTTAATGTTTATGGACACATCACCGGCTTTGTGATGCTTGAACACAGATATAGGACTGGGTAATAGGTTTAATGAAATTGCCTGACATTGATACTACAATATCCCCTATCCCTTTACTAATTTGAACTATACGGGAAAATACTTCAGGAGAAGAAAGTACAGCTCATTTCCAACAAAAAAAAAATGAAGTCAAGTTGATTGACTCAGTACTTCCCACACATAATAGTGATATCATTTTATTATATTCCCATTGCATGAAGCTATAGTCTGAGATCCCTTGCAACCAAGTAATCGTTCGTATGTCCTCAAAAAACATCAAACACAAAAACTAGTAAATAGTTTCCTAAGTTTCTCCGTAGGAATTAAAACGACACAATTTATATTCTGCCAGCTTCAACTGGACGAAACGAAACAATCAGGAACCCCCAAATTGCATAAAAACGAAGTTGGAGCTATTTTTATATTTTCAGTTTTTTTATTATTGCTGTGCCGCCACTGACACGATTTTTTTAAAACCATACGCGTTTTTCATCCTCGCCACGGTAATAATACTGTGTCTAAATTTCATTAAAATCGATTCCATAATTTCCATGTTACTAAATTCAGAACAATCTAAAGCAATACTCGTATGTATAAATCAGACAATTCCCGTGATTTCTGTAATAGCCAAAGTAATGTTCGGATGAACCTAAAAAAAGGTATTATGCCGCTAGGTCTTTCTTTCACAGGTCAATGGACAGCCCATTGTGAATAGAACAAATTTTTTAGTTTTACAACCCCCCACCCCCTAACCACCCCAATTTCACCCCCACCCAAAAAAAGTAAAAACTGATCAGGAACTCCTAAAATGCCTAAAAACAAAGTTTGAGCTATTTTCATATTTTTAGTTTTTTTATTATTGCTGCGCCGCCACTGACACGATTTTTCCAAAACACACGCGCTTCCCATCCTCGCCACGGCTGTAATACTGTGTCAAACTTTCATTAAAATCAATTCGATAATTTTCGCGTTACGCAATATAAATTCTAAAACAACACTCGTATACATATGTATACATCACATTCTAAGTCCCTTAGTTTCTATAATAAGCAGGCAATGTTCGGATGGACCTAAAAAAGGATATTATGCCGCTAGGTCTTTCTTTCACAGGTCAATGGACAGCCTATTATGAATAGAACAAATTTTTGAGTTTTAGAACCCCCCACCCCCTAACCACCCCAATTTCACCCCCACCCAAAAAAAGCAGAAAATGATCAGGAACCCCTAAAACGCCTAAACCGAAGTTTGAGGAATATTTGAAATTTTTCGTTTTTTGCTAATTCCTCCACCCCCCGTACAACGATTTCCAAAATTATCGGAACATTACCTACTACGACACCACAACATATCGCTACCCAAATTTCATAACAATCCATGCAGCGGTTACTGAGATTACGACGTTAGAAAAACGCCAACAGACAGACCGACAGACAAACAGACCGACGGAAATGAGTGAAGTGGATTTTCGTTATGTAGACATAATAACACGCCCAAAAAGCGTATTATCTCAAAATCGAAAATTTTCGCGATCACAATACTCCCCTCACCTATCGGTGTGGGAAGTAAAAGTCATATAGAGTAGGAACCGATTTTCAACTGTTTCAGAGGTGGATTGATTTTTAGAGAGTTTCATTAAAATGCAGACCTCCAAACGAAAACCCTTTTTGTAACGTTTTTGAAGTCAGTTTTCAAAACATGCTGATTTTGACACTGCCTCTGATGCATGATCACTTTCTTTTAGTCGATAATGATGTCATAGCTTATCTCCTAAGGACTAAACCAACACTTCCAAAATCCAACAATAAAATTTTGTTTTATTAGGGTTCTCGTTTGGAGGTCTGCATTTTAATGAAAATTTCTGAAAATCATTTTATCTCTGAAACAGTTGAAAATCGGACCCTATTTTATATGACTTTTTTTGTTGGAAATGAGGTAGGTGTTCTCCTAAAGTATTTTCCATTCGTCATATTTTACCTCAATCTCTAAAAATATCGAAATGTTTGAATCGCCAATAATAAAAGCTTGTCGCTTAGTAGTACAAAAATATCTTCCCTTCAAGTAACTTGCAGAATCACCCTGCTCATGTACAGTCAGTAGAACAGATGGGCCAAGTTGGTTATATACAGCGATGGTATGACCTAGGCAAGAAAACAATGCTACTAACCATCACATTATAAGCTTTCGCTTTTTTGATTCAAGTGCGTAACAACTTGGAAGACAGTAGAATGTTTTTACCGCGCGACAAGCTATCTGTAACATGTTTTGTATGTGCAAGGTGTCGATTGGAAATCTCTGACGATACCAGCGTGTCTACCAATCACCACGGACTATTTTCCGGACAAGAGGGCTTTGAATATCGACTACGTAGTGTCGTTGTACAGTCTGTTGCCTGATACTGTTAATGCCGATTTCGCCCAGCAGAGATCGTGCTACAAAAGGCCGCTGTCAACTGTCGAGGTAATTGACCGTATACGAAATAACTTCCATTCTTTCCAAAACTACCGATATCACTTCACACATACGCGACTGGCAACGTTGCATTGGAGATTTCGCATTCCAGATTCAATTTTGCCCATCGTCTATACTGATATATCCTTGTATATACAGGGTGAGTTGTTAGTACCGGCTCGGTCGATAACTCCACTACTGTAGAAGACAGCGAAAAAAGTTGTATATAAAAGTTGTAGCCACGGATATGCTCCTTGATCAGAAAATATTTAGAATTATACTGGGTGATCCATAAATACGTGGTGATGGAAACATGCGTTTTTTTAAATGAGACTACTAATGATTTCCATTCTTCCAATATAGGGTATTGTTACATTATACAGGGTATTTCAATAGTTATGACCATTTTTGTATCCAAATCGCGGTCCAATGAACGTACTGTATATAAAAAGTAATGGATCAAAAATAATTTTTTTTACACAGAAAGATTAAAAATATCCTCTAGTTTTAAAATCGGCTATAAAAAAGCCCGTGACGCATATTCGTATACAGGGTGATGTAGAATACAAAATCTAGATTTTCTCTCTTTTTTTAAATGTAACTCTCAATATTTTATTATACCAAAGAATTGCTTTTAATATGCTCTTTCATCTTTGTATAACACTTGTTATGGCTGCATTCATTAGTTTCTGAGATATTTCGAGTTTTCTACAAATTTTAAGTATATCTTCTATTTGTTTACTAAAATTTATTTATTTTGAGAAAATACTACCAAATTTTATTTTTGCATAACAAACAACTAAATTATAAGGCCATAACAGTACTTGATCAAGTCAAAACACTGAATTGACGAAATAATATACGTCAAGTGTGCTGAGAAAACAATTTTATAGACGTCATACATAATTATCAAGCAGATGTATCAGGGTAGGCTATGAGATATTAAACGACACAGTACAAATAAAACGATTCTTCAATCTTTCAAACGCATTAGTTTTAGAGTACCTCCCTTCTGGATATTGCTGTTCATAGTTGATATATTCTAGATGCAAGTAGACAATTTCTCAAAGATTTCCCTAAATACCCTCAATGGAAAAATTAATTTTTAAAGCTGGTTTTTCACACAGTACGGAATTATTGAGCAGGCTATGAAAACTGTCGATTTTTCAAAGCCTTCCTGATAAATCTGCTTGATAATTATGCATCACACCTACAAAATTGTTTCCTCAGTATACTTGACTTTATTATCTCGATGATTTAGGGTTTTGACTTCATGGAATAGTATCATGACCTTATAATTTAGTTGTTCGTTAAATAAAAAACAAATTAAATAGTACTTTCTCAAAATAAATGTATTTCAGTACACAAATAGAAGCTATATTTTAAATCTATCGAAAAATCGAAATACCTCCGAAACTGATGGACCTAGGTACAACAGGTGCTATACAAAGATGAAAGAGCATATTAAAAGAATTTTTTTATGATAATAAAATATTGGGGGTTACATTTAAAAAAAAGAGAAAATCTGGATTTTGCATCCTACATCACCCTGTATACGAGTATGCGTCACGGGCTTTTTTTATAGTCGATTTTAAAACTAGAGAATATCTTTAATCTTTGCATGTAAAAAAAAATGATTTTTGATTCATTACTTTTTGATACTCAGTACGTTCGTTTAACCGCGATTTGGATATAGAAATGGTCATAACTTTTGAAATACCCTGTATAATGTAACAATACCCTATATTGGAAGAACTGAAATCATTTGTAGAATTTGAATATGGAATAACATATAGATTTAAAAAAATGCATGTTTGCATCATCACGTAGTTATGGATCACCCTGTATAAATCAAAATATTTTCTGAGCAAGGAGCATATCCGTGGCTACAACTTTTATACAGGGTGTTTACGATCTTAGTGCATTAATTTGGAGGAACGTTAGATCATGATATTTCGAACCTGAAACCCCAGTACCATTTCACTAGTTAACGCCTAGTTAAACAGAAAAAAATTAAAAAAGTATGATTGCAAAATCACAATCCGACAACATTTCCCGGTATTCGCCCTAGTTTCTGTCAGGTGTTTTTGGAGATATTCGCGTAAACAAACGCTATTATCTCTAGACTTGTTGCCGCATATTCTGTGTTATCAGAAAATGTTGCGATTTTTTTTGAAACTTCAAATTGGGGATAATCGTTTTAAATTTGTGGTACAAGCATTACAATTTTGTGTAATATTCGTACTTTACATAACGGTATTAAGATCGTAAACACCCTGTATACAACTTTTTTCGTTATCTTCTACAGTAGTGGTGTTATCGACCGAGCCGGTACTAAAAACTCATCCTGTATTTCTTGTACTGAAATTACACTTCCAATATTTCATAATGCATTTGTTTAAATCTGTTACAATATATGGAGTCTAATCATAATGAATGTAGGTGTTCAGGGAACTGATATCTCAACGACTATCACAAGGATTCCAGCTGATTTTGATGGCCGACAACAACGTCGATCTAAACAATATCATGACTGCACCGAATCCAAAAATGAGGAGCAGCGTCGTCAGAAAAAGTCCCACTGAGGAAGACGAAAGCTATTTCCTTTCCATTGGAAGGCTTTTCCATAAAATATCATTATCAGGGAACACTATCTCTGTGACGAGATACAGACCAAGGTAATTATTACAATTATTCATTATGGAGAAAAGCAAATTCGTTGAAGCCGAATGAGGTATTCAATTATTCGTATAACATCATTTTTCATAGGAAGGAAGATAACGATTTTAGATATTTATTTAGAACTTCAAGATCTCGGCTGTCCCAAGGAAAAACACAGTATGTGCATTTTTTTCATATATTGAGGTTTTGATGAATTTGTACATACTGGGCCATGATCTATCAGTTTAAACAGTCAAAACTTCAATATATACCGAAATAACGGAGATTTTGATTGACAATACCTAGTATCTACACAACAACAATAATTATCAAAATTCCAAAACACAGTATCTGCGTGCCATCTAGATACTAAAACACAGTGAATGTACCAACCATTCAGGGGTCATCATTTTGTAACGGCCATTGTAGATGCTGTGTTTTGATATTTGTTTTAGTAGGGTTTTAGTTTGTTGTGGCGGCTTAAACGGTACTGTTTTTGAGAGGCTAACTTCAACAAAATAGACAATTAAAGGTGCCTACTGCGGTACAAATGCAGAGAAAAAATCTACTATAATCGGGTATGTAGTACCACAAATGGAAAACATTATTCATCGTTTTGGCTAAATCTTCTTGAAACTGAGCAATCGTGTGATCTGAATCATCATCGTCTTAGTCACATTGTCTTAACAGACATGTTGTGAACTCGTAAAATGCATTAAGTCGGAGCTAGAGTGTTGCCGACACTAATATTAATAGTTTCTCACGTTACTGATTTTACGAGTTTCTCTTGGAATATCGTAAAGATCTTTAATACAGTAGTTTCCCATTTGCTTTCTGCATCCTCATGCCGTTGACCTGATGGTATCTACTGGTTCATCCGCCTTTAGGGGCAATTTGATCTTTTATTTACCGAACTGATTTTTTTTGGGTAGATACCTATGTGATTATACTTACCAAAAATGAAAAAAAGTCCATCTTCTAACCACCTTCGTGAACGAACGTCCTTAAATTGCTTTAGGCTGTAAATTGTTATTCAGGATGTTCAGTATGTGTATGTCACATCATTGATCTTCTCTCTTATGTATAGTTATTTTTTTCTCAATTATTGCACCAAACCCGTAACTTGTTATTCGATATGTTTAGTACTTGTATGCCCGAGCTTAAAAACTTATCTATTAGTTAGTTAGTTTACTTGTCTCCGTTACTTTGATATCTCTAAATATGTGAAAAGCACAAAGCCACTCTACTTGGCTCCATTACTTTGATAACACTCTTTTTGTAGGCACCCATATCCGGGTTTCAACTATCAGTATCGCTACAGATTCTATGCTCCGTGTCACGACAACTACGAAGAATCTTTCGCTACATTTACAACTGAAAAATTGGAGCACTACAATTGGAACTATTTAGATCACTATGTTTGTACAGGTGGAGATACTGAATTTGAACTGGTAGATGCCTTGAAATATTGGAGGTTAGTTTTTTATAGTTTCAATCTCAGTAACAACTGAACATAGCGGTAGTAAACAACTAATTTTAATAGGCCGACATCTTTTCTTACGTTGTCATATTGACCACCAGATACGGCAATCATAATTATGTACTATCGTCTTAGTTGTATAGTATCCAGAAATACTCCGTTCTACGTTAAAAAAGATGGTATTTTGATGGTTCAGGAATGATTACAGCAAAATCAATAGATATGTTGACCTCTACTGCATTACTGCATATTTCTTCATCATAAGCGCAAATTTTAAAGTCTTACATAAATTTTGAGGAGCTGGCAACGCCGATGTAATTTTCGTGCGACTTATTTACGGTAGAACCACGACTGTTAAACGTTTGTTTGTGCGTCTTTTATGCTTGGTCAGTAAAATCGAATTCGCTATTTGTAGTGAAGCTTTACAGACTTGCTGTGCTATATTCGAGTGTAACAGTTTTTTGAGATGTTTACACAGCATTGTTTACAATTTGAACTGTCACTGCGAGGTCACAGCTGATCAATATTTGGAGGCTGAAGTGTCAAAAATTTGTTTCTTTACTTAAGATAATGGCTTTGAGCACGCTGTGCTGAAGTGGTTTGTTTACTACCTCTATGTTTAGTTGTTACTCTTAGGTTTCAATGATGTTATGTGTAGCAGTGGTTGATAAATTGCATTTGTCTTTAGGTCTAGCTATGGTGAGATAGTATTTAATAATTTTTTTTTTCAGGTTTCGCGTATACCTTCTTCCCTTAAACAATCAGGCGACCAAAAAGATTATCGAGGGCTCAGAGCACTCGGATCTTTACAGCCTTCCAACAAACAATGATCATCAGCAGATGGTGGAGGGATTCCTCAAGTTCCTTGAGACTGCGGTGAACAAAATTAAAAGATCACCAGTATCGAAAAAGGGCAGAGTATGTGACGAACTGATTCAATTTTCCAAGTATTTTTTTAGCTAGATTTGCCATATATTTGGTGCTACAAGTGATACTGCATGCTCGCAAGTCTCTGAACTGAAAGCGATTCATGACTCAAAAAATACACCTCTTCCGGTCCTTTAGGATGGGTATCCATGTCCGGTTGACTTTCTGTGTTTCTTCTTTTCTATTGGGAATATTGTGATGTTTTTGTATTTTGATGGCTTCTCTTTGGATTCTGGCATAGTATAAAGACGTTGCAGCAAGAATCTGGGTTTCTTCAAACTTGATTCTATGACCTCCTTCCTTAATCGCATGTTCGGCTACCGCTGATTTGTCCGTATAACCTAGTCGACAGCTGCCTGATGTTCTGCAATCCTTGTGTTTATCAATCGCTTCGTTGTTCCTATGTATACACTCCCACATGTGCATGATATGCGATAAACCCCCGGTGTTGTGAGTGGGTCTCTTTTATCCTTGACCGGTCTCAAATTCTCTCCTTTATCTTTCTTATGGGCTTGTAAATGGTCGTGACATTTTCTTTCCCTTCTTCTTCTCTCTCTTTTTGTAGCATTTTTCTTATTCTGGCTGTTATTCCAGGCACATGGAGTAAAAAAGCTGTTGCTATTGGTTCAGGTTGTTAGTTTGCTCTATTTCTTCTGATTGTTTCTGTTATTTCCTTTTCTGTATAACCGTTTGCCTTATGAACGTTCTTTAGGTGTTCCAGTTCGGTGTCGAGTTCCTCTGGTTTGCACACTTTTCTAGCTCTGTCAGAGTTCTAATAATTCCGTACTTTTGGGATGGGTGGTGGTTTGATTCTTTATGTAAGTACCGATTAATATGCGTTGTTTCTATATACCTTGGTTCCTTTTCTTGTTAGTGAACATCAAGGAAGGCTAGTTTTTGATTTTCTTCCACCTTCATGGTGAACTGGATGTTTTTATACATGCTGTTCAGGTGTGCTAGGAATTCTTCTGGCTTTTATCTTCCGTGATTCTAAATGACGATCGTATCGTCTATCTATCTGAGCCTTATGTTGGGCTTGCATTGAGCGCTTTTCAAAGCTGCCTGTTCAATTTTGTCCATTACAAAGGTGGGCTCGGATGGCTTTCCATGGCTACACCTTCGACTTGTTCTCATTAATCTATTAGTACTTTTTGGAAATGTTCTACTTGGTTGTGCGCCCCTTTTACTTTTTTCTTAGATGGTGCCACAAGTCTTCATGATCTTATAGACTTTAATTCAGTGGCGCGCGTTTTGTGAGTCGTTGGTAGTACCAAATATATGGTTCAGCACGCTATACTGATGCTATAAAAGAGAGCTTTACTTTGATTTCGATTAACACGTTTGTTTAAAACACAGCCTGCATGAGAACTTATAGAAGGCTTGTAGAGACCTAGCCCCAAGTAATTTTCGCATGTTGTAGATGTCACTGAGCATACTAAGCATCCCGCCATTGGCTCACCGTAGGCGTAACAGTATGAGCAATTTCAATCAGGTACTAATCAGACTATTACCTCGAATCTCATCTGTCTGATAATCAAAGTCAATCTATCTACCATTTACAGTCTGCCAGAGAATTCCAGTTTCATTTTTTACGCCTTCATTTTTTTCGATTGCAGAATAAATTGTTTGTGCCTGTTACAGCATAAGCTCATATTGAGTACAATGTACAAGTTATTCATTTTCAGAAAAGGACAGTGACGTCAGATAATTGAAATTTGAAAAAAAATGTACTGTGTGTATCAACGGTGGACGATAGCTGCTTCCCTATTTGCTATAGAAAAAAATGTCTCACATAAAAAATCTGGAGGGCAATAAATCTATCTTCCAAAAATATTTTCCAGTACACAGGGTTTCCAATAAATGTGTGACATATCAAAGTTACATTTTTTTAAATAGTAGTCCTGTATATTATCGCATATTTGGATTCCTTGGTCGATTCTAGTGTTACTTCATGTGTCACATATGATACTTAACACGAACCGATTAGGCGCCAACTACCATTTTTGATACAAGTAGACGGTAAAGAAATTGAATAGAAGGCAGTGACTTTGCGGTGTGACTACGCATAAAATAAGCATAAATCGGTCAGCTTAGATAGTATTGTCAAATTTTAATTAATCGGTAGAGATTAATTAAGGAAGCTTCAATCATGGGTAACTTGATTTGTTTAAATGGGAATGCCTATTTTTTGTACGGTTAAATATAAAATTTGATACAAGGGCGTACCCAGGATTTCAGTTAGGGGGCGGCAGGGGGCTGCTTAGTGCTTATACCTGTTTCGAAAATTGACTTTTATTCATTAACTTTTATGATGACACAAAACAAATATTATAAGTACATAATAATTATACTATACATTATGTATAATATATAATATTATATATGTTTATTTTAATTTAACAGTAATCTTCTCGGATTTGCCGAAAATTTGTCTATGACAATCTTTTCAATAAACTCACTGTTGTCTTTTAAATAATTGCGATGTACGCTCATCAGACATAAACCCGTAAGCCTTTCTTCACCCATGGTGCTTCTTAGCCACGTTTTAACTCTTCGCAGCGTACTGAAGGACCGTTCTACGGTCGCCGTGGTGCATGGGATAGTGCTTAAAATAATTAATGCCTTTCTGACAGCAGGGTAAAAAATGTTCGCTTCTTTGAACAGATCAACTACTTCTATGTCCTTTAATTGATCATCTGATAAAGCCTTCGTCACCCATAAATTATGCCAAAGGTTCAGTTCCCCGGTGATATCCAGGTTATAAAATTCTTGGAATGATTCTGCGTTTTTGTGTAGGTCTGCAATGCTGGTTTTTGTCATATACAAGGGATGTAGCCTGCTTAAAGCAAACGCCGGAGTATTTTCTTGGGAGAATCGAATATTCAATGATGAAATGAGTGAATCAATGTATGGTATTATCAGGGAACGCCGCCAATATTCGTTATCATTGTCTGATGGCGGATTACTTCTATGTGTTTGCTTATGAGCAAGACGTGGAACCGAAATTTCTATGTTCAAATCCATTGCAACAGCTCGTGCTTTTTGAAGTATTTCATTACTTATTCTATCAGGAAACTCGCGGTCATTTCTGAGAATGTCCTTGATATTTTTAATGTGTTTTCCTACCGAGATCATGTCGATCGATTTAGCTTGCAGTGCGTTAACTACTGGTTCTATAACTGCTGAATATTTGGCTATTGTTTGTAGAGAAACAATAAACACTGGTTTTGTAACGGCTGAATGCAACTGATATGCAGATTTTCTGGTGGCATAATTTCCCTCTACAGATAACGTTTCTAGAGATTTCACGAGCTCTGAAAAATGTTGAGAAAACTTTCTGATTGATTTATATTTTTCGGACCATCTCGTCTCACATAATCGTGATAGGTTTGGAGCGTAGTTTCGACGTGTAGTCGATTCTCTGAAAAACGTTATAACATCCTTTACAGTGGCGACAGTATTTCTAATTTCTGGCACTTCGTTCGCATCATTCACAACAAGGTTGAGTTTGTGACTTGAGCAATGAAAATATAAAGCACGAGGATATTTTTTTCTCAAAATGGCTTGTACGCCACCCTCTTTTCCTGCCATTGTAGAACAGCCATCGAATCCAAACCCTACGCAATCTTCTTTGGAGAGGTTAGAACTAATTAAGAAATTGTCAATTGCTTCGGCGATTGCGGAAGCATTTTGTGCTTTTAGTTCAACGAACCCTACAAATTCTTCTCTGATTTTACTTTTGCTTTCGTCGTAGAACCGCACGCCTATTGACAGCTGTTCTTTCCCAGATACGTCTGCTGTTTCATCAGCTAAGATTGAGTAAGCCATGGTCTTCCGAACCTCACTAATTACATTCTCCTGAATAACTTCGCCACATAAATTTATTAGTTCGTTTTGTATTCTTGGCGAAGTATAAATTGCATTTCGACGGCACTTTTCAAAGTGACTCTTTAATTTGTTGTCCCCTGAATCGATTCTCAACTTCAATAAATCTAATAAAACACCCTCATCTGCTTGTTTGCCCCTAAGAGGCATATCATGTGTACCGCAAAATACTATACAAGAAATAATTGATGACAATATTTGTCTGTTTTCATCGATTGCTTTTTGGTGTCCACTTTGCAGTTGGATGTCTACAGGAACATTTTCAAGAAAATTTTTTGCAGCATTTGTCGCCGTTTGGTGAAGGTTGGTCGTTGCATGCTTTCGGCAGTCTTCATGCATATTTTTGAACTTTAAATATGGCCTGACCATAAACGATCCCAAAATTCCTCTCACAGTGCTAATGGGCGGAGGAAACAAAACACAATACTTACAAAGAGCACCTTTTAGTCGCTTGGAATATACTAGCCATGGTGAATATTGATCCAACCAAGCATGATTAAATTTTCTTTTTAAATGGCTTGCATCACTTTCAAAATCGTAATTTCTGGGCGGGATCCAAGGATTTTGTAACAACTCCCTCTTCTTTTCCGTCGATAGCTGGGTAGCCAATCCAACATAACGACCCAGATCATTTTCATGACAGCCATCGTCCACTATAATTTCAGGATCGACGTTGACGTCATAAGTTTGTTGGGATGTCGATGGAGAAGAATAGTCGGCAACAGATATATTAAGAGGTTCTACTGAAGAATTTGACGCTTGTCCAATGTTAGCATGCAATGATATTGGCATTACATGAGTGGTTTTATCATGGTTGTCATTTTCATCGCTTCCACTGCTACTTTCCCGACCTTTTTTTCTTTTTTCGCGTGGCCTCCCTAAAAAATGGATACACAGAATTACCCTTACAGTGTTTAGGCGGGTTGCATAGGACGAAAATCAAAGATCAAGTTTCACATTCTCTTGCATATGGTTTGAACGCCAAATAATCAAAACTAGGTAAGTAATTTGAAATAATACACTTGTTGTGACGTTAGAGAAAAGGGATTTTGTTGTCGGTATGATCTTATTAATAAATCCAAAATATTGCAAGGATCTTTCTTTTATGTTTTTTTTTTAACTTTTTTATCACAAAATATTCACAAATGTTATTTTAGCTATTATAACAAAACCACGTGTTGTAATTAATAAATTTAAATATTGTAAGTAATGCCTAAGATATACACTTACAAGAGAGTCATAGCCCCCCTTAAACAAATCAAATAATCATATTAAGTATGTACTTAAGTGTTTTGTTTTGACTCACCTCTTTCAAAGAATTTCCTGATATCCATTTGACGGAGTAATATTTCCAGTTGTTGCGCAGTAAACGTAAATCTCGTGTCTCCGCAACGAAACTATAAGACACTATCTATGGCGTATGAAATATTCGCTCGTATTCCACTCCGAACTGAATTGTATTCGAACTAAATTCACGTGCTCTGCCTTACGTTCCGCTTATATATTGAAAATATTCTCGCTCCCGAAATATGTAGAAAATACTCGAGCTCGACTCTATTTCCATCCTTGTCTTATAATACATGCTATCACTGTCTTTTCTTTCCGGAATAGTCCATGCTAGAATATTCTTCGTGGTATTGCTATTCAATACTAGATGTCTCTATTGACCGTATACAGTATACATTGAGCCTATTTCTTTTTACTGGAAAAAGTACTGCCGTCCGAAACTAGATGGCGTTAGATGTTATTTTCTTCCAATTATATTCAGCTTTAATCCTATATGGCTCTGATTGTCTCGTCGGAAGCGGAAACTACGAGATACCACGGTTTTGTGGGAGATTTAAATTATATTGCATCGCTAACAGTATACTAGAGTCTGTCTAGTGAGTCGCGGCACAGAAATAACCGCGGCAAATTTAAAAATAATTTAGTTGTAAGCACTGAATAGAATATGCTATGAAATTTGAGTTTGATACTTTCACTATTTTATTTTATGAACACTAAGAATCTTAAACTAAATCTGTACAGATATATACTACTTAAAATAATATGCAACATATTGAATATTATTTTATTTTAGCATAGCATTGAAAACAAAAATTATATAATAAAACCAAACTTGCATCAAAACCGTACTTAATTTTTATTTATTCTGTCTCGTAATCAAAATCAGATTCTAGAAATTAAATTATCGACTATAAATCATTACTGACACTTTCATTTGTTAGTGATAACTAACAAATAATAAAAACGAAATAAAGAAATAAATAAAGTGTATCAAAACTTGATCAAAACATTTTGCGTTTCGTTTGGCGGCGGCTGAAGGTCGCCATATAAAATATTCTAATAAATACGTTGTGACACGACCGACACGACTCACTATACAGACTCTATATCGAATGTTGTAGAATATTTAACTATAGAAAATAAAGAACAAATCTGGCTGAAAAGATATTTTGTTTCCAACACTTCATTTTGCGCAGAGTAGGTAACACGTTTTTAATTTTTATTTGCCAAAAAAAATTACATTTATTTAATCTTCTAGGGGGGGCAGCTGCCCCCCCCCCCTGCCCCTACCTGGGTACGCCCTTGATTTGATAGCCTTTCTAACAATATAAGATTGTCGACATGAATCTCTTGTAGTTTCCATTTTATTTCACAATTTCAGACAAATCGATGTTTTTAATTATTGCAGCCTAGCAGGCCATGAAAAATAAACAAAAGGTTGTTCACGTGGAAGAAAACAACTGACTTGTGATGCGAAATGCGAACGAAATAGAGTTAATGAGACAAGATTATAAAAATACCTTACAACATAACACCTCTAATCAGAAAGAACAACGGCAGCATATCTGATATCAGTGAGAAGCTGGATTATGACAGAAACGGCTATTTTTCACAGCCTAGCCTAGCTTTTAGCCTTTAGAAAATGGAAGACGTAAAAAATTTAAAAACAATTCGTGTGACTTTTTCAGTTCCAAAATGACTACTACATACATACATACATAACATACTTGTCCAAGTAAAAACCTAATCTTATTTCTGGAACTACCTTGAGTCAAATATTTTGAGACCCGATTGCAAAGTAGAGTAGAATTGGCTTTGCTTATCAACTATACACTATACTATCATTTATATTTATACATCATCTAACAATCATATTTGAATAATTTTTTGTATATAATATAACGTATGTACTTTTGCATAACAAGTAATCTACTAAAATACAGTACCTGTAATGATAGTATTCAATATTTTAGAAAAAGCTACTAAATCATAATTATTGTTGTACCCAACATGTGATTCAAATATGTAGCTAGCTTTTGCTGTGATTTAATTGAGCACTTATTTATTTTTGCATGATATAAATATTATTAGAAGGTGTGAATTACTGCTTACAACTTATTGCGTTAATGTTTTAAAAAGTATGTGCTGATTTGTGCTAACATCTATAATATACACACTATAGTGCATTCACCGGATCAAGCAGCCAGAAATTGTTTTTTGAATTTTGAACAAAAAATCGAATTTTTCAGCGAACTTAGCACAAGAAAATAAGAGTGACATCTCACACTTTATCTCATATTCATCTCTCTAGTACATATAATATATACTATAATATTTGAAGTATAGAAAAAAGTGTTTATATAAAAGTTTTATAGTTTTTTTTGACATTCGGAATTTGAAAAGAAAAAAATGCAAAAATAATAAAAAAATGTCTGCTTGCACATCTTTCACATGTTTATTAAACATGGAAAAATTGATGCTCTCTATTTCCGTCAATCGACCTATGGCGCACTGATGATCGCTAATAAGCGTGAAACAGCTGTCTGCGTACTGGTGGATTGACGGAGGTATAGAGCAGCCCTCGAATAAAAAAACCGTTCTTTCCGGATGAAGTTTTATTTTTTTTAATGGAACACTCTGTATATTATATCACGGAAAGATATATATTTTTCACTTGTTTTCAAAAATATAGGGCTCGTTCACCTTATTCTGAAAGGTTTTTAAAATATTTAGCCTCAGAGTTTCTAAAATGTGGCACCTCAATCCACTATAGCCATGGCGGCTGAAAAACAATTGAATGCGAACTTTCATACAAAAACTTGTTTTGTATCTCTCCAAATAAAAAAGTAGTATGATGAAACACCATTTCTAAGTTACAGCTTTAAAAGTTACTGAAATTCTAATTTTACCTTGTGTATATAATTCCATAAATTATTCATTTACCACAAATTTACTATATACACAAAATCTCGCTTTGTTAGAAAAAATATGTGCAATGACTGATCATATAGAACCGAAAAGTAACTTCCTTGTTCAAATTCAAAAAGTAATCTATATTTTTCCGGTGAATGTTTATTTCCTACACATCTAAACTACATAATCACATACCTACATACACATAGAACACTTTTTGAAATCGTTAGAGATGATAATTTCACTAAGTTGCATATTTCAGAACATAGGATCTAGCTCCCCGTTCCGAGAGAGGTTAGGTTCCAACAGGCTGCCAGACCGTCCTAGACCAAGGTTTGATCCGAACACAGTTCTCTTACAGCTTGCAGGGGCTTGTCTAGAACACTTTGTGATACTTGCATGGTGATGCGTCATTCTGTCTACGAGTATTAGTTGATGTCGTCGTATTACACACACCTTTTGCATTTGTAAATTGTGACTTCCAGATCTCCCATTTGTAGATTAAAATTAGTGGCAGTCTCTTGCAGCAAGGTATACGTTGGAACTGCTAATTCCAAATGAAATAATAAAATATATTTTGCTTCTTAATACTGTATGCTTTTATATATTATACAGGGTTGGGATAAAGTATGGAACCAAGCAAATAACTTTGGAACGGAAAGAGTGATATTGCTGAAAATTTGCAGGCAAGTGTAGTGACGTCTAGTGCATCCGAAGACATTATGTTAGCTATTAATGTACTTCCGGTTTAACCAGAAGTACCGTCAACTTTTTTAATTTAAATGGGACACCCTGTATATTTTTGCAGATTTTAATTCATCTTTTTTTTCCGAATACGTCCATAGTGGGTTTAGCATTAGTTTCTGTAAAAACGGGAAAAATAAAGCTTCTTTATCATTTCAGGTGTTTAAAGTGCCGGTCATCAAAGTCGGTTTTGGCGATCGCGTGAGAACTCACAAAGAAGTTTGTCAACTTTTAATGATTTACGTCCCGACAGGGGTCCTATGACACGTTTGACGGTGACTAAAAAATAAAATACAAAAAAATTACCTCAAACGGGAAGACCACAGACCGCCACGGACGAATTTGTGAGACATTTTTTTAAGAAACAAATACTAAACCCACTATGGACGTATTCGGAAAAAAAAAAGATGAATTAAAATCTGCAAAAATATACAGAGTGTGCCATTTGAATTTAAAAAGTTGACGGTACTTCCGGTTAAACCGGAAGTACATTAATAGCTAGCATAATGTCTTCGGATGCATTAGACGTCACTACACTTTCCTGCAAATTTTCAGCAATATCACTCTTTCCGTTCCAAAGTTATTTGCTTGGTTCCATACTTTATCCCAACCCTGTATATGCCTTCAGTGCTACAGTAAAATATTATATTTTTTTATGGTCAGTCTACCGCATGTGGGCAAGTAAATGAATTTAAGATGCCTGGTACTGGAAGTCACAGTTTGCATCATCAGTATTTATTTTTTGTTCATAGTTGTGCCTTTTTGTCGTTTTGTAATTTGTTAATGTTAGTTGCCTGCTTTCAGAATACTTCAGGTCGCTCGAGTGAGCGACATATGTCCTCGCTTAGGTAATTTTCTTTTTTCTCTACTAATTTTTTCCAACTTTCCTGTACTTTCATTCGCCCACTTAATCTAAATTGATTAGATTTATTTTCTGTTTGAAAAAAAAATTGAATAAACAACGAATCGTATGATCAGTTATTGCAAATTTCTGTTTATTTCTCATATCTGTATTTATTGTAGAAAACCAATTTATTCATTATCCTCAGTTCCTTTATTATCTGCTATTAGCGGTGTAACTGGTGTTCACCAGAGTATAGGCCTACAATACAAGCGGGCTCTTCTGGATGTCTCCTTGAATGGAGAATGAATGAAGGAGGGAGAGAGGCTTTGTGTGGCCAGAACCACCAGTGCATAGGCCTACAGGCGGGCCCTTATGCACCTCTCCTTACCCTAGTTCCCAAGTCCAGCCCTCATCGCAAAAGTGAGGATGGCCTTGAGTCCTGCCAGTTTCATATCCTGAGGTTCAAGAACCCTTGCACCTGATTAGCGGCTTCAAATTAGCTAAGATACGACGTTTTATTCAGATAGGAAGTCAAATAAAGAGTCTCGATTTTTTTAGATGAACCTCAAGATCGAGGATTCTGAAAAGTTTCATTTTTTTTTTTTGAACGACGTTGAAACTGAAAACTGCTGCTAGATTTGTGATAAACGTCCTCAAATTAGCTAAGATACGAAGTTTCATTCTGATAGGAAGACAAATAAAGAATTTCGATTTTTTTAGATGAACGTCAAGATCGGCGACTCTGAACATTTTCATTTTATTTGAACGAGGCTGAAACTTAAAACTGCTCCCGAATTTGTGATTAGTGCCCTTGAATTAGCTAATATACGAGGTTTCATTATAATAGGAAGCCAAATAAAAAATCTCTATTTTTTTTAGATGAACCTCAAGATCGGGGATTCTGAAAATTTTATTTTCTTTGAACGAGGCTGAAACTCAAAACCTCTGCCGGACTTGTGACTGGCGTCCTTAAATTAGCTAAGGCATAAGGTTGCATCCTGATAGAAAGCCAAATAAAGAATTTAGATTTTTTTAGATGAACCTCAAGACCGAGAATTCCGAAAATGATTTGCCTGTGATACCCAAGGGCTTCACAACGACATAGAATGTGTGCCGAGGACTCTTCCTCCTCACCACAGCGTGTGCACGTGGGGTCACTTGCCACCCCCATTACGTACAAGTGACGTTTGACGGTGTTATAATAATAATAATAATAAAGCCGGCGTTGGGCAAGGTGGCGGTGCTTCGATTTGCCCTGATGACGACCCCCGCAATGACATGGACCGTTTTAGGTGGACGACGGAGCTCAAGGATGACCTGCTGAGCTGCTACGAGAGCAGTAGCCCGCGCCGTAGGGGATACATGTCCCGCATGTGTGAGAAGTGGTGTGAAATGCACCCAGAGCATAGCACGCTTACCTCTCAGAATTTGCGAGATTATGTATCGTACCTCCGGAGGCAGGGATATGTTCGTGCTCCAGCTCAGCCTGCCCCTTCGGCGGACGGAAGGCCTGTTAACCAGGCTGAAAGTTCGCCGGTAAGGCCCGCTGAGAGGGAAATCGACCAAGTCGTCTCACCTGGGGATTTCAGAGACCGAAGGGCCTTGCATAACAACGGAAGGTCCTTGAAGCTGGCAAATTTAAAGAGAGAGGATGAGGTTATTGGTGAACGTCTATCGGAGGCCTCTGACATTTGGAGCATCAATTGCGAAATTTACGCTGCGGCTCTGAGGCTAGCTAGACAGGGGAGAGTGAGAGACTCTCCTGTTGAGAGAGCCCAGAGACGGGTGCGCCAAATGGAAGCGAAAATCCAGTTGGCTCGCCAGGAAGCATCCCGTATCCAGTGTGTGATGGAATATAGAGCGGCTGGGAAGCCATTTACGCGCCGAGTGCGCCAGATAGCCTACGGGTTGAGGCGCGACCATCATACACTCAGTCAAACGGTACTGGTTGTTGTCAAGCAACACTGTCTTGACAGGATACGGATGCTAATCGCTGCTAAGCGATCGTTGGTGGCGCGGGCGAGAGGTCTGGAACAGAACAGAATGTTCTACGAAAGACCTTCTCGCCATTTCCAACAGCCGCCTCCAGCCATAGAGCAGCCGCCAACTGCTGATCGCGTGGAGGCCTTTTGGAGGGACATTTACGAACAGCCCAAACCTCTCTCAGCAGACACTCCGGCCTTGGCGCAGTTCGAGTCCGTTTGTAGGAGGACTCCTAACTTGAATGTACTGCGTCACCCGATAAACACGGAAGAAATTCTTGACGCCTTACGAGGCGCAAAGAATTTCGCAGCTCCTGGCCCGGATGGCATAAACACCTACTGGTGGAAAAAATTCCCCAGTTGCCACCGGCATTTAGCTAGAGTTTTTAACTCGTGGCTAAATGAGGAGCAGCCAATTCCGGCTTGGTTTGTCGAGGGTCGAACCGTGCTTCTCCCGAAGACCGGAGATTTGTCTGATCCCAAAAACTACAGGCCAATAACATGTCTGAACGCGTGTTACAAGCTCTTCACCAGAATCTTGTACATGCGTATCCTTCAAGCTGTGAATCCTGTATTTCTCGACGTGTATGAACAGAGAGGGTCAAAGAAAGGAGTAGCTGGCTGCAAGGAGAACCTGTTGATTGACCGATGTGTCACGCAGGACTCTGTGCAGCACAAGCGGAACCTTTCTATGGCCTGGATTGATTATCGCAAGGCATTCGACAGCACGTCTCATGACCTCATTGTGCGGCTGTTGGAATGTCTTTCGGTGGATAATCAGATAGTGGGATGCATCAAACAACTGATGCCACTCTGGAAGACCCGGTTTACCATAACATCAGGTGAAACTCGGGTTCAGACAGAGTTGGTGTCATTGAAAAGAGGTGTCTTCCAAGGAGACTCCTTGAGTCCCTTGCTCTTTTGCATCTCACTTTTGCCTCTGTCCATAGCGCTGAGAAATACTAAAGGATACAGCTGTGGCACGCCCAATAACCGGAGGCACAAGGTCACCCATCTGTTTTATATGGATGACCTAAAACTTTATGCCTCCGGCCAACGCGAACTACAACAATCGCTGAGGGTGGTGCAGGAGTACAGTCATGCTATCGGAATGGAGTTCGGGACAGACAAATGTGCATTGGTTCATCTCAAGAAAGGACGAAGCGGAGATAGTGGAGATGAGGTACAGCTCGTTGATGGGAGCATCTTGCGACAGCTGCATGCCGGAGATACTTATACCTACCTTGGAGTGGCGCAGCGTCATGTCCAAGAGGCAGCATTGGTTAAAGAGTGTCTCCGCCGCAAGTATTTGCACCGACTCCGGCAGATCTGGTCGTCAGAACTGTCCGGCAAGAACAAAGTCGCTGCCACAAACATGCTTGCGGTCCCATTGTTATTATACACCTTTGGTGCTATACACTGGAAAGTGAACGAGCTGAAGGAAATCGACACGAAGACCCGCAAAAGGATGAATATGGAGAGAAGCCTGCATCCTAAGTCCTCTGTCCCGCGAATATACCTCCCGCGACACCTGGGAGGGCGTGGACTATTGAGTTTGGAGCGTCTGCACAACAGAGTAGTACTGGCCACTGCCTGCTATGTAACGAACAGCACCGATCCCCTGATCCGCTTTGTGCGAGAGCACGAGAATGCGGGAAAAGGAGCCTTTCTTTTTAGCGCAGCGAAACGAGCAGCCGAGGAGCTCAGCCTCACACTCGACTTCAAGCGGAGGTGTCAGCAGTCCATTACGGAACTTGCTCCCGCAGAATTAAAATCCCACCTTAAAACTGCCGAAGTCGACTTCCTTTTAAGACTTCATAAAGATAAGCCAATGCATGGAATCTTCTACAAACATCTGGAAGAGCATGGCTTGTCTGAGCAGTTGACCTTCTCTTTCCTAAGGTCTAGTGGGTTGAAGTCGGAGACTGAGGGCTTTATAATGGCTTGCCAAGACGGTGTCTTCAACACCTTGGTGTACCGTAAAAGGGTTATGGGTGTAGATGTACCCGACACCCTTTGTAGAGCTTGCCGACAGGCGCCAGAGACGCTTATGCATCTCTTGTCGGCGTGTAAGACGTACGCTGGGACGGCTTACGTCCATCGGCACAACGCGGCTCTACGAGTGCTCTACTATCATTTGAGGCACTCATACGGTATCGATGAGACACCGGTGCTGCCATACGCTCCAGGGGATATAGAGTCTGTTGTGGAGAACGAGAGATGCCGGATTTACTGGAACTACTCGTTCCCCACGCTCGAGCTTGTACAGGCAAACAAGCCCGACATAGTCCTTCTCGACCACCAACAGAAGACGATGTTCGTTATTGAGTTTTCGGCGCCTGTCGAGGTGAACATCGTCTCTAAGGAGGAGGAAAAGCGGACCAAATATCAGGAGTTGCTCGGACAACTTCGCAGGCTCTGGCCAGACTACACTGTAAGTCTGCTGGTTATGGTCATTGGATCCCTAGGTGGAATGAGGAATACGCTGCTCTCTGCACTGCGCAAAATACCGGCGTGCCGTGCGGCGGCGCACATCTTAGCCGCCAGAATGCAGAAGGCAGTCATCCTTGGGTCCCTTCGTCTACTTAGGGCGCACGATTCGCGGACCCAGTGATTGCTCACCTCACGGTGTGAGGAGTAGTCATTGGGTAATGGAACAGCAGCTCGGTGTGTCGGAGCCCGAGCTGCACTTTTTTGTTTAATAAATATAAAATAATAATAGCTTTTATTGCCCAACAGGAAACCCCCTTTACAGGACAATCAACATATATATAGTACAATATAAAATAAAGAAAGAAATAAATCATAGCTCAGATATGAAAGCATACAGAAAAGAATAATATTGAAAAATATATAAAAACTAAGAGATCGAGTGATTTTTCAATAGCCGTTTCAATTCGCTCAAATCGCAATTAAATATGTCACAAATTCTATGTAGGCTGTTATAGTTGCTACACATAACTCTAATTGGAGATTTCAGTAACAGATTCGAATGAGCCCTCTCACAAAAGAATAAAACATGCTGTCTAGAACTTTGTCTGGGCACTAGAAGTTGGATTTTATTAAGCAGCTCAGATGAATCAATTTGACCATGTAGAAGCTTATATAAAAATATGATTGAACTATGCTTGCGTCTGTCTTCGAGGGAGTCCATATCGAATTGCAACAGTAGCCTATTATAGTCTGAGCCTCGCTCAGGGTAAGCACCATTGGTTTTAAAAGACAGATATTTCAAAAACTTTTTTTGCACATAGTCTATAGCACTTATGTAGCAGCGATAATATGGACTCCAAACAACCGTGCCATATTCAAGCTTTGATCTTATGTATGCGAAGTATAGTGACTTAATTGCTAATGTATTAAAAATAAGCTTGCAGTTCCTAATAATAAACCCTAACGATTTGTTTGCTTCAGCTATCATCTTAAATATATGAGAATCAAAACTTAACCTACAATCAAACAATACACCTAAATCTACCATACTATCACAGCGATCAATTACAATGCCTCCCAGACGATAAGGATATTCTATTGCCTGGTGTGCACGACCATATGACACCACTTTACATTTATTTAAATTAAGAAACAGTTTGTTTTCGTTGCACCAAGTCTCTAACAAGTTCAAGTTACGTTGTAGTCCTTCACAATCACCAGCACCTTCTACTTTCGAAAATAGCTTCAAGTCGTCAGCGTACAGTAGCCGGTTACAGTTAAAAACGTCACACAAATCATTTATAAAGCATAAAAATAGAAGTGGGCCTAGGTTTGACCCTTGTGGGACACCTGACGACGCTACATAGGTTTCAGAGTTATATCCATTATAGGACACATATTGTCGGCGATTATTGAGATACGATTTTAATAATACTATTGATTTATGTGTGAATCCTGACAGCTTTAGCTTCTCGATGAGGATGGCATGATTTACTTTATCAAATGCTTTTGCAAAGTCCACATAGACTACATCCAGCTGTCCCTGATTATCCACAACGGTGGCTGCGTGCTGAGTAAACAACGTTAAGTTTGTTACAGTGGATCTTCCCTCCATAAAACCGTGTTGATGTACCGAAATTAAATTTTGAGTAACACGATAAATGCGTCTGTATAGGATTATCTCCAAAAGCTTGGCAAAATTATTGATAATCGAAATTTGGCGGTAATTAGTAATTACATTACATACGTGTTATGGCTGGATAGCAGGCCGACAAGTAGCGTTCTGTCCAGTGAGAGACAGAACCGCCCTACCTTGGCCAGAGGTTCTGAAATAAGTTCTCTAGCTTGGCGGAGATGTCCAGAAATTCCTCTCCATCTCGTAAGATGCTGGTTTTGCAACCACACCTCTATTTTCCTTCTAATGGTACCTTCTGTCAGCCCCACAGCCGACTCGGTACCCAGAAAATTATTCCTCGACCTTCACCTTGCGAGCGCGTCCTCCATTTTATTGCCACCAACTCCAGCATGACTCGGCACCCACATAAGTGTCACCTGATGGCTTGCCGAAATGTCGTCCAAGACCTTCCTGCATTGCAGAACGAGCCTTGATGTAAACCTACAGGCACTCAATGCTTTTAATGCTGCCTGGCTGTCAGAGCAGAGAGTAATCCGCACCCTAGGTATCCCAATTTCGTGAATACGAAAGGCACAAGCTGAAATCGCAGATATTTCTGCTTAGAATACCGTGGTGTATCCTCCAAGTGAGAGGGAGAGCTTTGTTTTTGCGGAGTACTTATAAAAAAGAGGAACAATTTCGTATCGGTAACTTCCAACGAAGTGCAGGGAGTGGAACGTTCTAAAATGCCACAAATTTCGATGAGGTAAACCAATTGTTAAATGGTAGAAATAATGCTTTTATGTATCCCTAAATATACTTTGCCCCCATTCTTCAGGAATTGAGTTTTTCTGAGGGTTCTTAAGGTAATATTGCGTTGTATAAACCTAGGTTATAGCAATGAAAGTACAGGAAACTAATTTGAGAGTTTGAGTTATTTTAGTTTAAAATACTAACCAACTGCTGTGCTAGTCATTTTTAGTAATATACAACACTGTGACTGGATGCCTTGCTTTTGCTGTTTTAGGTTCTACCGATTTCAGCCTGCATTATGTACTTGCTGTAGATACCATTTTCATCAGAATATTATATATAAGTAGATTTTAATTTTTAACATGCATTTTAATGAAAATAAGCACGATTTTTTGCATTTGCTTATTTAGCTTACGTTTGCAAATTGATGATCATTGAAAGTTCTTATTATTGTAATATTTATATCAAAGGCATCCATTGAGAAACTAACTTTAAATGACGTAAATTGGTAGCTTTAACCCAATAGTTGACAGCATTCAAACTGATTTGTATTACCGTATTTCTGTAATTTCGCCTTATTTCTAATATACATTGAAAAATCTTAGTCAAAGAGTAAATACCATCGCAAATAAACAAAAAATTAAAAATAATTGTTTAATGATGAACTTAAGTAAGTAGCAATTAAATATTAGTTTTTCCTGAAATTAGCATTTTCTCGTGAATAGAGGTAGTTTTTTCCTGTAGATGGGATATTTTTAACCACCTTTCCTCATAAATATGAGTAGTTCTACCTTGTGGAGATGATGTATTTAACAATGTATATTTTTTGTCTCTGGTATGTGTGTTGCTTTCTCGAGATTTCTTGGTATCATATATCATGTTTTACAAAGCCAATACGTTAAATTTCAATGTGAAACTATGTATATCACAGGCTTATTTATTTAAAAGTTAAACAACATGTAAACTTTCACATATTTTTATTGGTTATGAGAAACAGCTTTATTTACACTCACGCTAAATGTATCACTGTTATGTAGATTACTATTTCAATCGCAGACCTGGTAATCAAGAAACACTATCTGCTAACTGCAATGATAAAGTAGAATACTGGCTGAAATGTTTGAGTTTTTGAAAAAAGGCGTCATAAATCTACATTTTTTAGTGAAATAAGAATATAATTTGATCTTTATATAACATGTTTTAAACGTATTGTACATTTAGATCTGGGTCAAAGGTGATGGATCGAAACAGAAGCTCCCAAGGTTCTCAAGAATCAACTTCGGAATTGAAAGAGGGTCATGAAACGCCTTCTGAAGAAAGGTAAGTTTAGATTAGATTTATTTATTTGGGGTGGACTCTAGCAGGACTATATTCGATTCAGGTTTAAGAAATAGAAAGAATCGCAATAGAAATTTGAGATTATTAGAAAAATTACCTAACACTACTTTTAGAAAAGCTGAGAATTTATAACAAAATAAAATATCACAATTCCACCAGAAATCAATACAAAAAGTCAGTTATTGGAATGGGGTATTTTCCAACTTGCTAATATTGCCTGTTTAATGGCTGAAATGAGTTGCTTGTATCTAATTTGTAATGATGGCAGTGTTTGCGCAATTTTTTTCTGCCCACGTGGAGTAATGATGGACTTTGAAAATCATCCCTTTGAAAAGAGCTCGTTTAAATCTCTTAAACCTCTCGGCTAAGAAATCAGTCGATCAAAAGTGATTTTTATGCCGGATGTAGATAGGATATGTGACTATTTTAATTTGAATTGAACGTAGATTCAAGGTTGTCACGTTTTGCATAGTTTTTCTATAAAGGATGTAAACTTTATTTTATGTTTATTTAGTTTCCCTCTTTTTGTAGACTATAAATATTATATTGCACAGCTATTCCATTTTTTGCATTGTTATGTAATTAGCAGTTTACTCTGAGAATGTTTCGTAGTTACTTTTCACAATTTTACTCGTCATTCGGCAACACTCGTCTTTAACAGCCTGTCACTAGTGTCATGCATACATAACCTCCCCTGGTGTCATGACTGTCTCGGTATCTCATTTAACCAAGATAGATCATGAAATGATGTAAACAAGCATCTGTCAATATCAATACAAAGCGGAGGTTATGTCTGTAGATAGAGAAAAGGAGGTAAGATGACAAGCTACAGTCATATTCTAAGGATAGCTCCACGAAAGACTTATTATTACGTCGCGCTTAGATTTATTACGTCACAGCTTTGGCGCGGAATTTTATGTTTGAACTTTGCAGGTGCTTTCAAGCCACTTCGCGTTCACAGTAAAAAGTAAAAATGTTAGTTACATGGTTTTTTGGGACGTAATATCAATATTCCGTCATAAAATTTTGTTCGGAAAATACCCCATTCCACCAGAAATCAAAACAAATAGTCAGTTGTTGGAAGTAGTGACACAGAAATAAAAAAAGTGTATCATTGATGAAATGGAGCGAAGTTGTGTATTTTTAATCCGATTTAATTAATATGGAGCGATTTAAAATGGAAAATCAGAAAGCACAATAATCACCCCGAAAGCTCATCAGCAGTTATAAATCTTATTAGAGATCAGGTACATTAAATTCAATAACTCAAGAAAATGAATAAACCGCAATAAAACTAGAGAACGGAACGCTGTAACGCGGCTTTGGAGAACGCCGTAACGCCGCGTTACAAGAAGTTCATACATGTTTGAATCACTTGACATCTTCACAAAAATTGGCGTAACGCTTTTGCTCAACTCGTCAAACAGTCCTGTTTGGTACAAACAACAAAATGCTGCAATGTGGCGTTAGAGAACGCCGTAACGCCGCGTTCTAGAACGCCCTCTGTTTGACTGGGCCTTAAAACACGACCGAATGAAATTATTATCAACCTGAATGATAGCGACTTGTCTGCCTCTGATTTTGACGTTTGCTAAATCCTCTTTATTTCCTAATTTTTCATTCGTATTCTTACATAGTATTCTTAGAATGTAAGTTTGAATGGTATTTATTAACATTTTATAATGTTAATATCTATTAAAAAGCTAATAGGTAGGTGACCATATTTGGTTTTCTTCTTTAAGTTGTTGTGACTCTGGCAGCTCTACGAGTCTAATTCGGCTCGTGTAAGAATCGATGGTAACCTGTCTAGTCAAACTGCAACCAGAAAAGGAGTTCGTCAGGGATGTGTATTATCTCCGATGTTGTTTAACATTTACTCTGAATTTGTGATGAGACAGGTATTAGACAACTGGAATGACGGTGTAACTATTGACGGAAGCAAAATATCCAACTTAAGATTTGCTGACGATACAACCCTTATTGCAGCTTCTCAGGAAGAACTAGTAGCCCTATTAAACATCTTAGAACAACATAGTGCAGCGTATGGTCTTGCTATTAACTACAATAAGACCAAGGTTATGATCATAGATAGAGAACATGATAATCATCGAGAAATAAAGTCAATAGGCCGCTGTGAAGTAGTTCAAAGTTTTGTTTACCTCGGTTCTTTGATCGACAATTCGGGTAGCTGTGAAAATGAGATTCGACGGCGCATTCAACAAGCACGTGTGGCCATGACAAAGCTTACTAAAATATGGCGTGACCATAACATCACTAAAGCTACAAAAATGTCGCTGGTTCAGTCTCTTGTGTTCTCCATATTTTTGTATGCTCCGGAAACTTGGACTGTTAAAAAGGCAGATCGAGCTCGCGTAGATGCTTTTGAATGCTGAGAGTTCCTTATACCGCCCATAGAACTAACGTTTCCATACTGGAGGAGCTCGGTAATCCAAAGAGACTATCCTCCATTGTGTCGACGAGAATGCTTACATTCTTCGGACATATACACAGAAGCAATAATATGGAGAAACTTGTAGTTCAGGGTCATGCCCCGAGTGGGCGGCGCCGTGGCCGTCCCCCTACACGCTGGGTGGATACGACAAAAGAGTTGCTGGATATGAGTATCAAGAGCGCCACTAAACTGCCAGTAAATCGCGAACGATGGCGAGCTACACTGCTCAAAACTATTGATAATATTCGTGTCGGCAATACTCTAGCTCCGACTTAATGCATTTTACGAGTCCACAACATGTCTGTTAAGACATTGTGACTATGATAATGTTAATTTCTATTTAAATTCTACTAGGTAGGTAACCATATTTGGTTTTCTTCTTTAATGTTATTGTAACTCTGGATGGTTCTGTCCTCAACGTCTGGCACGCGACACTGTGCGTTGTATAATACATGTTTCTTTCCATTCCATTGAAAAATTAGGGTCATAAAATTGCTGTCGGGTATATCTGGAACTCTTTCACAATATGTGAGTTATTTATATTAATCGATAAAAACGGCTGAAGTGATCGAGCATAATGATAAACAATTTCCAGCACATCCGTCCCAATAACGCTCCTGAAACCCAACGCCACGCCCGTGGAAATCGTGGAGGCCATGAAACATCCAACAGCCGGCTTGTGCTTCATTAACCTCCAACAGAACCTGCCGAATTTGACGTTCGTGACAGGCGAAGCTGTCAACTGGCTGATGACGCACATGGAGGGCGTTCTTACTGTAGAAAAAGGAGTGCAGATTATGCAGACGTTGCACAAGGAACAGCTGATCTGTCATTGTTCGGGTGACGCTAGTAGGCCGTTCGTCTACGGCTTTTATTTGTTCTATTTGGTACCTACTGAAAAAGGTATGTATGAGAACCAATGAAGTGTCAATACCTATGGAATGGCCCCTTCCCATTTAAACAATGTACCACTTTTGCGGACGACATAAGGAAGAGAGGTCGGTGAGAGAGATAGAGCTAGACAGGGAAAAAGTATGCATAAGAAAGAGAGGTCAGTGAGAGAGATAGAACTACTCAGGGAAAAAGCACAACCTCCTCCAACCAGCTATGTGGCGCGTCGGCAAACAGTGTTGCCACAGCCGGCTTTTTGTGGGAGCGAGAAAACGCATTCGAAAAGAGCGAGATTGCGGTTGAAAGAGCGAGATTTCAAAAAATGCAATGAGTAACGGTTATTGTCGACATGATTGTAAAATTGGAAAGGGAATAAATGACGAGCTAATTTTGTCAAAATACCTATTCCTTCGTTCTTCCACAAAAGATAATATCGTGACGTGAGTTGTAAGTTGTATCAAGTTGAGCCAAAACATTATAATTTATATTATATAGCACTGTGTAATGAATAGAGTATCTAGACTGGCGCCATATCTAATCAATTAGTAAATTTACAACTTTCATTATAAATACACATTATACTTTCGGTTTACAAATTTTTAGAAATATACAATTGATATGCTATATAGAAAAAACGTCAGTCAGCTATTTTTATAATGTATTTTGGTCAAATACTTGAATGGTTGAAAAAGAGCGTGATTTGACGAAGAGGAGCGAGGGAGCGGATCAGGCAAAAAAAGAGCGAGATATCGCTCTAAAGAGCGAGCAGCGGCAACGCTGTCGGCAAATCTTCTACCAGCAGCCCTGACTAGCGCTATCTCATTCTAGCCGCAAATGAGTGCACGCATGCCCATTCCATAGGTATTGACACTTCATTGATGAGAACGCATTTTTAGATTGTATGTATAAGTTTTTGTCACTTCAAAGTCATTCATGTACAAGGGTAAAGCAGTATATATACTACTCGCAAGTGAAATCCAAACACTGAGAAAAAAAGGGTTGCGGTTGATGAAATGCGGTGGGACTAAATGCAATAATAAATGAAATCATTTGCCATAATTAGTTTATAGAAAAATACAACAGATCAATAATGGGTGGGCCCTCCATGTTGACGAATGCACTTTTTTAGCCTACGCGGCATGCTAGTAATGTGGTTGTTGATAAATTCTAGAGGTACAGCCTCCCAAGCTGCCCTCACAGCATGTTCCAGTTCGTCCAGCGTGGTCGGAGGATTGGGTAAATCGCCTATGTATCGACCCGTCTAAACCCATACATTTTCAGTTGGCGATAAATCGGGTGATCGTGGTGACCTCATCGATACCCTTGCAATATGAGAACGTACATTATCTTGCTGAAAGAAACCCTTTTCGAAGCCTCGGATATATGGAAAGGCATTTGGTTCACATAACGTTGCACAGTCATTGTGCCACGAATCACAAGTAAAGATGATTTCTTGTTGAATGCAATGGCACCCCAAACTATCAAACCAATAGGACGGTGTACATGGCGCTCAAGAGCAAACTGGAGATCACGTCGTTCATCCCGTTCTTACGCGTTGGCGTCCGTCATATGCCCCCAGACAAAACCTGGACTCGTCGGAGGCCGTCTGATGCCACTCCGCATGCCATTGTCAGTGTTCTTGGCACCAGTTCAACCGTTGGCGACGATGAGTTGCAATGAGTGGAAGCACTAAATACGGACGATATGATTCTAAGCCCATTTCGCTCAATCTGTGGTACATCGTGCGGATTCGAATGGGTCTCCCTCTAGCTGCATACCAAACGACAGCAACAGCTCGAGTGGATCGCATTCTGTCGCGAATGGCCAGTAGTTATACAGGGTGACCGACGGGAACCGAACGTTTTTCAGATGGCTAGTATAACGCCGCTAGCGGTGGTAGGGAGGGAATATGAGGACGTGCATTATCTTGCTGGGAGAAACCCTCTTCGAGGCCTTGGACGTATGGAACGAAAGAGGGTTTTAACACCTCATTCACATATCGTTTGCGCAGTCATTGTGCCACGAATCACAAGTAAAGGTGACTTGCTGTTAAATGCAATGGCACCCCAAACCATCAAACTAATAGGACGGTGTACAACAGCAAAGTGGAGATCACGTCGTTCACCCTGTCGTCGTCTTACGCATCTATCATGTGCCCCCAGACAAAACCTAGACTCGTCGGAGAATGCCGTCTGATGCCACTCAGCATGCCATTGTCGGTGTTCTTGGCACCAATCTAACCGTTGGCGACGATGATTTGCAGTGAGTGGAAGCACTAAATGCGGATGATACGATCCTAAGTCCATATCACTCAATCTGGGGTACACCGTGCGGATTCGATAGGGCCTCCCTATAGCTGCATACGAAGCGTCAGCAACAGTGGATCACATTCTGGATGGAAGGGCCAGTAGTCGTAGATGACGATCTTGCCGGTCTGTAGTTCCTCTACGTGCTCTAGATCCTCTAGCTCGCTGCATTTGCCCTTCTGCGATCTAAGCGCGCCATGCTGTTACAAATGTAGCCACGCTACGCCCCATGGTTACAGCAATTGCTCTGGAAGAAGCACCACGTTCTCGTTGGCCGATCCCGACTCCGTTCAAAGGGGCTTAACTGTGTAAACTGGGGCTGTCGTCTTCTAGGAGGCATCTTTACACAACCAATTCATCTCTTTTACACAACCAACCTGTTTCTTGCCACATTTGCAATAGATATCATCGTTTTTGAATCCACAGAAAGTCATGCTTTGTTTTTACACGTCTAGTTTTTTAGAGGTGCCATATTGGTAAATAGCGTCTGAATGAACAAAAAGTATTACATGTGTACTAGAGATAGTACTGCCAAGCTGTGTCCAAATTTTCAATGCAAATATCCGTTTTTTTCTAGGCGTTCGGAGTTCACTTGCGCAGTTGAAGCTTACAGCACGAACCGTAAGCGAGCATTGAAGATCGTAGTGACTTTGTTGTCAAAAGATATAACCAATCAGTCGAATTATCATATCGATATGCCTTTATTTCGTTTTTTTGGCCTGTTTTTTTTCTCAGAACATGTGTTATGATACATAATTATTGGGTTAACGAAAAAATGTTGTTTTCAGAAGATAAGGATGCTTACCAGCCTTGCGGTGATCTTCAGATCTTTGAAAACGAATGGATGGAAGTGGAAGTCAAGCCTGCATTGAATTGGGGTCTACTGATGACTCCTACACATCCGCAAGTTCCGAATAGTTATTCGGATAGGGGCAGCGGTGTACCTCATTTTCTTTGCGAAGATATTGACGCCGAATATTCTGACTGTGATTATAATGGTAAGAAGTGGCGTACAGACTTTAAAATCGAGTCAAAAACAACTGTTAGATGCAGTGCTCAAATACAGCTCCTCCCTTGGCATTATTAGCATTTCTTGAAACTTTTTATAACAATTATAGAAAAAGAGCAACTAAAGCTAAGAAAAAGGAACGATTAATTAGATCAACAAAGTTAATAACATAAAGAGGCTTCTAGAATTACCAAAATTGCTCATTGTAGGATAGTAATAACTACAAAAACCATGAAAATATGGGTACATTGCTGTTCTATCAAATGCATAGACAACCAGTTCTACAAAAATACGGTTTGTACGAGTGTTATGCCAATGGCTTGAAGCATGGCCGACTCTACACTAGGCCGGAGCCTTAAATGTGGCAACGTGGCTTAGCTGTCAAATAGTGGCCCTATAGTTTCAGAATAATTATTACATTTTATATGTATTAGAGTTCATTTCGGTTAATAAATTAAGAAAAATACTTTTTAGAACTACTACTACTAATACCACTTACATCTGATGTCTGTTTCATCACAGTCAGACACTACAAAATAAAAATAAACGCAACCTGTTTCCTGCCATCACTTCCATTTCCACTTAAATGAACACTCAATTCACTTTGTAAATTATCACTTGAGCTAGAAAAATTCACTATTCACTGTGAAGCCATTCTTGCTGGTCTTGATTCCCTTTCACTATCAAATGGTTTCGTAGGTATGCCCCAGGCCATGCCCAGATGAGTTCTATTAACTGTATTTTTCTGTGATATTTGGGAGGTCCAGAAAACATTATAGATACCACATTGTGCTTTAAAATAGGTCTTATCCTTTGAAATGTTTGTCAATTATTGTCTTTATCCTTATAAATATAACCAGCCCTTCCGAGGAATACCTTTCACCCACTTCTGTTTATGTCCCTTATCGGACACACAATTGCTAGTGCATCCTGGTACTACACACTTTGCAGGCATCTTTTTATCTTTATAGTTTCATTTGTGCAGGTAAATAAGTAGAAACCCATTCAAAATCACCTTGCAACGTTCTTTTTAATCTGGAATAAGGTTATGTTGGGCCATGGTTTGGTAGTCCTCTACTCATGCCTCTACTGGGCTGCAACCTGGTACTACACGCTTTGCAGGCATCTTTTTATCTTTATAGTTTCATTTGTGCAGGTAAATAAGTAGAAACCCATTCAAAATCACCTTGCAACGTTCTTTTTAATCTGGAATAAGGTGATGTTGGGCCATGGTTTGGTAGTCCTCTACTGGGCTGCAACCTGGTACTACACGCTTTGCAGGCATCGTGTTATCTTTATAGTTTCGTTTGTGCAGGTAAATAATTAGAAACAAATTAATAATCACCTTCCAACCATATTTTATGCACTTGGAAGGATACACATGACATAACAACAAATGAAAACACGGCCTGATCTCCAACGTTGCCATATTTCAATGCTCCGGCCTAGTGAGTAGAGACGGCCATGCTTGAGGTGAAATTTAAATGACTGCTCAAGGTCACTCCATAAGACTCTGTTTCAAGTTCCAATGTTTTTTGTATTTTAATATTATGTATGTTTTGTTGCACTCTATGTTTCAGGACCAATGTATAATAGGATGAGATTGGAGACTGATGTTCAAGGCAAAAGTGACAGAGTCGAGTGGGGGCATGCGAGGTATCAAACGGTCTTCAGACCAGATCAGGCATACGAGCTGGTGGTTGAGTGGCTTACGTCATCAGGATCAATCATTTATGAACTGGTTGGTAGTTAGCATTAAAAATAAATGTACACACATAACCTGCAACCATGCATTATAAAAGCCTTAGATAAGGAAAGAGAGGGGATACCGCACGCCCGTTTGATGCTATATGAATTAGCTGTGACCGAAAATGCATAGCTGTTTGGCAGCTGTCATAACATTTTTTTTATATTTAGCGTTTTTAAGACCAATCATTGTAAAATATTGTGGTGTGCATACTGGTAGGGTGTGCAGCTTACGGTTGTAAAAGCCACAGCAGCAGGAAGGAGCCAGGAATCACGTGTCACAGGTAAATTTAATAGCGCTTTGGTAGATTTTTGGTGCCAATTGGTAACAGAAATGTCAGTTGCGAGTCGCGCGTTCTGTTCTCTCTTTCCTTGTCTAAGATAAAAGCGCATTTGACAGGGATGTCAAAGATGGGAAGCTGAAATTAGGCAACACACTATACAAGTATACACCAACCGTGTGTTCTATTCTATTCTATTCTAATGGCAGAATCTCAGGCGTGTTATTTTCACTGTATAAACATGCACTTATTGTTGTAATAGTGTTAGAAAAAATAATAGTACATATACTTCTCTAGTCAGTGTATTTTTACTGTGTATAGAAATTTTTCTAAATTACTATTTGTTATGATATATTTCTAATTTGCAGCTAGCAGGTTGGCATAGGAAAGCCCAGGCGTGTAATCTGCAAATGATTCCAATACCTCACGATCCTCTGGCGCTGCCTTATTCTAACAAATCGGACCCTCTGAGAGGCCCTATTTTTGTTCCTTTGAACTTGAGATGTTTGGAGCAAAATAACGACAAGTTATTCAAAGGTAATCTATCTTGTAACGGCAGGCATGAATCGAAGTAGATTATTTGAATGAAATATCAACGACTTAGATATTGTAGAAGTCAGATATATATGACTTGTTTACACAATTTCCAGGTCTCATTCAGTGTCGACATTTCTATAGTGTAGTTACGTTATTATGTAGACCTGAGTAATGATAAAACCGTAATTATCTATACAAAATATATATTATAATAATTCAGAAAGTCGTAGGAGATCAAAATAATCGGAAATACCAATTTGCAATAGATAAAAACAAAATAAATTGATCTATTTATTGTATAATAACATTTCTTTATACACAGACATATACAATTTTGACTATACTAATGGTCGTAACGGCGCAGCAAAAAAAGCTGAAAGCGATAAGGGTCATTCGACCGGTCGGGTGTCTTGTGAAGGATTAAGGGGTCCTTTGTAGTGTCGGCACTCGATAGGAGCACAAAAAATGTAAACTGCTCTTATATTTCTGACCTGTACAATAAGTCGTGAGGATTATTGAATTCGGTATACAAATAATTTATAGTAAATTGTAATGAAAATGAAACTAAAAACGCTAAAAACAGTCCGAACTTTTCTGATCAAAGCTAATGGCTATATCTAAAATATAAGTCAGTAAGCCTTACTTCCTTGTCTATCATCCGATCTTATAATTACAGAATTCAGAATGGAAACTTACGTAGAGCGACTTTTCCTGTTCCAAGAAGCAATCGTTCAACGTTTCGGATTCATTCCGTGTCAAGTAGAACCAGCGAACAAAACGTGCGCGTCTCATGAACATCAGTACATCCATGCCACTGGTACGATATTCATCTTGGTCTCAAGTGCAGCTCCCAAGGTAATAAGATCTGGCAAATTTTAGGCTTTATATTACTTTTATTATGTCAATGAAATATCTGATGTGTGTCGTTTGAAATACAAGAGAATCAGTATCGTTGGCATAACCACGCAGCACTAAAGTCTATTCAAATCCGCCGTGCAGTGGCTGTAAACAATAACACGCGTTCGGCAGCTGGCCTGTGGATGTCGGTCGCCAGAGCCGTATTCAAAATAGCAGTCATACAGTCCATAGTATCGGATGTGGAGTAGCATTCAGCTGTATTGATATATTTTAGATTTTATATATTATTCTTACCTTAAGAACCTTCATTTTGGGGGTAAAGTTGAGAAGGGGTCAATACTTCAGTCAATTATATCCTCGCTATCGATGAGAATACTCTTTTCCTTCCTCGTTTCCCAAAAACGAAGTTAAGCTTCTTTAATAGCTTATTAAACGTGGTCCGCTTAAAATTGGGCAAGTCATTATCGTCATTCACCTCTTTCAGGACTTTGTCAATAGTCGGAAGATCATTTCGGAAAAAGAACTGATGCACCTTTCTCCTAATTGCACTTTTATCGCCAAGGTCAATGCAACGTTTGCGATTCTGGTTAGTTAAAGGTGCAGCAAAAGAGAATACTCTTTTCCTTCCTCGTTTCCCAAAAACGAAGTTAAGCTTCTTTAATAGCTTATTAAACGTGGTCCGCTTAAAATTGGGCAAGTCATTATCGTCATTCACCTCTTTCAGGACTTTGTCAATAGTCGGAAGATCATTTCGGAAAAAGAACTGATGCACCTTTCTCCTAATTGCACTTTTATCGCCAAGGTCAATGCAACGTTTGCGGTTCTGGTTAGTTAAAGGTGCAGCAAAAGAGTGTCTGGTTCTGTATTCTCGCACCATTTTATAGACAGTTAGACACTCCGTTTGCAGATACCTATTTTGAGTGCAACCTCTTCCACAATATCGTCAGCAGCAGTTGTTAATGATTTTTTCTGTGTTTCGTATTTATATACGTTTAATATTACCTCCTTAAGCCTCACGTCAAAATGGCTCTTTTTTGACCTCTTCCTTGATGGACTCAAATCCTGACTTGTAGCCACGTCCATGGGTTCATCTGCAGCGTCTGTGCTACTAAGCCTCTTCCCTGGTAGACTTAAATACTGTCTTGTAGCCACATCCAAGGATTCATCTGCAGTGTCTGTACTACAAGGCATCCTTCAATATCTCCTTCAAGTTGTCGGGGAATAACACAAACACCACTATTAGCTATTAAAACAACAGTACAACACAGATAACACTAAAATTCGCACAACAACACGGCAGGTATGCGATGATAGCATGATGTACGCTATCATTAACACGACGCGTCCTATACAATGATAAACACACGGAGCAACTGAATAAAATACAACCCGAAGTCTGTTGAACGACCCAGACGGACGGCAGAGCGGCAAGCCTCCAAGGTGTGCGTGGTATCCTGTTTGTTTACAATCTTCTGCACTTTGGATTTGCATTTGCATTTGCAGCACTGGGTGCTGCATGAAATAATCTACAAGGAAGCATTAAATTTTTCCCATATTCTTGAGCCGCCAAGCGGTAATGGTCTCCAGAACCTCTGAAAACGAAACAGCCGCTGCCAGTTTTCTGCGTTCCAGCCACGAAGTGTCAATACATATGGAATGGCCCCTTACCATTTAAACAATGTACCACTTTTACGGACGACATAAGAAAGAGAGGTCGGTGAGAGAGATAGAGCTAGACAGGGAAAAGGCACGCATAAGAAAGAGAGGTCAGTGAGAGGGATAGAGCTCGTCAGGGAAAAAGCACAGCCACCTACCTCCTAACCAGCTACGTGGCGCAGCGGCCGTTTTCCCTGACTAGCGCTATCTCATTCTAGCCGCAAACGAGTGCACGCATGCCCATTCCATATGTATTGACACTTCATTGGTTCCAGCTCGATCACAGCTCACGATGCCTTCATGTAAAGTACAGTCATCCACAAAACTGTGCATTGGGTTTGTAGAGCTAGAGAGTAAATCATTGATATGAAGCAGAAACAATGTCGGAGCCCATACCGATCCCCAGCGTTGGCAGTGTTGCCAGGACAAAATGCAAGAATTCACTAGAAAGCGTTTAAAAAAACTAGAATTTCACTAGGTTTTGATTTGATTTGCTGCCTCTGCTCTGCGGGGGGGGGGGGGGCAGGGTGATTGGTAATTCTATAAATTATTAATTTAGGAAGGTGACTAAAGGTGGTAAGATAATATATTGACCATATCCAATTCCTTATAGTTTCCGGTTTAAGTTCAATTTTAGAGATTTTCATTAAAATGCAGACATCCAAAGGAAAACTCTAATAACACAAAATTTTATTTTCGAATTTTGGAATTTTTGGTATTATGTGAAAAAATCACTAGAATATGACACTTTAATCAAAATTTTTACTAAACCACTAAATTACAGAAAAATCACTAGATCTAGCAAAATTTAACTAGACCTGGCAACACTGTGGAGGGAAGAGGAAAAGCCGTCTACCATGATGGAGGTTTTTCGACCTGAGAGGAAGTCTGCGAGCCAACCGCAGATCTTCTAGGGATGCCGTATAACGCGAGCTTGTTTAGGAGAGCTACATGCCGCAGTTGATAGATCCGTTTATTCATTATCGAAGGTACAATTATTTATGTATGGTTCATTTGGGTTTCTAGGTAAGGAGCAGGGTGAATATGTCTCTGAGTTACGCCAGGAGATATTCGATCCATGCTGACGTGGTACCGAGTCCACACGAAGAGTACATTACCAGGCATGTCTCAGGGAAGAACAAGGATGACTATGATAACAGCAGAAAAGTGAGTTACAAAGTAGGATTAGTACCTACATTTAATCACCTTTGAAAGCATTTTAGGTCTGGCAATTACCTAGTGATAATTTTTTGCTTGGTGTTATTTTTTTATTTGGTTGGTTCACAATGGAGCCGTGTAAAAATATCTATTAGGTATACCGGGGTGTCTCAAAATTTTCTTGACATATGATATCCTCATAACAAAAAAACGTAGATTATAACATGTACCACTACAGTTTTTTTGCTAGTGTTCCATAACGGTAGTGGTACAATTCTTCAAGTACCTGTAGCTCTTGAATTAATCACAACAGAAATAACATCTCTAGAGGGAGCCTAATTTGAATATTGGCCAGCCAAAATCTATAACGCTATTGCCAATCTTCTTCGTCCGCTTAAGGACCTTTCAGTTTCTTCAAAATTTGGCAGTTTTCGCAGTTTGAACACATGTTCCTCAAAGTATTTAACCGGGTATTTAACTATACATTCCAATATACTTGCAATGTAACTGATTTACATGAAGATAATTTGTATTCATTTAGCGAAATCTCAAAAATGGTAAATTTCATAGCGGAATGTCGCAATAACTTCTAATATGTCGTAAATCTGGCAACCTACAATCGGCGTCCCCTAAAGCTGTCATGTGGCTGTCATTGAAGTTGTGGTTATTGCGTATGTTGCGATTTTTGTTGTTCTAGTGTATATTTGAGTGACTTTGTGACTATTTGCGGTGTGAATTAAATTATTTATGAACAATATTGTCATAATTGCATGATGGGACGAAATAAAAAGTGCATAGTTTGCTGCAATAGCGACGAATCGGTGAACACCACTTATCATAGGTTAGTATAGGTTTAGTTTTGGTTTTAGTAGCATAAAATATGGGGAAGCACTGTTACAATCAAATTATAATGAAAGTAACTCTCTAAGTATAGCTAAATACTAATAATAATTGTAGCAGTTTGTAACATCACAGTAATAGTTGAATCTGTTAATGAACATCCAATTTTAATATAAAGTCGTACGCCACTGGTAATGCCCTCAAGCTGTCAAAATTTCCGTTACATGTTGGCTAGTCAGCGACCTGTGCATTTTGTTATTTACATTCCCTCTAGAGATGTTAACTCTGTGGAAGGAACATAGAAAGACACAAATATACAGGGTGTCCCATTAATAATTTTGAATCGGACGACACGTGACCAGAAACGAATACCTAATTGGATATTGGATTACTTGCCTTAATCGTCGTGGGACACCCGGTATTTACCATTTTTGAGGATCTAATCTAATTTTGATACGTCAAATTGCAGATGGGATTCCTGTGGTGCTGGAACCACCTGTTGAGCAAAAGATGGCGCACCAACCAAGCTGTCGATTCAAATTTGCAGTTGAAGATACTGAAAGACTTTCGAGATTTCTGCAACAACGCTGAAGATCGATTGAGGACCTTTTGGTTGGACAGTTGGATGGCTAAGGCGAAAGAGTCTTCGTCCTCTTACAATATCGCCAATAGCAGGAGCTCCTCGTGAGATACTAATTGTGATATATTTCTGTAATACGGCAGTCATTTTTCATATCCTGGTTTGCAAAAAATCCAGTGAGGCTGATATTTTCATATGGATCCAAGAGGTGGATTTAGGCGCTGAAAACCCATTCTGTGGACCACCTCTCTGGACATGTTCAATTTCAGCAAAATTACGAAATTTTCACACCATTTTACACTTGATTTAAAGGGTTTTACAGTTCAAATTTGATGTTCAAAATGCTCCTCCTCTGAGAGACAGTATGTAAAACAAAATTTGCTGCTTTACACTTATGTTACAAACCACAAAGGTTTCAAAATGCACTTAGGTTTTGGCGTATAACTTTCACAAGATGCCAATAAAGAAAAATATTTGTATTAATATCTGGTAATTAGATGTAAGTTACCACAACTAAAGTTGTATGTAGCTTTAATGTGATAACGTGTAGTCTGTAATCCAAATATGTCCCCCGAAATTCTAAAGAAAAATGAAAAAGGAATATATTTTGAACATTGAGCCTCATGATTGGCCAGTACTAAGTTATGAGTCAAAAGCTCTTACGAAGCTGCGAAAAATTAGCCTTACCGGATTTTTGCGAACTTTGTTTTTTTTCTTCGAAGATGACTGACCCATAATGATATTTTTTAAATGTGTATACCATTTACATAGATGATATAAATGATTGTTTTTAATTATTTTTTATAAGGATCGAATTATGAATGGTACAGTGTGAGGTTGAAGATGATTCTTTTATCGAATAAAAGTATGTTTACACTAACTGATTTTTTGTACTCTTTGTTTTTCTCTGAAAAAATCATTGCAAAAATGACTTGCTGATCTGTTGTTTTTGCAAAAGATGTTATAATAAATAATATATACTTCCAATGCATTCCATTAAACCAGTTTAAAAAAATTAACTCGAATTGAAATGAAAAACCCCTGTGCTCACGCAGTATGTGAGTAGTAAAACTCTAGCAATGTCGCACAACGCCTTTGGTTATTAGGCTGTTCGTTTGAACTACTCCTTTCTACCCTTTTTATATGTTAATTTTGCAAATTATATGTTGTGTATCGATACAGTTTCTAAGTCTATCCTGTGGCAGACCACAATCTGAGAGTCCAGTTCAAAGTTCCAGTATTTTGGAGAAGTGTGTTCCAAAACGGTATTAGTTTGGAGGAAAGAGCACAATCGATACACACCCTAACCCCCAAAAGTTGGCTAGCCTGTCTGTAAACTTGACGTCATGTGACATTTGCGTCAGCTGTCAAATTATTCATAACTGTCCTTTGTTGTGTGTGCATATGTGCATAGCAAGTGAATGTTGCAATTTTATGCATATTATTCGTGGCTGAAAGAATTATTTGCGTAAATGTGCACCTAGCACAATTTAAGATTCATCATTTCACGTGGTGCCATAAGTCGCTTACCAAAATGAACTGTTATTGAAAGGTTTAAGAAGAAAATCGTTGAACCAGAAACAGAACGCCCTATGTGTATAAAATAGTTTCAATTCCTGTTATCTACACCCACGTTCTAGCAAAATGTATGGCCATTCCGGATATAGGAGAGAATATAGGCGACCGCCTTCAAGTAATTTCACATATGTCAGCCCGTGTGTGAAATATCTAATATTCATTTTGAATTTCGTTTTTTGGGTAAGCCCACTTTCCTTTGTATTGCTTATAATAATTGTAATAGGAGTAATTTCTGTATAATGCAACAGTCTTGTACAATGCAAACAAGTAACATATTGATTGAACAAAAGGTATTAGTCATACATCACATTCATTCTTATTGCATTTTTTAAATTGAGGCCAGCTCAAAATGCTGCATTCTGTTGTGTACATTATTTAGTGTTAGGATAACATGATCAGTAAAATCCATGATTCACTTACCAACTTCTATAAGGTACTTTAATATTTAATTGATTGTGTCCTATATTGGGGGTAGTGAACCTTTTATACCTATACCTACCACCTACCCACTTTTCTATCTGAATAGTAAAATTATCTAAGTAACTTTATAAAATTGATAATGCAAAGAAATGGAGCAAATAATAATAATAATTACATATTAGATTAGATTCTACTAGTATTTGTGCAATTTGGCTAGAAAACAACTTATTGTTATACTAAATAAAACCCTTACCTCTATCACTAAGATAACTAGAATGTCTAGTATAGATTAGATTTACTACTTGAGCTAAGATTAGCATTACATACATATCATATAACAAAATTATTTGCTATAATTTTTTTACTATTAGAGCCAAACTAGACAAGCAGAATTTCACACAGCAGGATTTCTGTTGGAATTGGCAGCAAACAGAGTGTGTTTTTTCGGTCGAGTCGGTACATTTGGTACAAATCTGTCACACCATCAACTCATCTAGTTTAGTAAGTACTGAACAACACATTGGTAGTGTTCAACGGGACTTAGCGGACGTAAGCGCTTGTGGGCGCTTTGCACTAACTAAACGATGAACGAACAACAAGCTGTCAAAAAGCACCAGTCAAGCGCTGTTTGGTTAGCGAGACGGAACAAAACTAAAAAAAAGTTATTTGTAGTTCTGAGAGAGCAGTTACCTTTGTATAGTGTCATTTTATTATCAGGTTTTGTAATTTTATAACCTAGGTTTTTGACAATAGGAATAATAAATATTAAAAGATGGAGATAGAGATGACAGTTTTATCACGCCGAAAAGAAGCTCATTCAACGATCATACCTAGCACCTGCAGGCACTTCAATGTTAGCGCTTTTGCGCTAGGTCACATTGAACACACCCATTGCATTGTGGCAGGTACAATCTTAATGCAGTTGAGAGCATTCTATACGCTCACCACCAACTGAAAGAAACAATGAGATGCATTTTCCGTTCCTCTGGTTGCGCTTATTGATGTCACAGTCCTGAGTACCACTTGCAAACCACCACATAAAATACACTGTGGAATTTCTGCTCATGTAGTTTGGATTTTATGTTGATGAGTATCTATACCTTGCTTAATTCTTATAAAGCATCTATATCACATTTATTTTTTTTGTCATGAAACTATTCACTTAAAAGTGTTTTGATGGTCCTAGATGTTCATTGACAGTTCACGCTTATTTTTAGACAAGCAAAATTACTGACATACATAAAGCACATTTATAATATTATCAAATAATTTTTGCCTATTATTTTAAATAGCATATGACACATTTATGTTTAAACGTAAGAGATGTATATTTGAGCATAGGCACTAACATCTTTTACACAAAAGTTAAAATTTTGGATAAATCACTAAATTTGATAAACTTAGATATAACCTAGGAGGTTACTGTGGTCAGTTTAACAATCTTAGACTTATATTTCACAGGTAGTCTTTATGCTTGCCATTCATATTGTTTTGCTTTTAGCTATTCGGAGGATTGCTGATTGGTATTGGTCTATATGCATTTGTTGACAAATGGCAGTTGACAGGATGGGTGAAACTGGAGAATGTGTACGATGTGATACTGAACATATCCCTCGTTATGGTTATAATGGGAGGGGTGGTGTTCATTGTGAGCTTTGCCGGCTGTGTAGGAGCACTCAGAGAGAATACCTGTTTGCTCAAATTTGTAAGTATATTTTTACTTGATGTAGATACCAGATAATGTTATACTCTCACTGGTGCAGAGGCTATAGCTCTGGGCCCCCACTAGAAAATTCTTATAAAAACCTACCTACTTACCTAAAAATGTTGGGTGCAAGTATAACATTACCCATTAAAGTCTAGTAAAAACCCATCCAAGTATGACTTTATAGAGACAACAGACTTTGATTCGAGATTGGCTCATAGATATTATTCACTCTATTGAAGGGTTTCTTCACAAATGTTTTCAGTTATTGCCCATGTAAACTGTCCTAATGATCTCATTTTAAGTATAATATTATTTGATTTCCTGTAATCCTTGCTTACACAAAATCCACAGAGGTAGAGAAACGTTTTTTCAATGAAGCATGTGTTTTATTGTTAATTATTAAAGTTTCTAATTCTCAGATCATAATTTTTTTTTTCAGTACTCTCTGTGCCTCCTGATATTCTTTTTGTTGGAGATGGGAATAGCCATAGTGGGATTTATATTTCCACATTCAATGCAATCAGTATTGGAGGAGAACTTTACAGATAATATAATTCGTACTTATAGGGATGATCCTGATTTACAAAATTTCATTGATTTTGCACAACAAGAGGTAAGGTCATATCTTCATGAATGAACTGTTTTGGAATGTTTTTAAATCTTGATCTAATGTATATGAAAATATATTTTTCAATATTCTAATACATAGTTATTGAAAAATATGCCGATCAGATTAACTTTGGTGGAGAAATTAGGAAGATTTATAAATATGCTATATGTAAACAAAATAACACTTAAGGTTGTCACTTAATCTATTATTATAATTGGTAAGCAATGCTGAAAAACTTGTAGTGTTATCAAATATTTCTATATAAATAATTGTATATTATGTTGAAAAGTTGTCTAACCATGCCTCAACATAGAACATCTTTATTTCAAAGATCTTTATTTCGAAGATCTTTTATTTTTAATTCCATATAGGTGTACAAAGATTTTTTATGAAAATTCTTTAGTCTCTCTCACTATTTTATGTGATACTTTGATATAAATTTGTGCCTGATAGATCAAGTATTATTTCATAAATTAGTTGGTGAATTTTTGTATTCAAAAAGCATCCTACTTTGCTTGAATTAAAATATTTACACATGTCAAACCAAAAATAAATTAATAGAACACTGAACACATTTTGTTGTATTTCATTTAGTTATATATGTATATGATATTTTTAGTTTCGTTGCTGTGGCTTGAGCAACGATGGATTTCTGGACTGGTCAAAGAATGAGTATTTCAACTGCAGCTCCCCTAGTGTCGAACACTGTGGAGTGCCGTTTTCTTGCTGTATAAATGCTACAGACCTCAGCTCAAGGCTGGTGAACATTATGTGCGGTTATGGTGTACAGACACTTTCGGTAAGTTATTGGCTGCTTATATGCATTTTAGTTACCAAATTAGCTATTTAAATAACAAAGATCAAAAACAAAATCATAGAAAACATTCAAGTTCTTAGCCATATACTTAATTGGTAAAGTAGTTTGTTTTTAATAATATTAATAAATGCTTCTATTGGAAATAAATTAATACATAATATCTAGTTTTTTGAGAAAAAAATGAAGATTGAATTTTTTTATGTTGTAATATTAGACACTGCAAAAAAAAAGGTGACTTGTTGTTGTACTGAGAAGTATAAAGCATTTTAATGACATAAGGCTTCTCTTGCACTGGATGAAAAGATAAATTATATGTTCTCAGGTTGCTGAAGCAAGCAAGAAAGTCTGGACATCAGGGTGCATAGACATCGTCCGCTCATGGGCAGAACGCAACCTGTATACAATAGCGGGCATAGCCTTGGGTGTGGCTCTGTCACAGCTGTTCGTCATCTATCTAGCGAAGACCTTAGAGGGTCAGATCGACTTGCAGAAGTCCCGATGGGCCAGTTGAAACATAGGGAAGGTCTGTAGGTACGAGGTCCTGCCGTTCTAACCGCCGATTGCAGTGTCCACTTTTGCGCCCATACAGTCGTCAGTCGGCTTGCACTAAAGCGATTTTCTGATGGTCTACCTACAGACTGCAAGCTTGATGCAAAGTTGAGGATTTGCCAAACCGTTTGGCGTTGAAGTAATTTTTTATTGTCCCTAAATACCATGCATTTATGAAATAGGGAAATTATTTGGTCAATTTCATGATTAATACTTTATATAAACGCTTTCTTACCAATCAATGAAATGCGGAAGATTCAAGGTATTTTATACCTGCTATAGGTTGTGTGAATGGTTGTGCGATTGTGGGGGAGATATTTTTTCGAGGGTCAAGCGTTTCGTACTCCCTCAACTTTTTTGCAAATCTATGTTTATACAAAGTTTTAGTCATGAAATAAACTACTGAATCACTCCCTTGTGTATCTACATGATATTTATGAATACCTTGTATAAAACGAGTCTGGAGCAGTTTGTCAAATACTGTTGGTATAATTATTATAAACATGAAAAAAAGCCATGGGGTAAGTCGTTTTCAAATTATGGTATGATCACTAATAAGCAACATTTCATATGTAATGATAATTCAATATACTGTTAAATAGCCTCCAGTATTGTTCAGCATTTTCAGAAGGTGCACATGACTTTATGATGGATACAGTAGACAAAATGAAAAAACCTAGCTAAAAGTTGGAGCTTCCCATTCCCTGTTAAACATTTTTCTAAGAACCGAACAGAAAACCACAACTGCTCTCTGAACTCTTGACTTCATATGCCACAAGGAAAGGGAAGTATGGTGATCGTGGAAGTTTTAGATTTTCGGAGAGTGGTTACACTATTTAGTTTTTTTTTTCAATGCTAAGGGCACGAAAAATATATCTAACCACATAGAATCGTCCTCTTTTCAACTAGGTTCACCCTATTGTGCATTGTAAAGTCAAAATTTGATGCTGATCATCTGTTTCTGTTAGAATTTTGAGCATTTAAAATCCATTTAACTAATACTCAGGCACGCAATACTTTGTGAAAATGTATTCCATTGTTGAGAAGAGAAAAGTGAAGCTAGCAAGTGATCATGACTAAATTTGTGAAGGCGTTTTTGAAATGTGTTCATATAAATCAGAAGAAAATGTTCATCGTATCGTGCTTTTGAGCCTGAATTCTGAGAAAATGACTGTATGGGTGTATAAGGTCGCGTTATCTGTCTCTTTCTAAATGTGTCTACTAGGGTGGTCGTTAAAATTGAACTGGTGGAATGTCAATACCCTTGTCAAATCTCTGAGAGCCATTTCTTTATTGAACTGTGAGTTTTTGATGATTTTTAGAGAAAGAAAATGGTTGAATTTGAAATGAAAATTTGAAAAAGTGTTTTTGAAGTATTTGGCTTTTTAGATATGAGGTATTTGAAACTCCATCAGCTCCAATTCAATGAACATTACAGTGTCTAGTCCGCAGATATGTCTATGGACTGTTCAGAAGTGTGTTTCGTGATTGCCCTCGTTTTGATGGCCCATGTTTGATGTTGTTCAATAGTGGTATAGTATTCTTCAGTGTTGAAGACATTTATTTCAATGGAAGCTGTGGCATAGTCTGAAACTGCAGAGATCAGTAGGAATGGTCAGATTTTACGAGATGAATGAAAGGGTCAATTCGGAATTGTCATATTTTTGGGAATATATTCTACATGACAATCGAGAATTTTAGATTACTAGTGTTCTTAGACTCCTATGTCACAGACCCACAGATCAAAAATGGAAGTATTTGATTAGAGTATTAACCTACACATTTCTTTCCTAACTCTTAGATATGGTAGCTTTGCCCTTCATACAATTTGATTTGAGTTTGAAACATTTTGAGATTATGAAGAGACTTCTACAAACTCGAATAAATTTAAACTAAGTTTCAATGTATGTATTCATTCATATTAGATGTAAATTCATTTCTAGAATAAAAAACACAACAACCATTATTTGATTTGTATTCACTCACAACGCTATCTATGACTGTGCCACTGCAGTGATAAATTTGTGTACATGGATTTTTCGACAATAAATTGCATCTTTTCTGAGTGTAAGGGATTTTCATCGTTATTCTCAAGTTTTTCGAATTTCAACTGACAACTCGTATTTTAAACATATACTGCATACTGTATGTACTATATGCAATTACAAAAGTCTACGGTAAGAGTTTAAAAAACACCCAGTTTTGAGAAGGCGAATAAGGGGGTTATGAACTAATTTCGATTTTCAGTTAGGACTTTTCAGGTCTTGGGGGTCCTGTCTTCAGCAAAATTATCATTTATCACGAAAAACTATAGCTACGACAAAGCTGAGGGTAGATTTCAGCACTAGGGTTTGAAGCATTTCTCAAAGTATTTTCGTTTCTCAAGCTCAAGGTTTATTTGAGAAAAATTTAAAAACGCTTGAAGTCATTTCAAAAGAGATTGTGAAGCACACCAAAGGTGCTTGAAATTATTTAGGTGAGCTTAAAGTTCTTAAAAGGAATATATGTATATTTTTTTGGCAAAATTGTACTTAAAAACCATCAGTATTTGCTTGAGCAGTCCTTGGAACTACCTAAGTCTATGAGTGTGATTACTGTCATGTCACTTGGGCCAATTGAGGTCTGACTGTCCAGAAACTTGATGAGAATGATTCATACTTGTTCGAATTAAATAAAGGTTTAGTCAATTTTCCTACATTTTTGTTGTGTGGCTATACCCCCTTAAAAGACTTCAACTTGAAAAAACTTAATTGAAAGACAAAATAAACAAATTTGAAGGCTTTTTGTGAAGTTCGTTGTGGGTGAGATTGGCTCAATTTGAATGATCATAGTCATATGATTCGCATTTTATCATTTTTATACAATCATACGATGAAATTCACCAATACAAAGATCAAAAGTTATTGTTTATGTCTTAGTAAGTATTCTTAAGATAAAAATGTTGCACATAACACAAACCAAATGTATGCACTTGCATAGAACACTGATCCAACATGTTGTTATTCTTTGTGCCATGAATTAGAAACCTTTAAAATATTTTAAAGGCAATCATTTTGGATATGTATTTTCAACGTTGTCAAGTTTATAAAAAATGTGTGAACTTGGATCAGCTCAAAAATTGATGTTTCATGGTTTTTAGCAACCTACTTGTCTACATTGAAACGTAAAATTTTTAGAACATCTATTTGACTTGACTTTGTATAGTTGACCCTTGACTCTTTTTTAATAAAATATATACTAATATTAATCATTAAAATAAGGGTAATTGTGAAATGTACATTTTAGATCATTATATCTAACCAATAATACATAAATGCTCTCACTGTTCTAACTTAGTCTCTTTGAGATGTATCTATGTGTGTTTATTTTTATTATCCCATTGTAATAAATGATTGTATTTGTTTATATGTATTGTGCTTATTTCCCATCCCGTCGGTTCAAAAGAACAACCGTTTTGAGATGAGAAAAGTGAGAGGTCACTAACCACACATTGGCGAGAAAGCAGCAGGAGATGGCGCGTTAAGGCTGGATCACCTAGCGTAGTTCACACATTTTTGAACCTTTAAAGATATGCTTGTCAATAAAATCCCGAATCTACAAGTGTACTACTTCTTACATCTTCACGAATGCCTCTTCTCAAGCAAAGAAGTTAAAATATTGTGAAAATACCTACCGTTAGTTTAGAATTAGAGTTATTAACGCACAGAGGGTCATTAAAAAGCGTTTATTTCTGTCAAATGGTATCACAAACTTAAATCAATATTCTTAATTGCAATGCTTCTGACACAAAAAAATCTCATTCTCAAAAACAGTAATGTAAAATCGAAAGGAAAAAATCCATTTCGTAAACGACTAAAATAGTTACAGTAGTATATGCCTCAGATAAATAATATATCTCAAAATCTGTATTTCTCTACAAGATTCTTGATAAGAATAACAACATCTACAATACAATTTCTGTCATCCTATAATTTTAATACATCAAAAAAATCGGTAACAGTAAATGTCTCACAAAGTTACAAATACTTTAAGAAAAAATATGAAAATACAACGAAAAGTGAACTATAATTCTGATTTTTAACAAATTTAGTTTCACTATGTGCTTTATTCCTTAGCATTCTCTTATTATCATCAGATTAACAGTTCACCTTGAAAGTAAATATATATTGAGGTTAAGCTCTATATAGAGACAATAAATAAATTTGACAAACACTTTTGATATATAACATAAATAAAATATAGGTTCCCTTCATTTGGCACAAATGACAATCATACAAATCAATTCTAATACAATATAGATACGATATTTTTGGACTATCAGACTATCCTTATTCAGAATAAAAATTCAAAATAAAACAATGGTTTCCATGACGTTTAAAGAATACCATAAGTTATGACTAAAGGCACATTTCTGAATGTAACATTAAGTATAAAGGCAAATACATATATCGCCATTTTTGAAAGATTTACAGCAGACATGTTTTTTGTACTTACTTTCTTACTCTTTTCCTTTTGCTTGAAGACATTAAAAACATATGGTTCAGATTGGAAAATATTTATCTTTAATGAGTCAATATTCTGTGATTTACAAATTATGTATTTTCAAAAGCCTGATTACAGTGAAGACACTTATTATAGGTTTGCTTTGCAAATTTTAAGACGAATACTAAATGAAATAAAAACAAAATGGTGCCATGCGACTTGACTCATGTAGTTCACATGTATTCTTGGTACAAACAAGGTATCAAATTATAATCAGGTTAGATTTTACAGCTTAGTTTAGGGCAGACTGAATTGCAAAGACTAATTATAGATAGTCGATACTTAAGTAAGTTTTGTGTGTTCAAAACATTACCTGAGGGTTGCTTATGTAAGGCTCTCTTCAGTAATACTCAAGTAACAAAATGTCAACATGACATTTAGTTGCAGTCAAGGCGATTTTGTAAGTTAATTTTGGAGTATGGTGTTGTCAGTTTCTGTCACATCCGGAAAAATATCCGGCACAAAACACGAAATACCGGCACAAAACAAAAAAGAGATAACAGAAAGCACCAAAATGCCTAAGCATAGACATAACAAATTGACATATTGATAATGTCGCCAAATGATACTCGCCGTCTCATAGATGTTGTCTAGGAAACAGATACACTAGGAAAGCCACACTTGAGGGTCCTTCAAGTAGACCTTGAGCATCATTTAAGGGAACCTTGGTTTATTATTCAAGGGACGACAATGAATACCGCTTGAACATGTGTTTTTAGTACCTTCAAGAAATACATGCGCCTCAAAAATATCAGTTTTTGCAATATTACAAACATTCACAGCTTCACACCATACCTCATACAAACACTTGTTTTAGATTAACAACACTGAATTGCAAAAAATAAAACCTCACACAAAATTTTGACAAAATACTGAGATCTGTGAAATTTTCACCAAACTTCATAGTAAGATGGATCACAATAACACAATAAAAGTACCAAAAAAATATCATAGCAAACCCCCATTTGGTGAAACAGAAACATCTCTAGAATTCTATGAAACCTGTTCATACAGTTTTCCACAAAGCACTGTTTTTGCAAGTCAATATCAGTAATCCAAACGAGTTACACAATATCTGTGAATTAGTCTTTAACTCTCTAATCCTCAACCTGCCTTACGAGACAAACATCCAACAAACAAAACCTTGCTCTACACATGGGGCATGTGCACTTTGAACTGAGCCATCGATCCCGTTGTTGACTATCTTGTCTGGAGGCAAACCATTTGCCTAAACAATCTGTGCACCACATTGGTTTGCAGTTACAGGGTGTACATCGGTCTTCACCTGAAACAACAATAAATAATGAAGGTGACTTCTACCAATAGCTTGCAATAAAGTAGAATCAGAAAAATTATTTTGGTTGCTGTACAAACAAGAAATTGATGCAAATTGTGTTTAACCTATGGAAAAGTGACTAGGCTGCTAAGCTAAAATTTTTAATATGATGGAACAAAAAGGAATAACTAGTGGCTTAGCCTCAAAGTTATTTACTAACCTTCTATATCTTGACATAACTTCTGCAGTTTTATTGTAGGCTCGGCTTGCAGACAGCCAATGCAATTCTCTAGCTCTTGATTGGTTTCATATATTGGATTCTCAGAAATGGTCTCTTTGAAAACATCTACGAACTGTTCGACAATGGTTTTATGGAATCTTACATTAGGCATTATTGTGATGGTAGCCCTAGACACTCTATCCTTTAAATAAGTAAAATCACTTGCATTGATTCGGATGGTGAATGGTTTCACTCCATTTACACCTGATTTAACCTCAATGTTCAAGTATTGAGTATTGCTGTTATTAAGATGAGACATCTGGTATGTTTGAGCTTCTGTGACAGTAAGGGTAGCGTCGCCTTGATTTACCAAAAATATACTTAGTGGAGTGACTTTCATTAGCCAATTGTCAGTTGCTACTATCTTTATGATAGCACTAGTTTGGATGGATACTTTGTCTATCCTGTAACAAAAACGGCATGAGAATAATGTGACTTCTAGGCACCGTCTTAGGACCCCTCTTATTCAATATTTATATAAACGACCTACTTAATATTGCCACAAAATCAATGATACACTGCTTTGCAGATGATACAGTGATAACCTATCAAGCATCAAGGTGGAAAGAAATCCAAGAAATAATTAGGTATGATATAACAATTATTAAAAATTGGTTTGATACCAATCTTCTTACGATAAATTTTGATAAATCTTACTATTTACCTTTTTCGTCATATAAAAATACATTACCGAATTTTGGACCTATTGAAATAGACAAACGACAAATTTTTGAGGCTGATAGTGTCAAATACTTAGGTATAATAATTGACAGACCTTTAAAATGGGATTTACAAATAAAATTTCTTTCGCGAAAAGTCAGACAACTATTACCTAAATACAAATATCTTAGACAATTTCTAAACACACATTGTTTAGAAACATTGTATTCTTCTCTTGTGCAGTCCCAACTAAATTATGGCATCTTAGGCTGGGGAGGAGTGCATCAAACTCATTTGAAGAGTATCAGTTCCTTGCAAAAATGTGTTTTGAAGGTTATTTATTATAAAGAACCCACTTACCCCTCAAATAATTTATTTAAAGAATCCCAGAAATTTGATATCCGACAACTATACAGCTAGATAGATAGATAGATAGATAGATATATATTTAATTTCAAAATAGTTGTATATAAATACAAATTTGAAACAAGTCAAAAAGAGAAGAACTTAACTAACAATACCTAATACATACAATACATAACTAACACAAAGTACATTGTTCTGCAGACAATTTAATGTAATTTAAAAAAATTCACCTACAGTATATGGTTCAATATCACATAAATGCTTAAATAACTGATTCTTAAAATGGCTCATATTTGTAAGAGTTTTTATCTCATCAGGCAGATGGTTGTAGAACTTAATACTTGAATACAGCTATAACATATTGAATTTCGTCCACAAACATAAAAATTACATCAACTTCAATAGCCATGAATATAATACACAAACCAAGAATAGGACCTTAAGACCTCCTATTCTTAAGTCAATGGGCCGAAAAAGTTTAATATATCTATGTTGCTGCATATACGATTTACTTCCTTCACTGAAATCCATAAAATCTCACATTGTATACAAAAAAAAGTCAAAAATTGGATAATGGACACACCCAGAGATATTTTTTCAAATCTTTTTAACACGATTTTGAACTGACACACAAGTTTTTAATATAGTTAGTATCAGTTTTAATATATGTATTGTAAAATATATGTATGTATTATAACCCACACACAAGGTCAGCACCTTCTGTGGGTCAAACAATTTATTTGCCCTATATTGTTGGTGAATAAATTATTATTATTATTATTATACAAAATTTATATTACTAACTCTTATTATGTAGATAATAACTAAAATAATAGTTACTCTTACAGTGGTCATTTCATAGATTTAGGGGAGTAGCTAATGCCATATCAATTAAATGACCCTGCCAAGGTACTCAGTTTCTGTATGGATTCAGCTTTATAACTGTTAAATACTAAGGGCCAGTTTTACCACCTTCTAATAAGTGTCAGATAGCTTATCCACATCTGTATTTGGTCTGTATCACTTGACATATAGTAAAAAGTGACAAAAACCTACAGTTAAGCTATCTGACATTTATCAGAACATGGTGGCCCTACTTATAGTAAAATTATTAGAAATATAGAATACCAAACCGAAATCTGCATGTGAACATTCTTAAAATTAAATTAATTATGATTATTATGAAATGTCAAGATTTCACTTACCTTCTAAATTCAATATCAATATCGCTCTTCAGTGTTTTCCAGTCATTTTCTGCAGTACTAAACTTTGCAATATTCTTGATGGTAGGATGGTCCACAAAATCATTCTTTGCCCAAAAATATATTTGCAAGAATGCTAGCATTGGAAGCATAAGACTAACTGTAGTTAATATCCTCCAAAATTCACAATCAGAGCCAAACAGCAACCAATCCTGAAAAATATAATTGTAATACATCACATCTATCAAATGTAAAAAGGTATGAGTCATTTTTTATTAGAAAACTGTAAACGATGAAAAGTTAAAACTTGAAATGAGTTTAAAAGGCCGCGAATATACTTGCCTGTTCATTGGAGGATTCAAGTAGAAAATATAAAACAATATATCCTAATGGTAAGAGAGAAAAAATAAAAAGGTACAAACAACTTTTCCGTATGTGGTACTGAATAAAATCTTCAATTTCAACACCAAGGTACCCACTGAAGAGCGCTGGTATCGTGAGACCAGCAGATACGAATTCTGTTGGTGGGTATACGAGACAGACGCACAATAAAAAGTATACAATTGTAAAAATAAAATCCGTCGACATTTTTGCTATTATTAATAAATTTATGAGCCTTTTTATAAAACTGCTCTACTTTAAGTTTGAGGTTACGTATAAACAACTTGCACTGACAACTTGTTCACGGGACATCATTCAAGGAACTTGTCAAAATTATAGGTGACAGTGACAGTCAATGGGTACGTTCGCGATTTATTTTTCAGTCGGATATTACAATCAATTACTTGATAAATTAGTACTTTTCCTAAGTTTTCCCCATCACGCAGCTATTACCAACTTGAAGAAAATGAAAACTTTTTCTTGACCTAGGCAATCTGCATGCATAAACGTCAGTCAGTGTATATGTTTTGTGCGTCAGTCAATCAAATGTCTGATGTGAAAGTTGTCAAGATTTGTAATATATAAAAATAAATATTTGTGCGATTGATCGGAAAAGTCGAGTGATCGTTAGTTTAATAAAATGTGTCATTAAATCTTTTAATTGGCCATAACAAGCGTATGACGTGGATTCCCTCAAAATCCATTCTGAGATATTCACGTGAGAAAAAAGTAAATACAGGCGCCCCACTACAATGTATGCTGTATTTTTAAAAAATGCGCCGAATTTGAGGATTTAAAAAGATCTGTTTTTAGATAAAAGTACTGTTATGTGCGCCCTATATTCACATGCTTCAAGTAGGTAAACATGCTGGAAGGACTAGTTGCATGGGTGTTAAACAACTACCTTGGCAAATATGTGCAGCTCAACACAGATCAGCTTAGCATTGCTTTGCTCTCAGGTAAAACCCTTATCATTTTTGCGATACAAGAATATGGTAAAGTGCTCCACAGAAACTTTATTCTATTATGAGTACTACATTTGGAAAATACTTTACTAAAGACTAGATACTTGTACCTTGTACCCAAGTATACCTGTATGAGATGTAGCTTCTAAACCTAATAGTACACTGTTCATATTGCTTTACTGATATTTAACTTCTTCTACAGTTAATTTTAACATATGGAAATAAGAATTTTAATATTCCAATGTGACAATATACAGGCATATTTGCAATATTGTTTCAAGACCACAATTTAAAAAGATTGAAGTAAATGTCGCCAAAACTGCAGAATATTGTTTGGTAACAGTCATACCTTCCCCACATTTTATTATCTGGTATCAGTTCACACCATAGTATCTTCAAATTTTGTGGTTTATAACATGTAGATATCTGGAATGGTTATCTTATATACCACTTTCTGACATTAAATACCTGGCCTTTATAGCATTTTTCTAGAGTGAACATATTTTAAGTCTGAATAAAATTTTTCTCAGGTTGTCAGTACACTAATTAAATTTATATCTAATTTTCAATTGTTGAATCACATTTTTATAGTCTTGATGATAGATAAATTAGATCTTGTATTGTTATGCACTAATATACATTTTGTATAATAATTGAGCATATTTTGAAAAATTTGCCATAAAATCCTAACTGGTTATATACCTCTTTTATGTATAAAATATGGTATGATTATATTAATAAGTCAAACATTATCTAATATTTTGCTATAAATAAAGCTAATCTATGAGAGTAGGATGGATTATGGAAACAATCATAAATTATATTTAGACATAATCACTAAGGATATTTCTAGTATGTATATTCTATTAAGGCAATTTTCTTTATTAGCAGTGTATCAAAATATTACTCATGCATTATGTAACACAAAGCTGATTCACTAGTATCTTAAGTATACATTATAAAATGATCCATTATTTGTATCTCTTATTTTTTCATAGAATAATGGTCCCAAGCATGCAACTTTTGATAAAGTTTCTCATTATGGGTTATGTCTGTTATTATAAGTGATGTGTATAATGATGGCAAAATTAAAACTAGTTTTTATTCACTTGACTTTATAAAACTAGCTTTATAATCACTCTATTCAAAAAAATGTATTAACAAGTCATTTTCCTCATATGACCGAATTTCATGCTGCTAAAATACCTTTATAGTGTATCAAAGTTCAAACAATGCAGCTTATATTGTTTGTATGTTTCTATTGGCAATTAAAAAAAATTATTGCTCATACAACACTGCTGTTACTTTTGAATTGAATTTTTTGAACACAAAGTACATACAAAAAAATGAAGTCAAGTTGATTGACTCAGTACTTCCCACACATTACTGTTTATTATTTTCCCATAGCATGAAGCTTTAATCTGAGACCATCTTGGAACCAAATTATCTGCAGCCCTCCCCCTAAAATTGTCTCATGCCCTATGTATTTCCTTCACAGGTCAATGGACAGCCTATTATCAATACTACAGACTTTTCAGTTTTACAACCCACCACCCCCTAGCCCCCCAATTTCATCCCCACCCCAAAAAAGGTAGAAAACGATCAGGAACCCCTAAAACATCTAAAAACGAAGTTCAAGCTGTTTTCATATTTTTAGTTTTTTGATTATAGTTACACTGCCACTGACACAATTTCTAACAATCATACCTCACCATGGTAATAATGCTGGACCTAAAAAAGTTATTTATGTCACTAGGTCTTCCTTCACAGGTCATAGGACAGTCTACTATGAAAGCAACAATTTTTTCAATTTTACAACCCCCCCACTCCCCAACCACCCCAATTTCATCCTCACCCAAAAAAAAAGAGAAAATGATCAGGAACCCCTAAAACGCCAAAAAACGAAGTTTGAGCAATATTTATTTTTTTTTTGTTTTTTGTTAATTACTACGCCGCCCATGCACCGATTTTCAAAATTATAGGAACATTACCTACTATCACCCCACAGCATATCACTGCCCAAATTTCATCACAATCCATGCAGCGGTTGCTGAGATTACTGGCTAGAAAAACGCGTACAGACAGACAGACTGACGGAAAAGAGTGACGTGGATTTTCGTTATGTAGACATCATAAAAGGCCCAAAAAGTGTATTATCTCAAAATCGAAAATTTTCGTGAGCACAATACTCCCCTCACCTATTGGTGTGGGAAGTAAAAATTATTGCAAACATACAACAAATACATGTACATGTACATGTTTTGTGTTCTAAAATGTGTGTTAAAATAAATAAATATGCTTTTTCATATGATGCATTTCAGGAAAAGTGGAACTTGAGAATTTACCGCTTAAGGAAGATGCATTACGCCATCTTGGACTACCTATCATCATCAAGACTGGATTCATTGGGAAGGTTCAGTTACATATACCTGTTAGACAGATCAGGTCTGCACCATGGGTCATAATCATAGAACAGTTGTATCTAGTTGCCAGCCCTTTACCATTACATGAGGTAATATGACGACAATTTGAGTTTTGTTTTTTTTTTAACAGAACATAAATAGATATGGCCAAAAATGTAAACATAATAACTCTTTTTTGTATATCACATTTGTAAACAAAAATTATTAAATAATAGATTTATTAGCTATATACAAAAATTTTAAATGCAAAAAGCATCGAATTAATAGTGACTAATGCTTTGATAGTTTAAGCCATTAAGGCTTTTATTTCACTCCAAGTAATTTAAGTGGTTCTTTGCATTCTCCCAATTTCCCTATTTTTGGAGAAGCATTCATCAATTTGTCATGTGAAATTACCTTGTTGGGTTCCTGTACTAGCTCAGATATTGTTTTATACGTTTTTGATCTACTTTATACTATGGCATTGTGTTGAAATTTTTTTCTAGTGGGATAACGAAGCTGAAGAATTGGCAAGACATGATCAGAAACTGAATGCCTTAGATACTTTAGAAGCAAAATGGAGGTTAGATAGAGATGTGCAGGATCTAAATTCAGCATATTATGCTTCCAGTTACTCTTCTTGGTACAGTTACGGTACAGGTTTGGTGACTGAAATCTTAGAAAATTTACAGGTGAGCCAAAAATAGATACAATATCTACTTTTTTTTACAATACTTGCACAAACAAGTAGTTATCAAGTAACATGTGAGGTAGGAATAACCTGAGAGTCTAAAAGCTACTAACATACTCTCAACACCACTTTATGACCACCATAATTTTGTTCTATGTTAGAGATTTGAATATTTGTTACTCTTGAATAACTCCCTAAATATTCAATTGATTTTTTCAGCTTCGAATACAAGATGTCCACATCCGATATGAAGACAACATAAGTGTCCCTTCAAAGTGCATAGCTTTTGGAATAACAATTGAATCACTGATAGCACAGAGTTGCGATTCTAGTTGGCAGCCAGGCTTTGTCCAAGCTAGCAAAAGCGAAGAATCTTTCAAGTTACTCGAATTGCAAAAGTTTGCTCTCTATTGGATGACATTGGAGGAAAGTGGACTCTTGTCCAATCTTACTGTTGCTCAATTGGCTGTAAGTTATATGCTAACTCTGATTAAAGAAAAATAGAATAAAGGAGACTGCCTTGGTACTTGTCACATAGATGTAAAATAATTTTTAAAATAAGTTCCGCCAGAACTGTTAAAGCCCCAAAAGTTATCAAAAATATTGGTTTAATTTTGACAGTTTGTTTTTTATGTTTCGTCTATGTAAAAAATTTTGTTCTTAAGATGATAATTTATTTCTCGGCAGTTTTATGGGGTATTTTTTATGTTTTCAGTTGTTTAGTACCCCACTAAATTTTATTCCAGAAGATGGTTCCAGATGGTTTGATGCCAGTATAAAATAAATAATATAAGAATGAATTGAGTGAAGTATAATAAAAATAATGTTAACACACATACCCTAATTATATAGTTTATTTGCCCCTATTTTCAACCTGCTGTATTTTCTAGATTTTATTGGTTTATCGACTGCTTTTTTTTAGGAAGCAATGAGCCCAGGAAAGATAAAGAAAACTACAAAAAATTACATAGTTCCATCAGTCAGTGTACAAGCTCATCTGAAAAGGAATAGAAGCACTCATCCCTTGAGGTCATCTACACCTAGGATAGTCTGTGATTTAATTGTGGAGGAGGTTGCTTTGAGTTTGATTGATGTAAGTACTTTTTGGGTTGAGGAATATTTTATCCTTAAGATGATATATGTTTGAAGAAAGAACTGTATATCTGACAAGTATTTACTTCTTCCGTTTTTTACTTCCCACACCAATAGGTGAGGGAGTATTTTTGGGCGTTTTATGATCAATTGGTCTGTCTGTTAGTCTGTTGGCGTTTCTATAACCTGTTAATCTCAGTAACCACTACATGGATTGTGATGAAATTTGGAGAGAGATATGCTGTGGGGTTGTAGTAGCTAATGCTGCTATAATTTTGAAAATTGATGCATGTGCGGCGGAGTGATTAACAAAAAACAAATAATGTCAAATATTCATAACTTCGTTTTGAGGCGTTTTAGAGGCTCTTAAACATTTTTTGCATTTTTGGGGTGAGGGTGAAATTGGGGCGGTTGGGGGGTTCTAAAACTGAAAAATTTGTTGTATTCATAATAGGCTGTCTATTGACCTATGTAGAAAAGCCCAAGTGGCATCATACACTTTTTTAGGTCCATCCAAACATTGCCTTGCCTATTGCAGAAACCAAGAGACTCAGAATTTTCTGATGTATACATATTATTATTACTTTAGGTTTTTCTGAATTGTGTAACCTAGAACCTAGAAACTATTGAATTGCTTTTAATGAATTTTTGAGACAGTATTATTACCGTGACGAGGATGGAAAACGCGTACATGGTTTTTAGTATGTGTGTGTGTAACAGCTCAAACATGGTTTTTATGCGTTTTCTACTTCTTTTGGGTGGTGGTTAAATTGGAGTTGTTGGGGGCTAGGGGGTTGTAAAACCCAGAAATTTGTTGTACTCATAAAATACTCTACAATGCGCTAAAAAAATGACTTTCGTGAAATCATGTGCTTTTTAGACATATCCGAATTTTATATCTGTGGACTAATTTTATGCATACATATTATATTCCTATAACGTGTAACTTGGAAACTACGAACTTGATTGTGATGAAATTGTAACACCATGTTACTACCGTGGAGTAAACGGTGGCAGTGTTTCATTGTTGGAAGTCTTGCCAGTGGTGGAGGAGGAATAAAAAAAAAACGAAAAATCTCATAATCGCCCAAAGATCTTTCAAAGGTTCCTGATAATTCTTTACTTTTTTAATAAGGATGATGCAGATATAGTGAAACTTCAAATTTTCTGATAGCACCAATAATGTGGAAAGTATTGAGTCAAGACATGGATGAATGGATAGGTAGGGAATGTCTTTTGAGGTATATGGAAATTTACTTTCTTTCAAAGGTCCCTGATAATTCTTTACTTTTTTAATAAGGATGATGCAGATATAGTGAAACTTCAAATTTTCTGATAGCACCAATAATGTGGAAAGTATTGAGTCAAGACATGGATGAATGGATAGGTAGGGAATGTCTTTTGAGGTATATGGAAATTTACTTTTAGACCTGGGACCCTATGATCACAAGTCTTAATCCCTAATTCTCTGTTTTTTTAAGTTTCTATTGCTTTTTGGCGCAGCTAAGAAATATTTTGAGTAGTTTCAACTGTAGTGTCTAATTTCACCAAGCTCTCTCACTGACTCACTGAAGTCACTGAAGAGAGCTTATACAGAGCCTCTGTCTGTCCGTCCGTCCGTCTGTCCGTATACAAAAGATAGCCAAAACTAGAGGTGCATGAGAAAAACTAAATACAGATTCGGAATCAGCATGAAAAAACTAGTCCGAGAAAAATCTGGTTTTGTCAATATCGCTTACGGTTTGAAAAAAATTGAATTAAATCACGACAGATTACTGACGACGTATTATGTACGGAGTATTGATATTCCTGAAGCACAGGCAGCGTGGCCGAGCGGTTTTGACGCTAGACACCAGTCCAAAAAGGCGTGGGTTCGAATCTCACCGCGGTCAACAACTTTTTTTTATCAAGATTAAATGTTAAATTTGTTGATTACTAGTCCGGGAAAAATCCGGTTTTGTCAATATAATAAAAAAACCAAATTTTTATACCAACAAATTCCTCAGTGAGATCGCCGTTTGAATTTACTCAAGTAAATCCTTTCCTACTTTTTTTAATAATTTTTATTGTTTCTATAACTATATAACTTTTACTGTTGAACACAGGCAAACTGTTTCTATGGCGTTTAAAATTCGTTTTCCACAGTGGCAGTACGACCAGATAGTGTCCTGCGTCCGCGGCCTGGACGACATCGCTCGGTTGCGCAGCTACCGTCGCTTCAAACCCTCCGCGACGGCGAAACAAGACCCGAAGGCGTGGTGGCTGTACGCCATCAGCAGCTTCTATCCGGGAGGCCAGCCGAACGTGTGCAGACCTCGGCCTACGTGGGAGAGCTGCCTGCGCAGGGCAGGTCAGAACGTGCGCTACGTGGACATCTACAAGAAGTTGCTGGCCAGTCCGACCGCCGCGTTGGGGCCTGACGAGGTCAAGCTGAAGAACGAGGTCGAGTGGGAGAGGGAGTTCGACGATCTGAAGACGCTCAGGGAGGTATGGCAGTAGTCGAATCTACCGAAAATTATATTATTGTTACAAGTCTTTAGTCCGATTGGACAAAGAAATACTTGGTACGGATTTCACTATTTATTTTCACTATGTACACTACTTAACAGTCTAATTTATCTGAAGTCACTACACTAATTTATATTGATCCTTAACTTCACTAATTTATGTCACAGTTCATTTATTTCGCTTGCGCCACTGGGCTATCGCGTATTCGACTGCTCGCTTGCACTGTCTGTCCCTGGTCTTCCGTCTCGCCGTTATTTATACGCATCTCTCCATCTGGTGCTTTCTTGTCCGCTCTCGAGATGCTCCGCAGCGCTTACGACTGGCTTCTCGAGCATCCGTTCGTCTTGGCGGCGTAATCACGGTCGAGCCAGAGCCGGACTGGCACATTATAATACGTTCAATAACTATACCTCTGCATTATCCAAAAGAACCTTTTAAACTAGTTCTGCCAAGTGTCATGGGGGATTAAGCCACACTCATGGTATCACTGACTATTTTTAGCTTCATTTTGCAGAAACAGTCCAAAATCGCAAGGAGCGACATGATCCCCTCCATTGTTGTGAAGAAGTGCGCACCGGAGCTCGCTCCCATATTCACCCGCCTCTTTAGGATGTCTTACGATTTGGCTAAAAGACTGGAAAACAGCTTGTATCCAGCCGGTGCCAAAAATGGGATCCAAAACTGATCCGACCTACTACAGATCTATAGCTCGTCTGCTCTCTGTAATCAGTAAAGCGATGGAGAAACGCGTCAACCAAGAACTCTTGGAATACCTAGAGCTCCAACACTTAATCAAGGATAGACAATATGGATTACATCAAAGAGCAACTGGAGATCTCCTGGATTACGTCATACATGTGTGGAGCAAACTCATCCAGTCATTTGGCGAGGCTCACGTCGTTGCTCTCGATATCTCAAAGGCATTCGATCAACTGTGGCACGCAGCTCTCCTAAACAAGCTCCCGTCTTACGGGCTCTCCAGGTCGGAAAATCTGTGCTGTGGCTGACGGCTTTTCCTCTTCTTTCCATAGTATCAATGCTGGGGTTCCGTAGGGATCGGTATTGGCTCCGACATTGTTTCTGCTTCACATTAATGATCTACCCTCTAGCACTACAAACCCAATCCACAGTTTTGCGGATGACAGTACGCTGCATGCAGACATCATGAGCAATAGACCGATCTCTGTGGTCGAGCTGGAACGCAGAAGACTGGCAGTGGCAGCTTCACTTTCAAAGGATCTCGATACCATTACCGCTAGGGGCACGAACTCGTTGCGTCAATTGCTGCTGGTAAAAAGATTGGGTACCTACTTAGAGCCAGAAAGTACTGTACTCTCGCTATATAAACCCCAGATAAGACCTGGCCTGGAGTATTAACGTGCTCGCCCACTTAGGCGAAGCGTCGCGAACGGAAGCGGCGCGAAGAAAATTATTGATTTGACGCCAGAGAAGTTTACATTAGTTTATATGGCAGCCCGCCCACTCAGGCGACGCGAAGCGAAGAGGCGCGTCGTTTGACGCGCGGCTTCTCCTCGGACCAACTAGGCGTCGTTTCTCTTGACGCGTCGCTTCGCTTCGCCTGAATTGGCGGTACCAGGCGGCGCGCCGCGGTGAGAAGATCCAAATATTTCTTGATGCCTCTCGCATATTTTCAGTGTTTAGCAGTATTTGGTAGGAAGTGGTGCTAAATTGCAGTCTCTGGCCGTGATACAAAGACATTCATTACAAAGGTAATTTAATTGCCCAGCATTTTATTTTGTTTTTGTTTCTTTTCTTCTTCCATAGTGGCAATTAAACTCAATACAAAGAGTTCCTCTTCTGACGAACTGCTCATCGTACCTCACTAGACCACGTATCTCGTTCAACTGCTTAAAAACAAATAAAATTCGCGTCGTGCCGTAAATGAAGCGACGCGACGCTTCGCGCCGCTTCGCCCCAGTTGGCGGACATCGGTTAAATGACGCTTCGCCTCGCGCCGCTTCCGTTCGCGACGCTTCGCCTAAGTGGGCGAGCAGGGGGGCGAAGCGGCGCGACGCGACGCGCGGCTTCCAAGGGCGCAACGCGAATTTTATTTGTTTTTAAGCAGATGAACGAGATACGTTGTCTAGTGAGGTACGATGAGCAGTTCGTCAGAAGAGGAACTCTTTGTATTGAGTTTCATTGCCACTATAGAAGAAGAAAAGAAACAAAAACAAAATAAAATGCTGGGTAATTAAATTACCTTTGTAATGAATGTCTTTGTATCACGACCAGAGGCTGCAATTTGGCACCACATCCTACATAATACTGCTAAACACTGAAAATATTATGCGAGAGGCAAGAGAAACGACGCCTAGTTGATCCGAAGAGTATTCGCGCGTCAAACGACGCGCCTCTTCGCTTCGCGTCGCCTGAGTTGGCGGGCTGCCATATAAACTAATGTAAACTTCTCTGGCGTAAAATCAATAATTTTCTTCGCGCCGCTTCCGTTCGCGACGCTTCGTCTAAGTTGGCGGGCACGTTTGACGCGACGCGCCGCTTCGCGACGCTTCCGTTCGCGACGCTTCGTCTAAGTCGGCGTAAACCTTTACTCTCATGTCTGGGGAGCTGCTGCCACTACTACCCTATCTATACTAGGTGCCATCTAGAGAAGGGCAATTCGACTAATTGGCGGCTCGGCCTTAACGCCACCTCCAGCCACTTTCTCACTGGCGTGTTGTTGGTGACCTCTCACCCTTCTACCGATATTCAAACGGAATCTGCTCCTCTGAGCTATCCTCTATCATTCCGCCGCTCACCGCTCCTATCAGATGCACCCGCGCGACCACTGCATCTCATCCTATGGCGGTCGTTCTTCATACATCAAGAACCGAGCGGTACAACCGCACATTTAATCCCAGGGTGTCCAAGGCTTGGAATGGACTACCAGGAGATGTATTTATTAACATAACCCTTTCACAGCAGCCGCGGTACTCTGGTATTTAAGCTCTGTCTACGCGGTCTGCTCAGTTATAAAAAAACAAGATATAGTAAACTATACCATATTCACTTTATTTTTTTAGCTTTTTCCAATTTGTTTTTTTTTGAACCAAATAAATAATTAAATGTTATAACCTTCAATTTTTTTTTTCTGAGAAAATGTGATTTTTGTCGAATATGTGTGCTCCATCTGAATGTAACTAACACCTTGAAAGATACAATTGCACAAAGAGGTGTTCCGTTAATTTTTTGAGCAGTGTATTTTCTGTCATCTAGTTGGCTATGAGCTCGGTGAAACTGCCCAACACAAACGGTACCACGAACATGGCGACGAAATCGACAGGACGCAGCATCGTGTTCAGTTGGTTCCCCACCTGGATGGGATGGTACTCTTCAGGATCGACGGAAGCTAACGCCACGTCTTCTCCTGAAGCCTCGCAGTTAGAGGGAGAGATATTGCAGGTAGGCATTAAACATTTTTTCAATATTTATTTTCGGCATTGCAGAACAATACCATCGATAGAGATTTTGGCAACGCCAGCACACTGTGGGCCAATATTAAGTTGACAAAAACAAGTTGAAAATATTAGTAGTAGCAACATATAGATATTGGGAAGCAGTACTTTAAGAAAGTATTGGTTCGCCATCTTATCTACCAAAGCCGGTGCCTGAGCGTTTAATCTGAGGAACCGAGCACTGTTTATGTGACCCGTTTAAAAGCTCAGGTATAAAGCAACCTGCGGATACGACAACAAACAGACTGTTTTTGTGGAACACTCATTTAACACTTCCGACATTCGGTTTAAAAAGCAACTTAACTCAATTAAAGAGTAGCAATTTCATTCATTCATCCGAAACCAATCACAGACGACGTCGTTTCGCTTTTATTAAAGCTCATCAGTGTGATTTAGGTCTCAGACGAATAAATGAAATTGCCTGTTAGTGTTTAGCTGGCAAAACTCGTACTAGCAACATATAGATATTAGAAAGCAGTACTTTAAGAAAGTATTGGTTCGCCATCTATTACCAAAGCCGGTACCTGAGCGTTTAATCTTGTTGCTGCTACTACTACTACGAGTTTTGCCAGCTAGGCACTAATAGGCAATTTCATTTATTCGTCTAAGACCTTAATCACACTGACGAGCTTTAATAAAAGCGAAACGACGTCGTCTGTGATTGGTTTCGGATGAATGAATGAAATTTTTACTCTTTAGTTGAAAATATTATTTACGAATATGTTCTATATGTTTTTGATGGACGTAGTTCTGGTTGGCTCACCAGAGTGTTTTTTTTTATTATTGAAATCCCAGATTTTAATTCACTATATTGGAATACAGAATGAAAAACAGCATATTTTCTGAATACTACATGAACTTATATCGATCAGTAAAAGACTCAAACACTTTCACTAGGTTTTGGTTAGGCTAAATAAAAAAGGCGTTTGATTTGTGAGATGGCAAGGGGTCACATAATATAGCTTCGTTCTATAGGGCAAGCAACTTAAACCTATTTTCAGTTTAATACCACTACATTATAGTTTAATAAAAATTACCTTCGCAGTTTTTTTTTGAAAAATATTAATGATGTAGCAGGCGACAGAAAGGTTCTGCCGGTGACGGAGGTATAGAGCAACCCTCGAATATTAATGAAGCGGTACATCGATGTTTTTCAATTTTCGTATCGATACTTTCAACAATGATGTATTGATACCTAATGATCTGATTTTCTTAGTGATGTTTACATTTCTAATTGCAGGCGCTAGCAGATTCTGCCGAAAATAACACAATTTTGAAGAGAGATGCCGTGTTTGGGCATTTTAACTTTTGCCTGAAAACTGGAACGCTCAATCTGTGCACGGTTGGAGAAGAGGGCGTTGATAGGTAAGAGTCTCACTTTTTTGCGGTACTAACGACATACTGGCTGTACAGAGTGTTCTAAAAGGTGGCGGCAAACTAAAGGAGTTTATAAGGGACTATAGGGAGAACATTTTTTACATAAAGACCCCCTAGTCCGACATGAGCCTTTTTGACTACCGGATCATTTTGATCACAAAAGTATTGTTACCTGATCAAGCCTAAAACGGGTAAAGTGTATACGAAGTCACTTGGAACAGCAAAAAATGCTTGGGCGGTCTCCTTTGTGAAACGCCCCCGGGACCCTGTATACCTGCCGCGCACCGACGATAAACCGAGTGTCGGTGCTGCCGCGTTTCACAAAGGAGATGCCGCCCAAGCATTTTTTGCTGTTCCAAGTGACTTAGTATACACTTTAATAAGCTATTTACTGATAATGATCCTTTTTAGCTCTCACTGACTCACTGAAGTCACTGAAGACAGCTTATGCAGAGCCTCTGTCTGTCCGTCCGTCCGTCTGCCGTATACAAAAGATAGCCAAAGCTACAGGTGGTAAAGAAAAACTAAATACAGATTCGGAATCAGCAGGAAAAGACTAGTCCGGGAAAAATCCGGTTTTATCAATATCGCTGCCGGTTTAAAAAAATTGAGTTAAATTACGACAGGTAACTGACGACGTATTATGTGCGGTGTATTGATATTCCTGAAGCACAGGCAGCATGGCCGAGCGGTTAAGACGCTAGGCACCAGTCCGAAGGGGCGTGGATTCGAATCTCACCGCGATCAACATTTTTTCTTTTTTTTTAAGATTAAATGTTAAATTTGAGGGGTCTAGAATCAGAATCCGCTATCTCCAAAATCTTGAATTTCTCAGGAAATAAGAAAAACGTGTAAGTCAATTTATTTTAGCGTTACTGGGATTCTTTATGTAAGTACTATGTAGCATATTAACGATTCTATACTTGAAGGATTAACTGTCAGTGAATTTGGCTGTTATTTCACTTTTTTTAATGGAGATAGCGAATTTTGATGAAAAAGTTTGGACATAGCGCGTTTTGAAGACAAGCATGATGAATATGCGGATTTTCGTGCTATGTTTATTCTCGGGAATAATCAACAGTTCTATTAGTTTAATATTTATTGAGGCAGAATCTAAAAACGGGACTTAATTTTTGTACTTTCTATTAGCAACTTTTGAAACAACAAACTGATATTCTGATAAACATTTAAACAAAAGATCCACAAAAAAACATTAGATTGATATAGTAATGGGTGCACATTGAGACGTTTCTAGCATATTCTTCCATTTTTTATACAGTTATTTAGTCTAAAAGCAGCAAACGTCTAGAAAAACCAACGAAATACGTTGAGGAGCAGCAGTACAGTAAACACTGTTTTAGACAGCTCTCAGCCACGCATGCGCGGATTACTTCAACGGCAGTGGCTGAGGTGGAGATAGCGTGTTCAGATTTCACTACTCTAATGGACTTACCGGGTTTTGAAAAAAACTGCTATATTCCGTATACTTTTAGAAGGAGATTTAGCGGAATTTTCTTCCAAGTACATTTATTTTTCGACTCTAATGAAAATTAACTACCGGGAAAGTGGAGTTAGCGGGTTTTGATTCTATACCCCCTCATTTGTTGATTTGTCTGGGAAAAATCTAGTTTTGTCAATATAATAAAAAAAACAAATTTTTATACCAACAAATTCCACAGTGAGAGCGCCGTCCAAATTTACTCAAGTAAATCTTTTCTAATTTTTTGTAGTTCTCCAATGCTGGAACTGGAGTTCAAGACTCTCTCCCTGACTGTACTGAGCAAGCCTCGCACTTCGTCTCATGTGATAGAACTGTCGTTAGGTGCTGTGTTCCTCAAGGACAAGATCACGTTAAACACGATGTTTCCGGTGCTAGTGGGTCCTCCAGGGTTTGATCGGACGGCGGTCCCTAGGGGCAAGGGTTCCACTTCCAGGATGAGCACCAGTAATAGTAGGTTGGAAGAGAGCTTGGACCATATCTTCTACTTGGAGTACGAGAAAAAGCCTCCGAATTCTGTCTGTGATTATAGGTGAGATAACAACATAGGCGTAGTTAAGTCCCCGAATCTGGGGGGATAAGCGTGATAGAAAGTCAATTGAAGATTTCCGATTTTTTAGGTAAACCTGAAGATCTGAAAGATCCGAAATGTTTCATTTTCGTTTAAAGACACTGAAACTCGAAACTGCGACCGGATTTGTAGTCATCACGCTTAAATTATCCAAAACACGAGGTTTCATCTCAATTGAAAGCCAAATAAAGATTTTCGATTTTTCAGGTAAACCTGGAGATCTGAAAGATTTGAAATTTTTGACTATTTGTCTAACGAAACTGAAACTGAAAACTGCGACCGGATTTGTAATCAGCACCCTCAAGTTATCTAAAACACGAGGTTTCATCTTAATAGAATGCCTAATAAAGATTTTCGATTTTTTAGGTAAACCTGAAGATCTGAAATATTTGAAATTTTTTACTTTTCTAACGAGACTGAAACTCAAAATTGCGACTGGATTTGTAATCAGCACCCTCAAATTATCCAAAACACTAGGTTTCATTTTAATAGAAAGCCAAATAAATATTTTAATTTATTTTTTAGATAAACTTGAAGATCTGAAAGATTTGAAATTTTTGACATTCCTCTAGCGAGACTGAAAGTCAAAATTGCGACCCGATTTGTAATCAGCACCCTCAAATTATCCAAAACACGAGGTTTCATCTTAATAGAAAGCCTAATGAAGATTTTCGATTTTTTTAGGTAAACCTGAAGATCTGAAAGATTTGAAATTTTTGACTTTTTTCTAACGAGACTGAAACTGAAAACTGCGACCGGATTTGTAATCAGCACCCTCAAATTATCCAAAACACGAGGTTTCATCTTAATAGAAAGCCAAATAAAGATTTTCGATTTTTTAGGCAAACCTGAAGATCTGAAAAATTTGAAATTTTTGACTTTCGTCTAACGAGACTGAAAGTCAAACTGCGACCGGATTTGTAATTAGCACCCTTAAATTATCCAAAACACAAGGTTTCATCTTAATAGAAAGCCTAATAAAGATTTTCGATTTTTTAGATGAACTTGAAGATCTGAAATATTTGAGTTTTTTGACTTTCGTCTAACGAGACTGAAAGTCAAACTGCGACCGGATTTGTAATCAGCACCCTTAAATTATCCAAAACACGAGGTTTCATCTTAATAGAAAGCCTAATAAAGATTTTCGATTATTTAGGTAAATCTGAAGATCTGAAAGATTTGAAATTTTTTACTTTTTTCTAACGAGAGTGAAACTCAAAACTGCGACCGGATTTGTAATCAGCACCCTCAAATTACCCAAAACACGAGGTTTCATCTTAGTAGAAAGCCTAATAATGATTTTCGATTTTTTAGGTAAACCTGAAGATCTGAAGGATTTGAAATTTTTGACTTTTTTCTAACGAGAGTGAAACTCAAAACTGCGACCGGATTTGTAATCAGCACCCTCAAATTACCCAAAACACGAGGTTTCATCTTAGTAGAAAGCCTAATAATGATTTTCGATTTTTTAGGTAAACCTGAAGATCTGAAGGATTTGAAATTTTTGACTTTCGTGTAACGAAACTGAAACTGAAAACTGCGACCGGATTTGTAATCAGCACCGTCAAACTATCCAGAACACGAGGTTTTATTTTAATAGAAATAAAGATTTTCGATTTTTTAGGTAAACCTGAAGATCTGAAGGATTTGAAATTTTTGACTTTCATCTTACGAAACTGAAACTCAAAACTGCGACCGGATTTGTAATCAGCGCCCTCAAATTATCCAAAACACGAGGTTTCATCTTAATAGAAAGCCAAATAAAGATTTTTAATTTTTCAGGTAAACCTGAAGATCTGAAAGATTTGAAATTTTTGACTTTCGTCTAACGAGACTGAAACTCAAAACTGCGACTGGATTTTTGTAGTCAGCACCCTCAAACTATCCAAAATATGAGATTTTATCTTAATATAAAGTCAAATAAAGAGTCTCGATCCGACAGTTATGCTGTATTTGTGTTTATTGTATCAATAATCGTTACGTGTTTTGTTCTAGGTTATGTGTGAAATCGAAATGTTTAGATGTAGTGTATCAACCGAATGCTGTGAAATGGCTGACTGAATTTGTCTGCCTACCTCATCAACGTGATATAACTCAGTCTCAAATAGAGGCTATGAAGTCTAGGACCAAGAAGGAACTTATGAAGAATTGGGAGCAAATTTTGGAAGGACGAGTGGTAAATTACTCAAATATTCATAAATGAAAAGGCAAAGCGCTAGACTTCATTCTCTTTCATATATTCCATGTCCCAAAAAACAGAAACAAGTGGAACCAAATGTTAGGGAAATTCCTTATCATATAAAGTTGTTCCATTTTTTGAACTTCGATTTTTCTAGAGTTTTGGGGTATGGCATCAGATTCAATGAGAAAAAATAGGGCGCTTTACTTTTTTACTGACATAAAAATAAGTGAATGTTTCTGAATTTCTAGGCGGTCAGGACTTCTTGGGATCTGGAATTCGATATATCGGCACCTCAGATAATATTTGTGGAACAATTCACGGATCAAAACTCTGCAATGGCTGTGATAGATTTTGGAAAGTTGCAATTGAGGAATAACGTCGACAAAATGGAAGTGCCTGCAAAACCTGAGTTTATTACTAAAGAAAGTGAGGAAGATGGTGAGTAACTACTACCATTTTTATCTTTTGTCTGGGTACTATTATATTTACTTCAGATCATTTTTTTTTATGGTCAGCCTCGCCGAAAGGCGGAACGCCTATGGCGCTGTAGAAGCGTTGCGAGAGAGGATAAGTGTCGGTGCACGTTAGATTTGAAACGCTGGAGGCTGTAGCCGTCGGGAAACAAATTCCCCGGCAGCTTATTTCACAGCGTCGAGTTCTCCAAAAGAAGGAATGCTGGAGGAAACTGGTTTGGGGAGGAGGGACCTCGACCTGGTAAGGATGAGCTCGCAAAGCCTCTCTAGTGTTCCTGGTTCAAACGGCCTTTGGTGTTATTGTCTGGGAGAGCTCACTGGAACATCTTCCGTGATAGAATCTGTGAAACAGGGACTGGTCAGCCACTCTTTTTCGATGTTCCAGGCTGTGAGGTCCTTTGTGAGGTTAGGCGTATCGTTTAGTCTAATTGCCCACTTCTGGATAGTATCCAGAAGCTTTAGAGAGTGCTTCGGAGCGCATCCCTACACATGAGAGCATTAGTCAGATCTGTGAGTTGTGGAGCAGCAGTAGTTGGTCTGGTGTATACAGCTTCCTACAGCGGAACAAAACTCAAGCCTCTGGGATGTCGTTTTACCAATACTGACGACGTGGTCCTGCTAGGACATGTTATTGTTGATGTTTATCCCCAAAAGCTTGACAGATGATGACTCGACTATGGGGTGACCCTCGCATTTCCACAGTTGGTAAGCTAACGTGAGACTTCTTTGTAAGTGTTGTTACCTGAGTTTTCTGTACGTTGAACTGTACTTTATTTACTAATCCCCAATCGAGAATCTACGTTGATCTGTGCATGCTACTGTCGCCGACGTAGCGTCTCCTGGGATGATGATAGTGGCTTGCCACCATGTACGATATTGATGTACTGTCGTCGGCGAAGCTGTAGATTGGATTTGATGTTATTTCCAGCAGCTCGTTGATGTACAGTAGAAACAGTGCCACGGATAGGACACATCCCTGAAGACACCGGCGTTTATTGAAAATACGTCTGATGAACAGCCTTCGACTACAACAGCTACTGGCGCAGGCCAGGTGGTAGTCCTTAATCAGCAAGCTTGACCAGAAGGCCCTCATGCCATACAGATTTTTGTGTTTTTTTTCTAAATATTGACACTGGGGATAAAATGATAAACTGCTTGACTGTATTTTTCCAGAAACATTCGTTACCCCTTGTTCCACACCTCCTGCCAGTGAAGCCAGCGATTCTGGGGAGCAAACACTAGAACCAGTTTCTCAAATTGATGATTCTCCAGACGCAGATCATCCAATAAATGAAAAGGACCTGCACAATAAGCTGTATGACTGCTACTTTCTTGAGCTTACCGATATGCAAATACTTATTGGTAGGTGTTTTTTCTACTGTTTGGCATTATCAATTATAATATCGACTTATACCTCTGTTGCTATACAAAAAATCATAAATGTAAATTATAAATATTCATGAACATTTTCCGTTTGATTAGTTTTGAACCAGAACTCAATTTATTGTAATTTCTCGACATATTCAAGTCATACAATATTTTTTTGATTGCTATATTCACAAGGATGCAACTCCATTAACCTAACGTTTCCTACTGATGATTCATAAGCAAATACGTATGTGAAACCTACGAGTAAAAATTGCAAATTACAAAAATATGTATTTCCCCCAGGCAAACCCAAGGATAACTGGCGGTATGCCCTAAATAAGGGCTCTTCAGGTCTTCACGTATTGGATAGATTTAGTATATTGCTCCAAATTGAGAGGAGAGTGGTCCACACAACCGATCCATTGTATCCCAGTTTGACGTTGAATGCAAACCTACCAAAGTTGGTAGTACATGTCAATGAAAACAAGATCACATCTGCCAGAAATCTGGTGCAATACATCACGACTACAGGTAGGTGATTTTAAAGTCAGCTAAATATGTGCTATACTGTTTTATATACAGGGTATTTAATAAGTTGGGACTGTTTTTCATACAGCGGATAGTACTCGCCAAAATGTTTTTTCCCAGTAACGTATAAACGAAATATTTAGAGAAAACAAGATACTGACCATTAAGGAAATCCTCAATTCTAAGTCCGTCCCTGGGCAGTGGCTCACCATATCATAATATCACAACAAACAAAGCAGCGCTAGCGGTGCCGATGCCGGTGAGAAAACACTAAAACAGGCAGTTCGTCATACGTCGCGTTGCGGTGGCATAGTGTACGAGAATGCTTGACTTGCTACATCTGACGATCGGACTTTAAAAACAACAACAATGGCGCACGCTTATAACAATAATGAACTGGTGGACATGATTTTATTGTACGGTGAGTGTGGTCAAAATACCGCTGCGGCTTCGCGAGTGTATGCCGATCGTTTCCCTAACCGTACTCACCCTGCACCTCGTCGTTTTGTCTCGCTCGTGCAAAGAGCTAGAGACAGGATGTCTGAATCCACATCGTGGTGGACTTGCTGGAAAACATAAACCACCTCGTATGTTTCAAATTGAAGAAGACAAGAAATCGTGCTTTTACCTGCAAGACGCCTGCGACAGGACCGCACTTACAACTTCGTAGCAACCAAATAGTGAGTACTTGCTTGAAAGTTTTTTTTACTGTTTTGCTGCTGGTTCACCGTACATTAGCTTTGCCGTTTCAAGGGCCGTTGCTTCTAAAATGGAAAGACCCAACTTTTAGAACACCCTGTATTATACTAATGAAAATGTCATCGCAGATGTTCATAATTGCGTACTATGGGTTGGGATTGTTGCAGCACACGTTATAGTTTGAGATGATATGTTTTTGTTTGTCAAGCCGAACGTTTCAAGTTAATAGTAAAGATAACATTTTTCCTCCCCAGGATTACCGTCACCCTTCAAAAGCGCCCCCGAGACGATAGAAACCACCCCCGAAAACACCCAAGAAGAAGAATCTGAGAGCATAGACACCAGCGTAGAGCTCTCCAAACTGATCATGATGCAGTTCACGGTAGACCAACTGTCGCTGGAGATCCAGAGCAGAGGCAGGAGCGTAGCCGAGTTACAGGTGTCTGGGGTTAAGACGGCCTTCACCAAGAGATCGGTGGATATCGGTATCACCCTGACTGTCCACAGTTTGTTGCTGGTGGATGCTCTGCAGACGTTCGGGGCTGACTTTGAGCTGTTGGTCGCCAGTCACAAGCATGTGGGGATGGACACTATGTCGGGTAAGGGTAAATGGCGTATTTGTACCTCTTCTCTCAATTTAAATTAAAAAAATTGGTAATTACATATCGTATACTGCTTGCAAGTGAAATCCGAACACTGAGAAAAAAAGGGATGCGGTTGATGAAATGTGGTAGGACTACATACAATAATAAACGAACTCATTTGCCATTATAAGTTTATAAAAAATACAACAGATCAATAATGGGTGGGCCCCCGGTGTTGACTCTAGAGGTACAGCCTCCCAAGCTGCCCTCACAGCATGTTCCAGTTCGTCCAGCGTGGTCGGAGGATTGGGTAATTCGCCTATGTATCGACCCTTCCAGTCACATACTTTTTCAATTGGCGATCGGGTGATCGTGGAGGCCAGAGGAGTACCCTGACCTCAGCTTCCTGTAAAAACCTCATCGATACCCTTGCAATATGAGGACGTGCATTATCTTGCTGGAAGAAATCCTCTTCGAAGCCTCGGACACATGGTTCTAACACCTTACTCACGTAACGTTCCGCGGTCATTGTGCCATGAATCACAAGTAAACGTGACTTGCTGTAGAATGCAATGGCATGCCAAACCATCAAACCAATAGGACGGTGTACATGACTCTCAACAGCAAACTGGAGATCACGTCGTTCACCACGTCATCGTCTTACGCGTTGGCGTCCGTCATGTGCCCCCAGAAAAAACCTAGACTCGTCGGAGAAGGCTGTCTGATGCCACTCAGCATGCCATTGTCGGTGTTCTTGGCACCAATCTAACCGTTGGCGACGATGATTTGCAGTGAGTGGAAGCACTAGATGCGGATGATATGATCCTCAGCCCATTTCACTCAATCTGTGGTACACCATGCGGATATGGACTTCCTTATAGCTGCGTAGCAAGCGTCAGCAACAGCTCGAGTGGATCGCATTCTGTCTCGAAGGGCCAGTAGTAGTAGATGACGATCTTGTCGGTCTGTAGTTCTTCTACGTGCTCAAGAACCTCTAACTCACTGCATTCCGCCCTTCTGCAATCCATGCGCGCCATGCTGCTACAACTGTAGCCACGCTACGCCCCATGGTTACAGCAATTGCTCAGAAAGAAGCACCACATTCTCGTTGGCCTACAATTCGACCTCGTTCAAAGGGGCTTAAGTGCGTAAACTGAAGCTGTCGTTTTCTAGGGGGCATCTTTACACAACCAATTCATCTCGTTCACACAGCCAACTGGTCTCTCGCCACATTTGCATCCGATATCATCGTTTTTGAATCGACAAAAAGCCATGCATGCTGTTTTTACACGTCTCGAGTTTTTTAGAGGTTCCATTTAGGTTTTTTTATCAACAGAGTTATAACATGATGGTCTTCTTAATGTTTGCAAGATGTTAAGAGTTGCATGCACCGCTCTTTGCGGCGACTGGGGGTTCTATCCAGTAAAAAACTTCTGCATGCTGCCTCTTCTCCACACAACAACCGAACCACGTTAGCATTTCAACGTTGCTGCGGTTGTCTTTGGTTTAGCAGTCTTGAATTTCAGTCCTGAGATGGTACCGGGCTAGTGATGTGTCTTTCGCGCCTCTTCGTGGCTAAGATTTGTCTAGCGAAGACGGCAATCCTATGCCTGTTTTCTTCAGAAAGTAGCATTATTCCTATTATATTTCCCGGCCCAGATATCATTTGGGTTAGAAAGAGGTCAGTCTCTCCGTGGCCTCTTTCTACCCACGGCGTCAGATAAGGAATTAAGCGTCTTGTCCAGCTGCCTGAAACCATCTAACCTGCCACCTTTCCATGAGCGTATCTCTATTTGTTCGTGGAAGTGCCTCTCCTGGATTGCCGTACTTCTCTGCCTTTTCAGTTACAGCAAGGTCGATGGGCGGCACTCCGGCTATAACCATTACTGCCTCCAGAGATATTGTAGAATAGGCACGGCATACTCTTATCGCCATTCTTCTTAACACATTGTTGGACACTCTGCTGGCCGGGAGGCTTCGTAACATGGCACCTCAAAACATTCCCATTTTTTTGCGTTTGTAACATGATTTGCGTTATCAAAATATTTTAGGGGTATTCATTTTTGACTCTTTTTTTCATTTTTGAGGTTTTTGGTGACAATAAAAAAGACGGCTATATCCGTCGTGTCATATCACACCAGACTTTATGTTCTAGAATGGCAACCACGGCTATAGCCGTCTGATCAGTGTAATTGTAAAACATCATTTTGTGGGAAGAAAAGGACAATTTTCGAGACAAAAGCTAAAACAACATCAACATTTTATTGTATCAAATTTATAAACAAAAACGTATCTCTCAGAATATAGACGGTATAAAAACAAAAAACCAAATTTATTAGCAAACAGAGGTATCCCTGAACAAAACAGCATTCAGGCACAAATTTATGTTTGACGCCACTCTTCAAAGCAGTCTGGACACAAAGCAGGTTTATTTTCACAACCCTTGCATCTATAGCTAGTTTCTTTGCGTTTTCCAGACTTGAAACATTGTTTGCATCTAAGAGAATATGATTTTATTTTATGATCCTCTGGTAGAGGCAGCTTCTCTGGAGAATGTCTCACACGTGCTTTGAGTTTTGTATTGATATGAAACAATATATTCTATATGTATAATAGGTGGACGACGAATATCTGTTTAGGATGAAAATATCTGGTTACCTACCTCCCATCAGTATTGAAAACATGAAAATCAAACAAAAGCACACTTGCAATATGGCAGCTATACACGTGGTCAATACATCACATTGGAGGTTATGGATGTTTAGAGCCGTCGTGCCGTTTTACCCATGCACCTTAAAACATGAATAGTTGGGATAGCGTATAGTGGGTTAGAATTTGGCAATTTCAGAAATGACGAGCTTCACGTTACGGCACTAACATTGCTTAACAAGGCAAGTATACCGACAATCTGACGGTCGTCGCCGTTCTGCCGTAACAAGCAGATAACTTTTTGACTGATATAGCCATCGTGCTGTATCACGATCACTCCCCGCAGACGGCTATAGCCGTTGTGTCCAACAACGTGTTAATACAGCTTCTAAGGTTTTTTTTGTCCTTAAACACCTAGCCACTGCACTCAACACTCGCCGCTTACTTGAGCAGGGACCGCCAAAGTTTGACATTAGCTGTGTCAGCACTGCCACAGAGGTGCCATGTAGGTAAATAGCGTCTACTAGAGATGGTACTGCCAAGGTGTGTACAAATTGTCAAAGCAAATATCCCTTTTTTTCTTGGTGTTCGGATTTCACCTGCGAGTTCTATACCTGAAAATATTGAGATCCAAATCGATTCAATGTGCTACTACCCTACTTGACTCCACTTTTGTAATTTTTTTTGTGATATTTTGCAGGCAGCCTGCGGGACAGCGAGCCGACATCCCCCACCTCTCCGGGAAGTCCCGATCCGAACGCGACGCGCAACGGTGCCACGTCTCCCGTGGCCTTGACGCAGGCGCTGAGCACGCTGGCAACGTCGCCGCCGTTCAGATGGAGCGCCTCGTTCAACGGTGGCATGCCGCGTAACGGGGCCTTCTCGACCCTCGGCCCCCCGGCCGCTGCGGACGCCGAAGCCCTCATCTCTGTGGAAGTGATGTTGATCACGGGACAGGAGCCGATGCAGATCGCTAACGTGCAGTTCAACAACCTGGATATCATCGGTAAGTAATAATAACAATAATCTTTTAATCTAATCATATATACATAATTAAAGATACATCCATAACCGACGATAATTGCAGAACGAACCAACGAAAACAAACAACAGACCACATAACAAGCGCATGCAAAACTCTCGCTGGAACCGAGTATACAGCTAGACATAACTCTGCAGCCAAAGTGATTCACCAAACACTAGCCACAACAAACAAGCTAATAGAAAACACAGATCCCTATTACAATTAAACATTGACATCAGTACTCGGAAACAGTGAATACAAACGGTACTGGGACGTTGAAATACATACAGATAAGACTATCCCGGCAAATCGACCAGATATAGTTTTCCAGTCGAAGGCAGACAAAGTTACCTATTTGATAGATATTGCTATTCCCAACGATACGAATATCCAAAACGCCTAGGCTGGGAAGATATCTAAGTACACTGACCTTGCGATAGAGATAAAACGACTCTGGAAGCAAAACAATGTTACTATTGTCCCCCTAATTATATCTGTCTCAGGCCTTACACCAAACACATTTATACCACACCTACAACAGTTAGGCTTGGACGAAAGGTTACACAAAATATTTCAAAAGTCTGTAATCCTGAAGACCTGCAATATTTACGATCCTTCCTAAATTCCGATCCGTAATAGTTCAGGTGTTGACTTGGCATAGCCCGTCAGCATCTGTTGCTAGCGCAGTCATGCGAGAGAATCTTGAATAATCTAATCATTATTAGTCATTATTATTATTCCTTAGACTATTTTTTCCCTGGAATTTGGCGTCAGACATTGGTCCATTAACCACAGATTATCAACTTCTGTCTTAGCATTCAAACAGACAATTTACTTAGGGCCGGTTGTACAAATGCGGGTTTAATACGAGCTTTGTTAAACCTAAGCTTAGCTAAGCTCAGGCTTAAAGTCGACACCCGTTGTACAATCGTCGGCTTAGTTAAACCTGGTTGATAATGAAATTCATTACAGTTGGCGTCAATGAAGCAATACGAACTGACATAATCATCTGAAAAATGACCTTCTTTGGTTAGGCACTTATGACAGTTTGTCTCAAATTTCGGCAACGACCGTTTCTGTCGCTGTTCTTTCATGTGCTTTCTTTGTTAAATTAGACACAAATCTTTGAAAAAATATGACCTAATAGAGTGACACGCAAGGTTCCTCCTTGACATATCATGTCACTTGTATCAGGTTAGGTTTAAACCTCAGCTCGCGTTATGCTTCGGCTTACGTAAGCTCTTGTTAAGCTTGGAGTGGGGGGCTAAGCCAGCATTGTACAACAGACGTTTTGCAACTGACGTGGTTTAACGTCGGCTTACCTTAAGCCGAAGCTTAAGCTTGCATTGTACAACCGGCCCTTAAATGAACAAATTTCACGTCATATACCTCCTTCCTGTCACTTGCTAGAAGGGTATTGGAAACCAATGGCTTTAAGTTTATTCATCAATACTACAGTTGCATTTTTAGTTTTAGAACACATAAAAACAGATGATTTAGGCCAGCGTACTTTTGATCTACATCGTATATTGGGGACTCTATTATTCCTATTTTTGCTAGGTGTGCTGGGAAGCTTCCGTAATTAATTTTTAACCTACTTATTATAACTGAATATTCCATTCTATGATTTTTTTATGATCAGCCTCCCGCAAAAGCTGAAAACCTATGGCGCTGTAGAAGCGCTTCGAGAGAATAAGTGTCGGTGCACGTTAGATTTGAAACGCTGCATGTTGTAGACGTCGGGAAACAAACTCACCAACAGGCAGAGCTGTCATTACTTCAAGTATAGTACTTGAAAAATGTATTTCAATTACTTTCTGGTATTTGAAGTACTGTACTTCAAATACATTGTTTTTGTGATATTTGTACTTGATTCCCCAAATACTCTCTAAGAAGTATTTGTATTTGGTACTTGTAGCACAAAAAATATATTTCAAATACCTGGCATTTTTATTTGAAATACTAAAGAAGTAAAGTACTTGAAAAATTTATTTCAATTACTTTCTGGTATTTGAAGTACTGTATTTCAAATTAATTTTATTTCCCAAATGCTATAAGTATTTGTATTTGGTACTTCCACACAAAAAATATAATTCAAATTTATACATTTATACTCGAAATACTAAAGTGAGTAAGAAATACATATTAGTATAGCTCGATGAAAATATAAAAATACTTGAAATACACATTTCAAGCATTAAATGCTCAAGTCTAGACAAGTATGGACAAATCAACATTACGCATCGCGTCGCCTTGCGCTCTGTCTCTGTCGTACACATAGGATAGTCTACGCGACACTCTGACTCTACAGGACAGTCTCATCACAATCGACACAATCACAAAACATCAGTTCGTCTTGTTGCGTTCAACAGAATGCGTTGTTGATGTTGATTGAGGTTAAAATAATCTGTGAATGTGAGCTGTGAATTTACTGCCATTATAATAACAATCTTCAAAACTCTGTACTTTGTCGTGGTGGTTACGAATTGCAGATGTAAAAAGGTAATTTTTCTCAAGCATCTCTTTATGAAAAAATTCATATACCGGGTGGCAATGGAATCGTTATACAGAGCTCCCTTCTTTTACAATCCTAGATGGAGGTTTGAAATTTTGGAGAATTATATGGTTAACGGAGATGCACAATAGCCATGAGAAAACAAATGTATGCTTATTTTGGTTTAGCCGGAAATACTTGAAATATCCATCGCCGTATTTGAAATACTATATCAAGTAATTCAAGTATTAGTATGGTATTTGAATTACTTTTTTAAGTACTTGAAATATTAGTATCGTATTTGAATTACTTTATTTGAAAAATCAAGTACCAAATTAAAGTATTTGATACTTGAAGTACTTTCAAAAATAAAATTACTTGGTATTTGTACTTTGACGCATGCGACTCTGGTAATTGGTAATTGGTATTTGAAATACTATTTACTAGTACTTGTGACAGCTCTGCCAACAGGTCATTTCAGCGTCGAAGTTCTCCAAAAGGAATGCTGGAGGAGACTGGTTCAGGGAGTAGGGACCTCGACCTGGTAAGGATGCACTCACAGAGCCTCTCTACTGTTCCTCGTTCGGACGGCTTGTTATCTGGGAGAGGTCACTCGAACATGTTCCGTGATAGAATCTGTAAAACAGGGATAGGTCAGCCACCCTTCTTCGATCCTCCAGGCTGTGGAGGTCCTTTGTGAGGTTAGGCGTATCGATTAGTCTAATTGCTTCGGAGCGCATCACCACACATGGGAGCAATACTCCAACGATGGTCGGATCTGTGCCTTGTAGAGCAACTAACAGATCTTAGTTGGAGCTGCTAGTATTATATACATATATGTTGAGGTTTAATTTCACTAATACATTTTGGATTAAATTGATAGTATGTAAGAAATAAAGTTGCTTAGTATCGAGTTATCCTGGTTCATGGCATAAATCGTTTGACGGATAGAGCTTAGATATATGAAATATCGATTTCAGCACAAAGCACACATTTAATTGAAAAAAATCACCTATTTAATACTTTTACATAACCTCCCTTCGCTTTGCTGATGTTTTGTACTCTTTGTGATTAAATTATTCTCGATTCCAGCCAACCAAGAAACGATCGTCGAACTGATGGGTTTCATCAGACGCGTGTTTCCCAAGTCCCGAAAACCGACAATGAACACTCTTTCCACTTACGTCTCATCGAGCGTTCAGCAATCGACAGAGTCGCTGTTGGACGAACCTGATTCAACGACGATCGGCACCACTCAGATCACCTTCGATTTCCACAGGCTCAACGTTCTGCTGTTGAGAGGCGTCGTCAAAGACGGAAGTCTCTACGGGAAGAAGATCTGTACGGCCACCATGACCGAAGCGAAGATACAGGCCAATGTCAGTTCGAAATTGGAGGTGGAGGGCTCTTTGGGAGGATTACAGGTAGGCTTGTCTATTGGTAGGGGTTTTCTCACAGAGGAGTTTTCCTACGTAACTGATATTCGTGGCCCTCCTAGTCTTTTAAACCCCCTGGGATGCTCCGTATTATCTAAATATCGTTTTACGATACCAGTCATATCATCAGTCATACCTCCGAACCACTAGTCTATGTTCAAAAAATGTAGACAAGTTGATTCTCAGTACTTCTCACACATGCCGATGATACCAGTTTTATTATTTTCCCACAGCATGAAACTATAGTCTAGATGCCCCTGCAACCAAGTAATCGCTCGCCCGACCGCAAAAAAGTGTTTTATTCTACTAGGTGCTTCTTTCACAGGTCAATGGACAATCTATCATGAATACAACAATTTTCTGAGTTTTACAAACCTCCTCCCCAATTTCATCCTCAATCAAAAAAATTGTAAAATGATCAGGAACCCCTAAAACGTCTAAAACGAAGTTTGAGGTGTTTTTATATTTTTAGTTTTTTTATTATTGCCGCGCCGCCATTGAAATGATTTCTAAAAACCATACGCGCTTTCCATCCTCGTCGCGGTAATAAATCTGGGTCAAAATGTCATTAAAGTCAATTCAGAAGTTTCCACGTACACAATGCAGGACGATCCAAAGTAATACTAGTATTTATAGTATGTATTTTGTATGCATCAGAAAGTTCAAGTCTCTTGGTTTCTGTAATCGGCAAGGCAATGTTCGGATGGCGCTAAAAAAGTGTATTATACCGCTATGTCTTTCTCTCTCAGGTCAGTAGACAGCCTATTATGAGTAGAACAAATTTTTCAGATTTACAACCCCCCACCCCCCAACCACCCTAACTTACCCCCACCCCAAAAAAAGTAGAAAATGATCAGCAACCCCTAAAACGCCTAAAAACGAAGTTTGAGCTGTTTTCGTATTTTTAGTTTTTTTTTAATATTGCTGCGCCGCCACTGACACGATTTCTAAGAATCAGACGCGTTTTCCATCCTCGTCAAAGTAGTAATACTGTGCCGAAATTTGATTAACATCAATTCAGTAATTTCAAAATTATAAAATACAGAACGATCTAAAGCAATACTCGTATGTATACATCGGAAAATTCTCTAAGTCCCTTGGTTCCTGTAATACACAAGGCAATGTTCGGATGAACCTAAAAAAATGTACTATACCGCTAGGTCTTTCTCACTCGGGTCAGTAGACAGCCTATTATGAGTACAACAAATTTTTCACCTTTACAACCCCCCACCTCCCAACTACCCCAATTTCACTCCCACCCAAAAAAAAGTAGAAAATGATCAGAAACCCCTGAAATGCATAAAAAGGAAGTTTGAGGCATATTTGAAATTTTTCGTTTTTTGCTAATTACTCCGCCACCCATGCACCGATTTCCAAAATTGTAGCAACACTACCTACTACGACCATACACCATATCATTCCCCAAATTTCAATAAAATCTATGCAGCGGTTACTGAGATTAGGAGGCTAGAAAAACGCCAACAGGCAGACAGACAGACAGACCGACGGAAATGAGTGACGTAGATTTTCGTTATGTAGGCATCATATCTCGTATCGTATATCGTATCTTATCTCAAAATCGAAAATTTTCGCGATCACAATACTCCCCTTACCTATCGGTGTGGGAAGTAAAAATAAACTAGAAATTTAAATGATGACGCTTTCAACATTGATAAACCCAGTACCTTGCCAATAAATAAAAATATGCAATCAGAATTCAAAAAGTACTTGCACTTTCAACACAACTCTTAAGGATATAAAATTATTTTTGAGCTAAAGATGGCTAAAGGTTTCCGGTTTATTTATTTTAGTACAAGTTCAACTTAGTTCTGTTGCCTATGTCTATAGCCGTTTTTATTTCTTTACCATATGATAACTATACTAGCTAGCAAAAAAAAACACTGTTGCATACAAACTATTATATAACTTTTGCACACAAAAAATTAAAATAACACTGTAATTTTCAACTATAATGTTAATTTTTTTGAGCAGTGTTACTTTAAGGTGTTTACAGTGTATGTCACAAATAAATATACAGGGTGTCCCAGAAATAACACGCCAGAGTGACATGGAAGGTAGATTGGCTTTAGATCAATCAGATAACATCGACATGACCTTAGTAAAAGTTTTCTAGTTTTCGAGATATTGCCACGTTTAAGCTTTTTCAAAAAAATCCTACTTTTGCTCTTTCTGTTGCCTGGTTTGGCTAAAAGATTTGCGGACTGATTATCTTTTTTTCTTAGCCTACTAGTCCTACCTCTAATCATTACTTTGATGCCTACAACAAATTAAAAAGGCCAATGTATCTGGGAGTTTTAGACATAGAAGTATTACGACTTCTATGACAGTTAAACCTTAGCTAAGGTTTTCGCATTGACACAAAATCTAAGAATTCGGTTTAACATACCGTGATAATTTTCAATGAAATAAATACTCTGTCGTCTCAACCAACTATTAGTAGTAGCACAGGAAAAAAAAGATCACAAGTCCGCAAATCCTTATAACCATAACAGGCAACAAAAGTAGCAAAAGTAGGAATTTTTTGAAAAACCTTAAAAGTGACAATATCTCGAAAACTAAAAAAATTTTACTAAGGTCATGTCGATGTTATTTGATTGATCTAAAGCCAATCTACCTTCCATGTCACTCTGACGTGTTATTTCTGGGACACCCTGTATAAATATTTTCTATTTTCAGGTGTTGGATCTGACTCCCGAAGGGCATATGCATCAGCGGATCATCAGCGTAGGCCGAGACCCTTTGCAAGAATCACCACATCCTCTGTACATGATTTCTCAACAACAAGATGACCGAACAGCCTTCAGCTTCAAGGTCATAAGAAATCTAGAAGCGGCGTGTGACAAAGACAAGGCTGACATCGTCATCAGGATGGCCTCCTTGTGGTACACCCATTCTCCAGTATTTATAGCTGAGTTGCAGTCTTGTGCCACCGAGTTCAAACAGTATCTTTCCAATCTGGCCAGGAGTATAAAGATTGCCGCGACTGACATGGCTCTAGGACTTGTGCGTATCTTTTTCTTACTTTATTTAATAAAAATTCTGGTATGGATGAAATTGGGAAATGTGACCTATCCAATTTCATTTTTGCTGTCTGATCACACTGATTTCACGTTACTATTGAAAATGTACAGTGGACTAGTATTTGAAATCAATGACTAAACCACCATCAACTCTTAGGGTATTCAAAAATAGTTGTACTAATGCGTTTCGTTGGGGACCCACATGGCTGCGCGGCGAACAGCTGCCAGCAGCAGCCTTGTGCGCGGTTAGCGCTTGGGCGGGTGACTGAATTGCACTAGGGAGACTGAACAGTTTGGACTGACTGTCTGTGTAGCACCTCACATCATCATAGTCATCATGTCTCAACAGACATGTGAACTCGTGACATGCATTTAGTCGGAGCTAGAGTATTGACGACACGAATATTATCAATAGTTTTGAGAACTGTAGCTCGCCATCATTCGCGATTTACTGTCAGTTCAGTGGTGTTCTTGATACTCATATCCAGCAACTTTTTCGTCGTATCCACCCAGCGTGTAGGGGAATGGCCACGGCGCCGCCCACTCGGGGCATGACCCTGAACTACAAGTTTCTCCATATTATCGCTTCTGTGAATATGTCCGAAGAATGTAAGCAATCTCGTCGACACAATGGAGGATAGTGTCTTTGGATTACCGAGCTAATCCAGTATGGAAACGTTAGTTCGATGGGCGGTTTAAGGAACTCTCAGCATTCTCCTCCTCATCCACATTTCAAAAGCATCTATGCGAGCTAGATCTGCCTTTTTAACAGCCCAAGTTTCCGAGGTATACAAAAATATGGAGAACACAAGAGACTGAACCAGCGACATTTTGGTAGCTTTAGTGACGTTATGGTCACGCCATATTTTAGTAAGCTTTGTCATGGCCATACGTGCCTGTTGAATGCGTCGTCGAATCTCATTTTCACAGCTACCCGAATTGTCGATCAAAGAACCAAGGTACACAAAACTTTGAACTACTTCACAACGGCCTACTGACTTTATTTCTCAATTATTATCGTGCTCTCTATCTATGATCATGACCTTGGTCTTGCTGTAGTTAATACCAAGACCATATGCTGCACTGGGTTGTTCTAAGACGTTTAATAGAGCTACTAGTTCTTCCTGAGAAGCAACAATAAGGGTTGTATCGTCAGCAAATCTTAAGTTGGATATTTTGCTTCCGCCAATAGTTCTACCGCCATTGCAGTTGTCCAATACCTGTCTCAGCACAAATTCAGAGTAAATGTTAAATAACATCGAAGATAAAGAGTGTAGTTCTTACGATGTCTGTTTAAAATGTATGTTACAGGTGCACGCAAGAGCCGAGGCTCTGGCTCAGTCGCTGAGCATGAACAAACGGTTGCCTAGTTCGCTGTACGGCAGCGCGTTGTCCTTCACGGAATCTTCCTCTCCCAGTCGCAGAAGGAGGCGGTCCAGCTCTGCGGAAGCTTCCGGATACGCTTCGGCCAAGGACACCGTACCTCAGACGCCCTACAGCCCCGCGGACGACGATGACTTCATCATAGATCTGATGCTGGACATCGAACTGGATAGCCCGGTGGTAGTTCTGCCACGGAAGAGTGCCAGTCCTGAAGTGTTTGTAGCGCATTTGGGTAAGGTTAACAAAAATGTATTAGAAAATATGACGGAATATTTAAAAATCACCATTTTGTTCAGTCTACTCATCTCATCGCTTTATCTCCTTGTCATAAACTTCCAAGGAGCTATTTTTTATAGTTGGTTTGGTATCCTCTGCACCAGTGGCGGCTACTCATTAAGGTGAATCGGTCAATAACTTCCCAATTGTTCTATTACAAAATCACCGTGCCATCAAAGCACTGAGTGCTTGGAAAATAACGTCGGGACTGGTCCTGGAGTGCAGGAGGGCTCTTGACGACATCTCAGCTAAACACAAGGTATCACTGATGTGGGTACCTGGGCACGCTGGGGTAAAGGGTAACGAAATGGATCATCTGGCTAGGATGGGATCCGGCAACAGTTTTGTGGGTCCGGAACCAGCCTTAGGACTATCTGCAAACTTGATTAGGAAAACAACTGGAGAGTGGGTCCAGAATCAACACTCTCTCGAGATGGAACAACATCTCTGGTCATCTCCGTCAAGCTCGGGAACTATTGGCAGGGCCTGCAGAGAGAATAGGACGATTTTGTCTCTCTCTGGATAGGAGTAACTTGAGATTGCTAGTAGGCCTATTAACTGGTTACAACAGCTTCAGGCGTCAGTTGTTCGTGATGAGGGTGGTCAACGACCCAACGTGCACGTGGTGTGGTGAAGAGGAAGAATCCTCGGCACACATCTTGTGTCGCTGTGAAACCCTGGGTTATCACAGGCAGACTATGCTGGGCTCAAGAACCTTGGAACCAATAAAGATAAAACGGATAGGATCTAAGAATGTACTTGCCTTTGCCAAAAGGGCAGGTCTCAGGAACTAGCGCGGATAGAGGCGCAAAAGGGCCCATCGTGTGGCCTCTGGTCCTTATTCATTCATATTACAAAATCAAGACAATATCAGTCCATCAAACGGTTCCAATTTGTCCTGTTGCAATTCAAATTATATTTAGTTAAGGCACACTATTTTGGTAACCCCTCGTGCACGACGAAAAATCATCTCATTCCTCGTTAGCCCCCTCGCACCACGGCACCACCACTTTGGGTCAGTCTCCCTTACAGGCCTGCAACTTCGCACTACCCGTTCATATTACGTAGACAACTCATTGATAAAATGAGCAAAAATTACGTCGAATCACTACTGATTGGGTCAGCGCCTATTGCATCAACGAAATTAGAACAGAGGTACGTGTTTAGCGTTTCCCAACCCTTTTCAATAGAGAGAGATAAAAGAAGACGCGTCACGAGTATGACGACATGGGATACCGTGCGACATCGGGGTACGCTATCATTATATTTTTTTTAAATGTCTGTTATGAAAAAATTAAGGCCGTATGAATCTTAAAACTAGCGGTAGATCTAGACCAGAACAAAATCTTTACGTATTTACGATTTGACGGATTGGATTTGTGAATGTTAAGCAACAGATGGTTTATATTGCCTTGATGTGTGTCTATTATTTTCTGAATATTCGCTTTGCTGCCGAACAGATTAAATATTTGAGATATTTCTCTCTCAAATGAGGTGCTCGGTGAGCTATTGTACCACAGCATAGTAAACAACCAGCATAATATCTCTGAGGATTTTCTATATAAAAATGGTTCCCACAAAATTTGACCTTGGGAGGGTTTATGGATGATTTTACGGCTGTGAAGTTTGGGCAGAGATGCGAAAATGAAAATATCGATACCGGTACCAACTCGATATTTTTTAGCCTCATAGGCGCGTTTGGTTCGTACAAAGAATTTTGTGCAATTATTGATTACACCCTTCAATAATTATATACCGATACACCTACAACAGTATCGATACCAGCCTGGAATCACTCAAAAAGTATCTAAGATAAAAATAGTCGATATTAGTGCAGAAGTAGAAGAAAGTATCGAAGTACCGTTACCATCCCTACAAAAAATCATCCAAAAGTGGGGATGCGCGTGTAATTGCCGCCAACTTGAATTATTGTGCTGGTTGTTTACTATGCTGACTATTGTACTATGTGTACAACTACTAGCCTATATCTAAATCTATTCGAGATTTTAATGAAACTTTGTCCCAAAATCATTTTAAACCATTTTAAATAAAATAATTGATTGCTTCAAGTTTTGCGCGCTATTTGAACTGGAGTTACGAGGGCACGACGAAGTAGTCTTCTGATAATCTCAAAATATTTCGTGGTCTGATAGACTTTTGTCCCGAAATTATAATATTATTTTATCCCTTTTCAATTATACAAATATGTAGATGCATCTTCGGTATCCAGTGTATATTTTAGTACTACTACTCTATTCTTGTAATGTTTTTAGGTAAGATAAGCGTAAGCAACTACTATAACGATGAAGCTAAGACAAACGGTTACGATTATGAATCTTCGGAGTTTCGGATAGAGCATTACGATATTGAAGTGAAAGACATGAACATTTATTCTTTGGATACGAGCACGAGAAGAGTTCCAGGGCCTAGTATAAGCAAACCAGAGGTGCTTTACAGTTGTTCCACCTTAGCCAAGCCGATTTTATATGACACCATGCTGCATTTGAAAATCGACAGAGAGGTGTGTAAGGAAACTACTAGGTATGTAACGATATCTTTGAGTTTTTATTTACTATAATTCTTATCCTTCGTAAAAAAGTAAGAAAGAATTTACTTGAGTAAATTCAAACGGCGCTCTTACTGTGGAATTTGTTGGTATAAAAATTTAATTTTTTTATTATATTGACAAAACCGGATTTTTCCCTGACTAGTAATCAACAAAATTAACATTTAATCTTAAAAAAAAGAAAAAAAAAAGTTGTTGACCGCGGTGAGATTCGAACCCACGCCATTTCGGACTGGTGCCTAACATCTTAACCGCTCGGCCATGCTGCCTGTGCTTCAGGAATATCAATACACTGTACATAATACGTCGTCAGTTACCTGTCGTGATTTAATTCAATTTTTTTTAAACCGGAAGAGATATTGACAAAAGCGGATTTTTCCCGGACTAGTTTTTTTTATCTTTTGTATACGGACAGACGTACGAACGGACAGACAAAGGTTCTGCATAAGCTCTCTTTAGTGACTTCAGTGAGTCAGCGAGAGCTAAAAATGACAATGATCCATGATAAAAATACATTTATGATTAAACCACTGAATTCATCAAAATAATGAAAGTAATGCTGTAGTATAGGAATGAAGTATGTATCTAAAGATCTTCAACTATCCTTCAAAGTACTCTACATTCTGATTGGCTTTTAACTTATAACTATCTTCATATTGCAGGTACAGTAGCGAATCAAACTTGTTGTTAGATGACGACGATACCACGCAAAACAACTACCTCAACCCCGGCGAAAACATCCAAGTATCGGGAAGCATCGTGACAGCTCTGAAGGTGTCTCTAACGCGCTCCCAATATGCCCAGTTACTCGACACTGTCGATTGGTTGACATCGTCACCGAAACTGAGCGAAACTCAGGGCATATCCAGGCTGCATCTCAGACCTCAAGCATCACTGTCAGACATCTGTGAAGAGGACACAGGTAAGGCTAGAGAAGTTTCAAGGAATGGGGTATTTTCCGAACAAAATTTTATGACGGAATATAGATGTTACGTCCCCAAGAACAATGTAACTAATATTTTTACTTGTTACTGAGAACGCGAAGTGGCTTAAAAGCACCTGCAAAGTTCAGACATAAAATTTCGCGCCAAAGCTGTGACGTAATAAATCTAAGCGTGACGTAATAAGGCTTTAGCTGAGCTATCCTTAGAATGTGACTCTACTTTGTCTTATGACCTCCTTTTCTCCATCTACAGACATAACCTCCGCTTCATATTGATACTGACAGAGGTTTGTTTACATCATTTCATAATCTATCTTGGTTAAATGAGATATCGTGACAGTCGTGACACCAGGGGAGGTTATGTATGCCTGACACTAGTGATAGGCTGTTAGACGAGTGTTGCCGAATGACGAGTAAAATTGTGAAAAGTAACTATGAAACATTCTCAGAGTAAACTGCTAATTACATAACAATGCAAAAAATGAAATAGCTGTGCAATATAACATTGATAGTCTACAAAAAGAGGGAAACTATATAAACATAAAATAAAGTTTACATCCTTTATAAAAAAACTATGCAAAATATTAACAACGCTCAATTCAAATTAAAATAGTTACATCCTATCTACATCCGGCATAAATATCACTTTTGATTGGTTGATTTCTTAGGCGGAGGTTTAAGAAATTTAAATGAGCTCTTTTCAAACGGATGATGAACACTGCCATCATAATTACAAATTAGATACAAGCAATCCATTTCAGCCATTAAACAGGCAATATTAGCAAGTTGGAAAATACTCCATTCAATGCGATTGGGTTTTCGAAAACACAACAGATCATATATAAGTTTTATAACAAAACCGTTTTTTGTTAGATTTCACTCACTGCAGTTTTTTCTAATAGAGATACTAAGTACAGTGTTTTGTCCTCATGATGAATACATCAGGTGCAAAATGTCTGCAACACAATCTGTACCTTTTCCAGCTGTAAACTTTAAGGCATGATTTCTGGCACCGACTTATGATAGAATATGATTAAATTATACAGGGTGGGCCAATAGTGCGTGGACGGAGGATTGTGGGCTTACTAAAGAATATTTCAAAAATCTGTCACCTGATTGTGTTAGGGACCCTTGGGGGCTATAACGTAAAAATATTTCCACTTAAATTTTGACGTCTATACAGGGTGATTCATATCAAACTTACATTTTTAGAATGGAACCCCCTATATATTATTGCATATTTGTATTCCCTGGTCAATTCTAGTGTGACTTTATGTATCATACATGGAACCTTGAACGAACCGTTTAGGCGCAAATCACCATTTTTGGTATAAGTAGGTGTCAGAAAAAAATTGAATATCGCAGCGATTATAAAACTTAGAAAGGCCGTGACTTTGCGGTACAACTAAGCATGATTTGCGTCACCTTACGTCAGACAGCTAAAATTGAATTCTTTTTGGACTTGGAGAAATCAGTAGATTAATTAAGGAAACTTCAATCACAGATAACTTGATTTTTTCAAATGGGAATGCCTATTTTTAGTTGAAGAATCAAATGTAAAATTTGATTACCTTTCTAGCGATATAGTGTTCTCGATATCAATCTTTTTTGGTTTTCATTTTATTTCAAATTTTCAGTTTCAGTGTTTTTCAATTTCCCTGCGTGCAAGCAACCTAGCAGGCCATGAAAAATAAACAAAAGCTCGTTAATATTGAAGAAACCAACTAACTTAGTAGAAAGATGCAAACTAACTAGAGCAACGAGGTAAGATTATGAAAATTCCTTACAACATATTAGCTGTAACCGGATACAATAGCGGCAAGATCTCTAATGTCAATAAGTAGCTGGTGTATGACAGAAGTGTTTTTTTTTCACAGCCTACTAGCTATTGAGGTCTACTGGAGCTTGACAACTTTCCAAAACGATTATAAATATTGAAACAAAAGGAAAACTATCAGCGATTTTTGCTTACAGTCTAACATGTTTAGAATGAAGTTTCACATTTAATGGGATAAAAAAAATTGTCATTTTCGTGCTCCAACTAGAGCATTCTGAACATCTATTGAAATAATTGCTAGAATTTTTTAATTACGCTATGTTGTAATTGTGTTTATTTCATGTAGTTTTCTGCAAACTGAATTACGCTTTACAATTCAAATAGACTGCAATTCAAGTTTCAAGTTTCCGCGATTTTGCTAAGAAGTAGAAGTACCTACTAAAGAATTTGAAGCGTTCCAGTCAGAGATATCATTACTTTTGACTATCGAAAGTGGCTACCTTTTTATAGCATTAAATATGAAAATTTGTTCAGAAGACATAGATATTCTACTGCCAGCAACAATCACTAGTAGTTTTCCTTTGATTAAATATTTTTACTGACTTTGGAAATTGGCTGATAGTACACAATACGTTAATCAATGCTAATAGCTAGTAGGCTGTGAAAAATGAGCGTTCTTGTTACCGCTATTGTTTCTGGTTAGAGCTAATATGTTGTAAGGAATTTTCATAATCTTGCCTCGCTGCTCTAGTTAGTTTGCATCTTTCAGCTAAGTTAGTTGGTTTCTTACATATTATCCAGCTTTTGTTTATTTTTCATGACCTGCTAGGTTGCTTGCCTGCAGGAAAATTGAAAAACACCGATTTGGCTGAAAATTTGAAATAAAATGAAAAGATTGATATCGAGAATGCTACATCGTTAGAAAGGTAGTCAAATTTTACATTTGATTCTTTAAACCAAAATAGGCATTCCCATTTGAAAAAATCAAGTTATCTGTGATTGAAGTTTCCTTAATTAATCTACTGATTTCTCCAAGTACAAAAAGAATTCCAATTTAGCCGTCTGACCTAAGGTGACGCGTTTCATGCTTAGTCGTACCGCAAAGTCACGGCCTTCTAGGTTTTATAATCGCTGCGATATTCAATTTTTTTCTGATACCTACTTATACCAAAAATGGTGATTTGCGCCTAAACAGTTCGTTTAAAGTGCCATGTGTGACATAAAGCCACACTAGAATTGACCAAGGAATCCAAATATCCAATAATATATAGGGGGTTCCATTCAAAAAAATGTAAGTTTGATATGAATCACTCTGTATAAACGTCAAAATTTGAGTGAAAATATTTTTACGTTATAGCCCTTAAAGATCCCTACTATGATCAAGTGACAGATTTTTGAAATATTTTTTAGTAAGCCCACAATCCTCCGTCCACGCACTATTGGCCCACCCTGTATGTTTATTATTAATAGCAAAAAAGTTGAAATTTCCTTAATTAGATCGCGAAATGGTTAATGTGTGGGCCCCATTATCATCTTCGTATCGTACAAGCAATACACACAACATATGATATTTGCTGTAAACAATCGACAGAAACATTCAAAAGTACCCGTTAGCGTAATCCGACCTTCTCCGTTTTTGCAAGGAATTCCCGAAAGTGAAAGTGAAATAAGGTGGCGATACACGTTTCAGTTATCTTTACAACCAAACTTCAAACGTTCACGTAGGTTTCACATTCCGGCACCTAAGCCAATTTCTTTTTTCGGGATCTGTTTAGACAGTGTTTAGAAAATTTTCAAGGACACAGTCTTTTCCATACAAAAAAATTTGTTGAATTATGATTGAAGTAACCGACGACGTAGCTACCTTACTGCTGCTTTTCACTGTCTTCTGATACTATTTGTTACGGAAAAGAAAAAATTCCTTGACAAAGTACAAAACTAATAGTATAAAATGGTTTAATATGATTGAGAACGAAGTTCTAGCAAGGTTTTCGCAACGCCCATTAACAGTAAACTTTATGTTTACTCAGGCATTTTTCAACTTGCCGGTGACAGGAAAAATGACGATACTGAAATTTATTAGAATATTTCTTACAGATATAATACTGATGAACCATTTTTCACCACTGTTTATTGCTAAATACGATCTTTGAACAACAGTAGATGAGCTTCGTCAAGCTGTCAACTGATATCTGTCACTTACCGTTGACATTTTGATTATCGTCTTGCCTGTGTTGCCGAACGTCTCAGAATTGTATAGAAATTTGAAGGATTTTGTAGGGTATGCAGAGATGGTTTTCTTTAACGCTTGTGACCCAAGACATTTAAAGTCAACATCGCAATACCTACGAGGGGAGATTTGTGCTGTTATAAAATAGCTCCAACATTATGACGTCACAACTGTGGTGACCAATCGTGATGTGTTCATAGTCAGGTGATTTTGTTTTAAATTTTGGCTAGTTTTAATTGTTTATAATTAATTGAAAAAAGTCCCAATTTAAACAAAGCAGGGAATATTTTATAACTTCAAAATTAACGGTATTGTATTAAAAAATACCGATATCCTTTAATATGATTTACAGGTGTGTCAACCTTGAACATGGATCCTCACGTAAGAGCAAAGCTGTTTTCTGTGTCGACTTTGGGAAAAGCTAAGAAACAAACACAGGCTGCTGTAGCGATAAAAATCAATTTTGACGTTCCAGTGTTCACGGTGGAACTAAGAGGGGAAACGCACATTGGAGAACAGGGATTGGTCGATTTATCCTTCAGAGATTTTGCTTTCAACTACGAAAAATGTCACAGGTACCAACACTTTGTTTTAGCAATTGAAAATACAGAGTATCCCACGACGATAAGACAAGCAATACGTCGGAACTGGGCAGTAGTAGAGATTATAATTTTAGGGATGTAAATTAGATCAAATGTGTCTTTTCTTGTTATGGTATTTGTTTTTGGGCACGTGCCGTCCGATCCAAAATTATTAATGGGACACCCTGTATATTCGTGCATTTCTGCGTTCCTCCCGATAAAATAATTCCAACAGACTAGCATACTTGGGGTCTAAAGTAATTAATTCAAGAACTACAGCTACTTCATTTTTTGTCTTAATCATAATGGTACAATCCCTAAAGTACCTGTAGCTCTTGTATTAATCACTTTAGACTCCCAAGACCCCATATCGTTGGAATTGTTTTATCGGGAGGAACACAGAAAGGCACAATTATACAGAGTGTCCCATTAATAATTTTGAATCGGACGTCACGTGACCAAAAACAAATACCTCACTGGGTAACGCAATAATAAGAAAAGACACAACATTTGTTCTAATTTACACCCTCAAAATTATAATTCTCTACTACTTCCCAGTTTTGATATATTGCTTGTCTTAATGGTCGTGGGACACCCTGTATAAAGGCACAAACATAGTAGAGTGGCGAGGTAAGAGCCAAGCAGTCAGGGTAGTGGCATTGCGCGAGGGTTGGGTAGATATTGTGGAGGCAAAGAGTGAAGGAGACATTTGAACGAGGTATTTGACGTTTTGAAACGTCGATGTATAGAACTATTTATTATTATTAGTCATTATCAGATGCTAAAATGCGTTGGCTTTCGTACCTCACCGCTTTACTTCTGTGTTTGTACTCTAAGGTAAGGCTTGCGGATTCTTAATTATAAATACTGGATGTAGTTCATAGCAAACTTTTGTTTCGATGCATAGATATGACACCAACATCCAGATATCGTTGCGGTCGATCTTCATGGAGGACCTGTTACAACCTGAAGGCAGCAAGCAAAGAGCCATGGTTCTGTCATCTTCTGGAGATGACCAGCCGCCGAACACAGCATGCATTTCAAGGTCATGTCCAGACGTCACCTATCACAGATACAGAACTAGCTCTTCGCACGGATCTTTGCCAGATCATCTAGAGACGGCCAAAGTGTTCGGTAGGTATCTTTCAATGTTACGCACATAGTTTTTTTGAAATAGTAATGTTCTTGCTGTTAGTGTTAACCCAATACGAGAGCAGCAGAGATTTTGAAGAAACTTTGATTGGCTGAATATCTGAATTTAGGCAGTTAGGAGTGCGCACTTTATTTAGAAAAAAAGTACCAGGAGGTGCCGATATCGGATTTGATTTATTTTATAACAAATTTTTTTAATCTATTTACGGTAGGAAATGAGAAGAAGTCTTATATTGGCTTGCCAACTGTGGAAATGGAGGGTCATCCAATAGTCAAGTCACCCTCCGTCAAGCTTTTGGGAATCAACATCAACAATAAAACGTCCTGCTACGACCACGTCGTCAGTATTGCTAAAAGGCATCCCAGAAGCTTGGGGTTCTGTTCCGTTGTAGGAAGCTGTATACACCCGAGCAACTACTGCTGCTCTACAAGGCTCAGATCCAACCATCGTTGGAGTATTGCTACCATGTGTGGGCAATGCGCTCCGAAGCACTTTCTAAAGATTCTGGATACTATCCACAAGAAAGCAATTAGACTTATCGATACGCCTAACCTCACAAAGGACTTCCTCAGCCTGGAACATCAAAGAAGGGTGGCTGACCTGTCCATGTTTTACAGATTCTATCAGGGAGGATGTTCGAGTGAGCCCTCCCAGGTAATAATACCAAAGGCCGTCCGAACGAGGAACACTAGAGAGGCTCTGCGAGCTCATCCTTACCAGGTCGAGGTCCCTACTCCCCGAACCAATCTCCTCCAGCATTCATTCTTTTGGAGAACTTCGACGCTGTGGAATGAGCTGTCGGATAATTTCTTTCCCGACGGCTACAACCTACAGCGTTTCAAATCTTAACGCGCACTGATACTTATCCTCTCGCAGCGCTTCTACAGCGCCATAGACTTTCAGCCTTTGCGGGAGGCTGACCATAAAAAAAGGATCGGGCTGTAGAAAATCTTTTTTAAATTCATTCTTTTCATTTTACTTCGAAGGTATGGATTCCATGACGAGCTCCACGCATAGGACAGAACAGTATCCTAGTACACCCCCACCAAGTCCTTCCCAAAGAAACAAACAAAGGGCCAGGCCAGAAAAGAACCTGGTTATCATTAGCACCTTGTTGGTTGATCCTTCCGCACCGAATTTTGAAGAGCAGTACAAAGGCATTCAGAAATCTACCTCCATAGATTTTAATTGCTTGGATTTGGTGATCAGCGTCAAGTCTTGGGTGCTGGTTTTGGATTTTTTCAATAATTCTTCGGAATCTGACAGTGATCATGGAAGGAATTTGAGCACGACTACAGCAGAAACACAGCAGGTTTGTCTCATACCCTATATTTCGAGATTTCAAACTAAGACATAACATTAGTCATTCCTTGTTTTTGGACTTAAACGAAACTTTATATAAATTCTGTTCATCATTTTATATAATTTATGGTGATATAAAATTGTTTTAAAAATCATATTTTCTATTGTTTATATTGTACAAGACAATTGAAATAATTTGACCTTTATCATAATATCTGACAAGAAATTTCAGAGCCATTTTTTCGATATGACGTAGCGATCATCAATCTCCTATTGTGTCATGTAGTGGATATGAGTTTTAATGATTTTTATTGTGAATAGTGAATAATTTGTATTATATAGCGTTTTCGACTTACTGCACTGATTTTTACCACGATTGCACTACAGTGCACATTGAAAACTCGTCTGGTGCCCAGAAGAGCAATAAATCTGAACTGGTAAGTCGAACATACACCAAATTTCAGTGCAATTCAAGTAACTGTTCTGTTAGCCAACTGATGACAGTTTGATGTCATTTTGCATCGCGAGAGCTCAATTTCATTCTGTGGTGGTTTTGGAATTTGAATAGTTTGAATCCACCTTATTAAAGAATTTATTCTATTTATCGACATAAAAAACTAACAGCATTTTGTGCAATATGGCTTTTGCACTAAAAATGTATATCTATCTATATTTTGTTGTATCTCTTCTTCCGTCAGTATATGTACAACATCTTCAACAAATATTCGTATTTTTGGGACACCCGCAGCCGTTGTTTGCAGTTTAACTAGATATGCTTCAATTTGCTCATCATCCGAAGATGACGATATTCGCAGTTCTTCCAACTACACTTTCCGCACCTTTCATGCTACTATGTATACTACCCACTACCCAGTTCATAATTCAAAAAATGATTTTTTCTGACAAATAAAATAGGTTATAATTGATTAGACGTCAAAAATGCACTGGAATCTCCACGAGCTCAGAGACTCCGTGGCGATAATTTGCACTCAAGTGCAATTAAGCTTATAAGTCGAAAACAAAAAACCACACTAGTTTTGCACTCAAATCTAAGACGAACATAATTTTGACACTGAGTTCCTATGAGTGCAGTGATAGGGCAATAAGTCGAAAACGCTATTAATTTGTGTTAGTGGTAATCAACCATTATTTCAATAGGTCGTGTCCAGTACTAAGCAAGTGACTGACATCACTGTCAGATCTTTGACTGTGACTCTGGTAAAGCCTCACAGAGACATTGCCAAAGCGAACATTTCTAACCTTGAAGTTGAAGTCAGAACAGCTGGGTTATTGAAAGAGGTTAATGGGAAGCTAGGATCGATGTCTTTGCAGGATTTGACGTTGCATGGCCAATTGTACAGAGAAAGATTTGTTACTTCTGGGGAACAGGTTTTACAGTTCAAGTATATGAGGTAAGGAATAAAGTTCAAACATAAAAGTATATGTGCTCTAGCGTTTAGAGAAGCTACAGTGTGTGTCAAAATTGTGTGTTTTTTTTTCGACATATACTATGTTTGTCTTTTATTTGACGTAGATATGAACTTCATGGTGATTTAGGACCAGAGCTAACAAAGGTAAAAGCACTTCAAACGATCAAAAAAATATTTTTTTGAAATAATAATTCATCACATCATCATATTATAATTCGTACAATATAAATAATAAAATTAAAAAACTTTGAATTGCATCAGCTTTATGTTTGTTATTCAAATATTTTTTGTTTCTAGTATAATTCCAACAGAATTGAAAATTGAGCATATTACAGGCACATGGGCATCTACGAGTCATCATCATAGTCACAATGTCTTAACAGACATGTTGTGAACTCGTAAAATGCATTAAGTCGAGCTAGAGTATTGCCGACACGAATATTATCAGTAGTTTTGAGCACTGTAGCTCGCCATCGTTCGCGATTTACTGTCAGTTCAGTGGCGCTCTTGATACTCATATCCAGCAACTGTTTCTACTACTCAACGAGTAGTCTTAAGAAAATAATGACCACGAGCTACAGTCTTTCGTTGAATATTTTCTTAAAAATTTAACAAAAACAAAGTTTTCTGCTGCATTTTTTCTGTTTTTCTACTCACAAATTTTTGTGACGCTCGGACACCCTAAATTGGCAGAATTATTTTATATGTTTGCATCGAAGTACCTCTCAGTTGCGTTTTATTGAAACCAACAATAAATTGTTGATTTTTATTTTTCAGACACATTCCGGATGTAGATAAAAATTATGATGCTCAGCTCACCTTGAACATGGCTTCAGTTACTTACGTGCATACCAGACGGTTTATAGCGGAAATATATGCATTTTTTAACAAATTTACCGAACGAAGGCAGATGGTAATGAGAGGAATTCAAGCTGCAACAAGTGGACAGTTGGTTAGTATTATTTTTTTATCATAACGTCCCGATTTAAGTACTTTGCAGATCGATGTCACAAAGGTAAACTACCTCCTTGAGCATTTCTATGTGATTACTGAGCAATTTTAAAATTTTGGTAGTAGTTTTTTCATCAAGAGCGTTCTATAGTAATTTTCTGTGCTCTAGCAAGTCTGTAAGGACTACCACCTGGTACCATCCCCTTGCTGAAGCAGCGTTCTATTGATAGCTAGCCACGACTTTTGATATTTAGGGTGAACTTGAAGTTCTGATAGTCTCAAAATTTTTGATGTACGTTACCTGAGGCTGGAACTCAAAACAACGGCCGGAATTCAACTTGGCATCCTCAAACTATACGAGTTTTCGTCCTGATAGGAAGCCAGATAACTATTTTAGATATTTAGGGTTGCGTCGGAAATCTGAGGGTCTGAAAATTTTTGATCTTCTTTACCTGAAGCTAAAACCCAAAACAACGGCCAGATTTCAAATTGATATTCTCAAGCTATACACAATGCGAGTTTTCGTCCTGATAGGAAGCCAGATAACGATTTTAGATATTTAGGGTGAACTTGAAGTACTGAGGGTCTGAAAATTTTTGATCTTTACCTGAAGCTAAAACTCAAAACAACGGCCAGATTTCAAAATGGCATTCTCAAACTATACACAGTACGAGTTTTCGTCCTGACAGGAAGCCAGATAACGATATTAGATATTTAGGGTGAACTTGAAGTTCTGAGGGTCTGAAAATTTTTGATGTTCGTTACCTGAGGTTGAAATTCAAAACAACGACCGGAATTCAAATTGGCATCCTCAAACTATAGGTACATGATACGAGTTTTCGTCCTGACAGAAAGCCAGATAACGGATTTAGATATTTAGGGTGAACTTGAAGTTCTGAGGGTCTGACAACTTTTGATGTTCGTTACCTGACGTTGAAACTCAAAACAACGGCCGGAATTCAAATTGGCATCCTCAAACTATACACGATACGAGTTTTCGTCCTGATAGGAAGACAGATAGCGATTTTAGATATTTAGGGTCAACTTGAAGTTCTGAGGGTCTGAAAATTTTTGATCTTCTTTACCTGAGGCTGAAACTCAAAACTACGGCCAGATTTCAAAATGGCATTCTCACAATACGAGTTTTCGACCTGATAGGAAGCCAGATAACGATCTACGCTCATCCAATCACCACTATTCCACTATTTTAGTTCTGTTAGTTTTAATTTGTCCATATGCAGCAATTCGATCCGTACGCTTTGTTAGTCAGAACTGAACTGAAAGAGCCTATTTACTGTCTGTCTAATCACCGATTATAGTTCGAATATCAATATGATAATTTTTTCACAGACACCTCTTGTTGACGTGACACTGACACTGAACCTTTAGATATTTAGGGTGAACTTTAAGATCTGAGGGTCTGAAAATTTTTAATCTTCTTTACCTCAGGTTGAAACTCAAAACAACCACCGGATTTCAAATTGGCAAAAAAATACTTTATTACGAAGTCATACATTTCTTGCCACAAGACTATAGATTGAGCATAAAATGTCTAGTGCCTATAAATTCATTCAAGTATAGTTTAAAAAATGGATAGTAAATAATAATCGTATCAAAATTCATCAACTTATTGACTTATGTAATACATATTATTACAAATACTTATGGACCACATAAATATCTAATTTGACCTTATTTGTCGCTTCTATTTTATAATGATTAGCCTTTACCCAAGCTCAAGTTTTTAACTTTTTTTTGGTACTTGTTGTTCATCGTAGTTATTTGTTTATTTTATATTTACGATAAACACTATTATTATTATGCTTTAAAAAATTATATTTCAGATCAGGGACGAACCTTCAAGACTATCGCTCATTCTCGAAGCCAAATCCCCCATAATCCTCTTGCCGGTCAGCTCCAAATCCTCCGACGTGCTAGTTGTAGACCTCGGCCAGCTTCTGGTCACCAACGACTTCAAGTATTCCGGAGATCCGGACACGATCAGCGTCCAAACAGAAGACAACAACAAGAAATGCCTTTTGAACGTAATGCTGATCAAGCTCGAGCACATGGATCTGTACGCCGGGGTCAAAGAGAGCGAATTGAGCCCTTCTAAGAGGACGTTGTGCAAGAACTGCTTCAAGTTGGGCAGCAGTCTGGTGACCAAGAAGGGCCCCTCGTTGCTAACAAAGAAGTTCCAGCTGAAGCTGCAGGTGGAGCAGAATCTGCACAGGAATTTGTACCATACGGTGCCTGATATGAGCATATACGGTCAACTGTCTACTCTGGATGGTACTTTGGATCTGAGTCAGTACCGGTTGATCAGAGGGTTGCTGGCGTACAACCTGGGCGAGGATACCGAGAGGATAAATCCGTCGGTTCCGACGAAGAATATTAGCGCGGAGGTAGGTTTTCCTTGATGATGACCTTGATGGTCATATAACACATATATGGTCATATAACACATATAGACAGCTCTCACGCGAAATTCAAAGATTATGCCGAAAAGATAAGAACTCTTATCTACAGCAACTGTGCGGGGAAATAGAGATGCATGCCAATCCTAACCATCCGAAAGAGATGTTTTTAAGGTCAAATGCCTCAATCGGGATTTTAAACCCAAATCTTGGACTGTTAAAAATCCTGAGGGAGAGCTAATTACCAACTTGCATGAGGTTATTGAGGTATGGCGAAATTATTGCGAAAATCTGTACAATGAGGATGGCCTTCACGCCCTCTCATTGGATTTTGAACACGAACCGGATATTCTTTTGTCTGAAGTGGAACATGCTCTCAACAAGCTAAAAACTAACAAAGTTACAGGCATTGATGTTATTTCTGCTGAAACGCTGAAATGCTTGGGTGACGACGGCATCTCCCTTTTACATAATATTTGTAAGAGTGTCTGGTCCTCCGGTGTTTGGCCAGATGAATGGTGCACAGCAATTTTTGTTCCACTTCATAAAAATGGATCTCCAACAAATCCAGACAATTATCGCCTACTTTCGTTAATCTTTCATGCAAGCAAGGTTCTAGTATATATTTTACAGTCTCGTTTGGAGGGTTTTATTGGCTGGCAAATTTCTCAGGCGCAGGCAGGTTTCGTAAAAGGACGCGGTACGCGTGAACAGATTTTAAACTTAAGACAGATTATTGAAAAAGCCAGAGAGCATTATTTTCCCGTTTTTATCTGCTTTGTGGACTATTCTAAGGCGTTTGATAACGTAAAGTGGCCTAAACTGTGGGAAATCCTTATCTCCATGGGAGTCCCTTACCACTTAGTATTTCTCATACAGCAACTCTTTGAGCCTAGCTCAGCTCGTGTAAGAATTGATGGTAACCTGTCTGGTCAAACAGCAACCAGAAAAGGAGTTCGTCAGGGATGCGTATTATCTCCGATGTTATTTAACGTTTACTCTGAATTTGTGATGAGACAGGTATTGGACAACTGGAATGGCGGTATAACTGTTGGTGGAAGCAAAATATCCGACTTAAGATTTGCTGACGATACAACACTTATTGCTGCTTCTCAGGAAGAACTAGTAGCTCTATTAAACATCTTAGAACAACACAGTGCATCGTATGGTCTTGGTATTAACTACTACAAGACCAAGGTTATGATCGTAGATAGAGAGCACGATAATCATCGAGCAATAGGCAGTTGGGCGTTGTGAAATAGTTCTGTACCTCGGTTCTTTGATCGACAATTCGGGTACCTCTGAAAATGAGATTCGACGGCGCATTCAATAGGCACGTGTGTCCATGACAAATCTTACTAAAATATGGCGTGACCATAACATATCACTGAAGCTACCAAAATGTCACTGGTTCAGTCTTTTGTGTTCTCCATATTTTTGTACGCCTCGGAAACTTGAACTGTTAAAAAGGCAGATCGAGCTCGCAAAGGTGCTTTTGAAATGTGGACGTGGAGGAGATGCTGAGAGTTCCTGATACCGCCCATCGAACTAACGTTTCCATACTGGATGAGATCGGTTTCCATACTGGATAAGCTCGGTAATCCAAGAGACTATCCTCCATTATGTCGACGAGAATGCTTACATTCTTCGGACATATTCACAGAAGCTATAATATGGAGAAACTTGTAGTTCAGGATCATGCCCCGAGTGGGCGGCGGCGCCGTGGCCGTTCCCCTACACGCTGGGTGGATACGACGAAACAGTTGCTGAATATGAATATCAAGAGCGCCACTGAACTGACAGTAAATCGCGAATGATGACGAGCTACAGTTTTCAAAGCTATTGATAATATTCGTGTCGGCAATACTCTAGCTCCGACTTGATGCATTTTACAAGTTCATAACACGTCTATTAAGACATTGTGACTATGATGATGATGAGGACTCTGGACACATAATGTGTCCATAACTCACACATCTCACCTGACACACCCTACGTGTGAAGCGCGAGTTTGATAAATGCTGATGCAGTCGCTATTTTACAGACCATATCCGCTTTGTATAAGGGTGCTCTAGAATTATTTATTATATTATATTTATATTTATATTCTATTATATTATTAACAAGGCATGTTTGCGAGGAATGTGTGCGAGAAATGTGTTGCGAGGGATGTGCGTTGGGGATGTGGACGGGTGCTGTGTGCTGTGGATGTAGGCGAGCAGAAAGCTACTAGCAGTTGATTTGAAGATTGCGTAGTTAGAGGTAGTTGTACAGATATTGTAAGGAACGGATCAACGGAGAAAAGCATTATTATATTCAACAATACGTGGTCGCTGTTAATATAGAAAGAGCCCGCTATACATCCTCGTAAAGCTCATTTGCACACCGTTTCACAGCTCCGCTACACATCCTCGCTGCGCTCATTTTCCTAGCACATCTCTGGTTGACACGCAGCCTAATGGACTAGTATCATGAATTTTTTTATCACAAAACAAAGCTTTCTCTCACAGATATTTTCTTTTTCTGACACAGCCAAGAGATGAAACCCACAAAAATTAGTTTGTTTCGGGAAAATTGCGTCAATACCGCGATTTGAAAGTTGACGAGGCAACAGTGCACTGCTGATGTATGGCGCGCATCGCACTGATTGGCTAAATTTGAATTCCTTTTTTTTTACTTTAAAATGGAATTGCTAGTAAATAAAATGACGCAGAAAGTAACGAAATGCATCAATACTCCTATTTATGTATATGTTACGTTCAATACTCGAATTCGAGCAATGCCCGAAAAAAATACGCAGAACTAGTTTTGAGCAAGGAATATTTCCCAAACCCGAAATATGAATTTTATACGCTATTGAGCATCACCAAATAGGCAGAACTAGTTTTGCGCATCTTGAAATACACAGAACTAGTTTTGCGCAACTTGAAATGCACAGGACTATACTGTATTCACAGCCAAGCTAGGCCAAATGAAAATAGGCCCGCGTGCGTGATCGGCTCATGTCGGTAGGGTCCCTAATAGTCCAGTACACTATGTGTGAATTGTATGTTATAATCCGGCAAGTAAAAACTCCAAAGACTGACTGGAAATCAGATCCAAATATGCGATGTCAAAGTGTTCATTGCCTAAATGATCATTTCAAATTTGCAACTGGCTACTTTTAAGTTGCAATGGGTTAATAGGACAACTCCTTTAAATAGTAGTATAAAATTCCATAATTGCACTGGACTATAGCTGGCACGTTCGCAGATGGTAGTGGACAGTAACCACGCTAATGCTGCATGCGACTGTTTATGTGGAGTCTATCTTGGGATTGAATATACTGTAGTTCTGTATATTTTCTGAATGACCAGCACAAATTCTGCTTCTTCCATTTAAATCAGCGCCAGCGACGGACTCAAATAAATATAAAGTTGGAGAAGTTAAATATATTCTAATGAATACCAACAAATAATAAATCGCCAACTGAGGCTGGTTTAAATTTTTTATTTGATCGTGTGAGCATCAAATTGGCTTGTGCTTCCAAACCTCTTTTTGCGTTTTCACGATTCGTACTTATATTGCAGGAACGTTGGCAAAGAAACCTAACCTAACTTAATCTAAACGATAGGTTTTCGCTGGTTTTTGACACACAGTGCATAACGAATATTCACTTTGGTTGTCATTCCGTACCACAGAACTAGTTCTGTGCATTTCAAGTTGCGCAAAATTAGTTCTGTGCATTTCAAGATGCGCAAAACTAATTCTGCCTATTTGGTAATGCTCAATAGCCGTATAAAACTAAAATTTCGGATTTAGGAAATATTCATTGCTCAAAACTAGTTCTGCGTATTTTTTTCAGGCATTGCCCGAATTCGGCTATTGAGTGTAACCATTGGTTAACATATTTAGGGTGTAACATATACACTAAGAGGTTATAATGATTTCACCTTTGTTTCCAAACCCATGGTACTAGTCCATTCAATCTATCTCAGTTCTGTACTCTGGATTGGAAGCAAGGTTCAATATCTCTGTACTGTTCTACTTTCCAGGCCGATCACACAGAAGAATGGAAGCTATCCTCGATCAAACTAGACATGCAGAACGTCACTTTGCGATTAGTGCAATCCCACGAAGTCAACTCTCCTCTGACTTGCATCAACTTCATCAAGTCGCATTTGACCGTCGAAAACTTCAGCAATTTCTGCCAAGACATCGATCTTGTGTCGCAAGAGATCCTGGTCATGGACACCAGATTCCATGGCGTTCAACCCAAAGATAGATGCAATGTTTTTACCAACATTCTGCAACCGATCAGGAGCTCCAAAGACTCCGACTTGGTGCAAGCCGAAGTACACAGTCGGAAAAGGCAAGAATACACAAAGGTAAATTGACTTCCACAAATGCAAAGCTTTTTTCCAAGTTTAAACATATTAGTTGAGGAATACGTTCTATTTTAACACGCTTGTATTAGCTTTACCTGTTTCTATGTTTGTGAGCTTGTAACTCTGCTTTGGACTAAGGGGTCGGACCGAACATTGAACGCTCCAACTTTGCCACGAACCATGGCCGACTCTACTCACTAGGCCGGAGCATTGAAATATGGCAACACTGAATAGCGGGCCGAGCTTTTATTTGTTTTTAAGTCATTAGTGTAATCTTCCAGAGTGAAAAAGAAGATTGGAAGGTGATTTTTAATGTGTTTTTAATTATTTACCTGCACAAACGGAACTATAAAGATAAAAAGATGCCTGCAAAGTGTGTACCACGTTGCACTAGCAATTGTGCTTCCAATAAAGGACATATTAGGGTGTTCAATTTTTCTCAAGACGAGCATTTCAAACAGAAGTGGGTGAAAGGTATTCCTCGTAAGGGCTGGTTATATTCATAAGAATAAAGACAATAATTTACAAACACTTCCAAGGATAAGACCTATTTTAAAGCACAATGTGGACCTCCGAAATATCACAGTAAAATACAGTTCTAATACAACACATCTGGGCACATCTACAAAAAGATTTGATAGTGAAGGGGAATCAAGACTAGCAAGAATGGCCTCAAAGTGACCTAATAGTTAATTTTTCTAGCCTTAAGTGAAAATTTACAAAGTAAATTGAGTGTTCATTTAAGTGGAAGTGGCAGCAGGAAGCAGGTTGAGTTTATTTTTATTTTGTAGTGTTTGACTAGGATGAACCAGACATCAGATGTAGCAGGTATTAGTATCAATAAATATAGACATTCCTTTAAATCAATAAGTCATAATTTGTTGGTGATTTGAGTTAGATTTTACCACTGTCATTAAGAATATCCTGTTGGTCTCAAATAAAAAATATTTTGGCACACTCTTTTCAAATAGGTTTTTTGTTGTTTTAATGTTAAAACCTTTTCTATGTCCAGCCAAACAAAGTTTACAATTTTGTGAGAGAGAATAAGTTGTCAATTTTACCACCATCCTAAATATTCCTCAAAACTTTGCAGTTCTTTAAAAATTGCACCTGACAGAACATATGCCTTACATTAAAACTGTTGCAGAGGGTTTATTATTCTCGAAAAAGTACATTGTTTTACAAATTGATGAAATATCAGCCTGTATAAATGTTCTTGTCATTACAAAAATTATAGGTAGAACATGAAGGACAAAATTATTTGATAGGTATATTAAATACATACAGCTTATAGTTGGTAGGCGTAACCCTTCCATCAGAGTATACAGCTCAAATTATAGTACTTATTCACAATAGGTATTGTTAAAATTTTGATTTCAGGCCAATAGGTATAAAAGTAAAGTTTTTGGGCAATTGCACAGAGCAGTTTTAATGAAAATTGTAAAAGAATACATCAATATACATATAGATGAGTTTGTTTTAGATACATTTGTTCATGTAATCAACCCCAAACTGCTTGAATTAATTTTGTTAATGTCGCAAATATTTCTATTAATAATTACACTGAAACAGTTCAAGACAAAATACAGACTGACAAAACTAAAAAGAGGAAATCTAATGAAAATAAGAAATGTCCAACAGAAGGGAAAATCTCTAAATCTAAATACATGTACATTTTTGTACTGATACTACTGGCATTTTTCACCATTCTTATTTTTTCAAAAAGTATGTTTCTTAATTTATCAACCGAGATGAACTCTAATACATATAAAATGTAATGATTATTCTGAAACTATAGAACAATTTAAATTTTCCGCGGAATGCCCGCCGTTCGGCCCACGATAACCGACCCACTATTTGACAGCTAAGCGACGTTGCCACATCTAAGGCTCCGGCCTAGTGTAGAGTCGGCCATGCACGAACATGATTTTGACGGTTTCAAATCCGTCGGACCAGCGGTTGTACCCGCTAACTAAGAGATGGCGCAGACAGCTCAAAGTTAGTTAACATTTCACAGAGGCGTAGCGATGAGAGGTTAAAAGGCTTGACATCCAACCGTTTGGAAGTTGCTATTTTTGTGAAATTTATTCAGGAAAGAAATATTGATCAAAAACAATTGTTCATCTTCATTACAGGGAGTAACAATGAATATAGTTTAAAAACATTCTTTAATGATAAAGTTAACTAAAAAATTGATAATTTAGTTTAAAAACACGCTCTTAAAGAACATCGTACTAAAAAGTTTTTTCACAATAATACTATGGGGTGCCCCAATAGAAGTGATAGGTTTTCTAATAGGGATATCATCTTCTCAGACGAAACCAATTTTTACCTCGGACTGTGTCAACAAGCAGAATTGTCGTTACTCGGCTGAAACAATCCACAAATGACCGAAGAAGTGGTCCAGTACCCGAAAAAAACTAATATGTGGTGCGAATTGTGGCATGGCGGCATCATCGGTCCTCATTTCTTTCGAAATGAGGAACCAATGGACCACGCTACCGAGCGATGTTGGAAGAATTTCTGTGGCCAGAGATCAACAACATCGATATTACCGAGATGTGGTTCCAACAGGATGGAGCCACGAGCCACACAAGCGACGCAGCGCTCGAAGTTGTTCGACAGGAGATTGGCGACTGGATGATCACCAAACGAGCGTTCATTGATTGGCCACCGCGATCATGTGATTTGACACCTCTCCATTATTTTCTTTGGGAGTACGTCAAATAATTGGTCTACTCCAACAAACCATTCACTTTGGATGCCCTCGAAAACAATATTCGAGTAGCCATCACCGGCATAACGCCGCAAATGCTCCAAAATTTCATCCGAAATGGGACCGACCACTGCCGTCGAGCCCGAGGCGGACATTTGAATGATGTTCTATTCCATACATAATGTCATGGATGTAGCTTCAAAATAAAGCCAAAACCAATTTGATATCTCAAACCGTTGTTGTTTTATTTGATTTTTCTTCCCTATTGTTCTTATTGGGGCACCCTATAGTAGTTTTCGTTTATTATCGTTTTAAGCTTTTTTTAAGTCTTAGCTTTGTAGTTTTAGAATACAATGAAAATAAGTTCAACGGCATATATGGGGTTGTTCATAAAAAAATTGTAAATTGAACAATAATCGATAAACCACCTTAGTTGGGCGATACTGGCATGCATGCAATTTTTCCTACGTAATAAATTTAAGTAACTTTTAATTATTCTTATGTACAAAGGTGACCATTTTGCTGAATGACATGAAGCTGATGGCGATCTTTGATTGGTGGGAAGCCCTGAAGCAGTACATATTTCAAGATATTGAAAACGTACCATCCAGTCCTGAGCATCATTCGACCGTAACGTCCTCTGAAACTGAAGTGGAGGGCCAGTTTGATTTGAAGCTCAACATCACAGACTCCGAGATTGTTTTGGTCGAAAATACTGCTCAGTGGGATACGAACGCTGTGATTTTGAAGGTAAGAAAAACTATCACTAATATATTGTATTAACTTTTTTCTTCTTTAAACTATAATTTTGTCTATAGACAAAGGGAGATTGAAACAAATGAAATATGTTTTTAAAATCCGGACCTATTCTAGGGCAAGTATATATTTTTTGAGTGTATGCAATTCTTATAGCGCATGGTAATTTTTTAGGAGACTCAAAATTTTAAAAAATCTATCATATCCTTATCACGTATTAGAATTCTTGAATTCACCTAATCGTAATCTCCGAATGGCTCGGGACCTTCAAAAATCGTATTACTAAAAATTTTTGAAATCTATCATATTCTTATCACATATTAGAATTTTTGCATTTACCTAATCGTAATCTGTGAATGGCTTATTACCTTCAAAAATCATATTACGTAAATGTAAACTATGAATGGTGCAGAACATTCAAACAATTCATGTATATTTCAGAGTACGACTGTATTGAAATATAGGCCTTATAATCAAGAAAAACCATTATACTGCAGCCTGAATAACTGTGAGATGTTTTCTTGTATTTTGGGAATGGAAGAGGAAACAGCTTTGTCCATCATTGACCCTGTTACGTTGAATATTGAGGTTAACAAAGACAGCGTATTAGAGGTATGATTTAAATATATTTTATTTGATGTTTTTTTCTAAGGGTAGTACTTTTTATAGGTGCAACTCCAGTTTTTGACCGTAAGATTGTCTTACCATGATATGTGTATGTTCAAGAAAATGCTCAATTCACTGCCCAAGCAGATCATTTTCGAAAGGGCCTCAGATGTCCCTTCTAAAGCGATAAAACGTAAGTGGAATCGTTTAGGCTGTTTCTATAGTTCTTATATTACAACAGTGGTGGCTCGTGGGTTCTGAATGAGGGTCATCATCATTATAGCCACAATGTCTCAACAGACATGTTGTGAACTCGTAAAATGCATTTACTCATTTTACGAGTTTCTCTTGGGATATCTTTAAGATCTTTAATGCAGTAGTTTCCCGTTTGCTTTCTGCATCCTCATGCCGTTGACCAGATGGTATCTACTGATCCATCCGCCTTTAGGGGCAATTTCTCACCCCAAGGACAAGAAGGTGTCCTGACTCTTCTCAACTCCTCCACCCAAAGCTGTTGGTTGAGAAAAGGCTACTGCTTATACCGACAGTAGTTTCGGTTCCTTTTAGTCGCCTTTTACGACACGTAGGATATACGATGGGAGATATTCTAACCCGCCCCCACCCTGAATGAGGGTGGGCACAAGAAAAAAAAACATATAATCTGCACTGTCCAACTGTTCGCTTATTTTTATTTGTCTCACAAACTCGTCCGTGGCGGTCTGTGGTCTTCCCGTTTTAGGTAATTTTTTAATATTCCCAGTTAAATTAAAACGTTTTAGTGTTTTCGTCACCGTCGAACGTGTTATAGGACCCCTGTCGGGTGTAAATCATTGAAAAGATGTCACACTTCTTTGTGAGTTCTCACGCGATCGCCAAAACCGATCATCATCAAGACTTTAAATGGCCGGCATTTTGAACGACTGAAATGATAAAGAAGCTTTATCTTTCCCGTTTTTACAGAAACTAATACAAAACCCACTATGGACGTATTCGGAAAAAAAGATGTATTAAAATCTGCAAATAATATGCAGGGTGTCCCATTTAAATTAAAAAAGTTGACGGGACTAATAGCTAACATAATGTCTTCGGATGCATTTTATGTCACTACACTTGCCTGCAAATTTTCAGCAACATCAGTCTTTCCGTTCCAAAGTTATTTACTTGGTTCCATACTTTATCTCAACCCCTTATATGCATAGTCGTATATCGATGTAACGCAAAAATATTAAATAATAAAGCACTGAATGATAACTATACTTATTGCCACTTTCTGGACGGTTGGGTGGGCACGTGCTCTTGTGCCCTTGTAGTACCAGCTGCCACTGTATTGTAATATAGAAACGTAAATGAGAGAGATTATAGTTATAATGCATAATTAATTGATTTTTCATGTCGTTTCAGAACAAATAGCTACCTTGACAGTTCTAGGCTTCAAGGTGGAAGATTGCTTGGTTGCTTTGGAAAAATGCAAAAACAGATTGGACGATGCTGCAATCTGGCTCACGCATAATGCCTCGCCCGAACCGTCTGCTAAACAGTCCAGTAAAAAGGGTCTCAATATCAGTGCCTTAGAAGTAAGTCTGAATATTTCGTATATTTATTTCATAGGATTGAGTCACACTGCTTTATAACTCATACGTTTTTTTTCACACATGTTGGTTTAAGGGTTTGAGTGCTTTCTTTTTTGACTTCAAGAAACAAATGTAAGTGAGATGGAGTATGGTCAGGAGAGTGGGGAGTAGGGGCTTTCAAATTATCCACTTTTTCGTTGAATAATAATATTTATTTACTTTCAAAGTACATAAAAAACAAATCATTGAAAAAATAAGTAAATAAATATGTTAACATCCATAGAAGGACTAGGCCTGTACATGGACGAATTAGTGTTACAATGTACATAAATATTACATAATATATTTACGTATATGTATAAGATGAATATGGTTATGAATAACTTAAATGAAATTTGTTTATAAAATTATTAGATTACTTATAGATTCAGTTATAATATGATTTATTTATTAATTCATATATTTATCTCCTATCTACTGTACTTAACCATTCTTTAAGACACCTTTTGAATCATTTATTGGATTGTAATTGCTTTATATCATTAGGTATTTTTTGATATAGTTTTGGCGCCAAATAAATATATGATTTTTGCATAATCGATTTTCTCGTCTTAGGTATGTCTTTGTGTTTGATGTTACCTTGCTTATTTGAATTTTTGTGGTAACGAGTGATAGTATGTAAGAAATAAAATTGTGTATGGCAGCTTCCCTGAACAAATCGTCACTAGGATACAGTTTTGGTTTTCTAAACATAGATTTTAGAATTGCTTTTTGGAGGATATCTAAATTTGTCAATAAATTGCATGTGCAAATGAAAAAATGCACGTGCATTTCTTTCATGTGCACGTGCGTTCTTTCATTTGCACATGCACACAGCTCAATCTTCGATGGGTTGATTGAGAGCCCCGATTCATCACACCACCTGTCCAAAATATTGCAGGCTATCTGCAGCAGAAACAATGGTTATTGAATGTTCTCGACATTTCGGATTTCTTTACGAGTAGCCAAAAATGTAGTGAGCAACTGGTCACTGTCAAAACCGATACCAAATTTAGAAAAAGCCAAAGTGATCAAGACGCCTAGTGGTGGAATTTAGAATCCAATGTTGTATGTGTGCCCGTGGTAACTAGATTCTTTTAGCATGCATGTGTACCAACTCAGAGAGAATGAAATCAAAATACAGAGATGTTATGATATGGTTTTTTATTATTTATTTCTTCACATTTGTTTTGTATTTATTAATCATGAGTGCTTTGTATTTCATATATTTTACTGGTGAAGTATTATTTATATTGATATGTTAAAATATACGATTCAAAAATGTCTTAATAATAGTGGTAAACTGGCTCCTGTTATTAATATTGTATAATAAAGAAATGGTTATAAACATTCACAGTCTAAATGATAAACAATAATAATAATAATACATGGTGGGCTAGATCTCTGTTCAACGTCAGGGAGAGAAATATGGATAGGATGTGGAAAAATATAAAATATCAGCATATATAAATAAATATAACCAACCATATAAAGGAGTAAATAAAGGAGATAATTGGAATAGGTCCAGCCTGGGTGATTATCAGGCTATCAACCCTCCGTAAATAAATATCATATATAAATAAAGAGAAATCAGTAAGGATTTAAATAAATACACCTAAACACCATCAAGCTGCAAGCTCCAGGACCTATAATACCTAGAGTAGACGGAAATCAGAGACCCAACGCCATATAATATCGTCTCAAAAGCAGGATGTATAGTATATACATTGTGAAACACTTTACAAATTGTAGCCAGACCACATTAGTTAATAATACAACCTCAAAAAACAACATACCTGCACATATTCGTCAAAAAGACGAAAAACCCTTCTGTTGAAATTTTGGTCTCCCGCTTGTTACGTTTTTCAAAAACAATCCCCTCTCGTAATTCCTAAACAAACTATCAACAAAACCATAGCAACGATTATCACAACCCACTACTTTATTCAAGTGTTATTTACTGTATGAAAAGTCACTCATGATCTGACACATATAAAAATATCTGAACAAAATATCATGTAGTAATGAATGTAATGATCATATAAATTACCTATCTGAACTTCACCAAATAACTACACTCATACACTTTAACAAATTTTAATTGATTTTCCTTGTATCATCTGACACTGCCGTCAATGTCAAACTTTGGCAGCCTGACAGCTAAAGGTGCGTTCAAACGTATGGCAGCCAGGAGCGCGTTCCGGATCACCACAGTATGACTTATAATTTATGTGCCTCATTGCTTCCTTCTTTTTTTGGACATTCTGTTACGTGCAGAATTCCTTCCATAATTCATCATTAATTTCCAGGTGAAAGCGAACCGTCTGTCTATCTGCATAATCGACGACTGCGGAGATTCTGACGTTCCCCTATTGGAAGTCTCCTTCTCGGACCTCCAGTTGTACCAATTACTGCCCGAGTTGAACGTCAGCGATCCTGTCAGCCCCCAAGGCTACCTCGATTGTAGCCTGGCCAGCGATTATTACAACAGGGTGCTGTCAGGCTGGGAGCCCATCATCGAACCGTGGCGATGCAAGATACTTTGGGAGAAGACGCTGTCACAGGCCATCCTGAAGAACAGATTGGCCGTTAAGGTGGAGTCCGAGGAAACTCTGGACATGGACGTCACCTCCACGTTCATCGATTTGTATCAGCAAGTTAAGGAGACCTGGACCAAGGATTATTCCAAGCAGCAACCAAATGGTATGAGTATAGTCTTATCCATAGTGTAAATAAACATAGTGTGCTCACGCGCATACAACCATCCGAGCGCCGGCACGCTGTGACGTCAGCAACGAGTATTTCTGTCGACGAACTGGCGGGAACACCACATGATGGATTATATTTTAATTTCAAAGTGATAGATTAAAGGAGTTCAATAGTCAATTATTTGACAATTATGTTATAGAGAAATGTAAAATAGGTAATTTAACGACTTTTTCTACAAAAATGTATTATTTATTGGTAAATTTGGTCATTTTTTTTCCTAAGTTTACGCCTACAATTTTCGAAACTAATCCTTTTGTTTAAATGTCTGAGTCTGACGTATATTCTCGTTCGTATTAGATATCATACTATTTTGTCAGGAAATTGTTTGATGGTTTCCACTGGGGTCTATCTCTAATAATTTTTTAAATATGTTTGATTGTTTAGATGGAATTTATCGAACTCTATCTCAACCAAAACAGGCTACTTTAATCATCTCCTCACTTAGATATACAAAACTGACTCTAGATAGAAACTCAATCCAGTCTGGGGCCCGATTAGAAGAATGAAATTTGGTTTGCGCCCCCAAAGCTAGATTAGGATATTCGTTTTTGAATCTGTAGGCCACATATCCGGCAATAAATTTCAGTCCCTCGTTGGAAATCGTGTCTGGCATTTTATATTTTTTTCCAATTGACACAAAAGGTCATGTTCTTCAGAAATAAAGTTATCTAGGTCATAATCTGGACTCTGAAAGGTAAAGTTGGGAAAATGAATATCATTTGAATCATTATCTGTCCCAACAATATCGCTGTCAACAAGAACGTTCTTGAAAAACTCCTGAGTAAAGCACACGTCATCAGCTTCGATTTTAGAATTACTCGAAACTAAGCTTTTGACTTGTAATGGTTCAAGTAGGCACGATTCATTGCTTTCTTCTGCATATTTATTTATTGAAAATACGGCAGGTGAATATTTTCCGAGGATGTACCATAAAAATTTCAGTCTTAATAAATGTTTAATGCTAATTTGTGAAATGATTACCATTTTTCATATTAATTTCGTCCTTTCGGTGGCAAGCATTGCATTGCGAGATTTTAATTTTTCGGGAACTTATAGAATTTTACATTTGGCTCTTTCATCTTACTATGGTTTTTACAACCGACAACTGCACAATTTGGCATTATGTATACAAATATCAGTCTTCTATAACTCAAAATAAGGAATACAAAGTGGATTAAACAAAAATCGTTAGCGATTCTAGCTAAAACGCGATTGAACAGGCCGTGCTATCATGATGTCTAATAATCCTCGGCGCGAAAAATCTCCGTTGCTGACGCAATGCGCAGAGCGATCGCTATTTCGTACGGCTGGCGAGCACACCATGTATACTCGCACCACGGTCTTATCCGACAAGCGTAGACATAGAACTGCAAGTTCGTAGTTTTAAGCCTCGTGTCCACTAGCAAATAAAATTGCTAGAGTTACTCTTACAAGTCGCTTGCGTAGCGTGTGCACGACGTCATTAGAGAAATATTGCAGCAAAATTACTTGCACATAAAGGACTTGCGACTTGCTGAGAGCTTGTAGTGTACACGGTTACTCTCAGGAAATTTGTTTGCCAAAAACATTTCGTGACTGTTAGACATGGACGTCACCTCCACGTTCATCGATTTGTATCAGCAAGTTAAGGAGATGTGGACCACGGATTATTCCAAGCAGCAACCAAATGGTATGAGTATGGTATTATCCGCCAAGCGTGGACATAGAACTGAAAGTTCGTAGTTTTAGGCCTCGTGTCCACTAGCAAATAAAATTGCTAGAGTTACTCTCACAAGTCACTCGCGTAGCGTGTGCACGACGTCATTAGAGAAATATTGCAGCGAAATTACTTGCACATAAAGGTACACGGTTACTCTCAGGAAATTAGTTTGCCACAAACATTTCGAGACTGTTTCGAAAGTTTAGCAGCAAGGAGTGTTGTAAATCAAATATGGAGAGGTTCAACTAGACGAGAGAAGACACGTGCCTTTTAATTGACAATTCTGAATTATATCCCGAATTATGGAATGTACATACTACAGAATTTAAGGACAGAATCAAATAGCAGAATGCATTACAAACATTGGACGACTTATTTAATACTTCTATAGCGGAAATTCAAGGGAAGCTACATAATTTGCAAGTTGACCAAGAATGGAGAAAAAATAAAAGTGGACAAGACAATAAAGCATATAAGAGTACTTAGGAGTTCTTTGAGACATTAAAATTCATGTATCCCTAGAGTAGTTCTACGCTGGATCCACTTTCTCACCCAACATTTTCTCCTTCTTTTACCATCTTTGTCCTGTCTTCTTTTTTTCTTAATTAAATATACCACAACTATCGCAGCAGCTACAGATGTTGCATACGACATCTTATCTATAGTGTACACGGAATCAGAATAATGAAGCCAAAGTGAAATTGCGAGAGCAATTTCCTAGATTAAATTTGCGAACAACTAAAAGTGTAGACAAACAAGCAAGTACTTGCTGCAAAAACTATCACAAGTTTCTTGCAAGTGGACACGAGACTTTAGAACACTATGATTGTGTTATAGCACGTTTTTCATCTCTATATTGAAGAGCTGAATATTATACAGGTAGTCGTTTACCATATCCACGTCAACCTTATGCAGATTACTATCTGAATCGGCTTTAGTGAATTCACTATCTACTTTACTCATCCTTGTTGGTTATGACTTATGAGAAACTGACTTAAAAAAATAACCAAAACACTGAGAGAATAAAGAATACTCTATAATAAAAAGGGAAACAAGTCAGAATTCCAGAGGAAAAAGAGAAATACAGTCAAACGTCCCACAACGAATGACGTGTAAGCTGTCACTGGTGAGTGACAGATTGACAGACTGACAGATCACGAACCTCAACCTAGATCACGTGACGTTATGTCACAGTCCTATAGAGGTTCAAATATTTCAGTTCATAGAGGTGTACATTTTCAGGATGACATAGTATGGATAGTCAGTAGCTGAAGGGGACATCGGTAAATTAAAAGAAGGTTTATTTGAATTCTAAATTTTGATATAAATATTTATATGTTTTAGGAAGCTTAACAGGTTTTTTGTGGCTTATGCCACCCAAAAAAAGCACGTTACTAGTACATTATGGGTTTTTGAAGGGCAAGGAATCTCTAGCTTGAGACTGCTTTAAAGTACCTCATGCTTGGCCACCCCTCTTATATTTTTTTATTTTATTTATATGAAAGTTTTATATAACAAAAAGAAAAATAATAAAAAATACTGTTTTTTTCGTATAAAGTAGTATTTTTTTAAATGAATTATATCACGGATAGGAATAAAATTTTCTCTTGTAGGGTTCGTTCACCTTATTTTGACAGGTTTTTAAAATATTTAACTTCAAAGTTTCGAAAATGTGGAAGTAAAGCTCAATCCACTGTAGAAATGGCGACCGAAAAACATTTGAATGTGCCGAGGTAAAAAGCATTGCTTTGTTTACAAGTGCAAATAACTTCCAGTTTTATTGTAGAAAAGTGCCGTTATATTATTATAATGAAAATAAAACTTGAAGATGTTATCTGTTTATCTGAACGTACTTCTTGACGACACAGGTTTGCCAAATAATGCCCTGTACTTTCTTCTTGAGATATATTGTTATTATTTTTATAACACAAACGTATAATTCTTAGTTTTTGATTTTCATTATAGTAAATCAACGGCATTTTTTGTAAACAACGCGATGCTTTTTACCTCGGAAAATGTCAGAATCGCAGAACATTTTGATTGAGGTTTACTTCCACATTTTAGAAACTTTGAAGCTAAATTTTTTAAAAACCTTCAAAATAAGCCGAATGAGCCCTATATTTTTGAAAACAAGAGAAAATATATTTCTTTCCATGATATAGTATACAGGGATTCCCATTTAAAAAAAAATAAAACTTTATACCAAAAAAAAAAAAGATTTTTTATTATTTTTTTGTTTTTTTTCTTGTCAAGTTCTGAATGTCAAGTAAAAACTATAGAACTGTCATATAAAAACTTTTTTCAATATCTTCAAATAAAAAAAGATAAGAGGGGTAGCAAGGTATGAGGAAACACCCGGCACACTACAAATATTGATTTGGTTAAATTTCTAATCGTGTTCTGTTCACTATTTGCTTTAAGGCACCGGCGAGGCAACAAAAACCTCAAGCGCGATGGAATGCTACAGAAGAAGATCACCGTTCATACCGTTTGCTTTGAAGAACGACACAGGATCTTCTCTAATCTTCACTACGCACATATCAGACGTGAACAGCGCTACTACACCAGTTGTGTACAAATCTTACGAAAACTGGACTCGCGTTGACCCCGGAGAGACTGTACCTTTTTCTTTCAAAACTCGAGGTAAGTTTCAGTTTAGAAAATACAGATATAAAGCTACATAATTTGCATAAGTCTCCAGATACTTTGTATATTATCATTATTAAAATATTCAATAAAAAGTAAAAGCAAAGAGGGTTTACAGGATATCTGAAGATCTGAGGGTCTGAAAATTTTTGATCTTTACCTGAGGCTGAAACTCAAAACAACGGCCGGATTTGAAATTGGCACCTCAAACTATACACCATACGAGTTTTCGTCCTGATAGGAAGTCAGATAACGATTTTAGATATTCAGGGATAACTTTTAAAATCTGATGAGGGTCTGACAATGTTTGATCTTCTTTACCTGAAGCTAAAACTCAAAACAACGGCCACATTTCAAAATGGCATTCTCAAACTATACACAATACGAGTTTTCGTCCTGACAGAACGCCAGATAGCGATTTTAGATATTTAGGGTGAACTTGAAGTTCTGAGGGTCTGAAAATTGTTGATGTTCGTTACCTGAGGTTGAAACTCAAAACAACGGCCGGAATTCAAATTGGCATCCTCAAACTATGCACAATACGAGTTTTCGTCCTGAAAAGAAACCAGATAACGATTTTAGATATTTACGGTGACCTTGAAGATCTGAGGGTCTGAAAATTTTTGATCTTTACCTGAGGCTGAAACTCAAAACAACGGCCGGATTTGAAATTGGCACCTCAAACTATACACCATACGAGTTTTCGTCCTGATAGGAAGTCAGATAACGATTTTAGATATTTAGGGATAACTTTTAAAATCTGATGAGGGTCTGACAATGTTTGATCTTCTTTACCTGAAGCTAAAACTCAAAACAACGGCCACATTTCAAAATGGCATTCTCAAACTATACACAATACGAGTTTTCGTCCTGACAGAACGCCAGATAGCGATTTTAGATATTTAGGGTGAACTTGAAGTTCTGAGGGTCTGAAAATTGTTGATGTTCGTTACCTGAGGTTGAAACTCAAAACAACGGCCGGAATTCAAATTGGCATCCTCAAACTATGCACAATACGAGTTTTCGTCCTGAAAAGAAACCAGATAACGATTTTAGATATTTATGGTGACCTTGAAGATCTGAGGGTCTGAACATTTTTGACCTTCTTTACCTGAAGCTGAAACTCAAAACACTTGCCCGATTGGAAATCTGACACCTTCAAACTATACACCATACAAATTTTTCTTCCTGATAGGAAGTCAGATAATGATTTTAGATATTTAGGGTGAACTTGAAGATCTGAGGGCCTGGAAATTTTTGATCTTCTTTACCTGAAGCTAAAACTCAAAACAACGGCCAGATTTCAAAATGGCATTCTCAAACTATACACAATACGAGTTTTCGTCCTGACAGGAAGCCAGATAACGATTTTAGATATTTAGGGTGAACTTGAAGTTCTGAGGGTCTGAAAATTTTTAATGTTCGTTACCTGAGGTTGAAACTCAAAACAACGGCCGGAATTCAAATTGGCATCCTCAAACTATACACCATACGAGTTTTCGTCCTGACAGGAAGCCAGATAACGATTTTAGATATTTATGGTGACCTTGAAGATCTGAAGGTCTGAAAATTTTTATCTTCTTTACCTGAAGCTGAAACTCAAAACAATGGCCGGATTTGAAATTGGCACCTTCAAACTACACACCATACAAGTTTTTGTCCTGATCGGAAGTCAGATAACGATTTTAGATATTTAGAGTGAAGTTGAAAATCTGAGGGTGTGAAAATTTTTGATCTTTTTTACCTGAGGCTGACATTCGAAAAACAACGGCTGGATTTGAAATTGTCAGCCTCAAATTATACGCCATACGAGTTTTCGCCCTGATACAAGTCAGATAACGATTTTAGATATTTAGGGTGAGCTTGAATATACGAGGCTCAGATACATGTTAAGATATATGGAAATTACCTCCAACAGGTTCCAGTTTTGCACCCCATGGATTGTTTAATGACATGATTTAATATTACAGATAAAATACGACATCAGGATTCTCACATGATGAGACTCCATCAGTTGGGCGTCAAAATAGACGGATGGCAATGTATTGATTCGGTCACAGTAGATAAAGTTGGCATTTACTTTAGAGATGCTCCTGCTGATGTTCAAAGCCGTGTAAGTATAATAATTAGGCATCAAAAAGAAAAAAGCTTAAAAATGTAGTTTCTCAACCTGCGCCTGGAATGGTATTGGAAACACAAATTTTCCCAAATCGGATAGCAACTGTATTAATGATTTACATAGTGCCCCCTTCATATTATATATAAATAATTCATATATTGTATAGTTGCTTTAGTCTAAGTATGGATGCTTTAATTCAGCTTGACATATGATTTTGAAATCTCAATGATGCATTCATTATTATCCCCAAATTTGTAGCTTCATCTACCAGCTCAATAATTTTATTATCAATACAAATGTTAACAGTTTTTATTGCTCCTTCTCTATCCAATATTTCAGTCCTTGGATCTACCCCCAGTAAGAATAGTATTCGACGTGACCTTAGAAGGCTCCGCAAGGAAACTGGTAACAGTCCGTTCGGCCTTGCTGGTAATCAACAATCTGCCTCAACCCGTCGAGATCAAACTGGAACCCAGGTTGCCTCAAGAGGCAAATTATATCTGGGTGCCTAGCAAGACGTATAACATTGAGAAGAAGGCGACACTGGCGGTGCCTTTAGCGCATGCGCGGTCCCAAATTAACGTGAAACCAGTCGGTCTACCTCAGAAGTATACCTTTTGCACGCCTACGTTGAATTGGATGGACATGCCTGGGAACGTCGACAGGGCATACGAGTTGGAGACGTGCCACACGCACAAAGGGCACAATTATAGGTAAGTAACATACCAATTTGAATTTTGCCAAGGTTTGGGAACAAGGGAAGCACTAGCCAGTTTATCAATACTCTTCCAGAAGTGTCAAGACATAAAGAAAGATGTATATGCCTGTTTCATAGACTACGAGAAAGCTTTCGATCGAGTTGATCACGCCGTCCTTCTGACATTACTGCAGAAACAAGGTTTAGAAAAACAAGACATCGAGTTTATCATCATCATCACAGTCACAATGTCTTAACAGACATGTTGTGAACTCGTAAAATGCATTAAGTCGGAGCTAGACTATTGCCGACACGAATATTATCAATAGTTTTGAGAACTGTAGCTCGCCATCGTTCGCGATTTACTGTCAGTTCAGTGGCGCTCTTGATACTCATATCTAGCGGGCGCCCACTCGGGGCGTGATCCTGAACTACAAGTTTCTCCATATTATCGCTTCTGTGAATATGTCCGAATAATGTAAGCATTCTGATCGACACAATGGAGGATAGTCTCTTTGGATTACCGAGCTCATCCAGTATGGAAACATTAGTTCGATGGGCGGTATAAGGAATTCTCAGCATTCTCCTCCACGTCCACATTTCAAAAGCATTTACGCGAGCTCGATCTGCCTTTTTAACAGTCCAATTTTCCGAGGCATACAAAAATATGGAGTACACAAGAGACTGAACCAGTGACGTTTTGGTAGCTTTAGTTGTTATGGTCACGCCATGTTTCAGTAAGCTTTGTCATGGCCACCCATGCCTGTTGAATGCGCCGTCGAATCTCATTCTCACAGCTACCTGAATTGTCGATCAAAGAACCGAGGTACACAAAACTTTGAACTACTTCGCAACGGCCTATTGACTTTATAGGAGAGTATATCGAGTTTATAGGAAAACATTATTGGAACCAAGAAGCAATGGTGAGATATGGACAAACAACATCAGAATTGGTGTGTATAGAAAAGGGGGTACGACAGGGTTGCGTTTTGTCGCCAATTCTCTTTAATATGTACTCTGAGCACATATTCAACCAAGCAATAGGTGACGATAAAGATGGCATAAAAATTAACAGCAGGATATTGAACAACATACGTTATGCGGACGACACGGTTATCATTGCGGACAGTCCAGAGGCCTTTCAACGCTTAATTAACAAAGTAAGTCGTAGAGGTGAGAGATCGACTAGGCATGAAAATTAATGTAACAAAAACTAAAGTTTTGGCCATAACATGGTCTCCAAACCCACAACTGAACATAGACGTCTATGACACCGCAATAGAGAAAGTTGAGAAATTTAAATATCTTGGCAGCTGCATAACGACAAATGTAGACCTTGACGTTGAAGTAAGATCCGCATAGAGCAAGCCAGAACCACGTTCCTAATGATGAAAATCCTACTATGTTAGGCAACCTTGAACTTAAACTAAGATACCGTTTTGTAAAGGCATATGTGCACTCGGTTCTTTTGTATGAAGCAGAAAAATGGACATTAAAAGTGGATACCATGAACAGACTCGAAGCTTTTGAAATGAGGACCTTCCGTAGATTGTTTAAAATATCATGGACTCAACACATATCTAACGATGAAGTGCTTAGACGTATGAGAAGGGAAAGAAAGTTACTTACTACAATGAAACGAAAAAAGATCTGGGCCACATATACCGTAACAACAAGCATGATATACTAAAACTAATAATGGAAGGTAAATCGAAGGTAAACGTGGCCCTGGTCGCAGTCAACATTAATTCAACATTCATGGTTAAAAAACATACACGATTGGACTGGTATGAACACATCATCGTTAATTCCTACCACTCAGGACCGAAATAAGTATGCCGAAATTGTCGCCAACCTTCATTAAATGGAGATGGCACCTGAAGAAGAAGAAGAACGTACCTGTGGCGATTCCTGAATTTTTGAAAGGGGGGGGGCGCACAACATTTAAATAAAAAACTACACGAAATGTTAAAGGAGAGGGGGCTGTATTGCGTCTTAGGGGTCGTTCACGTGATCTTTCATTTAGCATTTTTAACCCCCCCTCCCCATTGGTGATATGTGGTGAGATTTAAGACTACCCCCCCATCCAACATCATGTGCATTTTTAGTATCTACAAAAAATCCTAATTTTTTTTTTATATTAAATTACGTTTATAAAGTACACTTCTAAAGCACACTCCGCTTCCGGTTTAGAATTCGCGCGTATGAAAATAATAATACAAGAAATTCGGTGTACAAAATAGTCTGGTACTTATAGCAGATTCTACACTGGTGAGTTTTCAAGGACTTCATGCCCTTTCCATTTTTCATCAATTGGAAAAAACCAACAATTGCTTCTAAAGTGTGCTCAAGTTTTAACACTTTCCAACAGTTTAGAAAGCCGTAGTATTTTCAGGATAGTAATAGTGTGGCACTTTTTGCAGGTTTTGTCAAGAAATTGTAAAGGAGAATGTTTTAGTGCCAACAAGTAGTAGGTATGAACAACCAGCACACAGAATCTTTCTTTGGCCAACAGTCAAATTGGAGAACTTACTTCCTGTAGATATAGATTATGTTTTGTCTGGAGAAAAGGGACGTATTAAAGCAGGAGCTACAGCTTCAGTAACCACAGTAAGTAGTTAGTGGACAATAGTACAGTTTTAAAAGACAGGAAAAAATGTACGATCTGAATTGTTCCAGCATTCATCGCTTGTTCGTGTACGATACACGGTACTGTCATCTAGTGGCTAAAATATTGACCGAGATAATGAAATTTACTTTGATGTCAATGCACAGATAGCAAAAAAAGTAACATTCGGTGCTAGTGGTCTTTATTATCATACTCCTCCAAAAAATCTTCAATCTTCAAGGAAAACTTTTATAAGAATAACCAGATAAAGGATATACTCGGAATTTTCATTATCACTCGAACAATTGAAGTTTTTGTTTCTCCTTAGGTGGATCCTGATAAGACCGTATCACTGGAAGTCATTTTGGAAGGTTTCGAAACGTGTAATGCAATTGTAGTACCAGCTGGTTGTACCAATGAGTTTACTGGACGCATCAAACTAGAAGATAGCAGACATAGGAAGTTATATTTGCTAGCATACGTTTCGCTCAATAAAGGTGCCAAAGTTAAGGTAATGATGTTTCACATGCATAATTCATTCTTAAGGTGTTTTTGAACCCGCTGTTGTTGAATCGAAATGAAATAATGTCTTCTAATATGGTTAGAGGCTCGTACTGTTTTTATAAAATTATAATGGTGGGGCGTGAAAATATTTACTCTCGATAAGTGCCCATTTTAAAAATATATTATTTTCATTGTGTAGTTTGATATTTGTATTTTTTATAAAAGTACTAATGGTAAGAGTATTTTTGTACTCAGTTGCAAAAGTAAATAATGTTCTTCTCCAGAAGCTGTTACTGCAGTTTCAGTAGAGAAAAACCCACCTTTTACGAAAGTATCTGTAATTTTATTTTAGATCCGTATTTTTATTGACTAGTCTTAAAGCATACTATTCTTTTCAGATTACAGTGTCCGCCTATTTTTGGATAATAAACAGAACAGGGTTACCATTGGTGTTCAGGCAATCTGGAACGTCGACAGAAAGTGCGGGACAATTTGAGGAGCACGAGCAGGCCAGGATGGTGACACCGTTTCTTTTCAGTTTTTCTGATCAGGATGCCAGTCCGACTTTGAACGCTAGGGTCGGCAAGATGGTTGTATTTGACGGCACGCCACAAGTGAGTTAAATCTCTTTTTCCACCGCACTATAATCATCATCATAGTCACAATGTCTTGAAAACTGTAGGTCGCCATCGTTCCCGATTTGCTGTCAGTTCAGTGGCGCTCTTGATACTCATATCCAGCAACTGTTTCGTCGTATCCACCCAGCGTGTAGGGGAACGGCCACGGCGCCGCCCACTCTGAGCATGGCCCTGAGTGGGCGGCGTTTCTCCATATTATCGCTTCTGTGTACATGTCCGAAGAATGTAAGCATTCTCATCGAACAATGGAGGATAGTCTCTTTGTAATACCGAGCTCATCCAGTATGGAAACGTTAGTTCGATGGGCGGTATAAGGAACTCTCAGCATTCTCCTCCACTTCCACATTTCAAAAGCATCTATGCGAGCTCGATCTGCCTTTTTAACACTCCAAGTTTCCGAGGCATATATAATAGACAGTGACAAAAATGTCGTAATTGGAGAATCGTTTTTGACGACGTTTCCGTGAGTATATCGGCCTATCTGTAAATCTGTTGGTTGACATTTTCTATCTGCTACCGATTTTGATTACATTCAGAGAGCAACATGCTTAATTTTAGCAGATATTTGACGCCATAATTATTATCAAAATCCCGTCAGAACACCTTTAAACCCATTTTAGACTTTTTCGGGGCACTTGTTCATTTATTTTATTTTTTGTAGCGGTCGGATTGGGCTCCTAAGGAGGGTAGAGGGTACTTTAGCTATTAGGGGCCGTATTCATAGTCGTCTCTTAACTAATGCTTGAGGTTTCCTTAACTAACACTCAAGAGATAGTTAAAGGACCCTCAAGTGTGGCTTTCCTTGTGTATCCGTTTCCTAGACGGCGGGATTCATTTGGCGACGTTGTCTAATTTCAGGTCAATTTGTTATACCTCTGCTTACGCATGTTGTGGTTTTCTGTTATCTCTCTTTGTTTTGTGCCAGAATTTCATGTTTTGTGCCACAGAAACGGACAACATCATATTCCAAAATTAACCTACAAGCTTAGCCTTAACCCTATTAAGAGACCCTTAAGTATCGACTATGAACATGACTCTAACAGATTTAGGCTGTTGACCGCTACGAACAAAAACAAAAAAGTATATTGGGTGGTGTTAATTATGACAGAGATTATAATTATATATTCAGAAATCTTCAATAAAAAGATCATACTTTTAACTTTGACTTTGAAGATCGTTGATGGACCTTTAAGAAATGTTTTAAAGAGAAACATAAATGTTTACAGTAAAAGTTGAATGAACTACTCACCAAAAAAAGTGTAGTCTTGATATGCCTTTCAAGCTTACATAAACTAAGAATCGTTGAACTAAGCATCTTAAGGTTAGGTTAGGTTAGGTTAGGGGGGTCAAACGTACAGGCCGGGTTAGGTAGCCCCAACACTGCAGCCATTGGCTTATTGTATTGTCCTGTGCGCTTGTTAATCCGTGAAGAGTTTTGTGACCTTGATAAGATCCAAGAGTCTCTTCACGATTTCTCGATTGGGGAGTGATTTGGGGTTGTTTGGCCCTATCAGTCAGAATCTCCACCAGCTTAGGGCCTCACATTCAAAGATTATGTGAGAGGCTGTTTCGTCGTCCTCGTCACATAGTCTGCATATTGGGTTTTCTTTGAAGATCCCTAATGTGTGTAGATGTTTTCTTAGGCCGCAGTGTCCGGTTAGGAGGCCGGTTATTAGCCTAGTTTCTTTCCTATTTAGTTTTAGGATCTCTTCAGCTAGTTTTGGTGTGGGTTGTTTCACCATCAGCTTGCTGTGTCTGAGCTTTGGATGTGACTGCCAGTATTTTAGGTGCTGTGAATGCACCCACTGGTTTATCGTAGTTCTTACCAAAGACCTTGAAATGCCTATCGCCGGTTCGGGGCCAGTAAAGCTGGATGCCGATCCGTTTCGTGCTAAGGTATCTGCTTTTTCGTTCCCTTCAATTCCCTTGTGACCTGGCACCCATTTCAGGGTTACCTTGTTCGTGGCACTAAGTTGTTTGAGGTTTTCTAGGCATTCCCAGACGAGTTTGGATTTGATTTGGCAGCCGTTAAGAGCTTTAATCGACGCTTGGCTATCCGAGCAGATAAGAATGTTTTTACTTTTGTATCCCCTTCTTATGTTTTATCTCAGACAAGAGTCGATTGCATATACTTCTGCTTGGAATACAGTGCCGTAAACTCTCAGAGGCTGACTGATGTCACATCTGGGAGATTGACCGTGAATTTCTGCTCCTGTTCCATTGTCTGTTTTGGAACCGTCAGTAAACCAAACTATTTCTTGTTTGGGTAGCATCTTAAGGAACGTTTTCCTATAAAGTCGCCAGTCGTTGGTAGCAGCGACTGGGTAGCTACTACCGAATTGCCACGACTATTATGTTCTCCTACAGATTCGCGGGTCACTGGTAGCCACTACCTAGTAGGTGTACGATTGCCAAGATTGTTTTCCTACATAGATATTGAATATCCTTCAAGGTTCTAGTGAACCGAAAAGTCGCATATTGAAAATGAATATTAGTAAAAGGGCAGTTATTTTAATGTTACATTATTAGGCCGAAGAGGAAAGTTTAGTTTTATATTTGGCATTACAAAATGAGAAACACAGGCAGAAAGAACTAGCCATGTTTAAAAACAGGCAAATAGAAGGTTGTCAGTCTATTTTAATTGAAAAGCATCTAATACATAATGAAATAAAATTTAAAGATTTTTTCTGAATTTCGCGGTATCAATTTAACTATATTTTAAATCTGATACAACGTGATACTCAATCATATAATTCTGGGTTGTTACTAACAAGATAAACAAGTGTTTCGTCATTTTCTACAGTAAATACACCCATTATTAGAAGTCACCTTTGAAACTCAATAGAAATTTTCATAAATTCGCTGCGACTAGTACGCTGCACTGCTCTCAGGCGAGTCAAAACTACTGGCGACCAGTGACTGGCAAAGAATCGTTGGTAGCAGCGACTCGCAAATTTGTAGGTGAACAGTTGTATTTAATTTACGTTAGCCGAGGTGTAGTGAACTGGTAGCAGCTACCCAGTGCGGCTATTAACGACAGGCGAATTTGTAGGAAAGCGTAGCTTTAGGGTGAGTAACAACCTCACAGTAACAACTGAACATAGAGATAGTAAGGAAACCACTTCAACATGGCGTGCTCAAGGCCACCATCTTAAGTCAATAAACAGATTTTCGACACTTTAGCCTCGAAACATTGCCAACTAACCTGAAAATTCTTCCAATGCAACCCATGTTACAAACACTGCACTTTTTGAGTTCCATCTCGAAAAATGTTAAAGTACATTCGAATATAGCACAGCAAGTCCGTAAAGCTTCACTACAGTTACCAACATTCGATTTTACTGACCAAGCATTAAAGACGCACAAACAAAACAAACGTTTGACAGTCGAGCTTCTACCGTAAATAAGTCGCATGAAAATTATATTGGCGTTCCCAGCTCCTCAAAATTTATGTAAGTCTTCAGAATTTGCATTTATGGTGAAGAAATATGCAGTAACGCAGTAGAGGTCAACATATCTATTGATTTTGCTGTAATCATTCCTGAACCGTCAAAATACCACCTTTTTTTTTAACGTAAAATGGAATATTTCTGGATACTATACAATTAAGACGATAGTAGATAATTATGATTGCCGTATCTGGTGGTCAATATGACAACGTAAGAAAAGATGTCGGCCTATTAGAATTAGTTGTTTACTACCTCTATGTTCAGTTATTACTCTGAGGTAACAACAAACGCCACTGATGCTAGTCTAGTAAAATAAAACGCTGTACGTTCCACTACCTATTCACCACTCAGGTTCCGTCTGATTTCAGTGGTGTTCGAACTTCCACGCGCAGAAGGGCACGCAGTACCGCAAGTTGCACGTGAGCATGCGCGGCGGTTACCCGGACACCGTGTTCGTGGTAGGCATCGAAGTACGACCGGGCAGGGGCAAGTACCGGGCCACCAGCATCGTCACCGTGTCTCCGCGGTACCAGCTGCACAACCGCAGCTCGTACCGGCTGCTCTTCGCACAGATGTGCGCCACCAAGGGCTCCGGAAGCCTGCAGAAGTCCTTCTTGAAGCTGATGCCCGACTCGCACATGCCGTTCCATTGGTCCAACTTGGAGAAGGACCAGCTGCTGTGCGTATCCATCGAGGATGTGGCCGATTGCTGTTGGTCTGGCGGCTTGAAGATCGATACGAACACCTCGATGCATGTCAACGTCAGGTTTGTACTATTTTCGGTAGTAATTGCCTTCATCATAGTCCCTCTATACAGTGTGGTCCAAAGAGTGTGCAACAAATGGGATTTTTTTTTTATTAGCTGCACAATCAAAAATCCAATATTGCCAAAAGTTGGTGCATGTCCGATAACTAATTTAGGTGCACTTAGAATGGTTCCAAGTTCATCAGTATACGGGGTGAATCAAAAAATATAAAAATTGTACAAGAGTAAAGTACCCTTATTTTCAAAAATTCAGCAAAATTTTATTAACAAAAGTTGTTTAGAATCAAGAGTTATGCCTAAATACCAAAACTTGGCCTCCTCTGAGAAAATTTTTTTTTTTGAAAAAAGTGCAATAACAATAATTAATAAAAGGTTTGCGATTTTATTGAGAGTTATTCTGATATGCATGTAATTATAAGCAACCTCTTGCCTTAGTAAAAAGATTTTTTCCGAAATTATAAAGCCATATTTAATATCCTTGCAACAAACATTTAGCTTGTGATTCCCAAAAAAATTTTAACCTCAGGTAAATATCACAAAAATGCTTGAATTTAAATAAAGTTATACAAAATTAATTCAATTTCAATTAGTGTATCAAACAGTTTTACTAAAAAAAAAAAATTTTTTTGGGAATTGCACTTTTTTCAAAAAAAAAATTTTTTTCTCAGAGGAGGTCAAGTTTTGGTATTTAGGCATAACTCTTAATTCTAAACAACTTTTGTTAATAACATTTTGCTGAATTTTTGATAATGAGAGTACTTTACTCTTGTACAATTTTTATATTTTTCGATTCACCCCGTATACTGATGAACTTGGAACCATTCTAAGTGCACCTAAATTAGTTATCGGACATGCACCAACTTTTGGCAATATTGGATTTTTGATTGTGCAGCTAATAAAAAAAAATCCCATTTGTTGCACACTCTTTGGACCACACTGTATATAAAATGTTCTCCAAATATTATTGTGTTTAAAAAAAGACTGATGAACTATTTATGAGTGATCATATATGTATAATCATAGGTTCAGTGAAACTCGTAGCTCTATTTTTTTACGTTTCAATTTTACTGTTTTCCAGTAAATAGCTGATGTATGCTAAATAAACGTCTATACTACTACTACAATGTCTTAAAAGACATGTTGTGAACTCGTAAAATGCTTTAAGTTGGAGCTAGAGTATTGCCGACACGAATATTATCAATAGTTCTGAAAACTGTAGCTCGCCATCGTTCGCGATTTAATGTCAGTTCAGTGGCGCTTTTGATACTCATATCCAGCAACTGTTTCGTCGTATCCACCCAGCGTGTAGGGGAACGGCCACGGCGCCGCCCACTCGGGGCATGAAGCTGAACTACAAGTTTCTCCATATTATCGCTTCTGTGAATATGTCCAAAGAATGTAAGTATTCTCGTCGACACAATGGAGGATGGTCTCTTTGGGTTACCGAGCTCATCCAGTATGGAAACGTTAGTTCGATGGGCGGTATAAGGGACTCGCATTCTCCTCCACGTCCACATTTCAAAAGCATCTGTGCGAGCTCGATCTGCCTTTTTAACAGTCCAAGTTTCCGAGGCATACAAAAATATGGAGGACATTTTGGTAGATTTAGTGATGTCATGATCACGCCATAAGCTTTGTCATGGCCACATGTGCCTGGTGAATGCGCCGTCGAATCTCATTGTCACAGCTCCCCGAATTGTCGATCAAAGAACCGAGGTACACAAAACTTTGAACTACTTCACAACTGCCTACTGATTTTATTTCTCGATGACTATCGTTCTCTCTATCTACGATCATAACCTTGAACTTGTTGTAGTTAATACCATATACTGCACTGTGTTATTTAAAGATGTTTAATAGAGCTACTAGTTCTTCCTGAGAAGCAGCAATAAGGGTTGTATCATCAACAAATCTTAAGTTGGATATTTTGCTTCCGCCAGTAGTGATACCGCCATTCCAGTTGTCCAATACCTGTTTCATCACAAATTCAGAGTAAATGTTTAATAACATCGGAGATAATACACGTCCCTAACGAACTCCTTTTCTGGTTGCTGTTTGACCAGACAGGTTACCATCAATTTTTACACGAGTCGAGCCAGACTCATAGAGCTGCTGTATGAGAAATACTAAGTGGTAAGGAACTCGCATAGAGATAAGGATTTCCCACAGTTTAGGCCACTTTACGTTAGAATAGTCCACAAAGCAGATAAGAACTGGAAAATAATGCTTTCTGGCTTTTTCAACAATTTGTCTTAAGGTTAAGATCTGTTCACGCGTACCGCTGCGAAAGCTGCCTGCGCCTGAGAAATTTGCTACACAATAAAACCCTCCAAACGAGATTGTAAAATGTATAGTAGAACCTTGCTTGCATGAGAGGTTAATGAGGCGATAATTGTCTGGATTTGTTGGAGATCCCTTTTTATGAAGTTTTCGCATTAAATACCAATATTATTAATAATATATTTTTAAAATACATGAAAAAAAATATCGGATTAGTATCATGAATTTTTTTTGTTGCCTATGATAGAGTACGTCATAAAAAGCATCTCATAGTTTTCTCCAATTTTTTTGGGCACATAAAAGCCGTGAAAATAAGGAAAATATTTGAATTCTCCTAGGGCAGTGACGTCACTGCCCTAAAGGCGAACAGCCAATCAAAAGACAGATATGTGTGCTGTGTTGCCGAATTCTGATGGCGCGCGAAATGCCGGAGCTGTACGCGGGCTGTCTCATATATCTTGTCTTCTGTTCCCATCTGATATGTTTTGTGGTTTTAATATCCCGTGATCCGAAATTCCGAAAGCTAGGTTAAGGTTCCTTCTTCTTCTTCTTCTTCTTCTTCTTCTTCTTCTTCTTCTATGGTTTTATGACGTTTGCCTGTGTAGGCAATTCGCCAGCTCATTCTCATTCGATGGTCATGGTTTGCAGGCTGGTCTGACTCTAGGTCATGCTGCAAACCTAGATTTTATGATTCTGCTAACAGTAGGGATTGGTTATTTTTTCCACTTATATGTTGATTCTGTTAATCCGAATGAACAGATTTAGTAGTTTTGCACGTTGGACGTTTATCATATGTAATGTTGTTTGTAAATTAATAGGTAGAGTAAGCCCAGATTTCCTAAGTTCTTCATATAGGTTGAACTGTCTTGTTTGGTTGATTGGGCATCCAAAGAATATATGATCCAGATCTTCTATTTGTTCGCATTCACAGTATGGGTCGTCTTCTACGCCAATCCTATACATATGTTTTTTGTATAGGGCGTGCCCTGTTCTAAGGCGTATAATGTTGGTAATGTGTCTCCGATTTGGATAAGTGCCTGTTTTAAGCCATGGAGTTTTGGGAAAATTACACTGTATACTTCCATACCATCTGCCTTTGGTTCTAAAGTTTTCCTTCCAGTTCTCTGTGAATTTGTTATGGATCTTCTGTTGATCCGTAAAGTGAAATGTAAATGTTTTGCGAGTCGGAGCTGTTCTTGGCAACAATGCACTGCTGATAATTCGCGCGTTTGGCACTGATTGGCTGAATTTGAATTCCTTTCTTTAAACTTTAGAATGGAATTACTAAAAAACAAAATGATGTAGAAAGTAACGAAATGCAGCAGTACGTTTATTTTTGTATGCAATAAGCGGTTATAACAATTAAATCATTGTTCTTAACCTCGTGAGACTAGTCCACCTGACCTTTTTTTCATGTTCCAGAGACGCGAATGGTCGCGTGTACTTCCTCCGGCTCGAAGTGGTCCTCCAAGGCGCGACCTTCTTCGTGGTCTTCACGGACGCGGATACTATGCCTCCGCCCATACGGGTGGACAACTTCAGCGAAGTATCCGTAACGTTCGGCCAGAGTTGCTGCGTGGACGTGATGCACAGCACGGCCAGGGCGCATTCCAGCGTTCCGTACGCCTGGGACGAACCCACTAAGGACCACTCGGTGAGACTCATCGCGCCTGGTGGGGTCACCAACACCTACAGGATGTCTGCTCTGGGTCCCGCGCCCTCGCTCACCTACGAGAACTTCATCTACGTCGCCTTCGCTGGCACTTTCAAGAGGTCAGTACCAGTGGGGGCTTGTGGGTTCTGAATGAGGGTAGGCACAAGAAAAACACATACACCGTCTGTTTGGAAAAAGACTGTCATATCTCAAAATTTTCACTTTTTGATCTTTTTGGTTTAACCATCTTGCATATTTTCTTATGTAAAAGTATCATAAACCTACTTCGCTTCTTTACCCATAGGTGGCGCCATGTAAAAACGTCATATCTTCATTTCGTGAGGTAGCAATATGTCAATTTCAATTATATTACAGCCATAGATAACCGCCGAACAGAAAAGCACGAGTTTTTTACGAAAAGAATGAATGAAAAATGAAATGAACATACTGTACGTGGCAGTTCTTTGGTGCAAAAGTGCCATATTCTGAAATAGTATAGTTCAGTAGAATAATAAAATATGATGAAGACTGTCACAACTCAAAAAATTATAAAAAATACAATTATGGACTCATTCCGAAGACACAAAATACTCAAACTCTGGGCATGTAGAGACATTGTGTCACTATACTCATTAACTCATCCTCAAACCTTTTACTAATTGTTGATTCGAAAATACGAGTAATTGCAGTGTCAGTTTCATAAAACTTTAACGAGCTCTTCTAAAAATATAAATTCTTTGAGATATAACAGTCTTTTTCCAAACAGACGTATATGGTTTCTAACATTGAGGATCAAGCTTCCAGTTATTGATTTTTTAAAATACAGGGTGATGAATTCACTATGATTTTCACATAGAAGTGGCCATATGTCTGAAATTACCCTGTATAACCTGATAAAACCTTATATTTCCGGAATAGGGAGAGCGAGCATAATTCATATTTAGAATAATATATAGGGTGTTCCATTTGAAAAACTACAACTTTCATATGTTGTGACTTTATCAATAACCCTGTAAAAATAATTTTAAAATGTAGACCTTCGCTTTACCTGTAACTTTTTTCGAAAGTTTTTTTTGTATCTGCTATAATAACGGAGGTATCAAACTTGAAACTTCTTCGTATATGTATTAATAATAATAATAATATCCAAAAAACCTATGCTGGAAAGATATCTAAATACACCGACCTTGCGATAGAAATAAAACGACTCTGGAAGCAAAACAGAGTTACCATTGTTCCCCTAATTATGTCGGTCTCAGGCCTTACACCAAATAATTTTACACCACACCTACAACAGTTAGGCCTGGACGAAAGGTTGCACAACATATTTCAAAAGTCTGTAATTCTGAAGACCTGTAATATCGTACGATCCTTCCTAAATTCAGATCAGTAATAGTTCAGGTGTTGACTTGGCACAGCCCGTCAACATTTGTTGCTACCGCAGTCATGCGAGATAAACTTGGAAAATCAGGATAATAATATTTATTCACCATAATTACAATGCAGCAAATAAATATAAATAAATCCACAGTAGGCATTGCCTCTGGGTGGATATAAAATGTGATATAAAAATTTTAATGTTTTCAAATATACATATCAAAATATTACTAGAACAAATTTTATTCATTAATAATATTATGTATAATCATTCGCTCTACAGAGTAAATCCATTCCTTTAGTTTTTGTTTAAAATTTTTGCCAAATTTGAGGGACTCTATGGTTGATGGTACTGCACAATATAATTTCGGAGCCAGATACATAAATGATCGTTGGAATATAGTTTTGTGTGGTGTATTACAGTGAAGCTGCTAAAAAAAGATTGGACTTATTTTGGTCATACCTCTGTTTTCTATTCACAGTTCTAGCAAGTGGATTTACACGGTTTGTGATTGTATAATGTAAGTAGCAATGTAGGTAAAAAAATAAAGCAACGTAGAATCATCAGACATTCATTGCTACTGATATTTCGTTAACTGGCTTTAATTCATCACCAACCCTTTCAAATCGATAATCGAGTTATCAGTTTTTATCAGGTGGAAAGGAAGACTCTTTGGGAGTATCAGATACCAGTATCAAAAATTTTCACATAGACTCTATTTTGTAGATGTCGTACATTTGGTTTAAGCATAAATGATGTATTTTTGGAGAAATGTCAAGATTTTTTTATAATAATAATTATAATAACTAAAGATCCATCCATAACCAACGATAACTGCAGAAAGTGCCACCAACAGAAAGAAACAATAGACCACATCACAAGCGCATGCAAAACTGTTGCTGGAACCGAGTACACAGCTAGACATAATTCAACAAACAATCTAATAGAAAACACAGATCCGAATTACAATTACACACCCGACATCAGTACTCGAAAACCATCAATACAAACTATACTGGGACGTTGAAATACATACTATTCCGCCAAATAGGCCAGATATAGTTTTTCAGTCAAAGGCAGACAAAGTTACCTATTTGATAGATATTGCTATTCCCAATGATACGAGTATCCAAAACACCTACGCTGGGAAGATATCTAAATACACTGACCTCGCGATAAAAATAAAACTCTGGAAGCAAAACAAAGTTATTATAGTCCCCCTAATTATGTCGGTCTCAGGACACACCAAACACATTTACCCCACACCTACAACAGTTACGCCTGGACGAAAGTTTACATAAAATATTCCAAAAGTCTGTAATCCTGAAGGCCTGTAATATTGTGAGACCATTCCTAAATCCAGATAAGTAATAGTTCAGGTGTTGACTTGGCACAGCCCGTCAACATTTGTTACTATCGCAGTCACGCGAGATAAACTTGGAAAATCAGGATAATAATAATAGGTATTTATTCGACATACATACAAAAAATACAGAAAACGAAATAACATATCAATATAAAAGAATGGCGAAAGGCAGAGTGTCAACCAGCGAGCTTGTTTTTCAACTCATCCCAATCCACTGTACGCTGACAATGGCTGTGAAACCCCCACATTATATGAACCGAAGGTTAATGATGATAAGCAAAAGGATAGTCTAAATTGAAATTGCGGATTTGTTTTATTGATAGTGTTACGATCCATTTCTTTTGACGAAGTACTCCGAAGTGAACCTATGACCGAAAATATTTAAGATACACTTTGAACTACCCTCCACTTGGCTAAAACTGATAATTTTCGAGTGCAGCTCCTGAATTTCACTTTAAAAGTCTATATCCACAACAGTATCTCCAATATTCCAGTCATCATCCAGGAGTGAGGGACCCCAACAACGTCGAATGCCAAGAACTGGTTCTAGACGTGGCCAAGAGCTGTCTGGTATACCTGAACCACAAGATACCCGGAGAGAGGTCCCAGTTGTGGAGGTTGACCTCAGAAGGCTACCTCCAGCACGAAGGTAGCAGCCCCCCTCTTCATCCCAGTCAGAGCAGAAATAGGAGCAACAACTTGGTGTTGGATATAGAGAGCACGGCACCCCAACCGAACACATATTCCAGGTTGATGTTGAGGAGGATAGATCCGAGGAGGAGGTCGACGCAAAAATGGAGGTTCACGGAGGAGGGCAGGTTGTGTTGCGATCATCACAATATGTGCGTGCAGGCCATGGATGGGTTTTATGGGCTGAGAGCTGGTAGGTGAAATATTTGAATGTTTGTTTTATCCTTTCGGCAATTAAATTACATACTCAGATTGCTCCTCGGTTGTGTCTTATACCTGCTCCACAGTATATCCAATTATACAGTAGCGCAACTCTCCAGAATTTTGGTGGTTCGCGCATAGGGCGATCACCTGAGTCGTGTTCAGTCTATGAGAGTGAAGGTAGTGTCTTTGACAGAACCGGATTGAAGAATTTGGTGATACACTGATATAGATATCGGGACGCGTGGAGTCTTAATGTTGCGCCGTTGTAGGCTGTATTAACAATTCCAAAAACCGTGACTATAGTTTCGTCAAGATGCTGCCAGGTAAGCGATTCCTCCAATGTTTAATATCCTCCTTTATTAAGTACCTAATAATATTAAAGTGTGATAGCATTACTCCATCTGTCTCTAACAAAGTCTGTCGGGTATTAGGGTAGCTGTGTGTTTTTTTTTTTTTTTTTTTAGAAAAGTTAGACGTTACGGAAAGTCGTTCTATAATTATGAGCCTAAGTCAGAATCACAAAATTCGAAATGGAACATCCAATATAGCGGATTTAGCCATTTTGTACCCGCCGATTCAACATGCTGGACGAGAAAAATGAAATGTCTTCAACATGCATGAATTTTTGTGTTTTCGATCTTTGATTATGAACCTAAAATAAATGGTAGACCTATACTAAAAGCAAATTTCATGAACTATTTGTTTTCTACAACTAAGCATTGCGTCAGCCAGCTGAATCGATGGCCTTCTATATCCAGCTTATACGAATACAATCTTTGAGTCGTGCTGATCACAAAGGATCTTTCGGCCGAAGCCACAAATGTGCTGGCTGGCTCTTGTCGGTGGCTTCTGGCTTTGTTTTTTCCATCCTTGACTCCTCAGGTGACACCCGAAACAAAGTGTTATGCTATGTGACCTCATCTAGATGTGGGCACATGACATCCGTTTGGGCCTGATGAAGCCAATTAGCAGAAATGCGTGTCGCTCGGGTTACCATCCTTCAGTTGTTCTGCTCCTCAACCTCTTCCTCTTTTGCGGTCACGCCCCATTATTTTCTAAGATCTTTAAGTTTTTTATACAAAATTACTATCACATCCCCTTCGTACCTCAAAGATAGATTATAAACATAAAATACAGCCACTTATTATTAGCTTTCCTAATAATTTCTCACTGTTTCCTCACAGCACCACAACGTTCAAAAGATCTTTCAGGACATATAATAAAATGAATGTGATTATGCATTCCAACATTACGAAATTTTAAGCAGGAAGTCCATTTTAATGGATGCTCAAATAGGGTTCACAATAAAAAGAATCAACATGCTAGTTTCAAAAATATATCATTGTCCTCTATAAACATGGATTCTTTTCTCAAATATGCCTATTCATATGTTATATACACATACAGAAGGAAGGGTAGTCTTGGTAAGAAGATAAATTTAAAGTTTGTGGGATAACTAGACATAAATGTAATTTTGGGCGCTACGTCGTTACATATACCCATATTTGAATCATATATTATAAAGTTTTTATATATAAGATAAAATAAAGTTGAATAAATCTCGCATTCTTATAATTTACTTACAAACAATAAAGTCACCTATTTTCTCGGAGTTAACAATTTTCTTTCATACACCGACTATTTCTTGTTTTGCATCTAAAAAAAATTTTGCACCCCAAATATATGCAAAGAATCCATGATGAATTAGAAGAATCAGTACAAAACATTTTCACGTACAATAAATGCGAATGCATGGATATAACTTACAAATTTGTCATTCAGAATTCCAAAGACAACTGCCTAACCTCGATGAAGAATATCACATTACCACACTGCTCTCAAAATTTACTCTCTTTACGAGGTATATAGCGTCCATTAAACTTATTGTAACACAGTAATTACGCTTCTTCACTCGATTACTGCTAAGCCGACCCTGTGCTCAAAACGTAAACGGCAATACTCCCGGCTCGTGCTGAGAAGCCGACGTGGGGTTATGAGAGGCCAGTTTTTCGGAGGCAAATTATCTGCATGATTTCTAGGGAGTTGCGCTACTGTATAATTGGATATACTGTGCCTGCACTTCCTAGTTTGACAGTTCCTCGTCACCTCCAATCCTTATTACAGCTATCAAATACAATCTCAAAACTCTTGAGTAAAACTTAGTAGTACCAGCAGACTCTCTATACCTAACCTGACAATAATATTGCTTTGCGCATTTGCCTCTATAACTGCAACTTGAAATCTATCGGTGGTAACCTCAGAGTAACAAACACTTTAGCATGGCGTGCTCAAAGGCATCATCTTTGACACTTCATCCTTCAAACATTGATGAGCTGTGACCTCGCAGTGACAGTTCAAATTGTAAACAATGCTGTGTAACGCCAACTAACCTGAAAATTCTTCCAATGCAACCCATGTTACAAACACTGCACTTTTTGAGTTCCATCTCGAAAAACTGTTAAACTACACTCGAATATAGCACAGCAAGTCCGTAAAGCTTCACTACAGTTACCAACAAATAGCGAATTCGATTTTACTGACCAAGCATAAAAGGCGCACAAACAAAACAAACGTTTGACAGTCGAGGTTCTATCGTAAATAAGTCGCATGAAAATTATATCGGCGTTGCCAGCTTCTCAAAATTTATGTAAGACTTCAGAATTTGCATTTATGTTGAAGAAATATGCAGTAACGCAGCAGAAGTCAACATATCTATTGATTTTGTTGTAATCATTCCCGAACCATGAAAATACCGTCTTTTTTGACGTAGAATGGAATATTTCTGGATACCATACAATTAAGACGATAGTAAATAATTATGATTGCCGTGTCTGGTGGTCAATATGGCAACGTAAGAAAAGATGTCGGCCTATTAGAATTAGTTGTTTATTACCTCTATGTTCAGTTGTTACTCTGAGGTTGTGTCTTATACCTGCACTTCCTAGTTTGACAGTTCCTTGTCACTTCCAATCCTTATCACAACTATCAAATACAATCTCAAAACTCTTGAATAAAATTTAGTAGTACCAGCAGACACTCTATACCTAACCTAACAATAATATTGCTTTGCGCATTTGCCTCTATAGCTGTAACTTGAAATCTGTCGGTGGTGACATACCCGTGATGGCCCTGTCTACCTTTTCATTCTACCTTTTCCTTGTGAGCTCTACCTTTTCCTTCTACCGTTACCTTTGAAGGAAATACTTCATTTTTATAAATACTGACTGTTATGTTTATTGGAGGTTTACATTTAACACTGTTTTTTGTTGACATGATTTTTTTTTGTGAATATAAATTCTTGAGTTTTTTCACAGGTAATGCCGCAGTTTTGGGTCTACCGCAACCAGTGTGTCATAAGGTGACTGAAAAAGGTCTTCCAATTGAACAACACATCGAAAGGCAAAGGTTGAGGCCAGGTTCTGGCTTTCTTTCCGTGGATATCCACATGGACGGACCAACACAAGTTATAAGCATCAAAGATGTTAAGGTAATCTATACAGGGTGGGCCAATAGTGCGTGGACGGAAGATTGAAGGCTTACTAAAATAAATTTTAGAAACCTGTCACTTGATCATGGCGGGGAACCTTGATGGCTATAACATAAAAATAATTTCACTTAAATTTTGACGTTTATACAGGGTGATTCATATCAAACTTACATTTTTTAGAATGGAACCCCCTATATATTATTGCATATTTGGATTCCTTGGGCCATTCTAGTGTGACTTTATGTATGTATCACAGATGGAACTTTAAACGAACCGGTTAGGCTCAAATCACTATTTTTTGTATAAGTAGGTATCAGAAAAAAATTGAATATCGCAGCGATTATAAAACTTAGAAGGCCGTGACTTTGCATTACGACTAAGCATGAAATGCGTCACCTTAGGTCAGACGGCTAAATTTGAATTCCTTGTGTACTTCAGTAGATCAATCAATTAAGGAAACTTCAATTACAGATAACTTGATTTTTTCAAATGGGAATGCCTATTTTGGTTTAAAGACTCAAATGTCAATTTGATTACCTTTCTAACGATATAGCATTCTCGATATCATTCTTTTTTGGTTTTAATTTTATTTCAAATTTTCACTCAAATCGGTGTTTTTCAATGTTCCTGCGTGCAAGCAATCTAGCGGGCCATGAAAAATAAACAAAAGCCCGTTAATATGGAGGAAACGAACTAACTTAGTAGGAAGATGCAAACTAACTAGAGTATCGAGGCAAGATTATGAAAATTCCTTACAACATATTAGCTATCTTGGGAATGGTAGAATTGACTAAGAAAACCAAATATGCAATAATATATAGGGGGGTTCCATTTAAAAAAATGTAAGTTTGATATGAATCACCGTGTATAAACGTCAAAATTTAAGTGAAAATATTTTTACGTTATAGCCCTCAAGGGTCCCTACCATGATGAGTGACAGATTTTTGAAATATTTTTTAGTAAGCACACAATCTTCCGTCCACGCACTATTGGCCCACCCTGTATATAACAATATTTCATTTCACTATTCACTGTAGTAAAAGCTCAATTTTCATGCATACCTTAAATACCATAAGATTTCGTCAGCTCTGTACAGAACTTAGCGCTTATTGAAAGGCTCCAATCACCTTGAAGCCTTAAAACCCCGTGTCATATATACAGTTGCTCTTACTTCATAAAAGTACTTGGTAATTGGTAACAAATGAAAGTACTTAAATTTCTACATCTAGGCTGATTTTTTCTTCTTAAATTTTCGTACAGTGGTATTGCTATTTCTAGATGCATAGTAATCTCTTCACTTTTTTACAGGGTGAATAAGATATTACAGGATAGAATTGATATCTTCGAAATGGTAGAAGTTGCAGTGTTGGTTAGGTTAGGCTAGGAAAACATTAGGCGATTTAATCAGTTTTCGACTAATCCGGATGCTATCTTTCCTTACCTTTGACATCCTGTATAACAGTGACATTTTTTAAAGGAATCGCGAATGTATGCCTCTCCAGACGACAGAGAATGGGGTACCATATCGCAGAACCAGAGGCCGAATCTCTGCGCAAACGACGACGAGGTGGTGTCTCCAGAGAACAGCAAAGAACTGCAATTCGGTGTGCATTTGAAAGGATTGGGCGTCAGTTTGGTGTGCAGGAAAGCGCCAGAAGAGCTGTTGTATGCACATTTCGAAAAGATCGTCGGCGAAACCGTGGTGACTTCCAAGAGCAAGAAGTTGTCTATCAGCGTTAAAGACATACAGATCGACAATCAGGTTGGTGATCATACTTTATAATGTGGCCAAAAGATGCGTTAATTTAATGTCTGAATTTTATGTTTTTTTATTTCTTGTTTTAATTATTGCGCTTTCAAATAAAAATTTCAGTGTTATTTTAATGAAATGTTGACGTATTCTTCTAGTGTAACAAGTTGAAAGTGTGTAGCTTTTAAAATTGATGCATCAGTGCAATAAATATGTATCAGGACTCCTCCTTTTTAAGCATTTTTTTTTTTTGTTTAGTAGAAGGTGGGCTAGTAAGATGGGTCAGAGGTTTGTACAACTTATTATTATTTTTTTTTATAAAAAGATGCAGCCCGGGCTCTGACACACCGAACTTCTGTTCTATTATCGAGTGACTACTCCTCGCACCTTGAGGTGAGCAAGCAGTGGATCCGCGAATCAAGCACCCAGCAGAGACAAAGGGACCCAAGGATGACTGCCTTCTGCATTCTGGCGGCTAGGATGTGCGCCGCCATACGGTACTCCGGCATTACGCGCAATGCAGAGAGCATATCCCTGATTCCACTTAGGGATCCAATGACCATAACCACCAGTCTGGCCATATCCTGCGAAGTTGTCCGAGGAGCTCCTGATATTTGGTCCGCTTTTCCTTCTCCAGAGAGACGATGTCGGGCTTGTTTGCCTGTACAACCTCGAGCGTGGGGAACTAGTAGTTCCAGTAAATCAGAGGTTTCTGGTTCTTCACAACGGACTCTATATCCCCTGGAGCGTATGGTAGCTTGGTATCACAGGTATCTCATAGATACTGTATGACTGCCTTAAATGATAGTAGGGCACTCGTAGAGCTGCGTTTTGCCGATGGACGTAAGCCGTCGTAGCTTACGTCTTACACGCTGACAAGAGATGCACCAAAAGTTGTATAATAACAAAGGGACAGAAAGCACGTTTATGGCAGCGACTTTGTTCTTACCGGACTGTTCTGATGACCAAATCTGCCGGAGTCGGTGCAAGGACTTGCGGCGGAGACACTCTTTGACCAATCCTGCCTCTTGGACACGACGCTGCGCTTCTCCAAGGTAGGTAGGTAGGTCCAAGGTAAGCATAAGTGTTTCCAGTATGCAGTTGTCGTAAAATGGTCCTATGGAACCATTTATGACGCTCGTATATGACGAGCCGTTCCTCATCTCCACTGTCTCCGTTTCGTCCTTTCTTGAGATAAAACCATGTCATATTTGTCTGTCACGAGCTCCATACCAATAGCTTGACTCTAATCCTGCACTACCCTTAGCGTTTGTTGTAGGTCGCGTTGGCCGGAGGCATAAACTTTTAGGTCCTCCGGTGATTGGGTGTGCCACAGCTGTATCCTTTAGTATTTCTCATCGCTATGAACAAAGACAAAAGTGAGATGCAAAAGAGCAAGAGACTGATGGAGTCTCCTTGGAAGACACCTCTTTTGAATGACACCAACTTTGTCTGAACCCCAGTTTCACCTGATGTTATAGTGAACCGGGTCTTCCAGAGTGACATCAATTGTTTGATGCATCCTACTATCTGATCATCCACCGAAAGGCCCTCCAGAAGCCGCACAATCAGCTCATGAGACGTGGTGTCGAATGCCTTTTGATAGTCAATCCAGGGCTTGTACCGCACGGAGTCCTGCGTGACAGATCGGCCAATCAACAGATACTTCTTGCAGCCAGCTACTCCTTTCTTTGACCCTGTAAAGACACAGTGATACCTAGTTACGAATTTTATAACGTTGTCAGTATTCGAAATTGTCATTGAGGGGGAAGTGTGAAAATAGGGTACTTGCAGAGGTCGTGAAATCGCCTCGGGAGTATACATAGCGTAAAGAAAACCATATCAAGAAGCAGTAGGAAACAAAAAATATGATTTTACTGACGGCCAAAAAAAGATATTTGCAAAATAAAATAAGGATATATTCAAATTTTTCCACGTGACTTAAAACAAGGGCTGACGTCACAGGTATCTTATCGATATGGACAATCGATACTGCTACAGTGCAGGCCAGTGAGATTCAACTGCGCATTCGACTAGAGATGATCTGAATTCTTTAACAATGCGACTTAATTTATTGACACTTAAACATATTTGAAAGAAGCAATTAACCCACTAGCATTTTCGTTGCAATACATTTTTATATCTGATAGGTATCACAGTTCGTCCTGTTTGTGACCGAGATTCGCAACTAATCGAAGCCATCATTTTATTTCGGCGCATCCCATTATGAATGAATCCAAAGATAGAATCTAATTCAAGCCCATCCCTACAAAGTGAATTAGTAATCTAGCCTAACTTTTATTCTTTTGACTTTTGTACTTTTGTGTGTGACTGTGTTTTGTGGTTATACTGATCAATGTCAAAATGTTAGGTTAGCACTGGCTATCGATATCGAATATCAATACTTTACATCCCATCACTATAGGATATCACTGACGTCAGAGGTTGTTTGCGCGGCATTTTCCGGCATTTGAAATAATTTTTGGAATATCTCTCACAGCCGATTCCAAAAAACCAAACAAGTGATTTTGTCATGTTTACTAGGCTCTAAGAAACGCGTAACTGACATAATATTTTTTTCTGCAAGTACCCTATTGTTATGTTGCAGCTGATGGGATACTTAACGGTCTCCATAAGCTAGATATTTGGATACAGTAACACCGACCTTGAAAAGATATGGAACTATACGGATTGGGCGAGTGCGTAGGAGAACCTCTGGTGAATCTGTCAGGAAATAAGAAGTGTCAAAATTAAATGTGCAATTATTTATCAGCCAATGCCCATAAGGTGTGACCGTCAAGGCTGGCCATTGGTTCGACTTGTACGAATACAAAAAAATGTGTACCGAGTCTAGCTACTTGACGGCATTTACTTCCAGTTACTGGACACGTCGGTCCCCGTAGTGGTCCACATGACGCCTCCCAGTTCGAGAAACAACGACGAAGCGTACGACCACCTGCCCGCTTTGGATTTCAACGCCGAGATGCAACAACAGGTGAACGAAAACGCCGTCATCTTCAAACATCTCATGCTCAGGTTGAAGAAGATCACCATCGTCATAGAGGAGATGCTGCTGTTGAAGCTGTGCTCGTTCATGGGTTTGCATTCCCAAAAGGAGGAGCTCATCGATAAGGACGAAAGCGATTATGAGACGCAGAGGTTGTTGACTGAGGTGTCTGCTGCTCATGCCAAAAGGTGAGCTGTTTTGTCATGTACAGGAGCAATAAATTAAAAGCAAAAAAAAACCTTTACAAAAAGATTATTTAAATGCCCTAAAAAGAAAAAAATATTTTTTTTTTTGTAAAATTTTAAGTATCAACTTATAGCCTCATTATACATAATTTATAAGATCATACATTCCAAAAAAAAGGTTCTATATTCCCATATCGTGTCTCTACGCTGCTCTTAGTCATTAATATGTAATTTTCATTACTAGTATTATTTTTGTATTCTATTGCTAACACACTATTTACAATTTCTGTTTTTTTCTCTTTGTTTCGCTGTTGGGGGCTGCATGGAAGAGCAACGTAATTGAATGCCGTCTCTCATTCTGCAATATGATACTATGTTTTGTAACATTCATAAAAAATAAAGACACATTATTATTATTATAATAGCTTGTCGCGCGATTTACTTGTGTAAATAAACTAGTAATTGTATAATTGTGTTACTCAATCTAACTTTTATATATTTTTATTTGATTTCGGTTTGATTAAATACTTATTGGTACTTACGCCAACCTCGCGACAAGTTTTTATGGTCATATAACTTGTGTTTAAAAGAATTTTTTGGTTATTTAATAACAGCTTAAAAAGTGGTTTTTTAAATCTTATTTATCGTCATATTGGATTTAGAATGCTGTCACACAGATTATCGTGTATTGTCGTCCAAACTAAACGTGCATACAAAATTACAGCTCAATCCATTGGAGATATCTGCTTCAAAACTGAGTAGCAAGAATCTAGTCGAACAAACATCATACATACATACATTGCAAGTTAAATAATAGTTATTTACGTAACAAGTCCCGAAAGTGATATTTTACGGGATGAGTAGGCAGCCTGCGAATCCCGTAAAATTACTTTCTGGTAGCGTTACATACAATATTTTTTCTGCAGGCGTTTATTAGATAAGAATAATAATAGGGATAGATACTATAAAAATTACTTATGAACATTACAGCCGTCCCGAAAATAGAACTTTCGGTGTGATTTATTACTTTCGGTACGATTTGTGAAAAGTCTATTTACCATAGTTCTGAATCTGAGTCAGTACTGTACAGTACAGTTTTATATTTGTTCCATTGCAGCGAGAATTAATCTTTGATTTGTTGTCAAATGTTTTTTCTTGCAAAAATCTCTTGATGACGTTCCTTATTTTTGCAGGTATTACTTTGGTTTACTAAAACTGATCCCCGATCAGATAAGGTTGAGTGTTAAAACTGCCAGTAAATTGCCGAAACATTTGCAAAAGATCAAAAGGAAATTGGGATTGACATTGATTAAGTTCGAGGATGCAGCTGTTGATTTGGAGGCTTTCCAGAGAGAGCATCCTTTTGAAACCAGTCAAGTCTTGTTCAAGAGTATAATCAAACATTTTAAAGATGTAAGTATCAATACGATTGTACATTTAGGGTGGACACTTCCTGGTCCACGCATTTAAGAATCTCACGTACTCAGTGTAAAATACAGTTTATTGGCAAACATGTAGAAAATTCGAAATATCACGGCCTGCTTTACACTTAGCCTCCATCTATCGCCATGGCCAACGTGATACTGTCAAAGTGTCAAAAGAACGCGATGATGTCATCGTTCTAGAAAAGTCGAAGAGACCGATAGGACTAGGGCGCGGCATTGCCGTGATTACCATAATATCATCACATCTGATACAAATATAAATCGTGTTACAAATGAACAGACAAATAGGAATCAAGTAGGTGCGCTGTACAACGATTGTAGAAATGAACTGTATTTTGGAAGCAGCTCCTTTTATATACGCTTTGTGAAATATATTTAGTACCGATTTTTGGAATAGCTTTAATGCAAGTTTCCTTTTTTTTATAATCCTTTATATATTGTTATCGAGCTTGCCTCTTAAATGTTACTTCGGTACGAAAAAAAGATTCACAGGAAGCATCACGATTATTAATTCCACTCCATTTTACATTTCATGCCAGAGAAGAGCGATTCGCGAAAAAAAAATTAGGTTGAGATCGAGACGTTTTTTCCGAAATCGTCATAAATCGTTTTTGAAGTCTCTTATCATTTTTCATATGGTGTGAGGCATTTGGGAATGTTGGGGAATATTGACGAGACTCTTAAAAAGTATTTTTATCATTGTAGCTTTAATTTTTTGTAGACTGAGGACCGGTTTCTCAATGTCCAGTTAAATATTTATCTGCAAGATAACAGCAACTGTTAGATAAATTGTTTAAACAATTGAAGGCTAAACTTACGAAGTCACGTAAATCTTATCTGACACTTTAACTGGACATTGAGAAACCGGCCCCTAGTCAGCATGACATTTATGTGTTTTAGGCCCGGTTTCATAATCATTCACTAATGCGTTGATTAGCAAATGTACCTATAAACTTAATCATTCCATTAAAGTGATGCGCGTTTTATAATGCATTTAGAAACGTCAATTAATTAACATGCAATAAAATGTGGTTGGTACACCTGAAAGACGGTTTTATGCCACAGTTTGTGTCATTTGAACTACATTATGACATTTCGCTTAAAAAGTGAATGTGTCAGATTGTGACATAAGTTTTCGTGTTTGCAATTCTATTAAAGCATTATTACTCTTATTAGAAAGGTATGGAATCAAAGCCAAAAAAAGCAAAACGTGTGCGTGATAGTAACTAAAGAAGAGGAGCTGCTACTTATTCGTACAGTAGCAATATTCAAAAGCATTATAGAATGCAAAAAGTGAACAATCAGGAGAAGGTAGGTACCTGATGAGTGAGGATATAATACAGTCGTCTATATCTACAAATACATATAGAGATGAATAAAGAAAATATTATGCAATTAGATGAATACTTGCTTTTAATTGTGCTCAAAAGCAGCTATGAATCGATGTAATCTGTTTTATTTTATAAACACTGACAAAAGTGAACATCAACTGGCAACTCAACTTTAACCTAATGAAATTCTGATATCTGTGTCAACTCTTAAACGTCCTACAAACGACATGTCAGATTTATAGGTTGATTTTTCAATTAATCCGCTTTAACTGGCCGAGAGCGAGCGATTAACTTATTGGACAATTATGTCATTTTAATCTGTCACTTAGCGATTATGAATACCATTTATTTCCTAATGCTCGGATTAAGCATAATGGGTGAATTAAGTTTGATTATGAAACCGGGCCTTAGGCCTAGTTAGGTTTAAGATGGTATTTCTTCTTCTGCCTGACTTCCTATTTATACTCTCTCCAGGAGCTGATGTGGCAAGCAGGTATCATCCTTGGCTCTGTGGACTTCATCGGCAACCCTTTAGGGCTGATGAACGACTTTTCCGAAGGGCTGTCGGGCTTCCTGTACGAAGGCAACGTGGGGGCCCTCGTGAAAAACGTCACGCACGGAATGTCGAACTCTGCCGCCAAGATAACGGAGTCTCTGTCCGACGGCCTGGGCAATTTGGCTATGGACGACTACCACGAGGAGATGCGACAGAAGATCAGGCAGGTGCAGAGCGGAAAGAGCTCCGATCATATCCTGGCTGGCTTCAAAGGACTAGGTAAGAAGGGATGGCCCAGGGCAGAGCTGGGTAGAATTGTTTTTAAAATTACGAGTCAGTTTTTCAAAAATAAAAAATTAAGTCAAGTTGATTGACTCAGTACTTCCCACACATTAGGGTGGTACTAGTTTATTATTTTCCCATAGCATTAAGCTATGGTCTGAGATCCCCCTTGCAACCAAATCATCGCCCAACCGCCCGCAAAAAAGTGTGTTATTGGTATTTCTTTTATAGGTTGATCGACAGCCTATTATGAATAAATTTTTTTTTGAGTTTTATAAAGAGAGTTCTGAGTCTCAGTCTCGTTTGACGAAAATCAAAAATTTCAGATTTCTCGGGCGGGCGGGAGTACCTAAAAAAATCAAAAATCTTTATTTGACGTTATATTGAGATGAAACCTCGCATTTCGGTTAACTTCATGGTGCTGATTACAAATCCAGTCGCAGTTTTGAGTCTCAGTCTCGTTTGACGAAAATAAAAAATTTCAGATCTCTCGGGCGGGCGGGAGTACCTAAAAAATTCGAAAATCTTTATTTGACCTTCTATTGCGATGAAACCTCGCATTTCGGATAACTTCAAGGTGCTGATTACAAATCCAGTCTCAGTTTTTAGTCTCAGTCTCGTTTGACGAAAATAAAAAATTTCAGATCTCTCGGGCGGGCGTACTTAAAAAAATCGAAAATTTTTATTTGACCTTCTATTGATATGAAGCCTCGCATTTGTGATACTTTCAAGGTTGTGATTACATATCCAGTCGCAGTTTTGAGTCTCAGTCCTGTTTGACGAAAATAAAAAATTTCAGATCTCTCGGGCGGGCGGACCTAAAAAAAATAGAAAATCTTTATTTGACCTTCTATTGAGATGAAACCTCGCATTTCGGATAATTTCAAGGTGCTGATTGCAAATCGAGTCGCAGTTTTGAGTCTCATTGACGAAAATAAAACATCTCAGATCTCTCGGGCGGGCGGGAGTACCAAAAAAAATAGAAAATCTTTAATTGACCTTATCTTGAGATGAAACGTCGCATTTCGGATAATTTCAAGGTGCTGATTACAAATGCAGTCGCAGTTTTGAGTCTTAGTCTCGTTTGACGAAAATAAAAAATTTCAGATCTCTCGGGCGGGCGGGAGTACCTAAAAATATCGAAAATCTTTAATTGACCTTACGTTGAAATGAAACCTCGCATTTCGGATAATTTCAAGGTGGTGATTACAAATCCAGTCGCAGTGTTGAGTCTCAGTCTCGTTTGACGAAAATAAAAAAATTCAGATCTCTCGGGCGGGCGTACTTAAAAAAATCGAAAATTTTTATTTGACCTTCTATTGATATGAAGCCTCGCATTTGTGATACTTTCAAGGTTGTGATTACATATCCAGTCGCAGTTTTGAGTCTCAGTCCTGTTTGACGAAAATAAAAAATTTCAGATCTCTCGGGCGGGCGGACCTAAAAAAAATAGAAAATCTTTATTTGACCTTCTATTGAGATGAAACCTCGCATTTCGGATAATTTCAAGGTGCTGATTGCAAATCGAGTCGCAGTTTTGAGTCTCATTGACGAAAATAAAACATCTCAGATCTCTCGGGCGGGCGGGAGTACCTAAAAATATCGAAAATCTTTAATTGACCTTATATTGAGATGAAACCTCGCATTTCTGATAATTTCAAGGTGCTGATTACAAATCCAGTCGCAGTTTTGAGTCTCAGTCTCGTTTGACGAAAATAAAAAATTTCAGATCTCTCGGGCGGGCGGGAGTACCTAAAAATTCGAAAATCTTTAATTGACCTTATGTTGAATTGAAACCTCGCATTTCGGATAATTTCAAGGTGCTGATTACAAATCCAGTTGCAGTTTTGGGTCTCAGTCTCGTTTGACGAACATAAAAAATTTCAGATCTCTCGGGCGGGCGTACCTAAAAAATCGAAAATCTTTATTTGACCTTCTATTGAGATGAAACCTCGCATTTCGGATAATTTCAAGGTGCTGATTGCAAATCCATTTGCAGTTTTGAGTCTCAGTAAAGTTCTGATTCATTTGATTCCTTCTTCTCCTGTCTTTTTTTTACTACTTGGTGATCTCTAGCTCTGGAATCGCATTTGGATAAATGCAAATTTAAACTCAGAATTGGATTACTGTGAAATGGTTTGAAAATAATCTTCAAAGATAAGTTTGCGCTTATATCAAGACTGTTGTAAATCGTAGCAAAAAACTTATCTCAAAACTAGCTAAACATTCGCTAAATATACGCTTAGATCTTTTTACAGCATTTGGTAATTTTTTGACAATTCGATCTTCCAGGGTTTGGCATACTGGGTGGTGCAACTGGGATTTTTAAGCAAGTGTATGAAGGCGCTTCCAACGATGGTTTACAAGGCGTTTTTTCTGGTTTGGGCAAAGGCCTGGTAGGGGCAGTGACAAAACCTGTGGTGGGCGTGTTAGACTTTGCCTCGGAGACAGCTAGAGCCGTCAGAGATTCTAGCAGAAGGTATCTATGACAATATTTTACAAACCGTATGATTTTCGAAAAAGAAATGACTTGATTCGCCCAATTTTATTTCTGATTCTTTAGATAAAATTATGCCTCATAGCAAGCGTCTCAACGAAGCCGTGAAACCATAGAACTGTGCGAAAATTAGATATTTCCATAAAATGTGTACAAAGTAACACAAGTAACATATACCGGACATAGAAAAAATATGGAACATCTTGAATAACTGGTCAGAAACACAATAGGGTGTCGTTTACGCGTTCCTTAGAGCCTACTAAACATGACAAAATAATTTGTTTGGTTTTTTGGAATCGGCTGTGAGAGATATTCCAAAAATTATTTCAAATGCCGGAAAATGCCGCGCAAACAACCTCTGACGTCAGTGATATCCTATAGTGATGGGATGTAAAGTATTGATATTCGATATCGATAGCCAGTGCTAAGCTAACATTTTGACATTGATCATTATAACCACAAAACACAGTCACAAACAAAAGTACAAAAGTCAAAAGAATAAAAGTTAGGCTAGATTACTAATTCACTTTGTAGGGATGGGCTTGAATTAGATTCTATCTCACAAACAGGATGAACTGTGATACCTATCAGATATAAAAATGTATTGCAACGAAAATGCTAGTGGGTTAATTTCCTGTTTCAAATATGTTTAAGTATCAATAAATTGAGTCGCATTGTTAAAGAATTCAGATCATCTCTAGTTTGCAGTTGAATCTCACTGACCTGCGCTGTAAGCAGTATCGATTGTCGATATCGATAAGATACCTGTGACGTCAGCCCTTGTTTTAAGTCACGAGGAAAAATTTGAATATATCCTTATTTTATTTTGCAAATATCTTTTTTTGGCCGTCAGTAAAATCATGTTTTTTGTTTCGTACTGCTTCTTGATATGGTTTTCTTTACGCTATGTATACTCCCGAGACGATTTCACGACCTCTGCAAATACCCTATTTGGGAAGCATGTTTTGTGGAATGAAAGGTGCTTGCTTACTCCGCTAGAGGGAGATAATTCCAATCGTTTGGTTCACATAAAAATCGGAAATCCTGGCCGACTGAGGAGTCGTACTTCAGTAAGAAAGAGAGCTGTCGTGCAAATAGCGGTGAGAGATTCACACTCACCCAACAGCCGACTAGATCTCTCTGGATGACTGAAATACATGGTTCGCGGAGAGATACGGGGGAGTAGTGGGTGTACATCACGGGGACCGTAGTGTAGTTGGTATCGCGTCGGCCTAGAATGCCGGAGGCGCTGGTTCGAATCCAGCCGGTACCCTTCATTTTTCCGATTTTTCTGTGATCCAAATGATTGGAAACATGTTTTGATTTGAAACAAAAAAAAAATAATACAATTTTCCCTGGCATGGCCTAGATTGAAAACAATGTATATTATGCTCGAATAAGACCTTAAAGTCAAGATAAATTTCACTCTAGGGCCACCACGCGGTGTTCAACATTCAACCGATTTATACAACATCTAGATACGCGGATGTTAGGAATCGCTGCTGACGAATTTGAATCAGAGATTTAAAATTAAAGATGGCTAATAGACAATGGCTCTAGTTCATCCTTCGCCAGTTACTAATATATTTTTACCTTGCAGTAAGCTGACTCCGGAACGTATAAGACTTCCTCGGTGCACCCATGGTCCAGGAGGCCTTCTCCCCAGGTATAATTTGAGGCAAAGTCAAGGGCAACAGTACCTCTACATTGTAAATGACAAGTGAGTGTGATTTTACGTTACATTACTTAGGCCCGATTTTAACAACACATGCATTCTAACAAAAAGGCTTTGACCAATCAGAGCAAGAACATGCATCTGTCAAAGTTCTCTGAAAATTATTGATTTCTCTTGAAATTTATATCACAAAGGTGGAAAAGGACATGTTTTATATATAATCCACCATTACGAACCCTCTAGTATCTGTTCATGTCTGATTTTCCATTCTAAATGGGTGAAAATTGCATTTTATTGTGTAACGAATCTTTGAACAAACAATTGATCTAGACCAATCAGATTCTACCATATGATCACTGGATTGTTGATGTATTAAAAAATGATAATGAAGAGAAGTAATTCAATTACTGCATTATTTTGATAAAAAAATGTTACTAACTATAACAATTATTATAAATACCTGCAATATACCTTTGTATTATAGTAAAAATGGGTAAACAACATTTTGTTGCATTTTCCAAAGCTAAACACACTATTTTAACTGTTGGCCAATCACAGCTCAGAGAAGTAGTAGATAAAATGTATGCAGTGCACTTTTATATGAATATGCTGATGGGACGAAAATCTAATTACCGCCTAATTCTGATAAAACAAGAATGTTACTATTTACAATAATTATAAATACCTGCGAGATACCTTTGTATAATAGTAAACAAGGATATACATATGGAGGTACTTCATCAACTTCATGCTTTTTCCTATTATACTACCTTGCCAGGTAATAATAATATTAGTCCTACCTCAAATATTTTGAGAGAGTGTTGACCTGTTGATATTCCAAGGTAAACATTTACATATTTGACGCCCTACTGGAAACGCAGGTAAATAATATAGCTGTTTTCAATTGGAAAAGACAATTTCAGTATTTTGTAAAATACCAGAGCAGCTGATAGGATAGCCTTGAAATTTGAAATCATATTAGCGGGTTTCGTGCCGTAGTAACTTGTCTGTTGTGAAAATTTCTCACAAATTCTCAGGTGTACAATGATTTTTCTTATATTCTTTAGGAACTATGAGGAGCATTTGGTTGCTTACCAAGTATTAGGAAGCGCATCCGAAGATTTGATCTGCATCGTCTCAAACAAGATGATTCGAATAGTTACCAGTACGAGGAGTCCAGACTTGACGCCTATCATCGAGTGCCCTTTGAGGTAAAATCATTTATTTAATATTTTGACAATCAAAAAAGTACTTTTAGGCCCTATTTTATCAACATGCAGATTTTAACAAAGACTTTGACCAATCAGAGCAGCCCTTTTAAGAACATGCATCTGTCAAAGTACTCTGAAAATTATTGATTTCTCTTGAAGTTGAAAAAGCTCAAAAATGACATACTTTATATACAATCGAGCATTGAAAATCATCTAGCATCTTTTGCAGTCTGATTTTCCATCCCAAATCGGTGAATAATTGCATTTTCTTGTTTGATCAAAAGTTTAGCAATTGCTAATTTCAACCAATCAGATTCCAGATTCTATTTCCATTTGATCGCTGGTTTCATGCTGTATTAAATGCTATGATGACAAGAAATTCACTCATTGCATTATTTGGATAAAACAATAATTTACTATCGATAATAATTATGAATACCTGCAATATATCTTTGTTTTATAGTAAAAAGAGGTAAAAATAGCATTTTGTTACATTTCAAAGGTTACAGCTACTTCCCAAACGTATGTGCGTTACTGGTTGCCTATCCAGAACGCCAGAACGCCAAAGCTTGCCATTTTATAATTAATATTAAGTATAACCCTATTTGATGTACAATGCACCTCTGAATACTTCTATAAGAAGATCTATAACAAACATGCATCCAGTAAATGAAAGATTGATTCTTCATAAAAGTATGTATTTTCATATAATCCATCTGATTGACGGACGTGGGTTTTTTGATTATTAAATAAGGTAGGTAGTTGCTGTGATTGATATATGTAGGCACCTACTACTTTTATCACAAATTATCCCAGTTTGCAATTAGTAATTATACAATAATTATAATGTAAACATAGAAAATGTGGCATTAATTTGCAAATCAATTGCTTTGTTCTGATATGCTGCTATGATTTTGATCCATGAATTTCTAAAATATCTTTGACAGAAGTGTCATCCAGCTTTGACGTGTTGTTTTCAATATTGATAAAATACTATTGGATGATACTTATTAACATAGCCCTCAATACCCAATAGAAAGCTTTTGCTAAATAACATCCAATAGAAAAGCTTTGTTAAATTCTTTGTTAAATATGCATGTTGATAAAATCGGCCCTTAGAGAAACAACTGTTCCAACCGGGCTTATAAAATATAATAAACAATTCTGACCACAAAAATGCGAATATTTATGCGATAATACGTTATTTGATGACGTTTTATGATATCTTTATCACCAAAAAACTCATTTCCGTTGACCTGCCTGTCCGGTATTTCTTGACACTATAACTTAGAAAATACTAATTTGAAATTTAAATTAAATTTTCAATCTGAGATGCCACTACGGCAAGGCTGTTATATAGTTTTATCAAAATCCCTCATCCACTAGGGGCGAAATCTTGAGAAAAACAAGAAATCCACAACCATCAAGACTGAGGTACTGAGTCCATGCACTTGACTTCATTTTTTTCTCTGCTTGCAGCGATCTGGAAACGTGCAACGTGATAACGGAGAAGGAGCACGGCGAAAGCCGCTTCTACATCGAGATCGTGATGCATTACGCAGGTGTGAGCGCAGCCTTAGTCAACCCCGATCCAGTGAAGAAACCGAGGGTTAGATGTCGAACCTTGGAGTTGGCGAGCACCGTCTCACAGCAAATCAACTACGCCAAACGGATGTACATCGAGCATCTGTACACTTTCACCACTGACAATATCACCATTTTAGAAGACTGAGCATTTCGTTGATCGTAATTCGGTTTTGTTTTACCTCTTTCGTGAGCATGTGAGCCCATGTTCTAATCATCTTCTAAAAGCAGCCTATACCAAAGTATAGGTTAGGTATACCAAAGTATAGGCTGCTTTTAGACTCCTGACTGTAGGTACCAATACATTAAGACGTTTTTTTACAATGTTTCGATGTCTACGATAACGCCATCTTTAGGTATTTTTTGATAACTGAGCAGACCGCGTAGGCAGAGCCTAAATGCGAGAGTACCGCGACTGCTTTGAAAAGGTTATGTTAGGGGAAGTTTGTCAACGCGGGACTTGAATAGGTCAACACCCGCAGACCCAATGAATACATCTCCTGGCAGTTCATTCCAAGCCTTGGATACTCTGAGGATAAATGTGCGGTCGTACCGCTGGGTTCTTGATGTATGTAGAACGGCTGCCTTAGGATGAGATGCAGCAGTCGCGCGGGTGCATCTGATAGGAGCGGTTAGCGGCGGAACGGTAGAGGATAGCTCAGAGGAGCAGACTCCCTTTGAATATCGGTAGAAGAGTGAGAGGCCACCAATCGCACGACGGTGCGAAAGTGGCTGGAGGTGGCGCGTTAGGGCTGGGTCCCCAATTAGTCGAATAGCCCTCAAGCCAGGTCTTATCTAGGCTATATAGGAGTACTTTCTGGCTCTCAATACCCAAGCTTTTAACCAACAACTGTTGCAATTGACTCAACGTGTTCGTGCCAGATCGGGTTTTTTCTAACGTTGACTCCTAAGAGTTTGAATGAGTGACTCCTTGGCAGAGCCTGATTGTTCGTTAGAACCGGGTGCTGGCTTGGGCATTACTTATTTGATAGCGTACAGTACTGGGTCTTGGAAACATATATTTTACCACATTCTTCAGGCGGTATTGGTCTCCAGGTCCTTTTAAAGCGAAGATCGGTCTGTTGCTCATAATGCCTACATGCAAAGCATTATCATCTGCAAAACTGTGGATTGGGTTTGTAGTCGTAGAGAGTAGATCATTGATGTGAAGCAGAAACAGTGTCGGTGGGGTCCAATACCGATCCCTGCGGAACTCCAAGATTGATGTTATGGAACGTAGATTGTAATTGTTTATATCAACTGTCACGTTGTGTTGGCAGTTCTGTTTTTAGGGAAAAAATGTTTCAAGAAGTTATGATTGTTGGTATAAATAGCTTTGGAAACTCCAGTCTCAGTTGTGGTATGGTCCTGTGGTACTGTGGACTTGTGGACTTGAAAATTTACTTGATGATGGTGTTGTAGTGTACGTCAAAACGTTTTAATACAAAACAAAAGAATTCACCAAACTCCGGCACTTGAGAGTTGAATATTTCAAACGCTGACAATATTTTTTTAAAGTTTTTATTCGACGTTATCTGTTTCAGTACAAGAAATTGTGTTAGACAAACTTCCAACAATTTTATGTTTAAAAAAATGCTGAAAGGGCGAGAAAAACTTAACTGCATGTTAGCAGAATCTTTCTACCAAAGAATTTTCAAGAACTCGATATTTTATTTGGTTATTATAGATACATGCCGTTCTCCTGGAGTGGGATATTTTGAGATTAGAAACATGAAATGGAGGTATAGCTCAAGTGCCCAAAAAACTTGTTGCACGGCTTTAGAGCGATCATTTTTTTATTTTAGTTCTTGTTGCGCTTTTTGTTTCTGGAGGAATTCGTTTTGAAGTTACAACTCCGTTATATCGCGACAAAATTGCATCAAAGAACTAATTGAAAAATTAATTAGTTCTTTTGACCTTCATAAACTATGTATTACCTTGCAGTGCAACTCTTCTTATGTCTTTCGATTATTTTCATCCTAATGCACACATGCTATAACTCGGAAACGGTATATAACAAAAGGATCTCTTAATGATTTGAGTATTCTTAGAACTGAACAACTTTTTCAATTATAGTGCTGCATTCAAAAGTTTTACCGCGACCTATAAGGGCAAAAGTACTCCTTGTGGGCAACTTTTTTCGCTAAAAAATCCTAGTGTTTTTTTATGGTCGGCCTCCCGCAAAGGCTGAAAGCCTATGGCGCTGTAGAAGCGCTGCGAGAGGATAAGTATCGGTTCACGTTAGATTTGAAACGCTGCAGGTTGTATCCGTCGGGAAACAAATTGCCCGGCAGCTGATTCCGCAGCGTCGAAGTTCTCCAAAAGAAGGAATGCTGGAGGAGACTGGTTCGAGGAGTAAGGACCTCGACCTGGTAAGGCTCGCAGAGCTTCTCTAGTGTTCCTGGTTCGGACGGCCTGTGGTGTTATTATCTGAGAGAGCTCACTCGAACATCTTCCGTGATAGAATCTGTAGGGATAGGTCAGCCACCCTCCTTCGATGTTCCAGGCTGTGGAGGTCCTTTGTGAGGCTAGGCGTATCGATTAGTCTAATCGCTCTTTTCTGGATAGTGTCCAGAAGCTTTAGAGAGTGCTTCGGAGCGCATCCCCACACATGGGAGCAATACTCCAGCGATGGTCGGATCTGTGCCTTGTAGAGCATCAGCAGTTGCTCTGGTGTATACAACTTCCTACAGCGGAACAAAACTCCAAGCTTGCGGGATGCCGTTTTAGCAATACTGACGACGTGGTCGTGCCAGGACATGTTATTGTTGATGTTGATTCCCAAAAGCTTGACGGAAGGTGATTCGACTATAAGGTGACCCTCCATTTCCACGGTTGGTAAGCCATCGTGAGACTTCTTTGTAAGTGTTGTTGCCTGAGTTTTTTGTACGTTGAACTGTACTTTATTTGCTAATCCCCACTCGACAATTGTTTTTATATCTGCGTTGATCTGTGAGGCATGCTGCTGTCGCCGAAGTACCGTCTCCTGGGATGATAGTGGCTTGCCTGGTTCCATGCACGACACTAATGTACTGTCATCTGCGAAGCTGTAGATTGATTGTGTATTCTATTACGTTACCATTTTCTACCTCTTTTGACTAGAATGAGGATACCATGCGATTTGAATACTGGAGCATGGGCTAACATCGCTTAAACTTGGTTGTACTGTTAGATATTTAGTTTAGAACAGATTGTATTTTTTCAGACGACTACGAGTCTAAAGTTTATTGTTGGCTTTTGGATAGAGTCTATGATTGGTTTATCATGAAACTCATAGAATGTCTAGTTGGTTCATCGAGGTAGGATAAGGTACTATTTTGTCATCATGATTTGCCCAATGGTATATTAACGTGAACCTTGGAAATATCAAGTTGCTTGCTAATCCATTTTTCCTAGTCCTAATATTTAAGGATCATATTTACAGAGAACTAGTTCTTAAAAGTTGATGTGAAAACATTTTATTAGAAAAAATGGTCGTCATATCAAATCGTTATTTTTTACCACGTTTTATTTGTGCAAAAAAAGTAGGGTTGCTAATATGTAACAATTCGGTAACATCCTTGTTGATATGTTATTAAAGTAAGGGTAGCACATGATGACATTATGTTACGAAGCCGTCCCCAAAACGTCTGTCAAGAATTTATGCGAAAACACAACGCCATCTGTTGGTGAAAAAGGGAAGCTTAGCGCTGGTTTGTATCTATGCATACATTCCATGATAGATATTTCTTCTTGTAGAGGTACATAAAGGATGGTTCCCGTACTTACGTCCCATGGCTCAAAATTTTCAAGGTCAAGGACAAATCAGCTCATCTTGTATCATTCAAAAAAAAATTGCCAAAATTTTACACGCTTAGTTTCATTTTTTGAGTGAAAGATGGCTTTGTGTATCTGTAACTTGACAGTTGGTTTTGGTGCAATGTTGTTCTTATCATTGTTCCTACTTATGTTGTCTAAAGTGAAAGAACTTTTGTTTAAGTGCCTTACTTTACGTTGCATTTTTGTTTGTTATTCAGGTGTAAATACTTAGACTGTTTTTAGCATTTTATTAACATGTTTTAAGTTGTTTTCGTTCAATTTTTAACTGGATTGTTTTTTAAGCAAGTTGTTTGATTTGTAAATACATCTTTCTACCAAAGATTTGTTACGTAAAGAAAATTGAGTTGTAATGTATTACGGTTGTATTAATTTATTATCATTACTACTTAAATAAACAGTTTAAAATTTTAAAGCAGTGTTTTATTGACCATTGATACCTCTTATTTCTGCAGTACTCAGGATCACGATTGTTAGTTGCACATTCGTATTCAAACATACCCAACATGTGTAAATTTCAATCAAGATATCAATTTCAACCTCAGAAGAGCAAGGAGATATTTAGTGGTAACTTTTTTTCTATCTGAGAACGAAAGACGGCTAGCAGGATTTCAAAAGAGCTAGGACGTACCTCGCTGCAATTCTCTTCCTGCTCAAACATCTCCAGTTTGATTGTCAGAAGATCGCTATCTGGAGCTCAGAAGAGCAAGCATATATTTTTGCTGCAACCGTTTTCATACGTGGATATCCTCAAATTGAATTCCAGATTACTATCAGGAGCGCAGAAGTGCAATCAGATATTTTGTTGCAACTTTTCTCCTACCTGAAAGATCTCTTTGTACTAGTACATTTTCAAAGCGATTGTGAGAAGATCGCTATCAGGAGCTCAGGAGAGCAAGAAGATATTTTTGCTGCAACCGTTTTCGTACGTGGATATCCTCAAATTTAATGCCAGATTGCTATCAGGAGCGCAGAAGTGCAAGCAGATATTTCGTCGCAACTTTTCTCCTACCTGAAAGATCTCTTCGTACACATTTTCAAAGTGATTGTTAGAAGATCGCTATCAGGAGCTCAGAAGAGCAAGCATATATTTTTGCTGCAACTGTTTTCATACGTGGATATCCTCAAATTGAATGCCAGATTGCTATCAGGAGCGCAGAAGTGCAAGCAGATATTTTGTCGCAACTTTTCTCCTACCTGAACGATCTCTTCGTACTAGTACATTTTCAAAGCGATTGTGAGAAGATCGCTATCAGGAGCTCAGGAGAGCAAGGAGATATTTTTGCTGCAACCGTTTTCGTACGTGGATATCCTCAAATTTAATGCCAGATTGCTATCAGGAGCGCAGAAGTGCAAGCAGATATTTCGTCGCAACTTTTCTCCTACCTGAAAGATCTCTTCGTACACATTTTCAAAGTGATTGTTAGAAGATCGCTATCAGGAGCTCAGAAGAGCAAGCATATATTTTTGCTACAACTGTTTTCATACGTGGATATCCTTAAATTGAATGCCATATTACTATCAGGAGTGCAAGCAGATATTTCGCCGCAACTTTTCTCCTACCTGAAAGATCTCTTCGTACTCGTACATTTTCAAAGCGATTGTCAGAAGATCACTGTCAGGAGTTCAGAAGAGCAAGGAGATATTTTGTTGCAATCGTTTTCGTACTTGGATATCCTCAAATTGAACACCAGATTGCTATCAGGAGCGCAGAAGTGCAAGCAGATATTTCGTCACAACGTTTTCCCTACTTGAAAGATCTCTTTGTACTCGAACAAAGTGATTGCCAGAAGATCGCTATCAGGAGCTCAGAAGAGCAAGGATATATTTTTGCTGCAACCGTTTTCATCAAATTGAATACCAGATTGCTATCAGGAGCGCAGAAGTGCAGGCAGATATTGCGTCGCAGCTTTTCTCTTACCAGAAAGATCTCCAAATTGAACGTCTGAAAATTGCTAACAGACCAAAAGAGCAAGGAAATATTTCGCATTTTTCTCCGATTCAAAGATATTTACACTGAATATCTGAAAATTGAACATCAAATGTTAGCAATCGTTATCTCTGGACGTTTCTACTATCCTGATATAAAATTTTTGATAATGAAACGCTGACTCCATCAACATCATTTATTAATACTTAAAAAAATAGACAAATCTACATCATCTAAACAATAAAAACAGTATTTGTTTGTGTGGTAACGCTTATCCATAATTTTTAGTCTTAACGCCTACGTCCACAGCACTCTTCAGAGGCAGTTTCTTATAGTTTGCTGCACAACCTTCACACCCACACTGTGTTGGCACTGATATCCTTTTCGTTATTTTTTCACCATCTTCACAAGTCAACTCTACCGATATGCCTTTGTAACCTGTCGCCACACAGCATGAACAGACAGATTCGTGTGAGCCAGACTCTGAAAAAAAAAACAAGTTCTTTAAAACACAGTGACACACATTTGGTACATTGAATCATAAACTGTCTCAAGTTTTATTACCAATAGAGGGTATTATAATTTTTCTTGACTGTCCTACTTTAAATGCACGAAAAGCATAGAGTTTAAGTAATTCATATCAAAAATAATGTTTCTGAAAAATATATACACAAGGTAAAATACTTCTTCATTTATACAAGCGAATTCAGAAACCTATAAGTTTGACAAGGTAAGAAGTACATCTATATGATAACAAAAATGAAAATTAAAGTCATTTGTAGAAACAAATGACTACTAAGAATAGTAGATAAATAACTTACTTGCGTTGAACATAGTTGATGACGAACAAGCTCCAATGCATTCTGAAAAGTCTGGTATAGGCTCTTTATTGATACATGTACCATGTCCTGGGAATGTGTCTTTCAACAGTCCCACTGTTTTGTCCAATGGTATGGCTTCTGGTTTACATAAACCTGCGAACATCAAAAAAAAAACAAATGTGTAGGTTTACCAGATTGAACATCTTGGAATATGGAGAATAGAATATTTTATGACAATTTAAGGGCTGAGACAACGATAGCATACTATAAAAAGATGGAAGTTTGAAAACAAAAATCATGTTTGAAAGAGGTGTGTCAACAGGTAGATACGCATTTCTGTATTTTCAAAAAGACACTACCAGTTTCAAAGGAACTTCAGAATATATCTTGCTTTTACAAGCAGATGGAGCCACAGTATGGTGTAAGTGCTGTTTAATTCAACTAACACCAACACTAAGACATCTTCCCTAAGGTTATATTCATACATTTGGCGACTTGAATAATTTTATTTGTGATTTTTTTAAAATAGGTATCGTAAAAAGGACACAAAAACAATTTACTAAAGAACAAGGATACGAAAATTGTTAACCTTAAGAAATGGAACAAGTACTCTTCAAGTAAGGATGATAAATGTTCTTAAAAGCTTACTTTGAGATTCTGCAGAAGTTGAATTGCAAAACTTGCAGCATCCTTTTTCGAAAATGTTCTCCGGTGGACAATTTTCATCCAAAATGGGGCATATGTGCTGGTTTGTGACGACTGAAAATTCACCTCCAAGGTTTTCGCAAGTGTAAGTGGTACATTTGTCTTCAGATTTCCACACATCACCTGGTTTCTTTATCTGTCCGTTGGTGATGCAGGCAACTTGGACACATTCTCCACAGCAAGTCTTGTTTGATTTCTTGTATTCCCAACCCTGTAAATGTAATATAAAAAAACTAATTAAATAATATGATTAAAGATGATCGATTTTTGAATAATCAATTTGGTAAGAAGCAGAGTGATACCAGGTGGACTACATCTGTCGACAGATAATTGTTTTACTGAAATTTGGGCTACCTCTGCTATTAAAACCTGAATTTGACACCCAAGCAACAATTTATTTCCATACAATGCTTATTTGCGTTGGTATGTTCCTATGTACCCTCGTATCTAAATACATCTACACCGTCTATACCACCGTTTAACGTCGGTGGTCAGTATCGACTTTGGTTATCTACTCCACTAGAGATGGCGCTGACTGTTGTTTTGTTGTATTGTTAGTTGCCGATCTTTTGATTAGGGCGTAGGAATTTGTTTTGACAGTTGTCAAATATTTTGATCTATGTTTTTGATATTTGCAATGTTTTGATTTGATTTGAATCATTGAATCACAATTCAAACATTATCCCTAATCCTCGCCCAGTTTGAAGCAACGTTTAATCTGCCATTTATTTGTGGATAAGAACAAGAAAGGAAGAAACATCTTATGACCTTATGAGTGGTTTATTTGTGTTGTGATCTACCACAAACATTTTGTGACCATGTCTGCAGCAATATTAACAGCTGATTGGTTCCTCTTGGGCAGGGACTTGTACTATAGGAAGTTTGAGATCTACAATATGTTCTGGCAGCCTAACGTGAATCTCAGCAACTTCATTGCTTCATCTGCTTCATACGGAGGCCCAATTGCTGTCAGGCGTAATGAGCAGAAATTTGTTAAGGTACAGGGCTCAGGTGGCCAACCTGTCATCTCAATTTTCTCTGGATCTGGAACACAAATAGCCTCGTTCAAGTGGACGCGTCGGCCCATTGTGCACATGGGCTGGACAAACGATGAAGAGCTGGTCTGCATACAAGAAGACGGCATGGTAGTGATCCATGACATGTTCGGCAAGTACCAACATGTATTCAGCATCAGTCAGAAGGTGCAAGATACCAAGGTTGTTGACGCCAAGATGTTCACCAATCCACAGAACCTAACTGGCATAGCAGTGCTGACTTCCAATTTCAAAGTATTTCTCATCAATAACATCAAGGAGCCCAAGACGAGGCAGCTCTCCGAACTGCCCAGGTCTAATATTCAACCTACTAGTTGGGTAGTGTTATCTGAAGATACCACTGATGTGCTGATTGCCAGAGGAGAGGAACTTTATCGCTTGAAGCAAGACGAACATCATATCAGCGCTATGTTGGAGCCTGACATAACAAACAAGTACACTGCAATTTTGGAAATGTGTGTCTCTCTGAATGCCAGGCATTTAGCCTTTTTTACAGATTCTGGCATACTTTGGTTAGGCTCCACCGATCTCAGGACTAAATACTGTGAATTTGACACAAATAATGTTCACAAACCCAAGCAAATGACATGGTGTGGCAATGAAGCGATTGTTCTATTCTGGGAGCAAGATCACAGCTTGTTAGTGGTAGGCAAATATGGACAAAAAGTCACCTACTACTACGACAGCAGTGTGCATCTAGTACCAGAACTGGACGGAGTTCGAATCATCTCCAATACGCAGCATGAGCTGTTGCAAAAAGTTCCTGATGTTGTCCAAAAGATATTCAGAATTAACAGCACTGATCCAGGAAGTTTTCTTTTGGAAGCCTCCAAGCAGTTCCAGAAAGGCAGCCATAAAGCAAATGAATATATATCTTTAGTGAAAAACGATCTACAAACAGCTGTCAACCAATGTATTGAAGCAGTTGGTTATGAATTTGATACTGAGATTCAAAAAATGCTCATCAGAGCTGCTAAGTTTGGCAAGTGTTTTATATCTGATATGAACTCAGACTCGTATGTGAACATGTGCCGACTTCTCAGGGTCCTGAATGCTGTTAGAGATCCAAAAGTTGGCATACCACTCACAATCACTCAGTTGAACTACATGAAAGGAAGGTTTCAAGAATTGCTGAAACGTTTGATTACTAGGAATATGTATTATTTGGCATTGCAAATCGCTAAGTACTTGAAGCTGTCAGAGAAAGATGGTAGTAGCTATATTCTTGTACATTGGGCCAAACATAAGGTTGGCCAGTCTCAGTTAGAAGAGGAAACGGTGGCAAGAGAAATAGCTGAAAAACTGGGAAACACCTCAGGTATATCATATAGCGATATTGCTGCTACTGCTTCAGAATGTGGTAGAAAAAAATTGGCTATCAAACTGCTTGATTATGAGCCCAAAGCAAGTAAGCAAGTAAAACTACTACTGGAACTAGAGGAAAATACCCCTGCTCTGGTCAAAGCTATCGAAAGTGGTGATACTGACTTGATACATATGGTCATCATCAAACTGAGGGATAAAATGCCTTTGGGCGATTTCAAAATGACAGTAAGAAGCTTTCCTGTAGCCCAGGCTCTATACATAAAATACTGCAAAGAGCATAATCAGCAAGCTCTAAACGAAATATACATCCAAGAGGATGATTTCAGCTCTCAAGCAGAAACCTTCATCGCTGACAGTTTAGATGATAGAAAAAATCACATGAAAGAATCATTACTGAGCTCAGCAGCAGAAGCTTACAAAAAGGGACGGAAAGACTTGTATGCCTTGATGTGTGACGAAGCTGTAAAGCTCTCCAGGTTCCAGAAGGAAGTTGAAGAGAAGGTACCATCAGCAAAGAATAAGCTCTTAGATAAATCTGTCAATGCCACTTGCAGGGCATTGCTTGAAATTAATGAGCTCAAGTTAGCAGAAAAATTTAGGAATGAATTTAAGATACCTGATAAGAGGTATTGGTGGTTGAGGATATCATGCTTGGCACAACAAAATGATTGGACCGAACTGGAGAAGTTCTCAAAGGTGAAAAAATCCCCAATAGGGTATGCCCCTTTTGTGGATGTATGCCTTGATAATAATAACAGGCAGGAGGCCATGAAATACCTACCAAGAGTGAGTGAGGACTGTAAGGTCAAATACTTCATCAAGGTTGGGTGTCTAGAAGAGGCTGCAGATGTGGCATTTCAACAAAGAGATCTACAAGGTCTGATGTATGTGCAGAGCAAGTGTGGTAACCAGTTTCCTTCGCTATTGGAGAAAATCAATAATATGATATCTCAACTAGATACTAGAAGATAGATGTTTTAGGCTTGAAAAACATTGTATTTGTCAAAGGTCCTGTTAAAAAAATGTTACTACTACTAGATTCAGAAGTGTAGCATGCTTTGGTGGGGCCCAATATAAAAATTTGTTTAGGGGTACTTGGGAAGAATGTAGCTATGCCACTGACTAGATCCTATAAGGTTAACTTCCAAAATGGTATCTATATAGAGAAGAAAGCCTGTGAAGTTGAGTTTAATCAGAAAAATGGGCTTTTGCATTTTAGTGAATCTGTTATGATAACAGGCCTGATATATTTCTAAGCTATACATTACTATGTAATGAAATATTTGTGATAATCTATGAATAAATAGTTTCTGTAAAACAATAATTTCTACTCACTTTAGCACAATCCTTCTTGCAAGACTGAATAGACTCCTGTTTCATCAACTCCTTGTTTTCTTTCTGGACACACTTAATGGTCTTGCATTTATCTCCATCAGGTGAGGGCCAACTTTCACCAACCTTTAAAAATATATTGAGGAACATACATGTATTAGCAAAAATTCTTTACATTAGAACTGTATTAAGATACCTTGTACACTTTTTTTCCAACTCTGCATGCAGTTGCAACATATTCCTCACAACACTCTCCTTCTGGAGGAGGATAGGATTTGAAGACAAAGTCTTCTTCATTGACCATGGGACAGTTCACAACTACACTGTGAACGTATATCTGTAAAAATAAATAATAATAGTAGTCATTAAAAACTTGAAAATGCTTGATGTAATATTACACTAGTATATTTTTTTATATACATACAGGGTGTCCCACGATGATTAAGACAAGCAATACAGGTTGGGCCAATAGTGCGTGGATGGAAGATTGTGGGCTTACTAAAAAATATTTCAAAAATCTGACACTTGATCATGGTAAGGACCCTTGAGGGCTTAAACGTAAAAATATTTTAACTTAAATTTTGACTTTAAAAATGAGGTGTGTTGTTTTGGGATAATTTCTCTGCTTTCGTGGTGTTTTTATTTTCTGTATCCACCATCCAGATCCAGCAATGTATAATAAAGTGATTTGAAATTTTTTTTTCTCCTTTTATGCTATATGTTTAGAAAAGTCTAGAAAGCCCTTTTCCCAAAATTTCCTTCTTATTGACATTACTTGACCAGTACTAAACCCAGAAAATTTAGCTAGTGATATGTTTAATTAAAATTGCAACTAATTTAAAACTCAGTGATAGGTATATACAGGGTTATTCACGTTATTCGACACGGAGCATTATGGCTAAAATATTTGATAAAAAAGAAAATTATAGTTTTGGATCGATGGAGACCCATGAAGGCTACATTTCAAAATATTTTCATGTTATACAGGGTGTCCCAAAAACACGAAATGTATCAAAGTTATGTTTTTTTAAATGGAACACCCCGTATATTATTGCATATTCAGATTCCTCGGTGAATTCTAGTGTGACTTTATGTATCATACATGGCACTTAAAGCGAACCGTTTAGGTGTAAATCACCATTTTCGGTATAAGTAGATATCAGGAAAAAATTGAATATCGCTGAGATTATAAAATTTGGAAGGCTGTGACTTTGCCGTATTACTAAGTATAAAATGTGTCAGCTTTGATGAGACTGTCAAATTTAAATTACGTTTATGCTTGGAGAAATCGGTCGATTAATTAAGGAAACTTAGATCAGCGATAACTTGATTTTTTCAAATGGGAATGCCTAATTTTTTTACACGGTTAAGCGTAGAATTTGATAACCTTTCTAACAATATAAGGTTGTGAATATCAATCTCTGGTAGTTTTCATTTAATTTTAAATTTTCAAACAAATCCGCGTTTTTCAATTTTCCTACCTATAAGCAACGTAGCAGGCCATGAAATATAAACAAAAACCTGTTCAGGTAGAAGAAAACAACTAACTTAGCTGAAAAATACACACGAACTAGACTAGACTTCCTTAATTAATCGACCGATTTCTCCAAGCATAAACGTAATTTAAATTTGACAGTCTCATCAAAACTGACGCATTTCATGCTCAATAATACGGCAAAGTCACAGCCTTCCATATTTTATAATTTCTGCGATATTCAATTTTTTCCTGATATCTACTTATACCGAAAATGGTGATTTACACGTTAACGGTTCGCTTTAGGTCCCATGTATGATACATAAAGTCACACTCGAATTCACCAAGGAATCTGAATTTGCAATAATATACGGGGTGTTCCATTTAAAAAAACATATCTTTGATACATTTCGTGTTTTTGGGACACCCTGTATAACATGAAAATATTTTTAAAATGTAGCCTTTATGGGTCTCTACCCGTCCGAAGTTATTATTTTCTTTTTTATCAAATACTTTAGCCATAATGCTCCGTGTCGAATAACGTGAATAACCCTGTATATATATGTACCACATTTGCTCTTTATACAGTAAAGATTTTTTTTACTTTTAAGCCTAAGGACGATTTTTTCATTTTTCTATAATTTTTTGTAAAATGATTTTATTGGATGACTCAGGCTTTTCTTTTGAAATTTGTTGTCTTTTTAGAGAAAATATTCATTATACAATAATTGACTCTAGCCCCTTTATGTAAAGTCTTAAATCATTCATGTAGAAGACAAACAATAACGTTATGTTAGATTTGAATTTGGCGCCATTGCGGCAGTATTGGATAATAATCGAAAACCTTCGTCGGTCTTCGGAACAGCGGCTTGGAAAGTTGCACTACAGCAACAGCTGCACGGTCCGGCTAGACGCAACGCAAGTGTTTTCATCACGCATGCATCAGTTTCACGAAACCGAATTGGTTTTGCGTATCACCCGAATTTTGGATGTGACTAGTTACGTTTGTAACATGATTTGCGTTATCAAAACATTTTTGACTCTTTTTTATTTTTGAGGTTTTTGGTGGCAATAAAAAAGACGGCTATATCCGTCGTGTCATATCACAGCAGACTTTATGTTCTAGAATGGCAACCACGGCTATAGCCGTCTGATCAGTGTAATTGTAAAACACATCTTGTGCGAACAAAAGGACAATTTTCGAGACAAAAGCTAAACAAAAACAATGTTTTATTGTATCAAAATTATAAACAAGAATGCATCTCTCAGAATACAGACGGCATAAGAACAAAAAATCAAATTTATTAGCAAACAGAGGTATCTCCGAGCAAAACAGAATTTAGGCACAAATTTATGTTTGACGCCACTCTTCAAAGCAGTCTGGACACAAAGGAGGTTTATTTTCAAAACCCTTGCATCTATAGCTAGTTTCTTTGCGTTTCCCAGACTTGAAACATTGTTTGCATCTAAGAAAATAGGATTTTATTTTATGATCCTCTGGTAGGGGCAGCTTCTCTGGAAAATGTATCACACGTGCTACGAGTTTTGTATTGATATGAAACAATATATTCTATATGTAATGTATAATAGGTGGACGACGAATATCTGTTTAGGATGAAAATATCTGGTTACCTACCTCCCACTCAGTACTGAAAACATGAAAATCAAACAAAAATACACTTGCGATATGGCAGCTACACACGTGGTCAATGCATCACATTGGAGGTTATGGACGATTATAGCCGTCGTGCCGTTTTACCCATGCACCTTAAAACATGAATAGTTGGGATAGCGTATAGTGGGTTAGAATTTGGCAATTTCAGAAACGAAGAGCTTTATGTTATGGCACTAACATTGCTTAACAAGGCAAGTATACCGACATTCTGACGGTCGTCGCCGTTCTGCCGTAACAAGCAGATAAATTTTTGACTGATATAGCCGTCATGGCGTATCACGATCACTCCCCGCAGACGGCTATAGCCGTTGTGTCCAACAACGTGTTAATGTGTATTTTTTTAACTGTTGTTTTTCTGTTTTTGACGTTTTCCTATACTTTTTTAAGTCTTATTGAAATGAAATACCATTATTTATTATCAACTAAGAATAAATATCCACTTACAGTGTCGTTTGCTTTATCACAAGCGTAGTTGGTGCAAAAATCAGGAGATGTCCATTTCTCGCCGGGTTGGTAAACGACCCCCTCTTGTACACAAGCCACTTGTTTGCAGCTTCCGCAGCACTGCTTCTGTTCTGCACCTGGTTCGAAGTACTCCTGCCCTAGGTCACAGTTTTTGTCGCAATTTTTCACCCGCGTTTCCTTCATGATGCCTGTTCATCAGGAAAACAATTATATCAAAATTAGTCTTTTGATGGAATCATTTAGACCAAGAAAAAATGGAGTCAAGTTGATTGACTCAGTACTTCCCACACATAATGCTGATACCATTTTATTATTTCCCACTGCATGAAGCTATAGTCTAAAATCCCCTTGCAACTAAATTATCGCCCATCCGTCCGCAAAAACAACATCCAACACAAAAAACGCTTGTAAATAGTTTCTTGCGTCTCCCTCCGTTGGAACTAGGACGCCACAGTTTTTTCTGCATGCTTCAACTGGACGGTGCGAAACGATCAAGAGCCTCCAACCCGTCTAAAAACGAAGTTTGAGCTAATTTTATGTTTCTGGCTTTTTTATTATTGCTGCGCCGCCACTGACACGGTTTTTCAAGAACAGAGTCGTTTTCCATTCTCGCCGTGGTAATAAATTCTGTGTCAAAATTTTATTGAAATCAATTCAATAATTTTCGCTTTACGCAATATACATAGTTCGAAATAAAGCAAAACTCGTATGTTCCGATCACAAAATTGGTTTGTGTAATATGTTCGGATGGACCTAAAAAAGTGTAATATGCCGCTAGGTATTTTTTCTACAGGTCAATGGACAGACTATTACGAATACAACAAATTTTTCAGCTTTAAACCCCCCACCTCCCCAACCGTCCCGATTTCGCCCCACCCAAAAAAAATTGAAAATGATCAGGAACCCGTAAGTTTAAGCTATTTTCATATTTTTAGTTTTTTTATTATTCCTGCGTCGCCACTGACACTATTTTTCCAAAACATACGCGTTTTCCATCCTCGCTGCGGTAGTAATACTGCGTCAAAATTTCAATAAAATCAATTCAATAGTTTTCGCGTTACGCAATATAGAACGATCTAAAACAATATTCTTATGACATCACAAATTCTAAGTCCCTTGTTTTTTATAATAAGCAAGGTAATGTTCGGATGTACGTAAAAAGTATGCTGCTAGGTTTTTCATTCAAAGATCAATGGACAACCCGACAACCCAGTACAACAAATTTTTCAGTTTTACAACCCCCCACCCTCCAACCACCCCAAATTCACCCTCATCCTAAAAAACGTAGAAATGATCAGAAACCACTAAAACGCCTAAAAACAAAGTTTGAGCTGTTTTTTTTTAGTTTTTTATTTTTGCCGCGCTGCCACTGACCCGATTTTTGCAAAACATACGCGTTTTCATCCTCGCCGCGGGAGAAATACTGTGTCAAAATTTCATTAAAATCAATTGAACAATTTTCGCGTTACGCGATATCGAACGATCTAAAACAATACTCGTATATGTATACATCACAAATCTAAGTCCCGTGGTTTTTATAATAAGCATGCAACGTTCGGATGGACCCGAGGATGGACCTAAAAAAGTGTATCATGCCGCTAGGTTTTTCATTCACATATTAATGGACAGCCCATTACGAGTACAACAAATTTTTCAGTATTACAATACCCCATCCTCCAAGCACCCAAAATTCACCCCCACCTAAGAAAAAGTAGAAAATGATCAGGAACCCCTAAAACGCCTAAAAACGAAGTTTGAGGCATATTTGAAATTTTTCGTTTTTTGCCAATTACTCCGCCTACCCGACAACGATTTTCAAAATTATAGAAACATTACCTACTACGACCCCACAGCATAACGCTGCCCAAATTTCATCACAATGCATGCAGCGGTTACTGAGATTGCGAGGGTAGAAAGACGCGAACAGACAGACCGACAGACAGACCGAAAGACCGACAGACCGACGGAAATGAGTGACGTGGGTGTTCGTTATGTAGACATCATGAAACGCCCAAAAATCGTATTATCTCAAAATCGAAAAGTTTCGCGATCAAAATACTCTCCTCACCTATTGGTGTGGGAAGTAAAAGCACGACAAAAATAGATTTGAGTTACTACTCAACGATCTATCATTTAACCAGTAACAGTTCGCAACTGTTAAAAAATAACAACTGCATAGTCGGCTGTGTCACGTGATACACATTAAAATAACAGCACCAGTTATTTAGAAACTGTTATTTTTGAACAACAGTAGCAGCTCCCATATAGCACTGGATATTCTATGAATATTCTTTAAATCTCCTATATGTTCCATGAATATTCAGTAGAATTATGGAATATGCGTTATTTCTCTTGATTATTCTGGATTGTTGAAAGAATATTCTTTATAGAATATTATTATTTTATCCACTTAGGATAATCAGTGATTAATTGTTTAATATCTGAATTATTCCAGAATATACCAGTAATATTCTTCATAGAATATTATTTCAATAATCTACTAAGAACAAGATGTAGTTATTTTCTGATGAACATTTAGTAATAATTGTAATATCTTTATATAGGCAAATATTCAATATGAGGTATTATTAATTTATATTTGCACGTTTCTCAGTGATTCAAAAAAAAGCTTCATTCGTTTTGCGTTCATCCTAAATATACCTAATCAGCTAGTATTATGTGCAATTTTCAAAAGTTTATTAATTATTAGCCAGTTGCCAGCAATACAGATACGGCATCCACCGACGATAAAGTGACAGCATCTTATGCTGATGTATGGTGACTATGGTGTCGTAGGTTGTCAATCTTGTCTGGTTGTCACTCTATTCTTCGCTTCAAGTGCACTGACAATTTCAAGTGTTCTGTCATTCTGTGCTTCAACACACATGTTATGTGGCTGATTTGGGCATTTTAGCAATTCACGAATTCACGAGTTTTATTCCTGAAAGGCCTGCATTTATACCCAATTCTGTATAATAAAGTTGCTGGTTGTTATAAAGTGTGTGACAGTGTTCCAAATTATGGTCACCTACTATGGTGTATGGTTCATTATATAATGTGAGTAGAATTTTGAGGTTAAATGCAACAAGTTTACATTTTTACACTTTATTTTAGGCATCTAGACTGAGATGTCTAACCACTTAACTTTTGTGACCATCTGCCACTAGTAGGTGCCATTATTTTTGGAACAGTATCCATAACTCCCTAAAAATGTTTCGTATATGAGGTAATTTAGACAAAATGTTCCTAGAATATTCAAAAACATTCTACCACGATTGTTCATGTAATATCCGCGCGGAATATTCTAGGAATATAGGGTGTTTTTCCCATTTCAAACGTTTACAGAATATTCTGTAAATATTCTAATTATCCATGGAATTTTCTTAGAATACTCATAATATCTGTAGTGAATGTGAACAGAATGTTCTCGTATCATCCAGTGCTATGTGGGAGTTGCACCGTTGCAACTTTTTTATTCAAAAATGACAGTCTTGCCGTATCTTTTAAGTTAAAGAAAACTACCTCTGCAATGAAGTGAAATCCCTCCACAATGACAATGACGAAGACAATAGAACTCTTTTCCGTTTTCCTGCTCGTGTAACACTTACCTGTTGGCGTTTGGACACACTCCATTGTAGTACAGTAATCTCTTCCAATTGGCCATTTTTCACCGACATGGTATACTTTATTATTATGCTTGCACGCTACTCGTTTGATTTCTGGACAGCACTGTTCAAAGATCGGCCAAATCGCTAGTTCGTAATCCTGGTAATCGGCGTGCGTTCTTATAGAAGGACACTCTGTCTTAGAGCAAGACGACTGGTAGTTGCCTGAAACGGGAAAATATCTATTTGTAACTGGTGTATATTCACCATGATTCACAGTATTTGATTCAATTCAGAAATTAGATAAAATAAATAAGCACTTCTCACATCCTGTTTGTGGAATGCAATAATAAACGAATAGGAAAAACCTGCAAGCAGGTATCAGCTTCCGATATGGAAGCATGACAACTAATTCTGAGTGAAACCAATAATTACATCTAAATACAGCAAGAAGCTAATCAACATTCAATATGTGTGAATTATTATTACTGATAAGACATAATTGCTTACGGCATGGGATTGAGAAAAGAGTAAAATATTCATAAAATATTCGAACTTTGCACTATATTTGATATTTGAATCAATTTTGTTTATGCATAGATGATTGACGGACTACAACATATGCATATAGCATCTTATGGTTGTTAAGTTAAGCGCTAGTTTACCAGACGAATTAACAGAAAGTAATGACAATACAATGACGAATATGCCTAAAAGCGAATTCGAGCAATTTTAAAATTTAATAAGCACTTTTTTGCAGACTGATTTTTCATTGGAGCGATAAGTCTAAGCCTCTAAAAATGTAGTTTGAATATTTTTTGCTTTGTGATGATTTTTTCGCCACCATTTTCAAAAAACAGTGAACTAAATACTTTAGGTACTTTACTTAGGTACTTAGGTAGGTATTTTAGGTTGAAAACTACACGCTATCTTTAAGAAATCCTATGAACATTTTGTGTTCAGATCAGAGATCAATTTTTACTAAAGGCATAAGCTAAAATCGCATATATCTGCTTGGAATACCGTGGTGTATCCTCCAAGAGAGAGGGGATTTTGGCCCACAGACCACAAAAATACCTTAATTTTTATAAGAATTACGATCCGTGCCAAAACCTAAAAATCGGCAACTCAACTATACAGGGTGTTAATTAAGTATGCTAACAAACTTCAACCACGAATAGTACTCCGAAAAATAGAAAGGAAATGTCATATGAACATGGGTCCGGAAATGCTTCCTAAGGGAGCTACGCTCCTTTGTATGGGGCACCCTGAAGACGGTTTTCCCTCGATATTCTAGAAACCATTCATAACAAAATTACGAAATTAGGTACGATGGGTAAACTTTTGACACTGAATCTGATTCTGAATTCAGAATTTCATAATTTTAATCAGAGGCGTATCATACGGGAGGAGTTAAGGTTAAAAATAACCCCATTTTCTAAATGGTAATTTTTTTGACATTTCGATTTTAGAATATGGTATTTCAGAGATTTCTACGTAAAAATGGTCTCTTGGTACATCTGGATAGGGCTAACCGTTTTCGAGAAAAATGCAAATTATTTAATCGATGTAGGCTATTGTAAATAAATAAATGTTCATCTATTTAGTAAGGGGTTATTTTTACCCTTAACTGCTCCCGTATGATACGCCTCTGATTAAAATTATGAAATTCTGAATTCAGAATCAGATTCAGCGTCAAAAGTTTACCCATCGTACCTAATTTCGTAATTTTGTTATGAATGGTTTCGAGAATATCGAGGGAGAACCGTCTTCAGGGTGCCCCATGCAAAGGAGCGTAGCTCCCTTATGAAGCGTTTCCGGACCCATGTTCATATGACATTTTCTTTCTATTTTTCGGAGTACTAAATTATTAAAGTTTGTTAACATACTTAATTAACACCCTGTATAGTGTATAGGGAACATTAAATTTACATTTGCGTAAACAAACAGAAAACCTGTACAAGCCTGACAAGTGTAACAAGAGCCGTGAGAAATATGAAATAGACAAGGATAGCAAGAGACGAGAGGATATGAAATAACGTGTGCGGGTGAGACAGCGGCGAAATTCCCAAGTCTCTTGCTACACTTGTCAGGCTTGTATGTAGGGGATGTCGTCTTTGACAGTTACTTAAATTTGGATGACCATTTAACTTAAAATAAAGAAAAGGGCTTAAAGTTTGCCTTTGGTATGCTAGTTCTCAATCATTTTTCAAGATAGGAGAATTTATAAAAAGGTAAATATGCAAAAAAGCAGATACCCTCTGCAACCCCTAAAGTATTGTAAAATTTAAGAGTACACAGCATTGAAATGATTTATTTAAGTGAAAAATTAAATCCGCGCATTGTTATCAATGTGCCAAAAATTGTTAAGATTGTTTATTGTGGTGGGTACTTACCCAAGTACCATAAATATGCAGTGGTATAAATTATGCCCGTTAACATCGGTATCATAAAAAGGTTAGACATCATAGGAACCATAACGATGACTATAATGATGATGATTTGAGAAGCTTGAGAAGTTTGACTGAGCTATACAACAATTTGCTTGCCCAGGTACAATAGGTTTTGATATAAAGCTATATACTAGCAGTTACTTGAACGAATTTATCACTGCATGTAATCTAAACAATCTTATTGTTATAATTATGTATTTGAATATATCTAGTGAACATTTTTTGTACAGTGGCGGCTATTGAATGAGATCATTTTGCCATAGACTTCCTATATAGTAATACAGGGTGTCCAGTTAGTGTGTAATTCTTCGATATCTCGCAAAGTATACCCGATAGAAGAAAATATCAAATACAAAAGTTATTTGGTTACTTAAGACGCATATTCTAAAAATGTTTTGAAATATACAGGGTGTTGCGGGAAAGTAGGATAGTGACCAATTTAATTTTTTTATATGGAACTATACCTTTTTTTAAATTCATCTAATTTCCATCATTGATCTCTATTTAATCCTGAAATATTTTTGGGATCGGTTGCGACATTGCCAAGTTATAATTTATTTTCTATTAATTTCCGGATTTGCAAGGTCGCAGGTAATACGTCCAAATTGATATATTCCTTTAACTTTTCTTAATAATATTATACAGCGAGTTACCTGAATATTAAGTGGATATTATTTTCATCATTCATGAGTGTTATCAGATTTACCAATTTTACGTCATAATTTTGAATGGAATGCCCTATTTATGCAGTCTAACGTAAAAGTGGTAAATCTGACAACACCGATGTTAGCGTTTTTGAATTCTGTATGTTCAAAAACCCCCAAGTGTTGAATTTTACCGTTCTAGCTGTGGCAGTGTTGGAAATATTTAAGCGTTCCGCTACTGTTTACTGAAAAAGCGGTGTTGCCGCATCTCTATAATTAACAGGAACAAAATTTTGAAATTGTGAGATCTTACTAAGTTAGACATGTGCAATCCATTGCAATAAAAATAAGTAGAGGATTCTATTTAAAATAAATTAAAATCGGGGACATTAATTTGTTTAAAAATTTGGAAAAATAATTTATAACTTGGCAGCACCGTAAACGCGAAAAAAATTACAAGGCGGGATAGGGCATTAGTAGATATTTCGATTTAAAATAAAACATACAAGGTGTTACATTTAAAAAAACAAATCAAAATATCCTTCAAATTGCTGTAATTTAAAATTCTGCAAAAAACATCCAAAATAATATCCACTTAATATTCAAGTAACTCGCTGTATAATATTATTGAGAAAAGTTTGAGGAATATATCAATTTGGACGTATTAATTGCGACCTTGCAGATCCAATTAATTGAAAATAAATTATAACTTGGCAAAGTCGCAATCGATCCCAAAAATATTTTAGGGTTGAATAGAGATCAATGATGGAAATTAGAAGAATTTAAGAAAAAAGTATAGTTCCATATAAAAAAATCAAGTTGATCACTACCCTACTTTTCCGCAACACCATGTATATTTCAAAATATTTTTAGAATATGCGTCTTAAGTAACCAAATAACTTTTGTATTTGACATTTTCTTCTATCAGGTATACCTTGCGAGATATCGAAGAATTACACACTTACTGGACACCCTGTATAAGAGAATTAAAAAACTTTATTAAGTTGTTGCAATCTAACTCAGGCTTGGAATAGAGGAATAAAATAAATAATAGAAAAATAAAAGTGATTTTACAGCAGATTGAACTGGAAAGAAAAAAAAAACAATTTTTACACCAAAATTTTGTTCAACAGCGATAGGAAGTCATACATAATAGTATATTGTTCAATGAGCGGTAATGATGGTAATAACTCAACATAGAGTTTGCAGCACGAGCCGTAAGCGAGTGCTTTAAATCAACAAGTGAGTTATACCATTACCGCGAGTTGGATACTATACCTTATCTACGGCCGAATATAGTACGATTTAAATGCAATTAATTACGAACTGTTGACAAGTTAACCTCACTTCTGTCACTAAAATAATATACTTGAGTTATGAAAAATAATTCACGCTGTTATACAGGGTGTTAATTAAGTATGTTAACAAACTTTAACCACGAATAGTACTCCGAAAAATAGAAAGAAAATGTCATATGAACACGGGTCCGGAAATACTTCCTAAGGGAGCTTATATACGCTCCTTTGCATGGGGCACCCTGAAGACGGTTTTCCCTCGATATTCTCGAAACCATTCATAACAAAATTACGAAATTAGGTACGATGGGTAAACTTTTGACGCTGAATCTGATTCTGAATTCAGAATTTCATAGTTTTAATCAGAGGCGTATCATACGGGAGAAGTTAAGGGTAAAAATAACCCCATTTTCTAAATGGTAATTTTTTGACATTTTGATTTTAGAATATGGTATTTCAGAGATTTCTACGTAAAAATGGTCTCTTGCTACATCTCGATAGGGCTAAACGCTTTCGAGAAAAATGCAACTTATTGAATCGATGCGCGCTATTGTAAATAAATAGGTAAATATTCATCTACTTAGTAAGTGTGCTGTGAAAAACAATTGCAATAATTGATAAACAACTTGAGAACTGTCAGTTTATTAAGTTTAGAGTTTGTTGTCAAGTAGAAGTGTACATGATATTCCGCTTAAAATGGTCCAATTTACTAATGGAGAAATGACAGATATGCATTTCTGTTATGGAATGGCTCAGGGTAACGCTCATGCTGCGAGACGTATCTCATGAACGATATCCCCAACGCGCAGTGCCTGCTGTAAGAACGCTGGTGGCGATCACTTCCAACACTTACTTTAAGAAAACATTCTCTATTTGTCTTAGTATTTTATTTCTTACTTGTTCAAACTCTTATTAAATAATGTTACTTTAAAAATAATATCTAAATGTTTTGTAATAACTCTAAACTGAATAAACTGACAGTTCTTAGGTTGTTTATCAATTATTGCAATTGTTTTTCACAGCCCACTTACTAAATATATGAACATTTATTTATTTACAATAGCCTGCATCGATTCAATAATTTGCATTTTTCTCGAAAACGGTCAGCCCTATCGAGATGTACCAAGACACCATTTTTACGTAGAAATCTCTGAAATACCATATTCTAAAATCAAAATGTCAAAAAAAATTACCATTTAGAAAATGGGGTTATTTTTACCCTTAACTCCTCCCGTATGATACGCCTCTGATTAAAATTATGAAATTCTAAATCAGATTCAGCGTCAAAAGTTTACCCATCGTACCTAATTTCGTAATTCTGTTATGAATGGTTTCGAGAATATCGAGGGAAAACCGTCTTCAGGGTGCCCCATGCAAAGGAGCGTAGCTCCCTTAGGAAGCATTTCCGGACCCATGTTCATATGACATTTTCTTTCTATTTTTCGGAGTACTATTCATGGTTAACGTTTGTTAACATAATGAATTAAGACCCTGTATATACGAACAGTATTTTAGAATACTGACAGTATTTCTTGTGTAAGAGTAATTTGATAATCGCTGTACTTCATGAGGTAGCTAAAATAATGAAAATCGAAACAGCTAGTGAAAATCAGTTATCAGTTCCTATTAAAAAAAAAACAATAAATGGCCTTCTTCCTAAACTTGTAGTAAGAAATGTATACATACCGATGTCTGTAAGAGAGCATTTGCATTCTCTGCAAGGCCCATCATTCCATGTCTCGTTGCCGTTTTTCAACAATTTCTGTTTTTCGAATTTCGTTAACAGTCTTTCCCCTCCTCTGGTGGCGGCTGTATACATCGTCTCATAGATGCACTTGTCTTTCGGTGGCTCACAAATATACACTGGACAACATTTTCCTGAAAAAAAAAAATTTAGTCGGACCTGAAACTTAACAATGATTTAAATTTTAGTTTTGATTTAAATCTTCTTTTTGATTTAAGTCGTTTGATTTAAAATCTTTTCCCAGCTTGATCATTTATGATTTGCGATTTAAATATTTTTCGCCAAAGAGAACTGATAAAATGACTTAAAATAATTAGCTATTTAGCATAGATGATTTTAAACCAGATTTTGATTTAAAATAATTTTCAAATGATTTTATATCATTATTTGATTTAAAATCATTTGCTTATTATTTAAAATATACTTTGATTCGAATCTCTTTACGAATTGAAATCATTTTACATGGTAGGTAGTAGGTACTTACTTTCCTTAATACTAAGGTTGTTACCTATCTCTTACTTGTTACCGCAATGTTATCTGACTTATATTTTTTTACAAACGGTGTTATTTTTATTTTTTATTCATATTTTATGAGTTTTATTTCGCCAAACTTGTTTGTAGAATAATGTTTTGATTTAGGTAAATGTTTTCAGTTTTAATTTATTTTCAGGCTTGTGCAGTAGTACTAGTAGGTAATGGTATTTGCGAAAGGATTGTTAATCATCAAAATGATTTACAATTCCAAAACGATTTAAATCATAAAAAATGACTTACATTCCAAAAGAGATTTAAATCGTAAAAAAGGATTTAAATCAAGTCAAAAATGGTTAAAATCATACTATGATTTTTGATTTGAATCAATTTCTTCCCACAAAAGGATTCCAGATTTAAATACTTTGTCTAAATTATAATGATCTGTGATTTATGATTTAATTCTTTTTAAAAAATGAAGTCAAGTTGATTGACTCAGTACTTCCCACACATTACGGTGATACGAGTTTATTATATTTTCCCATAGCATGAAGCTTTAGTCTGAGACCCCCTTGCGACAAAACCATCGCCAGTACCCCCCCCCCCAAAATGTCATATGCCGCTAGGTCTTTCCTGCACGGGTCAATGAACAGCCTATTATCAATAATACAAACTTTTCAGTTTTACAACCCGCCGCCCCCTCGATTATTGCTACGCTGCCACTGACACGATTTCTAGCAAGCATACGCGTTTTTCATCCTCACCACAGTAATAATAATGTGTCAAAATTTCATTAGAATCAATTTAGTAGTTCCCACATTACAAAATACAAAACGATCTAAAGCAATAAATACTCGTATGTATACAGAAAATTCTAAGTCCTTTCGTTTCTGTAATAGGCAAGGCAATGTTCAGCTGGATCTAAAAAGGTGATTTAGGTCGTTAGATCTTCCTTCATAGGTCAGTGGACATCCTATTATGAATATAGCAAATTTTTCAGTTTATCAACCCCCCACCCCCCAACCACCCCAATTTCACCCCCAACCAAAAAAACTCAGAAAATGATCAAGAAATTCTAAAACACTTAAAAACGAAGTATTAGCTGTTTTTATATTTTTATTTTTTCTGCGCCGCTACTGGCACGATTTATAAAAACCATACCCATTTTCCATCCTCGACACGGTAGTAATACTGTGTCAAAATTTCATTAAAATCAATTGAACAGTTTCTTCGTTACATAATATAGAACGATCTAAAGCAATATTCGTATGTATACATCGGAAAAAATTCTAAGTCGTTTAGTTTCTGTAATAGGCATAAGGCAATGTTCGGATAGACCTAAAAAAGTTATTTATGTCGTTAGGTCTTCCTTCACAGGTCAGTGGGTAGTCTATTATGAATACAACAAATTTTTCAATTTCACAACCCCCCAACCCCCAACCACCCCAATTTCCACCCCCACCAAAAAAAAGTAGAAAATGATCAGGAACACCTAAAACGCCAAAAAACGAAGTTTGGGGAATATTTGAAATTTTTCGTTTTTTGCTGATTACTCCGCCGCCGATGCACCGATTTTCAAAATTATAGCACCTATCGGTGTGGGAAGTAAAATGATTTGTTTCAGCTCTGTTTGTAGTATCATTTTTGTTTGCTTTCCTGCCCCTAGCCCCCACATATTTGTAATAAAATTTCCATACCTTCGCTGTCGTCCAGTGTCTTTAGCAGATGATACTCGGGGCATTCCTTGGGCGGTGGACACAGATCCTTCTTGCACACCTTTCTGGCCACAGGGCAACATCCAGAGTCATCGATCTCCTTGGTGTAACCAGGCTCCAGAATTGTCGAGTCAGCCAAGTCGATAGGGTCGCAATTTTCTTTCGGTTTGCACTCGCAAATGAAGGTCTGACAGCCATTGGGTTTCGAATCCAACTTTAGGATTTGGCCTTCGCCGCACACCAGCTTCTGGGGAGGTTCGCAAGTAGGGCCAGCAGTTGGTTCTGGCACTGTGCAGACAGAAGGAGATGGAGCAATATAGCTTATATTGGCATAGGTGCGATTCTAATTAGTGTTAATGATAAATAAGCAAAACGTTTGCTGATAAAGTTGCGATGATTGCATGTTTGATGGCCTCTTAATACTTGTAAAACGATGTAGTGGTGTAGAGACGGTCTCTGTTAAATTCAGGGAACCTGCGACTTAAATGTGGCAACGTTGCAATGACCGCGCTGGAAACCATGTGATAAAAATTCCGAGCACTCTCATCGGCATGTTGAGTATAAATGAAGAGTTCAGTGGATAAAGCAGATACGTAACAAAAGCTACAAATGTGTTAAAAGCGGTTCAAAGTTTTTGAAAATTAAAGAGTAGCAATTTAATTCATTCATCCGAAACCAATCACAGACGACGTCGTTTCGCTTTTATTAAAGCTCATCAGTGTGATTTAGGTCTTAGACGAATAAATGAAATTGCCTGTTAGTGCCTAGCTGGCAAAACTCGTACTAGTAGTAGCAACATATAGATATTGGGAAGCAGTACTTTAACAGAGTATTGGTTCGCCATAATCCACCAAAACCGGTACCTGAGCGTTTAATCTGAGGAACCGAGCACTGTTCATGTGACCCGTTTAAAAGCATCAGGTATAGGAACCTGCGGATACTACAACAAACAGACTCTTTTTTGTGGAGCACTCATTTAAAACTCCCGACATTCGGTTTATGCTAAAAAGCAACTTAACTCAATTGAAGAGTAGCAATTTTATTCATTCATCCGAAACCAATCACAGACGACGTCGTTTCGCTTTTATTAAAGCTCGTCAGTTGTGATTTAGGTCTCAGACGAATAAATGAAATTGCCTGTTAGTGCATAGCTGGCAAAACTCGTACTAGCAGTAGGAACATATAGATATTGGGAAGCAGTACTTTAAAAGAGTATTGGTTCGCCATCTATCTACCAAAGCCGGTACCTGAGCGTTTAATCTGAGGAACCGAGCACTGTTCATGTGACCCGTTTAAAAGCATCAGGTATAGGAACCTGCGGATACTACAACAAACAGACTCTTTTTTCTGGAACACTCATTTAAATTCCCGATATTCGGTTTATGCTAAAAAGCAACTCAACTCAATTGAAGAGTAGCAATTTGATTCATTCATTTGAAGTCAATCACAGACGACGTCGTTTTGCTTTTATTAAAGCTCGTCAGTTGTGATTTAGGTCTCAGACGAATAAATGAAATTGCCTGTTAGTGCATAGCTGGCAAAACTCGTACTAGCAGTAGCAACATATAGATATTGGGAAGCAGTACTTTAAAAGAGTATTGGTTCGCCATCTATCTACCAAAGCCGGTACGTGAGCATTTAATCTGAGGAACCGAGCACTATTTATGTGACCCGTTTAAAAGCATCAGGTATAAGAACCTGCGGATACTACAACAAATTCTGCGTTTTACTATTTTACTTATGGGTCGATTTTGTCTAAGCTTTGTATGTTATTAGACTAAAATAGGAATTTACTACAGAAATAAGAAAATATTTGTAAAGTTGGCATCTTAATCAAATTTTCGAAAGTAGTGCACCCATCTTCTTCATCCTTGGATTAATAACACCTTCTACTAGATAAAGGGTTAGGTTATCCACTCGAGTCCACAATTTGATTGAATTGATGTTGATATCAACTTTTGGAACGGCGAATGTAGAAACTTCCTAGTATATCGGACGACCCTGATGTGTACCAAGATAAATTGATGTTGCGGTTGGATATTGAACTTCTCAAAAATAGCCAACTAGCCTACTTGCATACGGAAAGTAAGTATTTCCCGGAAAGACAGACATCTCTAATTCGTGTATGCAACGTCTCTCCCACAGGTAAAGCCTGGTAGAACATAGGGAGTGGCATTTCGTCATGTGATCTTAAATATATTATTTGTTCTACTATGTTGTGAGGTAGTTTAAAGGTTTGTGTACCTCGGTACTTTGATCGACAATTCAGGTAGCTGTGAGAATGACATTCGACGGCGCATTCAACAGGCACGGGTCGCCATGACAAGGCTTACTAAAATATGGCTAAAGCTACCAGAATGTCACTGGTTCAACCTCTTGTGTTCTCCATATTTTTGTATTCCTCGGAAACTTGGACCGTTAAAAAGGCAGATCGAGCTCGCATAGATGCTTTTGAAATGTGGACGTGGAGGAGAATGCTGAGAATTCCTTATACCGCCCATCGAACTAATGTTTCCATACTGGATGAGCTCGGTCATCCAAAGAGACTATCCTCCATTGTGTCGATAAGAATGCTTACATTCTTCGGACATATTCACAGAAGCGATAATATGGAGAAACTTGTAGTTCAGGGTCACGCCCCGAGTGGGCGGCGCTGTGGCCGTTCCCCTACACGCTGGGTGGATACGACGAAACAGTTGCTAGATATGAGTATCAAGAGCGCCAATGAACTGACAGTAAACCGCGAACGATGGAGAGCTACAGTTCTCAAAACTATTGATAATATTCGTGTCGGCAATACTCTAGCTCCGACTTAATGCATTTTACGGGTTCAGAACATGTCTGTAAGACATTGTGACTATGATGATGACTATGTTTCTACCTACTCTACCTAATCCACAGTTTGAATCCTGACAGTACTTTGTATGCAGGCATCACGAGCAATAGACCATTCCCTTGCTGGAACGCAGAATGCTGGCAGTGACTGCTTCTCTGTCATTCTGATTACCTTTTCAGGCCGAATAAGGCCCGGATAAGACGTAGCCTAAAGTATTGCTCAAGCATCTGGAGAGCTACTCACAGCTCCCACTAGCGTGTCCACACTTGACGGAGTCCATAAGAGAGCAATTGGACTAATCGAAGACCCGCAGCCTTATCACGTATCTTGCAGACGACAAGCGACGGGCAAAAAACGCGCCATATCTGCTGTCAAACATAAATAGGGTACTTGCAGAAAAAAATATTATGTCGTTTACGCGTTCCTTAGAGCCTAGTAAACATGACGAAATCACTTGTTTGGTTTTTTGGAATCGGCTGTCAGAGATATTCCAAAAATTATTTCAAATACCGGAAAATGCCGCACAAACAACCTCTGACATCAGTGATATCCCATAGTGATGGGATGTAAAGTATTGATATTCGATATCGATAGCCAGTGCTAACCTAACATTTTGACATTGATCATTATAACCACAAAACACAGTCACACACAAAAGTACAAGAGTCAAAAGAATAAAAGTTAGGCTAGATTACTAACTCACTTTGTAGGGATGGGCTTGAATTAGATTCTATCTTTGGATTCATTCATAATGGGATGCGCCGAAATAAAATGATGGCTTCGATTAGTTGCGAATCTCGGTCACAAACAGGATGAACTGTGATACTTATCAGATATAAAAATGTATTGCAATGAAAATGCTAGTGGGTTAATTGCCTGTTTCAAATATGTTTAAGTATCAATAAATTGAGTCGCATTGTTAAAGAATTCAGATCATCTCTAGTTTGCAGTTGAATTTCACTGACCTGCGCTGTGGCAGTATCGATTGTCGATATCGATAAGATAACTGTGACGTCAGCCCTTGTTTTGAGTCACGTGGAAAAATTTGAATATATCCTTATTTTATTTTGCAAATATCTTTTTTGGCCGTCAGTAAAATCATGTTTTTTGTTTCCTACTGCTTCTAGATATGGTTTTCTTTACATTATGTATACTCCCGTGACGATTTCACGACCTCTGCAAGTACCCTATTTCGTATTATGCATCGTGACGGCCATCAACAACAACAAAACAACAACAGTTTTGACGGTCTTGTTGCTGTCGTGTCGCTGTTGCTCAGCATCTGCTTAGCGACCGCTTTGGCAAATTTTTACATAATAAGGCTGCCGGCCTTAACGCATCACCTCCAGCCACCTTCTTACAGTCAACGTCATGCGGCTAGGGACCTTCTACTTTTATTGTCCTAGCAGCCATTGAACTTTGGTGTTTAGGCTTAGCTATTTAGCTATTTAAAAATTCTAACAGTCAGTCTATTAGACCACCCATTGAGGCTTACCGCAAGTATATTCGTCACAACACTGTTCTTCACCAGTCGGTATCTTGATGGCGTTGTAACCCTTTTCGCATATTTTGGGCCCCGAACATCTCTGAGTGTCGCATTTAACGTTGGTGCCTTCGCAAGTGCATGTGGTACACTTGTCCCTCTTCCATATGTCGCCTGGGTGGTGACCTTCCTCGTCGCACACCTCGCAATCCTTGGGGAACACGCAGGTGTCGTTTTGGAACACCTGGGAAGAAGAAGCAGAAATTGAGAATCTTGAAAATTATCTGAAATTTGTGAATTTTAAAAACATTAAAAATATATTTTCATCTGCACCTAAAATCACAAGAAACTTCAATAAATAATTTTTTATGATACTGCTATCCTTAATAAGCCTCACCTGGCCCTCAGGACAATAGCAGCCCTCCGTAGGCATGTCCCGTTTTCCCTTCCTAGCCCCTCCTTTGCTCTTGGCCTTCAAGCTGTCACAGGTCTCTGGCTGGCTGGTTCCACAGGCATCGTACAGCTGTCCAGGTGGACACGCTTTCGCAGGGCAGTACTGGTCGTTCCTCCAATGGATGCAGAAGCCAGCGTGCGCACAATCTCTAGCGTACGCCTCTATCGCGCTGCATGACAGTTCGGGGTGGCCTCCGCAAGTGTCTTTCTTGCACCAGTCGATGAACAGGGATGGATCCAGCACATTTAGGCACTAAAATACGTGATAGATTACAGAATGTAATTCAAAATTCTAATCAAATTGAAAAAGATATAAAAGTCAAAGACGACAAAGCAACGTTTATTTCTTTGGTGAAAAGTAGTAGCGGTTCATTGAAGGGGCACTGAATTGTCGCTAAGCTATCATTATCAATCACTTTGTAGCTGGAACGTTAGGAACCCCTATATTTAAACTGACGTGATTTTTATCTCTAGAAAATATATATAAAATGACCGACCAATGTCCAACTCACCTGACCAAACTTATTGACATCCACAAGCTGCACACAAGGATCATCACTGGGAGGTAACGGCGCGCATTCCTCTTGTTTGGGAGGGGCGCACTGTTCTCTCGTTTGACCTCCAGGGAGGTTCTCGTATAGCCAGCTAAGGCCCAATTCCTCTCCATCCTTCAGCCGTTCGCCTTGAGGTGTTCTCATGTCATCGTCAGGGTCGCTGTTGCAGTTCCCACACAGCCCTTCTAGGCGGCTGCTGTATTTGTGCGATGGAGCTTTCACTGACACGCCCAGGGAGGGGAAATACATGGATACCTGAACAAGGAACATGGTATTAATTGCTAAGAATTGTCATTTGAAAAAATACTGGTGCTAAAAAACGATGAAAACTCTAATGTTTGATTTTTGTTAATGACAACTGTACATGACACTATGAACTTACTTCAACTTGCACAGCCGTGAGCAAAAACTTCATGTGTTTCGTAGCTGTTTCTTTAACAGCAGCCCAATCAGCTATCTCGTCAAAGTCCGCCACTCTTTCACTGTCGACTATCAGCTTCAGCTTGTTCCTAAATTCGTCTAGCAAAATGTGAACTTTGTGGCCCTGGTACAAGATTGTTATTTTGCCAACGCACATCTTTGAAGGGGTATTTTTGCACGGGTGGTTTGTCACGAGAACCTGGAAATAGCATTTTCAGCCAGTTCGTCTATTTACCAGTACTTTACAAAAGATGGAATAATAAAGATAGCGCTGATACAATATAATGAGATGCATAAAGTAAATATACCTGTTATGTACATTGACACAGATTCATTGATCGGCTATTAAACATTATATAATTATGCAATAGGTACACATCTCACTTTCTGATTGATACTATTATAAAATTTATCTGTTTTACATTGATTGTCAAACATAATTACCTGGAAGGCATGTTTCTCGCCTTGGTCACTGACAACATCTCTGGACATAACATAAACGCAGTTTCCATTTACTGTAAAGTTACTTTCATCGTACGTCACATACTGCATGTGAGGCAGCAGATTGCACTCACAATCTCTGCAACTTGAAGGCTTGATGCACTGGTCATCCTTTCGCACATATCCTAAAAGAGCAGAGACATTTTGATTTTAATACCACTACTAGGTTGACCCGCACTTTTTAAAGACTGAAACATGATATTACCTGCAGGGCAGTAGCAACCAGGGAAGCACATGTTGTTGATTTTTGGACAGAGACTTGGGTCAGAGATGGATTTACATGTAGGCTCACATTTGCGTTGATAACAGTCATGGTAGACCAGTGGAGCTTCACAACTTACAGCTGAAAAGATAATGTTTTCATCGTCGAATAGATCTCTGTCAAACTACAAATTGAATGCCGTCTAGTAATTTTGCAAACAACTTACGACAGTCCTGTTGCATCCTCCAGTCGGAAATGTCGATGCTGGAGTCAGCAGAAAGGCAGTCCACTACAAATGACTGCAGGGACTGACATCTACATTCTTCCTCAGCAGTGTGGTTCTTTCCAGATTGCTGTAAACAGTCGCAAGTACTCTCCAAGCAACGTGATATGAAGAAATCCATGTTCAAGACTCTGGCACATGGCGACAGAGATTGTTCTCTAAAAAAAGGATACAGGTTGATTCAAGGTTGCCGACCTATTTTTGGGTGCCTTATATCTGTTTATGCAGAAATTAGAAATATATTTCTTACTTGACTCTATTGCACATTTGCCAAGCTTTGTCCTGTAGATCCTGCGGGCATGCTTTAGCTTCGCATATGATGGGTTGATCGTTTTCTAAGGCCCAACTGTCTCCAAATTCTTCAGTTGTCTTTGCTTTGCTTCCATCAGGTTTTCTCTTATCATCCGAAGGATTTCCATTGAAGAATCCACATAAACCGTCAACCTATTTGATAAATATTTGAAAAATTGGCAATAGAACCTGGCAAAAGTTGAATTCTTATGATATAACAAATAACTACATGGTATGTACCTTCCCGTCCAACTTGGAAACTACTCCAAGTCTGACGTCACCCAGCTTGTTCCAGATGATCCAGAACCCGTAGTGATTGGAAGTGAAGAGCAAAGTGTTGCCCAATTGGGTGATTCTAAATGCTTGGTTTTGTTCTCCAATGTTTTTCGTTTGCTCTACAGTGTAACGATAGCCATCAAACTCCAAAGAAAGGTCTGGGCGAATGACGAAGAGGTGGTCTTTGTGGCGGATCACCAGGTCTCTCGAGCAAGTGGTGGTACAGTTCTTCCTTACTGAAATGATGTCAGTTATTTTTAGTTTCAGTATCGATATGATATGACTTGGTTGTTAAGTTAACTTCTAAAATACATTCTACCCTAATACTCTTATTTATCAGGATTTAATAGCCCATAAATAATAATAAAACATCAACATACATAATATTTATGTAAGTGTGGAAAAATATGGGCGAGGCTTCAACTTCAAAACCTTTTCAATATAGAATCCAAATAAGTATTCAACTAACACATCTTAAGAATTAATAATTACTGCTCTATACTTTTTTATACGCAGTCTACGTCTTTGTAAAACTGTTCTTTAAACTTTTATTGGACTTTATTTGACATATATTGAGGCTTTCAACTATATAATATTGCAGTGTGATTAATCCATATTTCTGGGACAAGCAAGCTTAAATATCTACTAATGCCCTATCTCGCCTTGTAATTTTTTTTCGCGTTTGCGGCGTTGCCAAGTTATAAATTATTTTTCCAAATTTTTAAACAATTATCCCCGATTTTAATGTATTTTTAATAGAATCCTCTACTTATCTTTTTTTTTATGAATTGCACATGTCGAACTTAGTAAGATCTCAAAATTTCAATATTTTGTTTCTAATAATTACTGAGATACGGCAACACCGCTTTTTGAATTTCACCTCTCCAGCTGTGGCGGTATTGGAAATATTTAAGCGTTCCGGTACCGTTTACTGAAAAAGCGGTGTTGCCGTATCTCAGTAATTATTATAAACAAAATTTTGAAATTGTGAGATCTTACTAAATTTGACATGCGCAATTCATTGCAATAAAAATAAGTAGAGGATCCTATCTAAAATAAATTAAAATTAGGGATATTTGTTTAAAAATTTGGAAAAATAATTTATAACTTGGCAACGTCGCAAACACGAAAAAAAATTTCACAAGGCGAGATAGGGTATTAGTAGATATTTCGATTTAAAATAAAAAATACAGGGTGTTACATTTAAAAAAACAAAGTAAAATGACCTTCAAGTTGCTGTAATTTAAAATTCTGCCAAGAACACCCTGTAGATACAAATCGCTGGTAACATCCAAACTAATATCCACTTAATATTCAAGTAATTCGCTGTATAATGCTATTAAGAAAAGTTAAAGGAATATATCAATTTGGACGTATTACTTGCGACCTTGCAAATCCGGAAATTAATAGAAAATAAATTATAACTTGGCAGCGTCGCAACCTATCCCAAAAATGTTTTAGGGTTAAATAGAGATCAATGATTGAAACTAAAAGAGTTTAAAAAAAGTTATAGTTCTATATAAAAAAATTAAGTTGGTCACTATCCTACTTTCCCGCAACACCCTGTATATTTAAAAACATTTTTAGAATATGCGTCTTAAGTAACCAAATAACTTTTGTATTTGACATTTTCTTCTATCAGGTATACTTTGCGAGATATCGAAGAATTACCCACTAAATGGACACCCTGTATAATATATTTACAAAGTGGAAAATAAAAAAGTTTTTGCAACATTTTTTTACAGGTTTTAATAACTTTTTTCTATCACAAGCAATTGCTACAAAATGAATATACAGGGTGAGTCAAGCTCAACGCCTCGGACTCTTGTGACCAAACGATACCACATTTCGAAAAATCGACTTTGCGAGTGTATGTAGGTCGAGTTGCACTACATTTTAAAAATAATGACTTTTATACAGGGTGTCTAATAAAAGTGTGACATATCAAAGTTATGTTTTTTTAAATGGAATACCCTGTATATTATTACATATTTAGATTCCTGGGTGCATTTTAGTGCGACCTTATGTATCACACATGGGACTTTAAGCGAACCGTTTAGGTGCAAATCACAATTTTGGGTACAGGTAGATGTCAGAAAAAAATTGAATATCGCTGCTATTATAAATCTTAGAGGGTTGTGACTTTGCCGTGTTACTAAGCATGAAATGTGTCAGCTTACTTTAGACGGTCGGGTTCGAATTACATTTGTACTTAGAGAAATCGGTAGATCAATTAAGGAAACTTCAATCAAAGGTAACTTGATTTTTTCAAATGGGAATGCATAATTTTTTTTATACGATCGAATGTGCAATTTGATAAGCTTTCTAACCATATGCGGTTGTAAATATCAATCTCTGGTAGTTTTAATTTAATTTCAAATTTTCCGTGAAACCGGTGTTTTTCACTTTTCCTACCTATAAGCAACTTAGCAGGCCATGAAATATAAACAAAAAACTGTTCAGATGGAACAAAACAACTAACTTAGCAGATAGTTACGGACGAACTAGAGTAAAGGGACAAAGTTATAAAAATGACTTACAACAAAACAATTGTAACCAGAAATAGCAGACATAACACATCTAACGTCAAAAAGCAGCTGGAGTACGACAGAAATGGGCATTTTTCACAGCATACCGGCTACTACAATATTCTAAAGATTGACGATTCATAAAACCATTGTGAATTTTGAAATGAAAGGAAATCTACCACGTAATGTTGCTGGCAGTTTAATAGCTTCAGAATAAAATTTCACATTTCACGATTTAAAAAAATAGTAACCGATACCTCTGACTGGAGTTCTGCAAATTCCTCAATACTTACCTATAAGCAAGATCGCCGAAAATGAAGAATAAATTAAAAATCTGCTCAAATTATTAAATACAATTTACCTGGCAGAAAATTAAAATATGACTTGTCAGTATTCCTTTTTTGCGATCTTGCTAATAGATACTGAAAAATTTAAAGGACGACAGTGAGAGGTATCATTACTTTTGACTTTGACGGAAATGACTACTGTCTTATACCATTAAACGTGAAATTGCATTCTGAAGATATTAGACTGACGGCAACAATTGCTGAAAGTTTTGCTTTCATTTCAAAGTGTTTAGTGATTTTGGAAATTTTAATCTCTAGTACATTGCAGTCGTTAGTAGGCTGAAAGAATTATCCATTTCTGTCGTACACCAGCTTCTCTTTAACCTTAGACATGTTACCGCCGTTGTTTCTGGTTAGAGTTAATTTGTTGTGGGGATTTTTTATAAACTTGTTCTTTTACTCTAGTTCTGCTGGATCTTTTTGCTAAGTTAGTTATTTTCTTCCATCTGAATACGATTTTGTTTATATTTCATGGCCTGCTAGTTTGTTTATAGGTAGAGAAATTTAAAAACACTGATTTCACTGAAATCTCAAAATTTAATAAAAACTACCATAGATTGATATTCAAAACCTGATACAATTAGAAAGCCTATCAAATTGCACATTTGATCGTATAAAAAAATTTATACATTCCCATTTGAAAAAATCAAGTTACCTTTGATTGAAGTTTCCTTAATTGATCTACCGATTTCTCCAAGTACAAATGTAATTCGAACTCGACCGTCTAACGTAAGCTGACACATTTCATGGTTAGTAACACGGAAAAGTCACAGCCCTCTCTGATTTATAATAGCTGCGATATTCAATTTTTTTCTGACATCTACCTATACCCAAAATTGCGATTTGCACCTAAACGGTTCCCTTAAAGTCCCATGTGTGATACATAAAGTCACACTAAAATGCACCCAGGAATCTAAATATGCAATAATATATAGGGTGTTCCATTTAAAAAAACATAACTTTGATATGTCGCGCTTTTATTAGACACCCTGTATAAAAGTAATTATTTTTAAAATGTAGCCCAACTCGACCTATATACATTTGCAAAGTCGATTTTTCGAAAAATGGTATCGTTTGGTCACAAGAGTCCGAGGCGTTGAGCTTGACTCACCCTGTATTTGCAAATGAAGTTTCTTATGGAAAAATCACTACAGCTGCAATATGTGTGATAAGGAATATTTTAGGTGTTGCAAATTAAACAGCTCTGTGCCTTGATAACATATTATTTTGTGTGAATAGTGTACTTGCCTTTAATAACCGTTATAGTTTATCCCTAATATATTCCAGGAGCTATTTTTTGATTACTTACATGATACGTCCCACTCATCAGCTTCCAGATCTCTAGCTAGAACATGGTTGCAAATATCGTATCTGTAAGAAAAATTATTTAATTTTTTTTTACCACATAACAGACAGTTTATGTGATGTAACATTGTTGAAAGCCAAGAAAAATACAAATCGGGCATATGAGGGTATCTTATATAAGGTACATTCTTTTTGTGGTATATATTTCCTGAAATGCCTGAAATTAAAACCTCCTATCATACATATTACATTTTTCGTCACCTACAAAATGCGGTTTAAATTTATGAATATAAGGTCGAAACTTACTGGATCCTATTTCTTGTTCGTGAGTGAATGTAATATACAGGGTGAGTTTTTAGTACCGGCTCGGTCGATAACTCCACTACTGTAGAAGATAGCGAAAAAAGTTGTATATAAAAGTTGTAGCCACGGATATGCTCCTTGCTCAAAAAATATTCAAATTTATACAGGGTGACCCATAACTACGTGGTGATTCAAACATGCATTTTTTTAAATGAGACACCCTGTATATTATTCCATATTCAAATTCTGCTAGTGATTTCCGTTCTTTCAATATATGGTTTTGTTACATTATACAGGGTATTTCAAAAGTTATGTCCATTTTTATATCCAAATCGCGGTCAAATGAACGTACTGTGTATCAAAAAGGAATGAATCAAAAATCATTTTTTTTTACATGAGAAGATTAAAAATATCCCCTAGTTTTAAAATCGGATTTAAAAAAAGCCCGTGGCGGATATTCGTATACAGGGTAATGTAGAATGCAAAATCTAGATTTTCTCTATTTTTTTAAATGTAACCCCCAATATTTTATTATACCAAAAAATTGCTTCTAATATGCTCTTTTATCTTTGTATAACACTTGTTGTACCTACGTAACAGTTTCCGAGATATTTCGATTTTTCTATAAATTTAAAATATAGCTTCTATTTGTGTATTGAAATTTATTTATTTTGATCTAATTTGTTTTTTATTTAACGAACAACTAAGTTATAAGGTCATGATACTATTTGATGAAGTCAAAACCCTAAATCATCGAGATAATAAAGTCAAGCATGGTGAGGAAACAATTTTGTAGGCGTGATGCGTAATTATCAAGCAGATTTATCAGGTAGGCTTTGAAAAATTGACAGTTTTCATAACCAGCTCAATAATTCCATACTGTGTGAAAAACCAGCTTTAAAAATTAATTTCTCCATTGAGGGTATTTAGGAGAATCTTTGAGAAATTGTCTACTTGCCTTTAGAATATATCAACTATGAACAGCAACATCCAGAACGGAGGCACTCTAAATCTAATGCGTTTGAAAGATTGAAGAATCGTTTCATTTGGGCCGTGTCGTTTGATAGATCTGACCTGATAGATCTGCTTGATAATTATGCATGACGTCTATAAAATTGTTTCCTCAGCACACTTGACCTACATTATCTCGTTAATTCAGTGTTTTGACTTGATCAAGTACTATTATTGCCTTATATTTTAGTTGTTTGTTAAGCAAAAATAAAATTTGATAGCATTTTCTCAAAATAAATAAATTTCAGTAAACAAATAGAAGGTATATTTAAAATTTATAGAAAAATCGAAATATCTCAGAAACTAATAAATGCAGTCACAATAAGTGCTATATAGAGATGAAAGAGCATATTAAAAGCAATTCTTTGGTATAATAAAATATTGGGAGTTACATTTTAAAAAAGAGAGAAAATTTAGATTTTGCATTCTACATCACCCTGTATACGAATATGCGCTACGGGCTTTTTTTAAAACCGATTTTAAAACTAGAGGATATTTTCAATCTCCTCATGTAAAAAAAATAATTTTTGATTCATTACTTTTTGATACAGTATGTTCATTTGACCGCGATTTGGATATAAAAATGGGGATAACTTTTGAAATACCCTGTATAATGTAACAACACCCTATACTGGAAGAAAGGAAATCATTAGCAGAATTTGAATGTGGAATCATATGTAGGGTGTATCATTTAAAAGAATGCATGTTTGCATCACCACGTAGTTACGGATCACCCTGTATAAATCTAAATATTTTCTGAGCAAGGAGCATATCCGTGGCTACAACTTTTATATACAACTTTTTTTGCTATCTTCTACAGTAGTGGAGTTATCGAGCGAGCCGGTACTAAAAACTCACCCTGTATATTCCCAATAGGGGAAAATCGTAATGACTTTTTTAACTTCAACATTCTAGGCAGAGATTGATCTATATCAATTTATAATATACTGAATAGACACTTTCTGTATTAGTGGTTGTAAAACAGTTACAGTGATACCCTAGCCTCCTCTCTCTCCAGATTTCACATCCTGTAACTTTAAATGCCATAACGCAGCTGCGAAAGCTTTGGGACAGAATTTGTAATCATTTAGACGATAATGTTTTCAAAAAGGAAAACTCAAAATTAGCTAGTCCATTTTAGTACAATAAGTATGAAATATAATTAAAAAAATCGTACCTATACTCCACATCATCGAAGGTACTGAACGTCCTCCCAGTGACGTTGCATACTGCATCAGGTTTTGGAGGTGGAAAACAGGAATACTTGGGACACTTCTCCTTGACACCAGTATCTTCAAACACCGGGATGTAGTTGTCTGGACAATGGACGATTGGGCAGGGGAAAGATGGAGGTTTGGTTGGTACGCAGGTGTATTCCTTGCACACCTTGGTGTTCTTGGTATTAGCTATATCTGCCACGATTGGTATAGGGCGCTTCAATGGTGGCTTTCTGCTTGCTAGAACGTTAGATTAGGGTGGTATGTGAAACTCTTATAATCTCTCAGAAGTGGATTAATAACTTGTTAAAGATTCTCGACTTACCTCTGTAGACGCCTGTTTTGATTCCACTGTAAGTGTTTCTTGACTTTGTTTTAGCATTCCCAACAATCATTGAAGATATATACTTATCGTTGGAAACTGGCACTTTTTTGTAACCAGGTGGGCATACGACTTCCTTGCAAGTTATTCCTGTAACACAAAGTACAAAATGTTTGACAAAAAATTAATTTAGTATATACTAATTGACTATTACGCCAAGATGTAGCTTTTGATTTTTTTGAAGGAACCTTATAACTAAGACGGTAACTACAGTGTAAATTAAACTTTCAAAACTTATATTCTTTAGCTTTTTTGGTCATTGTGACCAAAAGGGGTCATTAGCAATTTTTCCCTGGAATTAACCACAAAAAGAATATTTTTGGAGAACAATATGGAAAATGAAAAAATACCGAGGCACCTAAGATTTTTAGGAGCTATGATATTATCACAACAACTACTTGTTTATCAATTTTCGTTGAAGCGCGTATACATGTATCCCTCTTTTTGACCATTCTGCCTCTATTTCTCGTATCCGTGAGGTAAAGACAGTGGCGTATATAGAAATCGATTTCGGGGGGGGGGGCATCGGAAAAAATAAAGTTTATCTTATATGTTATAATATTAACAAAAATAATTATAGAGGGTGAGTTTTTAGTACCGGCTTGGTCGATAATTCTACTACTGTAGAAGATAGCGAAAAAAGTTATACATAAAAGTTGTAGACAGAGATATGCTCCTTGCTCAGAAAATATTTTGATTTATACAGGTGATCCATAACTACGTGGTGATGCAAAGATGTATTTTTTAACACAAACGCCCTATATATTATCCATTTTTAGATTCTACTAATAATTTCTGTTCTCACGATATAAGGTATTATAACATTATACAGGGTATTTCAAAAGTTAGGATAACCATTTTTATATTCAAATCGCTGTCAAACGAACGTACTGTATATCAAAAAGTAATTAATCAAAAATTATTTTTTACATGGATAGATTATAAATATCCTCTTGTTTCAAAATCGGCTATAAAAAGAGCCCGCGACGCATACTCGTATACAGGCTGATGTAGAATGCAAAATCCAGATTTTCTCCTTTTCTAAAATGTAACCCCCAATATTTTATTATACCAAAGAATTGCTTTTAATATTCTCTTTCATCTTTGTATAGAACTTGTTGTACCTACGTCCATCAGTTTCCGAGGTATTTCGATTTTTCGGTAAATTTAAAATATAGCCTCTAATTGTGTGCTGAAATTTATTTATTTTGAGAAAGTACTATCGAATTTGTTTTTTAATTAACGAACAATTAAATTATAAGGTCATGATAGTATTTGATGAAGTCAAAACCCTGAATCATCGAGATCATATAGTCAGGTATGCCAAGGAAACAATTTTGTAGGCGTGATGCATAATTATCAAGCAGATTTATCAGGATCAGGTAGACTTTGAAAAATTGATAGTTTTTATAACCTACTCAATAATTCCGTACTGTGTGAAAAACGAGCTTTAAAAATTAATTTTTCTGTTAATTAAGGGTATTTAGGAGAATCTTTGAGAAATTGCCTATTTGACTCTAGAATATATCAACTATGAACAGCAGTATCCAGAGCGGAGGCACTCTAAAACTAATGCGTTTGAAAGATTGAAGTTTTATTTCGGATATGCCCCTCTTATATACGCCACTGGGTGAAGAATAACAAGATTTTTGAACAACATATCTGGTTTCAAATCCGGGTGATTTTTTAAGGGATATTAAAACAGTGTTTAAGTGAGTAACAATATTTAAATCTAGGAATCATTTACCGAATGCCTTAAAAATTCTGAGAAAATGAGTCAACACACTCACAGTCCATCATTTGCCAGCAGCTAGCAGACTTTAATTTTGTATATCTTTTTTACATTCATTACAATAAAATTCACTTAAATAAGCTAATTAGGGTGACAGCTTGCTTCTGCGCTAATTCTGTACGGTCCTGAAGTAGTCAAAATTTTGAAATTTTGTAGTTTGTTCCAAATCCACTATCCATACGATATGAAACGATATTTTAAAATAATTACCCTTTTTGGAGCTGACAGGAGCAGAGGTGACAGGATGAATGAGAGGCTCTACAGTAGGAGGACAATCTGCTTCGTCGTCAGGACAGTCTTGAACGCCGTTGCACCATAAGGTCGAGTTCAAGCAAACATTGCTTGTGGGACACAGTTTGGTGTCTTCTGGACATGGTTGGCAGGTACAGCTGCATGTACTGGTGACCGTACTTTTCAAACCCTGATTATGCCATAGAGAAACCAAACGATTAAACCAAATCAGTCATGATAGTTCTATCCCTAATATATTTATGTTGTGTCGCAAAAAGCGAGGTGAAATATATCTACAGTGTATTTGAATGCGGAATAGGTTACTCAAAAAAACTAAGAAAATTCCGGTCAAGTTATTAGCTCAGTAAGAAAAATATATTTGTCCTGAAAATTCGGAAACAAATGAACATTTGGATTTAGGAAGCTTAAAGTGGGTATTTCAACTAACAGGGGTGCAACATTATGTCATAATTTAAAATCTTACCTCTTTACAAGGCTCACATTTCTTTGGTGTACAATATGATATGCCTCCAATCTTGCACATACATTCTGAACAGTCGTCTTTGTTAAAGACACTACCAACAGTATACCTGTAATATAATTTATTGTTCGATGTATGTTATTACATTATAATAAAAAAAATGTAGTATCAGGGAACCAAACAAGTTCATGCGGTTTTAAAGGTTAAGAAATAGTTATACAAAAAATGGGTTAAACTTAGATTTATTTAGAAAAATAATCACCCTCAGCAAGTATTGCCTTTTCCCATCTAGACTGTACATCCCATTTTTATAAAAATCTTGCTTTTGGGAACTGAAGAAGTGTGTCATCTCTTTTCCAAAGCCTCTCTATTTTCAAAACTCCGATTCCGCGTGTGGTTGTCCAAGGCCAAAAATAGAAAAGGTGTTGTCTTCCATCTAGCAAGACCAAATACAGCAAGAATCACCCAGGAAACTATAGCGCGACTCCACTGGGAAATTCTACCTCACCCTCCATACTCACCAGACCTTGCCCCGAGTGACTACCATCTGTTTTTGGACAACCACATGCGGAATCGGAATTTTTAAAACCGAGGGGATTTGAAAAACGAGATGACACACTTCTTTAGTTCTCAAAAGCAAGATTTTTGTAAAAATGGGATGTACCACAGAGGGATATACAGTCTTGTGCCTCGATGGGACAGAATAATACTTGCTGAGGGTGATATTTTTGAATAAATATAAGTTTAACCCATTTTTTTGTGTAACTATTTCTTAACCTTCAAAACCACACGAACTTTTTTGGTTACCTGATATTTTACCCAATAAAAATGTATATCATAATACTATTATAACTTCTGAGGTACAGGATCATAATATTTTCAAAATCAGAAATGAAAGTTCTAGATATCCTTGTAAAACCTGGTACGTATTTTCTGGTATACTTAATGGACTCAGCAGATACTTTCCACAAATATATAGGTAATAAAAAATTTAAAATCTTCAAAATTTCGTTATATACATGTATTTTAAAACTTACGGTATATGTCCAACCAAGCAGGGACACATGGTCCGGTTGACGCAGTTTTTACCATCCCACCACTGGTCTACTAAACACCTGCAGGCATCCAGTTCAATGGACGTGTCTTCTACACCAGGACAGTTGTTGCAAGAAGATGGAGGAGGTGAAGTCATAGGAGGCAGCGAGGCTATATGAGACACAATTTTTATTAGGAATCCGAACATTCCTTAAGAAAAATCTGTTCTTATCTTGTTATTTTAATTTGTTAAATGTTTAGATATTTGGAAAAATTAATGCCTCCGTAAGGGTGGATACAGTGGCAGTTTGTAGTTTGACATACAAAAAACTGGGAGCTTACTGGACGCTTTGGGAGTAAATTGAAAATTTCAGAGGTAAACTGGTACAATGGAACATGTCTTGACAAAAAGCCGGAAGTGCTAGAAAAGACCTGGGAGTATTTTCCGAATTTATTGGAAGTAGAGTATAAAAATTTGGTTTTGATACTCACGATATGGTTTATAACATCCATGGATTTCCACTCTCATTTGAATATTATCATTCCACTTAACTGGAATGATTTTCAAGTATCTCATACTGATGGGGAGTTCAAAATTGTTGGTTTGTGGCAGATTTCGATTAAAATTGCCTAAGAATATTTTCAGTTCTTTCTTCTCGTCCACAATCGGATTCCAGTCTACTTTATTGTTGCTGTATTCGATTTTGTAGGCGGTCACCCACCCTCCATTGCCACCTTTGGTTACCAGACCAGTTATATTTCTGGGTTCCAAGAAGTCAAACTGAAATGGAATAGTTCAATAAGTAAGTCTAGCTAGCGTAGCGTGCTATATAAAATGTTTCCGAAGAGAGAAGAATTATTTGACTTGTAAGGTTTTTTGGAAAAAAGGCGCATAGAAATTCTTACTCGTGGAGACGATATCAAATGCATGTTACCTGTTGCTGATGGATTGATACTTGAACTTTGAGATGGAATAAACTGTTTGTTTTTAAACTTTTGCTATTGCTTTTGTTTCACTTAAGCTTTGAGAACATTCTTTATTTAGACTAGCTATTCTACGATTGCTCACCAAAATCCATTCTGTAGGAGAATTGGTTAGTGGTTGCCAAGCAGAATCACTGGATAGTTTCAAATGCTTTTTGCTATGATCTGGAGATAACTCTGAGCTTGTAGAAATTTGCTGTTCTGACATCGAGCCGGCATCTGTTCCCATTGGATCATCGCAGTACTGGGGCTTCATTGTTGGCTTCACCTAAAAATTATAATGGATTGAATCGGATATTTTCTCTGTCAGGGGTTTTATATACACCAGCAAGCAACAAGAGTAATTATTTAATCAACAAAAGTACTTACAGTTAGAGGCCCATACGTAATCAGTGATGGAGTAGTAGGCTTCTCTTCGGAACATCCAATCAGTTCCACCCTCAAAGAAATTCCATTATTCCAAGTTTGTGGATTGATGCGGATTACTTTGGCCTCTATTGGAACTTTGAAGATCTGTCGAATTGGTTTCGTAGTGTCCATTGAACCTCTGAAGATCTAGAATGATGCTTTGGATCGGTTCAATTCACTCGAAAGGGTGATGAAAGGCGTAAGTTACTATCATATCTTGATTGGAACAGACTTAGGAGATATGTTACACTGATGTTGGGTAATCCAGTTCTTTTCGTTAAAATAAAACATTTAATTATTCTGTAGAAACTTTTAAAAAATATAACTATTTTGAGATAATGCTGAATATACAGTAGAGGTCTAGATTGATGTCTCATTTTCTAAAGGCAACTGATTCTGGATGATCCAATCAGTTAGAGAAAACATTTTATATATTTTCCAAAGCTTCTAAAACTGTAAAACCTAGTAGTGCTGGTTAATTCTGATCTCATTTTTTTTTCAGAAAATTACCAAATTATAATAAGAATCCCATTATAGTCATTTTGTATCTGTTTGACATTTCTGATATTTTATTTTAGTTTTAATACCTAAAGATGACGCCTAATTAAATGCGTCGAAACGTCGTAAAATTTTATATTTTGGTAATATAATTAGTGACCGTATCCCAAGATTGCTTTACTAAATCCCATTATATTAAGTTTTATCAAATTTCTTACCATTGGGTAGTTTTCGTCGTTGAGAATGTAGTAGAAGGTACTACCATCGGGACTATACATGACCTTGTAGCTAGTAACATACTCGTCGTACAGGGGACTGCCTCTAACTACGACACCGTAAATAGCTTGCTGTTTACCAAAATTAATCTCCAAATATTGCTCTTGATCTATATATTTTGGCGCCCAACTACCACCTAAAGCAAAAACAAAATGGCTGTTAAAAAAATACCAACGTACAGACAGACCGAAAGTAAGATAGCCAGGTAGCATTGAAAGGATTGCGTGCTTGTAGGTTTACATCAAAGCTTGTTTTACAATGTAGAAAGGTCTTGGATGACATTTCGGCAAGACATGAGATGTCACTTATATGGGTGTGGTTGCAAAATCAACATTTTAGACCTCAAGACGTATTTTGATTGTTAAATATTATTATTAAAATGTAGAATAATAAAAGTGAGTTCAAACATGTGTACTAACCAGACTTCGGTGTTACTCTACTGTTGATACGAGCATTGTGAGGGGCAAAATTGTCACTCAGAATACTGCTTGCGTTGAATGCTTCATCCGGTAGAGGTTGCTTGCCTTGTATAAGATCTATGTACCTGAAATTATTTATCATATTCACTCGATTTTACGTACCCACTCAATACTCTCAGCGAATCAAGTTAAAATGGTCCTTTCAGGTATTTGGTAATACATTTAGACATTTAAATCAGTCCAACTGTAAAAGTACCGTCACCCACAATATCTCAAAAGATATACGCAAACTTACTATTACTAAATGGTTTACGTAATGACAATAAGTAGTTCAAAGTTTTCAAAAATAATATAGTTTGTCTGATAACATGTATGCACTTGATTGCGAATTATCTCAAATGAACCAATAATGGTTAGATGAAATAATTATTCATTTTTTGTTGGATGCTTTCTATACAAAAGCACATCTATATTACCAAACTATATGAACTAAAAAAAAGTATTTCTTACCTGTTTTCATCGCAATCTTCAGGAGGGGTGAAGCTGACTGGAATCGGTGGCATTGTAAATGGTACTTGTACCTGGGGTTTTACTTCAATCTTCTCTACGGTTGGTTCCTTGGGCTCACAAGTACTTTCTTGGCACGAATAATGATTATGCACGCATTGACAAGTCCTAAACGGAATAATGAAGTAGCAGTAACAGTGGCATGAAAAAGAAACTGGCGCCAAATAAATTTCCGTCGAAGTTTCATGATATTTTTTACCTGCAATTTTGTTCCTCGACAATCTTTCCGGGACCCACTGGATCGCCTTGTTCGGTGACACAAAGGCATTCATCCAGCGTCACACAAGTATTTTCATCAGCATACTTCTGACCCGTAGGGCAGGACTTTCTATCCAAAGCAACACAACCAGATTCGCACCTGGTGTCGCCTTGACACAGTCCCTTACTTTTCACCAGGAACGAGTAGTATAAACACAGCCTATCACATTCTATAGCACAAGGGTGTAGGGTCGTTCCAGGTGGACATCCAGCTAGAAAATCAATCAAACAACAAATTAATCAATCAATAAATCAATCAGTCAACCAAAGAAACAAACCATCAATCAATAAGTGACTCAATCAACTAATTAGTAAGTTAATCAATCGATTGTTATCAACCAATCAATTAATTCACAATTCATTCAATCAGTCACTAAGTCATCCCATGAATCTAAAAATTGCTAAACCAATTAATTGAAGAACCAACCCATACATGATTTGAAAAATCAATAAGTCAACAAATCATACAACTACTGAACCAATTACTTGATAAATAATCAATTAGTCAAACAAACAATTAATTTAAAAGTCGCTCAATCAATCAATCAATCAATCAATCAATAAAGCAGTCAATCAATCAATAAAGCAATCAATCAATCAATCAATCAATCAATCAATCAATCAATCAATCAATCAATCAATCAATCAATCAATCAATCAATCAATCAATCAATCAATCAATCAATCAATCAATCAATCAATCAATCAATCAATCAATCAATCAATCAATCAATCAATCAATCAATCAATCAATCACTCAATCAATCAATCAATCAATCAATACTCAATCAATCAGTCAAGCAATCAATTCATCAATCAATGGGTCTCTGGGTCAACAAATTAATCTATAAATCGTTTAAATAAGCGATTTTTCAGCCAACCTACAGTCAACGAATCATAGAACCAATCAATAGATCACATGATCAATCACTCAAAGCTTGATTATTCTGTAATATATTTACTTAAGTCCTCAGTTCTTCCTTCTTCCTTTACAGGTGTTTTGCATGATTCCCGGACAGCAAATACAGCTTCTGGCCAATCGCATACTTTCTTTTCGGGGTGGTACATCATAATAGGACCGCAAGTTTTTTCTATCAGCTGATTACCGTTCATGCCTGGAGCGCACTCAAAGAATTTGAAGCAATCAGTGGGATGTTCTTTGATTGGCATATCAAGGTCACATGCTTGAGGGGTTTCGTCTAAAAAGAATAAATAGGCAACAACGGTGAAAACGAAATATTTCTCTCTTGAGAAAAGCATTCAGGATTTTTGAGAGCAAAATTGGGCAAATTATTGCAAATGTAATGGTTATTAACGATACGAGTGTTGGGGATGACTACTGGATCACTGATAAAAATTTAAAATTTTCAGTTTTTTTTTAATATTCGTGAGCTGGAATAAAATAAAAACTGTAAAAAGCACTTACCGCAGTGGCAAAGTACACGTATTTCAAAATCAGGACACATCGTCCCTTTAGTCTTCGACTTACACACTAGGCCTCTTTCTAGACTGCATTCTACATCTAATCCCGTCTCTTTAGCCGGTATATGAGAACCAACAGTTCTGCATTCTATATCTACCATTTCGCTAATGTTGCATCTACTAGTTTCTTTTAGGTGATTCTGGAATGTAGATCAAAATGTAGCACTACATTTCTACTCAGTTGCTCAGTAATTGAAATATTTAATAAAGGATCAAACCATGTGAAACTGTGGTATGAGAGAATATGCATGTCTTCAATCAACCTCAAAATGAAACCAAATGAGTTCTACAATTATCCTTTTTCCCTACACTGTACTTACCAAGACCAAAGTAGTAGGCAAGGGCTCATATTCCTTCTTCTTGTACCTCGACTTAGTCTTCACCCCAGCTGATTTATCTTGATTGATCCAACTGGTCCATCCAGACTTGCATTCGACCATCTTGTCCATTGGTTCTGGAGTGATCATTGGCATTTGAGTTGGGATGAGTGTGGTACATGGTTGTCCCTGTAGAACAGAGATTTGATCATAAAAGAGACTTTTGATTCGACAAATTCTGAGTTAGTATGACGGAAAAGTTTTTTTTATAGTCAGCCTGCTCCCTCAAGGGCTGGAAGCCTAAGATGCTGTAGAAGCGCTGCGAGGGGATAAATATCGGTTCACGTTAGATTTGAAAGTCTGCAGGTTGTATTCGCCGGCAGCTAGTTCCACAACGCCGAAGTCCTCCAAAAGAAGGAGTGCTGGAGGAGATTGACTCGGGGAGTAGGGACCTCGACCTGGTAAGGATAAACCTCTCTAGTATTCCTAGTTCGGACGGCTTTTGGTGTTAATATCTGAGAGAGCTCACTCGAACATCTTCCGTGATGGAATCTGTAGAACACGGACAGGTTAGCCATCCTTCTTCGATGTTCCAGGCTGTGGAGGGCCTTTGTGAGGGTAAGCGTATCTACTAGTCTGATTGCTCTTTTTTGGATAGCGTCCAGAACCTTTAGAGAGTGCTTCGGTGCGCATCCCCACATATGGGAGCAATACTCCAACAATGGTCGGATTTGTGCCTTGTAGAGCAGCAGTTGTTGCTCTGGTGTATACAGCTTCCTACAGCGGTACAAAACTCCAAGGTCCTGGGATGCCGTTTTAGCAATACTGACGACGTGGTCAAGCCAGGACATGTTATTGTTGATGTTGATCCCCAAGAGCTTGACGGAAGGTGACTCGACTATTGGGTTACCCTCCATTTCCACAGTTGGTAAGCCAACGTGAGACTTCTTTGTCAATAACAATGTATGGAATGTATGGAAAGAAAACAACAAGAGGTTACTACATCTTTTTCATCATATCACCATGAGCAGACTCAACTCTGTGGTCGAGCTGGAACGCTAAAACCTAGCTTGCTTCCGTGACTACTCAGCTTTATAGAGGGTGTTTCAGAATTATGGGATCAAACTTCTTTAGGTTATTCAGTGCAACAGTAGAAAACTTTTGAGTATAGGGACCCCTGTGCGGAAAATTGTCCGTATGGTACTACGGCCCTAAAAAGCGTTAAAATGTATAAAATGTATAAAGACGATGAATTGCCTAAATAGCCTTTAATGCATTCACTTTTTGCCTTTTGTACATGATATCATCAAAACAATTGTTCAAAATGTCTTCCTCCAATCTGAGTACACCGATTTAAACGTCGTACATGATTTCGGCGGACTTGACTAAACAGTTGATACTCGTTATGGAACGATGAAGCCTCATCCACAAGAGGCGGTATTTTAATAGTAGGAATAGCCATGTTTGGGACGAAGAAAATCCCCATGCAATTTTTCCCAGAAAACATCAGCAACGTTGGTCTGTGTATGGGCAACGGTTAACAGGACCTATTTACCGGCGTTTCTTGGAGGAAGTTCGACAGCAAATGTGGTTTCAGCACCATGGAGCGCCGGCTCACTTTGCTGTACCAGTACGTGAGGATTCGGCTCAGCTATTTGGGCACCGTTGGATTGCTAGAGGTGGAGCTGGTTCTTGGCCTCCTAGATCACCTGATTTAACGGCGCTAGATTTTTTCCTGTGGTAACATATAAAGTCTTTGGTCTGCGGAACTCCAGTAGAAACAGAGCAAGACTTAATCGGATGAATTACAGCAGCATTTGAAGTCATTCAAATCGAGTATCAAATTTTTAGTCAAGTCCGCTGAAATCATGTGCGACGTTTAAATCGGTGTATTTAGGTTGGAGGAAGACATTTTGAACAATTGTTGTGATGATATCATGTACAAAAGGCAAAAAGTGAGTGCCATTAAAGGCTATTTAGGCAATTCATCGTCTTTATACACTTTAACGCTTCTTAGGGCCGTAGTACCGTACGGACACTTTTTCGGATATGGGTCCCTATACTCAAACGTTTTCTACTGTTGCACTGAATAACCCTTAGAAGTTTGATCCCATAGATCTAAAACACCCTGTATAAAAGAATATTTTCGTCATATATTAGCTTGACGGTCTTCCGGACCTCGAACGACCACTTGAACTCTCCTGTTGCAGACATAGCTGAAAAATGAAGACACCTCAAGGAAGATCGTTACCTTGCATATCTTCTCCTGCATGGAACAGTAACAACTGTGACATTCGTCTTCCTCCATAAGGTCTCCCTCGTAGTAAGTGGTGTTGTCCACCTCCAGGCAGACAGGTCTGCACACGTTTCTGGGCACGCACTCCAAAAGGGAGGAGTTGGTGTAGATATGATCAGGAGGACAAGGCTTCGGGGCACAACCTTCCACGCATGCGTCCTCGTTGCACGTCTTGGACAGCTTCTTACTCATCGGCAGGTTGTCGCAGGTTTCTTCGGGACAGGTGGACACGCACGGACTGTACGTCGTGCAGCGTTGGTCACACTGCATGGCTGAAAGTTCAAACAATTAGACCAGGAATATACATTTCTTTAGAAGAGTATTGAGGAATACGTAAACTATAAAGCCGGCGCCACATATGCGGGTATTTGCCGAGTATCAATACTCGCCGTTTTTCAACCTTGCTCGCCGAATAGCGAGCACGTATCGCCCTACATGTGCATAGTTGGCTATGTTTAGTTTCGAGAAGAAAGGGAATGGGAAAGCCCGAATATTCATAGCAAATTGAAACTTATTTATTATTAAAATTTATCGACAGTAGAATATTATTGCGATCTTGCCAAGTTATAATTTATTTTCTATTAATTTCCGGATTTGCAAGGTCGCAAGTAATACCTCCAAATTGATATATTCCTTTAACTTTTCTCAATAATATTATACAGCGAGTTACTTAAATATATTATTTTGGATGACACCAGAAATGTGCAGGGTGTTATTGGTAGAATTTTAAATTACGGTAATTTGAAGGACATTTTACTTTGTTTTTTCTAAAGGTAACACCCTGTACGTTTTATTTTAAATCGAAATATCTACTAATACCCTATCTCGCCTTGTAATTTTTTTCGCGTTTGCGACATTGCCAAGTTATAAATTATTTTTCTAAATTTACAAACAAATATCCACGATTTTTTATTAATAGAACACACTGCATATTTTATTTAATATAGAAGTATTCCCTAATAATGGTTTACAGCATGAACAAGTTTCAACTGGTGTTCCTCACTGCCTTCTCAGTAAACAGTACCGGAAGGCTTAAATATTTCCAAAACTGCCACAGCTGGGGCGGTGAAATTCAATACTTGGGGGTTTTTGAACACACAGAATTCAAAAATGCTAACATGCTAACAAATAAACAATGCGAATAAAGTTTTTAATTCTCTAGTCCGGCCCTGTTCCTGTTTCTGTGTCAGTATTCGGGTACTTATTTGTGTTCGGCAAATTCCGACCATTCGCACAAACTGCTCCAGCCACACTAGTAGGCGTTTGCCGAATTGCGAATATTCGCTGTTCGTTGTTCCCTAAATGCCGCATGTGTGGCGCCGGCTATGGCGCCGGCTGAATGCTCGGTGCTCGGCATATGGCGAGTATTCGGGTAAAATCCTGCAGCCACATAGCCGAATAGCAATTAATCGGGGTTCGTTGCTCGCCGCGTACCGCATATATGGCGCCGACTTAAGGTGCAGTTCAAAACATTGCAGAAAAAACGTTGTGTGTGGATAGAAAAACGGTGCACTTTTGAGAGCTGCGCGGAGACGGTACAGTTGCAGCGATAACTGAGCTGGTGAGCATAGTTGTCCATGAACTGCGCAGACAAGTCGGTGTGTGTAGATATTAGCTCCGTCTTTCGAAACATTTTATTCGCTAATTTAACGAGAATGATACATCTTCGACAATTTCCCGGGAGCTTTTAAATGAGTTTATCGCGTTATGTGGAAGTTTCCAATGACTTTGGCGTATCAACGCCGATAAATATAGTAACAGACAAAAAGAAGCAGGCATATTAGATTTCGGTAGAAGGATTCAACGAAAATGTTGATCGTAGATGGAACATTAATTCTTAAAGGAGTGTTGACGTAAAATAGTTAACAAAAATAAATCTTGTCAACCTTACTTCTTGTGTTGAATGAAAGATGTCTTGAGTTTGGATTAAATCATTTGTTTCTTTTTATATGCCTTCATGTGACGACTTTTTTGCGTCAAAACTTGCTTTATCCAGTTGTTATACATCAAAACTCGCCAAATCCAAACAAAAAAGTTGAAATTCTTGTTATTTATATCAGTTTTCTTTAAAAGGAAAACACCGTTGCTGTTGCTATCACCTTATCAATACATAAGAAAATACACCGATAGTGTAGTTAGTATGTTCAAAAATGATTTTCTTCATTTACCAAAAATTCGGTAAACCGGATAAGAAGACTTTTGGAATGGAATGACTCATATGAGAGTCGATATACGAGGGTTGCTCTATATCTCTGTCAATAATACCACAGTATATCCCATTATACAGTAGCGCAACTCTCCAGGATTTTGATGGTTCGCGCATAGCATCCCGCGCATGTTTCGGAGGATGTTTAGCACGACGATCGCCTGAGTCGTGTTCAGTCTATGAGAGTGAAGGTAGTGTCTTTGACAGAACCGGATTAAGGAATTTGGTGATACGCTGATATGGATATCGGGACGCGTGGAGTCAAATGTTGCGCCGCTGTAGGCTGTATTAACAATTCCAAAAACTGTCTGTGACTATAGTTTGTTCAAGTTTCCTCAAGATGCTGCCAGGTAAGCGATTCCTCCAATGTTTAATATGCTCCTTTATTACCTAATAATATTAAAGTGTGATAGCATAGCTCCATCTGTCTCTAACGAAGTCTGTCGGGTATTAGGGTAGCTGTGTTTATTTATTCAGTTTTTAGAAGAGTTAGACGTTAAGGAAAGTCGTTCTTTAATTATGAGCCTAAAGTCAGAATAATAATTTCTCACTGTTTCCTCACAGCACCACAACGTTCAAAAGATCTTTCTGGACATATAACAAAATAAGTGCGATTATGCATTCCAACGTTATGAAATTTCAAGCAGGAAGTGAAGTCCATTTTAATGGATGCTCAAATAGAAAGTTCACAATAAAAAGAATCAACATTCTAGTTTCAAAAATATATCATTTTCCTCAATAAACATGGATTCTTTTCTTAAATGTACCTATTCATATGTAATATACAAATGTAGAAGGAAAGGTAGTCTTGGTAAACTATGTACATAAAAAACAGTTTTGCAATTTTTTTTATGAGTAATGACCAGTTTAGTATAATTTATCGTTGTTATAAACATGTTGATCATTATTTTTTATGTACACCTAACAAGTTTCCATCGGTTTTGCTGTTTGCCACGTTTTCGTACCTTTAACGTTTTTCTATGATGATTGATGAAGATAAATTTAAAGGTTGTGGGATAACTAGACATAAATGTAATTTTGGACGCTACGTCGTTACATATACCCATATTTGAATCATATAAGATATTATAAAGTTTTTATATTTATTTAAATGTTCAAGGCTACGTAAGATAAGATAAAATAAAGTTGAATAAATCTCGCATTTTTGTAATTTACTTAGAAACAATAAAGCCACCTATTTTCTCGGAGTTAACAATTTTCTTTCATACACCGACTATTTCCTGTTTTGCTTTTAAAAAAAATGTTTATACCCCAATTCCATGCAAAGAATCCATGATAAATTAGAAGAATCAGTACAAAACATTTTCGCGTATAATAAATGCGAATGCATGGATATAACTTACAAATTGTAATTCAGAATTCCAAAGACAACTGCCTAACCTCGATGAAGAATATCACATTACCACACTGCTCTCAAAATTTACTCTCTTTACGAGATATATAGCGTTCATTAAACTTACTGCAACACAATAGTTACGCTTCTTCACTCGATTATTGCTAAGCCGACCATGTGCTCAAAACGTAAACGGCAATACTCCCGGCTCGTGCGGAGAAGCCGACGTGGGGTTATGAGAGGCCAGTTTTTCGGAGACAAATTGTCTGCATGATTTCTAGGGAGTTGCGCTACTGTATAATTAGATATACTGTGATAATACTATGAAGACACTATCCGATACTTACGACAAAGATGCTGCGATCTCCACTTGACAGGCACTCCCCTGTTGTTGCACTCTTGCGCGTATGCTGCCAGGGCGGTACACAGGCACTCGCAGTCTCCTCCTTGGTCACAGGCGCAGCTATCGAACACGCACTTCTCAAAGTACTGCTCGACAGGTACTTCGTTGTGGCAGGCCGCGAACACAGGAGACTTCATCACTCCGCACTGCTTCATCGCCCACGTTTTTCTGTCTGGACGGTCCGAACATGTGTCCTGCAAATTAGAGTTGATATGGGAGTGCCACAGGGTTCTATTTTGAGACCACTCCTTAGTGTTGTGTAATTAATGCGTTTAGAGCATAACAATTTGAATATATATTTAGTTTATTTGAAATATAGGGTGGCCAATCGGGTGACGTTATTATTTTTTTAAGATAGCCCGTACCGAGACCTATCCAAAACACCCCCATGTATGTGCAGCGATCATTGATAATCTTTGAGTTATGATTTCTTTTTGAAAGCTTAGAGATTTTCCAGTTTTCCAAAGAAATCGTCAAAAACAAAAACAAAAATGTTTTTTGGCTTTTATTTTTTCTGTAATTATACCCTGTATTAAGCCTGTTTTAATATCAAATAAAGAAAACCTGTACATCCGACCAATAATTAAGTACATTTTGGGCCCAAAGTTTGAAATCACTGTTTTTAGTCCGGAGACCAAAACTTTCAAAATAAAATTAAAAATATTTATGCCTGGTTCTGGAGCTTTAAATTAATCTTAAAAACTTTGCAAGACATTACACTTTCGAAATAATGATGAAAAAATAGCACTTATGGGGGCATTTTGCGCCGTACGTGACTGCTAAAGGTAAAAAGGTGATAATTCACAATTTCCCAAATGATTTAAAAAACTATTATTTTACTTTATCATGACAAATTAAAGAAAAAAACTCGTAACAGCTAATAACCAGATAATCATTGATGTTTTTAATGACATTTAATAAAAAAACTAATTACTTACTAATGAACTTCTGCTAAATAAGTTGTATGCAAAGTAAATAAAGAAAAGGAATAATAAAACAATAATCTAACTTTCTGATTATTAGTTAATTGATAGTTTATTACAAGAGGTTTCCAAAATGACCTCCGTTCACTTCAATGCATAAACGACATCGTCTAATGAAATTATCCTTAAGCCGCCAAAACGCAGTTGTGCTTTCATTAATTTACGTTTTACATTCTTCTAATTTTTGTTTGAACTCTTCCACGGTATTACTGTCACGATTTATTTATAATAGCCCTAGATGAAGAAATCAATGAGATTCAAATCTGGACTACGAGGGGGCCAACTGATCGGCCCAGCGCGACCAATCCACCGGTTTGGGCAGGTTGTGTCCAAGTGGTTGCGCACTTCCCAGAACCAGGCATGAATACTTTTAATTTTATTTTGAAAGTTTTGGTCTCCTGACTAAAAACAGTGATTTCAAATTTTGGGCCCAAAATGTACTTAATTATTGGTCGGATGTACAGGTTTTCTTTATTGGATATTAAAATAGGCTTAATACTGATTATAATACTACAGAAAAAAAAAATCGAAAATTTTCGCGATCACAATACTCCCCTCACCTATCGGTGTGGGAAGTAATAAAAGCCAAAAAGCATTTTAGTTTTTGTTTTTGACAATTTCTTGGAAACACTGGAAAAATCTCTAAGTTTTCAAAAAAATCACAACTCGAAAGCTATCAATAATCGCTACACATACATGGGGGTGTATTGGATAAGTCTCGGAACGGGATATCTTAAAAAATAATATCGTCACCCGATTGGCCACACTGATTGTGGGTGTTCTTGCAGAAATTATGTTCAGCCAAGTTTTGACGGGTATTTTTTAACTGGTAGTACATAGGACTTGCCAGAAAATCCAGCTTCATAAAGTTCAGACTGCAGCAAAAAAACGACAAAATTAACTTACTGTTATCTCCAACGCTTCAGGACAATAAGACTGTAATCTCCATGAGTCACCAAATAGATTGGCTGAAACTTCTGTCAAACCACCAGATGGTGTCTGGAAGTCGTCCATATCATTGTCGTTATAGTTTCCACACAGGCCTTTTGTCTGGAATTAATCGATAACATTACGAACGATGCAGAAAAAAAGAAGTATTAATTATATAAAAATTCATATAGGGTTGAAATTGAATGATTATTAGGTAGTATTCAAGATATCGGAAAAAAGTGTTGGATAAGATTTTAGGGCGTTAGATGTCTCTTGTAGTAAAAAATTTTATTACATTAATAACTTTTGTACGACGAGTCTTTATAACTAAAATCCTGTGTAAAAAGGAGTTTGTAAAAATCTTCATCTGGCTTTCTATCATGATGAAACCTCGTGTTTTGGATAATTTGAGGGAGCTGACTACAAATCTGGTCACAGTTTTGAGTTTCAGTCTCGTTTGACGAAAATTAAAAGTTTCAGATCTTTTAGATTTTCAGGTTTGCCTAAAAAATCGAAAATCTTTATTCAGCTTTCTACCAAGATTTTTTTTCTATTAAGATGAAACCTTGTGTTTTGGATAATTTGTTCGTGCTGATTACAAATCCGGTCACAGTTTTGAGTTTCGGTCTCCTTTGATGAAAATTAGAAATGTTAGATCTTTCAGATCTTCAGGTTTGCCTAAAAAATTCAACATCTTTATTTGACTTTCTATTAAGATGAAACCTCGTGTTTTGGATAATTTGAGGGTGCTATTTACACATCCGGTCGCAGTTTTGAGTTTCAGTCTTGTTTGACGAAAATCGAAAATCTTTATCTGGCTTTTTATTAAGATGACATCTCGTGTTTTACATAATTTTAGGGTGCTAATTACAAATCCAGTCACAGTTTTGAGTTCCAGTCTCATTTGACAAACATATAAAATTTCATATCTTCAGGTTTGTATAAAAAATCTAAAATCTTTATTTGGCTTTCTATTGAGATGAAATCTCGTGTTTTGGATAATTTGAGGGTGCTGATTACAAATCCGGTCGCAGTTTTGAGTTTCAGTCTCATCTGACGAGAATTAAAAATTTCAGATCTTTCTGATCTTCAGGTTTGCTGAAGAAATCGAAAGCCTTTATGTGGCTTTCTTTTAATACGAAATCTCGTGTTTTGGATAATTTGAGGGTGCTGATAATAAATCGGGTAGTAGTTTTGAGTTTCAGTCTCGTCTGACATCAGGTTTACCAAAAGAATCGAAATTTTTTATTTAGCTTTCTATTAAGATAAGCCTAGTGTTTTCGATAATTTGAGGATGCTGATTACAAATCTAGTGTTAGTTGTGAGTTTCAGTCTCAAAGCCTAAAAACCCTTATTTAAAACTTATCTCTCAACTTTACCTGATAAACGACTGTTTTCTAACATATCTAGAACTACGTATATTCAGATTTTATACAGTTGTACCACTATCATGAGTTATAACAGAAAGAAAAGCATTAGCGTTCATAATGAAACTGTAATAAATGCAATAATAAAATTGGAAGCCTTTATATTTCGATGATACGCCAAAGGAGTATAATATGACATAAGAGAAAATATACAATTTATGACAAAATTCACATAATTTTGTTATCAAGATAGTGGACTCAGGAAAGGGAAAATACCTCTTGGTACAAAAGCGATGTAAATTTTGATACGAGTACCTCTTATACTAACATATGACTGTCAGGAGCAGTGACAAAAGTTGAAAGTGACTTCAAAACGTCAAACCATAATAGCAAAACCTTCGATTTATTGGAACGTTGGTCCAACGAAATGAATTATGCTGTAGCCAATTCAGAAGGCGTCTTCATCAGAGAAGAAACGCTAGACGGCGACGAAAGCCCTATCGAAGACTATGGATACGAAGATGAATATTACGTGGGTCAAAAAAGAAGAATACTCGAGTCACCGAAAGGGAACCTCAGCAAGAGACCGACGAAAACCTCCACCACAAATGACACTTCTAACAATGAAAACGAAGATCTTGATGATCTTTTCTATCCACGTGATATTCTGTCGAAGATTACGGGTGATCTGGATGAAGCTGAGAAAGACAGCTCGTCGACAGCTAATGCGATGAAAAAGTGCTCGAAACTGGATGATAAGGAGTGGAGAAAGATGATATTGGATGTAGCAGAGCTCATATATTGCAACGAGGCGATATTAGAATTTGAACTGCATTCTTTCAGGACGCAACTTATGCCTCAGACTTACCTTAAGAAAAATTTATTGCAAAGTAAGTAAATGCATGAACCGATGTGATGACATTTTGCGTATGTCTGAAAACTAAAATTCAATTTTAGGACAAATTAAAAAAAATGAATGAACAGGGTCCTTTAAGAACGATATTGAAAAAAATTATTGTCGTTTTACTTCCCACACCTATAGGTCAGGGGAGCATTGTGATCACGTAACTTTTAGATTTCGAGATGATACGCTTTTTAGACGTTGTAATCAGCACTCTCAATTTATCCAAGACACGATGTTTCATCTTAATAGAAAACCAAATAAAGATTTTCAATGTTTTAGGTAAACCTGAAAATCTGAAGGAAATTAATCTTTCGATTTTCGTCAAACGATACTGAAACTCAATCAGCACCCTCTAGTTATCCAAAACACGAAGTTTCATCTTAATGGAAAGCAAAATAAAGGTTTTCAATTCTTTATGCAAATGTGAGAATATGAAAGATATGAAATTTTCGATTTTCGTCAAAAGCTACTGAAACTCAAAACTGTAATCAGTACCCTCCTATTATACAAAACACAAGGTTTCAACATAATAGAAAGCTAAATAAGATTCTCAATAATTTAGACAAACCTGAAAATCTGAAAGACTTGAAATTTTCGATTTTTGCCAAACGATATTGACACTTACAACTACGATCGGATTTGTAATCAGGACCCTCAAATTATTCAAAATGCGAGGCTTCATCTTAATAGATAGGCAAATAGAGATTTTCGATTTTTTGGGCAAACCTAAAAATCTGAAGGTCTGAAATTTTTGATTTTCGTCAACAGATATTGATAATCAAAACTGCGACCAGATTTGTAATCAGATCCCTCAAATTATCCAGAATACGAGGTTTTATCTTAATGGATAGCCAAATAGAGGTTTTCGATTTTTTAGGTAAACCTGAAGATCTGAAAGATCTGAATTTTTTGATTTTAGTCAAACGATACTGACAACCAAAACTGCGACCGGATTTGTTATCAGCACCCTCTAATTATCCAAAACACGAGGTTTTATCTTAATAGAAAGCTAAATAAGGATTTTCAATTTTTTAGGCAAACTTGAAAATATGAAAGATGTGAAAATTTAGATTTTTGTCAAACGATAATGACACTCAAAACTGCGAAAGGATTTGTAATCAGCACCTTCAAATTATCCAAAATACGGGGTTGCATCATAACAGAAAGCCAAATAAAGATTTTTTAGTATTTTTTAAATGACAGCAAATTCTTGATCTAGGACCAAAAATTTTTATGTTCCAGAAAAGGCAGAGTTCCTTATAAAGAGGATAAAGGCAACCAAAGAAGACGAAGAAATCAACGACAAGCTTATTTTTGAGTTTAAGCGATTTGCTCTAGAAACTGTTGTAAAGTAAGTTACGGCTACAACTTTTTTATTCTTTTCATTAATTTTTGTTTGTTTTCAGTATAATTTTGTTTGGTGTTGCAAACGACGCAGAAAAACCAGACGCCAAGTATCATCCATTACTTTTGATCACAAAGACACAGTGGCTATTTTTAAAATTGATGTTTAGGTTGGAAGAAGAAAAAATGTCAAGCATACTTCAGCTGTACCTACAGAAAGCAGAAAATTTGTTATACAGGTGATAATGGTTATCTTTTTTTATTGATTAACGATGAAGGATGCCCACGTGGTCTTTAAATTTGCACTTTTCAAAAACCATTTCGATAGCAAATATAACTCTCTGGAATGATCAATAAGAGTTGGATTTTTAGGGCAGTTATCTATGTGATCTTATCAAAGGTAAAAAAAAATATTCAATCTACTAACCACTCCGTGAACGAACATTCTTAACTGTATCAAGGATAAAGGGAAGCTCAACCTTTATGACAGTAATATATAAATTTTCAACTTCAAAGATAATCAAGTAACTAGAGCTACACTTTTCCAGGTGTAGTTTCCAAAGCGTCAAGTGCGATAATTCAAAACGGTCAAGTTAATTTTCCAAGCCGTCAATGGGGTATGTTCCGAACAACATTTTATGACGGAATATTGATGTTACGTCCCCAAAAACCATGTAACTAACATTTTTACTTTTTACTGTGAACGCGAAGTGGCTTAATAGCACCTGCAAAGTTCAAACATAAAATTTCGCGCCAAAGCTGTGACGTAATATATCTAAGCGTGACGTAATAAGTCTTTCGTGGAGCTATCAGAATGTGACTGTACCTTGTCGTATTTTCTCCATCAGACATAACCTCCGCTTCGTATTGATATCGACAGATGTTTATTTACATGATGATTACATGAGGCCTTTACGGGAACACTGATCTGGATCCGGATAGATCAGTTATACGTCAAACAGCTGTTGAGGGCTGTTCCAAATTACAGTACTATCACCGTCCCAGAACTGTTTTTATCATCCTCCGCCCATTTTGTGTGTCTTTAGAACTGTAAAATGGGCGGGGCATGATGAAATCAGTTCTGGGACGGTGATAGAACCGTAATTTGGAACAGCCCTCAACAGCTGTTTGACGTATAACTGATCTATCCGGATCCAGATCAGTGTTTCCGTAAAGGCCTTGTATCTATCTTGGTTAAATGAGATACCGTGACAGTCTTGACAGCAGGGGAGGTTATGTACGCATGACACTAGTGACAGGTTGTTAAAGACGACTGTTGCTGAATGACGAGTAAAATTGTGAAAAGTAACTACGAAACATTCTCAGAGTAAACTGCTAATTACATAACAATGCAAAAAATGGAATAGCTGTGCAATATAACATTTATAGTCTACAAAAAGAGGGAAACTAAATAAACATAAAATAAAGTCAAGTCATTGTTGATTATCAGAGCGGTCCGTGGGACCTTAGCTCTTATGTCATAGTATCAGTTCGTAAGTCTGTCATGTCTAGAAATCCAGGAACCAGACAACGTCAAAGAAAGAAGAGAAGAGAAAAGTAAGGAAGAAAGGTGGAGAGCAAAGTGGGGGAAGAAAATCTTTTAGAACAGGAGGCTCTTAGGCATTTTTTTTTAATATTTCGGCAATTTTTAAAATATAGTCGAGAGTTTAATTTTGGTTTGTTTTCGTGGAATGCTTTAATTTTTAAGATAAATTCGCGATGCAATTTTGTTATTCACAGAGCGAGACATAAAATAAAGTTTACATCCTTTATAGAAAAACTGTGCAAAATATTAACAGCGTGACAACCTTGAATCTACGCTCAATTCAAATTAAAATAGTCACATCCTATCTACATCCGGCATAAAAATCACTTTTGATTGGTTGATTTCTTAGGCGGGAGGTTGAAGAGATTTAAATGAGCTCTTTTCAAAGGGATGATTTTCAAAGTCTATCTTTACTCCACGTGGGCAGAAAAAAATTGAACAAACACTGCCATAATTACAAATTAGATTCAAGCAATCCATTTCAGCCATTAAACAGGCAATATTAGCAAGTTGGAAAATACCCCATTACACATTCAAACTGACGGGTATAAGTTACACCTGTCAGTTTGAATTTACAAATGACGAATTGGAAGATTAACTTGACCGCTTTGAATTATCACTTGACGCTTTAGAAACTACAGCTGGAAAAGGTGTAGAACGTAGGTTTTCAACGAATACAATAAATATACCACGAAGTGAAGAATTTTCTCAGCTAGAGTGTTTGTGTGCATTTATTTGGTTGCAGTAGATGCAGTCAGAACAAAGTGGAGCCTGTGACAAGACTGTACGTAGCCATATGTAAGCTCAAAGGAGACGTAAACAGAGTGAGGAGGTTTTGCTGTGAGGCATTCTACTACACAGAAGATTTAGCTATAACACTTATGTTCACAGTTCTCAGTTCATGGGTGGAAATATTTCCTATGCAGGATGACATGAAATGTATGTATCCTATTTATGTTTAAAACAAAAAAGTGCAGCCCGGGCTCCGACACACCGGGCTGCTGTTCCATTACCCAATGACTACTCCTCACACCGTGAGGTGAGCAATCACTGGGTCCGCGAATCGTGCGCCCTAAGTAGACGAAGGGACCCAAGGATGACTGCCTTCTGCATTCTGGCGGCTAAGATGTGCGCCGCCGCACGGCACACCGGTATTTTGCGCAGTGCAGAGAGCAGCGTATTCCTCATTCCACCTAGGGATCCAATGACCATAACCAGCAGACTTACAGTGTAGTCTGGCCAGAGCCTGCGAAGTTGCCTATTTATTATTATTGCTTTCTTCCATTATTTTACTCTTTCTAATTTAGGCACTAAAGGTTACATTATACAATCTGTAGTTTTATCAACTTATTATTTCTGTTCTAGATATTTTAGAACTATGGACTGTAAAAATATCATTGCCTTAAAGAATTCTTTAACAGCATTACTGCATGGCACTAGTTCTAGAAAAGTTTGTTATTTCAACTAGTTTCACTGAGTCATTTTGTATTGTGATTTTAGGTTACCCAATCGCTGATGTCATGGTTCAGCTCATCCACTTGAAAACCACTAAAAAACCTCAGTACAAGCTACATGCTTTGAAATTCCTCCTGAACCAGTACTATGGATATCCAAAAGAGAGGGTAAACTGTGATGAGTTTCTTAAAGATTTAACCCAGAAATATCTAAGTGAGTTTGATTAACTTAGCGCCCAACTTTTATCTCTCTGTTTACAACATTTTCAAAATTTTAAAAAATCTCAAAATTTTCAAAAATTTTATTTAAATAATTTTGCATTTCTTTCAGATAATCCAACCAAATTGTCAAACTTTGCAATAAGATTATATTGCAAATACAGAGAAGCTAACTGGTTGAAGGAGAAGATCAATGACATTTTAAAACCGATGGTATATCAGGTTCCTGTAGGAGATAATAAATTTAAAGCAACTGTAATCACTTTGATCGCCAATGTTTGCCAGCATTTGCATCTAGGTAGTAGAGATAAGTACATGACGGAGTTGAGAGAGTGGTTTTCTAGTTTAAGTGGAGGTAATTATAATTTGTGTTATATGAAGGGACAAAAATATTGATATAAGGTCACACTGTTTGAAAATAGCTTTTGAAAGAATGGGGTAATTTAGGTTGACTTGATTATTTTTGCGAAAAGTCCTGAACAATCATTCGTATATTTTATAGAATAGAAGATATACAGTGTGTCCAGTTAGTGGGTAATTCTTCGATCTCTCACAAAGTATACCTGATAGAAGAAAATGTCAATGTCAATGTCAAATTTATTTGGTTACTTAAGACTCATATTATAAAAATATTTTGAAATATACAGGGTGTTGCGGGAAAGTAGGATAGTGACCAACTTAATTTTTTTATATGGAACTATGACTTTTTTTAAATTTTTTTAGTTTCTATCATCGATATCTATTTAACCCTAAAATATTTTTGGAATAGGTTGCGACGTTGCCAAGTTATAATTTATTTTCCATTAATTTCAGGATTTGCAAGGTCGCAAGTAATACGTCCAAATTGACATATTCCTTTAACTTTTCTTAATAATACTATACAGCGAGTTACTTTTTGGCAGAACTTTAAATTACAGCAACTTGAGGGTCATTTTACTTTGTTTTTTTAAATGTAACACCCAGTATTATTTATTTTAAATCGAAATATCTACTAATACCCTATCTAGCCTCGTAATATTTTTTTTGCGTTTGCGACGTTGCCAAGTTATAAATTATTTTTTCAAATTTTTAAACAAATATCCCCGATTTTAATTTATTTTAAATAGAATCCTCTACTTATTTTTATTGCAATATATTGTGCATGTCGAATTTAGTAAGATTTCACAATTTCAAAATTTTGTTTCTATTAATTACTGAGATACGGCAACACCACTTTTTCAGTAAACGGTACTGGAACGCTTAAATATTTCCAAAACCGCCACAGCTGGAGGGGTGAAATTCAATACTTGAGGGTTCTTGAACATACAGAATACAAAAACGCTAACATCAGTGTTGTCAGATTTACCATTTTTTCGTTAGACTTCATAAATAGGGCATTCCATTCAAAATTATGACGTAAAATTGGTAAATCTGACAACACTGCTGTTAGCGTTTTTGAATTCTGTATGTTCAAAAACCCCCAAGTATTGAATTTCACCTCTCCAGCTGTGGCAGTTTTGGAAATTTTAAGCGGGCCGGTACCGTTTACTGAAAAAGCAGTGTTGCCGGTTCTCAGTAATAATTAGAAACAAAATTTTAAAATTGTGAGATCTTACTAAGTTCGACATGTGCAATTCATTGCAATAAAAATAAGTGGAGGATTCTATTTAAAATAAATTAAAATCGGGGATATTTGTTTAAAAATTTGGAAAAATAATGTCTAACTTGGCAACGCCGCAAACGCGCAAAAAAATTACAATGCGAAATAGGGTATTAGTAGATATTTCGATTTAAAATAAAACATACAGGGTGTTACATTTAAAAAAAAACAAAGTAAAATGACCCTCAAATTGCCGTAATTTAAAATTCTGCCAAAAACACCCTGTAGACACAAATTGCTGGTAGCATCCAAAATACTATCCACTTAATATTCAAGTAACCCGCTGTATAATATTATTGAGAAAAGTTAAAGGAATATATCAATTTGCACGTATTACTTGCGACCTTGCAAATCCGGAAATTAATAGAAAATAAATTTTAACTTGGCAACGTCGCAACCGATCCCAAAAATATTTTAGAATTGAATAGAGATCAATGATGGAAACTAGAAAAATTTAAGAAAAAGTTACAGTTCTATATAAAAAAATCAAGTTGATCACTATTTCACTTTCCCGCAACACCCTGTATATTTCAAAATATTTTTAAAATATGCATCATAAGTAACAAAACAATTTTTGTATTCGACATTTTCTTCTATCAGGTATAGCTTACGAGATATCGAAGAATTACACACTAACTGGATATCCTGTATAAACAGACAACTACTGATGATTTAGTAAACTTGATATAGTGATGAGTGATGAGAAACCGTTGTATTTTTACTATGTACGACCTTTTTAGGAAACTCTCCCAAGTTGATAAAGCAAAGTGTGCAGTATGCCTTAAACATGCTGCAGAAAAAGCAAGCGAAATGTGAAATAAGAGCAAAGAGGAGGACCGACCCAATACTTCGTGAAAGATGATGGAGCATGAAAAACAAGGAACAGCAAGAGAGACAGAGAATCTGAGGAAGAGATAGCTTTAAAACAAGAACTTTTCTTTAATATTAAAATACTGTATAATATTACGTATAAAAAGGTTATCGTTATAAACATGTTTTTTTAATTTATTTTGAGCAGTCGACTAGGCTAGTAGTACCAGTACTAAGAACTACTGCCTACTTTTCTGTTTTAGTAGTAGGAGGGGCCTTAAGAGGGATCAAGGGGATCAAAAAGACCCTTATCTTAAGTTCTTCGCAAACTATGAGATGCACTGGACTATAATCTTCTATTTTCCGTAGGCTACATTCACATACGAGTTCCTGCTTTCACCCAGGACAGGACAGCCGAAAAAACATGCTTAGCTGTTTCCTCTGCCTCGCCTCATTTTCTGCATAATGGATTTGCTACATCAATCCCTAGCTTTTACAGGTGTGCACAGAAAGTCCAATCCAAATCGAACCATCATTCGTAGTTTCTTCCTGCTTCTTCCTTTTACTGTATCCTTTATCTATGCATATTCTGCCCCTGCCCTCTGGTATCAGAACCTTCCTGGATATCTTGATCTACTTTGTGTTTACTTTATATGACATACAGGTCAGTCAAGCTCAACGCCTCGGACTCGGACTCGTGCTCTTGTGACCAAACGATACCACTTTTCGAAAAACCGACTTTGCAGGTGTATGTAGGTCGAGTTGGGCTACATTTTAAAAATAATGACTTTTATACAGGGTGTCTAATAGAAGCGTGACATATCAAAGTTGTGTTTTTTAAATGGAACACCCTGTATATTATTGCATATTTAGATTCCTGGATTCATTTTAGTGTGACTTTATGTATCACATATGGGACTTTAAGCGAACCGTGTAGGTGCAAATCACAATCTTGGGTATAGGTAGATGTCAGAAAAAAATTGAATATCGCAGCTATTATAAATCTTAGAGGGCTGTGACTTTGCCGTGTTACTAAGCATAAAATGTGTCAGCTTACGTTAGACGGTCTATTTCAAATTACATTTGTACTTTGAGAAATCGGTAGATCAATTAAGGAAACTTCAATCAAAGAACTTGATTTTTTCAAATGGGAATGCATAATTTTTTTTATACGATCAAATGTGCAATTTGATAGGCTTTCTAACTATATCAGGTTGTGAATATCAGTCTATGGTAGTTTTTATTAAATTTCGAGATTTCAATCAAATCAGTGTTTTTCAATTTCCCTACCTATAAACAAACTAGCAAGCCATGAAATATAAACAAATTCATATTCAGATGGAAGGAAACAACTAACTTAGCAAAAAGATCCAGCAGAACTAGAGTGAAAGAACAAGATTATAAAAATTCCTTACAACAAATCAACTCTAACCAGAAACAGCGGCAGTAATATGTCTAAGGTTAAAGAGAAGCCGGAGTACGACAGAAATTGGTAACTTTTACAACCTACTAGCGACTGCAAAGTACCAGAGATTAAAAATTCACAACACTTTGAAACGAAAGCAAAACTTTCAGCGATCGTTGCCGTCAGTCTAGTATCTTCAGAACGCAATTTCACATTTAATGGTATAAAACAGTAGTCATTTCCGTCAAAGTCAAAAGTAATGATACCTCTCATTGTCGTCCTTTAAATTTTTCAGTATCTATTAGCAAGATCACAAAAAAAGGAATACTGACAAATCATATTTTAATTTTCTGCCAGGTAAATTATGTTTAATAATTTGAGCAGATTTGTAATTTATTCTTCATTTTCGGCGATCTTACTTATGAGTATTGAAGAATTTGCAGAACTCCAGTCATAGGTATCGGTTACTATTTTTTTAAATCATGAAATGTGAAATTTTATTCTGAAGCTATTAAACTGCCAGCAACATTACGTGTTAGATTTCCTTAGATGTGTTATGTCTGCTATTTCTGGTTAGAATTGATTTGTTGTAACTTTTATAACTTAGTCCCTTTTCTCTAGTTCGTCCGTAACTATCTGCTAAGTTAGTTGTTTTGTTCCATCTGAACAGTTTCTTGTTTATATTTCATGGCCTGCTAAGTTGCTTATAGGTAGGGAAATTGAAAAACACTGGTTTTACTGAAAATTTTAAATTACATCAAAACTACCAGAGACTGATATTTACAACTGCATGTCGTTAGAAAGCTTATCAAATTGGACATTTGATCGTATAAAAAGATTATGCATTCCCATTTGAAAAAATCAAGTTATCTTTGATTGAAGTTTCCTTAATTGATCTACCGATTTCTCCAAGTACAAATGTAATTCGAACTCGACCGTCTAAAGTAAGCTGACACATTTCATGCTTAGTAACGCGGCAAAGCCACAGCCCTCTAAGATTTATAGTAGCTGCGATATTCAATTTTTTTCTGACATCTACCTGTACCCAAAATTGTGATTTACACCTAAACAGTTCGCTTGAAGTCCCATGTGTGATACATAAAGTTACACTAAAATGCACCCGGAAATCTAAATATGCAATAATATACAGGGTGTTCCATTTAAAAAATACATAACTTTGATATGTCACGCTTTTATTAAACACCCTGTATAAAAGCCGTTATTTTTAAAATGTAGTCCAACTCGACCTACATACACTCGCAAAGTCGATTTTTCGAAAAATGGTACAAGAGTCCGAGGCGTTGAGCTTGACTCACCCTGTAGTATCTTCCTAATGATTCGAAAATTCTGAGATTTCCTTTCTACGTCATAAAATATACACTAAGGACAACTAAGAAAGCTTGTGGTCTAGTCAAAATTAATACCATGTTTACTCTAATATGACGATAATACCTTCATAAAATTCATATAATGTCCAAAAACTTACCTTATCCTTCCATCTAGGGTCAACCTTAACATATACTCTTGTCCCTTTGTCCCAATGTATCACAAGCCCCAAATCTGGAGCCTCTACGATTACATACAGTCCCTTCTCTCTAACAACAGCATGCTTGTAAGTTGTATATTTTGGTACAACTTTCTCTTTTGACAGTGATATGGTTTCTGAGTCTTCACCGGAAGTTATTCTCAATGTAACTGCTTTCGAGCAAGACGTACCCAGAGATCCGCAAGGTACGTTCTAAAAAGCAAAATAAAGGAGGCATTAGCACGATTTTCTATTGTCTGATTCATGCTTAACAGTCTAATGGTGACTAGAAAGTAACATATAAGGTAGTATGGGTCACAAGAATCTACATTTTTATTGTCAAATCTTCAAGTATTCATAACTATCAAATGAATGAAAGCAATGTAAAGTTCTGATAAATTTTACTAATCATCTCTGAAATTATATTGTATTATAATAGTATTCAATCTTTCTCCGAATTAAATACGTCCACTTTTATTACAGTCCTTGAAGACTACTGAAAGCGAGGTGTGTGAATGTTAAACATTTGAGAGGAGGCGACAGAAGAGATCTGCCTGTGCGCCATCTGGTACCAGAAGGTAACGGCAAACTGAAGAAAAAACGGCAAACCAAAGAAAGTCGCTGCTAAGGAGCAGCAAACTTCTTGGTGGAACGCAAAGGCGTGTTCGCTTGGCCTGACCAGAAGAGCGCGCTTCTATGCCAACTGCATATGAGAGTCGTTGGGGTTGCTCTATATCTCCCTCAATCCACCAGTACGCAGACAGCTGTTTTACGCTTATTAGCGATCATCAGTGCCCTCGTATATCTCTATCTCCGTCAATCGACCTATGGCGCACTGCTGATCGCTAATAAGCGTGAAACAGCTGTCTGCGTACTGGTGGATTGATGGAAATATAGAGCAACCCTCGTATGATAAACATTTATTTTCTAACTATTTATAGATTACTCCGCCACTGGAACGCTTCCCAAAAGCAAGAACACACATACAAGCTTGAAAGACAAGTGCTTCTGATGACAATGGGCAGTGTGTAGGTACACCCGCCAGTCCGAGAAATCTGAATTTTTTTATTTTCGAGACTGAGACTCAAAACTGCAACTGGATTTCTAATCAGCACATTGAAATTATCCGAAATGCAAGATTTCATATCAATAGAAGGCCAAATAAAGATTTTCGATTTTTTAGGTACACCCGGCCAGCCCGAGAAATCTGAAATTTTTTATTTTCGTCAAACGAGACTAAGACTCAAAACTGCGACTGGATTTCTAATCAGCACATTGAAATTATCCGCGATGCGAGGTTTCATATCAATAGAAGGCCAAATAAAGATTTTCGATTTTTTTAGGTACACCCGCCAGCCCGAGAAATCTGAAATTTTTGATTTTCGTCAAACGAGACTAAGACCCAAGACTGCGACTGGATTTCTAATCAGCACATTGAAATTATCCGAAATGCGAGGTTTCATATCAATAGAAGGCCGAATAAAGATTTTCGATTTTTTAGGTACACCCGCCAGCCCGGGAAATCTGATTTTTTTTATTTTCGTCAAACGAGAATAAGACTCAAAACTGCGACTGGATTTCTAATCAGCACATTGAAATTATCCGAAATGCGAGGTTTCATATCAATAGAAGGCCGAATAAAGATTTTCGATTTTTTAGGTACACCCGCCAGCCCAGGAAATCTGAATTTTTTTATTTTCGTCAAACGAGACTAAGACTCAAAACTGCGACTGGATGTCTATTCAGCACATTGAAATTATCCGATATGCGAGGTTTCATATCAATAGAAGGCCGAATAAAGATTTTCGATTTTTTAGGTACACCCGCCAGCCCGAGCAATCTGAAATTTTTTATTTTCGTCAAACTCGACTAAGACTCAAAACTGCGACTGGATTTCTAATCAGCACATTGAAATTATCCGATATGCGAGGTTTCATATTAATAGAAGGCCGAATAAAGATTTTCGATTTTTTAGGTACACCCGCCAGCCCGGGAAATCTGAATTTTTTTATTTTCGTCAAACGAGAATAAGACTCAAAACTGCGACTGGATTTCTAATCAGCACATTGAAATTATCCGAAATGCGAGGTTTCATATCAATAGAAGGCCGAATAAAGATTTTTGATTTTTTAGGTACACCCGCCAGCCCGAGCAATCTGAAATTTTTTATTTTCGTCAAACGCGACTAAGACTCAAAACTGCGACTGGATTTCTAATCAGCACATTGAAATTATCCGAAATGCGAGGTTTCATATCAATAGAAGGCCAAATAAAGATTTTCGATTTTTTAGGTACACCCGCCAGCCCGGGAAATCTGAATTTTTTTATTTTCGTCAAACGAGACTAAGACTCAAAACTGCGACTGGATGTCTATTCAGCACATTGAAATTATCCGATATGCGAGGTTTCATATCAATAGAAGGCCGAATAAAGATTTTCGATTTTTTAGGTACACCCGCCAGCCCGAGCAATCTGAAATTTTTTATTTTCGTCAAACGCGACTAAGACTCAAAACTGCGACTGGATTTCTAATCAGCACATTGAAATTATCCGAAATGCGAGGTTTCATATCAATAGAAGGCCGAATAAAGATTTTTGATTTTTTAGGTACACCCGCCAGCCCGAGCAATCTGAAATTTTTTATTTTCGTCAAACGCGACTAAGACTCAAAACTGCGACTGGATTTCTAATCAGCACATTGAAATTATCCGATATGCGAGGTTTCATATCAATAGAAGGCCAAATAAAGATTTTCGATTTTTTAGGTACACCCGCCAGCCCGGGAAATCTGAATTTTTTTATTTTCGTCAAACGAGACTAAGACTCAAAACTGCGACTGGATGTCTATTCAGCACATTGAAATTATCCGATATGCGAGGTTTCATATCAATAGAAGGCCGAATAAAGATTTTCGATTTTTTAGGTACACCCGCCAGCCCGAGCAATCTGAAATTTTTTATTTTCGTCAAACGCGACTAAGACTCAAAACTGCGACTGGATTTCTAATCAGCACATTGAAATTATCCGATATGCGAGGTTTTAATCAATAGAAGGCCAAATAAAGATTTTCGATTTTTTAGGTACACCCGCCAGCCCGGGAAATCTGAATTTTTTTATTTTCGTCAAACGAGAATAAGACTCAAAACTGCGACTGGATTTCTAATCAGCACACTGAAATTATCCGGAATGCGAGGTTTCATAACAATAGAAGGCCAAATAAAGATTTTCGATTTTTTAGGTACACCCGCCAGCCCGAGAAATCTGAAATTCTTTATTTTCGTCAAACGAGACTAAGACTCAAAACTGCGACTGGATTTCTAATCAGCACATCGAAATTGTCCGAAATGCGAGGTTTCATATCAATAAAAAGCCAAATAAAGATTTTCGATTTTTTAGGTACACCCGCCAGCCCGAGCAATCTGAAATTTTTTATTTTCGTCAAACGAGACTAAGACTCAAAACTGCGACTGGATTTCTATTCAGCACATTGAAATTATCCGAAATGCGAGGTTTCATATCAATAGAAGGCCAACTAAAGGTTTTCGATTTTTTAGGTACACCCGCCAGCCCGAGCAATCTGAAATTTTTTATTTTCGTCAAACGAGACTAAGACTCAAAACTGCGACTGGATGTCTATTCAGCACATTGAAATTATCCGATATGCGAGGTTTCATATCAATAGAAGGCCGAATAAAGATTTTCGATTTTTTAGGTACACCCGCCAGCCCAGGAAATCTGAATTTTTTTATTTTCGTCAAACGAGACTAAGACTCAAAACTGCGACTGGATGTCTATTCAGCACATTGAAATTATCCGATATGCGAGGTTTCATATCAATAGAAGGCCGAATAAAGATTTTCGATTTTTTAGGTACACCCGCCAGCCCGAGCAATCTGAAATTTTTTATTTTCGTCAAACGCGACTAAGACTCAAAACTGCGACTGGATTTCTAATCAGCACATTGAAATTATCCGATATGCGAGGTTTTAATCAATAGAAGGCCAAATAAAGATTTTCGATTTTTTAGGTACACCCGCCAGCCCGGGAAATCTGAATTTTTTTATTTTCGTCAAACGAGAATAAGACTCAAAACTGCGACTGGATTTCTAATCAGCACACTGAAATTATCCGGAATGCGAGGTTTCATAACAATAGAAGGCCAAATAAAGATTTTCGATTTTTTAGGTACACCCGCCAGCCCGAGCAATCTGAAATTTTTTATTTTCGTCAAACGCGACTAAGACTCAAAACTGCGACTGGATTTCTAATCAGCACATTGAAATTATCCGAAATGCGAGGTTTCATATCAATAGAAGGCCAAATAAAGATTTTCGATTTTTTAGGTACACCCGCCAGCCCGGGAAATCTGAATTTTTTTATTTTCGTCAAACGAGACTAAGACTCAAAACTGCGACTGGATGTCTATTCAGCACATTGAAATTATCCGATATGCGAGGTTTCATATCAATAGAAGGCCGAATAAAGATTTTCGATTTTTTAGGTACACCCGCCAGCCCGAGCAATCTGAAATTTTTTATTTTCGTCAAACGCGACTAAGACTCAAAACTGCGACTGGATTTCTAATCAGCACATTGAAATTATCCGAAATGCGAGGTTTCATATCAATAGAAGGCCGAATAAAGATTTTCGATTTTTTAGGTACACCCGCCAGCCCGAGCAATCTGAAATTTTTTATTTTCGTCAAACGCGACTAAGACTCAAAACTGCGACTGGATGTCTATTCAGCACATTGAAATTATCCGAAATGCGAGGTTTCATATCAATAGAAGGCCAAATAAAGATTTTCGATTTTTTAGGTACACCCGCCAGCCCGAGCAATCTGAAATTTTTTATTTTCGTCAAACGAGAATAAGACTCAAAACTGCGACTGGATGTCTATTCAGCACATTGAAATTATCCGATATGCGAGGTTTCATATCAATAGAAGGCCGAATAAAGATTTTCGATTTTTTAGGTACACCCGCCAGCCCAGGAAATCTGAATTTTTTTATTTTCGTCAAACGAGACTAAGACTCAAAACTGCGACTGGATGTCTATTCAGCACATTGAAATTATCCGATATGCGAGGTTTCATATCAATAGAAGGCCGAATAAAGATTTTCGATTTTTTAGGTACACCCGCCAGCCCGAGCAATCTGAAATTTTTTATTTTCGTCAAACGCGACTAAGACTCAAAACTGCGACTGGATTTCTAATCAGCACATTGAAATTATCCGATATGCGAGGTTTTAATCAATAGAAGGCCAAATAAAGATTTTCGATTTTTTAGGTACACCCGCCAGCCCGGGAAATCTGAATTTTTTTATTTTCGTCAAACGAGAATAAGACTCAAAACTGCGACTGGATTTCTAATCAGCACACTGAAATTATCCGGAATGCGAGGTTTCATAACAATAGAAGGCCAAATAAAGATTTTCGATTTTTTAGGTACACCCGCCAGCCCGAGCAATGTGAAATTTTTTATTTTCGTCAAACGCGACTAAGACTCAAAACTGCGACTGGATTTCTAATCAGCACATTGAAATTATCCGAAATGCGAGGTTTCATATCAATAGAAGGCCAAATAAAGATTTTCGATTTTTTAGGTACACCCGCCAGCCCGGGAAATCTGAATTTTTTTATTTTCGTCAAACGAGACTAAGACTCAAAACTGCGACTGGATGTCTATTCAGCACATTGAAATTATCCGATATGCGAGGTTTCATATCAATAGAAGGCCGAATAAAGATTTTCGATTTTTTAGGTACACCCGCCAGCCCGAGCAATCTGAAATTTTTTATTTTCGTCAAACGCGACTAAGACTCAAAACTGCGACTGGATTTCCAATCAGCACATTGAAATTATCCGATATGCGAGGTTTTAATCAATAGAAGGCCAAATAAAGATTTTCGATTTTTTAGGTACACCCGCCAGCCCGGGAAATCTGAATTTTTTTATTTTCGTCAAACGAGAATAAGACTCAAAACTGCGACTGGATTTCTAATCAGCACACTGAAATTATCCGGAATGCGAGGTTTCATAACAATAGAAGGCCAAATAAAGATTTTCGATTTTTTAGGTACACCCGCCAGCCCGAGAAATCTGAAATTCTTTATTTTCGTCAAACGAGACTAAGACTCAAAACTGCGACTGGATTTCTAATCAGCACATCGAAATTGTCCGAAATGCGAGGTTTCATATCAATAAAAAGCCAAATAAAGATTTTCGATTTTTTAGGTACACCCGCCAGCCCGAGCAATCTGAAATTTTTTATTTTCGTCAAACGAGACTAAGACTCAAAACTGCGACTGGATTTCTATTCAGCACATTGAAATTATCCGAAATGCGAGGTTTCATATCAATAGAAGGCCAACTAAAGGTTTTCGATTTTTTAGGTACACCCGCCAGCCCGAGCAATCTGAAATTTTTTATTTTCGTCAAACGAGACTAAGACTCAAAACTGCGACTGGATGTCTATTCAGCACATTGAAATTATCCGATATGCGAGGTTTCATATCAATAGAAGGCCGAATAAAGATTTTCGATTTTTTAGGTACACCCGCCAGCCCAGGAAATCTGAATTTTTTTATTTTCGTCAAACGAGACTAAGACTCAAAACTGCGACTGGATGTCTATTCAGCACATTGAAATTATCCGATATGCGAGGTTTCATATCAATAGAAGGCCGAATAAAGATTTTCGATTTTTTAGGTACACCCGCCAGCCCGAGCAATCTGAAATTTTTTATTTTCGTCAAACGCGACTAAGACTCAAAACTGCGACTGGATTTCTAATCAGCACATTGAAATTATCCGATATGCGAGGTTTTAATCAATAGAAGGCCAAATAAAGATTTTCGATTTTTTAGGTACACCCGCCAGCCCGGGAAATCTGAATTTTTTTATTTTCGTCAAACGAGAATAAGACTCAAAACTGCGACTGGATTTCTAATCAGCACACTGAAATTATCCGGAATGCGAGGTTTCATAACAATAGAAGGCCAAATAAAGATTTTCGATTTTTTAGGTACACCCGCCAGCCCGAGAAATCTGAAATTTTTGATTTTCGTCAAACGAGACTAAGACCCAAGACTGCGACTGGATTTCTAATCAGCACATTGAAATTATCCGAAACGCGAGGTTTCATATCAATAGAAGGCCGAATAAAGATTTTCGATTTTTTAGGTACACCCGCCAGCCCGGGAAATCTGATTTTTTTTATTTTCGTCAAACGAGAATAAGACTCAAAACTGCGACTGGATTTCTAATCAGCACATTGAAATTATCCGAAATGCGAGGTTTTATATCAATAGAAGGCCGAATAAAGATTTTCGTTTTTTTAGGTACACCCGCCAGCCCGAGCAATCTGAAATTTTTTATTTTCGTCAAACTCGACTAAGACTCAAAACTGCGACTGGATTTCTAATCAGCACATTGAAATTATCCGATATGCGAGGTTTCATATTAATAGAAGGCCGAATAAAGATTTTCGATTTTTTAGGTACACCCGCCAGCCCGGGAAATCTGAATTTTTTTATTTTCGTCAAACGAGAATAAGACTCAAAACTGCGACTGGATTTCTAATCAGCACATTGAAATTATCCGAAATGCGAGGTTTCATATCAATAGAAGGCCGAATAAAGATTTTTGATTTTTTAGGTACACCCGCCAGCCCGAGCAATCTGAAATTTTTTATTTTCGTCAAACGCGACTAAGACTCAAAACTGCGACTGGATTTCTAATCAGCACATTGAAATTATCCGAAATGCGAGGTTTCATATCAATAGAAGGCCAAATAAAGATTTTCGATTTTTTAGGTACACCCGCCAGCCCGGGAAATCTGAATTTTTTTATTTTCGTCAAACGAGACTAAGACTCAAAACTGCGACTGGATGTCTATTCAGCACATTGAAATTATCCGATATGCGAGGTTTCATATCAATAGAAGGCCGAATAAAGATTTTCGATTTTTTAGGTACACCCGCCAGCCCGAGCAATCTGAAATTTTTTATTTTCGTCAAACGCGACTAAGACTCAAAACTGCGACTGGATTTCTAATCAGCACATTGAAATTATCCGAAATGCGAGGTTTCATATCAATAGAAGGCCGAATAAAGATTTTTGATTTTTTAGGTACACCCGCCAGCCCGAGCAATCTGAAATTTTTTATTTTCGTCAAACGCGACTAAGACTCAAAACTGCGACTGGATTTCTAATCAGCACATTGAAATTATCCGATATGCGAGGTTTCATATCAATAGAAGGCCAAATAAAGATTTTCGATTTTTTAGGTACACCCGCCAGCCCGGGAAATCTGAAATTCTTTATTTTCGTCAAACGAGACTAAGACTCAAAACTGCGACTGGATGTCTATTCAGCACATTGAAATTATCCGATATGCGAGGTTTCATATCAATAGAAGGCCGAATAAAGATTTTCGATTTTTTAGGTACACCCGCCAGCCCGAGCAATCTGAAATTTTTTATTTACGTCAAACGCGACTAAGACTCAAAACTGCGACTGGATTTCTAATCAGCACATTGAAATTATCCGATATGCGAGGTTTTAATCAATAGAAGGCCAAATAAAGATTTTCGATTTTTTAGGTACACCCGCCAGCCCGGGAAATCTGAATTTTTTTATTTTCGTCAAACGAGAATAAGACTCAAAACTGCGACTGGATTTCTAATCAGCACACTGAAATTATCCGGAATGCGAGGTTTCATAACAATAGAAGGCCAAATAAAGATTTTCGATTTTTTAGGTACACCCGCCAGCCCGAGAAATCTGAAATTTTTTATTTTCGTCAAACGAGACTAAGACTCAAAACTGCGACTGGATGTCTATTCAGCACATTGAAATTATCCGAAATGCGATGTTTCATATCAATAGAAGGCCAAATAAAGATTTTCGGTTTTTTAGGTACACCCGTCAGCCCGAGAAATCTGAAATTCTTTATTTTCGTCAAACGAGACTAAGACTCAAAACTGCGACTGGATTTCTAATCAGCACATCGAAATTGTCCGAAATGCGAGGTTTCATATCAATAAAAAGCCAAATAAAGATTTTCGATTTTTTAGGTACACCCGCCAGCCCGAGCAATCTGAAATTTTTTATTTTCGTCAAACGAGACTAAGACTCAAAACTGCGACTGGATTTCTATTCAGCACATTGAAATTATCCGAAATGCGAGGTTTCATATCAATAGAAGGCCAACTAAAGGTTTTCGATTTTTTAGGTACACCCGCCAGCCCGAGCAATCTGAAATTTTTTATTTTCGTCAAACGAGACTAAGACTCAAAACTGCGACTGGATGTCTATTCAGCACATTGAAATTATCCGATATGCGAGGTTTCATATCAATAGAAGGCCGAATAAAGATTTTCGATTTTTTAGGTACACCCGCCAGCCCAGGAAATCTGAATTTTTTTATTTTCGTCAAACGAGACTAAGACTCAAAACTGCGACTGGATGTCTATTCAGCACATTGAAATTATCCGATATGCGAGGTTTCATATCAATAGAAGGCCGAATAAAGATTTTCGATTTTTTAGGTACACCCGCCAGCCCGAGCAATCTGAAATTTTTTATTTTCGTCAAACGCGACTAAGACTCAAAACTGCGACTGGATTTCTAATCAGCACATTGAAATTATCCGATATGCGAGGTTTTAATCAATAGAAGGCCAAATAAAGATTTTCGATTTTTTAGGTACACCCGCCAGCCCGGGAAATCTGAATTTTTTTATTTTCGTCAAACGAGAATAAGACTCAAAACTGCGACTGGATTTCTAATCAGCACACTGAAATTATCCGGAATGCGAGGTTTCATAACAATAGAAGGCCAAATAAAGATTTTCGATTTTTTAGGTACACCCGCCAGCCCGGGAAATCTGATTTTTTTTATTTTCGTCAAACGAGAATAAGACTCAAAACTGCGACTGGATTTCTAATCAGCACATTGAAATTATCCGAAATGCGAGGTTTTATATCAATAGAAGGCCGAATAAAGATTTTCGTTTTTTTAGGTACACCCGCCAGCCCGAGCAATCTGAAATTTTTTATTTTCGTCAAACTCGACTAAGACTCAAAACTGCGACTGGATTTCTAATCAGCACATTGAAATTATCCGATATGCGAGGTTTCATATTAATAGAAGGCCGAATAAAGATTTTCGATTTTTTAGGTACACCCGCCAGCCCGGGAAATCTGAATTTTTTTATTTTCGTCAAACGAGAATAAGACTCAAAACTGCGACTGGATTTCTAATCAGCACATTGAAATTATCCGAAATGCGAGGTTTCATATCAATAGAAGGCCGAATAAAGATTTTTGATTTTTTAGGTACACCCGCCAGCCCGAGCAATCTGAAATTTTTTATTTTCGTCAAACGCGACTAAGACTCAAAACTGCGACTGGATTTCTAATCAGCACATTGAAATTATCCGAAATGCGAGGTTTCATATCAATAGAAGGCCAAATAAAGATTTTCGATTTTTTAGGTACACCCGCCAGCCCGGGAAATCTGAATTTTTTTATTTTCGTCAAACGAGACTAAGACTCAAAACTGCGACTGGATGTCTATTCAGCACATTGAAATTATCCGATATGCGAGGTTTCATATCAATAGAAGGCCGAATAAAGATTTTCGATTTTTTAGGTACACCCGCCAGCCCGAGCAATCTGAAATTTTTTATTTTCGTCAAACGCGACTAAGACTCAAAACTGCGACTGGATTTCTAATCAGCACATTGAAATTATCCGAAATGCGAGGTTTCATATCAATAGAAGGCCGAATAAAGATTTTTGATTTTTTAGGTACACCCGCCAGCCCGAGCAATCTGAAATTTTTTATTTTCGTCAAACGCGACTAAGACTCAAAACTGCGACTGGATTTCTAATCAGCACATTGAAATTATCCGATATGCGAGGTTTCATATCAATAGAAGGCCAAATAAAGATTTTCGATTTTTTAGGTACACCCGCCAGCCCGGGAAATCTGAAATTCTTTATTTTCGTCAAACGAGACTAAGACTCAAAACTGCGACTGGATGTCTATTCAGCACATTGAAATTATCCGATATGCGAGGTTTCATATCAATAGAAGGCCGAATAAAGATTTTCGATTTTTTAGGTACACCCGCCAGCCCGAGCAATCTGAAATTTTTTATTTACGTCAAACGCGACTAAGACTCAAAACTGCGACTGGATTTCTAATCAGCACATTGAAATTATCCGATATGCGAGGTTTTAATCAATAGAAGGCCAAATAAAGATTTTCGATTTTTTAGGTACACCCGCCAGCCCGGGAAATCTGAATTTTTTTATTTTCGTCAAACGAGAATAAGACTCAAAACTGCGACTGGATTTCTAATCAGCACACTGAAATTATCCGGAATGCGAGGTTTCATAACAATAGAAGGCCAAATAAAGATTTTCGATTTTTTAGGTACACCCGCCAGCCCGAGAAATCTGAAATTTTTTATTTTCGTCAAACGAGACTAAGACTCAAAACTGCGACTGGATGTCTATTCAGCACATTGAAATTATCCGAAATGCGATGTTTCATATCAATAGAAGGCCAAATAAAGATTTTCGGTTTTTTAGGTACACCCGTCAGCCCGAGAAATCTGAAATTCTTTATTTTCGTCAAACGAGACTAAGACTCAAAACTGCGACTGGATTTCTAATCAGCACATCGAAATTGTCCGAAATGCGAGGTTTCATATCAATAAAAAGCCAAATAAAGATTTTCGATTTTTTAGGTACACCCGCCAGCCCGAGCAATCTGAAATTTTTTATTTTCGTCAAACGAGACTAAGACTCAAAACTGCGACTGGATTTCTATTCAGCACATTGAAATTATCCGAAATGCGAGGTTTCATATCAATAGAAGGCCAACTAAAGGTTTTCGATTTTTTAGGTACACCCGCCAGCCCGAGCAATCTGAAATTTTTTATTTTCGTCAAACGAGACTAAGACTCAAAACTGCGACTGGATGTCTATTCAGCACATTGAAATTATCCGATATGCGAGGTTTCATATCAATAGAAGGCCGAATAAAGATTTTCGATTTTTTAGGTACACCCGCCAGCCCAGGAAATCTGAATTTTTTTATTTTCGTCAAACGAGACTAAGACTCAAAACTGCGACTGGATGTCTATTCAGCACATTGAAATTATCCGATATGCGAGGTTTCATATCAATAGAAGGCCGAATAAAGATTTTCGATTTTTTAGGTACACCCGCCAGCCCGAGCAATCTGAAATTTTTTATTTTCGTCAAACGCGACTAAGACTCAAAACTGCGACTGGATTTCTAATCAGCACATTGAAATTATCCGATATGCGAGGTTTTAATCAATAGAAGGCCAAATAAAGATTTTCGATTTTTTAGGTACACCCGCCAGCCCGGGAAATCTGAATTTTTTTATTTTCGTCAAACGAGAATAAGACTCAAAACTGCGACTGGATTTCTAATCAGCACACTGAAATTATCCGGAATGCGAGGTTTCATAACAATAGAAGGCCAAATAAAGATTTTCGATTTTTTAGGTACACCCGCCAGCCCGAGAAATCTGAAATTTTTGATTTTCGTCAAACGAGACTAAGACCCAAGACTGCGACTGGATTTCTAATCAGCACATTGAAATTATCCGAAACGCGAGGTTTCATATCAATAGAAGGCCGAATAAAGATTTTCGATTTTTTAGGTACACCCGCCAGCCCGGGAAATCTGATTTTTTTTATTTTCGTCAAACGAGAATAAGACTCAAAACTGCGACTGGATTTCTAATCAGCACATTGAAATTATCCGAAATGCGAGGTTTCATATCAATAGAAGGCCGAATAAAGATTTTCGTTTTTTTAGGTACACCCGCCAGCCCGAGCAATCTGAAATTTTTTATTTTCGTCAAACTCGACTAAGACTCAAAACTGCGACTGGATTTCTAATCAGCACATCGAAATTATCCGATATGCGAGGTTTCATATTAATAGAAGGCCGAATAAAGATTTTCGATTTTTTAGGTACACCCGCCAGCCCGGGAAATCTGAATTTTTTTATTTTCGTCAAACGAGAATAAGACTCAAAACTGCGACTGGATTTCTAATCAGCACATTGAAATTATCCGAAATGCGAGGTTTCATATCAATAGAAGGCCGAATAAAGATTTTTGATTTTTTAGGTACACCCGCCAGCCCGAGCAATCTGAAATTTTTTATTTTCGTCAAACGCGACTAAGACTCAAAACTGCGACTGGATTTCTAATCAGCACATTGAAATTATCCGAAATGCGAGGTTTCATATCAATAGAAGGCCAAATAAAGATTTTCGATTTTTTAGGTACACCCGCCAGCCCGGGAAATCTGAATTTTTTTATTTTCGTCAAACGAGACTAAGACTCAAAACTGCGACTGGATGTCTATTCAGCACATTGAAATTATCCGATATGCGAGGTTTCATATCTATAGAAGGCCGAATAAAGATTTTCGATTTTTTAGGTACACCCGCCAGCCCGAGCAATCTGAAATTTTTTATTTTCGTCAAACGCGACTAAGACTCAAAACTGCGACTGGATTTCTAATCAGCACATTGAAATTATCCGAAATGCGAGGTTTCATATCAATAGAAGGCCGAATAAAGATTTTTGATTTTTTAGGTACACCCGCCAGCCCGAGCAATCTGAAATTTTTTATTTTCGTCAAACGCGACTAAGACTCAAAACTGCGACTGGATTTCTAATCAGCACATTGAAATTATCCGATATGCGAGGTTTCATATCAATAGAAGGCCAAATAAAGATTTTCGATTTTTTAGGTACACCCGCCAGCCCGGGAAATCTGAATTTTTTTATTTTCGTCAAACGAGACTAAGACTCAAAACTGCGACTGGATGTCTATTCAGCACATTGAAATTATCCGATATGCGAGGTTTCATATCAATAGAAGGCCGAATAAAGATTTTCGATTTTTTAGGTACACCCGCCAGCCCGAGCAATCTGAAATTTTTTATTTTCGTCAAACGCGACTAAGACTCAAAACTGCGACTGGATTTCTAATCAGCACATTGAAATTATCCGATATGCGAGGTTTTAATCAATAGAAGGCCAAATAAAGATTTTCGATTTTTTAGGTACACCCGCCAGCCCGGGAAATCTGAATTTTTTTATTTTCGTCAAACGAGAATAAGACTCAAAACTGCGACTGGATTTCTAATCAGCACACTGAAATTATCCGGAATGCGAGGTTTCATAGCAATAGAAGGCCAAATAAAGATTTTCGATTTTTTAGGTACACCCGCCAGCCCGAGAAATCTGAAATTTTTTATTTTCGTCAAACGAGACTAAGACTCAAAACTGCGACTGGATGTCTATTCAGCACATTGAAATTATCCGAAATGCGATGTTTCATATCAATAGAAGGCCAAATAAAAGATTTTCGGTTTTTTAGGTACACCCGTCAGCCCGAGAAATCTGAAATTCTTTATTTTCGTCAAACGAGACTAAGACTCAAAACTGCGACTGGATTTCTAATCAGCACATCGAAATTGTCCGAAATGCGAGGTTTCATATCAATAAAAAGCCAAATAAAGATTTTCGATTTTTTAGGTACACCCGCCAGCCCGAGCAATCTGAAATTTTTTATTTTCGTCAAACGAGACTAAGACTCAAAACTGCGACTGGATGTCTATTCAGCACATTGAAATTATCCGAAATGCGATGTTTCATATCAATAGAAGGCCAAATAAAAGATTTTCGGTTTTTTAGGTACACCCGTCAGCCCGAGAAATCTGAAATTCTTTATTTTCGTCAAACGAGACTAAGACTCAAAACTGCGACTGGATTTCTAATCAGCACATCGAAATTGTCCGAAATGCGAGGTTTCATATCAATAAAAAGCCAAATAAAGATTTTCGATTTTTTAGGTACACCCGCCAGCCCGAGCAATCTGAAATTTTTTATTTTCGTCAAACGAGACTAAGACTCAAAACTGCGACTGGATGTCTATTCAGCACATTGAAATTATCCGAAATGCGATGTTTCATATCAATAGAAGGCCAAATAAAAGATTTTCGGTTTTTTAGGTACACCCGTCAGCCCGAGAAATCTGAAATTCTTTATTTTCGTCAAACGAGACTAAGACTCAAAACTGCGACTGGATTTCTAATCAGCACATCGAAATTGTCCGAAATGCGAGGTTTCATATCAATAAAAAGCCAAATAAAGATTTTCGATTTTTTAGGTACACCCGCCAGCCCGAGCAATCTGAAATTTTTTATTTTCGTCAAACGAGACTAAGACTCAAAACTGCGACTGGATGTCTATTCAGCACATTGAAATTATCCGAAATGCGATGTTTCATATCAATAGAAGGCCAAATAAAAGATTTTCGGTTTTTTAGGTACACCCGTCAGCCCGAGAAATCTGAAATTCTTTATTTTCGTCAAACGAGACTAAGACTCAAAACTGCGACTGGATTTCTAATCAGCACATCGAAATTGTCCGAAATGCGAGGTTTCATATCAATAAAAAGCCAAATAAAGATTTTCGATTTTTTAGGTACACCCGCCAGCCCGAGCAATCTGAAATTTTTTATTTTCGTCAAACGAGACTAAGACTCAAAACTGCGACTGGATGTCTATTCAGCACATTGAAATTATCCGAAATGCGATGTTTCATATCAATAGAAGGCCAAATAAAAGATTTTCGGTTTTTTAGGTACACCCGTCAGCCCGAGAAATCTGAAATTCTTTATTTTCGTCAAACGAGACTAAGACTCAAAACTGCGACTGGATTTCTAATCAGCACATCGAAATTGTCCGAAATGCGAGGTTTCATATCAATAAAAAGCCAAATAAAGATTTTCGATTTTTTAGGTACACCCGCCAGCCCGAGCAATCTGAAATTTTTTATTTTCGTCAAACGAGACTAAGACTCAAAACTGCGACTGGATGTCTATTCAGCACATTGAAATTATCCGATATGCGAGGTTTCATATCAATAGAAGGCCGAATAAAGATTTTCGATTTTTTAGGTACACCCGCCAGCCCAGGAAATCTGAATTTTTTTATTTTCGTCAAACGAGACTAAGACTCAAAACTGCGACTGGATGTCTATTCAGCACATTGAAATTATCCGATATGCGAGGTTTCATATCAATAGAAGGCCGAATAAAGATTTTCGATTTTTTAGGTACACCCGCCAGCCCGAGCAATCTGAAATTTTTTATTTTCGTCAAACGCGACTAAGACTCAAAACTGCGACTGGATTTCTAATCAGCACATTGAAATTATCCGATATGCGAGGTTTTAATCAATAGAAGGCCAAATAAAGATTTTCGATTTTTTAGGTACACCCGCCAGCCCGGGAAATCTGAATTTTTTTATTTTCGTCAAACGAGAATAAGACTCAAAACTGCGACTGGATTTCTAATCAGCACACTGAAATTATCCGGAATGCGAGGTTTCATAACAATAGAAGGCCAAATAAAGATTTTCGATTTTTTAGGTACACCCGCCAGCCCGAGAAATCTGAAATTTTTTATTTTCGTCAAACGAGACTAAGACTCAAAACTGCGACTGCATTTCTAATCAGCACATCGAAATTGTCCGAAATGCGAGGTTTCATAACAATAGAAGGCCAAATAAAGATTTTCTATTTTTTAGGTACACCCGCCAGCCCGGAAATCTGAATTTTTTTATTTTCGTCAAACGAGAATAAGACTCAAAACTGCGACTGGATTTCTAATCAGCACATTGAAATTATCCGAAATGCGAGGTTTCATAACAATAGAAGGCCAAATAAAGATTTTCGATTTTTTAGGTACACCCGCCAGCCCGGGAAATCTGAATTTTTTTATTTTCGTCAAACGAGGATAAGACTCAAAACTGCGACTGGATGTCTATTCAGCACATTGAAATTGTCCGAAATGCGAGGTTTCATATCAATAGAAGGCCGAATAAAGATTTTCGATTTTTTAGGTATACCCGCCAGCCCGAGCAATCTGAAATTTTTTATTTTCGTCAAACGCGACTAAGACTCAAAACTGCGACTGGATTTCCAATCAGCACATTGAAATTATCCGAAATGCGGGGTTTCATAACAATAGAAGGCCAAATAAAGGTTTTCGATTTTTTAGGTACACCCGCCAGCCCGAGAAATCTGAAATTTTTTATTTTCGTCAAACGAGACTAAGACTCAAAACTGGGACTGGATGTCTATTCAGCACATTGAAATTATCCGAAATGCGAGGTTTCATATCAATAGAAGGCCAAATAAAGATTTTCGGTTTTTTAGGTACACCCGTCAGCCCGAGAAATCTGAAATTCTTTATTTTCATCAAACGAGACTAAGACTCAAAACTGCGACTGGATTTCTAATCAGCACATCGAAATTGTCCGAAATGCGGGGTTTCATATCAATAAAAAGCCAAATAAAGATTTTCGATTTTTTAGGTACACCCGCCAGCCCGAGCAATCTGAAATTTTTTATTTTCGTCAAACGAGACTAAGACTCAAAACTGCGACTGGATTTCTATTCAGCACATTGAAATTATCCGAAATGCGAGGTTTCATATCAATAGAAGGCCAAATAAAGGTTTTCGATTTTTTTAGGTACACCCGCCAGCCCGAGAAACTGAAATGTTTTATTTTCGTCAAACGAGACTGAGACTCAAAACTGCAAATGGATTTGTAATCAGCACCTTGAAATTATCCAAAATGCGAGGCTTCATCTCAATAGAAAGCCAAATAAAGGTTTTCGATTTTTTTAGGTACCTACACCCGCTAGCCCGAGAGATCTGACATTTTTTATTTTCGCCATATGAGACTGAGACTCACAACTGCGACTGGATTTGTAATGAGCAGTGACAGTGTCAAAATTGTCAGTTTGCGGTGCATAGTAAACAATAATAATCTAATCCAGGTTTACGTAGCTAATCGCGCAACTGACTTACGAGTTACGGTGTATACGGGTGTGTGAATGAGAGATGTGGAGCGCTGAAAATTGTACATTTATGTATTATTGCTCTATCCTATAGGAACGGTTAATCCATCTATAAAAAAGTCCGCAAAGATTCAGTGTTGGGATGTTAAAATGTATCTCAGTGCAGACTCAGTAAAGTTGTGAACTCTCCAGAAATTTTGTTGAAACAAATTTAGTGTTCTATAATCTACACCCATACCCACCTGTATAGTGATGTCAAATGAGTCGCTGCCAGAATGACCTTTGGCCAGGACATAATCACATTGGCCTTGGTAGTCAAAATGCTTGCCATCGAAAGTTTTGTAATGGGAGTCTCCCCAAGCACTACATTCTGCAGAACAGACTCTGTCGGTACAATTCCACTTTCCATTTTGGCATATGCTGCAATAAAATGGAGTCTTAAGTATTAAATTCTTTACACTAGTACATAGAATAACCACAACTTCGATTGAAGCTGAGCATAGTTTCTTTTTTCTCTACAAGCTTCGTAAAGCTGTAGCCAATTTTATGTTGAGTGGAAGAGCACTATTGTAGTGAACTCCCCCATTTGGAGTATATATCTGTATGCTTCAATAAAGGCTATTATTATTATTATTAAATACAGTATTATGTATAGGTAGGTATATTCTCACGTACCAGGTATTGCAATCACTCTGGACGGTTGACTTTTCCTTGTAGCTCTTCCCTCCATGGTGGCATGGGCAATCCACTGGCTTGACACACCTTTTGGAAGAGGTGTCCAAAACATATCCGTCTTTACACTGACATCCTGCATGGCATATTGACACTGAGAAATATTCCGGTGAATGCATGTTCTGAATGAAAAAAAAGTATATCAACTAACTTATAACTAGCAACTTATGCTATTCTAAAACTTTTATTTACATGACCTATTATTGTACGTACTTGCAAAAAACGGGAAACTTGTAAAAGTATGAGAATTTCGAACCATATCCTTACCTTGCACGTGACTGGTTCTACGTTTTCACAAGTGGTGAACTCAAAGTTCTTTGAAGCATCGCACTTGGTTTTTATATCCTCTGACCGTGGAAATTCTGTAATTTCTTGTGGAGTTGCTGGAGCACATTTCCATATGGCATTCATGCAAGTACTAGAATAAGAAAAATATGCTGTTGAAAGTTCAACCAATATTCTCTTTAATTTCCTAGTAACCCACTAGGTAATATAAAGAAATAAAAAAAGCAGTTACTGCAGTGGAGATAACCTTCGTATGCGTTTCATCAAAAAACACTGTAGACTCAGAGAATATTATGATATGAAACCAAACGCAGGTTCTAACTCATTCTGAGATTTTAGCTAACACGCAAAATCATTTTTTTCAATAGTAATAGCAATAAAACAACTATTACATACATTTTGACAAAATTTGAAAAAAAGTTATAACGCCTGAGCTAATTGGGTAGCTGATGTTGCTTCAATTTTGAAATTCAGTGTATTAGTTGCGGAGTTATTGGCAAGAATAAAACTACTCACATCAACTACACAAAAAATTTTTTTCTATATTACATATACTATTTGATCATATTTTGAAGTCACTAAACAACTCTTTGAAGGTCTCAGAAATTCTGATGAGAGAGACAGGCACGGCACGTATCCAGGATTTGGTTGGTTTTGGGGGGGTCCAGGTTATGGGTGGGTGTCACTTGCTTGACCTTTCGGGGGGGGGGGGGGGGGGAGGTTACTGTCGTCCGGGGGGGGGGGGGGGTGCAAAGTGGATACAATTTTTTAGATAGTATTATATAACGTTTCGGGGGGTCCGGACCCCCTGGACCCCCTCTAAATACGTGCTTGGAGAGAGATGTGTCAACTAAATGGACCTCAGTTCTCTTCTATACCTCAATTGAAACTTCCTCTATTTTTGAGTAGAATTTAAAATGTCCGCCAAATATACATACCACAATTCTTGTCCATCTGGAGCAGGTCTAACTTCCTTGTATCCAGGAGGAAACTCAATGCCGTCATGTTGACATTTGCATTGCCCTATTGGGATACATTCGCCTTTATCATCCATGGCTTCCCCTTCAGGGCAGTTGCAGCCTTCGGCACACTGTGGCTTACAATCTGGGTCTACCGAGATGTCAAAGCAAGTTCTTGTACAGGAATTTCCGCAAACCTGAGGAACATATATTTGTTTAAAGCTTCGCCTTAGAGAACGTTAAATAAGGATTTTCAATTATTTAGGTAAACCTGAAGACCTGAATATTTTTTCTTTTAGTCAAACGATACTGAAACTTAAAACTGCGACCGGATTTGTAATCAGCATCCTCAAATTATCTAAAACAACTCAAAACTGCGAGTGGATTTATAGTCAGCACCCTCAAGTTATCCAAAACACGAGGTTTCATCTTAATAGAAAGCCAAATAAAATTTTTAGATTTTTTAAGGAAACCTGAGAGTCTGGAAGATATGAAAATTTTGATTTTCTTGAAATTAAACTGAAACTCAAAGCAGCAACCAAATTTGTAATCAGCACCCTCAAATCATCCAAAACACGAGGTTTCATTCTAACAGAAAGCCAAATAAAGATTCTAGAATTTTTAGGCAAAGTCGAAGATAGATTTGAAATTTAAGATTTTCGTCAAACGAGATTGAAACTCAAAACTGCGAGTGGATTTGTAGTCAGCACCCTCAAGTTATCTAAAACACGAGGTTTCATCTTAATAGAAAGCAAAATAACAGTTTTAGATTTTTTAAGGAAACCTGAGAGTCTGGAAGATATGAAAATTTTGATTTTGGTGAAATTAGACTGAAACTCAAAACAGCAACCAGATTTGTAATCAGCACCCTCAAATCATCCAAAACACGAGGTTTCGTTCTAACAGAAAGCCAAATAAAGATTATAGATTTTTTAGGTAAACCCGAAAATCTGATAGATTTGAAATTTTGGATTTTCGTCAAACGAGATTAAAACTCAAGACTGCGACCAGATTTGAAATCAGCACCCTCAAGTTATCCAAAACACGAGGTTTCATTTTATTACACAGGCAAATAAAGATTTTCGACTTTATCAGGCAAACGTGAAGATCTGAAATTTTTTATTTCCATCAAACGAGACTGAAGTTTATTTATGCAAAATACGAGGTTTTATCTTGATAGAGAGCCAAATAAAGGTTTCAAATTTTTTAGGTAAACCTGGGGATAGTGGAGATTTGAAAGATCTGAGGTTTTTGATTTTCGTCAAACAATACTGAAACTCAAAACTGGATTTGTATCATCATCCTCGAATTATCAAAAATACAAGGTTTCATCTTAATAAAAAGCCAACTAAGGATTTTCGACTTTTTGTAAGCTGAAACTTAATGCACAAAAATAAAGAAATTGAGAAATTGAGGAATTGAGTTCTCCAGTTTTTATCAAAGTAGAGATGTAAAGAAGTAGGAAAAGGAAAATAGAAAATACCCAAGACGGAAAGAAAGAAGGTTTATAACGAGAAAAGGCCAACAAGCCATATCAAATTTTGACAGGAACTGCAATTGATATCTGATTTAGTCACAGTCTACTCCGATAAAAAAATCGCATTAGGAAAGTTGACTTTGTACTGAAAAATTGACATCAGATCATCTAAGGTGCTTAAAAAACGTAATTTCCAACATTTACACTAATATATCGTGACATAAAAAGGTTATATCACTTTAAAGATGCTTAATGCATGGTGAGTGGCGCCCTCTACAAGTGACCTCAAAACTAAAAATGGATTTGAATTTTTTGCTGCAAAATCCTCTTGTCCAAAAAGATATGACAACTTAAATGGATCTTGCTGAATTGTTCATCAAAAAGAAAGAAACTAGAACTAAAATGTATATGCAGGTATAGGCACATACCTGATACTGCTGTCCCCCAGGGCAATGTACCCCACATTCTCTAACATCTTTCCTCCAGTCGATTTTGACGCCTTTACGCGAACACTCAGTGGCATAGCTGGATAAAATTGGGCACAAACATTTTGATATCTGCAAAAATTGAACCTCAGAATGTGTGAGACAAATTTAAAAAGCTAGTACTGAACTTATTATCTTACCTTCAGTTCACATGAGCATACGTCATACAAGCAGTCTTGATAAAACTGATTGGGATCAACCATCCAATGGCAATCTAGAAGAATATTTATTAATTTGATTAAAACTGAGTCACACAAGCAACAAATAGAACATACTAGTGGCCGTAGGATAGAACCATGTAGAACATCGTAAGGACTGTTATGATAGCAACTAGTCATTCTAATGTCATGTAAGGAAAACTGTCCGGATTTCAACGTCTTTGGCCTCAAAATCTCTATATCAATTTTTTTTAATTTTACTTTCTTCATTATATACTTTCAACTTGGTTTTACCTTTGAAAATGTCGGATTTTATTTTGGAACAGTATTTTTCGGCATCAGATTTCTTGTGTATATTCTTATCACAGGGATGGGTAGGGATAATATCAGGTATATCAGCACATCTTTCTTGAGTCTTCCATTTGTTGGCGAATGGTACTACTGCTTGTTCTACATCGTTCTCTGGAGTTAGAAAATCGTCTTTTTGGTTGTTGTTGAAAGTTCCACATAACCCCTAAAAAGTAGTAGGTGTTTTCTCATATTCCTGATATAGTAATAGTTTATCAAGTAAATCCTAATTTTTTGAAATGTTTAAGCTTTTACAACATTTCCGAATTTTTTTCAGAATCACTTCTCTATATTTTATAGGATCTTCGGAATTCATCATTTTTTTTGAAAAATGTTAGCGGTTTTCGATTTACTTCGAAGTTTTATAAGATTTTTAAAATTTTCGAAGTTTCTATAATTTCGAGCAACACGACTTTTTTAGTTTTCGTGCTTTTTTAAAGTTTTCTGTACCTTTTTTGCTGGATTGTTGACTTACCTTAGTTTTTCCTTTAAACTCTGCAGGAACATCAATATACACTCTAGTCACACCATCCCACCAGACTTCAATCCCATTGGGCAGTTTGGCTAGAGATGAATATATCAATAAGGTAAATGTAATCTCTAAATCTTCGAATTTACTCACTCAACAAAAATACCGAAGATATACTACGTATATTCACTCCACCAATCGAGTAAGGAACTCTGGAAATATCTTCTCCGTTGACAACAATCTCATGGTTTTGTTTAAGCTTGATAATCTGATCGTTAATCCTGATTGTTACCGTTTTGGTACATGAAGGCATACCAGTCGCCAAGCTAGTGGGAAAATTCATCGCCTGAAAATAGACAATGAAAAAAATAGAGTATAAACTCTGTAATCAAATGGAGGTGTTGAGGTTTTCGTGACCGTCGCTAGTCGAAGAGCTTAGAGGGTTTCTCGGATTTTTAGGCTGTGGAGGTCTTTGTGAGGTTAGACGTACCGATTGGTCTAATTGCTCTCTTCTGGGTTATGTCCAGAAGCCTCAGAGTGTGCTTCGGAGCGTATTCTCAAACATGGGACCAATACTTCAAAGCAATAGTTGCTTTAGTGAACAGCGAAACAAAACTCCAAGCTTTTGGGATGACGTTTGAGCAACACTGACGACGTGCTCATGCCAGGACATGTTATTGTTGATGTCAATCCCCAAAAGCTTGACGGAAGGTGACTCGACAATTGGGTGACCCTCCATTTCCTCAGTTGGTAACCCAACGTGAGACTTATTTGTCAGTGTTGTTGCCTGAGTTTTCTGTACGTTCTTTTCGAGTCATTGTAACAGAATTTTAAAAGAAATAAAACCCAAGGAGAAAGAGTGTAAAGACAACATGGAAAGAACATATCCAGCTATACTATACTTTTTGCCATTTTACAATGCTCAGTTTCGATAACAGCTAAGCACAATTTTATAAGAGGGGGGGTAATTACATACTTATAAAAGACTTTCTCGTTGCCAAAATGGTTTATGCAAAAAAAACAGTACGAAACGAAAAGCTCAGAGGCCTTATAAGGATTTTAGGCCGTCGTCTATTGGGGTTTCTTCCTAGCGTTTCGCTAGCGTGAGTGGCTAGCATCTTCAGAGCTCGGTGTTTTTTGCAATGAAGGCTACGTAATAATTCTGTTGTTGTGTTGGCGCTAGCGAAACGTTGCGAAGAAACTCCAACAGACGAAGGTTTACAACCCGAAAAGACCTCTGTAATCAACGCTGAAAGTATTCCTGGGAAACAAGGTAAGGAATGGTTGAAAAAACATTGCATTTTGTATGTAACCTTAAACTTGAGATTCCTGATAATGTATTTGCTATCGCCTAATGTGGGCTAGTGAGAGATCAGAATTGTCTGTTATCCTCAGGTCTTCAGCAAAGCACCGAAAATTGTTGATTATTTTCATAAGCCATCCCATTCTAAGCTTTTGCATAATGCATGAAACCTAGAAGTTTTTCACTTTTCTGAAGGTTTCTTAGAACCAACGACAGGTGGAGTCTCATGACACATTTGTGGCATTTGTGTTGACTCAGTGGGCAAAAAGGGCCAAAGGTGGCCTACTTGCCTGGCTTCGCCTCCTCATCACTACTACTCTTATTATTACAAATGTTACAGGTATATATTTATTCTCATCAGAGATAAAACAACAAATTCTTCTATTTTTTTGTAGTGCGTTGTTTTGTTTTATCACACGTCGTCAGTACAATGAAGGCCTCAAATGAACTCATAAAATTACGTGACACTATTCGAAAAATTAATAAACAGTACCTAAAAGTTGTATCTAATATAGATCTATACCTGGATTAGGAGTGGTGGTACGTACTTTTGAAATGGATCCAGCGCACGGTACATTCTCAGCTTCAATCGAGAAGTTATCAGTCTTGAGCAAGTAGTAAGAACACTGTCCCATAAAATCGTATTGCTTTCCATCAAAGGTGACGTAGTGAGGGTCACCAACTGCGGAACATCGTGCTCCACATGCCACCTGTTGGGGTATAAGTAAGAAGAAAACCTTTACGATAGGCATAACAATTTTAACAAATCAATGATAAAAAAAATGGCACTAAACAATAATACGGTTAAAAAAACGGTTCATTGCTAATTATTTAAGATAAACATTAAGTAGCAGTCTATATTTATTTATAGTTAATTTTCACTAAAACTGCTAGTGTGTAAAAATAACCTGTCAGTCAAAAATACCTGAAAATATCAACAAATATCCAAAAAAGCGCTTATGTGCCATACATTCTTCATGAAATGTAAAGCAGAATTTACTTGATAAAAGTACTATGCAGAAACTTCCAACAAATGCTACATCTACCCTCGAAATACTACAAAAAACGTGAAAGATGGCATTGAATTCTAGGATGCTATAACTCAAAGAAAATAGATTCAGTTCTTATAAACGAAGCATACCATTGTAGTTTTAGGGTTCACCCTTATTCTCATTTGCTCAAAGGGGACAAAATCATAGGCTATCCAAATCTATTTTTGATAACATAAAGATGTACCTACTCAAATATCAGTCTGTTCTTTGCTTACAGATGCTTCCTCACTAAAGTAAAAGGATAATAAGTATGTATACAGAATCTTAAACAAAATTAGTCTATTGGCCATTTCTCAGATATAAAAATACATTTTCTATAGAAAGAAGTCACAAGTGTTTTCTGATTATCTTCAAGTTACCCAAACAGAAAGTCTTAACAATAGTAAAATACTTTGCGTATGTCCAACAATAACTGGATTCACGATTTGAAAAAGCTATCTGGCTGAATGACAGTCAGACCAACAGACTAAGGCCCGATCTTATCAACACGCGCATTTTAGTAAAGGCTTTGACCAATCAAAGCAGCCCATTCAAAAACATGCATCTGTCAAAGTTGTCTGAAAAATATTGATTTCTTTTGAAATTTGCCTCAAAAAGGTGAAAAAAGACATGCTTCATATATAGTCGGCCATTATTATCTTTTCCAGTCCGATTTTAAATCCTAAATGGGTGTAATTTGCATTTTAGTGTCTGACGGAAGTAGTCTTGGGCGGTCCGGGTCCTTTGAAGGATTCAGTTCCAATGGATCCGGTCCACCGTCGGATTCGTTCCAAGAGACCCGTTCATTTCGTTCCGATCCGCGATGTTCGAGTCCAAGTGAGGAGGCATTTGAAATATAGACCACAAATTAATATCGATTACGCGCATGGAACCAAATCGCAGGCCATATGAGATAGTGCCAATCAGGGAAACATTGACATCATTCATTTAGCTCCCGATTCCGAGTGGCACGCTTTTGATGTCGTTTTTACCATCTGAAAACGGATGTTCAGTCAAAACAAAATAATTTATTTTTAGCAAAAAAAAACACAATTTTTTTAAAACGCAACCGGCCCCAGCTGGAAGGCACTCAGTTTCATATTGTACGACTACAAGTCTATCATCTGTGATTTTTTTTTGTCCATCATGAAATCGTCTGTTTTTTTTTTCGTCGCTGTCTCTTGGACTATGGACTATTATACTGTCGAGACAAACGTGCATATTAATGTCGTGTTAACTAAGTATTTTCAGTATGTCCCAGTCCCATGATTTTATATTCCTTAAAAGTTACATTAGAATTAGATCATCAAAAACATTTATCTAGATGCCACATAGAATCATACATATAAATCCATATCTTCAAACCAATCAATCGTTCAATGGATTCGTCGGGTCCGTGAACGGCGTGAACCAAGTTGTCCGATTGATTAACAATACTAACATTCGGTCCGTGTCCGCGCAGCGCCGGCTCTGCCATGCAGGTCCACCTCACCTCGACGAACGTCCGAACGATAAGGTGCTTTCGTTCCATCCGTTCCATCGGACCCTGTTGGACCGAGATGTGGGATTCGGTCCGACCGGGTCCACCACTGGATTCGTTCAATCGGAACGGGTCGGACCGGAACGACACAACTCTAGACGGAAGCTTTGATGGGGCGCTTAGCAGAACCAATTAGAATCCATAAAAGCAGTACTTTCGATCACTGGATTGTTAGCCTATCAAATAATCATGATGAAAAGGAATTCAAATTACTGCATTATTTTGCTAAAACAATAATTTACCATTGATAATAATTATAAATACCTGCAACACACCTTTGTATTATAGTAAAAAGGGGTAACGATACCATTTTGTTGCATTTCACAAAGCTAAACACATGATTTAACTATTGTCCGGCACAGAAAAGTAGTAAAATTATGCAGTTCACATCCATATAAATATGCTGATGTGGACAAAATCTAATTACTGCATAATATTCTGATTAAACAAAAATGTTACTATCTATATTAATTATAAATACCTGCGAGATACCTTTGTATAACATAGTAAAAAAGGATATATGGAGGTACTTCACCAATTTCATGTCTTCGCTATTATACCACCTCCGCAGATTCTCTTTTTAATACTAATATTGGTCCTAAGGGCAATGACTCAAGATTTAACGAAAAGTTTAAGCTCACCTGTGTGCAGACCCATTGTCCTTTATCGCACGAGCACGTGTTGCAATCTTTAGGTACGACCGCACCTGGAGCGAATGTCTTCCCTCTCAGCATACAAGGACACTTGTCCTTCGAAATGCACCGATCTTCATGTAAGACTGTCCCTTCAGGACAGAAGCAACCTTCTACGCATTCCTCGTCGTCAGGTTTTCCTACGAAGGCCCCGCATCCTTCTTGACCCTTAGCGGGACCACAGGACTTGTACACCTTGCCTCCACTGCAGTGCATTGCTGAAAAAAGGTGAATTTAACAGAAGAATGTAAGGTTATTCAAGTATTCAAAGTATTTAAGGTATCTAAGTAATCATAATATTTTTAAAGTATTCAAAATATTCCGATGTACTCAAAGTATTCAACGTATTTGAAACACAGTATATAAAGTATGCAAAGTGTTCAAAGTACTCAAAGAATTCAAATTCGTCGATGTGCTCAAAGTATCCAAGGATTTCAAAGTATACAAAGTATTCAAGGTATGGAAAATATTCAAGGTATTCAAAGTATTTAAGATATTTAAAGTATTCACATTATTAAAAGTATACACAGTATACAAAGTATTCAAAGTTTGCAAAGTATACAGACTATTCAAAATTCAAAGTATGCAAAGTACTCGAACTACTCAAAGTATTCAAATACTTCGATTTGCTCAAAGTATCCAAGAATTTCAAAGTATACAAAGTATTCAAAGTATGCAAGATATTCAAGGTATTCAAAGTACTTAAGGTATTTGCAGTATTTAAGGTATTCATATTATTCACAGTATTAAAAGTATTCCAAATATGCGAAGTATTAAAACTGTATAAGGTAATCAAAATACTCCAAGTATCAATGTATTCAAGGTACTCAAAGTATGCAAAGTACTCAAAATATGCAAAGTATTCAAAGTAAAGTATTAAAAAATTAGAAATAAGTACCGGCAAATCAAATTCTCTGAAAAATATATATATTTACTTACGACAAGTCTCACTATCTCTCCAGCTCGTGAGTCCTTGGACACCCTTATGGGTACATTCTCCTACAAAAACATTGATGGTTTCACATGCGCATACAGTTTTGTCATTTTCTTTGCAGTTACAGTAATCAGATCTACATGTGTCCAGTAAGATAGAGGTATCAATCAACTAAAAAAAAAAAACAAATTGAAATAGTAGCTAACGTAACAAATTTAGATCACTCTATGAGTTGCTTTTCATACAACTTTCAGAAATAAGTTGCTAGTCAACATCAGAAATTCGTACCACAAGATATGATAACACAAGCGTTGTGGGTAATATTAACTGTTTTTTCGCGAACAGAAGAGTGTGATATTCATATAGCTTTCAGATGGTCGTAAGGAAAACAAATTTTATCCGTTTGCTATAAGCTATCATTCATCGTAAAAGTAAAAGTCGTCTTTTGTTTATTAAAAGAATATTAACAATATATTACTATACCTTATCCACCAAACAAACGGAATAACCATGCACAATATATATAAATTTTTACTGTATCGTCAAGGGTTATATGCACACCATCTATAAAACTGCATACTGAGAGCAGTGATGCTATTATAAACAGAAAAATTAAGTTCGATTTATCCGAGTAAAGTCCCAAAATATGGGTTTGAAATAATTTTTTACTCCTTTTCTTCAGTGAATGCAGTATGAAGACTCATAATTTGAATCTTACCTTCTGGCAAGCTGCAAATCTAGGTTTGGTAAGTAGATTTTTGCAGAACTGCATAGCTTTATATTCCAAAGAATCTATGATTCCTGTGTCTTGACAAACAGTCTGTTCAGTTGGATCTTCATCGCAAACATCTGAAATATGAATTGTATACGTACAAATATGTTCAATTCAAAACTAACGTAAAAACGAATATTCCAATATTTTCATAGATTATCTTTTTTGGGAAAATGACTGAACTCTACATCTCAACAGCCATATATCTAGTTCTCAAATATACAATAATCTGGAGCATGAACACAAATCCAAGTATATAATCTATATCTCTTTTTGCCATCATTTTGATAAGGTTGTAATTTTTATATTTAGTTTAAACAGGGTGTCGGATATTTATCATATACCCTGTACGTACACTACCATAAACACGAAAACTTTAATAAAATGCAGTGACAATCAAAGCTAAATGAAAAATATGGGATGCTTACCATCTATTGAGTCAGCTTTCCAGCTTGAGGCAAAAACAGCGATATTTCTTGGTTTCTGCCCATAACTTGTCATCATGTCGTTTTGGGGATAACCATCTAGCCTTCCACACAAACCGTCTGTTCTATTCCACAGACTCTCTTGTATTTCGACTTGAACAAGTTGCTGAAATGAAGGATTAAGTTTAAAACCAGCCCATTACTAAACAGATGATAAAAACCTATGTTAACTGACTCCCTTATCCCTACTCGGTACCTATGGATTGAAGATAATATACACAAGAGCGAGTATGCCTATCCTGCTACTATACAAAATGGTGGAGGATCATGTTCAACCATGATGTCGCATTCATCATATTTTTAAAACTATGTACATAAAAACGTCTTAGCGCATGTTTTTTGATTTTTTGTAATGCGGAAGAAAGGAAGAAAGGAAGAAAGGAAGAAAGGAAGAAAGGAAGAAAGGAAGAAAGGAAGAAAGGAAGAAAGGAAGAAAGGAAGAAAGGAAGAAAGGAAGAAAGGAAGAAAGGAAGAAAGGAAGAAAGGAAGAAAGGAAGAAAGGAAGAAAGGAAGAAAGGAAGAAAGGAAGAAAGGAAGAAAGGAAGAAAGGAAGAAAGGAAGAAAGGAAGAAAGGAAGAAAGGAAGAAAGGAAGAAAGGAAGAAAGGAAGAAAGGAAGAAAGGAAGAAAGGAAGAAAGGAAGAAAGGAAGAAAGGAAGAAAGGAAGAAAGGAAGAAAGGAAGAAAGGAAGAAAGGAAGAAAGGAAGAAAGGAAGAAAGGAAGAAAGGAAGAAAGGAAGAAAGGAAGAAAGGAAGAAAGGAAGAAAGGAAGAAAGGAAGAAAGGAAGAAAGGAAGAAAGGAAGAAAGGAAGAAAGGAAGAAAGGAAGAAAGGAAGAAAGGAAGAAAGGAAGAAAGGAAGAAAGGAAGAAAGGAAGAAAGGAAGAAAGGAAGAAAGGAAGAAAGGAAGAAAGGAAGAAAGGAAGAAAGGAAGAAAGGAAGAAAGGAAGAAAGGAAGAAAGGAAGAAAGGAAGAAAGGAAGAAAGGAAGAAAGGAAGAAATTAAGAAAGGAAGAAAGGAAGAAAGGAAGAAAGGAAGAAAGGAAGAAAGGAAGAAAGGAAGAAAGGAAGAGAGGAAGAGAGGAAGAAAGGAAGAAAGGAAGGAAAGAAGAAGGAAGATGAAAAGAACGAACACGGCAAAGAAGAGGAAGTGCGTTAAATCGATTGAAGGGAATTCAAGATCATCTTGAATTGAGCTACGGTAATTTCGTACTGGAAGAAAAAAATATTTTAAATGTACCTGTCCATCCCATTTGATCTTTGCCCCAACACTGTCCAATAAGACAACGATGTAATGTGCGGCCATTTCAACTCTTATACCAGGCGCTTGTCCAGGAATAGGCATCACTTTATTGGGCGTAGCGAATATGGGAATGCCTTCTGGAGATCTCTTCAAGATGTACTGTCTATCCTGTAGGTATATTTTGGTGATCACGTAGCAGTTGATGGGATTGAGAAAGCAATCCTCGTGGTTTTGGGTCACTATGCTGAACGTGTTGTCTGTCGGTTCTCGAACCAGGAAATGAGCGCATTTCGACACAAAGCTGAAAGAGTTTGGGGTTTTCAAAAATTTTCCATGTTTTAACTGTGTTATTGTAGAATAGAATGGAATGAAACGTTACCTGTAGATCTGGGAATCAAAAGTCTTGTAATGAGATCCCGACCAGAAGAAGCAGGTGCCTGGCTTTGGAAGTCTTTCTTTTACTTGAACAAACTGATTCTCGTTAATGCCATGATGACCAGGTTCTACATAGACAACATTGCTCTGGGCACTTGGTGGGAGTGTCTAAGGCAGCAAATATTGAGATGTCATTTTAGTTTGGAAGAAAATATAAGCATAAATAAACATTCAGAAATATAACCGGGAAACATATACGTATACAAGTAACAAACATGTCATAGCTTAAGTGAAAATTTACAAAGTAAATTGAGTGTTCATTTAAGTGGAAGTGGAAGTGGCAGCAGGAAACAGATTGCGTTTATTTTTATTTTGTAGTGTTTGACTACGATGAACCAGACATCAGATATGTAGGTGGTATTAGTATCAATGAATATAGACATTCCTTTAAATCAATAAACCATAATTTGTTGGTGATTTGAGTTAGATTTTACCACTGTCATTAAGAATATCCTGTTGGTCTCAAATAGAAAATATTTTGGCACACTATTTTCAAATAGGTTTTCTGTTGATTTAATGTTAAAACCTTTTCTATGTCCAGTCAAAGAAAGTTTACAATTTTGTGAGAGAGAATAAGTTGCCAATTTTACCACCATCCCAAATATTCCTCAAAACTTTGCAGTTCTTTAAAAATTGCACCTGACAGAAAATATGCCTTACATTAAAACTGTTGCAGAGGGTTTATTATTCCCGGATTGTTTTACAATTGATCAAATATCATATAAATGTTCTTGTCATTACAAAAATTATAGGTAGAACATGAAGAAGGACAAAATTATTTGATAGGTATATTAAATACATACAGCTTATAGTTGGTAGGCGTAACACTTCCATCAGAGTATACAGCTCAAATTACAGTCCTTATTCACAATAGGTATTGTTAAAATTTTGATTTCAGGCTAAAAGGTATAAAAGTAAGTTTTTGGGCGATTGTACAAAGTAGTTTTATTGGAAATTGCAAAAGAATACATCAATATACATAATATAGATGAGTTTGTTTTAGACACATTTGTTCATGTAATCAACCCTAAACTGATGAAATTCTGCTTGAATTAATGTTGTTAATGTAGCAAATATTTTTATTAATAATTACACTTAAACAGTTCAAGACAAAATACAGACTGACAAAACTAAAAAGAGGAAATCTAATGGAAATAAGAAATGTCTAGCGGAAGGGAAAATCTCTAAATCTAAATACATGGACATTTTTGTACTGCTACTACTGGCATTTTTCACCATTCTTGTTTTTCCAAAAAGTATTTTTCTTAATTTATCAACCGAGATGAACTCTAATACATATAAAATGTAATAATTATTCTGAAACTATAAAACAATTTAAATTTTCCGCGGAATGAGAAAGACTATTTTCAAGTCGTCTTCATTTACGTATTCAGAACACCACATAATTATTTGAGAGGCGTTGTAAATTGTCTCCCTAATATAAGACTGTTATAAATCACTATGATAAATATAGCCCAAAATTTGAATTTAAATTTTCGATTTAAGAAATAAAGAATAAGAACTTACTGGTATTACAAAAAGCGGATTATTGTCGTAAGGAATATGGCTGAAGACACTGTAATTGCTTGGAGGAACTTCGAACAATTGCGATTCTGGATACATTATAACATCAACATGTTCAGCTAAAAAAGTAAAGATCATTGAATGTGTGTTCCATATTCGATTTTATAATGGAAAACGTATCAAAATTGAAGATGCGTATCGATTACATGGCCCAATAAATAGAACATAACTGGAGCAGCAGACAAGAGCAACATAATCCAATATGTCTTAGGATGGCAGAATCAGATCTAAGTGCAAACTAAATCGTGTACCCCCAACCCAGAAAACAGTTCTTAAATTTGGTCAAAACGCCAAAAAAATCTTAAGGAGTTCAAAGGGCAAACATTGACAAATTGAGAGCTCCAAAATAGTATCAATTTCGTTCGCCTTGAGCGATATTTTTTTTTATAACTGAGCAGACCGCGCAGGCAGAGCCTAAATACCAGAGTACCGCGGCTGCTGTGAAAGGGTTATGTTAGGGGAAGTTTGTTAACGCGAGATTTGAATGCGCCAATACCCGCAGGCCCAATAAATACCTCTTCTGGCAGTCCATGCCAAGCCTTGGACACCCTGGGAATAAATGTGCGGTTGTACCGCTCAGTTCTTGATGTATGAAGAACGACCGTCTTAGGATGAGATACAGCGGTCGCACGGGTACATCTCATAGGAGCAGTGAGCGGCGGAACGATAGAGGATAGCTCAGAGGAGCAGATTCCGTTGGAATATCGGTAGAAGAGTGATAGGTCACCAACAACACGCCGGTGAGAAAGTGACTGAAGGTGGCGCGTTAAGGCCGGATCGCCAATTAGTCGAATTGCCCTTCTCTGGACGGTATCTCGTATAGACAGGGTAGCAGGGGCAGCAGCTCCCCAGACATGAGAGCAATACTCCAGGCAAGGTCTTATCTGGGCTTCATATAGCGTGAGCAGGTTACATGGTGAGAAATACTTTCTGGCTCTAAATAGGTACCCAAGCTTTTTACCAGCAGCTGTTGCAATTGACGCGACGTGTTCGTACCAGATCAGATTTTCTGTAATGTTGACTCCTTTGAGCTTGAATGTGTGACTCCTTGGCAGAGCCGGGTTGTTCATTAGAACCTGGTGTTGGCTTGGGCACTTCTTGTTTGATAGCGTACAATACTGGGTCTACCAAAATTTGAGGGTTTGAGGGAAGCATTCGATACACACCTCAATGATTCCTAATTTTTTGTGAACTTACGATAAATGCACTTGGGCACAGGGGTGGGTTGGAATATTCCAGTGGCGTAGTAGCAGGTGTAAACTGCTTCAGGCTGAAACTCGAATGGGATGCCTTCTGGACAAGATATTGAGCAGCTGAAAGATTCCGCATTCCCGGAACAATTGTAACCGGCATTTGTTGGCAGCTTCTTGGCACTACACACATCCACAGCTAAAAAATAGCATTATGTAGATTCATGGTTTCAATAAGCGAGATGGCAGTATTGACAAATACGTAGGCACGACTTTCCAAAAATGACGATTTTGTCAATATATCTTTATTACTTCTTTAGAAATATATTTGTTCTACCACTAGATAGTTTTTAATTGATGTTATGTGTCGATTAACATTTTAATTTTTGCATCTCATGTATACAGGGTGGGCCAATAGTGCGTGGACGGAAGATTGTGGGCTTACTAAAATATATTTTGCAAACCTGTTACTTAATCATGGTTGGGACCCTTGAGGGCTATAACGTAAGCATATTTTCACTTAAATTTTAACGTTTATACAGGGTGATTCATATCAAACTTACATTTTTTTGAATGAAACCCTCTATCTTTTATTGCATATTTGGATTCCTTGATCATTTTCTAATGTGACTTTATGTATCATACATGGAACTTTAAACGAACCGTTTAGGCGCAAATCACCATTTTTGGTATAAGTAGGTATCAGAAAAAAATTGAATATCGCAGCGATTATAAAACTTAGAAGGCCGTGACTTTGCGGTACGACCAAGTATGAAATCCGTCACCTAAGGTCAGACGGCTAAATTTGAATTCTTTTTGTACTTGGAGAAATCACTAGATTGATTAAGGAAACTTCAATCACAGATAACTTGATTTTTTCAAATGGGAATGCCTGTTTTGGTTTAAAGAATCAAATGTAAAATTTGATTACCTTTCTAACGATATAGCATTCTTGATATCAGTCTTTTTTGGTTTTCATTTTATTTCAAATTTTCAGTTTTCCTGCGTGCAAACAACCTAGCAGGCCATGAAAAATCAACAAAAGCTCGTTAATATGGAAGAAAACAACTAACTTAGTAGAAAGATGCAAACGAACTAGAGTAGCGAGGCAAGAACATGAAAATTCCTTACGACACATCAGCTCTAACCGGAAACAAGAGCGGCAATATATCTAATGTCAATAAGTAGCTAGGGTATGACAGAAGTGTTTGTTTTTTACAGCCTACTAGCTATTGAGGTCTACTAGAGCTTGAAAACTTTCCAAAACGATTAAAAATTTTGAAACAAAGGGAAAACTATCAGCGATTTTTGTTTACAGTCCAACATGTTTAGAATGAAATTTCACATTTAATGGGATGAAAAAATAGTCATTTCCGTTTAGTTAAGTCAAAAGTAAGGATATCTCCAACTGGAGCATTCTGAACATCTATTGAAATAATTGCTAGAATTTTTTAATTTCGCTATGTTGTAATTGTGATTATTTCATGTAGTTTTCTGCAAACTAATCTATGTTTTACAATTTAAACAGACTGCAATTCAAGTTTCATTTTCCGCGATTTTGATAATAAGTAGAAGTACCTACTGAAGAATTTGAAGGGTTCCAGTTAGAGGTATCATTACTTTTGACTTACGGAAATGGCTACTTTTTTAGAGCATTGAATGTGAAAATTTATTCAAATTTATTCAGAAGACATAGATATTCTACTGCCAGCAATAATCACTAGTAGTTTTCTTTGGATTAGATATTTTTTACTGACTTTGGAAATTGGCTAATAGCTATGAAAAATGAGCGTTCCTGTTACCACTATTGTTTCTGGTTAGAGCTAATATGTTGTAAGGAATTTTCGTAATCTTGCCTCGCTGCTCTAGTTAGTTTGAATTTTTCTACTAAGTTAGTTGCTTTTTTTCCATATTAACGAGCTTTTGTTTATTTTTCATGGCCTGCTAGGTTGTTTGCATGCAGGAAAGTTGAAAAACACCGATTTAACTGAAAATTTGTGATAAAATAAAAACAAAAATAGATTGATATCAAGAATGCTGCTTTAAACCAAAATAGGCATTCTCATTTGAAAAAATCAAGTTATCTGTGATTGAAGTTTCCTTAATTTATCCTCTGATTTCTCCAAGTACAAAAATAATTCAAATTTAGCCGTCTGACCTAAGGTGACGCATTTTATGCTTAGTCGTACCGCAGAGTCACGGCCTTCTAAGTTTTATAATCGCTGCGATATTCAATTTTCTTCTGATACCTACTTATTACAAAAATGGTGATTTGCATCTAAACGGTTCGTTTAAAATTCCATGTGTGATACATACAGTCACACTAGAATTGACCAAGGAATCCAAATATGCAATAATATATAGGGAGCTCCTTTCAAAAAAATGTAAGTTTGATATGGATCACCCTGTATAAGCGTCAAAATTTTAGTGAAAATATATTCAAGTAATGGCCCTCAAGGGTTCCTACCATGATCAAGTGACAGATTTTTGAAATATTTTTTAGTAAGCCCACAATCCTCCGTCCACGCACTATTGGCCCACCCTGTATAATCTTTTCATGTCTGAAGTTTCCCTTCAAAGCGCTTTAAGTTGTCAACGGAATGCTAAATTCATTGGCTGACATCTTGTACATACTATATAAATATAAAATTCCCTAAATCACAACTTTAACAAATAATTCACTTCCGATGTCCTAATTTTAATGACTTCATTTTCCAATAATTTTAGATTGCACATATAATTCTGTCATTGTATGTTTTAGTCTTTGGAAAATGAATTGACCATATCTGAATTATTAAATCCAGCAGACTGTTGAAATATATACTTCCCTTGCATTGCTTTCTATCTTTATTGGAGACAAACATGGATAAAATTTTGGTTAAAAAATAAAAAGGTGAAACTTATGAAATACTGCTCGTATAGAACAACACATATAAGTGCAAAAATATATCAAATACGTTATCAGACATACGATCCGCACATCTAATTTTAAAGTGTTCCTGATTCCGCATAGTTTATTTTGGGACTGACGTGGGCGAATGTGATAAGATAGGAGACTTACGATATTGACATTGCGGTCCCCTGTAATCTATAGGACACTGGCACACGTTGTACGATAGACAGTTTCCTCCATTTTGGCAGGGTGGGTCACATGTCGCTGAAAATTCACAAGATAATTTGCATTACTTTCTTAACATGAAACAAATGACAAGATCGAGCATGAAATACATTTTTTTATTTTTATTCTGCAGATAATTACTCAAAAACGAAGGTTGATTGCTGAAATGTAATCATACAACCAGTAAATTGTGCTGAATATTCTAAGTATAATTCATTTAGTGTTGGAATAAAAAGAGATTCAAAAGAAAGATACATTTGAATCAAGTACCGCAATTACGGAAATACTTAAGTGTCACAAGCAATCAGGTTAACAGTTAACAAAAGGATCTTCTATGCTAAAAGCATTTAGTAATGAAAGTGCTGATTATTTTGTCTTAGAAGAACGGCACATTTTCTACTATGACACTAAGCAATTAAAAGAAACATATATCACATCAGCCTGATACCAGGTCCACCTGATGAGATCCTAAAGATTCAATCAGCGCTGTTGTAGACCAGACAAACAAGGATTGCGATATTCTTTAGCACTTTGGGTAAGGTGGTAGTAATTTTATTAAAATAAACATTTTTTTACGTACGCTGGCAGTCTGGAATGGCTACCCATTTGTCTTTGGTCGGCACCCACATTCCATTATTGCAGACCATTTGAGCGATGTCTGAACCATCAGGAAACTTATGCCCCGTTACACATTCGACTGTACATTGTCTGGAAAATAAATGGATGCATATTATATTAGTATTAAGGTTATCCTAAGCTTTTCCATTCGTTCCATGAAAAATGAAGCACTGAAATGTTATATACTTATGAATCGAAGCATCACATTTCTTATAAAACATGCGTTCCTATCAAATTGGCTGACATTTTGATATGTTACAAGCTTCTGCTATCTTCTAAATTAAGATCATATAAATTTCCAGAGATATCAATAATAACGCATGTTGCAAAAGTTTTGAGATTTTTTTTTCAAAACTCGGGAGGTAGCTTCACCATTGGAAACAACCATGGCAACCAGTCAATATCTAAACGTAACGATAAAACCATTTTGGTTATGATATAAGATGTTAAAACGTCGTACAAATTAGATATTCGGAAGAGTATTTACAGTCTAGTTGGACGACTTGAAAAAAAGAAATAGTTCGCCTATATCAAGATCAAAATATTCCTACTGCTAAAATTTATCGAGCGATCCGTAAATGCAAAGAAGGCATTTCTTGTATAAATCTACCAAAAAGTAGACGTCCAAGAGCGTTGAATGCTGCTACAGTTCAAAGAATGGTCAACAGAAGTGAACATCGAGTTGGAACTTCAACACGAAAACTTGAAGACATTTTCACGTCAATGCTAGCACAATCTGTAGAGAAATGAAGAGAAATAACTTAGAATTCCGAAAAAGAAGAAAATGTCCAGAGTATTCCCCAAATCAGTTAGAAAGACTTCCTCAATGCTGTCGCAATTTATGTCGTACTCATTTTGCTGGCAACATAAAAATTCTTCTTGGCGATGAAAAGTATTTCACATTTTCGAACTCAGAAATCAAAGGTAATGATGATCTTTATCCAAGAGACTTTGAAGCCTGTCAAGATAATGTAAAATTTAAACGAAAAGACAAGTTTGTAAACAAAGTGTTAGTGTGGTGCGCTATATCAGACAACGGTACTTGACAGCCGTACATTGGACGAGTTAGGGCCGAAGCGGTTACCACAGAAGTCTATACTCAAAGATGTTTGCCTAAACTGCTCAATTTTATTAATATCCATCATGCTAATGACAAGATAATGATTTGGTCAGATCTGGCTGCAAGTCATTATGCTTTGCGTACGAGAACCTTTTGTACCACGAAACGACAACCCTCCCAATCTTCCTCAAGCAAGACCTATCGAAACTTTTTGGACTCAACTGAGTGGCAAAGTTTATAACAATGGCTGGGAAGGTCAAAACGAATAGCAGTTAAGAAGAAGAATAATGCTAAAGATCAGAGAAATTGATTTAGAATCTGTCCAAAACCTAATAAGGAACATTAAGAGGAAATTGCGAGCCGTGGAAGATCATGGCCCATTAGCAGTACTTTAATATCATTTTAATATATTAAGAAATATTGTTATTTTTTGTAGTTCTTACAGTTACAGTTCAAATATATTATTGTGAGATATTTTTTTAACCTTTTGAAAAACTTCTCAAAACTTTTGCAACATACGTTATCAAAGTTTCGACTTTCTTATGACACTTTATATCATGCACCTTCACCATTCCTTAAACTCTGTTTAGACTGTCGTGTATGGTTTTAAAAAATGGTGAATAAGTCGCTTGAGATTTTAAAGGAAGATATTGAAGATAATCATCATTATCTAGATGGCCATTTTTCTTATATGAAAATTTCAGCTATTTTTACCGGAACCCATGTTTTTCAAAAGAAATGAGTGCGGACGAGCAACAAGTTCACTTTGACACTGGTACTTACTGAGATTTGCAAACCCTTTTCGAATTCAATGGCATTGGTGGGAGATTCAAACATGGTTTGCTTTCAAATTGACACTGGGGCCCAGAAAAGTTTTCATGGCAACTACATTGATTTGGGGCCACGCATATACCGCTGTTTTGACACGGAGGCAGACAGATCGCTGAAAAATTGAAATGGTTGTGGTGAAAATAATATTATGCTGACTAACATCCAAATAATAAGTAATTCAACAACTTATACTCAATAACCGAATTCGGGCAGTTCCCGAAAAAAATAGGCAGACATTTGCCAAACCCGAAATATTAATTTTATATGACAATTGAGCATTAACAAATAGGCAGAACTAGTTTTGCGCATCTTGAAATGCACAGAACTAGTTTTGCGCAACTTGAAATGCACAGAACTAGTTCTGTGGTACGGAATGACAACCAAAGTGACCATTTGTTATGCATTGCGTGTCAAAAACCAGCAAAAACCTATCGTTTAGGTTAGGTTAGGTTTCTTTGCCAACGCTCCTGTAATATAAGTACGAATCGTGAAAACGCAAAAAGAGGTTTGGAAGCACAAGCCAATTTGATGCTCATACGATCAAATAAAAAATTTAAACCAGCCTCAGTTGGCGATTTATTATTTGTTGGTATTTATTAAAATATATTTAACTTCTCCAACTTTATATTTATTTGAGTCCGTCGCTGGCGCTGATTTAAATGGAAGAAGCAGAATTTGTGCTGGTCATTCAGAAAATATACAGAACAAGTCCTGTGCATTTCAAGTTGCGCAAAACTAGTTCTGTGTATTTCAAGATGCGCAAAACTAGTTCTGCCTATTTGGTAATGCTCAATAGCCGTATAAAATTCATATTTCGGGTTTGGGAAATATTTCTTGCTCAAAACTAGTTCTGCGTATGCTTTTCGGGCATTGCCCGAATTAGGGTATTGGGCGTAACCTCAGAGTAACAACTGAACATAGAGGTGGTAAACAACTGATTCTAATAGGCCAACATCTTTTCTTACGTTGTCATATCGACCACCAGATACGCAATCATAATTGTTAACTATCGTCTTAATTGTACAATATCCAGAAATATTCCATTCTACGTTAAAAAAGACGGTATTTTGATGGTTCAGAAATGATTACAGCGAAATCAATAGATATGTTGACCTCTACTGCCTTACTGCATGTTTCTTCATCATTAACGCAAATTCTGTCTTACATAAATTTTGAGGAGTTGGCAACGCCTATGTAATTTTCCTGCGATTTGGTTACAGTAACCTCCGACTGTCAAACGTTGGTTTTGTCTGTGCGTCTTTTATGCTTGGTCAGTAAAATCGAATTCGCTATTTGTTGGTAACTATAGTGAAGCTTTACAGACTTGCTGTGCTATATTCCAGTGTAGTTTAACAGTTTTTCGAGATGGGACAGTGCAGAGCAGTATTTGTAACATGGGTTGCATTGGAAGAATTTTCAGCTTAGTTGGCAATGTTTGGGTCTGAAGTGTCAAAAGATGATGGCTTTGAGCACGCCGTGCTGAAGTGGTTTGTTTACTACCTCTATGTTCAGTTGTTACTCTGAGGGCGTAACATATACATACACTACTCCAAGTCATCAGTTCTGCGTGATATAACCCAGCTGTCAGACTAGGTGTATTTTATATAAATAAATAAAAATAAACATTATTGAAAAACTCTTTAGTACAGACCGAGATCTCCGGCTTTAACCGTATTCAAATAACTCACGTTGACAGGCCACTACGTCCACAAATCCACCTTCGATCAACCAGTTTCCATTGACGCAGGTATACATCAGTTGCGTATCCCCAGTGGCAAATTGATAGTTGCTCTGGCAAGTCACTTTGCATCCACTGTAACTGGAACACATCATTTTCGAATTCGGAGGGATAGGAGGCTGAGATGTACACCCTAGAATCAATATTAATCGGTCTATAACTATTATTTCAGCTCTTAACGACGGTGTAAGAAATACAATGAACAGAACAGGGTGAAACATGAAGCTCTTCATACACCATCATCCCAGGAGACGGTACGTTGGCGACAGAAAAACTTAGATATCAAAATAATTGTCGAGTAGGATTAGTGAATAAAGTGCAGTGTAACGTACAGAAAACTAAGGGAACACTGACAAAGAAGCCTCACGTTGGATTGAATGACCAGAGCCTATCCAGCACGGAATGTGGCTGGTGCATAGGCCACACGATGGGCCCTTTTGCGCCTCTATCCGCGCTAATTCCTAAGACCTGCCCTTTTGGCAAAGGCAAGTACATTCTTAGGTCCTATCCGTTTTATCTCTATTGGTTCCAAGGTTCTTGAGCCCAGCATAGTCTGCCTGTGATAACCCAGGGTTTCACAGCGGCACAAGATGTGTGCCGAGGATTCTTCCTCTTCACCACACCACGTGAACTTTGGGTCGTTGACCACCCTCATCACAAACAAGTGACGCTTGAAGGCATTGTGACCGGTTAATAGGCCTACTAGCAATCTCAAGTTACTCCTATCCAGAGAGAGACAAAATCGTCCTATTCTCTCTGCAGGCCCTGCTAATAGTTCCCGAGCCTGACGGAGATGACCAGAGATGTTGTTCCATCTCAGAGAGTGCTGATTTTGGATCCACTCTCAAGTTTTCCTAATCAAGTTTGCAGATAGTCCTAAGGCTGGTTCCGGGCCCACAAAACTGTTGCCGGATCCCATCCTGGCCAGATGATCCGCCATTTCGTTACTCTTTACCCCAGCGTGCCCAGGTACCCACATCAGTGATACCTTGTGTTTAGCTGAGATGTCGTCAAGAGCCCTCCTGCACTCCAGGACTAGTCACGTTGGCTTACCAACTGAGGAAATGGAGGAGCACCCAATAGTCGAATCATCTTTCGTCACGCTTTTGGGGATCAACATCATTTCAGTATTGCTAAATCGGAATCTCAGAAGCTTGGAGTTTTGTTCCGCTGAAGGAAGCTGTATGCACCAGAGCAACTACTGCTGCTCTATAAGGCACAGATCCGAGGAGTATGCTCCCATGGGAGGGGATGCGCTCCGAAGCACTCTCTAAAGCTTCTGGACACTAACCAGAAGAGACCAATTAGACTAATCAATAGGTCTAACCTCACAAAGGACCTCCACGGCCTAGAACGTCGAAGAAGGATGGTTGACCTGTCCCTGTTTTACAGATTCGATCACGGAAGATAGTCGAGTGAGCTCTTCCATATAATAACACCAAAGGCTGTCCGAACGAGGAACACTAGAGAGGCTTTGCGAGCTCATCCTTACCAGGTCGAGGTCCCTATTCCTCGAATCAGTCTCCTTCGGCATACCTTTTTTTGGAGAACCTCGACGCTGTGAAATGAGCTGCCGAACAACTTATTTTCCGACGGCTACAACCTGCAACGTTTCAGATCTAACGTGCACAGACACTTGGAGGCCATAGGCTTTTATCCTTTGCAGAAGGCTGACTATAAAAAAAATTGGGGTTGGGGTTTACGCCACAGTTCGGCAAATTGAAACAGTAGCAGATTTAAATTTTCATAGCGTAGGCAAGGTTTATAAGTAGATACTTACTCTCTAAATTCTTGAAATTATAAATTTGAGATTCTTGTCATAGACGTAGTCAGGTGGGGGTTCGGGGGGGGGGGGGCTTAGCCCCCCAAGAATGAAATTAGCCTCCCAAAAATCCTAAAATAATTCGTTCTGTTGAATCTTTGTATCTAGGGCGGGAACTTGAACCCCCAGATCCAGGGACTTAAGCCCCCCCAGATTTAGGGACTTAACTACGCCTATGATCCTTGTGTTTTTAGGCTAGCGTCTTTGAGCGTTGAGGCTTGACGTGTCACAACTTCCAGTATTCCAGATATTTTTCTTCAAAGCTCCACAAAAGAACTATAACCTGAGTTAGGTTGATTCTAATTTGATACAAATATGATACCTACTGAAATATCTTAAGGCACCTTTTGGCCCCAAAAAATATATTTTTGTCTACACTCAAAAATGATTTGATGAAAATATGCCTGACCATGATTCATGTTTGCTTTCAAATATAATTTTGGTTTCGAAATTTGGTATACAATATCCGTATTGATTGTAATATATCTGTACCACTGGATGTACTATAACTTCCCCCGTACACACTGCTCCAACTGGGGCTTACTGGAGCCCCCGAAGGAACATAATTATAGGAGAAGAAGAAGCTTTATTTCAAAATAGGATTACCCTAATACAAAATAAAGTAGTGATACCTAAAAAAATACAAATTGGTTATTCCAAAACAATAAAATTAGCACTAAATAATAATTAAATTAATGCTGATACTATATGTACTACGCCAATATACAATGCCAATATTAGAAACCTCAATAATAGAGAGAAGTTAACTGTGAGTCTAAAGATTATCAGATGGCTCTTATGTACTTTAATAATTGTTGTTTAAATATTCTAAGCGACGAGCTTTGTTTTATTGTATTTGGAAGATTATTGTAATCATTGAATCCTTTAAAAAATACAGAATTCATACTACTTTTCTTGTTAGTTTTAGAAATATAAATAGTTTGTCTTCTAGTCTGATGTGCATGATGTATATCACTATTATAGCATATAGCATTGCAAATACGTTGGTGCCATGCCTGACACTATTTTAAAAACAAATACCATGGTAAGATAATATAGACTTTGTGATACAGATAACCAATTAATGGTTGTCAGCATCAATTGTATAGGTGTATATCGATTCGTCCTTAAGATAATTCTCATCCCACGATTTTGCATCTTTTGTAACTGTGACAGCTGATTTGAGTTAAAAAGGTATAGTACAGAAGAACAATAGTCAAAGTGGGGTTGTATAATGGACTGGTATACTTTTAACCTCATCTTGGCAGACAGAAAATCAGAAATTCTTGTGAAAAAGAATAGCTTTTTAGAGATTTTCTTGTGTTAAATACTAACCTCCAGAGTATACACGTGATCCACCGTGAAAAGGATTTTTGGCATTGCTATATGACGTCTTCGTTTTTGTCTTGTATTGATAGTCGGTTTTAAAAGAGGATCTAAAATAATATTATAGAAAGGTAGCAATTAGTTACAAGTCTTTCTGTTCAGTAATGTATGAGATATAAGAAAATCGACTTTGATATAGAATATCAGATATGCTATAATGTTGAAAGTTTATGTATGCTTTCTCTTTTAATGGACCGATTAAAAATTATGAAAATTTTCATACTGCCTCCAAGATATACAGGGTGTCCCACGACGATTAAGACAAGCAATATATCGGAACTGGGCAATAGTAGCGAATTATAATTTTGGGGGTGTAAATTAGAGCAACCTTTTCTTATTATTGCGTCACCCAATGAGGTATTTGTTTTTGGTCACGTGACGTCCGATTCAAAAATTTTAATCGGACACCCTATATATTTGTGACTTTTTGTGTTACTTCCGATAAAAGAATTTCAACAAACTAGCACACTTGGGGTCTAAAGTGATTAATTCCAGAGTTACAGGTACTTAAAGGACTGTACCACTACCATTATGGAATACTACCAAAGTAATTTAACTGTAGGGGTACATGTTATAATCAATGGTAGTGGTACCATCCTTTAAGTACCTGTAGCTCTTGAATTAATCACTTTAGACCCCAAGTGTGCAGTTTGTTGAAATTTTTTTATCGGGAGGAACACAAAAAGTCACAAATATATAGGGTGTCCCATTAAAAAATTCGAATCGGACGTCACGTGACCAAAAACAAATACCTCATTGGGTGACACAATAATAGGAAAGGATACTATATTTGCTCTTATTTACACCCCCAAAATTATAATTCGCTACTACTGCCCAGTTCCGATATATTGCTTGTCTTAATCGTCGTGGGACACCCTGTATTTCCAGAACAAGTAACTGACGATACTCCTTAGCCAAAGGCTATAAAACTTTTTGACGTAATGCTATCTGTAACTTACGGTTGACTTTGGTAAGGTCCATTTTGGTAAGGTCCATTTTGATAAGGTGGTCTAGTCGCAGCATCGGTCATGTGGTACCTATTTTTCAGATACGTGGGAATTTGGAAACCACTGAAAATAAAAGCATCATCAAGTGGTGTTATCACGACGAGCGATTCAAATGCTGTAAATTTGATAAGACTTTAGTTTTTGCTACCATGTAATTTCACTGTTAGTTCTAATGATACAGAGATGACTTTACCCGGCGTCAATTAATTGTTAGTATAAATCAGCTTCAGCTACGGTAGCTGCTTAGATGAATCTTGTCACAATATCAATCAAGCTCTATGTTATATCCCATAAAAATAGAAGTAGTTGAAGGTGTATGTTATTTATCCAATCACTTAGTTGCTTCAAGACAAGACCAAGGTTATGATCTTAGATAGAGAGCACGATAGTCATCGAGCAATAAAGTCAGTAGGCCGTTGTGAAGTAGTTCAAAGTTTTGTATACCTCGGTTCTTTGATCGACAATTCGGGGAGCTGTGAAAAAGAGATTCGACGGCGCATTCAACAGGCACGTGTGGCCATGACAAAGCTTACTAAAATATGGCGTGACCATAACATCACTAAAGCTACCAAAATGTCGCTGGTTCATTCTCTTGTGTTCTCCACATTTTTGTATGCCTCCTAAACTTGGACTGTTAAGAAGGCAGTTCGAGCGCGCGTAGGTGCTTTTGAACTAACGTTTCCATACTGGATGAGCTCGGTAATCCAAAGAGACTAGCCTCCATTGTGCCGACGAGAATGCTTCCTTTCTTCGGACATATACAGAGAAGCGATAATATGGAGAAACTTGTAGTTCAGGGTCACGCCCCGAGTGGGCGGCGCCGTGGCCGTTCCCCTACACGCTGGGTGGATATGACCTAACAGTTGCTGGACATGAGTATCAAGAGGGCCACTGAACTGACAGTCAATCGCGGACGATGGCGAGCTACTGTCCTCAAAATATTCGTGTCGGCAATAGTCTAGCTCCGACCTAATGCATTTTACGAGTTCACAACACGTCTGTTAAGACATTGTGACTATGATGATGAGTTGTTTCAGGGGGTGGTTTATATTGTTGGCTTCGATTGTTAATATTAAATTTTATTTGATAAGTTAGGAACTTCTATTTTGTTGCATAGGTAAAATAGATGAGTATAAGTATTTTTTTTGTTATGCAAACATACATGTTTCAATGATGTTTCATTTATTCAAGAATATTTTTGGGTGGATAATTTCGAGTACATCAAATTTTAATGAAAAAGTATATATTTTCTATAGTTGCTGTCTGTTAGATGAATATAAACAATATTCATTATTTAAGGCAATAGAGAATCAGTCATGAATACTGAGAAAATTTGGTGAGGGGAGTATTATGATCGTAAAAATTTTTGATTTCGAGATATCACGCTTTTTTGGCGTTTTGTGATATCTACATAATGAAAATCCACGTCACTCCGTCGGTCTGTCTGTAGGCGTTCTTCTAGTCTCGTAATCTCAGTAATCGCTGCATGGATTGTGATGAAATTTGAGCAGCGATGTGTTGTGGGGTCGTAGTAGGTAATGCTGCTATAATTATGGAAATCGGTGCATGGGCGGCGGAGTAATTAGCAAAAAACAAAAAGTTTCAAATATACCTCAAACCTTTTGTGTAGGAGTTTTAGGGGTTCCCGATTATTTTCTACTTTTCTTTGAGCGGAAGTGGAATTGGGGCGATTGGGGGGTTGATAAACTGGAAAATTTATTGTATTCGTAATAGCCTGTCCATTGATTTGTGTAAAAAAGCCTAGCGGTATAATACATTTTTTTAGGACCTGACAGTTTTTTTACTTTGTTTTGGGTGGGAGTAAATTTGAGGTGGTTGGGGGTTGTAAAACTAAAAAATTTGTTGTATTCTTAATAGGTTGTCCATTGAACTGTGAAGAAAATAATAAACTAGTATCACCATAATGTGTGGATAATAGCATTGATTTAAATGCGTTAATCAATGATAATCCTGAGTCAATCAACCTGACTTCATTTTTCCTAAACTCTTTAGGCATTTATTTGTCTTGATCCTTAAGCAGTCAAAATTTATTTATCTATCTGAGCAAGAGTAACAACAGATTTATGCGACTTACCCAGCTTGTTGCAGCAATAGTACACCTATCGCTACGAGGGGGGTTAAAAAACTTGTCCACCCCATTTTCACCCTTCCGCTTCACTAGCATCCAACATACGCGGCAGTTGGATGCTGATTATGGCTATTCAACGTCGCGCAATTAAATTTATTCAGTAGTAATTTTAGTGATAAAAAATCCAACACCGGAAGAACCTATCGGGTACACATTTCATTCTAATACGATAATCGGACGTATGGGAGAATTGGGAATTCCAGCGGTAGTGCGGTGTAACTAAATCTGGCTGTCTAAAAACTTTCATGCCGTTTTTTTGCACAAACCGTTTGGGAACAAGAAAGCCTATTATAACATATAAAGTCATAAATAACATATTCACTGTAGACCTACGTCATCTATACCGCCTGTCGTAAAGCAACCTCAGAGGCCACAACTTCAAGTTGCAGAAAGAAGCTTTCCGCACTTCAGTTTGTCAGTGTTTCTTGTTCAATCGCATTTTCGACGCATGGATCAACCTGCCTTCCTACGTGGTGAACTCAGCTTCTATCTTCTTCTTCTTAGGGTGCCATGCAGATTCCTGCGTAGGCGTTCATCCTTTCTCTCATCAGATCATCCTATTAATTGCAGGCCTCTGTAATTCCTGGAAGTCGCTTATTCCTGTCCAGTGACGGATATTTCTCAGCCATGATAGCTTTTTTCTTCCAATTCCTCTTTTCCCACCTTCGATCTTACCTTGAAGAATGAGACGCAGGAGGTGATAGCGTTCCCCACGCATTACGTGGCCTAGGTAAGCTATTTTCCTCTTCCTTATATACTCAAAAAGTTCTCGTTCTGCTAAGCCAGCTCTCTGGAGAACGTTCTCATTTCTTACATGGTCGACCCAGGACACTCTCAGCATTCGTCGCAGAGTCCACATTTCGAACGCTTCAATCTTATTTACAATGGCTGCCTTCAGCGTCCATGCCTCCACGCCATACAACAGAGTGGACCAGACATAACACTTCATCATCCTGTATCTAAGACTGAAGTTCAAATTTTTGTTGGTAAGAAATTTTCGAAGTTTCAGGAAAATTGTCCTAGCTTGTTCAATTCTGCATCTTATCTCCTGATCTGGATCCCATCTTTCGTTTACCATATATCCCAGATATTTAAATTTGCTGACCCGTTCGATGTCCCCTCCATTCAAGTGGATTCGGGTGTTTGGGATATGGTTCCTGCTAACCACCATGAACTTGGTTTTGTTGATATTTATCTTCAGACCCAGCCTTTGGCTTTCCTCGTTAACGCGACTCAGTAGAGTTTGAAGGTCATTAACATTGTCTGCTAATATGACAGTGTCATCTGCATATCGGAGATTGATGACTGGAAATCCATTTATTTTAATGCCGATAGGGCTATCTGAGGTTGCCTCAGCAAATGCTCTCTCCACATATAGGTTGAATAATATCGGCGACAAAATACACCCTTGTCTGACTCCCTTTTGTATTTCAACATCATCTGTTAATCCTGCATTGTGGACTCGAACATTTGCTTTCTGTTTCCAGTACAGATTACTGATCAGCCTTATATCCTTGCCATCCAGCCCCAAATCGCCAAGATATGATATGAGAAGATCGTGCAATGTCATTGTCAAACGCTTTCTCATAATCGATGAAGCACATGAAGACATCTTTTCTTTGATTTTGGCAGTTTTGTACTAGTGTTTGGAGACTGAATATGGCTTCTCTGGTTCCAAATCCACTCTTGAATCCGAATTGACTGCTTCCACTCACCTCCTCACATTTTTTGTGGAGTCTTGTGTGCAAGATTCGGAGGAAAAGTTTTAGGAAGTGGCTCATTAAACTAACGAGACGAGACGATAATCTTTACATGATGTTGCAGCTTCTATCAATAATTTTAAAAATAATCATGACAGGTGGTGCAGCGCCTTGTGACTATTTTCTTTGTAATTCAGTCTTTCATTCTGTTTGTCTTGTCCATACACTCTTATTCTTGTGTATTTGAGTTTACAGTAGGTACTTGCACTCTACTTAATACTGTAATATAATGATAATAATAATAAATAACTAGTCCCTCTCATAAAATTGTGGATAGCTGCTAGCGAAACTGGACATTGTAAAACGGCAAGAAGTATAGTATAGTTGGATGTGCTCTTTCCAGATCTTCTTTACACTCTTTCTCCTTGGTTTTTATTTTTTCTAACATTCCGTAACAATCCCTCGAAAACCATCAACGTCGACAAAGAAGTCTCACATTGGCTTACCAACTGTGGATATGGAGGATCGCCCAATAGTCGAGTCCGCTTTCGTCAAGATTTTGGGGATCAACATTAAAAATAGCATATTCTGGCATGACCACGTCATGAGTATTGCTAAAACGGCATCCCAGGAAGCTTGGAGTTTTGTTCCGCTCTACGGAAGCTGTATACATCAGAGCAACTACTGCTGCTCTACAAGGCACATATCTGACCATCGTTGGGGTACTGTTTCCATGTGTGTGGATGCGCTCCAAAGCATCTTTAAGGCTACACTATCCAGATCTAGAAGAGAGCAATTAGACTAATCGGCACGCCTAACCTCACAAATAACCTCCACAGCCTGGAAGGTTGAACAAGGCTGGCTGCCCTTGTTTTACAGATTCTATCACATAAGATGTTCGAGTAAGTTCTCTCAGACAATAGCATCAAAGGCCGTTCGAACGAGGAGCACTAGAGAGGCTCTGAGAGCTCATCCTTACTAGGTCGAGGTTCCTACTCCCCAAACCAGTCTCCTCCAGCATTCCTTCTTTTGTAGAACTTCGACGCTGTGGAATGAGCTGACGATGCCGGGGACTTTGTTTTCCGACGGATACAACCTGTAGCGTTCCAAATATAACGTGCACCGATACTTATCCTCCCGCCATACTTCTACAGCGCCATAGTCTTTCAGCCTTTGCGGAAGGTTACCATAAAAAAACAGGGTACCATTTCTCTTCGACATGTTGCCAAAGAAGTGAAATACCTGGGGATCAAGTCAGATGATAAACTAACTTGGAAGAGCGACATAGAGAACATCACATTGAAAAGTTTTACAGCATCCGCCCATTTGTGTGGGTCACGAAGCACAATAGGGGTTACATGTTTAACTGAAATTGTGTCAAATGATGCTGGATTGTTTGATATAGATGTTTTAGAAGTAGTAGCTGAATAAATGATAGAAGGATTCGCAGAACTAGAAAAAGCAGAGGCGTGATCAGGTGAGCAAGTTATAGGATTAGGAATATTAACGGTTGGATACGATTCTTGTGAATTTGTGTTGTGTTGTGTTTGTGTTGTTAATTTTGGCGTCCGTGTGCGGGGCACACCCTGCACACGGGGTTGGCGCGGCCCGATGTAGCTATATAACTTGTTCACGTTTTTGCCCTTAGTCTTGTTGTCACATTTTCTTTTATTAGTTGATTCATGATAATAAAAAAATATTTTTCACACATGTGTTCTAATTAATTTATGTTTACAATTTCATGGATCAAGCGAAAAAAATTAACGATAAATTGCAGTAGGGGCATACAAAGTGGGGCACTACGATAATTAAATTCAAGTAGAGAATTTATTTTTCCAGGCAAAATTGTGGATTGAAATTTGAAAGAAAAAGATAGGGGTGGATTCCAGGGCTTTAAGTAAGAAAAAAATGGTTCATAAGCAAGGAATGACAGGTCGTTCACTACCCTTGAAAAACCCACTTACTTTTCTTTTTTATCCGTTTTTGTTACAAAAATATCAGGCGTCAAACAAATTATCATTTCATTTGTCTTATGCTTATGATTTTACGGAAAAAATAAGTTTGCATATAAAATTAAAGGTACCACAAGATTTTAAATAAAATGGGGATGTCATTTATGTAGGAAAACCTATGGGGTGCTATTTGAAAAAAAAAAGTTGGGGGTGAGTTTTAGGGGTTGACGTACAAAAAAAATGTTTTGAATGCATGGTATGATAGTACCTTCAAAAGTACCATACATTTCTTGCTTGAACCGTTTTTCGTTACGAAAATATCACGTGTCAAGGAAATTCTGGGACACCCGGTATACTATTAAGGTAACTGAACCCAAACCTCCCCACTACTAAAAAAATCCATACATCACTGTAGTCCTTTCTGTAGATTCTAATTTTATAATCTCTGCAAATTCCTCCTAAGATTTTACACAGCGTAATTTAATCACCAAAGTGTAGGAGTATACTAATCTGACCGTCGCGGCTAGATACGCTCAGGATAACTCAATAAACAACAGAGTAATTAGCACATTTCGATAAGCTGCCGGCGCTGTCGCGTGATTTTATGTCAAGGAGGCCCAAATCGGGACCATACGGCGTCTGTGCTTGATAAAGTGCACACATGATTTTGGCACAGTTCACGAACTGCGGATGCAGATTAAACCATATCACTTTTGTTTCGCTTTGTAAATTGATAGTGCAATTTAAGAATGCAGTTTTGCGATACATGATTTTTTTCTTGGTCTTGACTGTTAATTGCCGAAATAAATTTTGAAAAGTTAATTTTACATTATTAGACCTTCAGTAAACAACGACTTTTCCACTGTATTGGAGAGGTAACGATCTCTCCAGTAATGCTCTTTTGTTCTATGTTATAGGCTGTGACATCCGTTTTCTTACAAGAAACTTTTTCAAAATAATTTAGTGCTTCCTTATTTAAAATTTTTATTTTAAATAGCTTCTTGTATGATTTGTTCAATCTTCAAAAAACATTAAATTACTAACCATACCATGAATGGCAGTGCATTTACTACAGACTAACAGTATTCTCATACATTTTTTTAATAGTAGTTGCAGTGTATGCTTATCTTCAGCAAAGCATGAAATTAACAATGAATCGCATTGTACGAAATAAGCATAAATTATGATAGCATAAACAACCCTTTTACAGCAAGTAGAACGTTTTGGAGCAATAGGGTACTTGCAGAGGTCGTGAAATCACCTCGGGAGTATACATAGCGTACAGAAAGCCATATCAAGTATAAAATAAGGATATATTCAAATTTTTCCACGCGACTTAAAACAAGGGCTGACGTCACAGGTATCTTATCGATATCGACAATCGATACTGCTACAGCGCAGGTCAGTGAGATTCAATTGCAAACTAGAGATGATCTGAATTCTTTAACAATGCGACTCGATTTATTGATACTTAAACATATTTGAAACAGGCAATTAACCCACTAGCATTTTCGTTGCTATACATTTTTATATCTGATAGGTATCATCCTGTTTGTTACCGAGATTCGCAACTAATCGAAGCCATCATTTTATTTCGGCGCACCCCATTATGAATGAATCCAAATATAGAATCTAATTCAAGCCCATCCCTACATTAGTAATCTAGCCTAACTTTTATTCTCTTGACTTTTATACTTTTGTGTGTGACTGTGTTTTGTGGTTATAATGATCAATGTCAAAATGTTAGGTTAGCACTGGTTATCGATATCGAATATCAATACTTTACATCCCATCACTATGGGATATCACTGACGTCAGAGGTTGTTTGCAGCGTTTGAAATAATTTTTGGAATATCTCTCACAGCCGATTCCAAAAAACCAAACAAGTGATTTTGTCATGTTAACTAGGCTCTAAGGAACGCGTAAACGACATAATATTTTTTTCTGCAAGTATCCTAACCTACAAGCAGACAGAAAGAATTCTCGTATATCCTAACCTAATTTTTACAAAATATAATTTACATGTTTGCTGAAATTCAACTGTTGGTGAATTTGCTTCAACACCTGATATGGAACATCAATATTCCTAATAACACTTGTCTATATTGTTTTGACTGGAAACATCATAGTTATAGATAAAGAGACTATCCTCCATTGTGTCGACGAGAATGCTTACATTCTTCGGACATATACACAGAAGCGATAATATGAAGAAACTTGTAGTTCAGGGTCATGCACCGAGTGGGTGGCCTCATGGCCGTTCCCCTAAACGATGGGTGGATACTACGAAACACTTGCTGAATATGAGTATCAAGAGCGCCACTGAGCTAACAGTAAATCGCGAACGATGGCGAGCTGCAGTTCTCAAAAATATTGATAATACTCGTATCGGCAGTACTCTAGCTCCGACTTAATGCATTTTACAAGTTCACTGTTCACAACATGTCTATTAGGACATTGTGACTATGATGATGATGATGAGGACTCTGGACACGTAATGTGTCCATAACTCACACATCTCACCTGACACACCCTACGTGTGAAGCGCGAGTTTGATAAATGCTGATGCAGTCGCTATTTTACAGACCATATCCGCTTTGTATAAGGGTGCTCTGGAATTATTTATGGAGCCCCATAAGTGAGGTGCCACCTACTGGAAAAATTATTAGGCTCATTTCCTCCACTTTAGTAACCCCATAGTGTTACCGTGCGATATCTGCAACGATGTTGAGTGGCCATAAATTTTACAATCTGGCCTTGGTGATCGTGACCTTGTAGGCTGGGCCGAATAATGAGAAAAAGGTCCACTTAACCTTTTTAAATTTAAAATTAAAACGTAAATGTGGTAAATCTGGCAACGTTGATGTTAACATTTCTGAATTTACCATGTTCAAAAACCTTCAGGTAATTTTATCGTTCCAGATGTGGCAGTTTTGGATATATATATTTAAGCGTTTCGATTCTCTTTACTGAAAAAGCGGTGTTGCCGTATCTAAGTGATCAATCGAAATATATTTTTTAAATTGTGAGACTGATTAAATTTGACATGCGCAAATCACTGGAATAAATTTGAAATAACAAAATTATGGGGTGTAACGTAAGAGACGTAAAAGCCCCAGGAATTGAATTGAATTTGTGGAAGTTTTGGAGATATTTGAGCGCTCCGGTATGCATTTATACATTCCGTACACGTATACAGCACCTAGCATAATCCCATTGGTCAGATATGAATTTTGAACCAAACCAATCAAACTTCGAGTGCCGTACGTGTGTAGGAAATGTAAATCAGTGCCATATGCACTTACGGATTGTAATATACAGGTTATTCCGGTGATCATGTTACAAACCTCTCGGGTAGATGAAACATACGAAAATAAGAAAAAAGTTCATATGAACATGGGTCCGGAAACGGTTCCTCAGGGAGCTAGGACCCTTTGAAGATGACCGTATGGCTATCGCTAGAATATTGTTTCGATTTTTGCGATTGCAGCGCGACAGGGTGGTTATATGTTTGAAATCGTCATGCATGCTGAGGCAAAGTTACCTCCTGATTATGAACATTTTGAACTGAGTCCTGGAAAATATAGGTCAAACCTATTGACTAAGGCCTAAAAAGGACGTAATCTATCCCAAAATATTAATACAAATTTTACAATTAAACCCAATGGAATCAAACATGGTTCATCCCACTGATTTTATATAACTTCTTTTTTGTTCCGTTATATTTTTTAATGTCTTTAATTTTATAAGTAATGTATGTTTTCTCTGTCCACTGAAATTTAATACGTAATTAGCTTAATACACCAGATGTTTGCAATTATTATATTTAATATTTCGTAAAAAAGGACAAAAATGATACACCATACTATAAGTTAACAGAGTTAACTGCAGTTCAGTTGAAAAATGGTTTTCGCTTAAATCACTTTCAAAAATTTTCAGCTGAGTTAAGTACTACATTCCGTAAGTGCATATAGCACTGATTTAAATTTCATACTAGGTATGGCACTCAGAGCTTGATTGGTTTAAAATTCAAATCTGACCAATGGGATTGTGCTAGGTGCTATATACATGTACGGAATGTATAAATGCCTCCGGTATAATGAGTCTATGCATCTAGTGATTTTAGACTTGTTCTGGAAATGTGACATTTAAACATGCGCTTCCTTACTACGATGTCTATTCACAGAAATTTATTTTGTTGTTGTGCGATATATTGCATGTTTGTTATTTTTGTGCACGTTTCCTAGTTGTTCATAGTTATTACTATTTTTTTATTTTAGTGTAGTTATTAGCCACAGGCCTACAGAGTGTTTCCTAAGTTGAGACTTTTCTTCATAGGGTATATAGTATTGGCGAAAAGTGAGTGATTTTTCCCAGTAACATATAACCGAAGCCTACAGGGATATCAAGATATTGACGTATAATGAAATCCGTCCCTGTGTGATTAAATCATAATAGCAACAAAAAACAGCAAAATCCAGTTTACTACGGAGCATAGCAGCGCGCAATTGACGTCTCTCGAACTGTTGACGTGCTATACCGGACTTTAAAAACAACAAAAATGGTGCAACCGGTATAACTGTAATGACCTGATGGATATGATTTTAGTGCACGGTGAATGTGGTCAAAATGCCTCTCGAATTTCGAGAGTCTATGCTGATCGTTTCCGTGACGTATTCCCCGTCCTGCATTCACCTTGCACCTTGTCGATTTGTCCATCTCATACACAGAGCTAGGGACACAGAATATTTGTAGACAACCTTAAATGATCCACATTGAAGAAGAAGTACTTGGTTTTCCAGTCTCGTGCCGTGAACTTCGAACTATATCTATGAGACTCATGTGACAAAACCGCACTTAACGTATGTTGCAAAAGTTTTGAGATTTTTTTTCAAAACTCGGGAGGTAGTTTCACCGTTGGAAACAATTCAGAAATCCTTACCATGGTAACCAGTCAACATCGAAACATAACAATAAAGCTATTTTGGTTATGATATAAGTTGTCAAAATGCCGTACAAATTAGATATTCGGAAGAGTATTTACAGTCTAGTTGGACGACTTGAAAAAAAGAAACCGTTCGCCTATATCAGGATCAAAATATTTCTGTTGCTACAATCTATCGAGCGATCCGTGAATGTAAAGAAGGTGTTCTTTGTATAAATTTACCAAAAAGTGGACTCCAAGAGCGTTGAATGCTGCTACAGTACAAAGAATGGTCAACAGAAGTGAACATCGAGTTGGAACTTCAACACAAGAACTTGGACGCATTTTTCACGTCAATGCTAGCACAATCTGTAGAGAAATGAAGAGAAATAACTTAAAATTTCGAAAAACAAAAAAATGTCCAAAGTATTCCCCAAATCAGTTAGAAAGAACGTCGTACTCATTTTGCTGGCAACATAAAAAATATTCTTGACGATGAAAAGTATTTCACATTTTCGAACTCAGAAATCAAAGGTAATGATGGTTTTTATACTGGCCTGTCCAAATAATGTAAAATTTAAACGAAAAGAAAATCTTGAAAACAAAGTGTTAGTGTGCCGTGTGAGTTAGGCCCGAAGCGGTTACCGCAGCAGTCTATACTCAAAGATGTTTGCCTAAACTACTCAATTTTATTAATACCCACCATGCTAATGACAATGTAATGTTTTGGCCAGATCTGGCTTTCAAGTCATTATGTATGCTTGGCTAGAACGATACGGAATACCTTTTGTACCACGAAACGACAACCCTCCCAATCTTCCTCAAGCAAGACCTATCCAAACTTTTTGGGCTCAACTAAGTGCCGAAATTTATAACAATGGCTGGGAAGCTCAAAACAAACAGCAGTTAAGAAAAAGAATAATGCTAAAGATCAGAGAAGTTGATTTAGAATTTGTCCAAAACCTAATGAGGAACATTAAGGGGAAATTGCGAGCCGTGGAAGATCATGGCCCATTAGCAGTACTTTAAATATAATTTTCATATTAAGAATTATTGTTACTTTTTGTAGTTCTTGTTACAGTTCAAATATATTATTGTGAGATATTCTTTAATTTTTTGAAAAACTTCTCAAACCTTTTACAAAATACGTTAAAAGTAAGTAAGTGCCGTTGCCATTTTTGTTAATTCTTCTGCTACTGATTCACCGTACATTAACTTTGTTATTTCCAAGGCAGTTGTTTCTGGAAAGGAAAGTCGCACCCTACTGATTTAAAAAGCCTTGTGAACTTTATGCACTGGAATGGGATAGGCGTGGACATTCAAGAATAATGTGCTCCAAAGATAGACGTACTTTACACGTGTTATAACTTGGAGGTTCTTGATTCAATAACATAAATGAGGATACGAGGGTTGCTCTATATCTCCGTCAGTCCACGGAACGCAAAGGCGCATTCGCTTCACCTAACCAGATAGGCGCGCCTCTATACCAACTGCATATGAAAGTCGATATACGAGGGATGCTCGGCGTTCCGCCAAGAGGCTTGCTGCTTTTTAGCAGCGACTTCCTTGGTTTGCCGTTACCTCCGGGTACCAGATGGTGCACAGGCAGATCTTTTCTGCCGCCTACTCTCATATGATTTAAGTGTCCGATAGACATGAAAATTCTGATGCTCTCTATCTCCGTCAGTCGACCTATGGCGCACTGACGATCGCTAATAAACGTGAAACAGGCGTCTGCGTACGGGTGGATTGACGGAGATATGGAGCAACCCTCGTATATCGACTTTCATATGCAGTTGACATAGAAGCGCGCCTATCTGGTTAGGTGAAGCGAATGCGCCTTTGGGTTTTGCCAAGAAGTTTGCTGCTTTTTAGCAGCGATTTCCTTGTTTTGCTTTGCCGTTACCTTCGGGTACCAGATGGCGCACAGGCAGATCTTTTCTGCCTCCTACTCTCATAAATGAGGATGTTAAAAGGGCGTGTCCTATTAGAATTCGTGACAGGCATATCTGCTCCCTGCGTGTACATGTGTTGGAATAGGCTATCGTGGACTGTACAAGACGAAGCTGTGTAGATGTTTTTCTCATTGTAGTTGTTACAAATGAATGATCTTTGCTTTAAGATAGGTTTTGCAGTCTTCAATTTTTAAGGGCTAGTTTCCTGCCTGCTTACTTTGCTGCGCAGCCCCGTCACGAGCTGTAGTATCAGCATTTTCATTTTCAGATATTCCTATGTGACCACGACAGCATAGCAATACTGTGGTGCACCCTACGTCTATGTCTATGTTTCGGTATTAGTTTGTAGGAGTGCTAATGTTGCACATTACACATTATTGAAATGTCAGCGATACACGTGCTGTTTACACGAGCTAGGTACTGCATGGCGACAGGAAATGGCAATCGGTACCTGGCAGGTGAAACAGTGCGGACATTGAACCAAAACAGATCTAATATACAGTTTTTGGTCTGAAGCCTGTGTTTCAATGGTCCAGCCAATTCCTGCAAATACAGAAGCATCACAATACAACAAACTTGGATTGCCTATTTATTATTATTTATCGTTGTTGGTTTTATTGTCAAGGGAAGTTAAAAGAAGAATGGGAATATCTAACGGTTATGGGTGGACCTACGTGGTGAACAGCGTCTGCCTTCGATAGTGGGGCAGCAGCAGCCTTGTGCGTGATTAGCGCTTGGTTGGGTGACCGAATTGCACCAGCGAGACTGAACAGTTTGGACTGGCTGTCGGTGTCGCCCGCACGAGCGCTGATCGGAGCATCTTACGCGGCCAGCACTTTGGATGATCGACCGGATGGCCCGGACGGGGGACCCCCGTCGGACCGTCCGGGGCCTGGACCATCCAGGATGATTCCAACGGTGCTGGCCGTCCACCGTCCCCCCTCTGGGAAGTCATAGTACAATGGGCCTTAAAGGCCTAAGTGCTGACGGCTCCCAGAGGAAAAAAAACGGTTACGGGTGGTGACCCCTTCAAGACACCCAGAAAAATGTTCCGCATACTCCAACACCAGCTAGAATCGTTCTGCAAAAGTTGGAGAGCGAAAATAATGATTTATCCGTTCCGTGAAACGTTTACGATGTTATTACAGTGGAACTTTTGGCTCGGAAAGTGTAACAGCCAGTCGATTCTTCGTACATTCCGGACAATTTTCTAAGGTGACCTGACGCCTTATCTCGAACTTCGCTGAACCAGTGCCAGTTATAAATTTCCACGGGCCGATTCAACGCGGCGGTGGAGTGGAGGTGCAGCCGGAAAAATAGCGTCAGGGTGATTGACTCAGCACCTTCCGCCCGTTCAAGTTCTTTTACATCATTCGCTATTCGCTAAAACATCATTACTCGGTATAATGTCGTTACATACAGGGTGAGTTTTTAGTACCGCCTCGGCCGATAACTCCACTACTGTAGAAGATACCGAAAAAAGTTGAATATAAAAGTTGTAGCCACGGATAAGCTCCTTGCTCAGAAAATATTTTGATTTATACAGGGTGATCCATAATTACGTGATGATGCAAACATGTATTTTTCTAAATGAGACACCCTATATATTATTCCATATTCAAATTCTACTAATGATTTCCGTTCTTCCAATATAGGGTATTGTTACATTATACAGGGTATTTCAAAAGTTTTGACAAGTTTTATATCCAAATCGCTGTCAAATGAACGTACTGTATATGAGTTAAGTTGCTTTTTAGCATAAACCGAATGTCGGGAGTGTTAAATGGGTGTTCCACAAAAAAGAGTCTGTTCGTTGTAGTATCCGCAGGTTCCTATACCTGATGCTTTTAAATGGGTCACATAAACAGTGGTCGGTTCCTCAGATTAAACGCTCGGGTACCGGCTTTGGTAGATAGATGGCGAACCAATACTTTTTTAAAGTACTGCTTCCCAATATCTATATGTTGCTACTACTAGTCAGAGTTTTGCCAGCTAGGCACTAACAGAACAGGCAATTTCATTTATTCGTCTGAGATCTAAATAGCACTGACGAGCTTTAATAAAAGCGAAACGAAATCGTCTGTGATTGGTTCCGGATGAATGAATGAAATCGCTACCCTTTAATTGAGTTAAGTTGCTTTTTAGCATAAACCGAATCTCGGGAGTGTTTAATGAGTGTTTCACAAAAAAGAGTCTGCTTGTTGTCGTATCCGCAGGTTCCTATACTTGATGTTTTTAAACAGGTCACATAACCAGTGCTCAGTTCCTCAGATTAAACGCTCAGGTACCGGCTTTGGTAGATAGATGGCGAACCAATAGTTTTTTAAAGTACTGCTTCCCAATATCTATATGTTGCTACTACTAGTACGAGTTTTGCCAGCTAGACACTAACAGGCAATTTCATTTATTCGTCTGAGACCTAAATCACACTGACGAGCTTTAATAAAAGCGAAACGACGTCGTCTGTGATTGGTTTCAAATGAATGAATAAAATTGCTACTCTTTAATTAAATATAGTAGTAGTAGTAGTGATGGGGAAGCAAAGCCAGGCAAGTAAGGCACCTTGACTCCACTGAACCAACACTAAATATATTGAAAGCCCACATTCGAGAAAGCTCCTTGTCGAACCTACACCAGCCTTCTTAACGAATGTCAGTATGTCCGAACATCTGTGAGAACCTCCACAAAAAGATTGAGCGTCTCGCTGCCTTTATACAGGAGCTATAGCTTAGGGTCCTCTTCAGGGCCTGCTATGCATTTTTCAGCTTGCTTGTAGTCATCTCTCTCTTAAACAGACTTTGGCCAGTTCCTTGTAAACCCAGTCGTCCAGGGCTTGGCGAATACTAATTCTAAGAATCGGTTTTGGGCAGATGCAGGGGCTGCCGGCCCTATCCTAGCTAGCCGGATACCAATGTGTCCGAGGATCCATAAAAGGGTCAACTTCTTGTGTCTTGCTAGTTTTTGAAGGGCGACAATGTCATTACATATAAATGTATGAGGTATCTTCATCCACAAATAAATAAATAATTAATAAAATGATTCAATACTTATTTTTTTATTGGTACCCTATTTGACTATATTATAGCACGCATCACAGAATGAATGAGTGGCAACGAATTAGGAAAAAATGGTCGTCTAGCTTGGGCATCGATCCTTGGACCTCTGGATTGGAGAGCCGTAGCGTAATCTATTGAACCGATGAGCAACTCAGTTTCATTACATCAGTATCACATTCCAATGTGAAATTGCTAACCGAACCTTTTATTTATAACTGAACAAACCACGTAGGCAGAGCCTAAATACCGAGGTGCCGCGGCTGCTGTGAAAGGGTTATGCCAGGCCCAATAAATACATATTCTGGGACTCTATTCCAAGCCTTAGACACCCTGGGAATAAATGTGCGGTAATACCGCTCGGTTCTTGATGTACGAAGACCGACAGCCTTAGGATTGAATGCAGAAGTGGCGCGGGTGCAACTGATAAGATAGGAGTATAACTCCGAGGAGCAGAATCCATTTGAATATCGGTAGAAGAGTGAGAGGTCATCAACCGCACACTGGTGAGAAAATGGCTGAAGATGGCGTGTCATAGCAGGGTCACCAATTAATCGAATTACCTTTCTCTGGAGTCTGGAAGCCATCAAGTATAGACAGGATATTAGGGACAGCAGCTTTCCAGATATGAGGGCAAGTCTTATCTGGGCTTCATGTAGCGTGAGGAGGTTATATGGTGAGAATTACTTTCTCGCTCTTTATAGGTACCCAAGCTTTTTCCCAGCAGCTGTTGCAATTGACGCAACGTGTTCGTTCCAGATCAGATTTTCTGTAATGTTGAGTTCTAAGAATTAGAATGAGTGACTCCTTGGCAGAGCCTGGTTGTGCATTAGAACCGGGTGCTGGCTTGGACACTTCTTATTTGATGTCGTACAAGACTGGATCTTGGAAGCATTAAATTTTATCATATTATTGAGCCCCGAAGCGGTAATGGTCTCCAGATCCTTTTGAAAGCGAAGTAGCCTCTGTCAGTCTTGTGGAGCAAAGTACTGTCATCCGCAAAACTGTGGATTGGGCTTGTGGTGTTAGAGAGTAGATCATTGATGTGAAGCAGAATCAATGTCGGAGCTAGTACCGATCCCTGCGGAGCCCCAGCGTTGATGTTATGGAAGTAAGAGGAGAAGCCGTCTACCACGACAGAGATTTTTCGACTTGAGGGGAAGTCTACAAGCCAACCGCAAAGCTCAACAGGGAGACCATAGGACGGAAGCTTGCTTAGGAGAGCTGCACGCCACAGTTGATCGATAACTATAACCTGCTTGACCCTATTTTCCGCTGTGTTCTGTTTCCAAACGTGTTCGCTAATTTCCAGAAATTCCATTAGCCCATTTCACCATCAATAATAAACCAAAGGCCTCCTATTAATAACATAATCATGTGCATATCTCATAGGACATGATTCTCTCTCTGTATAAATTAGTGTGTATCGATTCTACCTAAAAATAATGCTTGGAAAGGCCAACATGGATAATATATATCCATTTGGCGAGCTGCTGTCGAACGTCGGATCCATTAGGGCCGATCCCAGATTTATTGTAGCCGAACGGGAAGTTTCTGATGAAATAATCAGAGGATTGATAGACGCTTTAACTTGTTAGTGAAATATTTATTACAGCCAATTTTCAATGCATTTTAGTGAGAATATAAAAATGGTTGTGTTTATCTAGTCAACAATTTTTTGAAACACAATTACACCTCCTCCAGGAGTTTCAAATAGTTAGTTATAATTTCCAAAGCCCCAATTTTGTACTTTCAAATAATAATTTGAGAGTGCTGATCACAAATCCGGTCGAGGTTCTGAGTTCCAGTCTCGTTTTACGAAAATTAAAAATTTCTGATCTTTCAGATCTTCAGGTTTGCCTAAAAAATCTAAAATCTTCATTTGGCTTTTTATTAAGATGAAACATAGTAATTTGGATGATTTGAGGGTGCTGATTACATATCCGATCGCAGTTTTGAGTTTCGGTCGAGTATCCCGAAAATCAAAATTTTCAGATCTTTCAGTTCTTTATGTTTGCTTAAGGAATCGAAAATCATTATTTGGCTGTTTATTAAGATCAAACCTCGTATTTTAGATAATTTGAGGGTGCTGATTACAAATCCGCTCGCAGTTTTGAGTTTTAGTATCGTTTGACGGAAATTGAAAATTTTAGATCTTTTAGATCTTCAGGTTTACCTAAAAAAATGAAAACCTTTATTGGGCTTTCTATTCATAAAAACCTTGACTTTTTGACGAGGTTTTTTGATAACTTGATGGTACTGATTAGAAATTCTGTTACAGTTTTGAGTTTCAGTCTCGTTGAACGAAAATAAAAAATTTCAGACCTTTCACATTTTCAGGTTTGCCTAAAAAATCGAAAATATTTATTTGATTTTCTATTAACATTAAACTTAGTCTTTTGCATACTTTGAGGGTGCTGATCACAAATTCAGTCGCAGTTTTGAGTTTCAGCCTCGTTTGACGAAAATGGAAAATTTCAGATATTTCAGATTTTCAGTTTTGCATAAAAAATCGAATATCTTTATTTGACGTTCTATAACGAAACTTCGTATTTCGGATAATTTGAGGGTGCTGATTGCAAATCCGCTCGCTGTTTTGACTTCCAGTATCGGTTGATGAGAAATTTTAGATCTTTCATATCTTCAGGTTTACCTGGAAGATTGAAAATCTTTACATGGCTTTCTATTAACACAAAAATTCGTGCTTTTCATAATTTGATGGTGCTTATTAAAAATCCGATTAAAATTAAAAAGCCGCAGTTCTGAGTGTCACTGTCGTTACACCAAAATCAGAAATTTAAGATGATCTTTATTTGGCTTTCTATTAAAATGAAACCTCGTATTATGGATAAGTTGAGGATACTGATTGCAAATCTGGTCGCAATTTTGAGTTTCGGTCGAGTTTGATGAAAATAAAAAAATTCAGATCTTTCAGATTTGCCTAAAAATCGAAAATCTCTATTTGGCCTTCTAATAATGAAACCTCAGATTTTGGGTAATTTGAGGGGCTGATTATAAATCCGATCGCAGTTTTAAGTTTCAGCCGAGTTCGAAATAATAAAAAATTTCAGATCTCTCAGATTTTCAGGTTTGCCTCAAAAAAAAGTCTCTATTTGGCTTTCTAATAACATTGAACCTTGTCTTTTGGATAATTTGAGGGTGCTGATTACAAATCCGATCGCAGTTTTCAGCTTCAGCCTCGCTAGATGAAAATAAAAATTTCAGATCTTTCAGATCTTCAGGTTTGCCTAAAACATCTGAAAACTAAAAGGGTCACTCCAAACCCTGTCCTCAATGCTGTGGGCTATAATTTCAAAATTATATTGATAATTTCGATGAGAAAGGATTTTAAAAGTTTTATGAATCCAAATGAGACGCCTCTTAACTTTATTTATAGAGGCTTTCATGCCCTCAAACCCCAAGGAATAAAAGTCCTACGCCTCTGTTTCTCTAGTTATACGTGGCGCTAAAGAAGGAAGAAAAGGCTTAGACGTGAATTAGGCCCTAAGCCATTTTATTAGAGCGCTTCAGGCATTTGGCGAAGGAAAAGGGAGTTGGCCTGCCTCTTCCGGAATGAAAAGTATTATTAGTTTCTCTCGACGACAGATTGCTGGATCAGGATATGTAGAAAGAAGGCAAAATAGAGTACAGCTTTTTACTAGATGGGTTTTCTAACAACTGAGCCTATTCTGTATTTTATACAGATTAGGGAGTCAAGTAACGGTGGATTATTACTAAAATTGAAAAAAAAATCAGTAAACTGCTCTAAACTTAGTCATGATATTTAGGATTTAGTGCCTTCAAATGAACGAATAAATAAAAGGAGTGAGGGTTTCTAGTGGCAAAGAACCACCGGTGCATAGGTCCACAAGCAGGCTCTTTTGCATCTCTCCTTACTCTAGTTCGAAAGTCTAGCCCCCATCACATAGGTGAGGATGGTCTTGGGTTCTGCCCATTTTTTGTCTTCAGGTTCATGGACCCTTGAACCTAGTATAGTATGTCTGTGATTCCCAAGTACAGACACATAGAATATCGAATATAAGTGATGTCGAAAGGTGTTAGTTAGCAGACTCACAAGTAACCTTAGCCGGCTTCTGTCCAGTGAGACAGAACCACCACTTTGGTCAGAGGTCTTAAAATAAGTTCCCTAGCTTGACGGAAATGTCCAGAGATCCTTTCCATCTCATAAGATTTTGGCTTTGCAACTACACCTCTGTTTTCCTTATAACGGTACCTGCTGCCAGCCCCACAGTAGTTCAGGACCCAGGAAATTATTCCTAGATCCTCGCCTTGCAAGCGCGTCTGCCGTTTCATTACCGCAAACTCCAGCATGCCTCGGCACCCACAACTAATGTCTTGCCGAAATGTCATCCAATACGCTTAATGTTACCTGCCAAGAAAGAGAGAGAGCTAGTGCTCCCGAACTGACGAATTTAAGCTATTCGTCCATCTAGACCTCACAGTCTACGCCAGTATGGCTAAAATCATAAGTGTTGCTGTTGCATGTGTCACAGTTATGACAAAATTGGGATAGGGTACTGTCACAGAGTTAGCATCTCTAGAGGGAGCCTAATTTGAATATTGGCCAGCCAACATCTATAGCGCTATTGCCACTCTTCTTCGTCCGCTTAAGGATCTGCCAGTTTCTTCAAAATCTGGCAGTTTCCGCAGTTTGAGCACAAAGTATTGAACTGCGTATTTAACTATACATTCCAATATACTTGCAATGTAACTGATTTACGTGAAGATAATTTGTATTGATTTAATGGAATCTCAAAAATGGTAAATTTCATAGCGGAATGTCGCAATAACTTCTACTATGTCGTAAATCTGGCAACCTACAATCGGCGTGCCCTTAAGCTGTCATGTGGCTGTCATTGTAGTTATGGTTATTGCGTGTGTCGAGATTTTTGTGATTTTAGTGTATATTTGACTGACTTTGTGACTATTTGTGGTGTGAATTAAATTATTTATAAACAATATTGTAATAATTGCATGATGAGACAACATAAAAAGTGCATAGTTTGCTGTAATAGCGACGAATCGGTGAACACTTCTTATCATAGGTGAGTATAGGTTTTGTTTTAGTTTTCAGTAGCGTAATATATGTAGGGGGATAACTGGGAACAAAAGTAACTTCACTCCAGTTTGAGGAATAATAATGGTTGTTTAATGTATGTTTTGTGCGCGCATTACATTCATGTCAATCAACATGAATTTTCCAATGGGCCTATTCCACATTTTTGGTTTATTGGCTTAAACGAACCTTGACGCCACGTAGATGCCATAAATAATTTCACAAATTTTTTCTATCGTATTTATAACCGAAAAAAATTGCTCTAAATATTGAATTTTTTGAATCCATCCCCTTCCCGCCCAGGTCGTGACGTCCCCTGTAGGGAACCAATAAGGGCTCACTGGTACAAAACAATAGCATCCGCTCGTAGTCATCGGACCACGAAAGGGCGCTTCTCATTGGTTCCCTACAGAAAGGACGCTTCTCATTGGTTCCCTACAGGTGACGTCATCATCGGCTATTTCAAATTACAGTACAATTTTCTTTTTAGTGTTATTCTCATTTGGATCAAGTTTTCTGCTGACTTTTTACAGTAAACGGTCCCATGTATCATCAAAAATAATACCGCAGTACATATATAAATTGATCAATTTGAGATTACGGTATAGGCCCATTCCATTTTTTAAACTATTTGAGGACGTGAAATGCAAAAATGTATGCCACATTTACTTACAGAAAATCTATATATGAGAATTTTATAGAAATGGATATTACCTAATGCAATTATTATATTTTATTGCTGAAGTAAAAACACGATGCAGCCATTCCAATAAGCTACCTTTCAGAACATGTTAGATATGTTTTGAGAAACACTTCATGGTAATAATAAATTATTAACTGTTACAATTAAATTATAATAAGAGTAACTCTCTAAGTATAGCTAAATACTAATACAACTTATTGGTGTCAGTTTGCAACATCACAGTAATAATTGAATCTATTAATGAACATCCAATTTTAATATAAAGTCGCACGACTCTGATAATGCCCTCAAGCTATCAAAATTTTCGTTACATGTTGGCTGGTCAGCGACCTGTGCATTTTGTTGTTTACACTCCCTCTATAGATGTTAACTCTGTGGGTACTGTTTTCAAATAGAATTGGTAACTCTCTTATTGGTAATGCAAAACCCAACGTAATATTGAAAATAGCAGCAGCATATCCAATCTATTACTGTTTCCAGAAAATGCATATGCATATAAGCGTTTCATATATCACGAAACATAAATAGATACATTCCTAGGCATACGTACACATTATTCAGGATATTTCAATTTATCCTTCAAAATGATACATTTCCTTTTTATATTCGGATACAGACAGCTTAGTACATGCTGCCAGCTCAGCACCCTGGAAATTATTCCTAGGCCCTCTCCTTGCGACCGCGCCTGCCGTTTCATTACTGCAAACTCCAGTGTGACACGGCATCCGCATAATGGACATCTAATGTCTTGCCGAAATGTCATCCAAGACCTTTCTACTCACTCAATGCTTTTAATGCTGCCTTTTTGTTAGAGCATATCCGCTTTCTGGGCCCCTAGGCACGTGTCACATCAGCTATGACAAAATGGCGATCGAGCACTGTTTCCAAATAAAATTGGTTATTCTCTCATTGGTAATGCAAAACCCAACGTAATATTGAAAATAGCAGCAGCATATCTATATCCTGTTTCCAGAAAGTGCATATATAAGCGTTTCATCTATCACGAAACATAAATAGATACATTCCTAGGCATACGTACACATTATTCAGGATATTTCAATTTATCCTTCAAAATGATACATTTCCTTTTTATATTCGGATACAGACAGCTTATCTGAAAAAATTTCATAAGCTTAAAAGCCAGCAAGAGCGAACCCGGTAAAACGATGCCAGCAATTCTTTCACAAATTGCACGTACTCTGCAAGGATATCCCGGAACTCGTACTTTTCTGAAATATTTTCCTTTTTAAAATCGTTTGTCATGAAGCCTTGTCACTCCTTTTAAGATACCATTGTTTTTGCTACCCGATGTTATCAGATGAGGAGAGAGTAGGTGGTCTTTGGATATATTAGTATATAACGACATTGGTGCTGCAACTTCCTTCAAACGTAAACATTTATAATACACAGATGAGACATGAAAATTCAAGATATACAGGGTCATGGGTAATTCGATACATTAATTTAGGACAGTAAAGGTGGTCAGCTAATAAATGAGTATACAAGGTGGGCCAATAGTGACTGGGTGGAAGATTGTGAGTTTACTAAAAAATATTTCAGAAATATGTCACTTGTTCATGGTAGCGATTCTTGAGGGATATAACGTAAAAACATTTTACTTAAATTTTTACGTTTATATAAGGTGATTCATATCAAACCAACATTTTTTTGAATGGAACTCCCTATATATTATTGCATATTTAAATTCCTTGGTCGAATGTGAAGGTTCTGCTAACAGTTTTCTCCGATTGTATTGGCGTGGTGCAATATGAGTTCTTACCGTAGGGTAGAACGGTCAATAAGCAAGTAATGCGTAACTTGTGAGAAGCAATCCGACAGAAACGCCCGGATTTGTGGAAGAACTAAAATTGGCTTTTGCACCACGATAACGCCCCTGCTCACACATCGTTAGTTGTGCACGAATTTTTGGCCAAAAACAACACTCTAATAATGCCGCAGCCACCGTATTCCTCAGACCTGGCCCCATGTGACTTTTTCTTGTTCCCGAAACTTAAGAGGCTCATGAAAGGATGACGCTACGCCACGATAGAGGATATAAAGATGGCAACGAAGAGGGAGCAGAACAAGATTACAAAAAATGATTTTACTTCCCACACCGATAGGTGAGGGGAGTATTGTAATCGCGAAAATTATCGATTTTGAGATAATACACTTTTTGGGCGTTTTATGATGTCTACATAACGAAAATCCACGTCACTCATTTCCGTCGGCCTGTCTGTCGGTCTGTCTGTCCGTCGATCTGTCTGTACGCGTTTTTCTAACCACGTCATCTCGGCAACCGCTGCATGGATTGTGATGAAATTTGGGCAGCGACATGCTGTGGGGTCGTAGTAGGTAACGTTCCTATAATTTTTAAAAATCGGTGCACGGGCGCCGGAGTAATTAGCAAAAAACAAAAAAAATTAATATTGCTCATACTTCGTTTTTAGGCGTTTTAGGGGTTCCTGATCGTTTTCTACTTTTTGGGTGGGGGTGAAATTGGGGTGGTTGGGGGGGTGGGGGGTTGTAAAATTGAAAAATTTGTTGCTTTCATAATAGACTGTCCACTGACCTGTGAAGGAAGACCTAGTGACATAAATAACTTTTTTAGGTCCATCCAAACATTGCTTTGCCTATTACAGAAACCAGAGGACTTAGAATTTTTTCTGGTGTAAACATACGGGTATTGATTTAGATCGTTCTATATTGTGTAACGAGAAAACTGTTGAATTTATTTTAATGGAATTTTGACACAGTATTACCAACGTGGCGAGGATGGAAAGTGCGTATGGTTTTTATAAATCGTGCCAGTGGCGGAGCAGAAATAATAAAAAAACTAAAAACATGAAAACAGCACAAACTTCGTTTTTAAGCGTTTTAGAGGTTCCTGATCATTTTCTGCGTTTTTTTGGGTGGGGGTGGAATTGGGGTGGTTGGGCGGTGGGGGGTTGAAAAACTAAAAAAATTGTTGTATTCATAATAGGCTCTCCACTAACCTGTAAAGGAAGACCTAGCGACATAAATCACCTTCTTAGGTCCATCGGAACATTGCCTAACCTATTACCGAAACTAAGGGACTTAGAATGTTCTGTATGTATGTATACAGAATTAAATACTTATTGCTTTAGATCGTTTTGTATTTTGTAATGTGGAAACTATTAAATGAATTCTGATGCAATTTTGACACAGTATTACTACCTGGTGAGAATGAAAAATGCGTATGATTGTTAGAAATCGTGTCAGTGGCGGCACACAGTAATAAAAAAACTAAAAATATAAGGACAGCCCAAACTTCGTTTTTAGGCGTTTTAGGGGTTCCTGATCACTTTCTACTTTTTTTTGGGAGGGGGTGAAATTGGGGTGGTTGGGGGGTGGGGGATTGTAAAACTCAAAGGTCTGTAGTATTGATAATAGGCTGTCCATTGACCTGTGAAGGAAAGACATAAGGCATAAGACAATTTTAGGGGGGGGGGGCTCTGCCGATGATTTGGTTGCAAGGGGATCTCAGACTAAAGCTTCATGCTATGGGAAAATAATAAACTGGTATCACAGTAATGTGTGGGAAGTACTGAGTCAATCAACTTGGCTTCATTTCTTCAAAATGCTTTGAGGATTGGAAAAAAGCTATCACAAGTGTATAATGTTTGACGGGACAAAATATATGTTCATGGATAAGTAACAAATTCTTGAAATAACATGAAATAAGCGATACTTTTTAAACAAACCTCGTAGTTGTTCATATTACTGTAATAGGCTTGCCCAGGATAAAGTCGGGAATAAAATCGCTAAAAAAATTTGGTGTTCAATGTATGTTGTAGTATGTAGTCTACTATATTTTTACATCTTCATCAGGACCTGAAAAATGCATGCATCATTTGTAGTCAGAACGGACACTCTCCAAACTGCACCACAATTAATGACCGAAATTTCTCGTCATTACCGCTCCTCTTCTATGTCTTCTAGCATACGTCACGTCTCCGCCATGCCTGTGCCCCGTCCTTGCTACGTCCATTCAGTGTGCATTGCGCCTAACAGTGCACTTCGGTCACCTGTCTCAACGCTTAGGGCATCACGTCGGCTGGCTAGATCAGATGTTTTTTTCTTTTGATCGCGATTGGAAATGGCTTGTGTGCATATCGAGGGTACCTGCCGCTGGCACTGTCAGCTGAGCGCTCCGGTGCCAGAATCCATATGCTCCGTGATTCCTTATCAACAGCAAAGCGTACAGATTCTAAAACCGGGGACGCCCAAATATCTACTTCAAAAACAGTGAGCCATGTTGCCAAACTGTATTGTTATCAACGATATATCCGTATCATTATATACAGTTTGTACGTATGATATAAGATTTGAAATAAAGATTGTTATTATTTTTAATAAAGATATAGTAAAAACTGTGTAGAAACAAACTAAACTTTATTCCCGACAATTCTTCACACGAAACTTCATCACCATGCCCGAGGACATCTTAATATTAGTAAATCCTGACAGAACACAAACCCAAGGCTATCAGCAAGGCAGAGCTACGTAAGGCGGCGTTCCTAACAGAGATGTGCTAGGAAAATGAGCGCAGGGAGGATGTGTAGCGGAGCTGTGAAGCGGTGTGCAGATGCGAGGATGCGTAGCGGGCGCTTTTCAGATTGTCAGCGAGCGGCGTGCACTTGCCCGTTGTTAGCGTCTCAGTCAATGTCTCTAGCACACATCCCTTACAACACATTTATCTCTCTCTCTCGCAACACATTCCTAACACATATTCCTCGCCAACATGCCTTGTTTTGTAGTATAAAAACCTCGCTCCGCTAAACCGTTTTCATCAGAGCTGTGAGGCGAGGTAATTCAAGCGATTCTATTGGATCGTTAAAAACACATTCCTCGTAACACATCCTCGCACATCTCTGGTGGAAATGCAGCCTAAATGTTGAACATAGTTTATAGGGTTAGGAGGCTACATCAGTATACAGCATTGGCTCGCCAGATAGCCGATAGCCCTTAACAGGTTAAAGAGGAAACACAATGTCCCCTACCGCTCACTTCCATTCTTTAGACCACGTCTTCCGCAGGTGTGGATATTTTCCACCAAAGTCGCGATTTCTAAACGGAGTTAGCGACCAAAAATCGTAGCTGGCCGATTGACGACTTTTGGTGGCGCAAAACACAGAGTCAGTTGGCGGTTTTGGCTATTTCAAAATTCCATTTTATTAGTTTTCCCCTCAAAAATAAGGGCTAGCTGCATGAAGCGGGAATATTGCCAGTTGTTTTACAATTTATTGATATTTTGACCAAAATGACTCTTCAAGGAGAAAGAGTAGGCGAGTAAAATTGGTCGACCTTCATTATCGTTTGTGGGCATCATTTCCCTAATTGTTATTCCTGAGCATACTCAAAATGATGATAGCCACGAAATTCGTTTATTTCTGGTGGTCCAAGAAAGCTCCAATGTATCAAAATAAACATTTGACATATTTTTGCAGTTCGCAGGTCAGAAGTCACCTTCACCCACAGAATATGTCATATTGGGCGTTTCGGTTTTGAAATTCACAACTGCGAAGTCGCCATTTCTGGCGATTTTTATTCATACACGCCAAAGATTGGCGATTTCTGGCGCTTTGAGTGAGACATCAACGCGTTCCACAGAAACTGCTTTTTACTGCATCTGGCTGTGAATATAGTGGGATTGTAGGATGTAGGGGTTAATTGTCTTCTCTGTTAGTTGCATTGGAGATTTCGTACTTCAAATTTAACTTTGACAATCATGTATACGAGACATTCTTTCTTTCAAAGATAGAATTTTAAAACACACAAAATGATACATGAAAGCCTTATTTTTAATGTAATTTCAATCTTGGATTAAACGTCTGATGATCGTTAAAAATAAATTATTGAAATATCACTGTTTTCATAACCCATCAAAAAATTTGAATTTCGGAGGGTGCGTGTTCAAATCCTGCTGGAAGTCGGTTGTTTTTCAAGCATTTTCTTCTTCTTATTCTTCAGGTGCCATCTCCATTTAATGAAGGTTGGCGACAATTTTACATTAAAGATAACATAAAGTTTATGTTGTCCTCAATGTTTACCTCCTATAAAGTACTAGACTTGTGCTATATTATTTATCTCTATACTCATATTGTATGTAGACAGCCATGACCCTGCCGTGCCGCCGCTGTTGAAATCTATCTCTCTCTAACCCAAAATATCGATGCGCAAAGGGATCTGCGCAAAGCATCCCCAGACCTTGAGTAAGACAGCTGATTGTTTATTGAACCGTGAGGTATGCTCACTTCAATAGTCCTCGTATTGCGTATGCCCTTATTTCCACATAACTCCCACTGTTTCTTCTTTCCGCATTCGAACTTTTTAAAAATAACCAAATACCAGGCACCGCTCCTTTTTTCTCTTTTCTAGTTTAACTGAATTATGCTTTCGACCTCGCAATGTCTAAGGGACCGCATTTCAAGCTGCTACGGTAATTGAGTTTCCTACTTTTATAGAGCATTAAAAGGCCTAAAGCAACGCCTTCTTTTTGCGCATTCCTTTTGTTTCGTTGGATAATTTTCAAGCTTAAGTGCTGTGTTTATTCAAAACTCTTTGGAAAGCAGGATGACGATCTGAGATGTAAAATGCGGACCTTCCTTTCTTTGTTACCCAACTCGAGTCTACAGTCTACTTTTCACTGATAGGCGAGGAAAGCAATGCAGTTGCCAACATTTTTGAATTTACGATGCTGTAATGTTTTATAGATGGTGTGACTTCTGGTGGTTTGTTTGGCACAGGAACAAAAAACACCCTATGGTTGAACCACTTGCCAAACTCGACACTTATTTTGTTATGTTAGCATCTTTATTTGGCTTTCTATTAAGATGAAATCTCGTGTTTTGGATAATTTGAGGGGTTGCAGTTTTGAGGTCTCGTTTGACGAAAATTGAAAATTTCAGATATTTCACATTTTCAAGTTTGCCTAAAAAATCAAAAATCTTTATTTGGATTTCTATTAAGATGAAGCATGTTTTAGATGACCAGAACGTACTGATTACAAATCCGGTCTCAGTTTTGAGTTTCAGTATTGCCTAATCGCCAGATCTGGTTTACCTAAAAAATCAAAAATCTTTATTTGGCCTTCTATTAAGTTGAAACCTCGTGTTTTGGATAATTACAGGATACTGATTACAAATTTCGTCTCAGTTTTGAGTTTCAGTATCGTTTGACGAAAATACAAAATTTCAGTTCTTTCAAACTTTCAGGTTTAGCTAAAAAAATGAAAATCTTTATTCAGCCGTCTATTAAGATGGAATCCCTTGTTTTGGATAATTTGAAAATGCTGATTACAAATCCGTTCCCAGTTCTAAGTTTCTGTCTCGTTTGACGAGAACTGAAAATTTTAGATCTTTCACATTTTCAAGTTCGCCTAAAAAAACAAAAATCTTTATTTTGATATCTATTAAGCTGACGCCTTGTATCCTAAATAATTAGGGCATGCTGATTACAAATCCTCTCTCACTATTGAGTTTTAGTATCGCCCAAGGGAAGTAAAAAATTTCAATTCTTTCAGATCTTCAGGTCTACCTAAAAAATAGAAAATGTTTACTTGGTTTTCTATGAAGATAAAACGTCGTGTTTTGAATAATTTGAGGGTGCTGATTACAAATCCGGTTGTATTTTTGAGTTTCAGTTTCGTTTGATGAAAATAAAAAATTTCAATTCTTTTAGATTCCCAGTTTGGCGTTCTATTAGGATGAAAGCTGGGATTTTGGATAATTAGAGAGTGCTGATTACAAATTCGGTCTCAGTTTTGCGTTTCAGTCATGTTTGACGAAAATAAAAAATTTCAGTTCTTTCAGACTTTCATGTTTACCTAAAAAATTGAAAATCTTTATTTGGAACTCTAATAATATGGATATCTCGTGTTTTGGATAATTTGAGGGTTCTGAATACTAATCCGGTCTCAGCTTCCAGTTTCAGTATGATTTGACGAAAGTCGAAAAAATCTGATCAATCTGAAAAATTGAAAACCTTTATTTGGATTTATTTTAACATTAAACCTCGAGGTTTGGATAATTTGAATGCGCTGATTACAAATCCGGTTGCAGTTTTGAGTTTCAGTCTCGTTTGACAAAAATAGAAAGTTTCAGATCCTCAGGAATGCCTAAAAAATCTAATCTTTATTTGCTTCGTGAAATAAGCTGAATGACATGCTGCCGCTTAAGCTGCGTTTCCACCAGAGATGTGCAAGGATGTGTTACGAGGAATGCGTTTTTGAAGAACCAACAGAATCGCTTGAATTAACTCGCTTCGCTCAGCACAGCTCCGGTGGAGACGGCTTAGCGGAGCGAGGTTTTTGTACGTAAAAAAAATAAGGTATGTTGGCGACGAATGTGTGCTAGGCATGTGTTTCGAGAGACGTGTGCTAGAAATGCGTGCTCTGGATGTAGGCGAGCAAAAAGAAAAATCTGAAAAGGACTCGCTACACATCTTCGCAACGCTTATCATCTGCACATCGTTTCACAGTTCCGCCGCACGTCTTCGCATCGCTCGTCTTCCTAACACATCTCTGATGGAAACACCCACACCGTTTCACAGCTCCGCTACACATCCTCGCTTTGCTTATTTTCCTAGCACATCTCTGGTGGAAACGCAGCCTTAGGCTGGATGAGGATTGCTAGCTACTCGCAAATGCTCTGTGGACAGAGCTACCTATGAAACGCATTTCATGACAAAAAAAAATGCTTTGAAAAAAAACGCAGCATTCCTCTTGTCTCCAAAACAATACCTACCTGTAAAGACTCTAGTAGCAGACCTTATTGTTGCTGTAGTGGAGTTGACCTGGATGTGACTTAGCATTTGTAAGGTCAAAGAGAAGGGTGCCCCAGGTTACCTAAAAAATGGATTCTTTCTCCTCCAAACATTCTTTGGGTTTCAATTCTTATTTCAGCTGTAGCTTCTATTTGCAGAACAGGAGTTCCCGTAAACACGACCTTGAGAGGAACTAGCCACTCCGGGTCCAGAACAAAACAGCAAATTCATAGCCTTCAGAAGTCAATTCCATAGGTGGCACAGAAAAGTGACCAAACGCAGTCAAGTTGCAGATGTTTGTACTGAAAAATGGGACATTCAAAGAAAATCCTTATAACATTCTTAATATCTCTAATTCTTTTAATAATTTTGTTATTATATTCTTATTGTCTCTTTCATTAATCCAATCTCTTACTCAGTATTTCTAAGACCTTCTTATTTTATTACTATATAGATTTTTAGCGACAAGATAATATGTTGCAGCCTTTCTTCTAGCCCTTTTTGTTGACATTTTGTTATAAAATCAGTACACAAGTTTGTTTTTATCTATTCTGCGTTTGATATGGTACTGTGGAAACCGCTGGAAACAACAACAAAACAAAGTAGTTGCAGGCATGTTTCGATTTTGTTGCAAAGGTGTTGTGAAACATTGAGTTGCCGTTTTGTTGGTTTTATGTGGACCCAGCGTTAGGTCGAAGAGAAGCTTCACTATATCAACTCAATAAAAGTCTGTAGTTTATTATATAATCCATTTTAATGTAATTTATTTATTACATAACGTGTTTACAGCATGTGTAGTGTACATGACGTGATTGTATACTTGGGTGTTTTGTACGAAAAGCATGATAAATATTAGTTTCTGGCCTTAACGTGGTTTCTCTGTGCTTTATTTACAATCGCCTTATAAAATGATCGATGCTGAAGCCTAACTAGGTAATCCATAAATAAATTGCTTGCTCGTAGAAAAGTATGCTGAATAGTAATGCAGGTTATAAATATTAAGGAAAAATGTTTTCGAGAATTTTATTCCTGCTGTTACAAGGTGTTTCAGAAATACCACGTGTATTTCGAATATACGTAGGTCATACCAATAATTTCAATATCAAGGAGACTGGAAACAAAAGCCCAATTTATGTCAAGTTTGAAAAACATAATTTCAAGTTGACAGTTTTACCTGTTAATATTTGGCGAAATTTCAAAATTAGCTCTTATTTGTCAGAATCGTTTCTTTAAGTGACGATCTTCGAGAAGGAAGAGCAATCTCTGCAGTTTCTGAAGGAAGTGTTGAGGATAATAACCGAGTCACATTTTTCAGAGTAATCTAGGGATTGGAATTACTGCAATTCAAAGGATCTTATATGACCATCTCCGAGGCAGAAAAGTTTGTTGTCGTTGGGCTCCCCATGATTTCTCAGAAGCCCAAAAACAACATCATATTGAGTGGTGCCAACAAACTCATTGTAAATACGATTGTGGTAGATATAAGCATGTGCTTGATTTTATTACTGGTGACGGAACATGGTTATATGCATTTGAACTTGAATCTAAACACCAATCAGCCAAATAGGTATTTTCAACTGATCCCAATCCAGTAAAAGTGAAGCAGTCTTGAACTGTCGGGATAAATGATCACGTGTTTTTTTTTTTTGAAAAAGTGGACATGTTATCTCAGTTTTTTTGCTCATCAACGAACAGTGAATGCTCAATGGTACATCGTAATAGTAATAAAATTATACTTGAGTATTCTCGTATATCCCCGACTTATCACCAAGTGACCTATTTTTATTCCCAAAATTGACAAATGAAGATTAAAGTTGAAAGACAAATTTATGAAGCGATTCAAGAACAGTACCACTCCTGTTTTAATGATTATAAATAAATCTATTTATATTAGGCGAGAATGCTTTAAAAAACAATGGTTATCTTACCCCATTATCCTCTTATTATGTATTATCTTACAAACATTTTCGTTGTGACTTACGTACCATTATGAAATGTTTGTCCTCGTTTCTCGAACTCTATTCCTCGTTACTATCCATTAGCTATATATTTTTTTAAATCTGATGTATCGAAGGAACATACATACGTTTTTCAAAAAAAGGGATTCAAAGAGACCTGCCATGCAGTTATTACCGGAATAAATGAGTTTCTGAAATTTTCTGGTACATTACATAGTGTTGATGTCATGTGAAAATGCTCCCTATCAGACACTCTTTACTTGAAACTATATTAATCCAGTGCATGACATAGAAAGAAGAATAAAATGTAGCAAAAATAATGAAAAATATGTCAATAAAACATTACTATTCTTATTTGTCAAAATTTTAGTAGAATCTTATACTTCAAGTGCAAAAGCTGGACCTTCTATCGCTCTCCATTCTGACCTTTCTATTTAGTCTGATGAGTGCTGCTAAAGCACTGACAAAAACAAATGCTATAATACATTGTCTAATTCCCAAGCAAAGGAAAAACTACTTGTAGCTTTTCCCTAATCAGAAATGTTGTGGTTTTCCTTGAATGGCTATTTGGAACACCTTGTGACAGTAACATTTTTTGATATTTCGTAAAAGCGCTTATCATCTAAGAATGTGTACAGTGCGAAGTATTGATACTACTATAGAACATGCCATGAGATAAATCAGAACAAGGTAGCCTTCACTTATAATTACCACCAAAGATGAACAGTAAATAAGAATGTGAATGTATATTCTACTTTTCAAAGACTTGAAAGCTTGTTCAAACAAAGCGTCGAATTCTAATCTAAGCTAAAAAAGTATCTAGAAATGCAAACAGTTTTTACCTTGAAACAAACGCGAACTATGCCTTAGCGTTTTAATTGAGAGATTTGAGATAATTCCACAAAAAGAGGAGATTTTTTATTATGAGAATAAAAACAACAAAATGATTGTTGCACCGTTTCATTCTGATTCATCTCTATAATTACCTTACCTACATACATTGTACTCTATAACTTGTATGGTAAAGTGTTTACTTTGTTTCAAATTCCGTTAACATTGCAAAAAATAACTGTCAAGTATCTTATGTATTGTACATAAAACTAAGGGTGCCATAATCCCAACCACAAATATTTAGAGACTTAGTGTTTGTTTGAAGGAGCAGATTCTTTGCCTAAAAACATCGAGATTTAATCTAACTTAATACAAAAAATTCATAAAAAAATAATCATTTGATATAACAAAGTTTGTTATGTTTCCGAAAAAAAAAACGGCAGAGCTGACAAAATTGTAAATACAATCGCAAGATTGGCAGTATTGCAAAACCTCTCAAAACTGCTCCCGAGATCATTGAGCCGTTCCATAGTTTAGATTCACTCTGTATATATTTATGGCAGCGACTATATGGACACCATGTAATATATGTATTCGTTTGAAGTTAGCTTATTTAAAATAAGGGTCTATACTGTATTCTTACTCGTTACTGTTTAGAATGTGATCTTTAGATATAATATCTAAATCTATTTTAGGCTTAGTGTTACATATAGGGTTTCGAGAATGGTCTTAATTACACCTACAAAAATAATATGTATTGACATAAATTCTTACTGTGGTTCCAGTTCTGGAAATTGTAGCGCTTGATATTTTTCTATCCACTCTGACACTTGGTAGATGTCACATGTCACCTCTAAGCATGATAACAACTCCGCTTAGGAGGGCTATATTACACTATCTAATGAGCCAGTACAGTCAGAAGTCAGTTCAATTACAGGTGGTATGAAGATATACCGCTTTCATACTTTAAAAGGATCATACCATATATTCAGAGTAACTTTGTTTTAAATTTCCATAAACATGGTTTGGGTAAAACATGGTGATAGTACAATAGACACCGCGAGGAGAATGACATTCTATCTGTAAGAGTAGTGATATTTCTATATAAAAACCTCGCTTTGTCTAGCAGTACAGCCAAACTGCCAGTCGATTTATTTCTTCCAACCTTAGCTCTATTTCGACTGTACTATAAGTGCTACCTGGAGAAAGTTCATGATACAATACCACAAAATATTATAACCGCCTACCTAGGGTGACATTTTTTGGGATGACAGGTATGAAATTTGATATAAAAAGCATACGTGACAGTTCTTGAACACTGTTAAGTATAAACCGCTAAACTGAGATAAATTAACGGAATAATCTAATTAAGTAATTGCTTGTTCCAGAATGACTTGAAGCTCGTATAAGCTTTCCCACTCAGCCACACTGAAATGCTACGTTATAAATCCATTTAATAGATCCGTCTTAATGAGTCTTTGCAAACGTAAGTTTATTGTCCAAGGTATCCGAACGAGAATGGTAGTAAAATTCAAAGCAGCGGAGAACATTGGAGCGAGCAATAAAAGTAATCCAAATTACCTCTGGCGCTGGAGTGTGATATCAAATGTACATCAGCTATGCAGGCGAATCGCAAATTAGCAAAACGAACGTGTCGCAGCGTTTCAAACACAGAGGCAGCTAAGGTTTTCCAGATTGATACTAGTAGTTGTAGTAGCTGCCAGTAGGCCCTTTTTCATCCCCGAATATCACCCCTCAGCCACCACTGCCTGCCTCCTGTACCTCCCTTCCAAACCTTTCCGACCTTTTAACAAAGTCCAGTACATATGTCAGCTCAGCTTAGGGTATCCACGGTGATCTAGATGTATTTATCCCAGCTATAAAATGCTTGGCTTCTTTGCATCCCTCACTTTGCATCCACTGTACATCTATGATAACGTTCATTTACTTATTGAGGGCTGCGTTACCTGCTGCCTACTTAATCCTATAACAGGCTCCGGGCCAATGAACTATCCTCCGATGCTGAGTCTCGGCAGACTATCGGCTTCCTTATCACCCCGTGTGACCCGTACCCACATCAAGGTAACTTCCTTCAGCCTCACCAGCTCTTCCAGTCTTTCCACGCACTCCTGAACCAGAGGTTCTGGTCCCGCAGATGGCTTTCAATACCGCGTGACTGTTAGAACAGATATAAACCTTCTGCTCCGTGCCCTTTCTCACCTCATTGCATACAGCAGAGAGTATTACATATACTTCTGCTTCGAAAATAATGGTGTTCGTGCCTAGAGAAACTCTCCCGTAAATACATCCATATTTTCTACATACATCCCTGCTCCTGAGGCCTGTCCACTATCTAGACGGAGACGTCTGTGTAGCTTACCAATGTCTCTCCGTGGAACTAAATCTCCCCCCTTTTCTGCTCCTTGATACTGGGAGTAGCCAGATTGAAAGATTTATCGATTTTTGATAGATGGTTTGCCTCAACAACCTTGTAGGCAGACATAGGAAATGTTTCCTCCGACAGCTTGGCCTGGTCATTTTATTGACCCTTCTCTAGTATATACAACAAAAACTCAATATCTAAATGACCATGCGTCTGTAGAAGCTGAATATGTGCTTAAAAAGCAACCTACGTATATAAAATTAATTTCATATACTGGGATACGGATAGTTTATTATAACGCTAAAGCTGCTTAAAAGCTTTTCATTATATGTATACCCTGCTGAATTAGATTGCAGTTGACGTGACTGGAATAACCCTCGTGAGAAATAATTGAATACATAGATGTTGAGCTGCTTCAGCTTCTCAACTATGGAATTAATATAAATTGTCTGTGCTTGAGCAAAATAACAAATGAGACCATACCTGGAGCCAGTCTGTGGAAATATGATTGCATTATATTTCTGAACGTAAACATAGAAGGACCTCATTATAAGTTGTCAAACTTGTTTATATGCTGTTTCCATTTTTTTATGGTGCTAGGCAAGGGCGTATTCAGCGCCCAAGTTCAGGGGGGGTAAGCAGGGAATGAGGTTTGTGTGTGCTTTCATTTTGTTTAATTCATTTTTCGAGACAGAATTTTATTTTTAATTCAGTGATACCTGACTCATATAATTTATTTCAAAAATGAGAGTAAAAGCATTACAGGATTAGATAATCGATTCAGCGATGCCGAATGTGGGTATATCATCAAAAATTTAAAGTCTAAAAGCTTTTATGGAGCTGTTTAGGTATTTATGCGGTTTAATCTTTTAATACTGGTGAAGAACTTATGGGATTCTACCGCTTGCAGTTTTAGTCTTCAATGCACTGGAGAGAAGTTTTTTCATTATATTATCAAATTCGGAATATCACGGTTATCCGTATTTCACACCGCTTAAGTATTCTTAGAAGTCTTGAGCATTTGCACCAGCTTCTGACAATTTTATAAATTTACGATTTTTTTAATTCTAATTTTTGAAAGTACTTTACACATTCGAGATGGCATTGTGATCTGGTACAAAAGCAAGTTTTTGAAACCTATATACGTTATTATTTCAGTATTTTCATATATGCGTGTTTTGAGTACATATACTGTTATAAACACGTCAGGAATACCAGATGAGGTCTTTTAAGATAATACAGTAACTTTGCAGTCTCAGCTCTTGCACAAGAAGCTCTTATTCCTTGGCAACCGCACAACTATATTTAGAGATTCACTTGTTTTACATTTATTTGGATGTGTATTTGGATAGATAAGAATCAGTATCTTCTTAAATAAAGGAGAAAGTCACATTTAAATAAGACATAGAGAGCGCAAAATCCAGAAAATATTTTGGTTTTCTCCCTGATAAGCAGCATCTAGGAGCTACTATGTTGGCACGGAATAATAAAGATATACAGGTTCGAATCCAGTCTGTATAAAACATTATCTTGGACCCTCTTTACGATAAAGAATGGCTTTGGTCCTCTCTGGCCTCTTAAACGGTGCTTAGGTAGAACAAATAGATTCTTAACAATGCTATTTGCGACAATAGAAGTCATGGGATCTACTCTTAGCACAGGAATGAAAACTCCAGTATTCAACATCAGAAATCTAGGAACATTGTGAATCAACAAAAAGTTAAGTTGTGATTCAAAAATAGTGGAAGCACCATAAGCTTTTAGTCGTGATTGACTATTCATAGTAATTAGCCTTTTATACTCGGATACGGATAGCTTACTGTAACGGGGTAATCTAGGAATATTGTAAATCAGCACAAAGAACGTTAAGTAGTGCTCGACAAATAGTGGAAGGTCCTTAAGCTTTTAGTCCTTTATATTGACACTTCATAGTACAGGATCCGGCATAAAGGAGGGGCGTTTTTGAAATGGCAAGGACACTGCCATGGCTATACAGCGTGAGTTTCGTCGCCACTTCAGCATTAATCGGAATCGAGTAGTTATTACTCGAAACACCATCATTCAATGGTTTGAAGCACTTCGCAGTTGTGGTATACTGATCAACAAAAGACCACCATGAGCCTCCCAAACGGTTCGATACCCTGAAAATGTGGAACGAGTTCAACAAACCCTTAGTCATAGTCTGCTCGGTCTGCTAGGCAACATGCTGCAGAACTTGACCTCAGTGATCGTTCAGGTGATGCACAATATATGAACTTCGTACGTGAGATGAAAGCAGTTATCATGTAAAATGAAAACCTCATTTTGTTTATACAGGGTGAGTTTTTAGTACCGGCTCGGTCGATAACTCCACTACTGTAGAAGATAGCGAATAAAGTTATATATAAAAGTTGTACCCACAGATATGCTCCTTACTCAGAAAATATTTTGATTTATACAGGGTGATCCATAACTACGTGGTGATGCAAACATGCATTTTTTTAAATGGGACACCCTATATATTATACCACATTCAACTTCTACTAATGATTTCCTTTCTTCCAATATAGGGTGTTATTACATTATATGGGGTATTTCAAAAGTTATGACCATTTTTATATCCAAATCGCGGTCAAAGGAACGTACTGTATATCAAAAAGTAATGAATTAAAAATTATTTTTTTACATGTCAGGATTAAAGATATCCTATAGTTTTAAAATCGGCTATAAAAAAAGCCCGTGACGCATATTTGTATACAGGGTGATGTAGAATGCAAAATCCAGATTTTCTCTTTTTTTTAAATGCAACCCCCAATATTTTATTATTCCAAAGAATTGCTTTTGATACGCTCTTTCATCTTTGTATAGCACTTGTTGTACCTACGTCCATCAATTTCCGAGATATTTAAATTTTTCGGTTAATTAGTATAGCTTCTATTTGTGTACAGAAATTTATTTATTTTGAGAAATTACTATGTAATTTGTTGTTTAATTTAACAAACAACTAAATTATAAGGTCATGATACTATTTGATGAAGTCAAAACCCTAAATCACCTAGATAATGAAGTCAAGTATGCCGAGGAAACAATTTTGTAGGCGTGATCCATAATTATCAAGCAGATTTATCAAGTAGGCTTTGAAAAATTGACAGTTTGCATAACCTGCTCAATAATTCCGTACTATGTGAAAAACCAGCTTAAAAAATTAATTTTTCCATTGAGGGTATTTAGGAGAATCTTTGAGAAACTGTCTACTTGCCTCTAGAATATATCAACTATGAAAAGCAATATCCACAACGGAGGCACTCTAAAACTAATGCGTTTGAATGACTGAAGAATCGTTTAATTTGGACTGTGTCGTTTAATATTTCATAGCCTACCTGATACATCTGCCTGATAATTATGCACGACGTCTATAAAACTGTTTCCTCAGCACACTTGACCTATATTATCTCGTTAATTCATTGTTTTGACTTGATCAAGTACTATTATGGCCTTATATTTTGGTTGTTTGTTAAGGAAAAATTAAATTTGATAGTATTTTCTCAAAATAAATAAATTTTAGTAAACAAATAGGAGGTATATTTAAAATTTGTAGAAAAATCGAAATATCTCAGAAACTAATGAATGTAGCCATAACAAGTGCAATACAAAGATGAAAGAGCATGTTAAAAGCAATTCTTTGGTATAATAAAATATTAGGGGTTACATTTAAAAAAAGAGAGAAAATCTAGATTTTGCGTTCTACATCACCCTGTATACGAATATGCGTCACGGGCTTTTTTTATAGACGATTTTAAAGCTAGAGGATATTTTTAATCTATTCGTGACAAAAAATAATATTTAATTCATTACTTTTTGAAATACAGTACGTTCATTTGACCGCGATATGGATATAAAAATGGTAATAACTTTTGAAATACTCTGTATAACGTAACAGTACCCTATATTGTAGGAACGGAAATCATTAGTAGAATTTGAATATGGAATAATATATAGGGTATTCCATTTAAAAAAATATATGTTTGCATCACCACGTAGTTATGGATCACCCTGTATAAATATAAATATTTTCTGAGCAAAGAACATACCCGTGGCTACAACTTTTGTATACAACTTTTTTCGCTATCTTCTACAGTAGTGGAGTTATCGACCGAGCCGGTACTAAAAACTCACCCTGTATGTGATGAAGCTCTCGTTCATCTTAATGTCAACTGGTAACAAAATGCTAGGAACTCACGAGTCCAATGGTACTCTTCGTCCTCTTAACCAAGAATACTAGCTATTTCAAAAATGCCCGTTCATTATGTTTGACCTTGTATATGTTGTAGTACATAGCCGAAGGAGTGTATTTTTGTAGCCTTCATTTTCCTCCAAGATGGTGCTTCTGCAGTACAAAAAAACAACGACAATGGTATTTTCGAGGCGCAGAGCTGAACCAGATGACGCGACGGCCATTATGGCAGACAATGTTCGTGTAGGTAATTATCCCTCGAAAATGTGTCGTCGGTGGGGACGATGGAGGCAGGAAATAACCCCAAAATGTCCTTTGAATTGTTCGTCGTGTCTCCAGAGTGGCGATAATTTGATACGTTCCGTGTCCCGAATACCACGGAGGACCGAGCATCTGCTGGGTTGCGTCGATAATTTTTGCGGCGCAGTCTTCGTAACCGAACACTGACTGTGGGGAACCCCGGAATGATATCTGAATCTAATGAGACAGTGGCAGTCGCACAGTAAAGCAGATAAGGGGAATTGATAAACACCGTGGAATTAGGCTCAGCTCTGGGATTGAGAGTCAAATATACATTATCAGAGACACAGGAAATGGACTAGTATCACGGGTTTGAAAACAATGATTAAATCATTATAACTTCTTATTGTATATGTTACGGTTAAAGTGTTTACTTTGATAGTTTATATAATAGCTGGATAGTATACAAACTATCCAAATGTCTCGTTATTTTGATGGAAGATTATATTTCTACTAAAATAGCTATGAATATTGGTTGGTTTGTATACTATCCAGCTAGTTTATAAACTATACAAGGTATGCTGCTAAAGTATATACCACAAAGATATCACACATATTAACCAGTGTTTCTGGTCAGTTTATAAACTATCCACATTATTTGGATAAGGTATGCACCTAATATCTCTAGTAATACATAATAACCAACTCGTTGGTTAGTATGTAAGCTAACCAATCCCCTTTGGTTAGTATGTAAACTAACTAATTTTCTTAGGCCAATTCAACAGAAAAGTGAGGTTATGTTTACGGCAAGTGCAAGTGTGACCTGTTAATATTGTTTACTGCCGTGCCTTGTAAAATTTGTCTAGGAATAGGCATCTAGTTACCAAAAATGGATCAGCAACAGCAGTTTGAAAAGTTACTATTAGAATGTTACGAAAAAAGTCCCAAAAATTCAAAATTAATGAATGACAGTGATTACAGTGTACTTCTGCAACATACCTATAAAGAGAATATGCGAACAAGAACCTAACACTAAGAACAAGAATGATTATCATATGATTTACAGAGAATCGAATCGAATAGCAATTGTATGTTTTATCTATGAATAAATTTTACTTTTGATTAAAAATTATTGTTCTAAACTAAATAAGCAAAGACGATTGGTTAGTTTATATACTAAACAACGAGTTGGTTATTATGTAGTACTAGAGATATTAGGTGCATACTTTATCCAAATAATGTGGATAGTTTGTAAACTAACCAGAAACACTGGCTAATATAGGTGATACCTTTCTGGTATATACTTTAGCGGCATATCTTGTATAGTTTGTAAACTAGCTGGATAGCATACAAACCAACCAATATTCATAGCTAGTTTAGTAGAAATATTATTTTCCATCAAAATAACCAGGCATTTGGATAGTTTGTATACTATCCAGATAGTGTTTAAACTATCCAAGTAAACACTTTAACCGTAACATATACAAAAATAGGTGCACTGATGCATTTCGTTACTCTCTGCATCATTTTGTTTACTATTTTCCGTGTTAGAGTTAAAAAACAGATTCAAATTAAGCCAATCAGTGCGAATTGCGCCGTACATCAGCAGTGCATTGCTGCCTCGTCAACTTTCAAATCGCGGTATTGACGAAATTTTCACGAGATAAATTATTTTTTGCCATTTGTCTTCCGTCAAGAGGATGCCCCTGAGGATTTCATCTCTTGGCTGTGTCACATCAAGAAAGGTTCTGTGATAGAAAGTTTTGTTTTGTGTTTGTCAAGGCAAGCTAAACCTAACCTTATAATTTATGAATTTCCTGTCTCGAACAGAAGCTTTTTGTTTCTTTAGTTATTATGCGGTGAATGATTGCGACGAAGTATCAACCAGCTTAGTAAAGTCTGCTTTACTGGCTGCATATATTAAATTATATATTTTTTCGAATGCGTAGAGGATCGCATGAAGGTATGCATTGAATATTGGGTACTCAAGTTAGAACGGCAACACGGCACACATACCTATTTTCCGATTAGCCGTTCCTCTACAGTACCGTGACGTCACGGTCCTAGAGGAATTCAAATATTTCCCTCATTTTCTCGGCTTTCCCGTGTCCAAAAAGGTAGTGCAAAAAAATGAGAAGGTTATCATGCTATACTCTAACATATGCAGTCATAATGAAATCATGATACTAGTCCATTTGCAAAAATGAACGTTACGCGGTGTTCCAAAACAATGCACCACCTTAAGTTTTTAGAACATTTTATAGACTCTTCATAGTACATGTTGTAAATATCTGTCAGTGCTAACTAAATGCAGGTTTGTAGGAAATGATAAAGATACGCAAATCAAATCGATTTCTATACTCGGATACGGATAGTTTAATACAACGGTACATCTAGGAGTATTGTTAACTAGTAAGAGAATAGTTAAGTATAATTGGTGGCAGTGGCAGAACCTGTACCTTTTAGTTACCTTTTAATAAATCCGCATAATATATGTTAAACATAGTCAAATAGGTGCATGCTTGTAGATAATGACAAGGATACGTGCACCAAATTAGTTTTCTATACTGCGATACGGATAGTTTATTACTACGGACCGATCTAGGGATATTGTAAATTAGCATATTAGACTGTACAAACTTTGTCTTATCTGCGAAAAGACAAGTGACAGCTGTGCTACATTTGCACGTCAATAGGTGAAGGCTTCATCTATTTTTAATCATATATTGGAGCATTCTCGTAAATCATTTTGTTATATTTATATAACCGTCCAAAAACTGGTCTACCTCGCGATGTATGAACTGACAAGTCTGCCAAAGCTCGCGTAATTGAAAACAACTCCGAAGGCTAAGCCGAAAGCTAATTGTTGGGCTGTGCTGTTTTGAGACAAACAATTTAATTTGAGCTTCTTATGCCTGCAGAAATAGAACTTAATGCTTGGATCTAGTCTATGCAAATATGATTGCACCATATTTGTGAACGTAAATATGGCAGAGACGCTATTATATACCATTATAGTTGATTACACGCAATTTATCTTCTCTGACGCCAGATACATATCATTTATATTTATGTGTTGGTTAAACAAGCATGGCTAATTTAATATCCACCTACGATAAATAAGAAAATATCCCATACACGGTAGGCCCGTAGGTTTTCTTTTAAAGGTGAGTTTGATACTGTCACACTTTTTGGATTGTTAAGTTATAAATATGTTTATGATTGAACAACGCAGGGAAATATTGATACCGTGATTTGCTAAATATAAAACCGATTATAATATTATAGCTTATGTGCTACGCTGAGAAAGGGAATGCTGTCTAAAACTATAAACTTTGATGATTTGTTCCTGAAATCATTGGGCATTTGTTGTTTCACTGTTTTATATACGTATTTCAGTGAAAATAATTTCGTATAGGTACTAGGTACTCGAGTGAAGTCTTATTTTCAGTTAGGTTGTGTGGAAGGGAGGCAATGCCTGTCAAACACTATCCTTTAACAGACAGTTTGTGGTTCTTTGCATCAGAATGACAGTGTAATTTCCATATTTGTTACTAATAACAAAACTCTATCAATACTATAATTCAAAGGGAGGTTTTACTGGGAAACCTTGTCATTTTGTGTATACATTGCGTGCTCAAAAACTGTCACTGCAAATTCATATACTTAACTCTAAGATGTGTGTTGTTCATCTATAAAAGGTGATTTAAAAAAAATAACGAGGAAGACTATACATAGAAAATGTTTTAGAATATATTTGAGGAATTTGCAACCTGCTCCTTGCCGAACGACGACTTCCCCCTTCCCTCTCACTCCTTCTGTTTCCCCCTCCTCTTGACTCGATTCTTCCACGATATTTTTGCTGTTGGTGTGGGTTGAGTGGTTGCTGTGCTGTACCTTCGACGAAAATAATCGTTAACAGACAGTGCAATAGACCTGTTGATGGCCAATAACTATAATATCTAATCCAATGATGACGGGATTTTATTACAGTAGAGTATATCTCATATAAGATCCTCCATTGAGATCTTGATATCACCTACTTAATAGACTATATCAAACGACGCTTTGAACAAGTAGAATCACATAACAACCCTCTAATGAGCGACATAGTAGACTACAAGTCGAGTAAGTCCTCAAACATTCCAGGTCGCGGTTCGCACTGTGAGCAAATCTAAGTCTCATTAAGTAATGATTTCTGACCAGGCGAATACGTTACTCCGCTACTACTGTACAAGAAGTATAAAGATTTGGGGATGATTCGGTAATGGTCTGGGGTGGAATATGTTTTGAAGAAAAAACTGACCTTGTAGTGATACAGGAAACCTTTACAGCTGCAAGATATGTTGATATAGTTCTTTCAGATCATGCTATTCCTGAGTTGGTCCTGGATTTATTTGCATGCACACTGTTGCTATTCAACAACTAACAAAGGTACTTATCGAAGAATGGACAGTATACCACAGAAAGACATTCAACGCCTTGTACAAAGCATGCCAAGGAGATGCCAAGAAGTAATTCAAGCTTCAGGAGGACACACGCGATACTAACCCTATAGTAATCAAATAACCAGATATTAGCTATAGGAAACTATCCAATTTCCACTTTGTCTTTTGTACTTCTTTCAATTTGTAAGTTTTTTTTAGGAACAAATGAATAATTAAATGTTATGTTCTTCAATTTATTCTGAGACAATATCAATGGCTTATAATTGAGAGTGAAAAATGCACAAAAAGGTGTTCAGTTAATTTTTTGAGCAGTTACGTAGGTATTTAAAGAAATTCGTAGATAAAAAAATAAATCTTCCGACTTCTGATTTCGTTGATAATGAAGCTTGGTTTGGATAATCGATAATAAAGAGCAAAAGAAAAAAGTCACGTCTTTCTAGGAACTCACACTTCTTGGAGGGTTAATATTCAAGGGGGCAAATGCCAAAAAAACAAAAAAAAAATAATAACACATCTCAATTTTAGGGAATTTTCTCTTGATCTGGAGAAGTTCTGTTAGATATGGAAACTATGCACCAGGCGAGAGTGCTCCTGGAATGTTTATGGGATAAATTAGACAAGTGACTCTGCTGGTTATGTATATGCTGTAATTGAAGCGTTAGAGTTACCTTATTGCGCAAGTGCAGTGGTAGATGGCGTCGTGAGCAGGAGAGTGAGCAATAGGCTGATTCCACTCACTGCTAGAATGAGCATTGAGCAACTTGGAGGCAGAGACATCCTTACTGGTGATGAGTTGCAGCCATTCTCGTTGCAACAGTAGGTCATCGAGTTCCAGTTTTCTGAAACAAATTGAAAGGAGGTATTAAAATGCAGACCTATTTCAATTTTTAGAACGCATGACATACAAGGTATGCATTTTATTATTTTGGGTTTGGGTATTTAAAGAAAACACAATAGAAGCACATATACAGCGTTTCCTGACCTTACTAGCACCTCCCACACCGGTAGGGAGTATTGGATCACGAAATTTTTCGATTTTGATATAATACGCATATTTCCATTGGTTTGCATGTCTGCCTGTTTGCGTCTTTTAGCCTTGTAATCTCAGTAACCGCTGCATGGATTGTGATGGGATTTAGGCAGCGATATGCTGTGGAGTCGAAGTAGGTAATGCTGCTAGAATTTTGGAAATCGGTGCGTAGGCGGCGGAGTAATTATCAAAAAACAAAAATTCTCAAATATTCCTCAAAATTCTTTTCATGCATTTGCCTAATTAATACCTACTGTCATTTAGGTGGGCGTGAACTTGGGGTGGTCAGAGGATGAGGGTTGTAAAACTGGAAAATTAGTTATATTCAAAATAGGGTGTCCAATGACTTGTGAAAGAAAGGCCTAGCGGCATACAGTACCCCTTTTGAGTCTAGAATTTTCTAATATATACGATATATACGATATTGCTTTAGATCATTGTATACTGTGTAACCTGGTGATTATTGAATTGATTTTCATGATATTTTGACAGAGTAGAAAAACTAAAAGTATGAAAATAGCTCGAACTTCGTTTTTTCGTTTTTATGCGATTTAGGGCTTCCTGATCGAGTTCCATATTTTTTTAGAGGGAAAAAAATTAGAGTAAATTGGGGGTGGGAGGTTGAGAGAGTAAAAAAAATGTTGTATTCGTAGTGGACTCTTGGTTGACCTGTACACGAACGACATAGTATACTCTTCAGATTTATCCGAAATTGCCCTATCTTAGACAAACAGTAATTTTTGAACTTATATTGTTGTAGATAATTCTGTAATGTGTGTAGCTCATTACTAAGCTGATGGAAACGAAATCGATAAAGTCTAAGGTTTTTGAAAATTGGATTAGTGGCGGCAGATACAGAAGCCGTCCAAACTCAGTTTTTGGGTATTCTAGGAATTTCCGATCATATTCTACTTTTTTGAGTGGTTAAAATCAGCCAAAGTATATAATCACAATATCACAAAATCGGCGTCCCATGTCATTAGGACATCAGTTGAAGATTGCACAACTGAAACTGTGTCGTTCTAGTTCCTGCGGAGAAAGATGCAAGAAATTATACACGAGAGGTTTTGTGTTAGATATTTTTTTGCGGGCGAAGGTTTTGCTGCAAAGGGATCTCAAACTATAGCTTCATGCTATGAAAAAGTAATAAATTATGTGGGAATGACCGAGTCAATCAACTTGACTTCATTTTTATATTATTTCGACAACCTTATTCTCGTATTATCCGATTTGCGAATTCTCGAATTTTCGTAACTATTTTCGACTTTTCGAATTTTCGGTATTTTGAATTTTCGAATTCACGAGTTTTCGAACTTAGGGAATATTAAATTCTTCCCTTAGACAAGGAAAGAGACAGAGAACGGAACGCGCGACTGACATTTGTGTTACCAAATGGCACCAAAAAACTACCAAAATTTACCTGTGATAAGTGATTCCTGGCTCCTTCCCGCTGCTGTGGCTTTTACAACAGTAAGCTGCACATACTGCCATTATGCACACCACAATATTTTACAATGATTGGTGTTAAAAACGCTAAATATCATAAAAAAATATTTTGGTGGCTGTTTATTTTCGGTAACAGTTAATGACAGCTAATTCATACAGCATCAAACGGGCGTGCGGTATCCCCTCTCTTTCCTTATCTAAGATTCTTCCAAATTTCAGTTTTCGAACTGTGGAACTTTTGAATTCCCGAATTTTTGGATAAACTAATGAAATAATGCCCGAATCTTCGCTTCATTGAATTTTCGGATCTTCGAACCTCCGAATCTTCGAATTTGTTAATCTTTGAATGTCGACTGGGATGGGATCCGGTAACAGTTTTGTGGGCCCGGAACCAGCCTTAGGACTAGCTGCAAACTTGATTAGGAAAACAACTGGAGAGTGGATCAGAATCAACACTCTCTGAGATGGAGCAACATCTCTGGTCATCTCCGTCAAGCTCGGGAACTATTAGCGGTGCCTGCAGAGAGAATAGGACGATTTTGTCTCTCTCTGGATAGGAGCAACTTGAGATTGCTAGTAGGCCTATTAACGTGTCACAACACCTTCAGGCGTCACCTGTTCGTGATGAGGGTGGTCAACGACCCAACGTGCACCTGGTGTGGTGAAGAGGAAGAATCCACACATCTTGTGGCGCTGTGAAGCCCTGGGTTATCACAGGCAGACTATGCTGGGCTCAAGAACCTTGGAACCAATAGAGATAAAATAGATAGGACCTAAGAGTGTACTTGCCTTTGCTAAAAGGGCAGGTCTTAGGAACTAGCGTGGATAGAGGCGCAAAAGGGCACATCGTGTGGCCTATGCACCAGTCACATTCTGTGCTGGATAGCCTCTGGTCCTTATTCATTCATTCAATGTCGACCGGGATGCACTCTGACCGTAGCCTTAGCAAAGCTATCTACAAAGTGCTAGAATCAAAACGTGTTCCGAACAGCTGATGATTAAAGTGTAATACTGAGTGACCCTACTCTTTGCTACTTTTTTGCTGCGTGCGCTCATGCTTTTAGAGGCATCCAACAAAAACTGCCAATTTGTTGGAGGTCGAGACGGCCAGACGTTAGAGTATTCAAGTGCTATCCATTTACCGCAAAACGATGTGCTTTTCAAGAGGAAAAACGGCTAAAGCGACACGACAGAAAAGCTAAACAAGTTCCTCACAAATTAAATTCGAGTAAGAGATAGTTATGGAATAATGATCCAAAATGTAAGAAACGTAAAATAACTCGCTTTGCGGTTGCTAATGCTGGAACAACCCAAGGGCGTCTCGTTCAAAAAGGGCTTGCTTGAATTGAAAAAAAAGGATCAGTCAAGTCGATTGACTCAGTACTGCTCACACACTACGATGATACCAGCTTATTATTTTCTCAAAGCATGAAGCTGTAATCTGACATAAACCCTTGGAATTAACTCGTCCACCCCCGCAAAAAAGTGTGTTATGCTTCTAGATCTTTCCTTCACATGTCAGCCCTACCTCCCAACCAGCCCAATTTTACCTCCAACCAAAAAGAGTAGAAAACGATCCGAAACCCTAAAATGCCTATAAAAAAAGTCCGAGCTGTTTTTATATTTTTAGTTTTTTGATTATTGCTGCGCCGCCACTGACACGATTTTTCAAAAACATACGCGTTTCCCATCCTTGCCACGGTAATAATACTGTGTCAAACTTCCGCTAAAATCAATTCAATGATTTCACCATTACACAATATAGAACGCAACACTCGTATGTATACATCGAAAATTCCTTTGTCCCTTGATTTCTGTAATAGGCAAAGCAATGTTCGGATGGACCTAAAAAAGTGTATGCCGCTAGCTCTCTCCTTCAGAGGTCAGTTTTAGAACTCCCACTCACCAACCACCCTAATTTTAACCCCCACCCAAAAAAGTTGAAAACCAACAGGAACCTCTAGAACGCCTAAAAACGAAGTTGATTTCTTTGCTAATTACTCCGCCGCCCATGCAGTGATTTTCAAAATTATATTAGCATTACTAACTGCGGCCCACAGCATATCGCTGCACAAATGTCATCGCAATCCATGCAGCGGTTACTGAGGTCACGAGGCTAGAAGAACGATAACAGATACCGACAGACCGACAGACCGACAGACCGACAGACCGACAGACCGACAGACCGACAGACCGACAGACCGACAGACCGACAGACCGACAGACCGACAGACCGACAGACCGACAGACCGACAGACCGACAGACCGACAGACCGACAGACCGACAGACCGACAGACCGACAGACCGACAGACCGACAGACCGACAGACCGACAGACCGACAGACCGACAGACCGACAGACCGACAGACCGACAGACCGACAGACCGACAGACCGACAGACCGACAGACCGACAGACCGACAGACCGACAGACCGACAGACCGACAGACCGACAGACCGACAGACCGACAGACCGACAGACCGACAGACCGACAGACCGACAGACCGACAGACCGACAGACCGACAGACCGACAGACCGACAGACCGACAGACCGACAGACCGACAGACCGACAGACCGACAGACCGACAGACCGACAGACCGACAGACCGACAGACCGACAGACCGACAGACCGACAGACCGACAGACCGACAGACCGACAGACCGACAGACCGACAGACCGACAGACCGACAGACCGACAGACCGACAGACCGACAGACCGACAGACCGACAGACCGACAGACCGACAGACCGACAGACCGACAGACCGACAGACCGACAGACCGACAGACCGACAGACCGACAGACCGACAGACCGACAGACCGACAGACCGACAGACCGACAGACCGACAGACCGACAGACCGACAGACCGACAGACCGACAGACCGACAGACCGACAGACCGACAGACCGACAGACCGACAGACCGACAGACCGACAGACCGACAGACCGACAGACCGACAGACCGACAGACCGACAGACCGACAGACCGACAGACCGACAGACCGACAGACCGACAGACCGACAGACCGACAGACCGACAGACCGACAGACCGACAGACCGACAGACCGACAGACCGACAGACCGACAGACCGACAGACCGACAGACCGACAGACCGACAGACCGACAGACCGACAGACCGACAGACCGACAGACCGACAGACCGACAGACCGACAGACCGACAGACCGACAGACCGACAGACCGACAGACCGACAGACCGACAGACCGACAGACCGACAGACCGACAGACCGACAGACCGACAGACCGACAGACCGACAGACCGACAGACCGACAGACCGACAGACCGACAGACCGACAGACCGACAGACCGACAGACCGACAGACCGACAGACCGACAGACCGACAGACCGACAGACCGACAGACCGACAGACCGACAGACCGACAGACCGACAGACCGACAGACCGACAGACCGACAGACCGACAGACCGACAGACCGACAGACCGACAGACCGACAGACCGACAGACCGACAGACCGACAGACCGACAGACCGACAGACCGACAGACCGACAGACCGACAGACCGACAGACCGACAGACCGACAGACCGACAGACCGACAGACCGACAGACCGACAGACCGACAGACCGACAGACCGACAGACCGACAGACCGACAGACCGACAGACCGACAGACCGACAGACCGACAGACCGACAGACCGACAGACCGACAGACCGACAGACCGACAGACCGACAGACCGACAGACCGACAGACCGACAGACCGACAGACCGACAGACCGACAGACCGACAGACCGACAGACCGACAGACCGACAGACCGACAGACCGACAGACCGACAGACCGACAGACCGACAGACCGACAGACCGACAGACCGACAGACCGACAGACCGACAGACCGACAGACCGACAGACCGACAGACCGACAGACCGACAGACCGACAGACCGACAGACCGACAGACCGACAGACCGACAGACCGACAGACCGACAGACCGACAGACCGACAGACCGACAGACCGACAGACCGACAGACCGACAGACCGACAGACCGACAGACCGACAGACCGACAGACCGACAGACCGACAGACCGACAGACCGACAGACCGACAGACCGACAGACCGACAGACCGACAGACCGACAGACCGACAGACCGACAGACCGACAGACCGACAGACCGACAGACCGACAGACCGACAGACCGACAGACCGACAGACCGACAGACCGACAGACCGACAGACCGACAGACCGACAGACCGACAGACCGACAGACCGACAGACCGACAGACCGACAGACCGACAGACCGACAGACCGACAGACCGACAGACCGACAGACCGACAGACCGACAGACCGACAGACCGACAGACCGACAGACCGACAGACCGACAGACCGACAGACCGACAGACCGACAGACCGACAGACCGACAGACCGACAGACCGACAGACCGACAGACCGACAGACCGACAGACCGACAGACCGACAGACCGACAGACCGACAGACCGACAGACCGACAGACCGACAGACCGACAGACCGACAGACCGACAGACCGACAGACCGACAGACCGACAGACCGACAGACCGACAGACCGACAGACCGACAGACCGACAGACCGACAGACCGACAGACCGACAGACCGACAGACCGACAGACCGACAGACCGACAGACCGACAGACCGACAGACCGACAGACCGACAGACCGACAGACCGACAGACCGACAGACCGACAGACCGACAGACCGACAGACCGACAGACCGACAGACCGACAGACCGACAGACCGACAGACCGACAGACCGACAGACCGACAGACCGACAGACCGACAGACCGACAGACCGACAGACCGACAGACCGACAGACCGACAGACCGACAGACCGACAGACCGACAGACCGACAGACCGACAGACCGACAGACCGACAGACCGACAGACCGACAGACCGACAGACCGACAGACCGACAGACCGACAGACCGACAGACCGACAGACCGACAGAAATGAGTGACGTGGATTTTCGTTATGTAGACATCATAAAGCGTCCAAAAAGCGTATTATCTCAAAATCGAACATTTTCTCGATCACAATGCACCCCTCATCTATTGGTGTGGGAAAAAAAAGACCTCTTACACCTGTAATAATATGTAAAGTGGTCAATAAATTAAATGGTATGGTATGGATTCAGTGTAATTTACGTATGGTGCGAGAGAGCTATTTCAGGATCCCCACGTCTGGTTCACGAAGGGTACAGAAAAACGAAAAGTCCACCCGCCAAGCACACTAAAAACAACCTCGATTTGGATCAGCTTACTGCATAGATGGAAAAACTTAATTAGTCGATGTCAACATGAAAATTGCATGGATCGTAATTTTTTGCTCTCCTTTAGATTTCTCTGTGCGATATGGATTTTCTACATCCAAGAGGAAGTTCCAATTAAAATTAGATATAGGTCACGTCAAGAGCCAGTGATCAATTAGTAATACATCCCCAGAAAGTTTTGCTATCGGATTAATCTAGAAAAATCAGAAAATATTTTCAAATCTTAAAGGAGTTCAAGGTATTTAAATCCAATAGCATTCAAATATAGTTAGAGGAAATATCTAGCTAATATTCAGGGATATAAGATTCCTATATACTTCTTTTTTTTATAATATTTATGATTTTGCTTCCCACACCGACAGGTGAGGGGAGTATTGTGATCGCGAAAATTTTCGATTTTGAGATAATACGCCTTTTGGGCGTTTTATGATGTCTACATAACGAAAATCCACGTGACTCATTTCCGTCGGTCTGTCTGTCTGTCTGTCGTTTTTTTATAGCCTCGTAATCTCATCAACCGCTGCAAGGATTGTGATGAAATTTGGGCAGCGATATGCTGTGGGGTCGTAGTAGGTAATGTTCCTATAATTTTGAAAATCGTTATACGGTGGGCGGAGTAATTAGCAAAAACAAAAAAACTTAAATATGCCTCAAACTTTGTTTTTAGGCGTTTTAGGGGTCCTTGATCGTTTTCCACTTTTTTTTGGTGGGGGTGAATTTGGGGTGGTTGGAGGGTGGGGGTTGTAAAACTGAAAAATATGTTAATATGTTGTATTCGTAATGGGCTGTCCATTGATATGTGAATGAAAAACCTAGCGGCATGATACACTTTTTTAGGTCCATTCGAACTTCGCATGGTTATTATAGAAACCACGGGACTTAGAATTTGTGAGGTATACATACGGGTATTGTTTTAGATCATTCGATATCGCGTAACGCGAAAATTGCCCAATTGATTTTAATGAAATTTTGACACAGTGTTAATACCGTGGCGAGGATGGAAAACGCGAATGTTTTTAAAACAACGGGTCAGTGGCGGCGCGGCTATAATAAAAAAACTAAAAATGTAAAAACAGCTCAAACTTTGTTTTTAGGCGTTTTAAGGATTTCTGATCATTTTCTACGTTTTTTTTGGGTGAAGGTGAACTTGGAGTGGCTGGGGGGGGGGGGGGGGGGTGGCGGGTTGTAAAACTGAAAAATTTGTTGTATTCATAAGTCCATCCGAACATTGGCTTCATGGCTTCCCTATTATAGAAACCAATTTTGTGGTCCGTACATACGAGTCTTGCTTTATTTCGTTCTATGTATATTGCGTAAAGCGAAAATTATTAAATTGATTTCAATAACATTTTAACACAGAATTTATTACCGCGGCGAGAATGGAAAACGACTCTGTTTCTGTCAGTGGCGGCGCAGCAATCATCAAAAGACCGAAAATATAAAATCAGCTCAAACTTCGTTTTTAGACGGGGTGTAGGCTCTTGATTGTTTCGCATCGTCCAGTTGAAGCATGCAGAAAAAAACTGTGGCGTCCTAGTTCCTAAGGAGGGCAGACACAAGAAACTATTTACGAGGGTTTTTGTGTTGGATGTTGTTTTTGTGGGCGGGTGGGCGATGATTTAGTTGCAAGGGGATTTCAGACTATAGCTTCATGCAATTGGGAAACAATAAAATGGTTTCATCATTATGTGTGGGAAGTACTGAGTCAATCAACTTGACTCCATTTTTAGAGGTAGTCTTTTAGATAGAACCGGATCATTTTATAATAAAAAAAACGTTCAAGCACAAATTCGTGAGTAAAAAAGCAATACAAAAGCAGTATCTCAAAAAGTGACTATCTGAATATAAACAGTATCACTATTCTCTGCGGATGATTTAAAATTTTAATCAAGAAATGTAGGAGAGTTGGTGTAATATCTAAGATATTAAACAGGAAGTTTCTATGGTCCCGGAGAGGTGAAAAAATGTAACAATGGGAGACTGGGGAGTTGTCACAAATTACTATTTTATGACGGAAGGCGTTCAGAAAGATTCTCGTTTTACGTTTTACGGCGACTTTGTAACCTAGAGGTGAGGCTATTTCTAGGTGGCCATGCTGGGTCGATACTCAGTGTCCTACTTTGTATTTTACAAATTAACAAAACTTGTTGGTACAGCTTTTGTTCTAAAAGTAGAGGGGTTTATAATAGCGGCAAATTGCATTGTTAGCTCGACTATACAGGGAGCCCCTGAGGCATTGCAGCAAAATCTACTACTATGTAGTAAATTGTGCGATTCTTTCTAGGTACTCTCACATTCAACCATATTATTCAAAACACCTAGGGCGCAACAGGCGCATTTTAACAAAGACTGTGACCACTCAGAGCAGCCCATTCAAGAACACGCATCTGTCAAAGTTCTCTGAAAACTATTGATCTCTCTTGAAGTTTACCTCACAAAGGCTAAAAATGACATGCTTTATATACAATCGGCAGGCAGGCAGTTCACATTCGCTCGTAATATGGTTTATAGTTTGGCGGGGCGCGCCACAGTCACATAAGGGAGATTGCACATAGCCTCACTTGTAAAGGAAGTCGGCAGATCTACCGTGGCCTGTTCGGACTCTATTAAGTTTTACCCACTCTTTCCGGGGTAGTTCAGATCCTGGAAGTAAGGCTGCCCCCATAAATGCGCATCGTGAGTGGTGTTTTGCAAAACCTTCCCACTGGGAGCGCCATTGGTCTAAGTAGTCGAAGTTATTGGTTTTAAGCCCTTCTGCATCCCTTATTGGTGGTTTTCGGGATTTAAGTCTGTTTACCTGCAACGGGGGTATTGCTCGGAGGATGGGCAGTCTATTGTTGGCAGTAATCTTGTTATACTCCCTTAGAAGGGCGTCAGTCCTTCGCAGCTGCGATGGGGCTATTCCAGAGAGTACAGGCAGCCATTGAGTTGGGGTTGTCTTTACTGCGCCTGTAATAAGTCTCATAGTGTGTTTTAGTTGGACGTCAATTAGTCTGGTATGATGGCTGTTAATCCAGACAGGCGCACAGTACTCGGCACACGAATAGACAAGAGCTAGCGCACTGGTTCGTAGAGTTGGAGCCGTGGCACCCCACGTCGTTCCACACAGCCTCTGGATAATGCTGTTGAGTGTTCTCAGTTTTCCTGCAGTATTTGCGAGATGTTTCTTATAGCAGAGGGTGCGATCTAACGTTACTCCAAGATATTTTGGGAAATGGTTATGTTTCAGGGGTTCGCCTGCAAAAAGTACCTGCAGCTCATGTTTAGCTAGTTTGTTATTCAGGTGGAAGCAGGATACTTCAGTTTTGTTGGGGCTCGGTACTAGTCTCCATTTCTTGAAGTACGTGTTTAGAGCTAACCAGTCGTTAGAAAGAGTATGCTCAATGTGCTTGAAGCTCTTATCGGAAAAAGCTATGGCTATATCGTCCGCTTAGCAAAACTTGTAACTGACTGTTTGACGTGTGGTGCGCAAGCAGTGTGGCCGAGGCTTTATAATTTTAACAACCTATAGAGTGAACAGTGGTGATCGAGTAGCCACATCCCACCAGATTAGTATTCGTGCTGTGCCATCTCCTCCTTTTATTTCCAATCTTTCGCCTCGACGGCTGTGAGAAAATGATGCACCCGCGCTGCTGCGCCATGAGATAATTCTATTTCTGAGAATGTGATAATTATACGAATCCCGTCTGGCCCGGACCGTTTAAAGCGCCTGAAATGAGACTTTTTTGGATGAAGCGGTCCACTTAGTCCTGGAAAAACAGACGGCCTTATCATGTGGGCGGATATTTTAGCATTTTAGCTGGTTTTTTAGATGATAGGCGTCGAGAAAATCAGGGTCATACAGAATAATAGCTGGAGGATAATATAATCTAGCGGAATATAATGTGATAGAGTACATTATGGTAATAATATTTATATACTCCCAACACTGTCACAGAAGTCTCACGTTGGCTTGTCAACTATGGAAATGAAGAGTCACCCAAAAGTCGAGCCACCTTCCGTCAAGCTTTTGGGGATCAACATCAACAATAACATGTTGTTTGAAATTTGTAGACAAGGTAGATGATGCAAAAGGTCTGTTTCGAACTTCCATTGTCCATACAGGGTGTTAATTAAGTATGTTAACAAACTTTAATCACGAATGGTACTCCGAAAAATAGAAAGAAAATGTCATATGAACATGGGTCCGGAAATGCTTCCTAAGGGAGCTACGCTCCTTTGCATGGGGCACCCTGAAGACGGTTTTCCCTCGATATTCTCAAAACCATTCATAACAAAATTAGGTACGATGGGTAAACTTTTGACGCTGAATCTGATTCTGAATTCAGAATTTCATAATTTTAATCAGAGGCATATCATACGGGAGGAGTTAAGGGTAAAAATAACCCCATTTTCTAAATGGTAATTTTTTGACATTTTGATTTTAGAATATGGTATTTCAGAGATTTCTACGTAAAAATGGTCTCTTAGTACGTCACGATAGGGCTAACCGTTTTCGAGAAAAATGCAAATTATTGAATCGATGCATGCTATTGTAAATAAATAAATGTTCATCTATTTAGCAAGTGTGCTGTGAAAGACAATTGCAATAATTGATAAACAACTTGAGAACTGTCAGTTTGAGATGTACCAGATGAGCTGTAACCGTAAGCTGCACACCCTACCATTATGCACACCACAATATTTTACAATTATTGGTTTCATCCTCATAGTCACAATGTCTTAACATGTTGTGAACTCGTAAAATGCATTAAGTCGGAGCTAGAGTATTACCGACATGAATATTATCAACAGTTTTGAGAACTGTAGCTCGCCATCTTTCGCGATTTACTGTCAGTTCAGTGGCGCTCTAGATACTCATATCCAGCAAGTGTTTCGTCGTATCTACCCAACGTGTAGGGGAACGGCCACGGCGCCGCCCACCCAGGGCGTGACCCTGAACTACAAGTTTCTCCATATTATCGCTTCTGTGTTGGTTTAGAAACGCTAAATATCACAAAAAAAATACTATATGCCGTACCAAATCACTTGTTCTCCACCAAAGTTTTGACAGCTAATCGTTTTCTGTCACAGCTAATTCATATAGCAATAGACTGGCGCGCGGTATCCCCTCTATTTCCTTATTTAAGCGTCAAACGTCAATTCGCACGGTGACAGTATTCATTTTAGTGACAGAAGTGAGGTTGAATTGTCAATAGTTATTAATTATTATGTATTTATTTAAGTCGTTCTATTCATAGCTTCGGTCACAGACAGGGGCGTATCCAGACCTCAGTCTTGGGGGGGGGTAGCGAGGCATGAAGTTGTGTGTGCTTTCACCATTTTTTGTAATACCTTCGTGAAGGACGTTAATGCAAGAGAAAAGGAATATGTTAATAGTATTAAAATAAAAAAGAAGATATAAACAGCAAGTGAAACAGTGGAGTATCAGGTATTTTAGGAAGATGTAATAAAAAATCTATTGATGCGTCAATCAATTTTAATTTTACGGGATACAAATCCTTAATATGTAATACGTATATCATCCGTGAACATTTTACTGGCACAGCATACAAAATTAAACGATCATGAACACTCAACAGTCTAGTAGCCACAACACGTACTCCATTTTTTTTAATTAGTGTTTTAACTTTCCGAATCGGTGCAATTTTCAAAACAGAAAATTAATGAGTTTGGTAAATTTTTGTGACAAGCTACCACGTTGTATAGGACATTAGAGGGATTCTGAGCCACTAAAAATTGGGACGATGCTATCCGTAAAATATTATTCTGGGCATGCGCAGTGTGTTTCGAATAACGGATGAGCGCGTGCCTTGTTTACAGTTTTTGTAACCGAAATGCGCTCCGAAATCTGTGACGTGTATCATTGCGTTTTTTGACAACTGACATTAACGATTATTGGACCTATTTGATTTTAACTTAACCTCACATTATGATCGATTGGTCGGAAAAGTAGAATAAAAAAAGGTTATGAAGGGATCCCCGAAGCATGACATTTCAGTTTTCACTACCATGTTTCAGTCCCGTGATGATCATCACACGTTGTTGCCGGAGACGCCTAACTTTGTAGCTTTTATTGGATAATACTGTCAAATAAAATTGACGGAAGAAAACCTGATCCTTTTGTACAATGATAAACCACAAAGTAAGTATTGTTGCTATCAAAATCATCACGGTTCTTTCGTTCTTTTCTCATTGCCGCATAGTGGTTTAGACCTGGCAATACCGCACGTTTTCATATCGTACCGTAAACTTCCGTAGCTAACGTACAGCTTTATCGGTTATTCGCCGATTCGGTTATTTCGGAAGAACTGCGCATACCACAAATAGCCGATAACGTGCAATATTGTCAGGAAACGGACGTCCAAAAATTCTCTATTCAATTGATTAAACAATGGGAATATATTAGATATGCATCACTGTAATAATGCAAAACAAACCCTTTTGTAATTTAGTAACTGAAAAAAAGATTTTTTTCAGTGCGGCAATTGCTTAAATAAATAAGTCAAATAAAATAAGTCAAAGTTGGATAAAGTTTTTTTTTTCGTAAATCTTGGGCGGGGAAGTGTAATTACCCCTGTTACCCCCCCCTTGTATGTGGTCACAGATACAGTTTAGTATTCAGCTCCTGGTAATGGTAATAACTCCTTTGTTGATTCACTTAACTTCAACTGCTAGGGTTATTACAGTCATTATCGAGAGCTGAATGATCAATATACTGTTATTGCTTTTATGCAGGTTCCTTCATCCGGATGTGGCCACTTCTGAAAAGCAACCTTGAACCCAAAGCGAGCATCAAACATTCCGTGAGATTGATGCGGTAATTTACTTCCGAAGGGAAAAAATAAGAGCAGGAAAAGACGAACGTCGGCAATCACCCGTCGAAAATTCGTCTGTGTGGCGAGGCGAGGATCCACGAAAAGAATCCAAATATAGAGCAAGCACTCTGTTCACGTTCCTTCGGGATTACGCTTTATTTACGGATGTCGCTGTCAGAGGAGGAAGCTTTATCTATCGCTTAGTCAAGACATACACAAAAATCTTTCATTATTGACTCCGTATCAGAAGATTAGGGATATCAACATCGAAGTCCTGGTAAACTCTCTGCCAACTCAGTGGTTCATTGTCATCGCTAATGCTCGCGTGCGTTAAGGCGGCTCCTGATTTTCATCCCAATTCCTGACGCTCCAGTTTTCAATATTTTTGCATGAAATTTTTACATGAAGTTTAAAAGGAAATTACACAGGGGGCTATCGAAGCATTTTTTGGAATAAATTGATTGAACATTAAATATGATCGCCTGAAGTTGCCTATTTTCTTCGTCAACTTTGTAATCTTTTTAAGAAAAGCCCTGAAGCAAAAATTGAAAAGTGCTTCGATATCACTCTGGGCAATTTCCTCTTAAACATCATGTGAAAATTTCATGTAAAAATATTGGAAAATGAAGCGTCAGGAATTGGGATAAAAAACATCTGCAAATCGCCTTCCTCTTCAATTTTACAAATTTCGGGCGACGCGCTAACATGACTGTTTCCATTTCTTTCTAATGTAGCGCGCATCTGTTTATTTATCACGCCCATCGTCGGTTCCTTGTCAGCTCCCCGCATCTTCCGGAGAAACTATTCCGGATTGTAGGAGCAGCGTTAAGATAACGAAGATCCACGTCACTTATTTCCGTCGGTCTGTCTGTCTGTCTGTTGGCGTCTTTCTAGCCTCGTAATCTCAGTAATTGCTGCATGGATTGTGATGAAATTTGGGCAGCGATATGCTGGGGGGTCGTAGTAGGTAATGTTGCTATAATTTTGAAAATCGGTCCATGGGCGGCGGAGTAATTAGCAAAAAACGAAAAATTCGAATATTTCTCAAACTTAACTTAATTTTTAGGCATTTTAGGCTTTTTTGGATGAGGGCTGAATTGGAGTGGTTCAAGGGTGGTGTGTAATAAAACTGAAAAGTTTGTCGGATTCATGAGGCTGTCCATTGCCCTGTGAAAGAAAGACCTAGCGGCATAATACACTTTTTTAGGTTCATCCGAATACTGCCTTGCCTATCACAGAAACCAAGGAACTTACAATTTTCTGATGTATCTATACATACGATGAGTATTGATCTAGATCGTTTTGTATTGTGTAATCTGGAAAAGATTGAATTTATTTTAATGAAATTTTGACACAGTATTGTCACCACGGTGAGGATGAAAAACGCGTAAGATTTTTACAAAACAGCTGAAACTTAGTTTTTAGGTGGTTTGTAGGTTCTTGATCATTTTTCACATTTTTTTTAGAAGGGGTAAAATTGCAATGTCTAAGTTGGGGGATTGTGAAAGTGAAACATTTCATTGCCTTGTCAAGGAACGACGTACTATACTTTTCAGCTTTATGCTGCCCTATCTTAGACAGAAAATACTTTTTTAAATTATATTGTAGAAAATTGCGTAATGTGCGCAACTTATCACTAAAGTGATAGCAATGAATTTTCTGAACCGTACCTTGCGCGGTGGTGGGATCGATAAAGTCTATGCTTTTTGAAAATTGTGTTAGTGGAGGTGAAAACGAATTAAAAAACAAACCGTACAATATAAAAGTCATTCAAACTCTGTTTTTGGGTACTTTTGGCATCTCTCATCATTTTCTACTTTTTTTGGAGTCGTTAAAATGAGGCGAGATAATATAGGGTCTTCGACAGGGTGGCTGGGAAACCCCGGAATATTTCATTCACTTTAAAGATCGTTGCTGATAATATAATCTGTTTTTAAATAGCCTAAAATCGGCATGCCATGTAATTACGATATCAGTTGAAGACAGTGGCGGCGCGCGCCAACTTAGAGAGGTAGTGCCAGAATGACAGCCAAAGATTCAAACCGATATAAAATTGAAAAAAAATACGTATAACTAGCTGATAAGCGGAATTTAACTGAGTCTTTACGTTCGACTTACCAAGCATCGATAAACTAAAAACATTATTCATATGCACTTTAGATTTTTCATGGGTCTTCATGTTCTCCCATATATGAATAAGATCATCCGTGCCTTTTTTTTGCCCAAGTGTCATCGCCTCCAAATAGAACATACACGAAACAAAACAGTTTGTTAACTTCTTCACAGTCACCTATCCAATTGTTTTTATCATAAATAGTTTTATTAAATTTACGACAACGCGATTTCTGTACACTACCAATAAGTTTTTCAATTTTTAAATCCGGTGTTGGACGTCCTAATTCCTAAATCTGCAGTTTTTCTTCCAGCGAAAGATTGCCAAATGAGTTTATTAATGCGCCAATTTTATTCATTTTCGCTCCAATGATATATTTTAACTAAATATAAAAGAATACCGATCCGAAAACAGCGCACACAACTCACTCAAACTAATAAGATCTAAATTTCAAACCTTTAACGAGAAAAGCCGACATCAGCATCAAACATAAACAAATCGAAACTGCTGAAACAAAACAAAAATAGTGAACCATGAATGGAAATATAGGTAATGTGCCTGGCACGATCTACTTCGGATTTTTGTATTTAAAATCCATCCAAACGTCCAGCATAGCGTTATCTCTGTCACTCATAAGCGTTTCTGATAAGATTTCGCTCACTCTGTTTGTGCCTTATAAGAAACGGCACGGTAGGCTGTTGTCATATCTCGCCGTCGCGTCGTCAGCTCTCATCGTGTGAGTTGCCACGATGCCACGTTTTGCCTGGTGCAAGCATTTATGCGCTGAGGCCCTACTGCCATTCCATATAAAACAGAACTAACATAGAATAAGAAAAGTTTGAGAGATAAATATGTCTTTGTTGAAAATTAAGGTAGTGCACTACCTCACCAGCCGCCACTGGTTGAAGATTGTAGAATAAAAACTGTGTCTAGTTCCTACGGAGAGATGCAATAAACTATGTATTTACGAGAGTTCTTATGTTGGATGATTTGTTTGCAAGGGGATCTCGGACTAAATCTTCATGGTATGGGAAAACAATAAAACGGTATCACTGTAATTAATGTGTGGGAAGTACTGAGTAAATCAACTTGTCCAGACAGCACAATATATTCTAGGAACATTCTAAGAATCACCATTTTGGAACATTGTATCATTCCATGAAAAGTCCATGAATATATAGATTATCTGATGAACATTCCAGGAATGTGAAAATGGGAATCCAAAAAACATGCATAGGTCATTCCCTCAGAATATTCTACGATTATTATTAAGATGTATGGAATATTATAGGAAGATTCCTGGTATATCTTAGAAGAAACATATTTAGGTTATTCCCTCAGAATATTTTACGAATATACATATGTTGGAAAGAAACTAATGCCTTTTATCACTTCATTTCATTTATTTGTAGGTCTTGTTGTCTGCCTAGGTACCTAGCGCGAGTAATATACGTATATAACCTAGTACAAACTTTCATACGGTGTTTTGGGCAGCATTGATTTAGGCACACACTAATCATAGGGATTAATTAAAAAGATATATATATATATATATATATATAAAACGGAACCTCTATTTATAATTGTATAAGTTTAATGTACACATTAAAAAACACATTTCATTGCACGGAGTCGTCCCCCCGTATTATCCTTATTATCCTGCAAAATAAAAAAACGCGTTTAATTTTAAAGCATATATGTGGGCGTAGGGATGTGGCGACCCCATCGCCCAGAGGTGATGGTACACCTTGCGCCAACGACGGTGCATCTTGTACTATTATCTCTGCAATCAGCCACAGGGGGGAGAAGTGGAGTCACTTAGCTTCGCCCGCGGTGCAATCACCCCCACATCGGAATATTTCCGGGAAACTAGAAATAGGTTCCCGCAAATAGGCGGCGCCAAATGGCCTCATGGTTCATGTTCCGTCGCTGGGCCGATGTTCCCGGTTTCTCATAAGTGACAAATTGGATTAATTAGTAGTAAAAAATGCTCAATGGCTCTTCCAGGATCAAAAGATTCCGGAGGTAAAATACCTGGCCGTTCGGATCTCCGGGTGCCAGGTGGTCCGGGGGGAACATTAAGCGAAGTTTGTTCAAAGAATTGTGCTGCCACTCCTCGTCAGGCTAACAACAGAAGCCGCCCTTCGCAGCAACTTCGCACTGACGACCGGCCCGAAGGCCAGAGAAACTTTTTCAGGGCCGACTTTACAAATATACGAGGACTTGCCTCCAACATAAACTCTGTCCATCAACACCTTCAGGCAGAGAAGCCACACATTCTGGCTCTTACGGAAACTCAAGTCGGCTCGTCAACAATGGATAACTGCTTCAGATATCCCGGATATGACTTATACACCCGATTTAGACGTAGGTTTGGCGTATGCGTGTACGTTAAATCTGGGATTTCTTGTCATCGAGAAGAGGAGCTCGAACTGGAAGGATTTGACATCATATGGCTCAAAATATCCTTCCAAAATCATTCCAAGTTTATATGCTGCATTTATAGGCCACCAAGCAATAACAACTGCAAAGAGCTCTTCGAGAAGCTTTCAGCCACTGTGGACGCACTGCAATCTGATCACCCTCGTTCAGAGATAGTCTTTCTGGGTGACTTCAACGTTCACAACTCCTACTGGCTCAAACACTCAAACAAAACGGACGACGAGGGACGTGAAGCTGAAGCCTTCGCTATTAGCTGCGGCTTGGAGCAGATAGTCAAAGAACCAACAAGGATCCCCAGCCGCCACGGAGATTTTGCTAGTTTGTTGGATCTATATCTAACAACTACTCCAACAATCTACACAGTGAAAGTAACTGCTCCACTGGGATCGTCTGACCATAACACCGTCTCAACGCTATGCAGAATGGATTCGCCAGATCTCCACCATGCAAAGCCTCGCCGCGTCTGGCATTACAGATCAGCAAAGTGGGACGACCTAAGAGAATACTATCAGTCCTTTCCCTGGAACGACGTCTGCTTCAAGTCACGAGACCCATCAGCTTGCGCCCAAGAAATAACAGAGGTATTGATATCTGGCATGGAAGCCTATATTCCTCATGTCGTCAAGCATCCCTCCAAAAACAAGCCATGGTTCAATCAGCGCTGTAGAGATGCAGTTTCCTCTAAAAACAACCATTACAAAGAATGGAGGAAAAATCCAAATGCCGAGAACCACCGCAGTTTTATCGACGCCAGAAATCACTGCAAACGCGTGATTGACAGCAGCAAGGAGGAACACAACCAAAAAATTAAGAACAAGCTCCTCTCATGTCCTAGTTCGTCCAGAACATTCTGGTCTGTAGCTAAGGCTGTTAGTCAGAACTTTTCCTATTCGTCAATACCACCCTTGACCGGAGAGGACGGGTCCATCGCTTCTGCTCCTAAAGAAAAAGCAGACATCTTGGGGAAGCTCTTCGCAGCCAATTCTACTGTAGACTTTCAAGGAAGTACTCCGACCACCACCATAAGCGTGAACTCGAGAATGGCAGAGGTCAAATTTCAACATCGAGATGTAAAAAGCATCCTCCAAAAACTGAACACCAATAAAGCTACTGGTCCAGACCAAATTCCAGCCATTGTCCTTAAACGCTGTGCCGCTGAGCTTGCACCTATTCTTTGCAAGCTCTTCAAACTTTCGTATCAACGAGGCGTGTTTCCCGATTCGTGGAAGATTGGCTGCGTGCAACCTATCCCTAAGAAAGGCAAAAAAACTGATCCCACCAACTATAGACCTGTGGCTCTTCTCAGCATCATGTCTAAGGTTATGGAGACTGTCATCAACACACAGCTCCTGAAATACCTGGACAACAATGACATCATAAATGATCGCCAGTATGGCTTCCGCAAGCACAGGTCTACAGGTGACCTCCTTGCCTACGTCACTCACTTGTGGAACAGAGCAATAGACAAACATGGCGAATCCCGTGTTGTTGCACTTGACATATCGAAAGCCTTCGACAGAGTGTGGCATGACGGACTTCTGGTCAAGCTTGCTGCTTATGGACTACCACCTGGCCTGCGCCAGTGGCTGAACAGCTTTTTGAACGATCGATCTCTGTTTGTTGTAGTCGAGGGCTGTTCATCAGACGTATTTTCAATAAACGCCGGTGTTCCTCAGGGATCTGTCCTATCCCCTACACTGTTTCTGCTGTACATCAACGAGCTGCTGGAAATAACATCCAATCCAATCTACAGCTTCGCAGATGACAGTACATTAGTGTCTTGCATGGAACCAGGCAAGCCACTATCATCCCAGGAGAAATTACGTCGGCGACAGCAGCATGCTTCACAGATCAACGCAGATATCAAAACAATTGTAGAGTGGGGATTAGCAAATAAAGTACAGTTCAACGTACAAAAAACTCAGGCAACAACACTGACAAAGAAGTCTCACGATGGCTTACCAACCGTGGAAATGGAGGGTCACCCCATTGTCGAATCACCTTCCGTCAAGCTCTTGGGAATCAACATCAACAATAACATGTCCTGGCACGACCACGTCGTCAGTATTGCTAAAACGGCATCCCAGAAGCTTGGAGTTTTGTTCCGCTGTAGGAAGTTGTATACGCCAGAGCAACTGCTGCTGCTCTACAAGGCACAGATCCGACCATCGCTGGAGTATTGCTCCCATGTATGGGGATGTGCTCCGAAGCACTCTCTAAAGCTTCTGGACACTATCCAGAAAAGAGCAATTAGATTAATCGATACACCTAACCTCACAAAGGACCTCCACAGCCTGGAACATCGAAGGAGGGTGGCTGACCTATGTCTGTTTTACAGATTCTATCACGGAAGGTGTTCGAGTGAGCTCTCCCAGATAATAACACCAAAGGCCGTCCGAACCAGGAATACTAGAGAAGCTCTGCGAGCTCATCCTTACCAGGTCGAGGTCCTTACTCCCCGAACCAGTCTCCTCCAGCATTCCTTCTTTTGGAGAACTTCGACGCTGTGGAATCAGCTGCCGGGGAATTTGTTTCCCGACGGCTACAACCTGCAGCGTTTCAAATCTAACGTGAACAGACATTTGTCCTCCCGCAGCGCTCCTACAGCGCCATAGGCTTTCAGCCTTTGCGGGAGGCCGACCATAAAAAAAAAAAAATATATACGATGTAAATTCAAATACACTTCATTAACTACAATGATAAATTTTCACCAAAATGTTGTCGTATTTTAATCAATTTTAGTACCTACATTTAGAGCAAAAGGTGGGCACCACGTAAGAGAATAAATATTGGAAATTCATAGTCACAAATATAGGAAATGTCTTGTTAGTGGTTATTATTATATATTAATTAGGGTAGGTACCTACGACAAGTAAGACTAGAACATAGAGACTGTACAAGAGAGTTGCTACCACATGGTGCTAGAAACTCGGTAATTTATAGAAAGAAAATAGTTATACTCACCCTAGTCGCTCCTAGATGAAGTTATAAACTAAATAACAAGTAAAATCACATTCCAGAACACGGATACGGATAACTATTCAGTTATCGCAGTAGAAAAATGCACAAGCACAAGCAGGAACCACCGACCACCCCCAACGTAACGACTGAAGCTAACCTCAAAATTCTCAAACCTAACCTAACCTGCAACAGTACCACGCCTACATTAAGAATCATTCCAAAAGGCATATTCAAAGATTATTCTCTAGATAATATTAATTTATGAATATTATCAGAATATTTTTATCGACACGTTCATGGGATAATCATGACATGATAGAACATTCTGTTAATGTTCTGAATATTATCAATCCATTTTGGATTAAATAAGAACATTCCAGGGATATATTGTGCTGTCTGGGTGACTTCATTTTCTCTATTCACGTTTGACCTTTCCTGTGCTATAACCTCACACTTCCATGGCGCGTTTTATGGCATCAGTAATAAGAGAATCTCAACGAAGGCTAAAAATATGTATGTCAGGATACAAAAAACTGGGACATCTCGTTATGTCCCACATCCATGCCATACTTTCTCTTTCTTATGTGTCTTTTCTGGGTTATATCCCTAAATCTCTGCTCACTCATCGCAAGACAACTCAAACTTTCTTGCATAGTTTGAAATATGTGTTTTTGTTGGGCTGAAAAAAGCGGGAAAAGTTTTTATCGTCGTCGTTCCATATTTTTGGAGCAGAGAAAAGAAACACCGACTCAGGGCATGTTCTTCCTTTAGGATGAAAATTAAATTCATGCCATTACGACTGCAAGAAGACAAGGGAAAGGCGTAGCAGGTGCGAGTGTAAAGCATATTTTTCGCCATATTTACTACCAACGGACTCGTAATACTCTTTACAGTAGGGTAAAATCAGTTTTAAAGGAATATTTGGAATTTTGTAAAGGATTTTGATCTACTGCGATGAACTACAGGAACTTTTTATAGGATAAGGTCATTCAAACAAAAACTCCTTATTTTTCTATTTGTTTCGACTTATATAAAGTCATCTTCAGGCAAGAGAAAATCGAAGTTTTCATAGTTAGTAAGAAAATAATCATAAGAATTTGACTAGATAAACAACTGCTTGTTACGACAGAACGGCGACGACCGTCAGAATGTCGGTATACTTGCCTTGTTAAGCAATGTTAGTGCCGTAACGTGAAGCTCGTCATTTCTGAAATTGTCAAATTCTAACCCACTATATGCTATCCCAACTATTCATGTTTTAAGGTGCATGGGTAAAACGGCACGACGGCTATAACCGTCCATAACCTCCAATGTGATGCATTGACTACGTGTATAGCTGCCATATTGCAAGTGTGTTTTTGTTTGATTTTCATGTTTTCAATACAATAACCAGATATTTTCATCCTAAACAGATATTCGTCGTTCACCTATTATACATATAGAATATATTATTTCATATCAATACAAAACTCGAAGCACGTGTGAGACATTTTCCAGAGAAGCTGCCCCTACCAGAGGACCATAAAATAAAATCATATTTTCTCAGATGCAAACAATGTTTCAAGTCTGGAAAACGCAAAGAAACTAGCTATAGATGCAAGGGTTGTGAAAATAAACCTGCTTTGTGTCCGGACTGCTTTGAAGAGTGGCGTCAAACATAAATTTGTGCCTAAATCCTGTTTTGTTCGGGGATACCTCTGTTTGCTAATAAATTTGATTTTTTGTTTTTATACCGTCTATATTCTGAGAGATGCGTTTTTTTATAAATTTGATACAATAACACCAAAAATCTCAAAAATGAAAAAAAGAGTCAAAAATGAATACTCCTAAAATATTTTGATAACGCAAATTATGTTACAAACGCAAAAAAATGGGAATGTTTTGAGGTGCCATATTATGAAGCCTCCCGGCCAGCAGAGTATCCAACAATGTGTTAAATATAACGCCACAAAACACGTACAATAAAAACGAATTAAAATAAAACAATGAAATCAGATTTCATTCTGTTCCTGTTAACGTGCATAAAATATCAAGTCGATTCAGGCATCGCAAAAGGTTTCGATTTGAGTAGGAACTTATGCAACTGATGCAAGTTTCATGAAACCTTGAGTCAATTTAGGAATCGCAACATGCATCAACGTCTGTAGGCCGCTTTAGAGCATAAAGGTCTTTCAGTACTGAAATCTTTGTCATTCTGAAAACATATAGTATTTAGGATAGTTTTTACAGGTCCTTCATTTGTATATGTATGAGAATGAGAATGAGAATAAGGACGAGAATGATTTTAAAAAAGTAATGCAGATGCAGGCTGTGGTACCTATACAAAATCATCAACATTATTATCGTGTTTTCAAATTAGAGCAAGTCCAGTCGTGCGAGGACAGTGCAAACTTTTTAACATTCATGGGTACGTTCCATGAATTGCATATATATCATCATCCCGAATCTGCACAAAGCAATGTAATGTTTGCAGTAGGTGTTTTGTATTCTGCACAAGCTAGAAGATCATCAGAGCTGTTACCCGCTGCGCATTTTTGATTTTGCAGCCGCCAGATGGAAGTTGGAACTCTATGCTTTGCATTTCTTTTTCCGTATGTAAATGTGTAGATCATAGGTGTTTTTATGAGTTGATTTGTTAGCTGTGAGTACATTGAGATAGATTTTTCATTGGGTTTTAGTAGTACACGAATAAAACCACTGCCGGTTTATGAAAAACTATTTAACAGCATTTTGGCTGCCTCTACAGGGTGTATCAACGGTGTGTGGGTGGACGATAACTGCTTACCTATTTAAGATAGAAAAAAAGTCTTAAATGAAAAGTGTAGAGGGCAATGAAATCTACGTTCCAAAATATTTACCATTATACAGGGTGTCCAATAAACGTGTTACGTATCAAAGTTAATTTTTTTGAATGGAAGTAGGTATATTTAGGTTGCTTACAGGTAGAAAAATTAGAAAAGCGCTGATTTGACTGAAATTTTCAAATAAAATGGAAACTACAAGAGATTGATATCGACAATCCTATGTCGCTGTAAAGGCTATCAAACTTTACATTCAAGCGTACAGAAAAAATTAGGCATTTCCATTTAAAAAAATCAAGTTGCGTGTGATTGAAGTTTCCTCAATTATTCTAGAGATTTCACCAAGTACTAGAAGAATTTAAATTTGACAATACTACCTAAGATAACACATTTCATGCTTAGTCACACCGGAAAGCCAGAACGCGCCGCCCCGAGAGATCTGAAATGTTTTATTTTCATCAAACTAGACTGAAACTAGAAACTGCGACTGGATTTGTAATCAGCACCTCGAAGTTATCCAAAATCCGAGGTTTTATCTTAATAGAAAGCCAAATAAAGATTTTCGATTTTTTTAGTTACACCCGCCGCCCCGAGAGATCTGAACTTTCTTAATTTCGTCAAATTAGACTGAGGCTCTAAACTGCGACTGGATTTGTAACCAGCACCTCGAAATTATCCGAAATCCAAGGTTTGATCCTAACAGAAAGCCAAATAAAGATTTTCGATTTTTTCAGGTACATCCGCCGCCCCGAGAGATCTGAAATTTCTTATTTTCGTCAAATGAGACTGAGGCTCGAAACTGCGACTGGATTTGTAATCAGCACTTCGAAATTATCCGAAATCCGAGGCTTGATCCTAACAGAAAGCCTAATAAAGGTTTTCGATTTTTTTAGGTACACCTGCCGCCCCGAGAGATCTGAAATTTCTTATTTTCGTCAAATGAGACTGATGCTCGAAACTGCGACTAGATTTGTAATCAGCACCTCGAAGTTATCCAAAATCCGAGGCTTGATCCAAACAGAAAGCCACATAAAGATTTTCGATTTTTTTTAGGTACACCCGCCACCCTGAGAGATCTGAAATGTTTTATTTTCGTCAAACGAGACTGAAACTCAGAACTGCGACTGGATTTGTAATCAGCACCTCGAGTTTATCCGAAATGCAAGGTTTCATCTTAATAGACAGCCAAATACAGATTTTCGATTTTTTTAGGTACACCCGCCGCCCCGTGAGATCTGAAATTTTTTATTTTCGTCAAACGAGACTGAGACCCTAAACTGTGACTGGATTTGTAATCAGCACCTCGAAATTATCCAAAATGCGAGGTTTCATCTTAATAGAAAGCCAAATAAAGAATTCCGATTTTTTTAGGTACACCCGCCACCCCGAGAGATCTGGAATTTTTTATTTTCGTCAATCGAGACTGAAACTCGAAACTGCGACTGGATCTGTAATCAGCACCTCGAAATTATCCGAAATCCGAGGCTTGATCCTAACAGAAAGCCTAATAAAGGTCTTCGATTTTTTTAGGTACACCCGCCGCCCCGAGAGATCTGAAATTTCTTATTTTCGTCAAATGAGACTGAGACTCTCAACTGCGACTGGATTTGTAATCAATCAGTACCTCGAAATTATCCGAAATGCGGGGTTTCATCTTAATAGAAAGCCAACTAAAGGTTTTCGATTTTTTTAAGTACCCCCGCCGCCCCGAGAGATCTGAAATTTATTATTTTCGTCAAACGAGACTGAGAGTCTAAACTGCGACTGGATTTGTAATCAGCACCTCGAGATTATCTGAAATGCAAGGTTTGATCTTAAGATAAAGCCACATAAAGATTTTCGATTTTTTAGGTACACCCGCCGCCCCGAGAGATCTGAAATTTTTTATTTTCGTCAACCGAGACTGAGACTGAAACTTGCGACTGGATTTGTAATCAGCACCTCGAGATTATCCGAAATGCGAGGTTTCATCTTAATAGACAGCCAGATAAAGATTTTCGATTTTTTTAGGCACACCCGCCGCCCCGAGAGATCTGAAATTTTTTATTTTCGTCAAATGAGACTGAGACTGAAACCTGCGACTGGATTTGTAGTAAGCACCTCGAGATTATCCGAAATGCGAGGTTTCATCTTAATAGAAAGCCAACTAAAAGTTTTCGATTTTTTTAGGTACCCCCGCTGCCCCGAGAGATCTGAAATTTATTATTTTCGTCAAACGAGACTGAGAGTCTAAACTGCGACTGGAATTGTAATCAGCACCTCGAGATTATCTGAAATGCGAGGTTTCATCTTAATAAAAAGCCAAATAAAGGTTTTCGATCTTTTTAGCTACATCCGCCGCCCCGAGAGATCTGAAATTCTTTATTTCCGTCAACCGAGACTGAGACTGAAACTTGCGACTGGATTTGTAATCAGCACCTCGAGATTATCCAAAATGTGAGGTTTCATCTTAATAGAAAGCCAACTAAAAGTTCTCGATTTTTTTAGGTAGCCCCGCTGCCCCGAGAGATCTGAAAGTTATTATTTTCGTCAAACGAGACTGAGAGTCTAAACTGCGACTGGAATTGTAATCAGCACCTCAAGATTATCTGAAATGCGGGGTTTCATCTTAATAAAAAGCCAAATAAAGGTTTTCGATTTTTTTAGCTACATCCGCCGCCCCGAGAGCTCTGAAATCTTTTATTTTCATCAAACGAGACTGAGACTCGAAACTGCGAATGGATTTGTAATCAGTACCTCGAGATTATCCGAAATGCGAGGTTTCATCTTAATAAAAAGCCAAATAAAGGTTTTCGATTTTTTTAGCTACATCCGCCGCCCCGAGAGATCTGAAATCTTTTATTTTCGTCAAACGAGACTGAGACTCGAAACTGCGACTGGATTTGTAATCAGTACCTCGAGATTATCCGAAATGCGAGGTTTCATCTTAATAAAAAGCCAAATAAAGGTTTTCGATTTTTTTAGCTACATCCGCCGCCCCGAGAGATCTGAAATCTTTTATTTTCCTCAAACGAGACTGAGACTCGAAACTGCGAATGGATTTGTAATCAGTACCTCGAGATTATCCGAAATGCGAGGTTTCATCTTAATAAAAAGTCAAATAAAGGTTTTCGATTTTTTTAGCTACATCCGCCGCCCCGAGAGATCTGAAATCTTTTATTTTCGTCAAACGAGACTGAGACTCGAAACTGCGACTGGATTTGTAATCAGTACCTCGAGATTATCCGAAATGCGAGGTTTCATCTTAATAAAAAGCCAAATAAAGGTTTTCGATTTTTTTAGCTACATCCGCCGCCCCGAGAGATCTGAAATCTTTTATTTTCGTCAAACGAGACTGAGACTCGAAACTGCGACTGGATTTGTAATCAGTACCTCGAGATTATCCGAAATGCGAGGTTTCATCTTAATAAAAAGCCAAATAAAGGTTTTCGATTTTTTTAGCTACATCCGCCGCCCCGAGAGATCTGAAATCTTTTATTTCCGTCAAACGAGACTGAGACTCGAAACTGCGACTGGATTTGTAATCAGTACCTCGAGATTATCCGAAATGCGAGGTTTCGTCTTAATAAAAAGCCAAATAAAGGTTTTCGATTTTTTTAGCTACATCCGCCGCCCCGAGAGATCTGAAATCTTTTATTTTCGTCAAACGAGACTGAGACTCGAAACTGCGACTGGATTTGTAATCAGTACCTCGAGATTATCCGAAATGCGAGGTTTCATCTTAATAAAAAGCCAAATAAAGATTTTCGATTTTTTTAGGTACATCCGCCGCCCCGAGAGATCTGAAATTTTTTATTTTCGTCAAACGAGACCGAGACTTGAAACTGCGACTGGATTTGTAATCAGTACCTCGAAATTATCCGTATTGCGGGGTTTCATCTTAATAGACAGCCAAATAAAGATTTTCGATTTTTTTAGAACACCCGCCGCCCCGAGAGATCTGAAATTTCTTATTTTCGTCACATGAGACTGAGACTCGAAACTGCGACTGGATTTGTAATCAGTACCTCGAAATTATCCGCATTGCGGGGTTTCATCTTTATAGACAGCCAAATAAAGATTTTCGATTTTTTTAGAACACCCGCCGCCCCGAGAGATCTGAAATTTTTTATTTTCGTCAAACGAGACCGAGACTTGAAACTGCGACTGGATTTGTAATCAGTACCTCGAAATTATCCGTATTGCGGGGTTTCATCTTAATAGAAAGCCAAATAAAGATTTTCGATTTTTTTAGAACATCCGCCGCCCCGAGAGATCTGAAATTTCTTATTTTCGTCACATGAGACTGAGACTCGAAACTGCGACTGGATTTGTAATCAGTACCTCGAAATTATCCGCATTGCGGGGTTTCATCTTTATAGACAGCCAAATAAAGATTTTCGATTTTTTTAGAACACCCGCCGCCCCGAGAGATCTGAAATTTTTTATTTTCGTCAAACGAGACCGAGACTTGAAACTGCGACTGGATTTGTAATCAGTACCTCGAAATTATCCGTACTGCGGGGTTTCATCTTAATAGACAGCCAAATAAAGATTTTCGATTTTTTTAGAACACCCGCCGCCCCGAGAGCTCTGAAATTTCTTATTTTCGTCAAACGAGACTGAGACTCGAAACTGCGACTGGATTTGTAATCAGTACCTCGAAATTATCCGAAATGCGGGGTTTCAACTTAATAGAAAGCCAACTAAAGGTTTTCGATTTTTTTAGGCACCCCGCCGCCCCGAGAGATCTGAGATTTTTTATTTTCGTCAAACGAGACTGAGACTCGAAACTGTGACTGGATTTGTAATCAGTACCTCGAAATTATCCAAAATGCGAGGTTTCATCTTAATAGAAAGCCAAATAAAGATTTTCGATTTTTTTTAGGTACACTCGCCGCCCCGAGAGATCTGAAATTTTTTATTTTCGTCAATCAAGACTAAAACTCGAAACTGCGACTGGATTTGTAATCAGCACCTCAAAATTATCCGAAATGCGAGGTTTCGTCTTAATAGAAAGCCAAATAAAGGTTTTCGATTTTTTTAGCTACATCCGCCGCCCCGAGAGATCTGAAATCTTTTTTTTTCGTCAAACGAGACCGAGACTTGAAACTGCGACTGGATTTGTAATCAGTACCTCGAAATTATCCGTATTGCGGGGTTTCATCTTAATAGAAAGCCAAATAAAGATTTTCGATTTTTTTAGAACATCCGCCGCCCCGAGAGATCTGAAATTTCTTATTTTCGTCAAATGAGACTGAGACTCGAAACTGCGACTGGATTTGTAATCAGTACCTCGAAAATATCCGTATTGCGGGGTTTCATCTTAATAGAAAGCCAAATAAAGATTTTCGATTTTTTTAGAACATCCGCCGCCCCGAGAGATCTGAAATTTCTTATTTTTGTCAAATGAGACTGAGACTCGAAACTGCGACTGGATTTGTAATCAGTACCTCGAAATTATCCGTATTGCGGGGTTTCATCTTAATAGAAAGCCAAATAAAGATTTTCGATTTTTTTAGAACATCCGCCGCCCCGAGAGATCTGAAATTTCTTATTTTCGTCAAATGAGACTGAGACTCGAAACTGCGACTGGATTTGTAATCAGTACCTCGAAATTATCCGTATTGCGGGGTTTCATCTTAATAGACAGCCAAATAAAGATTTTCGATTTTTTTAGAACACCCGCCGCCTCGAGAGATCTGAAATTTCTTATTTTCGTCACATGAGACTGAGACTCGAAACTGCGACTGGATTTGTAATCAGTACCTCGAAATTATCCGCATTGCGGGGTTTCATCTTAATAGACAGCCAAATAAAGATTTTCGATTTTTTTAGAACACCCGCCGCCCCGAGAGATCTAAAATTTTTTATTTTCGTCAAACGAGACCGAGACTTGAAACTGCGACTGGATTTGTAATCAGTACCTCGAAATTATCCGTATTGCGGGGTTTCATCTTAATAGACAGCCAAATAAAGATTTTCGATTTTTTTAGAACACCCGCCGCCCCGAGAGATCTGAAATTTCTTATTTTCGTCAAACGAGACTGAGACTCGAAACTGCGACTGGATTTGTAATCAGTACCTCGAAATTATCCGAAATGCGGGGTTTCACCTTAATAGAAAGCCAACTAAAGGTTTTCGATTTTTTTAGGCACCCCGCCGCCCCGAGAGATCTGAAATTGTTTATTTTCGTCAAACGAGACTGAGACTCGAAACTGTGACTGGATTTGTAATCAGTACCTCGAAATTATCCAAAATGCGAGGTTTCATCTTAATAGAAAGCCAAATAAAGATTTTCGATTTTTTTTAGGTACACTCGCCGCCCCGAGAGATCTGAAATTTTTTATTTTCGTCAATCAAGACTAAAACTCGAAACTGCGACTGGATTTGTAATCAGCACCTCAAAAATTATCCGAAATGCGAGGTTTCGTCTTAATAGAAAGCCAAATAAAGAATTTCGATTTTCTTAGGTACACCCGCCACCCCGAGAGATCTGAAATTTTTTATTTTCGTCAAACGAGACTGAGACTCGAAGTTGCGACTGGATTTGTAATCAGTACCTCGAAATTATCCGAAATGCAAAGTTTCATCTTGATAGAAAGCCAAATAAAGAATTTCGATTTTTTTAGGTACACCCGCCACCCCGAGAGATCTGAAATTTTCATTTTCGTCAAACGAGACTGAAATTTAAAACTGCGACTGGATCTGTAATCAGCACCTCGAGATTATCCAAAATGCGAGGTTTCATCTTAATAGAAAGCCGAATAAAGATTTTCGATTTTTTTAGGTACACCCGCCGCCCCGAGATATCTGAAATTTCTTATTTTCGTCAAATAAGACTGAGACTCGAAATTGCGACTGAATTTGTAATCAGTACCTCGAAATTATCCGAAATGCGAGGTTTCATCTTAATAGAAAGCCGAATAAAGAATTTCGATTTTTTTAGGTACACCCGCCGCCCCGAAATATCTGAAATTTCTTATTATCGTCAAATGAGACTGAGACTCGAAATTGCGACTGAATTTGTAATCAGTACCTCGAAGTTATCCGAAATGCGAGGTTTCATCTTAATAGAAAGCCGAATAGAGAATTTCGATTTTTTAGGTACACCCGCCACCCTGAGAGATCTGAAATTTTTTATTTTCGTCAAACGAGACGAGCAACTCGAGATTATCCGAAATGCGAGGTCTCATCTTAATAGAAAGCCAAATAAAGATTTTCGATTTTTTTTAGGTACTCCCGCCGCCCCGAGAGATCTGAAATTTATGCCAGGTCATAGAGCTCCTATTATGTTGAAATTTCTGACAGTATGAGAACTACACCCTCCCTCCCTATCTATCCATGATCTCCCAAATTCAAACTCTATGGTGATCTCATCTGTACATTCTTCACGATGTTTTGTAGTTCTTTACTTTCGACACTTCATTAAAACAGAAGATTAATAACAACGATTTGGAAGAATGCGTCGCTTAAATTGCAGCAATTAAAGAAATAGGGAATTGGACCAATTACGCTGCTTTGCGGAAGTTCACGGCTGCGAAACAAAAATTAATTGGATTCTGGATTATTTGCATAGTTCATTACATGCCTGGGAATACGCGGCAGGAACAATGCAGGTTAAAAATACACAATCAGGCACTTACTCTAAAATTGTGAAATTTTGTAAGAAACATAATACCTTTCTTAAATCTTTCGAAGCTTTCAAATCCCACAGAGTACCTACATAATTTAGGCATTGTAGACATTAGATTTTTTAGTTAACCTTCAGATGTAAAATTTATGATATTTGGTTAAGCGAGACTTCGCCATAGGTTAACTGTATATATTTTTTCTTTTATTGTGCTTATACTAGGGACTAATAAAGTCGATTTTTTATCATTATTATTTTTTAAACAAAAGAGTGCAGCCCGGGCTCCGACACACCGAGCTGCTGTTCCATTACCCAGTGACTACTCCTCACACCGTGAGGTGAGCAATCACTGGGTCCGCGAATCGTGCGCCCTAAGTAGACGAAGGGACCCAAGGATGACTGCCTTCTGCATTCTGGCGGCTTAGATGTGCGCCGCCGCACAGCATACCGGTATTTTGCGCAGTGCAGAGAGCAGCGTATTCCTCATTCCACCTAGGGATCCAACGACCATAACCAGCAGACTTACAGTGTAGTCTGGCCAGAGCCTGCGAGGTTGACCGAGCAACTCCTGATATTTGGTCCGCTTTTCCTCCTCCTTAGAGACGATGTTCACCTCGGCAGGCGCCGAAAACTCAATAACGAACATCGTCTTCTGTTGGTGGTCGAGAAGGACTATGTCGGGCTTGTTTGCCTGTACAAGCTCGAGCGTGGGGAACGAGTAATTCCAGTAAATCCGGCATCTCTCGTTCTCCACAACGGACTCTATATCCCCTGGAGCGTATGGCAGCACCGGTATCTCATCTATACCGTATGAGTGCCTTAAATGATAATAGAGCACTCGTAGAGCCGCGTTGTGCCGATGGACGTAAGCCGTCCCAGCGTACGTCTTACGCGCCGACACGCCTGTCGGCAAGCTCTACAAAGGGTGTCGCGTACATCTACACCCATAACCCTTTTACGGTACACCAAGGTGTTGAAGACACCGTCTTGGCAAGCCATTATAACGCCCTCAGTCTCCGACTTCAACCCACTAGACCTTAGGAAAGAGAAGGTCAACTGCTCAGACAAGCCATATTATTGTACTCCTTAAAACTAGGACCATATTTGTAATCAGCACCCTCAAATTATCCAAAACACGAGGATAAAATTGAATGGAAAGCTAATTAAACCTTTTCGATTTTTTAGGTAAACATCTGACTTTATTAAATTTTTGTTAACGAGACCGAAACTCAAAACTGCGACCGGATGTGTAATCAGCACCCTCAGATTATCCAAAATGTAAGGTTTCATGTAATAGAAAGCCAAACAGAGATTTTCGATTTTAAAGTACCTAAATCTGAAGCTCTGAAAACTTTGGTTTTTGTCAAACGAGACTGAAACTCAAAACTGCGACCGGATTTGTAACCAGCACTTTCAAATTATCCGAGACACGGGGTTTCATCTTAATAAAAAGGTAAATAAGATTTTCGATTTTTTAGGTAAATGATCTGAAAAATCTGAAATTTTTAATTTTCGTTAAACGAGACCGAAACTCAAAACTGCGACTGTATTTGTGATTAGCATCTTCAAATCGTCCCGAATACGAGGTTTTGTCTTGACATTAAGCCAAATAAAGATTTCAATTCTTTAGGTAAACTTGGAAATCTAAAGGATCTCAAATTTTTAATTTTGGTCAAACGGGACTGAAATTTAAAACTGCGACCGAATTTGTAATCAGCACCCTCAGATTATCCGAAACACGAGGTTTCATCTTAACAGAAACCTAAATAAATATTTTCGATTTTTTAGGGAAACCTGATGATCTGAAGGATCTGAAATTTTTGACGTTCGTCAAACGTGACTGAAACTCAAAACTGCGACCAGATTTGTGATCAGCACCTTCAAATTATCGAACACACGAGGTTTTATCTTACTAGAAGGCTAAATAAGATTTTCGTTTTTTTTAGGTCGTCCCTTGAGAGCAGAACTACACTATGTCCAAATTGTCGTATTTTGCGATCTAAACGCCTACGTACACACAAAAGCTCACCGAATCTACTGCAGAAGTATTCCAAGTCCACACTGAAGGGGGGATAATAAATTTGCAAAATTCAAGCTAGTCTATTTTTTCTGAGTTGGAGAGACTAGTACTGATGTGCTGTTTTGGAGTATACACTGATGATGGACTTACACGAGTTCTGCTTTCTCAAGTTTGGAGGTAGTACACTTCATCGGAGGACATAGGTTTATTCTGATCTGTAGTATGTTAGTTGGTATACCACCAGTGGCAATGTACTTGTCCGAATATATCCGAAGTCCACCATTTTCTATAACATAAAGGTTGTCCCAATTCCAAGTAGTGAACCTTATAACCTGATATCTCATATGGCTATATAAATTTCATCAAGATGTCTTTCAGTATACAGTATGCCAAAAACAAAAAAAAGCATCTCCTGTAAAATTTACACTTCTGCTCTAAGGGGACGATGTAAACCTGAAGATCTGTAAGGATCTGAAATTTTTGATTTTCGTCAAACGAGACTGAAACTCAAAACTACGACCAGTAAAACTAATTAACTGCTCAGCAATTAATAAAAAACAAAGAAGCATGCAATTTTTTAATTTTTAGGAGTTCCTAGCGAGGCAAAAATGGATTACTTCAGAGACAGCCAAGATGTATTTATAAGGACCTTGGAGAAAATCAGATCGCTACTCTCATATGGTGATTTTCCAAATGAAACGTTTTGATTATTTATGATTGCATGGACATTTCCTTTAATCTCGATATGATTTGCTGCGTATATATTTCAAACACTTATTCCCCTAATTGAATCCCAGGAGAATGGAGGACCGACTGCTTCGACGGCCCTGTCGGCTGCCTCCTCAATAAATCATTTTCCCACTTTTTCGGCCCCGAAATTTTCCACTTTCCTATCACACGATCACCGAGGGGTGCAATTTCAAGCAAGAAATTAGGTAGCTATATGTGGATTTCATGGTCACAGATTTTCCATTACAATGCATTCTGTAGCAATTCCATTTTCTCTTAGTAGGTTACATCACACTGACGAGCCTTAATAAAAGCGAAACGACGTCATCTGTGATTGGTTTCGGATGAATTGAATGAAATTGCTACTCTTTAATTGAGTTAAGTTGCTTTTTAGCAAGAACCGAATGTCTGGAGTGTCAAATTAGTGTTCCACAAATAAGAGTCTGTTTGTTGTCGTATTCGCAGGTTCCTATACCTGATGCTTTTAAACGGGTCACATAAACAGTGCTCGGCTCCTCAGGTACCGGCTTTGGTAGATAGATGGCGAACCAATACTTTTTCAATATCTATATGTTGCTACTACTAGTACGAGTTTTGCCAGCTAGGCACTAACAGGCAATTTCATTTTATTCGTCTGAGACCTAAATCACACTGACGAGCTTTAATAAAAGCGAAACGACGTCGTCTGTGATTGTTTTCGGATGAATGAATGAAATTGCTACTCTTTAATTGAGTTAAGTTGCTTTTTAGCATAAACCGAATGTCGGGAGTGTCAAATGGGTGTTCCACAAAAAAGAGTCTGTTTGTTGTCGTATCCGCAGGATCCTATACCTGATGCTTTTAAACGGGTCACATAAACAGTACTCGGTTCCTCAGATTAAACGCTCAGGTACCGGCTTTGGTAGATAGATGGCGAACCAATATTTTTTCAAAGTACTGCTTCCCAATATCTATACGTTGCTACTCTACTAGAAAAAGTAGAGGTAAGTAGATGGGGTCAACAGTAGACCAATTCTTAAATTACAAACAGAAGTCCAGCATCTCTGAGAATAAAAGTTCGACAGATTTTAACAATACAGGAAATACGATAAGTAGTACAGGTAAATAAGTGATATTACGGCTATAAATGTCAGAATGTACTAGTATCATGGGTTTGAAAATAATGATTAAATCACTATAATCTCTTAGCCAGTCAACACATATACGTTGTTTAAACGTAATTTAAACGTGTGAACGGCTGACAATACGCTTTACGTTAGAATGCGAACGTTTGAACGTTTGATTCTGGTGTAAATACCTAAATATCATCTTATTAAAGCGTCATAATAACGTTTAATTGAATACACAATTTTATGGTGGCTCATTGCCAAGTTATAATATCGTTATGTACTTCACCAATGAAATGAAGTAACGTTTGGCTGAATCATTTCATTAGTAATATGAGCAACTGTTTTTTAAAATGTTTTTTATTCTTAGATTTGGAGCAAAGTCTAGTCAAGCGTCTAAACAACAACTAAATTTCATGATTTTGCTAACCCTCTATAAACTATACAAACCGTTATGACAACAGATGAAAATAACGTGCATTGCTCTTTCAGACACAACGTTAAAAATGTACAGGGTGTCCCATTTTGGGCACTTTTACTGGGTATCTCGGTTATATTTGAAAATAGAGAGTTTGCGGTTTTCGCAACAGTGTGCTACTTTTTTGTAAAAATAAAGATGCAATTAACAAAATTATCATGGCCCTCTTGGTTTTTGAGATATAGGGTGAAATCGAAAACAATCGATTTTGGGACCACCCTCGTATCTCGGTTGTCTTTTATCTTATTGAAAAGTTTAGAAAACGGTTTTATAGAATTTTTTCTGTGAAATCCAGTGGTGTAGTTTGATTTTTCCTTACCCTAACCATTTTTCAGTTATGAAGCAAACATATATTTTTTTAAATGGAATACCCTGTATATTATTTTTGAAGTCAATCGGAAATCATTCAAGCCTTTATATTAGCGTTAGGCTATTTTGAAAAATCCGCTCAAAATTTAATTTTTTCATTTTTTACTTTATTTGTAGCAGTAGTCCATGACTAATCTGTTAAAAACAATATCCAAGTAAACAATCATTAAGATACAAGATATTCAATACTTTCATATGTTTAAGACTGATAGTGGAAAAATTAAGAAAAAACTTGAGTCCCTACTTGCGTCCTTTCGAGGGGAGAAAGAAGAAACTGAAGACCACTTTATCATACAGAATGGATATTTTAAACACATACATTAGAGAGCTATATGGGTCGCCCGTCGCAAGAAATCTTAGGGTTACAGCGAGTCTTTATGCAGCAGGAATAGCTCTCCTGTAATTTGTATCAGTCTTCATTATTTTCGATTCCCCAAGCTCCAGCAAAGTTTTAAAATTTCAGGAGACATTCCGCAAAATTTTTAAACATTCCATAGTCTGGTTCTATTTTTGAATCATACAATAAAATACTGCCACTATAGAGATTTCTATTTTTAGATATAGTCGCTTGCCAAAATCTTTTCTTCATTTCTTTCTTCTTAAATAAACACAAAACAACGAAAGCGGTACTAGCTAATCATAATTTCTTGTGGTCGGCCATATTTATTGTTACAAGTCTTTAGTCCAATTGGGCAAGGAAACACTTGGTACGGATTTCTCTATTTATTTTTCACTAACTATGTACACTACGCCTAGCCTAATACTTAACAGTCTAATTTATCTAAAGTCACTACACTAATTTATATTGGTCCTTAACTTCACTAATTTATGTCACAGTTCATTTATTTCACGCGCGCCACTGGAACGTCGCGTATTACTACCGAACACGGACTACTGCACTGCATTGACTGTTGACTCTAACTCTTTTTGTCTCTCGTGCGACGACGCTTTTATATTAGGCGGCGCCGTCTCTGGAACGTTCGCGACAGCTCGCGATCATCACCGACAGAACGAGAAGGAATCCTTCTAGACCTCATGCAAATATACACGGCCGTCCAGGGCCGGACTGGCACATTATTGATGCTCGTAGCAATTGGACGGATAAACTGCGAACCTGACTACAATCGCTGTTGTATGGACGAGATTTCAATATGACGAGCAAACATACACGAACAAGAACAAATGCTCGCTCTTGCTCGCTCTTTTCGTGAATACGCGCCTTAAGAAAGTCGTTATTTCTGTTGGTCCAAAAGCTCCCTATTGTCTTTAGCAGCGCTATTACTCAATTACTATGGTGATTACCGCTACTGTCTGAGACGTCTGTGCCGTCGCATGTACACAAGCGATAAGTGGCGACAAAAACAACTTGTTTTCGTATGAAATAACATCCGGGCGGTAAAAGGAACTCCGAGAACTTCATTGTGCATCAGAGCGTTATTGTTCAAGTTTGCTGCCTGATACTGACTCGGGGATTTATTGCAGGGTGCTTGCGGCGTGCCCGATTTCGTCTGCAAAGACGACAGATGCGAGGTTTCTGCTGTTGAGGGACGATACTCGCCCACGCATTGTTGAGATTTATGTTTATCAGCGCACTAAAGAGGCTTCCAGACGTCCTCTTCACCTTTTACACGTCTAGCGTGAGGACATAAAGTCCCCTTTCTGCTTATTATTTTAATAGTCTAAGGGCCGGTTTCACAATGATGGGTTAACTCAAGGTTGTGTGTTGACCGGAGGTTAACCCTAGATGTCATGTTCCACAAATGGTAGTTTTCGATTTTACTTGAGGTTAACTCTGAGTTAACTTGACCCCAAGAAATTCTTGAGTTAACCTCAGGTTTGCGATGACGTATGCGCATTAGGTTATGTCACTTTGGTTTTGCTACTTGCTAGGCGTTTGAAGTTTCATATTTTATCGTTTACCTTAACGCTTTCCATCGTCCTTTTTATTTGAAATGGATAGTTATGATGTAAATGCGTATATCAGTGATGAAGAAGCAATGACACCAAGAATATTTCGACCTAGAGTCAATCATTTTGACGAATATGATGACCATGACTCCTTGGTCTTTTTTAAATTTTTGTATTTTTCTTTCAGCACCTTTACAGATCTGCGGCGATTATTTGCACATTTGCAATTAAATTCTTCTCCTATCTTTTCTCAGGCGTTGTCTTTTTCGCGCCATGTTGTTGCACCTTTTGTTTTGCATTCTATTACATGCCTGTACTTTTCTACTAACGAAATGAACAGATATTTTTCATCTTTTGAAAAGTTGTTTGCTTTTTCTGGTTTTTCCATGCTGATGCACGGGTATATGCACGGCCATTATTTGAAAAAAGCCCCAGAAATAACTACAACGCCAAGCAGCCCAACCCAACTCAACCCAACCCAACCCAACCTAAAAATCTTATATCTATGCCAAACACCAAACGACTGCGAATGAAATGCAAAAACGTCAGTGGAAAAAACCAAAATGAGGTTGGAAATTGCATGGAACTGACAACTGAACGAACTCATTCTTTGACAGTCTTGAAAAACACAAAACACCAGCACGAAACACCTAACGAAGGAAATAAGAAGAAGAAATTTAAATATTGCTGACACAGTACCACCAACCGCTAAAAATAAAATACAACTCGCGGTCAGTTGACCCTACGTCATTTTATGATTGTGAAACAAGAGGCGTTCCATTGTTAGAGTTAATTCGCAGGTCGAGGTTAGTAAACCGTCAGAGTGACCACTGATTGTGAAACTGGGCCTAAGAGCCAGTGATAGGCAGACTCACGGTAATTTAGTTGACTTCATATTAGAATAGAATAGAATTTATTGACCATTACATTATAACAGTGACATATGATTAGTTTGAGTTTACATGAACACTAACAAAGTCTATAGACTCCTGTATGGAATAAAAAGAATGATCTAAAGGTAAAGACTTAATTAACTTCTTAAATCTAAATTTGTTTAATGAATCTATATTTACATTTATGAAGTATTCTCTAACTAGTTTGTATAACTGTAGCCAGGATTTCACTTCGAGGGGGGGGGGTGGTTCTGAATGAATGAATGAAAGAGGGAGACAGGCTATCCTACCAACGGGCCCTTTTGCACCTCTCCTTACCCTAGTTCTCAAGTCCAGCTCTCATCGCAAAGGTGGGGATGGCTTTGGGTCCTGTCCATCTTATATCCTCAGGTTCAAGGACCCTTGAACCGAGTATAGTCTGTCTGAGATACCCAAGGGCTTCACAACGACAAAGAATGTGTGCCGAGGATTCTTCCTTCTCACCACAGCGTGTACACGTCGGATCATTTGCCACCCCCATAACATGCAAATGACGTCTGAAGGTGTTATGGCCGGATAGCAGGCCGACAAGTAACCTTAGTCGGCTTCTGTCAAGCGAGAGTCAGAACCGCCCCACCTTCGCCAGAGGTCCCGAAATAAGTTCTCTAGCTTCACAAAGATGTCCAGCGAATTCCTCTCCATCTGATAAGATGCCGATTTTGCAACCACACCTCTATTTTCCTTCTAATGGTACCTGCTGCCAGCCCCAAAGCCAGCTCAGGACCCAGGAAGTTATTTCTCGACTCTCGCCTTGCGAGCGCGTCCGCCATTTCATTACCACTAACTACAGCATGACTCGGCACCCACATAAGTGACACCTGATGTCTTGCCGAAATGTCATCTACATTGCAGAACGAACCTTTATGTAAACCTGCAAGCACTTAATGCTTTTAATGCTACCTGGCTGTCAGAGAAGATGGTGATCAGCCTGCTTGGCCCCTGAATTTCGTAAATACGAAAGCTACTGAAGGACGTCTTGGGTATCAAAAATAGGACGTGATTTTGGAGAGCCAAAAACAAACATCCTGGAGGAGCACTAAAAAAGTGTCTGTTAGAGAAAAAAAGGTTTTGTGGCTCCTAAATGCTATGAAAAATCCAAACAGGTAACGGCCCTACCTAGGGGTATCTGTCGACTGTTCGAATATTCAAGGCCTGTTTTGATCTACATAAGTTTTTAACGTTTTAAACCTTTCAAATTTGAAAATTGCTAGTTTTTGCTTTTGAGTCAATGATTTTACTGGAGTAAATTACGTTCCTTGCTTGTTTTAAAACCGAAAACCGCATCTTTCTGTCGTACTTAGTTTCCGAGATATTAACATTCCTTGTAAAGTACTACAAACGTCAATTTTTTTAAAGATTGCTGAATGACTTCAAAAATAGGCTTCGTAGACATAAACTATGATTAACTAACTGGACCTAAAAATCGATGCGGAATTCAAAAATGTAATAATATATAGGGTGCTCTATTTAAAATACGGTATATATGGTCTTGGTATTAACTACAACAAGACCAAGGTTATTATCGTAGATAGAGAGCATGACAATCACCGAGAAATAAAGTCAATAGGCCGTTGTGAGGTAGTTCAAAGTTTTGTGTACCTCGGTTCTTTGATCGACAATTCTGGTAGCTGTGAGAGTGAGATTCGACGGCGCATTCAACGCACGGGTGGCCATGATAAAGCTTACTAAAATATGGCGTGACCATAACATCACTAAAGCTACCAAAATGTCACTGGTCCAGTTTCTTGTGTTCTCCATATTTTTGTATGTCTCGGAAACTTAGACTGTTAAAAAGGCAGATCGAGCTCGCATATATGCTTTTGAAATGTGGACGTGGAGGAGAATGCTGAGAATTCCTTATACTGCCCATCGAACTAATGTTTCCATATTGGATGAGCTCGGCAATCCAAAGAGACTATCCTCCATTGTGTCGATGAGAATGCTTACATTCTTCGGACATATTCACAGAAGCGATAGTATGGAGAAACTTGTAGTTCAGGGTCACGCCCCGAGTGGGCGGCGCCGTGGCCGTTCCCCTACACGCTGGGTGGATACGATCAAACAGTTGCTGGATATGAGTATCAAGAGCGCCACTGAACTGACAGTAAATCGCGAACGATGGCGAGCTAGAGTTCTCAAAACTATTGATAATATTCGTGTCGGCAATACTCTAGCTCCGACTTAATGCATTTTACGAGTTCACAACATGTGAAAAGAAACGTTTTTTATTTAAGCCATTTTTTCTAATTTAAACGGTAAGGCCGCTAGAGAGCACCGCGCGCTTATTGGACCACCCTGTATATGTATAAAAAACCAGTAATCATTACCTACGAATAGAGGTTTTTGCTACTTTAACAATAATTAAAGTTTTAATAAAGGCGTGTTTAGTTGACCTCTGCGCTTTTGGAAATATTTAATTTTTTATGGATTTTCACTCATCAGATAAGCAGATTGAATACAGATGTTATCAGTCCGATGTCTATAGCCACTCCAATACAATTAGCGCACCCAAAATCCACCAAAGGTTGGTCACTGCAGTGAACTATTTCACAAATAAAATTGTAAGTAAAGACATGCATTTACTTCGTTTATCAAGTTTCATCACTGTTGTTGCATACTGTGATTTCCAACTTATGATAATAAGTTATCAATTTTGACGAAAAGATGAGAAAACACCTCAGAGTAACAACTGAACATAGAGGTAGTAAACAACTAATTCTAATAGCCCAACATCTTTTCTTACGTTGTCATATCGACCACCAGATACGGCAATCATAATTGTTTACTATCGTCTTAGTTGTATAGTATCTAGAAATATTCCATTCTACGTTAAAAAAGACGGTAGATATTTTGATGGTTCAGAAATGATTACAGCAAAATCAATAGATATGTTGACCTCTACTGCGTTACTGCATGTTTCTCCATCATAAACGCAAATTCTGTCTTACATAAGTTTTGGGGAGTTGGCAACGCCTATGTAATTTTCCTGCGATTTGTTTACGGTAACCTCCGACTGTCAAACGTTTGTATTGTTTGTGCGTCTTTTATGCTTGGTCAGTAAAATCGAATTCGCTATTTGTTGGTAACTGTAGTGAAGCTTTACGGACTTACTGTGCTATATTCGAGTGTAGTTAACAGTTTTTCGAGATGGAACAGTGCAGAGCAGTGTTTGTAACATGGGTTGCATTGGAAGAATTTTCAGGTTAGTTGGCAATGTTTGGGTCTGAAGTGTCAAAAGATGATGGCTTTGAGCATGCCATGCTGAAGTGGTTTGTTTACTACCTCTATGTTCAGCTGTTAGTCTGAGAAAAACACCATAAAAACGCGATGAGAGTACTGACAGTAGGCAAACAATGCCATTCAAATGGCACAGATTCAATTGTTTGTCTAATATTAGCTGATCATGACAGCCCGCCGCGTCATTATGGAATTGCTCTATATACAATACGTATTATTTTATTTTTTAACGCTGATTTTATTTGAATGCCCTGCAAACGAACGAATGGCGTGCCGGCCAAGCAAACTGCACCGATCAGCATCCCAATTCGTTGGCCGAATCGAACGTTAACTGCAACCGTATGACCGATGGCCGTCCGACGCTATACAAAGCGTGCTGCGATTATAAATTGTTGTTGGGAGGCCGATTTGTGTGTGTGAGTGTACGTCGGTGTGTGTGTCGATCGGTAGCGGGCCCCCAGTTCCCGGACAGCCCGGATTTACGTCCGGAACATACGCCGGACCGCTGCCGGCTACGGATCCATTTCCGGCGGACTTGATGTCCTGTCCATACGCAAAACGAATACCCGCTTTACGACGTATATATCGCATAAATAGAAAACGAAGGAAAAGAAGCAATATCCATCTATACTGCGGATTCTTATAACTGTTATGAGTCATCAGCAAGAACTGCTTTGATACGAAGAACCATAAGCCGTATTTATAAAGAAGAGCATATGCTTTTACCTCTGGACACTGCTGTGGGTCCCCGGACACATTGGTATACCGGGTAACGAGAGAGCGGACCGGCTAGCTAGGATAGGGGCCAGCAGCCCCTGCATCGGCCCAGAACCTATGCTGGGAATTAGCAGACGCCAGGTCAATGTGGCCCTGGACAACTGGGCCTACAAGGAACTGGCGAAAGCCTGGTTAGAGAGAGACGACTGCAGGCAAGCCAAAAGATTCATAGCAGGCCCTGAAAGGGCCGAACGCTATGGCTTTTGAGTAAAGGCAGAAAGACGCTCAACCTTCTGGTGGGGGCTCTTACTGGTCATTGCCGGCTGAATAGACATTTGTCACTTATGAGAGTGGTAGGGGACCCCATTTGTTCCAGATGCTAGGAGGAGGACGAGACTGCGTTCCACTTCCTGGGCAGATGTGCAGTTTATCGCAACCTTAGGGTTCAGATATTCGGCACGACGGAGTTTGGGGAGGAGCCACTATATTCAGCGAAATGGTCGGACATACTGACTTTCGTCAGGACATCTGGTAGGTTCGACAAGGAGCTTTCTAGGGTGTAGAATTTTAGTGTTTTTAGTGATTGGTTCAGTGGGGTTGGCAAAAAGGGCCAAAGGTGGCCTACTTGCCTGGCTTCACCTCCCCATCACTACTACTACTACTACTACTACTACTACTACTACTACTACTACTTTTTTTTTTTTTTTTTTTGGGGACATAGCCGGTGCACGCACCAAACCAGTGGCCCCCAGCGAACCGCCCTTAACCTGGAACCGTCGTTGAGACATAACTTCAAGCTAGGGCTGTCTTTTCTTCTCTCTTCCGTCTCAGTTCTTCATCTCTTCGTGCTCTACGTCTCCCTTCCTCTGCTAGAGATTAGGAGTTCGAGCTTCTAATAGCGTCTTCTGATGTTCTCTCTTCTTTTTCTTTAGCTGTCATCACGTCCCTCACGAACTTCTGAACTATTCCCCATGATCTTCTGTTTGTCATCATTGTGGTTGTCATGTTGTTCTCTGTTAGGTCGTGACCCAGGCTTATCTTGAGCTGATGCCTCTGTTGTTTCCACCTGATGCACTCGAAAAGCGTGTGTGCGGCTGTGTCCTCTTTTCGGCAGTATATACAATCAGAGTCAGACGATTTCCCTATTCTTTTGGTGTACACTCGAAAAGAACCATGTCCCGTCATAGCCTGTGTTAGGTGGTAGTCCAGACGTCTGTGTTTGCAGGAGATCCATTTTCCAATATCCGGTATAAGCTTCTTGGTCCACTGTGCCACATCTTCCGTGCTGTCCCACTCATCCTGCCAGAAACTAATAGTGAGGTCGCGCTCTTCCCTTTTGGCCTTTGATGTCTGTCCATCATTTCTTCTATAGACCCTTTCTCTCTCTTCCGCCAGTAGTTCGATGGGCGCAACCCCTGTAATGACATGTAGAGCCTACTACTACTACTACTACTACTACTACTACTGCTTTTACCTCTAGAAATCGAAGCATCTATTTCACATTCTATTCATAAGCAAAAATGGAGTCTAGTTGATTGACTCAGTACTTCCCACACATTAAGGTGATATCGGTTTGTTATTTTTCCATAGCATGAAGCTATAGTCATGTTTCAGATTTACGGCCCACCGCCTCTTCCCTCCGACTACCCTAATTTCACCACACCCAAAAATAAGTAGAAAATAACCAATAACCCGTAAAACGCCTAAAAACGATGTTTGAGCGGTATTTATATTTTAATTTTTTTAATAATTTCTGCGCTGCCACTGACACGACTCTTAAAAACCATCCCCGTTTTTCATCCTCGCCAAAGTAATAACACTGTGTCGAACTTCATTAAAATCAATTCAATAATTTCGAAATTACACAATACAGAACGACCTGAAGCAATGCTCGTAGGTTTACATCAGAAAATTCTTTCTTTCACAGGTCAATGGATAGCCTGTAATGAATACAACATTTTTTCGGTTTTACCACTCCCCACCCCCAAACCACCCCACATTTCCTCCACCCAAAAAGAAACTGAAAATGATCAAGAACTCCTAAAGTACCTAAAAATGAAGTTATAAGTGTTTTTATATTTTTAGTTTTTTCATTATTCCTGCGCAGCCATGGACACGATTTCTCTAAAAACCATCCATGTTTTCCGTCGTCGCCACGAGAATAATGCTGTGTCAAAATTTCATTAAAATCAATTCAATAGTTTTTACGTTACTCAATACAGAGCGACTAAAGGATTATTCGAATGTTTACATCTGAAAATTCCTTGGTTTCTGTGATACGTAAAGAAATGTTCGGATAGACCTAAAGAAGTGTATTATGCCGCTAGGTATTTTTTTCACAGGTCAATGGACAGCCTATTATGGATGCAATAAATTTTTGAGTTCTACAATCCCCTCACCCCCTAACTTCCCCTATTTTATCCGTGCTCAAAAAAGGTAGAAAATGATCAGGAACCCCTAAAACACCTAAAAACGAGGCTTGAGGAATATTGAAGAATTTCCTTCAGAAAAGTTGTAGTATTAGTCCGTATTTCTAAAAATGAAGTATTTTATTCAAAGCAAAAGGTAGAAGGAAGATGTAGAGCTCAAAAGAAAAAGGTAGAAGGAAAAGCTTTTGCTTTATTTGGTATTGATAACCCTTTCCATTTCTTTGCAAGTAGAACCTCGCCAAAAAAAAAAAAAGGAAAAAGTAGACAAGCGTTATTAAGGGTGCGTTGCCGCCGACAGATTTCAAGTTACAGTTACAAAGACAAATGCGCATAGCATTATTAATGTTAGGTTAGGTACAGAGTATCTGCTGATACTGCTAACGTTGGAGGTTGTATTTGATTTAGCTGTGATAAGAATGGGAAATGACGAGAAACTGTCAGATCAAGTGGAGGTACGAGACACACCCGAGGAGGAATCGGAGTGTAGGTTCATTGCCAAAAGGGTAAGAAAATACCATTAGAAAAATCTCAATTTTGAACAAAAAAAGGAAAAAGTTACGAAAGAGTACAGGCAGCTTTAGGAAAGACATGAGCCGGGCATTGATATTCATGAAAACGTAATTTTTATCACATGTGCCTTGAACATTAATACCAGTATAATTCTTCCTTTTTACATATTCATCCCCAATAGACGCGGCTTCTCAATTTCAATATGCGTGCAGTCAGTAATTTCTATTGCAGCAGGTCTTTTTTTGCTGACCGACACACTTTGAAGGTGTTGAGGCTTTCGCGGCCATCGTCAGTCGAAGGATTCGGAGGTCTTCTCGGGTTTTTTAGGCCGTCGTCTGTTGGAGTTTCTTCCCAACGTTTCGCTAGCGCAAGTGACTAGCATCTTTAGAGGTCGGTGTTTTTTTTATGAAAGCAGTCAGTTGTGAGGTAGCTTGTGATTGGGATGTTGAAGATTGCAAAATAAAAACTTGTCGCCGTAGTTCATACGGAGAGAGATGCATGAAAGTATTGCGGTTCGCAGTGCGGTTAAGTGGTAGAGTAGCCATGGCTAAACTTCGCCATACTGTGATCCTTTCGCTCAATAAAGACATTATTATTATTATTATCCTGATTTTCCAAGTTTATCTCGCATGACTGCGGTAGCAACAAATGTTGACGGGCTGTGCCAACTCAACACCTGAACTATTATTGATCGGAGTTTATTATTATTCTTATTTGCAGGTGTAATTAAATCAGATATGTCTGATCATTATCCAGTATTTGTTACTATCGATTATTATCTTACCAAACCTGAAAATGACGCTGCTGTTCAGATAGTTAGAGCTATAAACGATAAAAGAATTTGTAATTTTGTACAAATGTTAAGAGACACAAATTGGGAATTTATTCATACGAGGACTTCATCCGAGGAAATAACTGATTCGTTGATAAAAACCCTCAGCAACTGTGTCAATTGTTGTTTTCCTTTGATTAAGAAACCAGTGCGTCATAACCAGGTGGCCTGGTTCACAGATAGGTTGAAAGAAATGAGAAGCGAGGTTCATGAAAAAAGATTGCGTTATAACACTTCGAAATCCGATTAGGACTGGTCGGACTGGTGTGATTACAGTTTATGTAGAGCCGATTATAGGCATACTATTAAAGAGGAAAAGAAGGCGAACTACTCAGAAAAGATAATGACTGCAAACAACAGAACTAAAATGTCATGGAACATAATCAACAGTGAGGTCAAAATCAAATCAAAGAATCACGCAGCAACGTCTTTAACTTCAGACGAGCTGAATATCCATTTCTCCACTGTATGCGATAGGATATTTAAGTCCATAGATACTCAGGTTACTGTTGACCCAGAGCAACTGTTAAAAAAAGCACCTAAGCCGATTTCCTCATTTTTCATGACTTTCATCACAGAAAGCGATGTCAGAGCAGCGATATGCAATCTGAGTAATTCTCCTTCGCTAGATCATTATGGGCTAAATAGTGCGATGATCAAGGATTCCATAGATATCTTACTATACCCGTTAACTACATTGTATAACAAATGCATGGAGGAAGGAAACTGGCCAGACTCCCTAAAAATATCTAAAATAATACCTGTATATAAAAAAGGTGATAGGGACTGCAGTGACAATTTTAGGCCTATCACAATTATTCCCATGATAAGCAAAATATTTGAAATCATTATTAAAGAAAGGATTGTTTCTTACCTCTCAAAATTCAATATCTTGACGCCTTTCCAATTTGGTTTCCGTAAAAACAAGTCTACCATTCACGCTGTTTTAACAATAATTGCAGAAGTCGTCGAGGGCCTGGACGAGGGTCAACATACAAACGCTGTTATGTGTGATCTCAGCAAAGCCTTCGACTGTGTTAACACTCAGATACTGATCATGAAATTAGAATATTACGGATTCCGTGGAAACGTCAAAGGATTGTTAACTTCATACTTAACAAACAGGAAACAATATGTGGTTATGAATGGGAAAGAATCCAAAATTGCAGCAGTCTTAAATGGTGTACCGCAGGGATCAGTCCTCGGACCAGTTCTCTTCCTTCTGTACATAAACGATCTTCCCTCCTCGTTTATGAACGATAAGTGCATAATATTTGCTGATGACACCACAATTTTGACAAGAGCGGGGAGGCAGTCCGAAATGGACAAGGCAACAATCTGGTTCTCATCCAATAAACTTAAATTGAACGATAATAAAAGTACACGTATATTATTCAGTTCTGATGAGCACCATCCACGCTCTCAGCCTGTCAAATTGTTAGTTATCATGCTCGATACCAGCCTCTCCTGGTCTTGTCATATTGATTATTTATGCGCTAAGCTTTCCTCACAATTGTTCGCCATGCGCCGGCTGAAAACATGCTTGCTATACGACGCCTTACGCTTAGCCTACTTCTCTCTTGTCGACAGCCACTTAAACTATGGCGTTTTGCTGTGGGGTGGGTCAGCAGCAGTGGGGAGAGTATTCACGTCACAAAAACAGGCAGTTCGTATCCTGGAGGGGGCACCACCGGGCACGAGCTGCAGGACCCTTTTCAAGAAGCACAACATTCTAACCCTACCATCAATCTACATAATTCATACGCTAAAGGAAATACATAAAAATTTATCAAATCACTTACGTCACTCCGACTTTCACCAGTACAAAACCAGATCTGCAATGGATCTTGTGGTGCCATACTCCAGAATACGAATTACCGAGATAAACAAAATCGACATACGCATATATAATAAGTTTGCTGCACTAACCTCTCCCCTGGACATATCAAAACTTACAGAAAGACAATTCTACACACACGCAAAGCGGTTCTTACTGGACCATAGCCCCTATTCTGTGGATGAATTTTTGTCCATATAGTCTTAGTCTTATTGTTTATTGTGTTCCTGTTAGTATAAATTTTTGTAATTAGTTTAAATTAAAATTTAAGTAAATTTAGTAATCAGTAGTGCTCTGACTGCAAATGTACTTTACTGTATATAGCTGGTCAATAAACGTTAAGTAAGTAAGTATTTACGAAAGTTTTTGTGTTAGATGCTTTTTGCGGGTGGGCGAGCGATGATTTGATCGCCAGGGGATCTGACACTATAGCTTCATGCAATAGGAAAATAATAAAGTGGTATCACCGCAATAGGTGGAAATGACTGAGTTTATCAACTTGACTCATTTTTTTGTTATCAAGAAACAGCTGTTCATTCAACAACTCTTTACTCGCAAACATTGTTCTCTGTGTTGGCAGCCAAGTATGAAAGAGGTCACGCAAAGGCACCAAAGCGTATCGTTACTGATCAAAAGGATTATAATTGGAGCTTTGAAATACCTGTGTACCAACAAAGCTATGCTAGAAGCTGCACAAAGCAAAAAGCAGCATAGCGATATGTGAGCTGGTCGAAACTGCTGAAATGAGTAAATTTTAAAATTTTACCGCAACCTTTTCAAATGTTTTTGTTTTTTAGAACGATTGGGTTCCATTTTCGTTAAACGAGATTGAAACACAAAACAGCACAAGGATATGTAAATAGGGTCCTCAAATCATCTAGAATACGAGGTTTCGTCCTCATAGAAGATCAATTAAAGATTTTAGATTTTTTGCGGGTGAATCTCAGGATCCGGGCGTCGGAAATTTTCCATTTTCGTTAAACGAGATTGAAACAAAAAACACCACTCAGATTTGTAAACAAGGTCCTTAAGTCATCTAGAATACGAGGTTTCGTCCTCATGGACGGTCAATTAAAGATTTTAGATTTTTTGCGGGTGAATCGCAGGATCCGGGAGTCCGAAATTTTCCATTTTCGTTTAACGAGATTGAAACACAAAACAGAACTCAGATTTGTGAATAGGGTCCTCAAGTCATCTAGGACACGAGGTTTCGTCCTCATAGAAGGTCAATTAAAGATTTTAGATTTTTTGCGGCTGAACCTCAGGATCCGGGCGTCGGAAATTTTCCATTTTCGTTTAACGAGATTGAAACACAAAAAAGCACTCAGATTTGTAAATAGGGTCCTCAAATCATCTAGGACACGAGGTTTTGTCCTCATAGAAGGTCAATTAAAGATTTTAGATTTTTTGCGGGTGAACCTCAGGATCCGGGCGTCGGAAATTTTTCATTTTCATTAAACGAGATTAAAACACAAAACAGCACTCATATTTGTAAATAGGGTCCTCAAATCATCTAGGATACGAGGTTTCGTCAATGAAGAAAATTATAAATAATCTGGCGCGTCAATTGCCTTAATATTTCTTAAGCATTTTATTTCCACAATTGTAACCTTTTTGTTTATTTTTCCTTTTTTTATATCTTAATATAGGCGTCCAATCGAAGCGTTACATCTGTTTTACTTGCAAAATTTGTTCTTATTATTTTAGTCGCGCCAAGTCAAGGCACTGTACTTCTTGTCATTTGTTTTTTTATGGCCAGCCCCCCGCAAAAGCTGAAAGCCTATGGCGCTGTAGAAACGCTGCGGAAGCATAAGTGGCTATGCACGTTCCGGCAGGCCTGTCAGTTCGAACTGAACAGTCCGCCTGAACACCGGTCGTCTGACGAACTGACCACCATCCACACGTTCAGGCGAATCTGAACAGTCTTACATGACAAGTCGACCGGAATATACACACGCTCAGGCGACCGGACTCCAGGCAGACTATACAGTTCGAAATGACAAGCCTGCCGGATCGTGTGTAGCCGGCATTAGATTTGAAATGCTGCAGGTTGAAACCGTTGGAAAACAAATTCCCCGGCAGCTCATTCCACAGCGTCGATGTTCCCCAAAAGAAGGAATGCTGGAGGAGACTGGTTCGGGGAGTAGGGACCTCGCCACCTTTTGGCTATCCTTTCACCTCAGTGCTATGGTTGATAGAAGCCGAAGTTGTAATTATCATAATAGTTTTTTGCTTAATAATTCATCAACAGGATGACCTAACGGCACAAAACTAGGAACTCGGTGTTTTTTTTTTTGAAGCACGAAATTTAAATCCTCTTAAACGGATGATACACGTACGAACTTTAAGTACGAGGTTTTTAAGTTCGCGAACTTACTCGGCTCGACGTCGGTGACACACGTGAAGCTGAAATCACTCATTTTAATAATTATCCTAAATAAACAAAACTTTTAACAAACGCCAAACACAACAAGCGTTGCGCATCGATGCCCTGTTGAAACAAAGTGGTGGCTCGCGGCTCGCAGTTCGAGCCGAGACAAGCTACGAGCAAGATTTCAAACCAGTTGGATCGCCGACGGTTTGCGCGACGGTTTTGAGGTACGCGTACTTACGGTGACACACAGGCTAAAAAGGGCATCGAGCCATAAGTACGCGTACTTGCTCGTACGTGTATCACCCTTTTTAAGCCTCTTTAAAATATCTTTTATGTCACGGTATGTTAGTGTAACTGCTAAAGTTTGTTTTTTTCAAGCATTTTTACGTAAAAAAGCTGTAATGTGTAAATGTCGCTCCGAGTCACCATTTTCCAGATATCTGCTTATCAATTAGTCTGTACATAGTTAAATTTCCAAATGTAAATGTTTTTATCGAGATGGGCTGTGACTAAATAAGATGTCTCCCTACACTGTTTCTGCTGTACATCAACGAGCAGTTGGAAATAACATCCAATCTACAGCTTCGCATACATTATTATCGTGCATCGAACCAGGCAAGCGACTATCATCCCAGGAGACGGTACGTCGGCGGCAGCAACATGCCTCACAGATCAACGTAGATATTAAAACAATTGTCGATTGGGGATTAGTAAATAAAGTACAGTTTAACGTACAGAAAACTCAGGCAACAACACTGACAAAGAAGTTTCACGTTGGCTTATCAACTATGGAAATGGAGGGTCACCCAATAGTCGAGTCACCTTCCGCCAAGATTTTGGGGATCAACATCAACAATAACATGTCCTGGCACGACCACGTCGTCAGTATTGCTAAAACGGCATCTCAGAAGCTTGGAGTTTTGTTCCGCTGTAGGAAGCTGTATACACCAGAGCAACTACAGCTGATCAAGGCACAGTCCCGAGCATTGTAGGAGTATTGCTCCCATGTGTGGCGAAGCACTCTCTAAAGCTTCTAGACACTATCCAGAAGAGAGCAATTAGACTAATCGGTACACCTAACCTCATAAGGACACCCACAGCCTGGATCATTGAAGAAGACCTGCCTGTCCCTGTTTTACAGATTCTATCACGGAAAATGTTCGAGTGGGCTCTCCCAGATATTAACACCAAAGGCCGTCCGAACTAGGAACACTAGAGAGGTTCTGCGAGCCCATTCAGCATTCCTTCTTTTGGAGGACTTCGACGCTGTGGAATGAGCTGCCGGGGAATTTGTTTCCCGACGGCTACAACCTGAAGAGTTTCAAATTTAACGTGTACAGGCACTTATCCTCTCGCAGGGCTTCTACAGCACCATAGGCTTCCAGCCTCTGAGGGACGCTGACTATAAAAAAATACAGTTGCACCAATAAACGGTACGCACTTGGTTGCCGTCAAAATTTGCTAGTACCTGTTGACATTTTGCGTGTTACTCATGGTTCTTGAATTTTTTTTATATGCATTGACCTCACACGTAAAACCTATTTAAAAAAATCCAATTACCCATTTTTATGCGCCATACTATTCGTTGGTCTCACAGAATAATTGAAACTGAAAAATCCATCATTTCAACTCCTTTTCCATCATATCGGTCTGCCCACAATACCTACACAATAAATCATACAATATGAAAGCGTGCTGAAATGATTCATATTAGCAAAAAACGAAAAGAGAGAAAATTGCGGACGCCTTATCCCTTTAACGTAATGCATTTTTCGAAGGCATTGGCGTGTAGGTACATAGGGAGTTACCAAGGGCGTCGCCAGCCTTCCCAGAGACGTACGTCATTATGACGTCGAATTGTGGTGAATTTTGGTCACGTTCGTCATATGCCGAATGAATGACGTCGCACTAACGTCATTTTTAATGACGTCACATAAACGTTTGTCACTTCACGTCGTTACCATGTCAAAATGTAATGGATAAAGGTGGGAGAAGTATCTCAAAACTTAATGACTTCACTTTTCTTATTCGATCCTTATATATTCATGAAAAAATGTCTATGCTCGCATAAATATTAAAAAATATTAATTAATTAGATAGATGGAATATCTAAATTATTATCCAAGAATATAGTCGACTTTAGGTAACGTAGGTATATCCCAAATAAAGCAGATACGACAAAATTGTGGCTAATTATTCCGTTGATTGGATTGCATGAGGTAATTTTGTATTAACCGCGCTTTAGTTCGCTGATGAATCACGCCACAACTTACGTAAGGTACAGACCAATGAATGAATCGCATGTAATCCGACCCGATCCGACTGCAGCCGAACCGCTGATCTCGATCCCGATCATCACCACAAGGCACAAATTGCCATTTTCGCCGTTTTCTAATTGTGTTTTCTACGATGAAGCTGTGACATGAGGACGGAGATTTTAACCTTATGTGCTGTGTGTGCAGTGTCTGTATGTGTGGAGTCCACCATAAATAATAATAGGTATAGGTATAGTGTCCAGTGTTTTCTCAGGTGTTGTGGATTTATTAGATTGTAGCCTCTTATTATATGGATTGAGCCGATTTAAAATAAAAAGTACTTTGTGATTTAGGCAGGCTTCTATAGAAGCAGGCTTGCAAAACTATGATCATTATTTTTGTATCCTGTCTTTACTGTGAAATACATGATTAATTTATTTTGAATTAGTATATTTTATTACCCTTACTCAAATTAATGCTACACAGATTTTTCACAGCATTATCTCATAAACATGTATCCTATACGGTAATTAACGTCCAAACTATTTTATTTAGTAACTACGACTGCACCAGAAGATATCGTCAGGTCAGCATTGACTACTGGAGAGATATACAGTAAGACAAAGTAACCATCGCGAATAATCAGTGCTATCTGACGATACCTTCTGGTGCAGCCTGGTTGCTGTATAAAATAGTGTCGACGGAACGACACGTACATGACGATATTGAGACGACACGTTTGTGACGTTATTGGGACGGCGGTTAGGTGACGTTACTAACACGGCACTCAACGACGTATTTGGACTGTGACACTGTGCCGTCACAGACACAACGACATCGTGTTTGCTGGCCTAAGCCCTAGGGGGGGGGGAGCAAAGTAGTAAAGAATATGAAACCCCCGTACAATTAATAGACCAGACAATTTTTATAGTTTATTCGAAATACAAATTCTATCGAATATCGAGGAAGGGCAGCTGATCTATCCCTGTTTTACAGATTTTATCTCGGAAGATGTTCGAGTGAGCTCTCCCAGATAATAACACCAAAGGCCGTCTGAACGAGGAACACTAGAGAGGCTCTGCGAGCTCATTTTTGACAGGTCGAGGTAGGGGCGTATCCAGATCTCAGTCTTGGGGGGGGGGGGTAGCGGGCATGAAGTTGTGTGTACTTTCACCATTTTTTGTAATACCTTCGTGAAAGATGTTGATGCAAGAGAAAAGGAAAATGTTAATAGTGTTAAAATAAAAAAAAAGATATAAACAGCAAGTAAAACAGTGAAGTATCAGGTATTTTTGGGAGATGAAATAAAAAATTTATTGATGCATTAATCAATTTCAATTTTACGGAATACAAATAATATGTAATACGTATATCATCCGTGAACATTTTATTTGCACAGCATACAAAATTAAACGGTCATGAACACTCACTAGTCAGGTACTCTAGTAGCCACAACACGTACTCATTTTTTTAATTAGTGTTTTAACTTTTCTAGTCGGTGCAACTTTCAAAACAGGTAATTAATGAGTTAGGTAAATTTTTGTGACAAGCTACCACGTTGTACAGAACATTAGAGAGGTTTGGAGCCACTAAAAATTGAGACGACGCTATCCGTAAAACATTATTCAGAGCATGTGCAGTGTGTTTCGAATAACGGATGAGCGTGTGCCTTGTGTACAGTTCTTGTAACCGGAATCTGTGACGTGTATCGTTGCGTTATTCGACAATTGACATTATAACAATTATTGGGCCTATTTGATTCTAACTTAACCTCACATTATGATCGATTTGGTCGGAAATGTCCAAGAAATGTTACATGCAACAAGTAAACACCACAAGCAGAAAATAGATCACATCACAAGTAAAATAAAAAATAGGTTATGAAGGATCCCCGAAGCATGACAGCCCAGATTTCACTACCATGATTCAGTCCCGTGATGATCACACGCTGTTGCTAGAGACACCTAACTTTGTAGCTTTTATTGGATAATACTGTCAAATAAAATTGACGGAATTGATCCTTTTGTACAATGATAAACTACAAAATAAGTATTGTTGCTATCAAAATCATCACGGTTTTTTTCTCATTGCCGCATAGTGGTTTAGACCTGTCAATACCGCACGTAATCATATCGTACCGTAAACTTCCGTAGCTAACGTACTACTTTATCGGTTATTCGCCTATTCGGTTATTTCGGGAGAATTGCGCATGCCACAAATAGCCGATAACGTGCAATAACGTCAAGGAAACGGACGTCCAAAAACTCTCTATTCAACTGATTATGTAACAATGGAAATATATTAGATATGCATCACTGTAATAATGCAAAACAAACCTTTTTGTAATTTAGTTACTGCAAAAAAGATTTTTTTTCAATGCGACAATTGCTTAAATAAATAAGTCAAAGTGGATTCGAGTTTTTTTTTCGAAAATCTTGGGGGGGGGTAATTACCCCTGTTAATCCCCCTTGTATACGCCTGTGGGTCGAGGTCCATACTCCCAGAACCAGTTTCCTCCACCATTCCTTCTTTTGGAGAACTTTGACACTATGGAATGAGCTGCTGACTCCTTCCGGCAGATACTTTTCAAATAATCTCACAGATGTAGTATCAAACCCATAGAATTGTAGTTTTACGGTGAGGAGTTTGTGGTTGACGGAGTCAAATGCCAGTACCTAGGAAGTACTTTATTAATGTACTTAGGGGACATGAAAGGCAAAATTGAAAGCAAAACCAGCCACTTTATCGGGGCTTAGATTGGACACTGCATCACGCAATGATCTGACTTGCAGACATCGTTTTGTCAACGAATAATCAAAGAATTAGAGGTCAAACTTGTGGTTCACCCACTTACTCTCCCGATCTTACTCCGTTGTGACTTCGATTTATATCCTAAAGCCAAACAAACATTTAGGGGTCGAAGATTTTAGTCGCTGTGATAGGTATATTAAATTTTCTTAAATAAAGAACTGGATAAAGTGATAGGTTTATTGAACAAAATAAAGAGTAATTTGAAGTCTACTTACTTTCTCAAACATCCTCGTACAAGCTGGCAAGTAGGTAGCGTGAGTAACTATAATAACTAGCGAAATATTTGCTGTCAGTTTAAATAAAATTGTTCTACTAACATTTTTCCAAGCTGGTAATGTTTTCTTATAGATACACTGCATTCGTGAAGAGATGCAGCTTGCGGTGGATGAGATAACCAGCGGATTAACTCAAGATAAAAGTACTAGCATCTGATTCCTGGATGTTTCAAAAAAGGTGTTTCATGATGGGTCTCATCAAAAAATAAATTCAAAAGGGCTTTAACTACTAAAACTTTTGAAATATTTTCTTTGCAGAAGGAAATTTAGAATTGAAATGAAAAACGTTACGTGCGCCGGCATATGCCCTATAAAGGCCAGTATTCTTCAGGGTTTGGTCCACAATTCAACTCAGTGTTTGTTGGAGAGGTAGTCCGTGATGGCTCATCAAAATTAATTATTCGAAAATTGAGGCACTTTATTTATTTTTTTAGCGCACAACGACATCATCAGCTACAGAGGATATTAGCCACTCTCCTCCACCTATAAAGGTCTCTCTAATCCGAGAGAATTTGCTGACATATATAGGTGGAGCACGGATACATAAAGGAACGCAACAAAGTATATAACGATTTTTTTATTATCTATAAATGTATATCTAAATAAATATGTATATATTTTATATAATTTGCAAGTAACATTTTTAATGAGGGAGTTTCTATTTTTTCAAATTTTTGGTCAATCAGATAGTCCTAAAGAGTTACAGAACAACGGCGAAAAAATTTTGTAATTATCTCTATTAATAGAAAAGTTATAGTCCTTCAAAGTTTGAATTGCCGTATCCTCCGCGCGCAGCCGCTGTGACGTCACACGTCACACGACACAACGCAATCCTGTGTATGCCTGTCGAGAATGCTGCTCCCGCAAGCCACCGCGCCGCCGCCGGTCTCCTCGTTCATGTTGTTAATGTTGTTATTCCTTCTTTTCAGTAGGGTAGGCGACGCTGACGGTGACAAAACGATACACTGCAGTTTATTGGTACTCGTATTATTAGAATATGACCAGCAGACCAAGAAAAACCACCATAAAACACCAACATATATTTCAATGGATAGCCTATTACGAATACAAAATATTGAGTCCTATGTTTTTAGTAATACTGTGTGTGTTTCCTAGTTACACCATACAGAATTATCAGAAGCAATACTCTCGCATGTATACATCAGAAAATTCTAAGTCGACGATCCGTAATAGCGGATGCACCTAAAAAAGTGTATTATGACGCTAGGCCTTTCTTTCACAGGTTAGTGGACGGCCTGTTATGAATACAATAATTTTTCAGCTTTACAACCCCCCACCCCCAACCACCCCAGTACCACCCCCATCCAAAAAAGTAGAAAATGATTAGGAACGTCTAAAACGCCTAAAAACAAAGTTTGACAAATATTTAAAATTTTTGGTTTTTTGCTAATAATTACGCCACCACCCATGCACCGATTTTCAAACTTATAAGAACATTACCTACTACTACCCCACAGCATATCGCTGCCAAATTTCATAACAATCCATGCAGTGGTTACTGTTACGTGGCTAGACAAACGCGTACAGACAGACCGACGGAAATGAGTTGTGTGGATTTTCGTTATGTAGACATCATAAAACACCGAAAAAGCGTATTATCTCAAAATCGAAAATTTTCACAATCACAATACTCCCCTCACCTAACGGTGTGTGAAGTAAAAGTCCATAATCATGTCATCCACTTTAGGAAGATTACTAGAATCACCACGAACGTAACCTTCCTCCATACTTCAAAAATATACTGGCGTCTGCCCGTTAACAGCAAACACCTTCGCCGTTCCACTCAAGTCTGAATGTCGCATACTGTACAGCGCAACGTATGCAGCATAGCGGAGTCCCGGCCAAACTGTGGCTGCCGCGAACAATTAATAACATATGACGTCATGCAGATTTTCACCTCCGCGATCGCTTTACGCAAATATAAAACTGAATGACTCCGCCGCTTTTTGGAATATTTAGATGATTTTTTCGACGTTCTTCAAGTGAAGAAATAGACTATCAGATAATAATGAATTTTCCAAATTTAATTTTTTTGGAAACTTCTCCATTTGAGCGTCTGTAGTTTTATTTAACCGAATTTTGTATTTGTATTATTGGACACGTAAATCCCTCTCGCCACGGCACTGCTCCAAGGGTCAAAATGAGGAGGCTGCCGCCAAAATGAAAACGTTGACAGTAACCCACAATAACCGCAAGCAGCTACCGGCGACATCATAAATCATCTTTGCATCTACGTCCTCACACCACATAAGAAGAATGACGGGATCCACGAATGATGGTTCGGTATATGGCACGTGCATCTGTCCCAAAATACAGAGCGGACGATGCTGATACATGTTACCTAGCCCAAATCAAGCGAGAAGTCTTATGAATGGCATAATCAACGGGGTATAGGCCCCCAGCATTTAGACTTAAATCCAGGAAGAGTTTCAATATGTCAACAAACCCAGACTACGAAAATCAGTAACCAACGAGGTACTGTGGAAGCGGCGACTAACAGAGAACTACATACCAACTTGGAACCCAAATGAAAGCCTCCCTGCCGAATCACAACTGGAATGGAGGACCTCTGGAAATACCTCAACAGCATAAGATGCGAAATGGGAACGTCTGGGGATAACCTATTAAGATCAGGATACGCTGAAGAAGAAGAAGAAGAAGAAGGAACAGAAGAAGAAAAAGACGAAGAAGAAGGAGATGCCAAATCACAACTGGAATGGAGGACCTCTGGAAATACCTCAACAGCAGAAGCTGCGAAATGGGAACGTCTGGGGATAACCTATTAAGATCAGAATACGCTGAAGAAGAAGAAGAAGGAAAAGAAGAAGAAAAAGACGAAGAAGAAGGAGATGAAGAAGAGAAAGAAGAAGAAGATTAATGTGCATGCGGGGAGAACCAGACGATGGCACTTGCACAATCCAGAACCTATGGGATGGGAACGACCCAGCAGTGCAGTTTGCGTGTGCCAGTGCCAGTGTTTGCAAACTTTGGCACACTGTACCTTGCAAACCAGACTCTTTTAGACACATGTTCATATGAAGTTTCCTACTTGAATTTGGGTTAGAAATGCGCCCTATTATCAAGTAACACCCTGGGCTGTTACTCTGGAACACTCTGTATGATGGGGTGCTAAAGCTTTCGCTACCCAGCGACGTAAAGAAGGTGCCATACGCTAACGACGTCAAATGATGTGACAGAGCTGGTCCACTAGGCAAACGAATCGTTGTGCAAGATTGACAGGCGGATGTGCGATCACAAGCTTGAGTTGGCTCTTGAAAAAAGAAAGGCAATTCGAATGAGAGGCCCAAGGATCAAAATAGCTAACGTAGCCTTCCAACTAAAGGGAGTGCAAGTCCTAACAAGCAAGGCCATAGTATACCTTGGAGTTACAATGTAAAGTACAAGGTAAAGGCAAAGAGGAAGGTAGTAATATTGTCACAACTCATGCCAAATGTAGGAGAGCCCAGTAGCAACAAAAGGGCACTACTACGCCAGGTTGTACAATCGGTCGTCCTATATGGAGTTCCTGTGTTGTCTAAAGCCACGAAAAGGAAGAGGTATCAGAAGGCTTTGGACAGCTTGCAGAGAAAGTCTCTGCTGAGGGAGGCCAGTGCTTATCGCACGGTTTCTACAAGAGCCTTGCAGGTGATAACGGCAATACCACCATTATACTAGCTGGGTGAAGAGTGGACACTGATCCCGCATGGTCAAGGGGCAATGCGATATGCCCCCTGAAGCTAAAAGACTGACAGCAAGTAAGTGGCAAGGCCTATGGAACGAGACCTCTAATGTCGCACAGTGGATGAAATGAGTAATACCGTCGATGAAAGAAGGGGCGAAATGCAGTCTCGACAGGCGTCGTATTTCCTAACGCATGCACTGTCTGGGCATGAGCTTTTTCAAGTGTATAGGAAAAGGATAGGACGGGTGATGAACGAAAGATGCTTGCACTACGAGGCGGAAGACACGGCTGAGCATGCTCTGTTTCTGTGCGACAGATGGGGGCCATACAGATGGGAGGCAAGTCAAAACCTGAAGAGTGAGCTAACCCTAGAGACCATAGTCCCGCTGATATTGTCCAACGTAGAGGCATGGAACATCATACGTAGGATGGTCACAAAATACTCTCTGCAAAGAAGAAGGAGGAAAGATAAGAAGACATTCCGAAAAAGTATAATCATTGCCTCATCTCGCACTGCGAAAAATATGGTTCACGATGATGCCCGGTGCAGATGGAGAACTAACAGAGGTACATAAGAAAGAGTGAACGGTTTTTAGCCGGTCGGGCCGTGGTGACATGTCGGATGGACGCGTTTGCGACCGTGGAACATGTGATCAGAGGACTCAAGCTGGTTCAACGTCGGGCGGGCAGACTCTTTCTCACACTTCCGGGTGTGTGAGTGTTTCTCTCCTTGCGATCAAGCAGATTTCCTAAGTCTAAGCCCTCTATAATAATAAAAAAGTAACACCCTATTTGTATGCGTATAACCTTACTACCACCTCTTTGAGCAGTCAGTGTTAGTGTTACTTGAACTTTTGCTGCTTAATTTGAATAAAGATTTCAAGATATCTGCCAGGCAAACTTCCATATTCCAGTATTTACGCGCGGAGAAGAATATGCAATATATTCGGAGATAAAAGTAGACTGCAGTCGTGTGTGGATGCGCAAGAAATAAATTCGGGATTTCGGGATTCGCTCGTGAATTTGGACGGGAAGACGGGAGCTGCTTTTGTATATGCCCCACCTCATATTACTGAATTACGGTAAGAGATTTCGGAGGCTGTATACTTTGGAATGGAAGTGAAAATCGCGACACAACGCGCCATTCCAGTGGCGTAACTGAAAGGAACTCGAGTTCTATAAAAAAATTTCTTCAGCTTGCATATATGATATGATGATAATAATAGGGTACTTGCAGAGGTCGTGAAATCGCCCCGGGAGTATACACAGCGTAAAGAAAACCATATCAAGAGGCAGTAGGAAACAAAAAACATGATTTTACTGACGGCCAAAAAAAGATATTTGCAAAATAAAATAAGGATATATTCAAATTTTTCCACGAGACTTAAACAAGGGCTGACGTCACAGATATCTTATCGATATCGACAATCGATACTGCTACAGTGCAGGTCAGGGAGATTCAACTGCGCATTCGACCAGAGATGATCTGAATTCTTTAACAATGCGACTCAATTTATTGATACTTGAACATATTTGAAACAGGCAATTAACCCACTAGCATTTTCGTTGCAATACATTTTTATATCTGATAGGTATCACAGTTAATCCTGTTTGTGACCGAGACTCGCAACTAATCGAAGCCATCATTTTATTTCGGCGCACCCATTATGAATCAATCCAAAGATAGAATCTAATTCAAGCCCATCCCAACAAAGTGAATTAGTAATCTAGCCTAACTTTTATTCTTTTGACTCATCGAGGTAGAATCCCATGGACGTGGCTGAAAGCAGGTGCAGGTTGGCCATATTGATTCGACACTTATGTCAAACAGCTGACGTTTCTTTGACAATTTCGTGTTTGCTTTTTTTGAGTGTTTTTACCGAGATTTTTAGTTATTTTCAAGTGATGTTCTAGTGAATTCATAAAGGAAATAATGGTTTCATGTGCTTATCGTAGTTGCTCTAGCAGAGATGGCATGGATAAGAAGAAATGGACAGGAATTACAGTGCATAGGTATGTATGCAAAAAAATAACAATGTACAGGACCGCATTTGTAATCTTTATCTCAATAAAGTGTAACGTATCGCAGCAATAATACAGTTGTATTATTCAATTGAATGATGAATGTCGTCTCTACAAAGCCTGTTTTTCCATATACTTAACTATAAATTTCACATTAGATTGAAAAATCAACCCAATACTTCATATTTAAATCATCATTGTAATGAATTTTCAAAATTATTTACATAAGAAAGTAATCCGGCTCTGGCGAGGTGTCCATATTGTTACCACTTAGCCACGCCTCCTGCTACCGTTTTCGTTATGCGAAATTGAACCTTATAGCGTCTCCTTGGGATTCTACCTCGATGTTTTGACTTTTGTACTTTTGTGTGTGACTGTGCTTTGTGGTTATAATGATCAAGGTCAAAATGTTAGGTTAGCACTGGCTATCGATATCGAATATCAATACTTTACATCCCATCACTATAGGATATCACTGACGTCAGAGGTTGTTTGCGCGGGATTTTCCGGAATTTGAAATAATTTTTGGAATATCTCTCACAGCCGATTCCAAAAAACCAAACAAGTGATTTTGTCATGTTTACTAGGCTCTAAGGAACGCGTAAATGACATAATATTTTTTTCTGCAAGTACCCTATTGAGTGGCTAGGAAGTTCAAAGACGGAAAGAAGGCTAGAGGAGAGACGTAAAGCCTCCACATCGGATCGACAGCCCTTTCACGGTATCTTACCCGCTCATCGAAGGCTAAAGCCCAGGAAAAGTTCTTTCAAATCCACGGAGAAAGTGACTCCAATATGTAACCTGAATCAGTGGAGAGCTGACAAAGGACCTCACTGGTAGATACCATCTGAAGAGATTGCACCGGGATCTAACGAATGCTGGAGCGTACGGAGATCCCTCCATAGACTCTGAACTGAGGAGGCCAGATCTAAAGAAACTTAAGGGGCCTGGGTATACAAAGTTATACATATGTATTTGCCATGTTAAAACACAAATTCCCATTTCGAACAGAACTCACTTGTTTTTCAAACTTCATACACAGTATTTCATAAGGTGATAGTTAAGGCCTTAATGAATGACAACTATTTGCGATTTTCTCAAAAAGTTTTTTAGTGTGCAAAAAAACTCGCAATGCAAAATTATACACTCCTCAAATATCTGTAATTAACAGCCAAACACAATATAGAAAAAAGGCAAAAACAGTGACAAAGCGCAAGATTTCTTCTTCAATTTGCTTTCTGAATCATTACTGTAAGTTTAAAGGCAACGTCAGGGGCTTGGAAATGCGAAATTCATTTTTATGGTGACCTTTGGACCTTTTAACCTTATCTCCCCTCATCTTAGACACACACACTGGAGAAAGGGAATAGGCGGCCACGCCTCCTCGTTAACACGGGAATACGTCTTTTCTTTGATTCTCAGTTTCGCGCGCTATACCCTAGACCCTTAATAAAATGCCTGCTAGCCGACACTCTTTGCGATTTTTATCTTATAGCAGTATGTGTCACAAGATCCTCTTTTCAAATCCACAGAAGCCTTTAGCGGCAGAGAAGGATTGTTAAAAGAATGAGATCAGTCGGGAGAAAAAGTTTCCTCAAAAACCTAGATATCGGCTAGAGAAATCTTCTAAGAACCCATCACAATGAAACTTGTATAATGTGTTACCAGTTTCCTTGTGTGAATCAACAAATGAGTTACTACCATTACCGCGAGTTGAATACTATACTTTATCTACGATCCAATATATGAATAGCATGATTTAAATACATAATAATTACATAATATTGACAACATAACCTCACTTCTATGTCACGGTGCTACAACGCCCCACGTAATTTGTTAAAATTTCGTATTTGAATTAAAGGGGATGGCCTATTATGTACTTTTAAAAAAGAAAATTGGTGAAAAAAGCATTTCTTGAAAAAAAAAATAGTTAAAACTCGGTATTTTCACCACACTTTCAAAACGTACCCGAACAGTACAAGAAAATTTTAGAATCGAAAACCCGCATGACAGACTTCAATAGTGTCACAAAGATGCGGTGTTGCCAGCGATCAGCAGTTATCAGCTAATGTACTTCACGAAATTGTGCAATTGCAATAATTTTTTTAGGTTAATGACTGAAAAACAGAAAATTCAGTCAATGTGTTTCGGAAAAGATGAAAATTTTGGGACTTTCATTCACGGATGTTCAAAGGGATTAAGTTTGACCTGATTTTGTTTTAGCAGAGACTGAAATGGAGGTTGAAGTTGGTGTTAATATACATACTAGGTTGGGTGAAATATAAAAGATATCTAAATTTAGGCTATTTTAGGTTTAATTAGGTTTGTACCAGGTGGTTATGGGGGACCTCCCATACGTTACTGATATCAAATATTTTGAAAAATCTAACCAACCTCATCACCTCAGGTAAGATTGTCACCTGTTCTGCTTTTAGTGGCAACAGTCCAACGACAGTCGCACGTTTCAATGATTTATCGACCAAATATAACAATAAAGCTTAATCACAAACAATATTAAAGCCATCGATTTTACATAAAACGCTAATATACAAACTAAATAAAACAAACAATAATATGCACATAATACTTAATCACAAACACCAGCTAGAAACAAACGAGCATTCGAAATAAGATATCTTGAAATTTAGATAGTTAAAATGGAGAACGATTCACGATTTTTTGTGTTATCCTTGCCCAGGGGCCATGCTAATCTTCTCTGTAACGTTTCAATCTTAGTACATTTATATCGAAGCGATGGTAAATATTGAGCAAATGTTGGCAACACCGCATCTATTATCATCTGTCAAGCAGTATCTCGTGGTATCTCGCTTCTAAAATTGTATTGTTCTGTACGCATGCGTTATTGAAATTTATGTTGAAAATACAGTTTTATCAATTTTTTTCCAAAAAACGTGCTTCCTTCGCAAATTTATTTTTTAAAATCACATAATAGACCACCCTCTTTACATTGATCGCTTGGGGCGCCGTTGCGCAATAGACTCATTATACAATATAGACAACTTAATCTCACTTCTATGTCACTCAAATAATTACTGACACAGTACTATTTAGCGTTTGACGTTTCACAGTGACATTTGCAGTTGTTACAGCGTCTATTTAATCCTATGCAGTTCCAAGAGATCGGTACTGCGGTAATGGTATCCAGTAAGCGGTGTTCCTAACTCATGACTGGGCTGTGGGTTACACGCTGTTTGTTTATAGGTAGTATAACTGGTGCAGAAGTAGTTTGGTAATGGCCGATTAACATAATGGGAGTGGATAAAAGTACTTATTTGGCGATATACGTACCTTTATGTTTATTTTGCCCTAGTAGGGATACAAAAAAAAAGTGTTTTTCTTGTACCCTTTATTCAAATAAATATTACTTTTTCTTATCATTTCATGTTGTTAGTCATTGTTGAATTTTAGCAGTTACTGTTAGTGGATACGTGTAAGAGAATATCGTATGATAAGATGTATATTCCATGGAAAGAAGCTTATCATATCCATATTGCCGCCTCCTGACTCACATGTTTTCTTTTAGTATAGCCTGTATCTCCAGCAAGGACTTCTGTTTGGTCTCGGGAATATACATATAAGAAATAGCAGCCCCTACAAGACAAGTGAAAGACATGGCAAAGAATAAATGATTTAGTAACGAGTTAGCCTCGAGAAGTGGAAAACATATGGATGTTACCAAGCCAATAGCAAACCCAAAAGCTGTAACAATAGGTGCTGCTAGTGGCTTTGCGTCATTTGGAAGCATTTCACCCAGAACGAGGCCAGCTAGCATCCTCAAACCCAACGTCTGTAGCAAACCATAGATCGCGACTGAAACTACTACGACGAACTCCCAGTCATCAATATATTTGTAGTTTGAATACTTCAAAGAAAAGTATATTCCCGTTATCGTGTGACATACAACAGTTATCAACAGACACGTAATCAGCAATGTTCTTCTACCTATATTGTCAACAAAAAGTGAGGTGCTACAGCCTGAAATAACCTTCAAGCCTCCTACTATGATTGCGTAGGTGTCTCCTGATAGGTGTCCGTTTGGAAAGTCTAATATAACTCCAAGGAAACCAACGACGATAACAACTCCTGAAAAGATCGCCAAAAACCGAACCCATAGGCAAATGAGTAATGCCTTACGCGAGACATAGTCTGTTAATATACCTTTTAACTGGATTTTTTTGGCACTTGTAAGAATTTTTATATCCCTTATGTCCTCAGCAACCTTTTCTGTAGGCCTCAACTTGTAAAGTACTTTTAGTGCTTCCGTATCTTGCTTCTTTTCGACTAGATAAAATGGAGATTCCGGCACAATAGAAACGATCAAGACGATACAAAGTGCCATTGGAGCTGCGCACAGAAAACAGTACAGTCTGGCACTGACCGTCTTGCCGATACAGTACGCATACAGCCTCCCAACTGCAAACATGATGCTAGTAATCGTTGCAGTCGATGCTCTGTTATGTATCTCGGATATTTCTGCAGCGTATAAAAATATGACGACACCTCCTCCACTGCCAAGACCTACGAGGAATCTTCCTAAATAAAGCGTGTACAGATTTCCTGTGGCTTGCAATAGAAATCCCGCCAAGATGATCCAAGCAAGCAAGTGAAACAGGTTTTTTCTTCCGATGACGTCTGCAATCGCTTGTGCAATGAAACATCCTAAAATGGCACCGATGTGAAGAAGTCCCACAAAAATCGAAATCTGCTCGGATCCTAGTGGCCTGTCTACTAGATTTATGCTTGTATCGTTGGCTTGTAGCTTGTAGTAAATCGGTGAGATGAAGGCCAGGCCCATTCCTTGAGCCATGCTTAGTAGGTTCACTGAAAACGAAAACCACTTCAGAACTTCCTTCTTTATCGGGATTTGTTGCTTCATTTTTTGATTACTTGAAAACTACAGCGTGGGCCAATAGTGAGTGAACGGCAGATTGTGGGATTACTAAAAAAGATTACAAAAGTCTGTCACCTTTAGTTTAGTTCTTCAGTTCTTTTATTATTGCCGCGCCGCCACTGAATTGATTCTTAAAAATCATCCATCCTCTCCAAAGTAGTAATACTGTGCTGAAATTTCATTATCATCAATTCAGTAGTTTTCACGTTATAAAATACAGAACCGTCTAAAGCAATAATCGTATGTACACATCGGAAAATTCTTGGTTTTTGTAATAGGCAAGGCAACGTTTGGATGGACCTAAAAAAGGGTACCTATTATACCGCTAGATATTTCTCTCTCAGGACAATACAATGAACAGCCTATTATGAATATAATAAGTTTTTCAGCTTTACAACCCTCCAACCCTCAACCACCTCAATTTCACCCCCACCCAAAAAAAAGTAGAAAATGATTAGGAACTCCCAAAACGCCTAAAAACGAACTTTGAAGAATATTTGAATTTTTTTTGCTAATTACTCCGCCGCCCATGCACCGATCTTCAAAATTATAGCAGCATTACGTACTACGACCCCACATCATACCGCTACCCAAATTTCATCAAAATCTATGCAGCGGTTACTGAGATTAGGAGGCTAGAAAAACGCCAACAGACAGACAGACCGACAGACCAATAGACAGACCGACAGACAGACAGACCGACGGAAATGGGTGACGTGGACTTTTGTTATGTTTTGTTTAGTGATCCTGAAACGCCCAAAAAGCGTATTATCTCAAAAATCGAAAATTTTCGCGATCACAATACTCCCCTCACCTAACGGTGTGGGAAGTAAAAAACTGAAGTTTTGTAACACATATCGAATATTTTATTTAGTATTGCACGTTTTGGCCCAGAATGACAATTATAACTATAAATAGTATACCTGCAAAGACGGAGCCATATAGCAGCAAGCTTCTTCTGATATAACTGTGATCATACCATTGTAAATAGAGCATATCGCCGAAGTCCTCAAGAAAACCATTAGTAAGCACCTTTGGTTCAATAGAATTGTAGTTTTGCTGCAGACATTAATACTATAAATGTTCTATAACAATACTACCTTAAGTTATTATTAGTTGTACTTCACAATTATTGTTAACTGCAACTGACAGGTACATGATAGTTAATTGATAATAAAGACAAGCGATATTTAATCTAAATTGGCATGCTTGTATGTCATAAATGATGACAAATAATTATTGGTTTTCACCAGAAGTGTAGGGCTGATGATGTACATAAGTTTTTATAAAAGCTACACTCACCGGCGCGAAAAACGGAGCACTTAAGGTTTTAGGATTAATTTTTTAAAATATAATTTTTGTAATGTTTTGTTGTCCTAAATACTGACCCACAAGCAAAAAATCAATCTTTAAATAATTTCTAACAACAATCAACCGTTTATTTGAAAAAGAAAACTGGATTCCACTCAAAACTGCATATTTGGCGATGCAATTTCTATTGTTTTTAATAGACTTGACAGACGTTTGCCAAAGTTATGCTTAACCTGTGAGCCAAATTTAACATTTTTCTAAGCAGCCGTTTAGGAAATATTCAAAATAAAAAACACTCATCAGGAGCGAAATTCGCTGATATAAATCATGTCAACTTCTGTTTGTGGCAATTTTCCAACTGGCAACCTTGAATCTTTGTAATTAATATGAATGAAAATTTGATTTTTTGAAAAAACATATGAGTGCAGATAATCAACAGTTATATTCTTGTTCGAATCTGGCAATCCTGAGGATGCGGCAGACTGAGAGCTGGCAACCAGTTATTTTTCAATTCGTTACATGATTTTCTTTCAAATGACATAAAATTGACTGATAAAACATTTAGTTGCAAATTAAGGCGGGTTCATGAAACTTTTCCTTTGCCGCAATTTAGCCGTAAGTTAGCGTTTGTGTTAATTCTAAAGTTGAACCTACCGCCAGTAATTAAAATTGTTCATGAAACAGCTTTGAATTTAACTTAAGAATTAGGCGTAAGGATTGACCTTGAAAATATAATTAACTTCCAACTTTACCTTACCGCAAAAGATAAATGTAAATCTTAGGAGTATCTGTGCGAATGAGTTACACTAAAATTAATTACAGGTGATTGCGGCAAATTTTCAAAAGGCAATCTATCGTTAATCCATTCTATATTTTCTCCAGATTTGTTTAAAATTAATGTTATCCAAAAAAGAAACGGATACCTGCATAATCGAGCAGTGGGATCTTAAGCTAAAGTCACATTTACGAGTGAATCGTATACGGTACTCGTAGGAGTACCATTTACATTAATGTTAAAAATCCTTAAAAATGCGATTGAAGTGTAGTTAGTATGGCACCAAATAAAAGGAAGCCTGCTGCAATGGTAGGAGTTTTAATGTTAATGGTGAAAAAGAAAATAGAATGTGAAGAAATCGTTAGACAAAAAGGTGAATCTGGATTTAAACATTCTTACAATCAAGGAACATTGTGGGAATTGATGAAAAGTTACTAACAGTGTTATTAACTGAGCAGGAATTCGCGATCACAATACTCCTCTCACCTATCGGTGTGGGGAATAAAAGTTCATAATTTTATTCACAAAAATATATCGATCCACCTGTTCTCTGAGAAGCAACAATTTTTTTCTTCTCTTGGTTATATGTCGAACGTAGATTATTAATTTTTTTCTTCTCTGTTTCCATCGATATGTTTAGGATATCTGCTATTGCAGAATATGCTTTGTTCCTTGCATTGATATCTTTATATTCCCTACTTCTCACGTCCCTAAGCACTTCATATTGTAATATAAGTCAATAAGTTGGTCGATCTCCTTACCTATGCGGTAACTTGTTTTCAGCCATCTTGGATTAATAAAAAACTACTTTACTCGTAGCCGTACTCGGATCTCTCGCAACTTTGAAACCGATCATGGCCGACTCTAGCTCTACTCACTAGGCCGGAGCCTTCGATGTGGCAACGTCGCTTAGCTGTCAAATAGGGGGCCGGTTACCATGGGCCGAACTGCGGGCATTCCGCGGAAAATTTAAATTGTCTCATAGTTTCAGAATAATTATTACATTCTATTTATGTATTATGTGTTCATTTCGGTTGATAAATTAAGCAAAATACTTTTTGAAAAAATAAGAATGGTGAAAAAAGCCAGTGGTATCAGTACAAAAATGTAACAGGAGCTAGGACTAGGAGGTTAATTTAGAGATTTTCCTTTCTGTTGGACATTTCTCATTTCCCTTAGACTTGCTCTTTTTATTTTTGTCAGTCTGTATTTTATCTTAAACTGTTTTGTGTAATTATTAATAAAAATATTTGCTAAAACAGGCAACATTAATTCAAGCAGTATTTTTTGGGGTTGATTACATGAACAAATGTATACTAAATAATGTAATTTAATGTGTAACAATACTTTTCAGAACTACTACTACTAATACCACCTACATCTGATGTCTGGTTTATCGTAGTCAAACACTGCAAAATAAAAATAAACGCAACCTGTTTCCTGCTGCCACTTCCACTTCCACTTAAATGAACACTCAATTTACTTTGTAAATTTTCACTTGAGCTAGAAAAATTCACTATTAGGTCACTTTGAAGCCATTCTTGCTGGTCTTGATTCCCTTTCACTATCAAATCTTTTCGTAGGTATGCCCAGATGCATGCCCAGATGAGTTTTATTAACTGTATTTTTCTGTGATATTTGGGAGGTCCAGAAAACATTGTAGGTACCACATTGTGCTTTAAAATAGGTCTTATCCTTTGAAATGTTTGTAAAGTATTGTCTTTATTCTTATAAATATAACCAGCCCTTACGAGGAATACCGTTCACCCACTTCTGTTTATGTCCTTTATTGGAAGCACAATTGCTAGTGCAACCTGGTACTACACACTTTGCAGGCATCTGTTTATCTTTATAGTTTCGTTTGTGCAGGTAAATAATTAGAAACACATTAAGAATCACCTTCCACTCTTCTTGTTTACTCTGGAAGGTTATGGTTGGTATCTCCTTTATTGGAAGCACAATTGCTAGTGCAACCTGGTACTACACACTTTGCAGGCATCTTTTTATCTTTATAGTTTGGTTTGTGCAGGTAAATAATTAGAAACACATTATAAATCACCTTCCAATTTTCTTTTTTGCTCTGGAAGATTACACTAATGACTTAACAACAAATAAAAGCTCGGTCCCCGATTCAGTGTTGCCATATTTCAATGCTCTTTCCTAGTGAGTAGAGTCGGTCATGAACCGATACGTATACGACCTACGAGTTGCCATTTACACATGCGAAATCGTATGCGATTCGTTCACTCGTATACGACCAACTCGCAAATGTAACTCCAGCTTTAGACTATTAATTCGATACTGAACTAATCACCAGCCGGACTGAAACAATCCAATTCAAAGTGACCGTACCGTGCAGCAATCATTTGTTCAAATAGTCGTTAAACGAAGCGCCGCCGCTTCTGGCACCACTTCAACGATCACCCGACTAGAACCGACAGACCGACAGACCGACAGACGAGAGGCGACAACCAGCTGTTAAATTTGTCTCATTTGTTCCTATTTAACTTTGCCCCGCCCCCTAACTAGTCGTCAGGCGAAGGCGGCCAATGCAGTCTGCCCACGTCACGACACAATCTGGTTAACGATATAACCAAGCGGAATCACCGCCAACTTAGTTTAGGCTTAATATTCACGATGCTTGCCACTGCATGCTTAGACTGGATAGTTGAATTACAGCCTTATTAGGGACCTTTCGCACGGCTCCTTCCAAAGTGTCGGTAGTGAAACGTTAACAGTTATTTACGTCATCTGACGATTCTAACGTTGCGCTATGTAGAGTAGAGGAGAAGGTCCTAATATGGTAAAGTGACCATTTTTTTCTGACGTCAATGCGTGACGCCGTGGCGCGTAGAAAGATCTAGGCCAGACACTGCTTGTGTGACGTCACAGCTAAAGATAGAAACACGGCCACCGACGGGTTATTGTGACGTCACATGTCAAAATTTATATGTCACTCAATGATGCCAACCCTACTGAAAAATCAGTAGGTCTACTGAATCCACCCTTAGTCTGATGATCTACTGATTTGTGTTGGAAATCTACTGATATATGGAATATCATTTTCAAATTCACTGAAAAACCGCGTTATCACTGTTTTTCCACTTGTTTCATTTATAAATCTACTGAAATCTGTATGTAATTGATCTGCCACCTCCATCTGTCCCGTCTACTATTTGGCAGGCAGCGCGATCAAGTACGAGCCACTGTAACACTTGACTTGGTAGTGTACAGAATACAGGTAACAAGTAAACTATTAAGATGACGTTACGCACTAGGCAAAAGAAAAATCCGGAATTCACAGCCACACACAGATACGGTAACACTATCGCGTGTTTCGTGTTTTAACATCTTACGTTTGGAAACAGGGGTTGTTGGTTGTTTTTGTTATCTTTCCTTTAAAGATTTATTTCTGTTTCATTGTAATATTTTCATAAACAAAAAATTCCTAGAGCAACTTCACCCAAAACAGGTTCTAAAACAGTCTGAAGCCAGGCAGAATAGGAATATGGTATCCAAAGGGGTTTGAGTGACGCTTGAAAAACGCTTCTCCGCTGAAACCACCAATGAATAACTAGTTAGCACAAAAACGGAAGTCACCAGTCATGTTGGCTGGCGCTGAAGCGCTCTGAAAAAGCGTAGATTTCTTAATCGTGAGAATTCTACTGATTTCTACTGATTTTCGTTGGCTTCATCTACAGTTGGCAACACTGAATTGTCACTTTGGATTGTGTGACGTCAAAATGACGCGTCGGCGGTGGTGTTTCGGTGTTTCCATCTTTCGCCGAGACGTCAGCCGTGAAGTAGGGATGACATTGTTTTATAAATTAAAAAAATATACAAAAAAGAGATATTTATATAAAATCCGGGACATTTTCCGGGACGGTGTAAATGCGGGATGGCTCGTCTGAAAACGGGACAATCCCGCAAAATCCGGGACGAATGGTCACCTGATAATATGGGCCCTGCTGTTAACATGGGACACCTAGATATTTTTACAATCCGAGTGGCGCCATTCTTTGAATGTACAGGGTGTCCCATTTTGGGCACTTTTACGGGGCATCTCGGTTATTTTATAAGATAGAGAGTTGCGGTTTTCGCGACAGTGTGCTACTTTTTTGTGGAACTAAAGATGCCGTCAACAAAATTATCATGGCCCTCTTGATTTTTGAGATACAGGGTGAAATCGAAAAACATCGATTTTGGGACCACCCTCGTATATCGGTTGTCTTTCATCTTATTGAAAAGTTTAAAAAAGGGTCTTGTAGATTTTTTTTCTGTAGAATGCACTGGTTTAGTTTGATTTTTTCTTACTCTAACTATTTGTCAGTTATGAAGCAAACATGTGTTTTTTCAAATGGAACAACCTGTATATTAATGTCATCGGAAATAATTGAATCTTTTCAAAAATATACATATATTAGTATAAATTTTATCTGGAAACTAAGGTCAAAATTTAATTTTTTAATTTACTTGTAGCAGTAGGCCATGACTAATCTATTAAAAACAATATCCAAGTAAACAATTATTAAGATACAAGATACTCAATACTTTTAGACTCAATTATTTAATTCTATTTTATACGCTATTAACTTCTATTTGTGATAATGTTCAGTAAATATTTCTTACCGTATTACATTACTTAAAACCAAACAACATTGTATCTGAAGAATATCAACACACTGTTAAGTTTGGATTTGAATCAAAATAAAATCTAAAAACATCGAGGAGCTTTTAGAGATGTTGGTTCAAGTTGGAGACTATTTTCTCGAATGCAAATCTGGCACAGTTTCTTATTCTTTTGATGACTTTTAAAAGAATTATTGGTCTCCTTCGTGTTATGGCGATTAAAAATTTCCAAACTTGGATCCTGTGCAAATGTTGAAGTATCTTAAACTTGTATGGATGGTAATTTTTTTAGAATTTTTTCTGCAGTTGATTTTTGTACCCCTACAGCTTCTTCTTTGTGCTTACAAGATGATGAATGAGTTGCTTCTATGTAACCTAATACGTTTGTTTCCCTTTGTTCCCTATTCTCCTTGAAATAAGTTTTAGGACGTGGTTGAATAAAGGATCCATACCTAACTATATTTATTTTTAGACGAGCAAATGTATCTGAAAACGGTTGCTGTCTCTCTAGGTATCTAAGCTGCCATTATTATAGAAAATTGACAATAATTAAAATGAAAACACAGAAAGAACAAAGCTATATTTAATAGAAATATAATTAAAAGCTGACAGTCTCGCAAGTTTTTTAAAGATTTGCTTTTTTGTTTTTAATAGATGAGTCATAGCCCACTATCTACTCAATATTATAATAACACAATATTCATCATTTTAATGAGACATTATTATTTAAAAAATGTATCTCTCGAATTTGAGTAGGAAGTCTCTTGCAGAGTAATAACTGATGCTTAGATGCTTATTATTTATAGTTGATTAACCAATGCCTACTGCTACAAATAAAGTAAAAATTGGGAAAACCAAAATTTGAGTGTAATTTTCAAAATAACTTAATACTAATATATATTTTTGAAAAGCTTGAATTATTTTCGATTAACTTAAAGAATAATATACTAGGAAACTATACTATAAAACTAAGAATATATAAATAGCTCAAACTTCGTTTTAGGTAATTTGGGGGTTCCTGATCGTTACGTTTTATCCAGTTGAAGCTTGCAGAATAAAAACTGAGTGGTCCTAGTTCCTACAGAGTTGCAAGAAACTATTTGCGAGAGTTTTTATTTTGGATGTTTTTTTTAAAGCGGGCGGACGATGATTTGGTTGCAAGGGGATCTCAAACTACAGCTTCGTGCTATTTGTGAAAAAAATAAATGATACCACCGCTATGTGTGGAAAGTACTGAGTTCATCAACTTGACTCAATTTTTTCGATTATGGTAATAAATAAATATAAACTGAAATCCAAAAGTACCGTATTATAGAGGATAACTCAGAGAAGCAGACTTTATTTGAATACCAGTAAAGAAGTAAAGGGTCACCAACCTCAGCGTGGATAAGGCTGCTGGAAGTGGCGCGCTAAGGCCGGGTCATCGATTAGTCGCATTGCTGCTCTCTTGACTGTATCAAGTTTATAGAGTGGCAGCAGCTCACAAGACATGTGAGAAATGCACATTTAGTTTTTTGACTTTGAAGGGTCAAAGACGGCTTACTTACCTAGCTTTACTTCACCGTCACTACTACTAGTACTAGCACTACTAATAATCTACGATTGTTTGTAAAACCATGATTGTACTTCCTCCTGCTCCTATTGGCATGGAAAGTTCAAAAAATGGAGCCTTGATTTGAAAGAGTCACATAAAGACTAAAACTTCCTGAACAAGTTTAATGTATTACGATGGTAAATCTTCAAAAATGCCTCCCACACTCCTGCAAAAATCAAAAGGTGACGAAGTACAATGTCTAGTAGGTCAAAAGAGCTTTTAGTGCGTCTAAAGTTTCTCAGCGGATGCCATTAATCATTCTAAAGCTGCTTCTGCTTAGCGTGCATCACGAAGCGTATTAAAGAAAACCGTGACGAACCATTACCAAACTCTCGTCGCGCGCTTCTCAATGGAACTGGAGCATCTTTCAGAAATTTACACGAATCCGCAAACAGAAACACACAGAATGCAATTTATCAGGAAGTAAGCGGAATACAGCACGGTCTGTCTCTATCCGGGAAAATATAAAGTGGGTGCGCACGTTGTGTGTTTTCTATAAGCTATAAGTGAAGGCCTTCAAATTTCTTAATTTTGAAAAAAAATATTTTTAATGTTTTTATTGTAATAAATGGAAAAACTATATATGTTTTATAACAGAACTATTTTTTTTCTTTTACTTCCCACACCGATATGTGAGGGGAGTATTGTGATCGCGAAAATTTTCGATTTTGAGATAATATACTTTTTGGTCGTTTTATCAGGCCTATACATAACGAAAATCCACGTCATTCATTTCCGTCGGTCTGTCTGTCGGTCTGTCTGTCTGTCGGTCTGTCGGTCTGTCGGTCTGTCGGTCTGTCGGTCTGTCGGTCTGTCGGTCTGTCGGTCTGTCGGTCTGTCGGTCTGTCGGTCTGTCGGTCTGTCGGTCTGTCGGTCTGTCGGTCTGTCGGTCTGTCGGTCTGTCGGTCTGTCGGTCTGTCGGTCTGTCGGTCTGTCGGTCTGTCGGTCTGTCGGTCTGTCGGTCTGTCGGTCTGTCGGTCTGTCGGTCTGTCGGTCTGTCGGTCTGTCGGTCTGTCGGTCTGTCGGTCTGTCGGTCTGTCGGTCTGTCGGTCTGTCGGTCTGTCGGTCTGTCGGTCTGTCGGTCTGTCGGTCTGTCGGTCTGTCGGTCTGTCGGTCTGTCGGTCTGTCGGTCTGTCGGTCTGTCGGTCTGTCGGTCTGTCTGTCTGTCTGTCTGTTGGCGTTTTTCTAGCCTCCTAATCTCAGTAACCGCTTCATAGATTTTAATGAAATTTGGGTAGTGAAATTTGGGTAGTGATGTGGTGTAGGGTCGTAGTAGGTAATGTTGCTACAATTTTGAAAATCGGTGCATGGGCGGCGGAGAAATCAGCAAAAAACGAAAAATTTCAAATATGCCTCAAACTTTGTTTTTAGGCGTTTTAGGGGATCCTCATCATTTTCTACTTTTTTTTAGTGGGGGTGAAATTGGGGTGGCTGGAGGGTGGGGGGTTGTAAATCTGAAAAATTTGTTGTACTCATAATAGGCTGTCTACTGACCTGAGATACATTTTTTTAGGTCCATCCGAACATTGCCTTGTGTATTACAGGAACCAAGGGACTTAAGAGAATTTTCCGATGTTATACATACGAGTATTCGGAGTATTGCTTTAGATCGTTCTGTATTTTATAATATTGAAATTACTGAATTGATGTTAATGAAATTTCGGCACAGTATTACTACCCTGGCGAGGATGGAAAACGCGTATGATTTTTAGAAGTCGTCTCAGTGGCGACGCAGCAATATTGAAAAAACTAAAAATATGAAAACAGCTCAAACTTCGTTTTTAGGCGTTTTAGGGGTTCCTGATCATTTTCTACTTTTTTTGGGGTCGGGGTGAAATTAGGGTGGTTGGGGGGTGGGTGGGGGGTTGTAAATCTGAAAAATTTGTTGTACTCATAATAGGCTGTCTACTGACCTGAGAGAGAAAGACCTAGCGGCATAATACACTTTTTTAGGTCTATCCGAACATTGCCTTGCAGATTACAGAAACCAAGGGACTTGAACTTTCTGATGCATACAAAATACATACGAGTATTACTTTGGATCGTTCTGTATTGTGTACGTCGAAACTTCTGAATTGACTTGAATGACATTTTGACACAGATTTATTACCGTGACGAGTATGAAAAGCGCGTATTGTTTTTAGAAATCATTTCAGTGGCGGCGCGGCAATAATAATAAACTAAAAGGCAAGCGATGATTTGATTGCAGGGGCATCTAGACTGTAGTTTCATGCTGTGGGAAAATAATAAAATTGGTATCATCATTATGTGTGGGAAGTACTGAGTCAATCAACTTGACTACATTTTATTTGCAATAATTCAATAGTTATATCAAAATAAAAATTGATTTTTGAATCCAGTACCGAAGATACGCCGACAGCTCCCAAACAAAGCCAAGCGCGTGTGACGTCGGAATGTTAGTTTTCACCAACGACGATCTATACCATTATATTTTTTCTAGATTCCCAGCTAATCGTGTAAAGAGTCTTCTATAAGAGCAGGCGACAGAAAGATCTGCCTTGTGCGCCATCTGGTACCCGAAGGTATAACGGCAAACCAAAGAAAATCGCTGCTAAACAGCAGCGGACCTCTTGGTGGAACGCCACGGCACGTCCGCTTGGCTGACCAGAAGCGCGGCTCTATATGCGCTGCTGCATATGAGAGCCGATATACAAGGGTTGCTCTACATCTCCGTCAATCCACCAGTACGCAGACAGCTGTTTCACGCTTATTGGCGATCATCAGTGCGCCGTAGGTCGATTGACGGAGATAGAGAGCATCAGTATTTTCATGTCTACCAGACATGTGAAGCATGTGAGAACAGGCGACAGAAACATCTGCCTTGTGCGCCATCTCATATGCAGCAGCGCATATAGAACCGTGCTTCTGGTCGGCCAAGCGGACGCGCCGTGTCGTTCCACCAAGAAGTCTGCTTCTGATTAGCAGCGATTTTCTTTGGTTTGCCGTTACCCTCAGGTACCAGATGGCGCACAACGCAGATCTTTCTGTCGCCTGCTCTCACATGCTTCACATGTCTGGTAGATATGAAAATACTTAGATGTAGAGCAACCATCGTATAGTTTTTTGTAACTTGAGTATATTTGTTGCACGACAGACGATAATTGAAGTTTGCAGCCCAAGACGAAGCCTATGATCGAAATATACTACTCGCAAGTGAAATCTGAACACTGAGAAAGAAAGGATTGCGGTTGATGAAATGCGGTAGGACTAAATACAATAATAATCGAACTCATCTGCCATAATTAGTTCATAAAAAAGTACAACAGATCAATAATGGGTGGGCCCTCCATGTTGACGAATGCACTCCTCTAGCCTACGCGGCATGCTCGTAATCTGGTTGTTGATAAACTCTAGAGGTACAGCCCTCCTTTGTCCTGTCCTGTCTTTTCATCCCTATTGTTTAACGTCTACTCGGAAGAGATATTCAGGAGAGCTTCAGAAGACATTACGGATGGTACTAAGAGCTCGAATATTGCCACGCTATGTTTTCTCCGCTGTACTGTACGGTGTTGAGGCTTGGACAATGACAGAAACGATACAAAAAAGAACTCTGGTGTTACGACTTACGTGAGTCATACGACAAATGAGGAAGTTCTGCGCAGAATGAACAAGACAACGGAGCTTATGAACCTCATAAAAGAAAGAAAACACAATATCTTGGCCACACTATGAGAAACGAAAAATACGAACCGCGCTCCGTCTTATCATCGAAGACAAAAACAATAGCAAGAGGCGACCAGGAAGAAGACGCAACTCCTGGCTCAAAAACCTGCGACAAGGGCCAAATATGACCTCCACAGAATTATTGAGAACCGCCACAAATAAGATTAAATAGGCAAATGCAACAGTCAACGTCTCCAAGGATAAGGCACCTTAAGGGGTCTGGGTACACACAGTTATGCATATGTATTTGCCATGTAAAACACGGATTCCCATTTCGAACAGAAATTACTTGTTTTCAATTTACATACACAGTATTCCAGAAGGTGATAGTTAAGACCTTAATGAATGACATCTAAGAGACAATTTTTCCAAAAAAGTTTTTTAGTGCGCAAAAAACAATGCAAAGTCATACATTCTTCAAATGTCTGTAATTTAACAACCAAACACGATATCAAAATAAAGTCCTTGCCTTTGGATTTTTGAACTAATCTCCCCTCATCTTAGACACAAACACCGGAGAAAGGGAGCAGGCAGCGCCTCCTCGCTAACACGGGGGTACGTAATTTCTTGGGTTCTCAATTTCGCGCGCTATACCCTAGACCAGTGTTTCCCAACTGCCGGTCCGCAAGAAATATTTACCGGACCGCGAAATATCCAGCTATCTGTCAAAATCCAAAGTGTTATCGGCCGACCACCGATATTGCAGCAGTACCTATATTACAATAACAATAGTTTAGTAGTTTAGAAAATAATCCGATATGACTAAAAATATAACAAACTAGCAACTATGTACCTAATCGCCTTTTATAAATTGTCTGAAAACAATGCATCAGTTTGTGTACTGATGGCGCTGCTACTACGACTGAATGACATTCTTCAGGAATCGGTAAAAATTGTAAATTTTATCAAAAGTAACGCCCTTAATTCAAGATTGTTTATAAGTATGTTAATAAATGCGATCGGACCATGTGCAACTGTCGTTGCACGCCGAAATACGCTGGCTATCCAGAGGAAAAGACCTGTATAAAGTGAGAAATGAGGTACAATTGTTTTTAAATCAGACCGGATCATTATTGAGCAGGCATTTTTAGAACAAAGAATGGGTAGGCTTGCTTTCATACCCATCAGACATATTTTCACTGATAGGTGAACGAAATTTAAGACTTCAAGATAAAACAATACCGTTTTCAACGTTACAATAAGATTGAAGAAACTTAAACTCTGGTAAAAACGTGCGGAAGAGGACACTTTTGCTATGTTTGCTTCTTTCTTTGATTGCATTAATACTAATGACATGGATCGGAAGAGCGTTATCAGGTAATCTGTGGATATAATCAATCCATTTATATCAAATCCCAATAAAGATCTCACTACAGCTGAGGAAACAGAACTTATTGACCTGTCTTCAGATCTATGACTTAAGTCACAGTTCAATTCAGTAAATATATATATATATATCAATTCTGGATAAAGACTGCAACGGAATACCCCCATCTTCGTGCAAAAGCGTTGAAGATTTTATTGCCTTTTTCTACAACTTATTTGTGTGAAACTATACATATTTTCGGCTATGACTGTTATAAAGACGAAACATAGAAAGCGACTTGCTCTTGCGCCTGCTTTAAGTATTGCTGTAACTGGTTTAACGCCTAGGATTGACACTTTAGTCAGCAATAAGGACCAGCAACAATCTCATTCATTTTAGTTTTTATATATCCTTTAATTTTATTTATTGCTTATTTTGTATCTACTTAGGTACGCTGTTCTTGTTTTTACTAATATATTAGTTAAAAAAATACATCATTGATATTGGAATTTTCTTGGAGTTTTAGTTAAGTTTTGGTAGTTTTATTCTCGATGGACTGTTTCAAGTTTGAATATACAAATGTAAAATAACAAATAAAATGCTTTTTTCTGTCTCTATATTACAAACAAATCATATGAACGATGCATACAAGCACTGAGCACTGTCATGTATTATACAAAAAAATATTTTTGGGACCAAGGGCTGGATATATCACCAGAGAAATCTGCAGTAGTTTTTTTCACTCGACATCGGTTGCCCGCAACAAGCAGCCTGCAACTTGCAAATGTGACTGTACCCGTTCGTGGAAACTACACTTACTTGGGCATTACACTCGACTCCAAACTAACCTGGAATGACCATATAAACACATGCCTTGCCAAATGTGAGAAGAGCTTGAATATTCTAAAGGCTGTGAATAGACGGAAATGGGGTGCAGACCCTAAGATTAACCTAACATTTTACAAGGCCTATACTAGGTCTATAATTGACTACGGATGTTTCCTTTACGGATCTGCGACAAAATCTAGATTGGTTAAAATCGATAGGATCCAATATAAAGGGCTGCGATTAGTTCTAGGAGCCCTCAAGTCTACACCTACTTCTACTCTTTTAGCGGAATGTAATGAGCCTCCCTTGCACCTTAGAAGAATATTCCTGGCCGAGAAATTCATCCTAAAGCGGATATCCAACAGCCATCATTCCATTATATCCAAAATATGCACATTAACCAACTACAACCTGACAGCACGATGGTGGCAGAACAAAAACTCGCCCACTTTAGCGGAAGCATATCCAAACGTTTCTTCCTACGGTCCTGAAGGTGGTAGAATTCCTTTTTTTGACTCGGAATATAGCATTTCTTTCTCTAAGCTGGATGTCCACATATCACCTGCATCATCCGCTGCAGAATATCGTTGTTGGCCTATGTTGCTATATCAGTATTTGGATGAACTGAGTAACCCATGCAAAATATTCACGGATGGATCTAAGACAAAAGAAGGCGTAGGAAGTGCAGTATTTGTAGAGAATGAAAAGTATTCTTCAAAGTACCAACTGGACCCTAATTGCTCCATTTACTCCGCAGAAATGGTGGCCATCGACATGGCCCTTGGTTGGGCGATAAATGATAAAACATCCAGGTAAAAACAATACGTCATTATGTCGGACTCACTTTCATCACTAATGGCGCTTAACAACTCCCAAGAACATATATACCATGATAAGTTGGTGGTATCAATCCTTGAAAAAGAGCTAAAGCTGAGGAGGCTAGATAAATCTGTCAAATTCATCTGGATAAAAGGACACGCAAATATACATGGCAATGAGACAGTGGACCGGCTAGCTAAGAATGCTACTACAACTGGACATAGAGTGACATATATCTCAATGAAGGACAGCGTCAGTTTAAGCAAGATGAACAAGAGGAAAATATGGGAAAGAGAGTGGACTATATTCTGCGAAAACAGCAGGAACAGTTACTGCAAAATCTATCCAACACTCCCCAATACACCACTTGGGAACAGAAGTCACCCCAATAGAGGAATATACTCCATGTACTTCAGAAGCATGGTTGGACATGCAAATGTCAAATCACACCTACACCGTATTGGGCTAGCTACAAATGAAAATTGCGAATGCAGTGACTCCCATGATGATTTAAACCACTGGATGTTCCAGTGTCTGTACAATGTAGAGGCAATTGACTATTTACTAAACGCTCTCAGAGCTGAGGGAGTTCCTCTCCCCCAAAATGTAGTTACCCTTCTACATCTAAGTGTCGGTAGTATTAAAATTAAATCTATTTTGTGGGAATTTTACAAAAGAGTTAGGCGCAAGGTTTAGTTTCGTCATCTTTGGTGCTAATTGGTATGAATGTTTGGAAAAATTGTAAATGTTTGAGTTTAGCTTTTGACCTCCTCTGTTTTCACCTTTCTGTTATTTTACCTACCATCCGTTACCTGTGTTGTGTGTAATGTAAAGTCGCTATGATGGGTACCTTAGCGTGAAGCGAGTGTCCCCGTCTTATCCTAGCTTCATTTCTTCTGATAACTTTCCAGTGGTGACTATAGGGACTTGAATGCAATGTATGTATGTATGTGTATGAATGATCTATTGAGTCCGCATAGTACATTCCGTGGCTAAATGGGCTAGATCCCAAGGCCAAAAAAAAAAAAATGCTTTCAAAAGTATGTTTGTCTTCAATATTTATATTTGTGGAAAATTATGCCTATGGGTCGCATTATTAAAATTACCGGTCCGCGAGAACGTGCCGAAATATTTTACCGGTCCTTGGAGTAAATCTGGTTGAGAAACACTGCCCTAGACCCTTAAGGAGAAGACTGGCAGAAGCGCTTTTGGATATTTGTATGCGACTTTCGTTGATTTCTGTTGAGGAATTTCTCGTCGATTGTGTTCACAGTAAAATCTCTCACTTAGTCAGCTGAGCTGTCAAGTGGTAGGCCAAAATGGAGTAGTTCGCGACGGCCGACGGAGACGTGCACCTGATCCCTGTTCACAAAGACAAAATGGCCGGATGCCCCGTAGCTTCCTAAACATAAATCACTGGGCTGCCATCCTGGGGTGTTTGAGACACAACCCGGATATGGTAATTGTGTCGTCCTGCTTCCTTGGGGAGGAGCGGGCTGGCCTGACGAGAGGATAGTGGTGGTTGGGGAGACAACTAAAAGGACGGGAATGAATATCAAAGATTTTTGGAAACAAACTGTGTCGAGTAGACTGGCTGGATATTTACTCCTACTTATGGAGGATATTTTCCACATCATGAAAATAATGATATCAAAGAAGACAGATGCAAATGACATAAAAATATTAGTTAATTGAGGTAAACTTTCATAACAAACATCGTTTTCCGACTAAGCATACAAAGTCTGGCCAAGTTGGTTAAGCACAAAGATGTTTTGTAACACTTTTGGGAGTTTTGCCAGCTAGGCACTAACAGGCAATTTCATTTATTCATCTGAGGCCTAAATCACACTGACGAGTTTTAATAAAAGCGAAACGATGTCGTCTGTGTTTGGTTTCGGATGAATGAATGAAATTGCTACTCTTTGAGTTAAGTTGCTTTTTAGCAGAAACCGAATGTGGGGTGTGTTAAATGAGTGTTCCACAAAAAGAGTCTGTTTGTTGTCGTATTCGCAGGTTCCTATACCTGATGCTTTTAAACGGGTCACATAAACAGTGCTCGGTTCCTCAGATTAAACGCTCAAGTACCGGCTTTGGTTGATAGATGGCGAACCAATACTTTTTTAAAGTACTGCTTCCCAATATCTATATGTTGCTACTACATTTATGCATATGTATTTGCCATGTAAAACGCACAACTCGCTTGTTTTTCGAACTACATACATAAAAGTTATTTCAGAAGGCGATAGTTAGTAGTCATACATTTTTTAAATGTCTGTAATTTAACAACCAGAAAGAATATCACCACCACCAGGCCACCGAAGTGACATAACGCAAGCTTTCTTCTTCAGTTTGCTTTTGGAATTATCACTGTAAGTTTAAAGATAACGTCAGGCGCTTCTAAATGCGAAATTCATTTTTATGGCGACCCTTGGACCTTACCTTTGGACCGTTTGAACTTACCTTTGGACTTATCTCCCCTTATTTTAGACACACATATCGGAGAAAAGGAACAGGCTCCTCATTTCTATATCTCTACTTTACAAAATAATCAGATGTCTCAAAAGCGCTCAAACAGAAACCCATATCCAATTTAATATAATAATATAAATAATAATCAAGAAAAAAAAATGTAAACTGTATCACATTCAAAGTTGAAGCAAAGATGAATCTTAACGAAAGGCAAAGAATTATGCGTACTATTTTTTAGATTTACTTAAAAATTATAAATCAGATACAATTATACAATTGTAAAGTTAAATATAAAACATTTGGATTGTAACACTTACTTAAAATCTAAAGAACAACATTGACATAGTTAAAGCATATCAAGTTTTCATTATATAAAAAATTTTACAGGATACAATCTTTTCCGTCATTTTCCGATTCTTCAGAGTGATGAAAATTAGCCAATTGTTAATATCTCGACGAGATACCTCAGTGTAAAAAATATCGGAGATTGGAGATATTGCAATTTTTTGTAGCGCGCTCTAATTTGAAGTTTCGGCCTGTCATTATACATATACAGGGTGTAACTAAATAAGTGTAAAACGTTTAAGTGGGTGATTCCTCATCGAAAAAAAGGATAGGATCTTTCATATAAAGAAACTCCATAGGAGCATTCCTTGTTTAGATACAGTCCTTTAAAGGGGGTACATAAAATTTGTTTAACAGTTTTTTTCACAAGCACTAAAAAAGTTACAGTATTTAAAATAACCTGACATTTTCTACTACCACAAAGACACTTAGTAATTTATTTGGTTTATCCCATGGTTGTAAGGGGTGGAAAACGCAACCCCTAAAATTTATTTCCAATGCAACTTTTTGTCTTATGATTTGTTTACCATTTAACGCGTTGTTGGGCACAACGGCTATAGCCGTCTGCGGGGAGTGATTTTGATACGCCACGACGGCTATATCAGTCAAAAAGTGATCTGCTAGTTATGGCAGAACGGCGACGACCGTCAGAATGTTGGTATACTTGCCCTGTTAGTGCCGTAACGTTAAGCTCATTTCTGAAATTGCCAAATTCTAACCCACTATACGCTATCCCAACTATCCATGTTTTAAGGTGCATGGGTAAAACGGCACGGCGGCTATAACCGTCCATAATCTCCAATGTGATGCATTGACCACGTATATAGCTGTCATATTACAAGTGTGTTTTTGTTTGATTTTCATGTCTTCAGTACTGATGGGAAGTAGGTAACCAGATGTTTCCATCCTAAACAGATATTCGTCGTCCACCTATTACACATATAGAATATATTGTTTCATATCAATACAAAACTTGAAGTACGTGTGAGACATTTTCCAGAGAAGCTGCCCCTATCATAAAATAAAATCATATTTTCTTAGATGCAAACAATGTTTCAAGTCTGGAAAACGCAAAGAAACTAGCTATAGATGCAAGAGTTGTGAAAATAAATCTGCTTTGTGTCCAGACTGCTTTGAATAGTGGTGTCAAACATAAATTTGTGCCTAAATTCTGTTTTGTTCGGGGATACTCTGTTTGCTAATAAATTTGATTTGTTGTCTTTATACCGTCTATATTCTGAGAGATGTGTTTTTGTTTATAAATTTGATACAATAAAATGTTGTTTTTGTTTTAGCTTTTGTCTCGAAAATTGTCCTTTTCTTCCCACAAGGTGTGTTTTACGATTACACTGATCAGACGGCTATAGCCGGGGTTGCCATTCTAGAACATAAAGTCTGCTGTGATATGACACGGCGGATATAGCCGTCTGCTGTGATATGACACGGCGGATATAGCCGTCTTTTTTTTGTCACCAAAAACCTCAAAAATGGAAAAATAGTCAAAAATGAATACCCCTAAAATATTTCGATAACGCAAATCATGTTATAAACGCAAAAAATTGGGAATATTTTGAGGTGCCATATTACGAAGCCTCCCGGCCAGCAGAGTGTCCAACAATGTGTTAAAAATTTATTTCCCATAGCCATTCTAAACAAAAAATGTATCTTGAACTTTTTGCCCAAGATAAACCAGCTCGCAGCTAAATTATTTTACGAACAAGATACATATTGCATAAGTTTGCAGCTAGGGCAATCCAATGCTTGCCGCGTTTGCAATGTTTCTTCTTTTAGTTCGTTTTTGTTATGTTTTATGTTCGAGAACCAGATTTTTTTTTATGTAAAAATCAATAAATAAAGCTTTTCTTGCATACTCGTATATTATCACTCAGTACACGTATGTAGTTTTTTTATGATTTACATTTGACCTCTTCTGAATTAAAGTTGATGTTTTCTCATATATAATTGATATCTTTTGATATTAATATGATCCTTTTTGATTTTCAAGTAACCGTTCTGATTTACATTTGATGCGTTCTGATTTTCATTTGATTATCCTGACTTACATATGTTGCTTTCTGATTTACACATGGAAAAGGTGTAGACTGGTCTAGAATTTTATGAAAAGTGGGTAAAACGATGGAATTGAGAGCAGATTTGAAGATTTTTAAATAAATATTCCATTATTATACCGGGACACCGATCTGATTATCTGACACATCCTCGTATGCAAAACGAGAATGTGTGGGAAGTACTGAGTCAACCAACATGACTCCATTTTTTACGAAGGCACTTAATTAAATTGGTTGATCTCCATCTCTTCCACTGAAACGAACGTCCATGATATAAAAAACCAATTATTGTTTTCCCGCAGCCGAAACAGAATGCACTAATCTGGATAGTGGCGTTTGAATCGTTCATTTGCATTCAGCTGGCGCCCGTTGCGTGGCCATTTTTTGTAGCTGAAGCATTTGCATTGATATTTTTACGCTGCCGCTATGAAAAACAGCGGAAAAGCGAATGACGTTTGGGCGCATACATTCGCGATGACAACCAGAATGCTACAATTTGATTTAGATCGTTTTGATGGATTGTAGTTTCGACGCTGGGGTTCAAAGCTTCGTAGATAAAATATAGAAAATATCAGGCGTCTAAATGCAAAACCCGACAAGTCCACGGTAACAGATTTTACAGAAATCAAGAAAAACAGATCAAAGTCTTATTATGAGCGAAAATAATACGAAATCGAGAGTATTATAATATACGATGTTTTAGGATGTTAAGTCCTAACGCCCCAAAATCTAGGACATATAGTTTTTCTAAAATCTGACTTTCAAATTTGGACACCACGTCGGGTTTTGCATGTTAGGAACTGTGACATGTCGTGTTTTGACTGCTATTTTGTGAAATCGGATCAAAATAAGTGAAACACTTATCAATTTGGATTATTTTACTGAATATAAAGGAATCTAATCAAACACTGTGCTCAACGACAGGAACTATAAACATAAAGCTAGATATTAGAAATGATATATCTCAAAGCATTTTTCAAAAAACATGGTTATTTTTATCAATAATTTATCAATACAGCATAAATTAATCTCATTCTCTCAGTAAACTGAATTCACCACAACGTATTTTCAGCGACTGGATAAAACAAAAACGCACAACGGTCAGAATACCTCGTGCGATCGACATGTGACTTGCTCCCGTTGTCCGTATTGGTTCCTGTGGACATGTCGGTGTTTGAAATAAAACATCGCTTGGACTTGTCGGTGTTTGCACCTAAATCTAGTTTCCTTAGCCAAATATCTCAGTCTAATGTCGGGTTTTGTAAGCGAAAAATATAGAAAATAGTAGCGCTCCAAATAATGAACAAAATGGTATATAAAACTCTATTTTGAAAAATTTGTGACTTGTCGGGTTTTGCATTTAGACGACTGATATGTCGAAGTTACTGTACAAACTGTTCTATGATGAATGGAAAATAGTTTAAGAGAAGACTTGTACAGTCTCATTTTCAACAAAAAAAGTCATATGAAGTAGGATCTGCTTTTCAACTGTTTCAGAGATACGAGGCTTGCTCTCGTACAACGGCTCTCATATGCAGCAGAATATAGAACCGCGCTCTTCTGGTGGCCAAGCGAACGCACCGTGGCGTTCCACCAAGCAGTCTGCTGCTGTTTAGCAGCGATTTTCTTTGGTTTGTCGTTACCTTCTGGTGCCAGATGGCGCACAGGTAGATCTTTTCTGTCACCTGCTCTGTTTCAGAAATGTTTAATTTTCTTTCATTATTTGATGTCCAGCGACTTTGGCGCATGGTTGATAAATGTACGACCCCCCCCCCCCCCCCGGCATTATGAAAAGGCATAAAATTTGTTATTAAACGGTACTTTCATAGCAGTGTAGCGTTATCTGCAAATCGTATTACAAGAGTTTTAGGTAACACGGAGATTTTGCTAGTCTGTTGGACCTATATCTCACAACTACTCCAACGCAACGGTCTACACAGTGAAGGTAACCGCCCCACTGGGATCGTCTGACCACAACACCGTCTCGACGCTATGCAGAATGCATTCTCCAGATGTCTGCCATGCAAAGCCCTGTCGGATCTGGCATTACGGATCAGCAAAGTGGGACGACCTAAGGGAATACTACCAGTCCTTTCCCTGGAACGACGTCTGCTTCAAGTCACGAGACCCATCAGCTTGCGCCCAAGAAATAACAGAGGTATTAATATCCGGCATGGAAGCCTATATTCCTCATGTCGTCAAGCATCGCTCCAAAAACAAGCCATGGTTCAATCAGCGTTGCAGAGATGCAGTTACCTCTAAAAACCAACATTACAGGGAATGGAGGAAAAATCCAAATGCTGAGAGCCACCGCAGTTTTATCGACGCCAGAAATCACTGTAAGCGCGTGATTGACAGCAGCAAGGAGGAACACAACCAAAAAATTAAGAACAAGCTCCTCTCATGTCCTAGTTCGTCCAGAACATTCTGGTCTGTAGCTAAGGCTGTTAGAACTTTTCCTATTCGTCAATACCACCCTTGACCAGAGAGGACAAATCCATCGCTTCTGCCCCTAAAGAAAAAGCAGACATCTTGGGTAAGCTCTTCGCAGCCAATTCTACTGTAGGCTTTCAAGGAGGTACTCCGACCACCACCATAAGTGTGAACTCGAGAATCGCAGAGGTCAAATTTCAACATCGAGATATAAAAAGCATCCTCCAAAAACTGAACATCAATAAAGCTACTCGTCCTGACCAAATTCCAGCCATTGTCCTTAAACGCTGTGCCGCTGAGCTTGTACAGTTCAACGTGTAAAAAACTCAGACAACAACGCTTACAAAGAAGTCTCACGATGGCTTACCAACCATCGAAATCAACACCAGCAATAACATGTCCTGGCATGACCACGTCGTCAGTATTGCTAAAACGGCATCCCAGAAGCTTGGAGTTTTGTTCCGCTGTAGGAAGTTGTATACACCAGAGCAACTGCTGCTGCTCTACAAGGCACAGATCCGACCATCGATGGAGTATTGCTCCCACGTGTGGGGATGCGCTCCGAAGCACTCTCTAAAGCTTCTGGACACTATCCATAAAAGAGCAATTAGATTAATCGAACGCCTAACCTCACAAAGGACCTCCACAGCCTGGAACATCGAAGGAGGGTGGCTGAACTATCCCTGTTTTACAGATTCTATCATGGGAGATGTTCGAGTGATCTCTCCCAGATAATAACACCACAGGCCGTCCGAACCAGGAACACTAGAGAAGCTCTGCCAGCTCATCCTTACCAGGTCGAGGTCCTTACTCACCGAACCAGTCTCCTCCAGCATTCCTTTTTTTGGAGAATTTCGACGCTGTGGAATCAGCTGCCGGAGAACTTGTTTCCCGACGACTGCAACCTGCAGCGTTTCAAATCTAACGTGAACCGACACCTATCCTCTCGCAGCGCTTCTACAGCGCCATAGGCTTTCAGCCTTTGCGGGAGGCCGACCATAAGAAAAAATTCGAATGTATGCTTTCTATCTCCTAACCCTTCTTGTATGAAACGTATTTCCTAAGTTCTTATTTATAGTAGTGAGACTTCGATCCAGCATAGACTGATAATAACAGTACACCGAATTACACCGATTCCAAAATGTCACTCTCGTGTGAACCTACGCTTTAGAGTTGACATGTATGCAATGTAAACTGAATGGCGTTCGGTGCATAGTGTGCCTTGACAGAGAGACAGCACGCAAACAAACGCCACAAGTGGGATTTAGCGCAAAGTGGAAATCCTTGTACTCCCTTGCCATCCCGTTATTACACATATATGAATTTACGGCTATATTTATGTGTAGGTCAATCTGCATTACGGTATTATTATTGTATTTATATCTATCAGATTCCAGTTTTCCTATCTACCGAAGTAGTGATGATTGACGAGGATGTATATAAAGGGTGGTCCAAAAAGTGCGCGTTGCTGTCTAGCGAACTTACCGTTTAAATTGGAAGAAAATGGTTTAAATAAAAAACGATCGGGAACCCCTAAAATATCTAAAATTTATGTCGCTAGGTCTTCCTTCACAGGTTAGTGGACAGCCTATTATAAATAAAATAAATTTTTAGTTTTTCAACCCCCCCACCCCCCAAACACCCCAATTTCACCGCCACCCTAAAAAAACAACAACAGAAAATGATCAGGAACCTCTAAAACGCTTAAAAACGAAGTTTGTGCTGTTTTTATATTTTTAGTTTTTTTATTATTTCTGCGCCGCCACTGGCACGATTCATAAAAACCATACGCGTTTTCCATCCTTGCCACGGTAGTAATACTGTGTCAAAATTTCAATAGAATCACTTTAACAGTGTCCACGTTACAAAATACAAAACAATCTAAAGCAATACTCGTATGTATACAGACCACTCTGAGTCCCTTACTTTCCGTAATAGGCTAGGCAAGGTTCGGATGGACCTAAAAAAGTTATTTATGTTGCTCGATCTTCTTTCATACATCAGTGGACAGTCTATTATGAAAGTCTAGTATGAAAGCAACAAATTTTTCAATTTTAAAAACCCCCACCTCCCGACCACCCCAATTTCACCCCCACCCAAAAAAGTAGAAAATGATCAGCAACCCCTAAAATGCCTGAAACGAAGTTTAATCCATATTATTTTTTTTGTTTTTTGCTAATTACTCCGCCGCCCATGCACCGATTTTCAAAATTATAGGAACATTACCTACTACGACCCCACAGCACCAAATTTCATCACAATCCATGCAGCGGTTGCTGAGATTACGAGGCTAGAAAAAAGCGACAGACAGACAGACAGACAGACAGACCGACAGACAGACAGACAGACAGACAGACAGACAGACAGACGACAGACAGACGACAGACAGACAGACAGACAGACAGAAAGACAGACCGACCGACGGAAACATCATAAAACGCCCAAAAAGCGTATGATCTCAAAATCGAAAATTTTCGCGATGACAATACTCCCCTCACCTATCGGTGTGGGAAGTAAAAATACCAAAATTATTGTTGTTCCTTATTTCTTTTCCTTATTCTAAAGCTGTGATTGATTGAATTGTCCTTGATATTGTTCTGCATTGTAAATAGATACTTTTCCTTCTTAATTTTAATATTTTGTTTTGTTACTTTGAGTTTCTGATAATATTTTTTAAACTTATTATTGCTCTATTATATTACGTAAGTGGGTTTGAGCCTTTAACAAATAAGTAAATAAATGGGTTGGGAGTTGGTGACTTATAACCACAGAATGTCTTCGTGACCAAGGCGAAAAAAATGTGTGATCCAATGAGGAAGTTTGCATTTTTCAAATTTTAGTTAATCAGATAGTCCTAAAGAGTTAGAGAACAACGGAGAAAAAATTTTGTAATTATCACCATAATAGAAAAGTTAAAGTCCTTCAAAGGTTGAATAGCCGTATCCTCCGCGCGAAGCCGCTGTGACGTCACACGTCACATACGACACAACGCAAGCTTGTGTATGCCCTGCCGAGGATGCTGCTCCCGCAAGCCACCGCGCCGCCGCTGGCATCCTCGTTCATGTTGTTATTCCTTGTTTTTAGTAGGGTAGGCGATGCCGTCGGTGACAAAACAATACACTGCAGTTTATTGGTACTCGTATTATTAAAATATGTCTAGCAGACCGCAAAACTATAAATATTGCATTGTACTCAGGTGTACTAACACCACCATAAAAACACCAAACAAATATTTCAATGGATAGCCTATTATGAATACAAAAAAATTGAGTTTTATGACCCCCCACCCCCCAACTACCCCAATTTCACCCCCACCCGAAAAAGTAGAAAATGATCACGAAACCCCTAAAACACCTAAAAACGAAGTTTGAGCTGTTTCTATATTTTCGCAGCGGTAGTAATACTGTGTCAAAATTTAATTGAAATCAATCCTATAGTTTCCTAGTTACACCATACAGAATGAATGTACATCAGAAAAGTCGACGATCCGTAATAGCAAAGGTAATGTTCGGATGCACCTAAAAAAGTGTATTATGACGCTAGGCCTTTCTTTCACAAGTTAGTCGACGGCCTGTTATGAATACAATAATTTTCAGTTTTACAACCCCCCACCCCCCAACATCCCCAATATCACTACAATATCACCCCCATCCAAAAAGGTAGAAAATGATCAGGAACCTCTAAAACGCCTAAAAACAAATTTTGAGGAATATTTAAAATTTTTGGTTTTTTGCTAATTACTCCACCGCCCATGCACCGATTTTCAAACTTATAGGAACATTACCTACTACTACCCCCACAGCATATCGCTGCCAAATTTCATAACAATCCATGCAGCGTTTACTGAAATTACGTGGCTAGAAAAACGCTTACATACAGACCGACAGACCGACGGACCGACGGAAATGAGTTGTGTGGATTTTCGTTATGTAGACATCATAAAACAAAAAGCGTATTATCTCAAAATCGAAAATTTTCACGATCACAATACTCCCCTCACCTATCGGTGTGGGAAGTAAAAGTCCATAATCATGTCATCCACTTTAGGAAGATTACTAGAATCACCACGAACGTAACCTTCCTCCGTACTTCAAAAATATACTGGCGTCTGCCCGTTACAACAAACACCTTCGCCGTTCCACTCAAGTCTAAATGTCGCATACTGTACAGCGCAGCGCATGCATAGCGGAGTCCCGACCAGACTGTGGCTGCCGCGAATAATTAATAACATGTGACGTCATACAGCTTTTTACCTCCGCGGTCGCTTTACGCAAATGTAAAATTGAATAGCTCCGCCGTTTTTTGGAATATTCGCATGATTTTTTAGACGTTCTTCAAGTGAAGAAATAGACTATGAGATAATAATGAATTTTCCAAATTTTATTTTCTTGGAAACTTCTCCATTCAATTTTGATCTAAAATAACCGTCCTATAAACCAATTACTGTAAAGCATCTAGAAAATGCGAATAATTTAGGTTATTTAATTTCGCGACTATAAATTGCGGTCCAAACTAAACTGGATGTATCGCCGTGTGAACCTGCCTGTATGCTTGTTTGAAATATTGCTTTTTTGTTTGTAAAACATCTGAAACATATTTGACCAAAACGTCGTTTTTATTCAGCAAACATGAATTTGGCACAGACAGTTTAATAATGGTAATTCCAATGCAATGCATGCATATATTTGAATATTGGGGAAAAATATTTCCGATAAAAAATTGTGACAGGCTGGAGGGTGGAGGGTGTAACTACTACATAGAGGACCGAACGGTTTAGAAAATATGCGAACTTTTTTTTCATGGGTATAAAACTTATAATGCCTTGAACCAATTACATGGAAACTATAAATACAGTGGGTTTTAGAAGAGTTTGCAGACAGTGGACTATTAGACAAAATGATATACAAGGTATCGAAAGAAGTTGTAAACAAGAGTCTTAGGCTTGATTTTATTAACATGCCCATTTTAACAAAGACTTTGACCAATCAGAGCAGCCCTTTCAAGAACATGTATCTGTCAAAGTACTGTGAAAATTAATGATTTCTCTTGAAGTTTACCTCAAAAAAGGTCAAAGGGACATAACTTATCTTATAATCGAAAATAATTGATGGTAACCTGCCTGGTCAAACTGCAACCAGAAGAGGAGTTCGTCAGGGATGTGTATGATCTCCGATGTTATTTAAGATTTACTCTGAATTTGTGATGAGACAGGTATTGGATAACTGGAATGGCGGTATAACTATTGGCGGAAGCAAAATATCTAACTTAAGATTTGCTGACGACACAACCCTTATTGCTGCTTCTCAGGAAGAACTAGTAGCTCTATTAAATATGTTAGAACAACACAGTGCAGCGTACGGTCTGGTATTAACTACAACAAAACCAAGGTTATGATCGTAGATAGTGAGCACGTTAATCATCGAGCAATAAAGTCAGTAGGCCGTTGCGAAGTAGTTCAAAGTTTTGTGTACCTCGGTTTTTTGATCGACAATTCGGGTAGCTGTGAAAATGAGATTCGACGGCGCATTCAACAAGCTCGTGTGGCCATAATAAAGCTTACTGAAATATAGCGTGACCATAACATCACTAAAGCTTCCAAAATGTCACTGGTTCAGTCTTTTGTGTTCTCCATGATTTTGTATGCCTCGGAAACTTGGACTCTTCAAAAGGCAGATCGAGCTCGCATAGATGCCTTTGAAATGTGGACGTGGAGGAGAATGCTGAGAGTTCCTTATACCACCCATCGAACTAACGTTTTTATACGGGATGAGCTCGGTAGTCCAAAGAGATTATCCTCTATTGTGTCGACGAGAATGCTTACATTCTTCGGACATATACACGGAAGCGATAATATGGTGAAACTTGTAGTTCAGAGTCATGCTCCGAGTGGGCGGCGCCGTGGCCGTTCCTCTACACGTTGCTGGATATGAGTATCAAGAGCGCCACTGAACTGACAGTAACTCGCGAACGATGGCGAGCTACAGCTCTCAAAACTATTGATAATATTCGTGTCGGCAATACTCTAGCTCCTCTAGCATCCTACGAGTTCACAACATATCTGTTAAGACATTGTGACTATGATGATGATGAATAACCACACTAAAACTTTGTCACACAAAGTAAAAAGCGTTTCCTTGTACCGGAACTATAAACTGAACACATCCTCAGCACCGCGGAGTAACCAGAGTAGAAGTAATTTCCCGTCTCTCATACAGTTACAATGTTCATTAGGCGGTTGCACCAAAAACTGCACATCAAGAAATGTCGCTCTATGCCTGTTTAATTATGTTTTGATTACGCCGAGCGGCAACTAGCGTGACCCATTTAACGTTTTATTGTGTTTTAATTGCTGTTGGAGAATGGATTGCCATATCTGTTATGGTTAACTTCAATGCGTATACAGTGCACTGTTTACCGAGAGAGACAATCCCGCCAAAAATCCCATTCTGGGGTGGGGTGAAGTGCCACAGTCAACGTTTTCAAGCAGCATGCAGATCTGATGAGTTTTCTTTTTTCTGCGATGTACATCTATAGCGTCATCCAGGCATAGTAGAGAGATTTTGAGCCATTAAAAATTGTGACGACGTTATCCCTAAAACGTTATTCTGAGCATGCGCAGTGTGTTTAGAATAACGGATAAGCGTGTACCTTGTGTAAAGTTTTTATAACCGAAATATGTGGCATGTATCGTTGCGCTGTTATGATCGATTTGGTCGGAAATGTCCAAAAAATGTTACGTGCAACAAGTAGACATCACAAGCAGAAAATAGATCACATAACAAGTAAAATAAAAAATAGGTTATGCAGGATCCCGAAGCGTGACATTTCAGATTTCACTACCATGGTTCAGTCCCGTCATGATCACACGCTGTTGCCGGAGCCGCCTAACTTTGTAGCTTTTATTGAATAATACTAGGTAGTTTTCGTTGTTCTTAATTAATCTTACCGCTTCGGTTAACAAATACGTTGTCAGAACCGCTATTTGACAGATAAATAAATAGTTTTCGGAGCAAGACACCACTGTAAGATGCCCCCTAACCTTATTTTGAGCTACAACTTTGACACCATAACGTCAAAATAGCAGATGGGAAGGTATTGTAAAGGTTGTTGTTTGAAAGAAAACCATAATTCAATAGTGTTCGCTGTAGTTTGTCCTAAAATAATGGACGAGTTGATTTTATTGGACTCCAGTGATGACTCAGATGTTGAAGATGCGATCTTGTTGGAAGTATTTGACAACAACATCGAATGGGGGTGGGTTGGCCCAGTGGTTAGGGTCGAGGGCTCGTGACCGGAAGGTCCCGGGTTCGACTCCCGTTAGAGGCGGCAATTTATTTCTGGTTTTTTGAACCAAAAATAAATATCCATAAAAAAAAGCTCAGCGAGAATCCCCACCTGACCATTCACTGTTGGCTTCTAATTAACAGTGCTGTTCCTAAGTGGCGCTGGGAAACAGTAACAAAGCCTACACAGAACACGAGGCTAATGACCAAAGTAGTCGATGCCGATGACACAGAAGTAAAAAAAAACAACATCGAATACAAAGCCGACCTTTACGGGAGATTCAACTTAGATATGCTCTCGCAACAGGATTGTAAAGTGAATTTCCGCTTCGAAAAACGGCATATTCCGAGATTGGTACAAGCACTCAGAGATCCAGATGAGCTTAATGCAGACAGCCAACATAAGGTTTCTGGACAAGAAGCGCTTTGTATTTTCCTCAGTAGATTGAGCTATCCCAACAGGTTAGCTGACCTAGACGATCAATGACCGCCCTATCAAAAATAGTTGATGTCATGATAAGCCATGTATATGACAATTTTGGTCATCTTCTTTCAAATTTGTTGAATTTGTTGAATTTGGAAAGATTAAGGATGTATGCCAATGCAGTACACCTAAAAGGATCCCCCATTCCTAAATGTTGGGCTTTTATTGATGGCACTACTCGAGCCATATGCAGACCCTCAGAAAACCAAGAGGCTTATTATTCGGGAAGCATTTGGAAACATTTTAGTAAAACGACGTACCATAGTTGTTGCAGATCTACTCAAAAGTCAAAACCAGTGTCACTGCCAAAACCAAAACAGGTTATGATCTAATTTTTATGCTTCGTTAATAATCGCTATGGCTATCGTCCGTACAATACCGGCATTTAGCGGTTACGATATACGTAAAACGAAATGCAAATGTCAAAGTTATCAAATAGCATTAAATGGAACATCACTTTATAAATAACGAAAACTGCGTAATGTCAAATAAAATTGACGAAAGAGAATCTGATCCTTGCGTATAATGATAAACCCCAAAATAAGTACTGTTGCTATCAAAATCATCTCGGTTCTGTTCTCATTGCCGCATAGTGATTTAGACCTGGCAATACCGCACTACGTAATAATATCGTACGTAATCTTTCACGTAATAATATCGTACGTAATATTTCGTAGCTAGCGTACAACCATTGATTAAAGTATTTAGGTATAAATGTGTTAATCAATGGTACAACTTATCGGTTATTCGCCGATTCGGTAATTTCGGGAGAACTGCGCATGTCACAAATAGCCGATAACGTGAAATAACGTCAGGAAACGGACGTGCAAAATATCTCTATTAGTTCTAAAAGTCTCGTTTTGTTTAGCGGCTTCACTCAGTACTCCCACATATTGCGTATTTTGTTTGATTACACTATATAACAAAATTTGATTTTTGTTTTGTTTATTGAATTTTTCTGTTATATTATTATTATTGTGATAACTTTCTGTTTATTTTTAAAGGCTATTTATATATTAGGCTGATTTAGGATTAAACAGAGTTTTATAAAAAACAAATAAATGAATGAGGAATTCAACTCAGAGTTATTATTTTAACAAAACCTACTTTACTACAAAACGCCTTAGAATAATATAATATACTTAAGGTTGTGTTAAACGCATCTACCTACGGCTGAATATTGAATTATTGATTTAACTAACGTCAAGTGCAGTGTACTAGGTTTTTTCTAAATAAAATGTGTAAAATTTAAGTAAATGGCTCTTCAGTCGCTTGTTAACATGTGTAATATGAAGAAAATGTTGACTGAAGTATTTATTAGTGGATGATTTCTCTACAGAACTGAAGGGTATACTCGGAACCTCCAAACTTTCCAAGACCCACATTCTCAGTCACGTATCTGCGCAACTTTGCCCCCAATCAACTGACTTCTCACCCCTTACAGTTTCAGACATCTCAAGGGTGTTGGTCGAATTTGAATCGCCCAGTATAGCATAAGCATCCAGACCCTAAGGAATGCCTACAGAAAGCTTTGCTTCGTGAATATTAAATAAAACCGCTGATTTTTTGATATATAAGCACGCTTAAAAGCTCGTTTCATTGCTTTCATAGCTTCTTATACGTAATAACTTCGGTTGAGTAATCACGCTGCCTTGGGAAGAAACTCGGCTCGGTATGATTTATTTTTAACCGGAGCAAGAAATATCACATCTTCCGGTACAGTGAGCTCACAAAGAGCACCTTCAGGCATCCTCCGGGCGAATTAGGAAGCAGCAGTTTGTTAGTCTATTAGCTTGAATATCGTAGCAGTGAGAGTAAAATTCGAACAAGAAGGCTTAGGTACTCCTTTATATACACTATGTTCCAGGATTAATCCCAAACAACGAAGACGCACTTAAGTTTCGGGAGGTGAAGTCGAAAATCATCTCGCGATTTGTTTTATTTGGTATATATGTAAATACACCAGAACTGTCGCTGAGCTAAGCTTTACTTTTTGAATTTCCAGGAGCCGTCCGACCTCACTGTCCCCGTCAATGCTTAAGCCTTAAGGACTATTGTATTATTGCTCCTCTCATTTACAGTATCCGCTCCAGCAATCTGGATCCCTGCATAAGTATATGCAGTTTACCTACTGGCCCTAGTGCTGAGCTGTACTCCATTGGTTCTAGCTTGGTCTTCCCAAAGAGCTGTTGTCTCTTGTGATCTAGCGCTTCGCACTCACAGAGCACATGTAGAGCTGACTCAGTTCCTCTTCCACACAGTCTGCAGTTGAGGTCTCCATTGTAGAGTCCCATTTTATTCAGGTGTTCCTTCAGGCCACAATGTCCTGTGAGGAGACCCGTCGTTATTCGGAGCTGATTTCTACTCAAGGAGAGCAGTGTTTCAGCTATTTTCTTGCATGGAGCTTTAATGAATGTTTATCCATGAACACATCCTGGCAACAAGTTCCACTGCTCCTTGTGCTGATGTTTCATCCATTCTCTGACCTGGTGTCTGATTGTGCTTTTAGGCACCCCCACGGCGGGTTCTGCTCCAATTTATAGGGCAGACGAGCCTAGTCCGCCCTTTCATTGCCTCTTATACCTGAGTGTTCAGGCACCCACTCCAAAGTTACTTTGTTGTGTTCTGCCAGTCTTTCCAGTTCTTGTAAACATACCCAGACTAGAGCAGACGAAACTTTGGTATGAAAATTTTAATTTTCGTTAAAGGAGTCTGCAACTCAAAACTGGAGTGAAATTTGCAATGAGCACCCTCAAATTATCCACGATACGAGGTTTTGTTTTCATAGAAAGCCAAATAATGATTTTAGATTTTTTAGCTGAACCTGAAGATCATGGGTTATGAAATTTTTTTATTTTCGTTAAAGGAGACTACAACTCAAAGCAGCACTCACATTTGTAATAAACACCCTCAAATTAACCAGGATACGAGGCTTAGTCGCCATAGAAAGCCAAATACTGATTTTTGATTTTCTTAGCTGAACCTGAAAATCCGAGAATATAATAAAAATTTTTGATTTTCGTTAAACGAGACTGCAACTCAAAAACAGAGCGTTTTTAACCTTCTATTATTCGCTAATAAGGCACAATACTTAGTGAAATAACTTATTGTATGGTGACACAGATACAGTGATATCATAAGAATTAATAACTTCAGATAAAAATAACGAAAACAGAGGAGAAATATTGATAAATGATGAGACCTGAAAGGAGGAAAATATTACACCTTACTTTCTCGGCATACACGCACAGCTGTGGATTATATTTTTTGCGTACAAGTCTCTTGTGTACATGCCACGGCAAAACATTATGGAATATAAGTAATGCAATACCCTAATCCCCAGCTGTCTTTCTGTATATCCTTTTATTTGTTCCCTGCCAGGACCAATTTTTATGCGAAAATAAAATCCGCTACGACGCGTCAGGCAGTGTTGCGTGACTTCAGTTACTCCGTCAATCTTTTAGTAGCATGCACCATAAAAGTTTCAGGTAGCTGGATTTACGTCTGCTATTTGCAGACCCGCCATGTCAGTCATTGGAAGGCAACACCGAAAATAAAAAAGGAGTCTAACTTGGTACTTTCACTCATATTGATGGAGTTTATGGTTTTTGAAGGATTTGGTACCTACGGTGTAATCAACAAAAAGCTAGTACGAGTCAACACCTCTCTTAACATTGTTTTTAGGTGTTCCAAGTCATTAGTAGTTTTTACCTCCCACAACGATAGGTGAGGGGAGTATTGTGATCGCAAAAAATTTCGATTTCGAGATAATATGCTTTTTAGGCGTTGTATGTGTATCGATATATCCTGTACATTAATTTCAAATTTGGCGCCCGCACCATAAATTTCATTTTCGTTGGAATCGGCAACCTCCGCAGCGAGTACTTCGTGAGCAATCAAACGGGAACCACTTATGTTATACGGTCGCTAAAACTACGTTATAAGGAAGTGCTAAGAGAAAATTGCAGCACTAAACCCCTAGTTAGAAACCACTGGAAGAGCAAGGACGAGCACCACTGGGCCCAGTGTCCCTTCGAACGAAGAATCGAGGTAGGTGCCGATAAATACAATAGGATTTTTATGGTGCTACAAATTTCAATTTCAATTTCAAATTCGTATACAGTCCACTGAAACCACAAGAACTAGCGAACCACATACATTTTTTGGTCATTCGAGCCACGATAATTGCAATAACTCATAATTTATTCAATTCGTTAATTTATTATATCTATATCATTCTGTATTCAGTAGCCATTATTTAAGAAGATACTCCTTTTTTTGTCGTACGTTCGGTCGAACGCTACGAGCAGCAAAAAACATTTGTTTTCTTCCCTATAAATAAAATCACTTCTAGATTAATTACGACGGTTGATATTACAGGAAAGTAAACATTGTCGATTATATTTGATTCGCAAATATTTTATTAATTGTGTGCGGTACAAGGTGCAATATTTTTCTCTTTAAGTAGTACCGTTGAGTACATTCCTCAGGGCGCTCCAAAATACTTGTTGAAATTTGCAGTTAACACAGTTACTTTATACACTCATTTGAAATGTCTAAGGATATACAAAAGACCCTGCATCGAAGGCAAGTTTATATTACTCGTATAACAGAAATCTACACAGCTGGAGTGAAAGCTAAATCTGATCCCAATTTTCAATCAATGTTTACAACAAGATGCGAGAACTTGCAAGAATTTTACGATGAATTTCAGCAACTTCATAACGCTTTAATAGGTTTAATAGAATCAGATGAGGAATTTGAGATACAGGATGCGATTAGAAAAGAAACAGATAACTATTATTTCCAAGCAAAAGATATTTATAATCAACTCACTCTAAAACAAGTTGCAGCTCAACAACCTAACCCAAATCCGAACAGAAATAATAACAGCGAATACAGGGATCTTTTGAAATTAGATATTCCAATCTTTGATGGTAATTTGCTCAAGTGGGTGACATTTTATGACATGTTTCGTTCTTTAGTCCATAATAACGCTAATATGTCAGACGTTAGAAAATTTCAGCACTTAATTGCCTACTTGAGAGGTGAACCATTAAACTTGATTAAAGCAATACCAATCACAGAAGCTAATTACGCAATCGCATTCCAAGTCCTAACAGAACGATACCAAAATGAAAGACTTTTAGCTACGAGTTACTGGAATGCAATAAATAATGCACCCACATTGAAAAATAATTGCTCTGCTAGAGACTTAAGGTGTATATTGGATACATTTAGGGAAAATATAGCAGCTTTAGATTTATTAGGTTTCCCAACAGAACACTGGCAATTTCCACTTTTTAACATGTTACTTGGACGTTTAAATACTTCTATAAGAACTGCATTTGAAATAGAGCACAGTAAAATAAAGTTTCCTACCTACCAAAATTTAACAGAATTCTTAAACAATCATTGTCGTGCTCTAGAGTCAGTACAAATTGCGTCAAGTACTTCTTATTCACAAAATTCTCAACAGCCAACTAATTCACATCCCAACAGGAAACAGCACAATTACAATCAGTATCAAAGATACCCAACACAAAGCTATGTGTCTAATATAGATCAAAATAAGCAAAACTCACAAAATACTCGATTCATTAAAAATAAATCTCATGGATTTAACTCATATTCAACACCGAACTCTCAAATTGCTCCAACACATAATTCAAACCATCCTAATGCTAACAGTCAGAGAAACTTCAACTCTCCAATACAGTATAAGTGTAGATTATGCAATCAGAATTCACATAACAATCTTTCGCAATGCTCTATGTTTATAGCAAAAAACATAAATGACCGTATCGCATATGTAAAGCAAAATAACGTATGTCTTAACTGTTTACGTTTTTCGCATACAGAAGGTTCATGCCAATCCAACTTCGCTTGTCGTATATGTGGCGAGAGGCATCACTCAACGTTACATATTTCTCAAGACAACCAGGAAATTTCTCAAAACTCCTATTTAACGAATGTATCACATTCAATACATCAAAGTTCGATTCCATATAACACTGCTAGCACTTCCTCAAGCATTACAACTCCACAAATGGATCAAACAAAACAAACTTCAACTTCACACATTCCTATTGTTTCATCAGTAAATTCAAGTCATCCGCCCTTCTCGTCTCAGAATGCTCAGAATAATTCAACTCTAACTTCTTGTGCAACTTCTAGTAATCAATTTCTTAGCTGCGGATGTACGTCAATGGAGCAATCGAAGCCCCAAACAACTGTTCTTCTCTCAACTACCAAAGTGCATATAATGGATGCTCGTGGGTATTACCAAACGGTACGGGTTGTCTTGGATAATGCTTCACAAGCTAATTTTATTTCTGAAAACTGCTTAAATCGACTGGGGTTATCTAGGAAAAAATTAATTGTTCCAATTGTAGGAATCAATCAGTCCAGCTCCACCACTAATGGCATAACCAATTGTACAATAAAGCCACTCAATAAAAATGATCCTAAATTTACTTTTGAACTTTTCGTATTGCCAAAAGTTTGTGCAGAAATGCCTTCAATTCAAATAAATACAAAAAACTGGCATCATATTTCAAATTTGGAACTGGGGGATGATAAATTCAATATCCCTGCGCCAGTTGATATTCTCTTAGGCGCGCATGCCTACTCACAAATTATAAAGCCAGGCATAGTTCAAGGGCAGCCTGGACAACCCATAGCTATGGAAACTATTTTCGGATGGGTTCTTCTCGGAAACGCTCAAGCCTTTGATAATCCAATTACCTCTCCTCCCGTTTCTTGTCATTTAACTTCCCTTCATACGCCATCTCTAGATCAAAGTATACGAAAATTTTGGAAAATCGAATCATTACCTTCCAAACAATTTCTTTCACCAGATGAAAAAAAGTGCGAAGCTTTTTACCGAAAAACCGTAACCAGAGATGAATCTGGACGTTTTCAAGTTTCCTTACCTTTTCGTCATTCTAGACCAGATCTAGGAGACACCTACGCTAAAGCTTATAAATGTTTTTTATCCCTAGAATCCAAGCTACTGAAAAATCCTGCTCTTTATTTACAGTATAAAGATGTTATGAATAATTATATAAAAAATGATCATATGAGTTTAGTTCCTCATTCACAAATAAATTCCAAATCAGTTAATTATTTACCCCACCATTGCGTAGTTCGACCTGATAAGGCTAGTACTAAAGTGAGAGTAGTTTTTAATGCATCTGCTCAAGGCTCTAAAGGAGTTAGCTTAAATTCAACACTGTTGTCAGGGCCAAAATTGCAGGCAAATATCAACACCATACTTCTAAAATTTAGGTTTCATTTTATTGTATTACTTTCTGATATAAGTCAAATGTTTTTACAAATTCGAGTATCACCCGAGGATCGAGACTATCAGCGCCTTCTTTGGCGATTTTCTCATACTGATCCTATACAAGAATATAGGCTCAATACAGTCACCTTCGGTGTAACTTCTAGTCCATATCTCGCAATTAGAACGATCAAGGAGCTTGCTACTCTTGAAAAACAAAATTACCCTGAGGCTTCTAGAGTACTCTTAGAAGATATTTTTGTAGATGATATATGCGCAGGCGCAAACTCTATAGAGTCAGCTTTAGCACTACAGAAAGACTTAATAGCTCTCTTAAGGTCAGGATGTTTTGAACTCAAAAAATGGGCTAGTAATGATGCTAGACTATTAACTAACCTTTCACAAGAGGAATGCCAAATTCCAATGTCACTCGATAAAGAAAACTCTATTGCACTTAAAGTTTTAGGCCTCCAGTGGGATCCAAAATCCGATACTATGTTTTTCTCATACAGCATTTCTAATAAACCTTGCACTAAACGCAATATTTTAAGCAACATCGCATCCATATTTGATCCGCTAGGTTTGATCGCACCTATTTCATTTCTGACCAAATGTATAATGCAAAAGCTTTGGATATCGAAGGTTGGATGGGATGATCCTGTCCCCAAGCCTATTTTCGATCTATGGACTCAGTTTCAAATGGAACTTCCATTATTGTCCAATATTTCATTTCCAAGATACATTTTTTCGAGAGAAATACTTCGATGTCAACTGCATGCGTTTTCTGATGCATCCGAATCAGGATATGCAGCTTGCGTCTATGTAAGATTAGAATTACCCAATGACATCATCAAAACTTCACTTGTTATAGCTAAATCACGGGTTAGTCCTCTAAAAACCCTCAGCTTGCCTAGACTCGAGCTTCTAGGCAGTACACTCATGAGTGACCTAGTTAGTTTTGTCATAACCACTTATTCCTCGTTAATTACTATAGATGAAGTTTTCGCATACACAGATTCCCAAGTTGTCTTATACTGGGTGTCTACTTCACCATATAGGTGGAAAACATTTATTGCTAATCGAGTTAGTCATATACAAGATAATCTTCCCGAAAGTGTTCGTTGGTATCATGTGAAATCACATGAAAACCCCGCCGATGTAGCTAGTCGTGGCATAAATCCCGCACAATTCATAAATCACCCCTTGTGGTTCACAGGGCCACCATGGCTCAGTTTACCTCAATCTATGTGGAACTTAAAAAATCCATGCTTCGAGAAATGTGATCAAGGAGTCACTGATATCATTTCCCGAGAAGAAAAACATATTGCGCTCACAACGAATGTTGAATGGCATATCATAGACGTTCTCTTGTATAAATTCTCATCACTTCATTATATTCAAAAAATAATATGTCATAGTAGAAGAATATTCTATAATTTCAAACACCACGATTCCCCTCTAACTGGTACCATATCTATTTTCGAACTTCAACACTCCTTGCTTATTTTAGTGAAAAGATGCCAAGAAATACATTTTTCTACTTTAATCTCACAAATTAAAAATAATGAACTTCTAGCAAAACCACTTAGAAAACTTGCTCCTTTTCTGGACAAAAATGGATTCATTAGGGTGGGCGGACGACTCAGGCATACCGACGCCATCCCCTTTGAATCAAAACACCCTCTACTACTTCCTCGATCTGATAGATTCACACAGCTTCTCATTGAACATATACATAAAGAAAATATGCATCCAGGTTTGAATACAATTCAGCACCTATTAAGGCAACAATTCTGGATATTATCTTCGCGCAGAGCTATTCAATCAGTTTTATCCAAATGTATAAGGTGTTTTCGTCTTCGACCTAAAGCCTACGTACCCTATCAGGGCGACTTACCCCCTTTTCGAATTTCACAGCTTAAATGCTTTTCTCACGCAACTTTAGATTACGCAGGTCCTATAAAAATATTACCTGGGAGATGGTATCGGGGTAACAAGGAGCTGAAAGCTTACATTTGCATTTTCTGTCGCACTAGTACACGTGCCATTCATATTGAAGTTGCTTCTGATTTAACTTCCGACTGCTTTATCGCAGCCTTTAGGAGATTTGTTGCACGTCGAGGACGTTGCAACTATCTTTACAGTGACAATGGCACAAATTTCGTTGGTGCAAATAATCAATTGAAAGAACTCTCAAAGTATGCTTCAGATCATCTCAAAATTAAATGACATTTTTTCCCTAGCTCTAGCCCTCATTTTAACGGCCTCTCTGAGGCTGGAGTAAAATCGGTAAAGACACATCTCTACCGAGTAATCGGAGAGCAAAAATTAACTTATGAAGAACTCAACACACTACTCGTGCAGATTGAGGCTCTTCTAAACAGTCGTCCAATTTCAGCTCAATCTTCAGATCCTAACGATCTATTACCCCTTACACCGGGACATTTTCTTACGATGGAACCCTTAAATTCGTGTCCCGATCCAGACTTATCACACCTTAAATTAAATACGCTCTCACGGTGGCAACTAGTTCAACGTTTAAATTCTGACTTTTGGAAGCGATGGAAAGATGAATATTTAAATACCTTACAGCAACGATCTAGATGGACTAAAAATCCTTCTAAAATAATGCTAAACACTCTAGTAGTTATTCAAAATGAGAACAACTCTCCCTTGCAGTGGTCTTTGGGCAGGATAGTAGAGCTACATCCTGGCTCAGATGGTCATGTTAGGGTGGTAACTGTAAGGACTCAACAAGGTTTATTTAAACGTCCTGTGGTTAAATTGTGCCCTTTACCATTGTACTGAGCACTAACAAACTTTTTCTTGTTATTTGTGTACGTCGTAACAATTTCAACGTCAATTTCAATGTCAGTTTCAATTTCAATTTCAATGTCAATTTCAATTTCAATTTCAATTTCAATTTCAATTTCAATTTCAATTTCAATTTCAATTTCAATTTCAATTTCAATTTCAATTTCAACTACAATTTCATTTACTCAAAGGTAATAATTTTCCCAATTTAAGTAATTCGCACTTTTTTATCACATTTTTTCACATGTTTCGATGTAAAACATTAGTTTTAGGTGGGCGGAAAATGTATGTGTATCGATATATCCTGTACATTAATTTCAAATTTGGCGCCCGCACCATAAATTTCGTTTTCGTTGGAATCGGCAACCTCCGCAGCGAGTACTTCGTGAGCAATCAAACGGGAACCACTTATGTTATACGGTCGCTAAAACTACGTTATAAGGAAGTGCTAAGAGAAAATTGCAGCACTAAACCCCTAGTTAGAAACCACTGGAAGAGCAAGGACGAGCACCACTGGGCCCAGTGTCCCTTCGAACGAAGAATCGAGGTAGGTGCCGATAAATACAATAGGATTTTTATGGTGCTACAAGTTTCAATTTCAATTTCAAATTCGTATACAGTCCACTGAAAGCACAAGAACTAGCGAACCACATACAGGCGTTTTGTACTGTCTACATAACGAAAATCCACGTCACTTATTTCCGTCGGTCTGCCTGTCTGTCGTTCTTCTGTCTGTTTGTCTGTGCGCGTTTTTCTAGCCTCGTAATCTCAGTAACCGCTGCATGGATTTTGATGGAATTTGGGCAGCAATATGCTGTCAGGTCTTAGTAGGTAATGCTGCTATAATTTTGAAAATCGGTGATTTGTCGGCGGAGTAATTAGCAAAAAACGAAAAATTTCAAATATTCCCCAAACTTCATTTTTAGGCGTTTTAGGTGTTCCTGATCATTTTCTACTTTTTTTTGGGTGGGGGTGCAAATTGGGGTGGTTGGGGGTTGGGGGTTTGTAAAATTAAAGAATTTGTTGTAATCATAATAGACTGCCCAGTGACCTGTGAAAGAAGACCTAGCGACATAAATAACCTTTTTAGGTCTATCCGAACATTGCCTTATGCCTTTTACAGAAACCAAAGGACTTGGATTTTTTCCGATGTATACATACGAGTATTGCTTTAGATCGTTCTGTATTCTATAATGTGGAAACTACTGAATTGATGTTAATGAAATTTCGGCACAGTATTACTACTTTGGCAAAAATGGAAAACGCGTATTATTTTTAGAAATCGTCTCAGTGGCGGCGCAGCAATATTGAAAAAACTAAAAATATGAAAACACCTCAAACTTCGTTTTTAGGCGTTTTAGGGGTTCCTGATCATTTCATACTTTTTTTCGGTGGGGGCGAAATTGAAGTGGTTGAGGGGTGTGGGGTTGTAAAACTGTTTTTTTTTTATTCATAATAGGCGGCCCTTTGACCTGTGAAAGGAAGTCCTAGCGGCATAAAACATTTTTTTTTTAGGTCCATCCGAACATTGCCTTGCCGATTACAGAAACCAAGGGACTTGGCATTTTGACACAAATTTATTACCGTGACGAGGATGAAAAACGCGTAAGGTTCGTGTGGTTTTTTAGATATCGTTACAGTGGCGACGCAATAATAAAAAAAACTAAAAATATAGAAACACCTCAAACTTCGTTTTTAGACATTTTAGGGGTTCTTGATCATTTTCAATTTTTTTTGGGTGGGGGTGAAATTGGGGTGGTTCAGGGATGGGGGGTTATAAAACTCAAAAATTGATTGTATTCACGATAAATTGTCCATTGACCTGTAAAAGAAGTACCTAGTAGTATAACACACTTTTTTTGGTCGGGCGAGCGATGATTTGGTTGCAAGGGGATCTAGACTATAGCTTCATGCTATGGGAAAGTAATAAACCTGGTATCGTCGGAATGTGTGGGAAGTACTGAGTCAATCAACTTGACTACATTTTTTTCTGATCAAATGGATAAACAGGAAGAGTACAATGAGAAAAAAATAACTTTGTTTTTCTAAAGTATTCCCTCTCAAAATCAAGACATTATAATTAATTTTGTAAAACCAATAATTTAAAATAGGAATATCACAGCTTTTGAGATTGAATTCACAAAATTCCGAACGTCTTAAGATACCGAATATCTAGCAACCCTAATCAAGAGTCAGTTTCGTAATTAATTTCCAAATACAGTTCTTCCAATGTTGATTAACGATTTTCGTCGTCATTTCGCCTCTCAAAACAACAGGGTGATCCATCACAATGGGCCGTTTTAATTTAATAAACTGTTTCGTCCTAACCAGACACAAGGCTGGGATTCATTAACTCACCCTTCGGTTTTCTTATCTCCAAACAAAGTCAATTTCAGCTTTTCCCATTTACTTCCCTCCTTCTACCGGGACTAGGGTCGCCTCAAATCAGAAGTGAGATCTGAGAGACGTAGTGTAATAATGAAATATTGGGACTTGATTGTTTTATACGTACCGAGTGCCCTATTTTGACACATTTATATCAATAGGAGGAGGAATATTTTGATCGAAACATTTTGAATTTGAAATATGTCTTTTTCTACCCCATTAAGTTATATAACCAAACCAAAACCAAACTACTTTTAAGCAGATAATAACTACCTATAAACAAAAAGCGCGAAATGGATTTTGAAATAAAATTTATTTATTTTTATTTCATTTTTTGTATCCTGACCGTTATAATCCAATCTTTTTGTAATAAAATCCTGGGATACGGTCCGTATAAGAATAACCTAAGCCAAGCTTTAATTTCAAGCCAAGCTTTCGTAAGCTTTGTTTAAACGGTTGAACGGAGAATATGGCCCCTAGTGAGTAGAGTCGGCGATGGACTACCTCACAAAATCCCCCAGACTTCATTACAATTCTGAAACATGCGGCAACACCGGCACGACAAAAGTCAAAATGTCAAATTTAAGTGACAGATACCAGTTGACAGCTTGGCCAAGCTCATCCACTGTTGTTCAAAGATCGTGTATATTAAATTTAGTGATGAAAAGTCTTGAAAAATGGTTCATCAGTATTATATCTGTAAGAAAGATACTCATAAATCTCGGTTTGATAATGTTTCCACTCACCGGTAAGTGAAAAAGTGCTTCTTATGCCTACTATTAATAGGCGTTCTGCAAACCTTACTAGAACTTCGTTTTTTATAATTTTAAATCATTTTGTTTCATTGTTTTTGTATTTTGTGTGATTATTTCTATATTTTAGACGATTGTCAAGGAATCTTGTCTCTCCTGTAACAAATACATAGTATCAAATCACAGTGAAAAATAGAGGTAAGCTAGCTATTTCCCCAGCTACTTCAATCATAAATAAATGCATATTTTTTTGATAAAGCTGATTTCTTGAAATGTTTCTATAAAGAGTGACGTTTGGAGAATGAGGTGTTACCCAAAGGCACTATATTGTGTTGTAGACATTTTGCAGCTAATGCATTCATGATAAAGGCTTATTTTAAAAGTTATTTTCAACTTTTTAGCCCGATGTTCTTTAAAGGTCTTTACGGAAACTATGATCGGGTTAACCCGATCAGTTGGATCACTGATCCTGACGTTCGGAAAATGATGTGGGATCGGTCAGAAATAGGGTAGTTCACTCTTGTACAGTAAGTGATTGCGATCGGATGATTCAGATCAGTAGCTGCTTCACTTTACCCACTGACAATGGTAGTGTTCAACGCGACTTAGCGGACCGAAGCGCTTGAGGGCGTTTTGCGCTAACTAACCGATGAACGACAAGCTGTCAAAAAAGCGCCAGGCAGCTTGGTTAGCGCTTTTAAAAAGCGCTGTTTGGTTAGCGAAACGAAGAAAAATTATTTGAAGTTCTGAAAGGAGCAGTTACCTTTATATAGTGTCAATTTAATATCAGGATATGACAGTTTATCGAGCAAAAGAGAATGTCGTTCAACGGTCACACCTAGCGCCTGCAGGCGCTTCCAGTCTAGCGCTTTTGCGCTAGGTCCCGTTGAACACACCCAATATGACTTTACTATCTGTTTCTGATTGTTAAACCAACCTTTTCGTTGTTCGATGTCCGTTAAATTCATGGAATCATAAATCCCACTTGACAGCTGTTTGACATATAACCGATCTATCCGGATCCAGATCAGTGTTTCTGTAAAGGCCTTATATTTTTAAACTACATTATTTATTTTTAATTTTTTGCCTAACTTTATCGTTGAAGTGTGTTCTTTTTTCATGCGTATTTGTTAATACTTTGTGTAATAAAGATGACAATTGTTTTTGATCAACATTCATAGCACAATCATTACCATTACTGCATAAACGATAAATAAAATAATTTCCTAAATAAATTTCACAAAAATACCAACTCCCAAACAGTTAGATGTAACGTCTTTAAATCTCTCGTCGCTGCGCCTCTGTGTATATTAACAAGCTTTAAGGTGTCTGCGCCATCTCTTAGTCAGCGGATACGACCGCTGGTCTGACGGATTTGGCCGTCAAAATCGCTTTCGCGGCAAAGTTGGAACGTGCAATGTTTGGTCCGACCTCTTAGTCCAAAGGAGAGTTACAAGCTTATAAACAAATATACAGGTAAAGCTAATAAACGCGTGTTAAAAACAGTCATAGTCCAAGTTAGTCTTATGTGGGAACTGTGACTGGTTTTGTAGAAACTCAAGTAGACAACGGTTATTTTTGTAGAATTATTAAAACATTAACGTTGTATGTACGTTGGGTTTTTTCCTCATCCTTTCCGTTCCTTCCTTTTTTTTTCCTACACTTTGGCATTAAGTGGAGGTTATGGTAAACTGCTTGACGGCAACACATTTGCGGGGTAAGGGGAGAGGTTAAAAGTCGAGTAGGCCAGGGCGTGGCCTATTTATAATCCTTTCTACTACAAAGATATACCGCTAACGGACAAAAAATGTTGTCCCGGTCCCTCGACGACTTACGCACCGCTTCCTTTGGTGCTACGCCGAACCGGCTTGCGGATGGGCGGTAGAAGCGTCCTCAAAAAAGTATTGAGAAATGGACATTGTGTATTCACCGTACATTAACAATAATGTATGGTGGTGTATTATACCTGTAGCCAGATCCTGGTATCACAGTTGATCCCTTGTCTGTGTTGCGGGTATAACGTGATTGATATACAATATGGGTAGGCCTTACGGTAAAAAAAACTAAACTGTTTACAAGTGCAACTAGGTTGTCACAAAGAAAAACCATTTTGCACATGTACAAGCACCAAAATATAATAGAAAATAAGGTAAGGGTATTAAAAACGTGCAAAGGTATGAATGATAATATTCTACCGTGTGCGTGTTATAGGAAAATCTGAGGAAGGCGGATGAAGTCCGGAAGGTTCGCACTTAACAAATTTTGGATATGCCGTTGGTAGGTATACTCTAAATGATAATTAATAATTATTATTATAACTTCGTTGTAAGTTTATACCAGACAGAGGTATTAGCATTCCATTTGCAGTCCGAATTGCTTACAACTTACAATTTACATAATCCAAATATCTACCAAACGTTACCGTTTAATTGACACATCAGACGTTTCTCACCATTTGAACATGTTAGAAGTGTGAAACTGTGCACTCGTCTGGAGTCAAAAACTAACTTTTTATGCAGTTTCAAATACATTCTAATTTGGTATACAGCTTTTTTCACCACATTCATGCAATGGGATACGTCATTTCACTACAGAGGTGCAATGATTGACAGAAAGTATTGAAAAGGCTTTTGTATCAGACTTATGAATATGAATGCTGTTATTTTCCTATTTTGTAAATATATAATATCATATGATACAGTACAATGTATCATTTAGAATGTATTTTTTATTCCCGACTCAAAAAAAGTGTGAATACAAGACCCTAACGTTCGCGGTCTGGGCCTGGTAGCAATTTACATTTTAATTATGGTGCATCTATGTATATATACACATTTGGTTAAAAATCGAGATCGAGAAAAGATTTCTCAGTAATTCTAAGAATGCCACATGTGGCATTTTTTTAATAATCGTCTATTAGGAAATTTCAAAAAATACGTCAACATTTCTATAGAACTGTCCTTTTTCTTCATGCTCATATTTTTTCAGTTCAGTAATCTCAAAATTAATATTCAAAAAATGGTTACAGCTGAACCATTGCAAATAGCTCTCGTTTACGTACCATAACCTCCTCTTAAACCGAAGGTCTCTTTGCCAGAGAATTTTGCTATGAGTTGTATTTTGAGATAGGTTTGTGAGTTATACAGTAATTTTGACTAGTTTAACAAATTCTAGTACTGCATCTAATATATACAGGGTGTCCCACGACGATTAAGACAAGCAGTATATTGAAACTGGGCAGTAGTAGAGAATTATAATTTTGGGGATGTAAATTAGAGCAAATGTTGTATCTTTTCTTATTATTGTGTTACCCAATGATGTACTTGATTTTGGTCACGTGACGTCCGATTCAAAATTATTAATGGGACACCCTATATATTTGTGCCTTTCTGTGTTTCTCCCAATAAAACAATTCCAACAAATTGCACACTTGGGGTCTAAAGTGATTCATTCAAGAGTTACACGTACTTAAAGGATTGTATCACTACCATTATGAAACACTAACACAATAATTCAACTGTAGGGGTACATGTTATAATCAATCGTGGTTGAAATTGTTTTATTGGGTAACACAATAATAAGAAAAGATACAACATTTGCTCTAATTTACACCCCCAAAATTATAGTTCTCTGCTGCTGCCCAGTTCCGATATATTGCTTGTCTCAATCGTCGTGGAACACCCTGTATTTGTCTTCATTGGCTGATACTGTCATTATGTTAATAACTTTATGCTTATTTTTCTAGTGACTGCGACTGTAGATTATGGTTGTTTTTCATGGGTTTCGGTCAACGATTGAAACTATAACTTTCCTTCACTACGTTTCGGTTTATTTTAATCTAAACCATCTTCAGGTGTGTTAATTTCAGATGTCGATTACATTTCTATAAATTGTTTTGTTTGCGAAACAGCCTCTACGGGCCTCTACGGACTGTTTCGCAAACAAAACAATTTTACAAAAATGTAACCGACATCTGAAATTAACACACCTGAAGATGGTTTAGATTAAAATAAACCGAAACGTAGTGAAGGAAAGTTATAATTTCAATCGTTGACCGAAACCCATGAAAAACAATCATATGTTAATAATGTTGAGGCTAAGCTGCTGAAATGAAGCTATCGAATTATTTCGCCACTTTCTACTTTATGGAAAGCATTATATGAAATTTTGCCCTACCACTGTTTTTGTGAGTTTCCACAAGCACCAGGGTATACCGCAATTTACAGGCTAGTTCACACATTTTACTATTTTGGACAGGTTTTTCCGGAAAATCCGCCACTGTGAACTATGAAGAAAGCTGTTATTTTTCTCGCTGCGTTGGCTTTCAGCTTTACGCAATTTTGAAAATCTGGGATTTCCGGCGAGATTTCCACCTAGCGAAAGTGCCTTGTAATCTGAAACACCAGATGCTTGTCAACTAGATGGATGGGTGGAACGCTTTCTCTTGTTACGTTCATCATCACATGTATACCTTCACAAAACACGAGCTTTTGCGGAACGTGTTGTGTAGGGCAACAGAACAGAGGCGGATCTTCAGCATGAAAGTTGTAAGAGACTGAGCGACATTGACATTCTATGTTGGAAGGTACATCCGCAGCATACTAAACAATCAGCAGAATATCTTTGAGGATTTTCTATATAAAATTGGTTCCTAGATAAAGTGACCTTGACCTTGGAGTAGAAGTCTGGGTGGGGATGCGAAAATAACAAAAAGCATCGATACCGACACCAATTCGAATTTTTTTGTATGGTCAGCCTCCCGCAAAGGCTGAAACCCTATGGCGCTGTAGAAGCGCTGCGAGAAGATAAGTGTCGGTTCACGTTAGATTTGAAACGCTGCAGGTTGTAGCCGCCGGGAAACAAATTCCTCGGCAGCTGATTCCACAGCGTCGAAGTTCTCCAAAAGAAGGAATGGTGGAGGAGACTGGTTCGGGGAGTAAGGACCTCGACCTGGTAAGGATGAGCTCGCAGAGCTTCTATAATGTTCCCGGTTCGGACGGCCTTTGATGTTATTATCTAGGAGAGCTCACTCGAACATCTTCCGTGGTAGAATCTGTAAAACAGGGATAGGTCAGCCACCCTCCTTCGATGTTCCAGGCTGTGGAGGTCCTTTGTGAGGTTAGACGTATCGGTTAATCTAATTGCTCTTTTCTGGATAGTGTCCAGAAGCTTTAGAAAGTGTTTCGGAGCGCATCCCCACAAATGGGAACAATACTTAAGCGATGGTCGGTTCTGTGCCTTGTAGAGCAGCAGCAGTTGCTCTGGTGTATACAACTTCTTAAAGCGGAACAAAACTCCAAGCTTCTGGGATGCCGTTTTAGCAATACTGACGACGTGGTCGTGCCAGGACATGTTATTGTTGATGTTGATCCCAAAAAGCTTGACGGAAGGTGATTCGACTATGGGGTGGCCCTCCATTTCCACGGTTGGTAAGCCATCGTGAGACTTCTTTATAAGTGTTGTTGCCTCAGTTTTTTGTACGTTGAACTGTACTTCATTTGCTAATCCCGACTCGACAATTGTTTTGATATCTGTGTTGATATGCGGGGCATGCTGCTGTCGCCGACGTACCTCTCGTCTCCTGGGATGATAGTGGCTTGCCTGGTTCCATGCACGACACTAATGTACTGTCATCTGCGAAGCTGTAGATTGGATTGGATGTTATTTCCAGCAGCTCGTTGATGTACAGCAGAAACAGTGTAGGGCATAGGACAGATCCCTGAGGAACGCCGGCGTTTATTGAAAATACGTCTGAAGAACAGCCCTCGACTACAACAAACAGAGATGGGTCGTTCAAAAAGCTATTCAGCCACTGGCGCAGGCCAGGTGGTAGTCCATAAGCAGCAAGCTTGACCAGAAGTCCCTCATGCCACACTTTGTCGAAAGCTTTCGATATGTCAAGTGCAACAACATGGGATTCGCCATGATTTTCTATTGCTCTGTACCACAAGTGAGTGACGTAGGCAAGAAGTCACCTGTAGACCTGTGCTTACGGAAGCCATACTGGCGATCATTTATGATGTTATTGTGGTCCAGGTATTTCAGGAGCTGTGTGTTAATGGCAGTCTCCATAACCTTAGACATGATGCTGAGAAGTGCCACAGGTCTATAATTGGTGGGATCGGTTTTTGTTCCTTTCTTAGGGATGAGTTGTAGGCAGCCAATCTTCCACGAAGCGGGAAACACGCCTCGTTGATACGAAAGTTTCAAGAGCTTGCAAAGAATAGGTGCAAGCTCAGCGGCACAGCGTTTAACGACAATGGCTGGAATTTGGTCCGGACCAGTAGCTTTATTCGTGTTCAGTTTTTGGAGGATGTTTTTAACATCTCGATGTTGAAATTTCACCTCTGCCATTCTCGAGTTCACGCTTATGGTGGTGGTCAGAGTACTACCATGAAAGTCTACAGTAGAATTGGCTGCGAAGAGCTTCCCCAAGATGTCTGCTTTTTCCTTAGGGGAAGAAGCGATAAACTTGTCCTCTCTGGTCAAGGGTGGTATTGACAAAGGAAAAGTTCTGACTAACAGCCTTAGCCACAGACCAGAATGTTCTGGACGAACTAGGACATGAGAGGAGCTTGTCCTTAATTTCTTGGTTGTGTTCCTCCTTGTTGCTGTCAATCACGCGTTTACAATGATTTCTGGCGTCGATAAATGTTAATGTTAAGTAGAAATTTCTAGATACTAAGTGGAAATTTCTTTCTCGTAGCCATATAGCAAAACACAACACCTCAGTAATTGTACTCTAAGTTTTAAATTTTAATCTCTGCCTCAAAGAAGTCTCTGCAGTCTCTTTTACAAAAAATGCAGCTTAGAACCTAATCGGTTAATACATTGAACGCAAACAGAAGATATGAAGGAAGTGGGATCACATCCAGAAGTCCGTGGATTTTCATCGAAAATACCTGCTTACTGAACGGAATTCTAATCTTATTGGCAAAGAGTCACCGTAAAAACGAGTTTTATCTCTAAACGGATCGGAAAGGTTGGACACATTTTCCATGCACGGAGAATCTTAATAAGAGACTGGATCCCTTCCAAGTGTTTATCAGTGCTGGTCTCTTTGAACGCTAACAAGGGGCGCTTATCGATTATCCCTCGTTCACGTGCATGTTAGTGTGGCAGAATTAGGTCTTGCTTCACACTGAACATGGAGAGCTGCTGGAGTGTTTAGAGCGCTAATTAAACTAACCGTAATGTACACATATACAATGTGTTCCGCCATCATGCCGACAAACTTTGAGTATGAAAGTACAATTAAAGTTATCGAGAAAAAATGCAAAAAAGGGGTCAACCTTTTTAATTAATTTTTTATCACATGTTCTATATCTGTATCACGACTCCATTGGTTCGCGCAGTTGTAACGCCATAGCTTGATTATTTATGGACCGATTCACAACTTTTTGGACTCATTTTATAGGGGAATGACTGGGCATATCAACTAGGGCAAAAAAATGATATCTGATAATTTCTAAGACCAAAAAAGTTCACCACACTAAAAAACAATTTTTTAATGAGGTTGTTTCGGTTAATTTCAAATAATTTCAAAAAAGCCTTATTAGTGACTATTTATAAAGACAGTTTAATGCTTAGCAGGATGTTTCCTGTCTAACAACACACAACTTGTTTATGTAGCACTAAAATCGTCGGCGGAATAGGCTTTTTTATTATGAATAATTTTGAAATAAACGAGAATTTGGTATGCACATTGTCTTTATTGGTCTACGGCTTTTTTCAAATTATTTGCAAGTAACCAAAACAAGTGCATTACAAAAAATTTTTTTTCAGTTTGGTGCATTTTTTAACCTTAGAAATTATCAGATATTGTTTTTTTGTCTTAGTTGATATGCCCAGTAATTCTCCTATAAAATGAGTCCAAAAAGTGGGGAATCGCTCGATAAATAATCAAGATATGGCGTTACAACTGCGTGAACACATGGCGCTGTGATACAAAAGTCATAATACAAAAAGGCCTATTCTGTCGAAAATTTTAGTGCTGCACTCACGAATTGAATGTGGTTAGACAGAGAACATCCTGTTAAAGATTAAAATGTCTTAATAAATAGGCACAAATACGGCTTTTTTCAAATTATATACAAGTAAGCAAAACAAGTGCATTACAAAAAAAAAAATTTCAGTTTGGTGATTTTCTTCAGCCTTAGAAATTATCATATATTGTCTTTTTTTTGCCCTAATTGATATGCCGAGTCATTCCCCTATCAAATGAGTTCAAAAAGCCGTGAATCGGTCCATAAATAATCAAACTATGGCGTTACAACTGCGCGAATCCATGGTGCCGTGATACAGAAATTGAACATGTAATAAAAAATTAATTAAAAGGCTGACCCCTTTTTTTCGCATTTTATGCTCGATAACTTTAATTCTGTTTTCATACCTCAAAGTTTGTCGACATGATGGTGGAACACATTGTACATATGTCGTGATGCTCTAATCATAAACCACACATAATATTATGTTAGCGATCATTATTATTAATAAGAATGTTTTAGATATTTAGGGTGAAGTTGAATATCCGAAGGTTTGGAAAATTTTGATCTTCTTTACCTGAGGTTGAAACTCAAAACAATAGCCAAATTTCAAATTAGCAGCCCGAAGCTATACGTGATACTAGTTTTCGTCCTGACAGAAAGATAGGTAACGATTTTAAATATTTAAGGTGAACTTGAAAATCTGAGGTTCTGAAAATGTTTGATCTTCTTTATTGAGGCTGAAACTCAGAACAACAGTCGGATTTCAAATTAGCACTCCCAAACTTTACATGATACGAGATTTTGTCCTGATAGGTAGCTAGATAACGATTTTAGATAATTAGGGTAGACTTGAAGATCTGAGGGCCTGAAAATTTTTGATCCCCTTTACCTGAGACTGCCACTCCAGATAACTGCCGGATTTGAAATAAACACTCTCAAACTATACCCCATACGAGTTTTAGTCCTGATAGGAATTCGGATAACGATTTTAGATATTTAGGGTGAACTTGAAGATCCGAGGGTCTGAAAATTTTTGATGTCCCTTACCTCAGGCTGGAACTCAAAACAACGTCCAGATTTGAAATTGGCACCCTCATACTGTACACCATACGACTTTTCGTCCTGATAGAAATCCAGATAACGATTTTAGATATTTAGGGTGAACTTGAAGATCCGAGGGTTTGAAAATTTTTGATGTTCCTTACCTGAGGCTGAAACTCAAAACAACGGCCGAATTTGAAATTGACACCCTCAAACTATACACCATACGAGTTTTTGTCCTGATAGGAAGCCAGACAACGATTTTAGATATTTAGGGTGAACTTGAAGATTCCCGAGGGCCTGAAAATGTTTGATGTTCCTTACCTGAAGCTAAAACTCAAAATAACGGCTGCATTTGAAATTGGCACCCTCATACTATATACCGTACGAGTTTTCGTCCTGATAGCAAGCCAAATAACGATTTTAGATATTTAGGGTGAACTTAAAGATCCGAGGGTCTGAACATTTTTGATGTTCCTTACCTGAGACTGAAACTCACAACAACGGCCAGATTTGAAATTGGCACCCTCATACTATACACCATACGAGTTTTCGTCCTGATGGAAAGCCAGATAACGATTTTAGATATTAGGGTGAACTTGAAGATCCGAGGGCCTGAACATTTTTGATGTTCCTTACCTGAGGCTGAAACTCAAAACAACGGCCAGATTTGAAATTGGAACCCTCATACTATACACTATACGAGTTTTCGTCCTGATAGAAATCCAGTTAACGATTTTAGATATTTAGGGTGAACTTGAAGATCAGAGGGTCTGAAAATTTTTGATGTTCCTTACCTGAGGCTGAAACTCAAAACAACGGCCGGATTTGAAATTGGCACCCTCAAACTATACTCCATACGAGTTTTTGTTCTGATAGGAAGTCAGATAATGATTTTAGATGTTTAGGGGGATCTTGAAGATCTGAGGGCCTGAAAATTCTTGATGTTCGTTACCTGAGGCTGAAACTCAAAACAACGGCCGAATTTCAAATTAGCACCCTCACACTTTTCGTCCTGATAGGAACTCAGATAACGATTTTAGATATTTAGGGGGATCTTAAAGATCTGAGGGCCTGAAAATTCTTGATGTTCGTTACCTGAGGCTGAAACTCAAAACAACGGCCGGATTTCAAATTAGCACCCTCAAACTATACACCATACGAGTTTTCGTCCTGATAGGAACTCAGTTAACGATTTTAGATATTTAGGGTGAACTTGAAGATCTGAGGGTCTGAAAATTTTTGATGTTCCTTGCCTGAGGCTGAAACTCAAAACAACGGTTGGATTTGAAATTGGCACCCTCAAACTATACTCCATATGAGTTTTCGTTCTGATAGGAAGTCAGATAACGATTTTAGATATTTAGGGGCATCTTATAGATCTGAGGAACTGAAAATTTTTGATCTTGTTTACCTGAGGCTGAAACTCCAAACAAGGGCCGGATTTGAAATTGACACCCTCAAGCTATACACGATACAAGTTTTCGTACTGATAGGGAGCCAGATAACGATTTTAGGTATTTAGGGTCAACTTAAAAATCGGAGGGTCTGAAAATGTTTGATCTCCTTTACCTGAGGATATGTTGGAATACAAGATTGGCAAGATTGGATCTAGAGTGCAAAATCTCCAATGCGACTAAGAGAGAAGGTAAGTACAGGCACAGCCATCAGCTAAAAAGGAACACCTAACCCCTCATACATCCTATATTCCCGCTACATTCACAGCCAGCCGTAGTAAGAAAGCAGTTTCTGTAGAGTCCGTTGACGTATTACCTAATCGAGAATCGTATCGTAATCTATGGCATAAACAAAAGAAAATCGCCAGAAACGGCGACTTCGCGGTTGTGAATGCTAAAAAAATCTCAAAAGCCCTGAGGGTGAGGGTAGCCTCTGACTTTTTCCCCCAGGAGCCATCCCAACCATACTGTCCCCGTTAGTACTGAAGCCTTAAGGCCTCTTGTATTATAACTCCCCTCATTTACAGTATCTTCTCCAGTAATTTGGATCCCTGAATAAGTTTATGCAGTTTTCCTACTGGTCCTGGTGCTGAGCTGTACTCCATTAGTTCTAGCTTGGGCTTCCCAAAGAGATGTTGTATCTTGTTATCTAGCGCTTCGCGCTCACAGAGCAGATGTGGGGCTTACTCAGTCCCTCTTCCACTCAGTCTGCAGTTGAGGTCTCCATTGTAGAGTCCCATTTTATTCAGTTGTTCCTTCAGGCCACAATGTCCCGTGAGAAGACCCGTAGTTATTCAAAGCTGACTCCTACTCAAAGAGAGCAGTGTTTCAGCTATTTTCTTGCATGGAGCTTCAATGAATGTTCTAGCATGAACACATCCCGGTGACCTCCGACTTTCGGAACTGGAAAAATATCTTCTTCTTCTTAGAGTGCCATGCAGATTCCTGCGGAGGCGTCCATACTCTTCCCATCAAATTTCTCTATTCACAGCTGCATTTTCATTCCGAGGCTTCTCATTCCTGTCCACTGTCGAATGTTTCTGAGCCAGGATAGTTTTTTCTTCCTTTTCCTCTTTTGCCTCCTTCGATTTTACCTTGAAGTACCAGACGTTGTAACTGATAACGTTCTCTCCGTATTACGTGTCCCAGGTAGGCTATTTTTCTTTTTTTAATTGTGTCGAAAAGCTCTCGGTCTGTTAGTTCAGCTCTTCGGAGAACTTCTTCATTTGTTGCATGGTCTTGCCAGGGTATTTTTAGCATCCGTCTTAAGATCCACATCTCGAGAGCTTCAATTTTGTTGATTGTGGTTGCTTTCAATGTCCACGCCTCCATTCCGTAGAGCAGAACTGACCAGACATAACATTTTACCATTCTGTATCTGAGGCTGAAGTTTAAGCTTTTGTCAGTAAGAATGTTTTTAAGTTTTACAAAGGTCATTCGTGCTTGTTCTATTCTGCACTTTTTTTCTGGTTGGCCTCCCGCAAAAGCTGAAAGCCTATGGCGCTGTAGAAGCGCTGCGAGAGGATAAGTATCGGTTCACGTTAGATTTGAAACGCTGCAGGTTGTAGACGGCGGGAAAAAATTCCCCGGCAGCTGATTTCACAGCGTCGAAGTTCTCCAAAAGAAGGAATGCTGGAGGAGACTGGTTCGGGGAGTAAGGACCTCGACCTGGTAAGGATGAGCTCGCAGAGTTTCTCTAGTGTTCCTGGTTCGGACGGCCTGTGGTGTTATTATCTGAGAGAGCACACTCGAACATCTTCCGTGATAGAATCTCTAAAATAGGGATAGGTCAGCCACCCTCCTTCGATGTTCCAGGCCGTGGAGGTCCTTTGGATAGGCGGAGGTTAGGCGTATCGATTAGTCTAATCGCTCTTTTCTGGATAGTGTCCAGAAGCTTTGGAGAGTGCTTCGGAGCGCATCCCCACTCATGGGAGCAATACTCCAGCGATGGTCGGATCTGTGCCTTGTAGAGCAGCAGCAGTTGCTCTGGTGTATACAACTTTCTACAGCGGAACAAAACTCCAAGCTTCTGGGATGCCGTTTTAGCACTACTGACGACGTGGTGGTGCCAGGACATATTATTGTTGATGCTGATTCCCAAAAGCTTGACGGAAGGTGATTCGACTATGGGGTGACCCTCCATTTCCACGGTTGGTAAGCCATCGTGAGACTTCTTTGTAAGTGTTGTTGCCTGAGTTTTTTGTGCGTTGAACTGTACTTTATTTGCTAATCTCCACTCGACAATTGTCGTGGCCGACGTACCGTCTCCTGGGATGATAGTGACTTGCCTGGTTCCATGCACGACACTAATGCACTGTCATCTGCGAAGCTGTAGATTGGATTGGATGCTATTTCCAGCAGCTGGTTGATGTACAGCAGAAACAGTGTAGGGGATAGGACAGATCCCTGAGGAACACCGGCGTTTATTGAAAATACGTCTGATGAACAGCCCTCGACTACAACAAACAGAGATCGGTCGTTCAAAAAGCTATTCAGCCACTGGCGCAGGCCAGGTGGTAGTTCATAAGCAGCAATCTTGACCAGAAGTCTGTCATGCCATACTCTGTCGAAAGCTTTCGATATACCAAGGTCAACAACACGGGATTCGCCATGACTGTCGATTGCTCTGTTCCACAAGTGAGTGACGTAGGCAAGGAGGTCACCTGTAGACCTGTGCTTACGGAAGCCATACTGGCGATCATTTATGATGTCATTGTGGTCCAGGTATTTCAGGAGCTGTGTGTTAATGACAGCCTCCATAACCTTAGACGTGATGCTGAGAAGAGCCACAGGTCTATAATTGGTGGGATCAGTTTTTTTGCCTTTCTTAGGGATGGGTTGTATGCAGCCAATCTTCCACGAAGCGGGAAACACGCCTCGTTGATACGAAAATTTGAAGAGCTTGCAAAGAATAGGTGCAAGCTCAGCAGCACAGCGTTTAAGGACAATGGCTGGAATTTGGTCAGGACCAGTAGCTTTATTGGTGTTCAGTTTTTGAAGGATGCTTTTTTCATCTCGATGTTGAAACTTGACCTCTGCTATTCTCGAGTTCACGCTTATGGTGGTGGTCGGAGTACTTCCTTGAAAGCCTACAGTAGAATTGGCTGCGAAGAGCTTCCCCATTTCTTGGTCTGGATCCCATGTTTCATTGACCATGCATCCTAGATATTTAAGCTGTGAAACTCTTTCAATGTTTTTTCCGTTTATTTTGGAAAAATATTTCGAACTGAAATTATCCTATACTAAGCTTGAGGTCAAGGTCATATTTAATTTAGAAACGTCCACTGTATCCTTTAGTAAATAAACTTGGGGTGTTCCATGTAAACGTTTCGCTGCTAAAGCGTGACGTGATTAGCAATCTCGAAATACTTCACGTCCCCTCCAGCTACAAGCAGCGTTGCCTGGAAGGTAAACGTGTCGGACACACAGACACAGAGAGCGGCAGATTTGCTGGAGACACACAGTCACACAGCCTGTAAATATGGCCCAGATGTGCTGCAGGAAATTAAACTTTAAAAATAAATGGACTTCGCACGCTTGCGAGGATTAACGGACTCCTATTCGAAGCCCGATTCTGGATGTTTTCTAGTAGATAGCAAAATTTATGGAGAGAATAATTTAAACGCATAATCTCTGCTACAAACGTGGTCCTGTGCAGACAGGAATTGTTCGGTATTTACTTGAATTCTCATCAGCTCATTGTATATCGACCCTCATATGCAGTTGGCATAGAAGCGCGCTCTTCTGGTCAGGTGAAGCGAATGCGCCTTTGCGTTCCGCCAAGGAGTCTGCTACTTTTTAGCAGTGACTTCCTTTTCTGTCGTGTACTCTCAGTTCATTGTAGCTTTGTACCATTGGCAAGCCAGGATCTAAAAAGCCGATATAAGTGCAACGGACGCTGATAGCGGGGAAGATAACTTACCCTTTAAGTTTGAAGAAATAGCACATTATAATTATACGATTTTATTTCGGAAATCTCGTATCTAGATAACAGTGTATCTGTGTCGCTATACACGACTGGCAAGCCAGGATCCAGAATGCATCGGACGCAAATAGCCTCTAACAAGTTGAAGAGAGAACCCCTACCTTCCACATCCATTCTTTAGAACACGCGTTCTGCAGAATTGCCAGGTATGGTGATCTTCCGCCAAAGTGGCGATTTCAAACATCGTAGCTAAACGACTTTTGGTGACACCACACAGTGAGTTGGCGACTTTTGGATATTTCTAACTTCCATTTCATTGAATTTCCCCTCAAAAATAAGAGCCAACCGCATGAAGTGGTAATATTGCAAGTTGTTTTATAATTTACACTTTCACCATAGTGACTCTTCAAGAGAGCAAGCACATACTCAAAATAATGATTGTCACGAAATTCATTATTTCTGGTGGTGCAAAAATGCTCCAGTGTCTCAAAATAAACTTCATTTGATAAGCTAGAGTTGACTTGCAATTAGCAAATGACCCTTAGAAGCTTTAAAACAAATTGCTTTCACTGGGAAGTTGTTTTAATTTCAATCCGATAGACAGAGAATTAATGCTGAAATATTTTTTTATTAAAGTAAAAAAAAACAAGTACTTAGTCATTTTTATGTGTTCTCAACTGTACACTCATTGCTTCCAATACCTTTGTGGCCCAACTGAGATCTACAGCGTTGCGTAAAGCTAGTAAGCTGAGAGTGTTGAAACAGCCCCAGACTATTTGTAATGTGATCTCTTCCAGGAGTCCAAGGTCTTTATTTAAGCGGTCTGGGAGTCTGACACCCGTATGCACCGTTTGGCGATTCTAATCCTAGTTGCCTAATCGCGTTTTGCTAATCTTTGGCATCTAGCCATACACCAGCCAGAGATTAACTTATCAAGATTGGAGACACGGCAAGGTTGTGTTCGCAAGTTCCCAAGATTGTTTTGACAGTAACAGTGTCATAATTGTCAGTTTGCGGTGCATAGTAAACAAGTAATCTAATCCAGGTTTACGTGACTAAACGCGCAATTGACTTACGGTGCATACGGGTGTGAGAGGATCACAATGGCCCTTACATTTTGCAATAAATATGATCTTGACCATAGGATAATCATAGGATAAATTCAGTTTTATATATTTTTGCAGTTCCGGTGGTCAGAGGTTACCCTTACCTAGTGAGTATGTCATAGTGCTATGATAGTGGGCATTTTTGTTTTGACATTCGTATCCGCATTCGCAAATATTCGCATATTTTTGCATATTCGCTTACGTATTCGCGAAATTACCTCTGAATGCTTTGCGAATAGATAAATTTTGTTTTTAATTTAATAGTTGGTTAATAAAACAAAGTCAGCATCGCAATATGTAAAATAAGTCCTATTTTACTAGGATTTGATTTACCCACTTTAGAAATGGTTATTCACACTCTAACCTCGAAATTCACTTGTTCACACCGGCGAGGCGCAAGCTAAATGATACTTCATTCGGATACGTTAGTGCATGGCCGACTCTACACTAGGCCGGAGCCTTAGATGTGGCAACGTGGCTTAGCTGTCAAATAGTTGGCCTATAGTTTCAGAATAATTATTACATTTTATATGTATTAGAGTTCATCTGGGTTAATAAATTAAGAAAAATACTTCTTAGAACTACTACTACTAATATCACTTACATCTGATGTCTGTTTCATCACAGTCAGACACTACAAAATAAAAATAAACGCAACCTGTTTCCTGCCACCACTTCCATTTCCACTTAAATGAACACTCAATTTACTTTGTAAATTATCACTTGAGCTAGAAAAATTCACTATTAGGTCACTGTGAAGCCATTCTTGCTGGTCTTGATTAACTGTATTTTTCTGTGATATTTGGGAGGTCCAGAAAACATTATAGGCACCACATTGTGCTTTAAAATAGGTCTTATCCTTTGAAATGTTTGTCAATTATTGTCTTTATCCTTATAAATATAACCAGCCCTTCCGAGGAATACCTTTCACCCACTTCTGTTTATGTCCCTTATCGGACACACAATTGCTAGTGCAACCTGGTACTACATACTTTGCAGGCATCTTTTTATCTTTATAGTTTCATTTATGCAGGTAGATAAGTAGAAACCCATTCAAAATCACCTTGCAACGTTCTTTTTAATCTGGAATAAGGTTATGTTGGGCCATGGTTTGGTAGTCCTCTACTCATGCCTCAACTGGGCTGCAACCTGGTACTACACGCTTTGCAGGCATCTTTTTATCTTTATAGTTTCATTTGTGCAGGTAAATAAGTAGAAACCCATTCAAAATCACCTTGCAACGTTCTTTTTAATCTGGAATAAGGTGATGTTGGGCCATGGTTTGGTAGTCCTCTACTCATGCCTCTACGGGGCTGCAACCTGGTACTACACGCTTTGCAGGCATCTTGTTATCTTTATAGTTTCGTTTGTGCAGGTAAATAATTAGAAACAAATTAATAATCACCTTCCAACCACATTTTCTGCACCTGGAAGAATACACATGACATAACAACAAATGGAAACACGGCCTGATCTCCAACGTTGCCATATTTCAAAGCTCCGGCCTAGTGAGTAGAGACGGCCATGGTTAGTGGCAACTCGGCTATTCTCAGAACAAAAAGCAAACAAAACGTACTTCGTCCGAACCCCACTGCCACCAAGGTCACCAATCCATAGACGAATAGCGTCAAATTTAAAAAGTTTCAATTAAAAGCTGACAACTGACTCAACATTTGCCAATGGTAGTGTTCAACGGGACTTAGCGGACCTAAGCGCTTGAGGGCGCTTTGCGCTAACTAACCGATGAACGACAAGCTGTCAAAAAGCGCCAGTCAGCTTGGTTAGCGCTTTTAAAAAGCGCTGTTTGGTTAGCGAAGTGGCAAAAAACTGAAAAAAATTATTTGTAGTTCTGAAAGAAGCAGTTACCTTTGTATCATCTCAATTTAATATCAGGTTTTGTGATTATATAACCTACATTTTTGACAATACAAATGATAAATATTAAAATATGGAGATGGATATGACAGTTTTATCACGCCAAAGAGAAGGTCGTTCAACGGTCACACTTAGCGCCTGCAGGCGCTTCCACTCTAGCGCTTTTGCGCTAGGTCCCGTTGAACACACCCAATGTTGGCATCCGCAAACGTACAAAATGTGAAATTCGTCAAAGGGCCGTATTCATAGTCGTCTCTTGATGAGTAATACTTAAGGTTCCCTTGAATAATGCTCAAGGGACCCTTGTGGGACCCTCCAGCACGGCTCAACAAACAATCAGCTGTCTTACTCACGGTCGGTTCCTTTGTGATGACGTGTTGCAAATATCTGACGTCAGCGACGCCATTTTGGGATAGTTTCATTCGGCCTGACAGGGGCGGAGTAGAAAAAATGTACAACAGGGCAGAAGTAAGAAATGATACTCAACCTATACGGTGGAAAAGGAAGGTAAACATTAAAGATAACATAAAGTTTGTGTTGTCCTTAATGTTTACCTCCCATAAAGTACTAGATTTGCGCTGTGATCTATATTACTTATCTCGATACTAATATTCTATGTAGATAGTCGTGACCCTGCCGTGCCGCCGCTGTTGAAATCTATCTTTCTCTAACCCAAAATATCGATGCGCAAAGGAATCGGCGCAAAGCATCCCCAGACCTTGAGTAAGGACCGGTTTCTCAATGTCCAGTTAAATATTTATCTGCAAGATAACTGCAACTGTTAGATAAATTGTTTAAACAATTGAAGGCTAAACTTACAAAGTCTTATCTGACAGTTGTATCCATAGCAACGCTATCTGGCAGATACCTATCTGACACTTTAACTGGACATTGAGAAACCGGCCCTTAGACAGCTAATTGTTGGTTGAGCCGTGCCTTATGTGTATCTTTCCTTGTGGATCTGTTTCTTAGACAACATCTACGAGACGGTGGGAAAACATTTGGCGACGTTGTCATATCTTAAATATGAGTCAATTTTTTATGCCTATGCCTATACATTTTGAAGTTTCCTGTTATCTCTTTCTGTTTTGTGCCAGTATTTCGTATTTTGTGCCGAACATTTTTCCGGATGTGATAGAAGCTGACAATCAGCTAGACTGCTCAACAACTTGAGCATATGTTCGGCAGAAATAGCAGCAATCAACAAGGCATGTTGTACGATCCTCAGTAATGGCATTCATAATGCCATTATATTCACGGATTCTAAAAGTGGACTTCAGTGTATTGGTAGTACTGGAATTCATACGAAAAATGACTACATTGGGTTACTAACAAAGAGACTTATACATGAGGCAAAAGATAATGACATCAACATTACTTTAGCATGGATACCAGGCCATTCAGACATAGAAGGCAACGAAACTGTGGACCAATTAGCTAAAATAGACTGTATATCCCATTAGAAATGGATACACCAATATCAGATATTCTCAGAGCAGTCAAACAGAAGATCCATAACAAATTCACAAGGACCTGGAAGGAAAAACATACTGTGAATGCGGACAAATAGAAGATCTGGACCATATATTCTTTGGATGCACAATCAACCAAACAAGACAGTTCAACCTATATGAAGAACTTAAGAAATCTGGGCTTACTCTACCTATTGATTTACAAACAACGCTACGTATGATAAACGCCCATTGTTCAAAACTACTAAATCTGTTCATTCGGATTAACAGCAAAATCATAAAATCTAGGTTTGCAGCATGACCTAGAGTCAGACTAGCCTGCAAACCATCGAATGAGCTGGCGAATTTCCTGCCCAGGCAAACGTCATAAAACAATAGAAGAAGAAGAAAAAGAAACTGACAACACCTTACTCTAAAATTAACCTACAAAGTCATCTTGACTACAAGGAAATGTCACGTTAACATGTCATGTTGACGAGAGAGCTTTACATGAAGGACCTTCAAGTAGCTGTCGAAACACAAAACCATACTTAAGGGACAGTTAAGTCTTAAGGGACCCTTAAGTATCAACTATGAGTACGGCCTTATTGTATATTATGAAGTAGAATATATGCCTGTTCTTCGTCTCTTTATACATTCGCTTATAAATGGGAGGGATCAAACCGTCGAGCTGGATAATCCACGACCCAGAACTTTTGAGGATAACCCGCGTATTATGGAACAGAATGATCAGCGTCATACTCTTTGTTCCGCATTTGCCAGTAGAAAACGAACCGCGTCCTCCGTTCCTTGTAAGCCAGAGGACGTGCTCCGCCTCAAAAGTAGTTCAGCGAAACTTTTGCATTTAAGCAAACGCTCTCGTTGCGTTTCGTTACAAACAACCGTTCCGGAGACATTTTCCTCCGACTCGAATACAGAGGCATAAGTCTTTTATGATAGCGACGCTTACTACGCGCCTCGTGCGAAAGTTTTTTCATATTTTCTATTTTCGCTGGTATGAGTTACATTCATAAATGATAGCGCAAGATTGTTTTGGAAAGTTTTTAAGCTAGGTTTCGAGCAGTAGTTACGTATTGTACCCTCAGAGTACACAGAAAAAAATACTGTTGCGTTTCCGATTAATTGTTAGTATTTGGATGTTTTTCCATTGCTTCAAATATATTCACAGTTGTTTCATTTCCATGTCATTGAAAGAATTCAATCCTTATATTCGAAGTAATCACAGGTACGCCAATAAATTCAAAATAATTTTATATTCGTTCTAACGATGTCTATGATCCTTCTAATACCAGTATTGACGTATAATGCAATCAAAACATCCTTTTGTTTTCGAAATTTACCCTATGTTTCATTTAAGCAAAGCATACAATCTATTCAATGTACAAAAATTATTACTGCAACAGCAGTTCGTGTTAATTCATCTGATGAAAATTAATTTTGTTTCAATGGCCCTTGTCGTTCGCTGAACTACAATCAGTCTTCGGCGGGACTGATGTCCCAATTCAATGAAGGTAGGAATAAAGAACAGGGGGATTATCTTAGTGTTACTATCGCCGAGAACCCGCCAACTTGGACATGGATGGAGGTTGTTCCGTCGTGTTGTTTCGGTGTTAGCCGTGTTGTGTCATCTCGTGGTTTTACGCATTGCATCAGCAATTGTGTGATTTAAATGTGTCCAGTTATACAGGGTGTCCCAGAAATAACACGCCAGAGTGACACGGATGGCAGATTGGCTTTAGATCAATCAGATAACATCGACATGACCTTAGTAAAAGTTTCCTAGTTTTCGAGATATTGCCACTTTTAAGGTTTTTCAAAAAATTCCTACTTTTGATCCTTTTGTTGCCCGTTATGGCTATAAGGATTTGCGGACTTATGATCTTTTCTTTCTCGGGCTACTACTGATAGTTGGTTGAGACGACAAAGTATTGGTTTCATTGAAAACAATCATGGTACGTTAAAAAAACAACCAAATTCTTAGATTTTGTGTCAATGCGAAAACCTTAACCAAGGTTTAACTGATTACTGTGACAGCGAATGAACTAGACTGAATCCGCAAATGCTCTTAAAAACCAACCTACTTAATGCTCTTTCAAAAACAGTATAACATTTATAGGTTCCTCTTACTAAAAATTGAATAGCCCCCAGTTTTTTCATAGAACTCGTAATACTTCTACGTCTAAAACGCCTAGATACATTGTCCTTTTTAATTCGTTGTAGGCATCAAAATAATAAATAAAGCATGAAGCTGTTTTTTCATTTTCTATTGATTTTTAGTCACTATACCGTATTTCCGAAATGTTTACCACCCACTCTTATACACAACCTGCATCTTCTTAAAAATTGTCGCTTTAAACTTCTCAAATCTAGATCAGAAATTTCACGTGCTTCTTGATGGATTCGTTGATGCAATTCATTGACTGATCGAACTGGTTTCCTTAAACCTTACCTTTTAAACATCCCCAGCAAAAAAATCCAGAGGGATCAGGTCTGGAGAGCTGGGGGGCCAAGAAACTGGTCCTTGCCGGCCAATCCATCTGTTAGCGAAGCTTTCAACAAGATAAGCCCTTACTGCACGACCATAGTGCGCAGGGCACCCATCATGCTGTTACCACATCCTTCTTCTTGACTGAAGAGGCACACCTTCCAAAAGAATGGGTAGATGATGTTGCAAAAAATCCAGATACATTCCTGCATTGAGGGTGGCAAGGAGTTCGAATGGGTCAATCATGCATCCGTTGTGGATCCCGGTCCAAAGATTTACCTTAAACTGATGCTGTGAACTGTGCTCTCTTATTTCATGGGGATTTTCCAACTACCAGCAGTGGATATTATGCAAGTTAAGATACCCATCTCTTTTACGGGCCGACTCGTCGCTCCACATCCAAAGAGTTCAAACGCTATTAAGCAGTGATTATGCCACACGTGTTTCGTTTTGTCGGAGAATGCTGGAGAAGCATCAGGACGACCCTAATTTTTTCGACAGGATTTTGTGGAGCGACGAGTCGGCCTGTAAAAGAAATGGGTATCTTAACCTGCACAATATCCACAGCTGGCAGTTGGGAAATCCCCATGAAATAAGAGAGGACCGTTCACAGCATCAGTTTAAGGTAAATCTTTGGACCGGGATCCACAACGGATGCATCATTGGTCCATTCGAACTCCCTGCGACCCTCAATGCAGAAATGTATCTGGACTTTTTGCAACATCATCTACCCATTCTTTTGTAAGATGTGCCTCTTGAGTCAAGAAGAAGGATGTGGTTACAACATGATGGGTGCCCTGCGCACTATGGTCGTGCAGTAAGGGCTTATCTTGATGAAAGCCTCGCTAACAGATGGATTGGCCGGCAAGGACCAGTTTCTTGGCCCCCACGCTCTCCAGACCTGAACCATCTGGACTTTTTTTACTGGGGATGTTTAAAAGATACAGTGTATGGAAAACCAATTCGATCAGCCGATGAATTGCGTCAACGAATCCATCAAGCAGCAGGCGAAATTGCTGATCTAGATTTGAGAAGTTTAAAGGGACAATTTTTAAGAAGATGCAGGTTGTGTATATGAGTGGGTGGTAAACATTTTGAAAATCTGTTATAGTGACTAAAAATAAATGGAAATAAAAAACAGCTTTATGTTCTATTTATTATTTTGATGCCTACAACGAATTAAAATGGACAATATATCTAGGCGTTGTAGACGTAGAAGTATTACGACTTCTATGCCAAAACTTGGAGCTGTTCAATTTTTAGTAAAAAGAACCTATAAATGTTATACTATTTTTGAAAGAGCATTAAGTAGGTTAGTTTTGAAGAGCATTTGCTGATCCAGTCTGTTTCATTCGTTGTCACAGTAATCAGTTAAACCTTGGTTAAGGTTTTCGCATTCACACAAAATCTAAGAATTCGGTTGTTTTTTTAACATACCGCGATAGTTTTCAATGAAATCAGTACCCTGTCGTCTCAACCGACTATTAGTAGTAGCCCGAGAAAAAAAATATCATAAGTCCGCAAATCCTTATAGCCATAACAGGCAACAAAATGACCAAAGGTAGGAATTTTTTGAAAAACCCTAATAGTGGCAATATCTCGAAAACTAGGAAACTTTTACTAAGGTCATGTCGATGTTATCTGATTGATCTAAAGCCAATCTACCTTCCATGTCACTCTGGCGTGTTATTTCTGGGACACCCTGTATATTAAATGGAGGACCTACTGAGAAATTGGGACTTAGAAGAACTAACACCCACATTGGAATGTAGGTATTTAGATTAGTCAGACAGTTATATTTCAGGTAATAATGCAACAACTGGTGCAGGCTTATGTCTAATTCTTATATCATGCTCCTTATAACTTCATACAAAATCACACAATTAAACATCCAAACGAATCAGTCAGCTGTCCTCGCAACAAAATCGGTTGATCCAAGGAAAAAAAGTAGTTTAGAATCAATTACCAAACACAGATCCGATTCAACCATAGGCTGCGATTGAATTATTCATTGGAATCCAATGATATCTTGTAGTTGAATCGACAATGCGATATAATTCGTTACCAACTATACACTTCCCATTGGATCAAACATCGCTGTATTTGAGGAATGCTGAGTGTAACGTCTCATTGATACCAAGCGTAAAGCTTTGACAGAACGACAGATTTTTCTGTGTGTAACAACCGAACATAGAGGTAGTAAACAAACCACTTCAGCATGGCGTGCTCAAAGCCAATATCTTTTGACATTTTAGCCTCCAAACATTGCCAACTAACTTAAAAATTCTTCCAATGCAACCCATGTTACAAACACTGCTCTGCATTGTCCCATCTCGAAAAACTATTAAACTACACTAGAATACAGCACAGCAAGTCCGTAAAGCTTCACTACAGTTACTAACAAATAGCGAATTCGATTTTACTGACCAAGCATACAAGACGCACAAACAAAACAAACGTTTGACAGTGGGGGGTTTACCGTAAACAAATCGCAGGAAAATTATATAGGCGTTGCCAGCTTCTCAAAATTTATGTAAGACAGAATTTGCGTATATGATGAAGAAACATGCAGTAACGCAGTAGAGGTCAACATATCTATTGATTTTGCTGTAATCATTTCTGAACCATCAAAATACCGTCTTTTTTAACATAGAATGGAATATTTCTGGATACTATACAATTAAGACGATAGTAAACAATTATGATTGCCGTATCTGGTGGTCAATATGACAACGTAAGAAAAGATGTTGGCCCATTAAAATTAGTTGTTTACTACCTCTATGTTCAGTTGTTACTTTGAGGTTACAAACAAGCGTTCCGGAGACATTTTCTCCCGACTCGAATACAGAGGCATAAGCCTTTTATGATAGCGACGCTTACTACGCGCCTCGTGCGAAAGTTTTTTCATATTTTCTAGTTGCGCTGGTATGAGTTACATTCATAAATGATAGCGTAAGATTGTTTTGGAAAGTTTTTAAGCTAGGTTTCGAGCAGAAGTTATGTATTGTAATCACCAGTTCAGGTTAAGGGAGTTTTAAATAAAAGAAAGCTGAATGAATGACCACACCTTTACTTCAACATTACTTTTACAGTGTATATTTCAACAGTATATGGTTCTAACCAATAAATCAGTGAGTACTTGCTGCTATTCTGAGTTACAGCGAACAGTATACAATAATTGCACACGCAAGAATACCTTCACCCTCCACGCGTAAACATAAACAGCCAACAACTCCTCAAACGGTACGTCCTGTACGACGGATCCAAACAATCTCCCTGCCGGCGCAACGCGCAACTGTCACCTCATAGCGGGCAGTAGACAAAAGAATAGCTCGCCCAAAGACGTTAGACGTCAGGAACAGACGACTAAAGGACCGAACACCTGGATAAACGGTAATAAAGCTAACAGTATTGTACCCTCAGAGTAACAACTGAACACAGAGGTAGTAAACAGACCACTTCAGCATGGCGTGCTCAAAGCCAATATCTTTTGACATTTTAGCCTCCAAACATTGCCAACTAACCTGCAACCCATGTTACAAACACTGCTCTGCACTGTCCCATCTCGAAAAGCTGTTAAACTACACTCGAATATAGCACAGCAAGTCCGTAAAGCTTCACTACAGTTACCAACAAATAGCGAATTCGATTTTACAGACCAAGCATAAGAGACGCACAAACAAAACAAACGTTTGACAGTTGGGGTTTACCGTAAACAAATCGCAGGAAAATTATATAGGCGTTGCCAGCTTCTCAAAATTTATGTAAGACAGAATTTGCGTATGTGATGAAGAAACATGCAGTAACGCAGTAGAGGTCAACATATCTATTGATTTTGCTGTAATCATTTCTGAACCATCAAAATACCGTCTTTTTTAACATAGAATGGAATATTTCTGGATACTATACAATTAAGACGATAGTAAACAATTATGATTGCCGTATCAATATGGTGGTCAATATGACAACGTAAGAAAAGATGTTGGCCTATTAGAATTAGTTGTTTACTACCTCTATGTTCAGTTGTTACTCTGAGGTTACAAACAACCGTTCCGGAGACGTTTTCCCCCGACTCAAATACAGAGGCATAAGTCTTTTATGATAGCGACGCTTACTACGCGCCTCGTGCGAAAGTTTTTTCATATTTTCTATTTTCGCCGGTATGAGTTACATTCATAAATGATAGCGTAAGATTGTTTTGGAAAGTTTTTAAGCTAGTTTTCGAGCAGTAGTTATGTATTGTAAGCACCAGTTCAGGTTAAGGGAGTATTAAATAAAAGGAAGCTGAATGAATGACCACACCTTTACTTCAACTTTACTTTTACAGTGTATATTTCAACAGTATACGGTTCTAAACAATAAATCAGTGTGTACTTACTGCTATTCTGAGTTACAGCCAACAGTATACAATAATTGCACACGCAAGAATACCTTCACCCTCCACGCGTAAACATAAACAGCCAACAACTCCTCAAACGGTACGTCCTGTACGACGGATCCAAACAATCTCCCTGCCGCCGCCACGCACAACTGTTACCTCATAGCGGGCAGTACTCAAAAGAATAGCTCGCCCAAAGACGTTAGACGTCAGGAATAGACGACTAAATGACCGAACACCTGGATAAACGGTAATAAAGCTAACAGTATTGTACCTTCAGTGTAACAACTGAACATAGAGGTAGTAAACAAACTACTTCAGCATGGCGTGCTCAAAGCCAATATCTTTTGACATTTCAGCCTCCAAACATTGCCAACAAACCTGAAAATTCTTCCAATGCAACCCATGTTACAAACACTGCTCTGCACTGTCCCATCTCGAAAAACTGTTAAACTACACTCGAATATAGCACAGCAAGTCCGTAAAGCTTCACTACAGTTACCAACAAATAGCGAATTCGATTTTACTGACCGAGCATAAGAGACGCACAAACAAAACAAACGTTTGACAGTGGGGGTTTACCGTAAACAAATCGCAGGAAAATTATATAGGCGTTACCAGCTTCTCAAAATTTATGTAAGACAAAATTTGCGTATATGATGAAGAAACATGCAGTAACGCAGTAGAGGTCAACATATCTATTGATTTTGCTGTAATCATTTCTGAACCATCAAAATACCGTCTTTTTTAACATAGAATGGAATATTTCTGGATACTATACAATTTTGACGATAGTAAACAATTATGATTGCCGTATCTGGTGGTCAATATGACAACGTAAGAAAAGATGTTGGCCTATTAGAATTAGTTGTTTACTACCTCTATGTTCAGTTGTTACTCTGAGGTTACAAACAACCGTTCCGGAGACATCTTCCCCCGACTCAAATACAGAGGCATAAGTCTTTTATGATAGCGACGCTCACTACGCGCCCCGTGCGAAAGTTTTTTCATATTTTCTATTTTCGCTGGTATGAGTTACATTCATAAATGATAGCGTAAGATTGTTTTGCAAAGTTTTTAAGCTAGTCTTCGAGCAGTAGTTATGTATTGTAAGCACCAGTTCAGGTTAAGAGAGGTTTAAATAAAAGAAAGCTGAATGAATGACCACACCTTTACTTCAACATTACTTTTACAGTGTATATTTCAACAGTTTACGGTCCTAACCAATAAATCCCTGTGTACTTACTGCTATTTTGAGTTACAGCCAACAGTATACAATAATTGCACGCGCAAGAATACCTTCACCCTCCACGCGTAAACATAAATAGCCAACAACTCTTCAAACGGTACGTCCTGTACGACGGATCCAAACAATCTCCCTGCCGGCGCAACGCGCAACTGTCACCTCATAGCGGGCAGTACACAAAAGAATAGCTCGCCCGAAGACGTTAGACGCCAGGAATAGACGACTAAATGACCGAACACCTGGATAAACGGTAATAAAACTAACAGTATTGTACCCTCAGAGTAACAACTGAACATAGAGGTAGTAAACAAACCACTTCAGCATGGCGTGCTCAAAGCCAATATCTTTTGACATTTTAGCCTCCAAACATTGCCAACTAACCTGAAAATTCTTCCAATGCAACCCATGTTACAAACACTGCTCTGCACTGTCCCATCTCGAAAAACTGTTAAACTACACTCCAATATAGCACAGCAAGTCCGTAAAGCTTCACTACAGTTACCAACAAGTAGCGAATTCGATTTTACTGACTAAACATAAAAGACGCAGACTAATGGATTATCTCAAATTTGGAAACTTTGGCGATTACAATAGTTCCTTCGCCTGTTAACGTAAGAACTTTCTGGGCACGCCACTGGTTTACCGTAGTTGCAACATCATTTATAATCCTAGTAGATTTCTAAGGTGGTGTGGTGGTATGTTGACGTCGATACCGCTAAAGAAAAATATTTTCCTTTGTGAAAAGGATAAGATCGAAGGAAACCCTATTCTTATAATGTGCTATGTCAAATCTCGCAAACAACCAGAAACAAGCTCAAGCTGAAATCAATTCCAAATAATGAATGTATCTATACTTCTTCCCTTTTCGGTGAGATACAATAAACAAAGCTGCCATGAAGTGAGGGAAAAAAATTTAATTTAGTTTGCTACGTATTCCTAGCAAATTGGGTTAACAACAAAATCTGAAAGTTTGTATTCCATATACAATAAGATCTATAAGTCTTGTGGTGGATAAGGCAAATTTTCGATATGCCGCACATTTTACTGCTGTAAATCAGAATAATTTTTTTTTGTTAAAATTTTGGGTTGCATTATTGAGCATATCAGGTTGAATGATAACGCTATAACTATTTCCAAAATATGCGTTTTCCTCCTTGTCACAATTGTAAAATTACTCTGATATAATCCTCCTCTAAATCTCTCCCACGACATCCAATAATTCAAAAATTACTCACAATTCAACTCTTCTTTATTATCACCCCCATCAGATAAATTAGGAAAACAAAACAGGACCAACAAAGGCAGTAACAATGTCAAATTTCAGTTCATAAATCTTTCCACCCCAGCTGTGGGCTACCATTGAAACAAAAAAATAGTCTGTTTTGGCTGCTATCGCTGCTTTCGCCATTCTTCCAACTTGTCTGGAATATACAGGGTGAAGAAAACAAAATGTATACAGGGTTATTCACGTTATTCGACACGGAGCATTATGGCTAAAGTATTTGATAAAAAAGAAAATAATAATTTCGGATGGATAGAGACCCATAAAGGCTACATTTTAAAAATATTTTCATGTTATACAGGGTGTCCCAAAAACACCAAATGTATCAAAGTTATGTTTTTTAGATGGAACACCCCGTATATTATTGCATATTCAGATTCCTTGGTGAATTCTAGTGTGACTTTATGTATCATACGTGGGACCTAAAGCGAACGGCTTGGTGTAAATCACCATTTTCGGTATAAGTAGATATCAAGAAAAAATTGAATATCGCAGAGATTATAAAATATGGAAGGCTGTGACTTTGCCGTATTACTAAGCATAAAATGCGTCAGCTTTGATGGGACTGTCAAATCCAAAATTACGTTTACGCTTGGAGAAATCGGTCGATTAATTAAGGAAACTTCGATCAGCGAGAACTTTATTTTTTCAAATGGGAATGCCTAATTTTTTTTATACGGTTAACGTAGAATTTCATAGCCTTTCTAATGATATAAAGTTGTGAATATCAATCTATGGTAGTTTTCAGGTAGTTTTCATTTAACTTTAAATTTTCAAACAAATCGGCGTTTTTCAATTTTCCTACCTATAAGCAACGTGGCAGGCCATGAAATATAAACAAAAACCTGTTCAGGTAGAAGAAAACAACTAACATAGCTGAAAAATACACATGAACTAGACTAAAGGGACAAGATTATAAAAATTACAACAAACAAAGTCTAACCAGAAACAACGGCGGTAACATATCCTTGGTCAAAGAGAAGCTGGAGTATGGCAGAAATGGATTTTTTCACGGCCTACTAGCTACTGCAATGTACTAGAGATTGGCAATTTCGAAAACCATTAAAAATTTTGGAATAAAATAAAAACTACTAGATAATTTTGTAAGCAGTTTATTATTTTCATAATAAAATTTCACATTTAATGATATAAAAAAGTATGCAAATCTTTCAAAAGTACGCCTGACTGGATTCTTCAGTACCTATTAGCAAGATCGCAGAAAATAAAGAATGAATTAAAATTTGTTCAAATCATAAAAGATAACTTAAATGGCAGAAAATTTAAATCTGATTTGTCAGTATTCCTTTTTTTGCAATATTGCTAATGGATATTGAAAAATAGAATGGCTCCAGTCAGAGATATCGACTTCGACGCAAATTAGTACTTTTTTACACCATTACATATGATTGATAATTACGTGCTGGAGCAACAGTCGCTGGCTGTTTTTGTTTCATATCAGCGTTTTTAATCGTCCTGGAAATTTTTAACCTCTAGTAAATTGCGGTAGCCAGTAGACTGAAAAAATATCTATTACTGCCATACTCCAGCTTCTCTTTGACCTTAAAGATGTTATCGCAGTTATGTCTGGAAGAGTTGATTTGTTGTAAGGAATTTTTATAATCTTGTCCCTTTAGTCTAATTAGTGAGTATTTTTCAGCTAAGTTAGTTGTTTTCTTCTACCTGAAGAGGTTTTTGTTTATATTTCATGGCCTGCTACGTTGCTTATAGGTAGGAAAATTGAGAATCGCCGATTTGTTTGAAAATTTAAAATTAAATGAAAACTACCAGAGATTGATATTAACAACCTTATATCATTAGAAAGACCATCAAATTCTACGTTTAACCATATAAAAAAATTAGGTATCGCCCTTTGTAAAAATCAAGTTATTGCTGATCGAAGTTTCCTTAATTAATCGACTGATTTCTCCAAGCATAAACGTAGTTTAAATTTGACAGTCTCATCAAAGCTGACGCATTTTATGCTTAGTAATACGGCAAAGTCACATCCTTCAATATTTTATAATCTCTGCGATATTCAATTTTTTCCTAATATCTACTTAAACGGAAAATGGTGATTTACATCTAAACGGTTCGCTTTATGTCCCTTGTATGATACATAAAGTCACACTAGAACTCACCAAGGAATCTGAATATGCAATAATATACGGGGTATTCCATTTAAAAAAACATAACTTTGATACATTTCGCGTTTTTGGGACATCCTGCATAACATGAAAATATTTCCAAAATGTAGCCTTTGTGGATCTCTATCCATCCGAAATCATTATTTTCTTTTTCATCAAATACTTTAGCCATAATGCTCCGTGTCGAATAACGTGAATAACCCTGTATATCAAATGATCCCTTCCACAAGCATCTAGTAAGGATCTTGCTTCATTGCTCAATAAAGTACAAATATGTGAGGTTATATTAAGAACTTTTGGTTATTGAAATCACAAATTGAAATATCACAAAACAGACGGAACGAACGGGACGCTAACATGGATCACGGTCACTATGGGACGCAGGAAAATAGCACAGAAATATATTTTGTAATTTTATTAATTGCTTATAGTCAATTGAAAAAAACGTGTTTTCAAGCTTTTCGCATTAAATATCAATATAATTAGTATTGAATTTTAAAAATACGTAAAAAATCAATAATTGTTTTCAAAATCCCAGTTTTACTCAGCTAAACTAATCTACTACTGACGTGTATTATCATTATTATTATTACATCAAGACTACTACTAACTGGGATGTTCACGAAAGTTAACCCATTGGAACGTTTAACGTTCAGGGCTTTACGTGGGTGACACCCTCGAAAACAACTTTCCGCTTTACCTGTTTTTCTACAACGAGTAACTGGATTTTCATCCTGGTGAAGTGATTCGGTGCTCGCAAATACCCATGAGAAAAATCTATAATCGCAGCAACAGCAGGGCAGCAGCTCTTAAAAATTCCACTTTGAGTTCCCTCTAATACCCTAGCAGAAAATTGAGCAGGCTGGGGGTATGTCGTTGTTTCCGCCCGCGCTTGTAGCACAGGTGATATCGATGAATAAATCAAAGCCTTCTAGATTGCCGCAAAATGCTGCATTACGAGGCTCATGGACAGTGGCGCACCCTGTTGGCGAAAATGAGTTCTAGTTTCTCCAAAGGAGGCTCATGGATATCACAATCCTTGACATGAATTTCGAAATTTTCTGAGAACTAACCATCTATGGTATGGCAGAAAATAACTGGTAAGTAAATATAAAAACTCTCAAGTTTCTTTTTGGGCGTCTGACTGATTCACAATACAAATAAACAGAATGAATATTGAAAAGAATCGATTTCATGGAGTATCATACATAAAATGCTATTCAAGAATCGTGATAATCTTGATATACTATCAACAAGAAAATCTGTTTTCGCTCTGAGGAAGTTTTTTTGGATGATAAAATTTAAATCAAGAAAAATATGTATTTTTGAGTTTAATACTCATTCTAAAGAAAGATTTTCTCCGACTCAGTATTATTATCAGTAGAGTTTTAGTAAGGATTTCATATTTTCCAACTGAGCTCCTATTAGGTACTTATTCAGTACTCAGTATTCTCAGTATTTTAGAAGTCGCCGAAGTAATATAGCTTCTGAATATGCCATCCACTCGTGGTGGCAAACGTCAAGCCTTAACGCTAAACGACGCCGGCCTAGAAACCCAAGAACCACAAATTCATTGGACGATGGCCGCGAAAGCCTTACACAGTATATTTGTCTTTAGTTTTTCACATGATTCAGATTAAATGGAAGCTTTAGCTTTGAAAATCTTTCTCCGCTTGCAAATGATATTGGAAGTGTTAAAAGGATTCTAAGAGCAATCGAAATATTGGAGAATGTATCAAATAAATAATTTTTAAATATATATTGTAACCAGTGGCGTATATAGAAATCGAATTCGGGGGGGGGGGGGCATCGGAAAAATTAAAGTTTATTTCATACGCCCTTTTAGGCTTACCACCCGTGTGCGGTGCACACCGTGCACACGGGGTTGGCGCGGCCCTGTAGACGATTTTATAAGTATTCAATTGTACTTTGCAGATTCAGCTCATTCCAATAAATTTCAGCTCCTCCACACGCTTTCGATCCCAAGATACAGTCAACAAGTCGATGAGCTCTTATTCAAATAGTAATCTGGATTACAAAGAGAGAACAGCGTTCATCTTGCTTATTGCCGATGTAGAGTAAGTCGCAGTACGTGCGAATCTCGTTCAAACAGCCTCGCATCTACATCCATTAACCCAGAAACTTGCTTTATACGTGATATTCCGCATAGTCCTCAATTTCTATGTGTTCCAACGCCCTCCCTTGCTAACGCGATGGCAGTGGCAGCTTTGACGTTACAATCGAAATGACGATTGCTTCGGGCGGATTGGAGACAAAAAGAGATACGCTCTAAAGTAGCGGAGAACTATATTGGAATCGTTTTAGGACGTCGTGTGCAACAAGAATTACAAAAATACCGACATGCATAAATATGATACAAGGATGTATCTTAAAATATGTCCTTGAAAGAACTCTCTATTCTGTTGAATATCCCTATGTTATTTCTTTATCCACAGGAACTTCAGAGAAACAATTGATTATATGACAATGAAAAGGGCCTAAGTCCAACAGGAAGAATTCTGGAAAATTAACAAAATCAATTTTTGGCTCCCATACTTTTTTTGTTATTTATCATATATTTTCCAACTTTTCTAACATCAAATATATGATATTTTAGATACCAAAACTGAAAGAACACGCCATTAAATGTCCACAAAATACTACAAAAAAAATTAATAAAAATATGGACTTGGGCCTGTTGTACTTTCAAAGTACAAAAAACAATTTTTTCCTGTACTAGCACTCCTACTTTTAGGTTTTCGCCTTCTTTTAGGCGTAACGTGCTAAATTAATCCATTTCGAGGAAAACCAGAGTGACAGTGAAAGAATAACATAACCTAACAAAAACTCGTGATGCCACTGTCAATAATAAAACGGTCCCAAGTCCAGGACTTGGGTCCGATTTCACTTTCATACACATTTTCCACGCGGAATAAATCAGGTTTCAATCGTCGACTTGGCTCTGTTTTCGCGGTCAGTGATGCAATGAAGTGTGAACTTTGATTGTGCGCAGTTAAGTCAATTTTTAAAAATATGGACTTGGGTCCACTTTATTCTCATATAATCAAAGTTTTAATAGTCTTTTTAGTATACCCATCACAGCGTTCATTTATTTAGCGAATGGTTGTAGTACACATTGAAAAGAGGTCATAAAAAAGTAAAACAGTCAAGGCAAACAACAGAACATAGAAATAATTGAGAACTAAATAGTAACTAGGCTATAAGTTAATATCCTGAAGCCTGAAAATCTATACTACGGTTGATGGCTTGGCTTGGAGGCAGTCCTTGTTTTGCCTGGATAAGGCCACATCCTTGCAGCATATATATTATTATTTTTTTTACAATACTATCATAAGTAGAGCGCAGAGCGCTATAAACTCAAAATGCTAATAACAATTAAACAATACAAACAACAATACAATACAAACATAACTAAGCTAAGACACATCACATACGCATATTGTTCCAGTTATCGAGTCTGTTCTTGAAAAAGTTCACGGACTTACTATTCACTACGCTAGAAGGGAGCTTATTCCACGCATCAAATACTCTATTGGGCAGGACATGTTGTCTAACGGTGGTCTTGAAGGATTCCTTTTTTAATTTCAAATCATGACCTCGCAGATGACCAGTATTAAGGCAGAACAGATATGACAAGTCTACTCCGAAGAGGCCATGGAGTGCACGATATGTAATGATCAAGTCAACTCGAGCACGTCTGCTCTCGAAAAGTTGTAGATCTAATATTCTTAGCCGCTCCTCATACGATGGACGTCTTATTCCATACGATAGTCTAGTGGCACGTCGTTGTAAGCATTCTGGTGCATTTCGATCACGTTGCAAGATAGGGCTCCAAATGGGTCCAGCGAATTCGAGAGGAGGACGAACATAGGTTTTGTATAAGAAAGAGGAGAAAGCAGTGTGACATCCACGAAATGACTTTTCCACCAGATGCACAGCCTTTTTGGCTTTAGAAGAAACAAGATTGATGTGTTCCGACCAAGATAAATTGTCACATACCGTGACACCTAGGTCGCAGTGACTTTTGTGGGAAGGGACCGTATGACCATCGATGAAGTAAGCATACCTAGGATTGTTTTTACCGATGTGAATAATACAACACTTGCTCAAATTGAGTGGTAGTGACCAGTCGTGGCACCATTGAGATAGTCTGTTCAGATCATTTTGAATAACAGTAATGTTGTCAACAGGAGTGTTATATATTTTAGTATCATCGACATATGAGGAACACGTTGAACTTATGAGATTTGGTAGATCGCAGGTATACAGAAGAAACAGGATCAGGCCCAGGACAGAGCCCTGCGGTACGCCACTGAAGACTGGTCTAGGAGATGAAATAGAATCCGAAATCTTCACAACAAGTTCCCGTCCACAGAGAAATGCTTGAATCCAAAGTAGCAGATCACCTCTAATACCCAGATGCTCGAGTTTGAGGAGAAGCTTCTTATGAGAAACCAGATCAAAGGCTCTCGAGAAGTCGAGGTAGATTATGTCAATAGGAGGCATAGTCATATAGAATATGCCTGACAGTTTTCCATTTCTCTCCATAGTCGCATCGTGGGGATTCGCGCTTGTTTCATTCAAACAACGAATCAGCGCACACTCTATGCGACGTGCGAATTTTAATTAGGGTCGACCATTCCTTTTGGTGAAGATCAAAGCCAGGGGTTACCAACAGAAAAGATTACTGTCCACTTCTTCTGGTGTTCCGGTCACCCAAATATCTGCCAATTTAACGGCAGGGTTAAAACCATCAGACTCAAGTTAGAAAGCTCTTGCAATTGGCGGTTTCCTTGACCTTAATCTGCGTAAGGAGAGATCAGGTATATCTTCGTGGATTGGCAGTGAGAGATTCGTTTTGATTTTGATATATTCTTTCAGAAGGGCATTTTCTCGACGGATGGGTGGTAGAGCTACTTGGCTCATTGTTGGTAGCCACTTAGTTGGGGTTGGTTTAATGCAATACGTAATAAATCTTATAGAAGAGTTTAACTGGGCGTCTATCAGTCTAGTATGTGAGCTATTTAGCCACACTAGCGAGCAAACAGAGGCTCGGGGCCGAAGTATGGAGCGTAAAAGTGGAGGCGCCCCAAGAGGTCCCACATCATTTTTGCAGAATGTTATTTCTGCTGTTTACTTTGGCTGAGATGTGCTGAATATGATATGTTTTTTAAACGACAGTGTCATATCCAGTGTGATACCAATTGCACACTTTGAGACACAGGATTGTAGGAATAAAACCAACCAACCACATTATTTAAAAACTGTGCGACCTCTCAGGACTTTTGAGTAGAATGAATGAATGAATAAGGACCAGAGGCTATCCAGCACGGAATGTGGCTGGTGCATAGGCCACACGATGGGCCCTTTTGCACCTCTATCCGCGCTAGTTCCTAAGACCTGCCCTTTTGGCAATTGCAAGTACATTCTTAGGTCCTATCCATTTTATATCTATTGGTTCCAAGGTTCTTGAGCCCAGCATAGTCAGCCTGTGATAATTTCACAGCGACACAAGATGTGTGCCGAGGATTCTTCCTCTTCACCACACCACGTGCACGTTGGGTCGTTGACCACCCTCATCACGAACAAGTGACGCCTGAAGGTGTTGTGACCCGTTAGTAGGCATACTAGCAATCTCAAGTTACTCCTATCCAGAGAGAGACAAAATCGTCCTATTCTCTCTGCAGGCCCTGCTAATAGTTCCCGAGCTTGACGGAGATGACCAGAGATGTTGTTCCATCTCAGAGAGTGTTGATTCTGGATCCACTCTCCAGTTGTTTTCCTAATCAAGTTTGCAGATATTCCTAAGGCTGGTTCCGGGCCCACAAAACTGTTGCCGGATCCCATCCTGGCCAGATGATCCGCCATTTCGTTACCCTTTACCCCAGCGTGCCCAGGTACCCACATCAGTGATACCTTGCTGAGATGTCGTCAAGAGCCCTCCTGCACTCCAGGACCAGTCCCGACGTTATTTTCCAAGCAGTCAGTGCTTTGATGGCTGCCTGACTGTCAGAGCAGAGAGTAATCCGCCTCCTAAACCCATCAATTTCCCGAATACGATTTACACAAGCAAGTATCGCATAGACCTCAGCCTGGAATACTGTGGTGTGCCCCCAAGAGGGAGTGAAAGTCTTGTATGGGGTCCGTAGACTCCCGAGCCCGAGCCCTCTCTAGCAAGTGAACCGTCTGTGTACCAGACCTGTCCTCTTGAGTAGAACCATAAGACAAAAACTAACATTAAATTCGTTTTATGCCAATCTGAAGTTGACGTTGAGTCCTAACCACTTTACACAGTCAAGAATTCGATCAAATTTGTGATCTTTAAGAAACTCGTGAAGAAATTGACTATTTAGAACATATTTATCGACTTTTTTTGGAGGCTTCTAGGGATATCTAGGTCTGCCGGCAATACCAACTTCGCAATTACAGGTCTTGATTTGCATCTAACGGTTATTATAAATTCTCTACGTACTATGTTGGTGGAATCTTATTAATGACAATAAATTTGTTCTTTCAATTTCTTTTGGAATATCTTCAATGTCACTAATTTGGTCGATTTCTTGACCATGTAAACTAGTTTTTCCTCAGCTACTCGTGTTGCTGCTTTACAGAGGAAGGCTCATCTACCCACATTCTTGAGCTCTTACATTATTATTATTGTACCACTCCTCTCATTTTCGATATGTTTGGTAATTTTGTTGGTCTGGCAGCCCTACGTTGTATCGATTTTATTCGTCGTGATACATTTTTTCATGCTGACGTTTCTTTCCAATTCACTCCAATATTAGAGCCGTTTGGCAGTTTATGGGTACATAAACATCGTCGATCGCCCATCGTCTTTTTATATCATCACGATAAAAGGGATTCGCAAAAGCGTTTCGGTGCTCCCGCCTGCATTTTAATTTGCGGTGAAAGTTGCAACGCTTTTTACTTAACTCATCTTTACTTTCAGACAGAGAATTTCAATTAGAAGGCTGTCTACCCTTTTATCCCAATACACAGAAGTTTCAACTATAAGAAATTGTTACCTGAGTGATTTTGGATTCGAATTTGAAATAGAAATTTGCGAATGATAAAGAGCATGACCTAATTTGTGATGTGATGTGTTTTGTTTGTTTTTTTGTTTATTGCTCTCCTTTGAGTACATGACACAAACATTAGAATTTTAATGATTAATATGGCAAGACCACGACAGAAACATCTGCCTAGGCTGAAGCCTGTCTTGCTGCATGGTCATGCTGCGATCCAGTTACAGAAGGAAGGTATGCAGTTATATGTATACTTGACTGATGAGCATACTATGACAAATATATACTATAGAAATAAGTAATATAAGATCTTATCTGTATGCGAGCAAAAACACCGTAGAGAACATGGAATATTGTGGAAGATACTGAAACTTTAGATGGCAATACGTTCACGTACTCAATGCACAAATACTATATACTGAAAAAGCTAAATGATAAATTTTAGTATTTCTTTTACTTCCCACACCGATAGGTGAGGGGAGTATTGTGATCGCGAAAATTTTCGATTTTGAGATAATACGTTTTTTGGGCGTTTTATGATGTGTACATAACGAAAATCCACGTCACTCATTTCCGTCGGTCTGTCGGTCTGTCGGTCTGTCGGTCTGTCGGTCTGTCGGTCTGTCGGTCTGTCGGTCTGTCGGTCTGTCGGTCTGTCGGTCTGTCGGTCTGTCGGTCTGTCGGTCTGTCGGTCTGTCGGTCTGTCGGTCTGTCGGTCTGTCGGTCTGTCGGTCTGTCGGTCTGTCGGTCTGTCGGTCTGTCTGTCTGTCTGTCTGTCGCGTTTTTCTGCCCTCGTAATCTCAGTAACCGCTGCATGGATTGTGATGAAATTTGGGCAGCGGTATGCTGTGGGGTCGTAGTAGGTAATGTTCCTGTAATTTTGAAAATCGGTGCATAGGCGGCGGAGTAATTAGCAAAAAACAAAAAAATTAAGTATTGCTGAAACTTCGTTTTTAGGCGTTTTAGGGGTCCCTGATCATTTTCTACTTTTTTTTGGGTGGGGGTGAAATTGGGGTGGTTGGGGAGTGGGGGGTTGTAAAATTGAAAAATTTGTTGCTTTCATAATAGACTGTCCACTGACCTGTGAAGGAAGACCTGGCGACATAAATAACTTTTTTAGGTCCATCCGATCATTGCCTTTGCCTATTACAGAAAGCAAAGGACTTGATTTTTTTTGATGTAAACATACGAGAGTATTGCGTCAGATCGTTGTAACGAGGAAACTGTTGAATTGATTTTAATGAAATTTTGAAACGGCATTACTACCATGGCGAAGATGGAAAACGCGTATGGTTTTGATAAATCGTGCCAGTGGCGGCGCAGAAATAATAAAAAAACTAAAAATATAAAAACAGCTCAAACTTCGTTTTTAAGCGTTTTAGAGGTTCCTGATCATATTCTGCGTTTTTTTTGGGTGGGGGTGAAATTGGGGTAGTTGGGGGTTGAAAAATTAAAAAAAACTCTTGTACTCATAATAGGCTGTCCACTAACCTGTGAAGGAAGATCTAGCGACACAAATCACCTTTTTAGGTGCATCCGAACATTGCCTAGCCTATTACAGAAACTAAGGGACTTAGAATTTTCTGTATACTATATGAGAATTTATTGGTCTAAATCGTTTTGTATTTTGTAACGTGGATACTATTAAATTCATTCTAATGAAATTTGGACACAGTATATTGTTACCGTGGTGAGAATGGGAATCTTGTCAGTGGCAACGTAGCAATAATCAAAGAACGCGACAAGTATGAAAGCAACTCAAATTCGGTTTTTAGATGTTTTAGGGGTTCCTGATCATTTCCTAACAGTTTTTTGGGTGGGGGTCAAAGTGAGGTGGTTGGGGGGGGGGGGGGGGTGGAGGTTGTAAAACTGAGAAGTTTGTAGTATCGATAATAGGCTGTCTATTGACCTGTGAAGGAAAGACCTAGCAGCATAAGACAATTTTGGGGGGGGGGGGTTGGCAATTATTTGGTTGCAAGGGATCTTAGACTAAAGCTTCATGCTATGGGAAAATAATAAACTGGTATCAGCGCAATGCGTGGGAAGTACTGAGTCAATCAACTTGACTTCATTTTTTTAAAATGAGATAGGGTTTGTATTTGCTTTGTTCGGACTGGGAGAGAATTAAAAAGCTTGGGACCATGATAAATAATTGAGTTTTGTTGAACCTGGGAACCACGGTATTCATGTTTTTAGTAGACCTGTGCGTGATGTGTTTCTATCTTTGAAGGTTTTCAAGATATTTACGATTTTGTAATTTGTAATGGCATGTAGAAATTGGAAAAAATCGTAGGTGGCGTGGCTCGCAGACGAAACAATTGGCTGAAAACTTTTCACCCAAAGTGTTTCAGTCTCTAATACTAAAAAAATGAGGAGCCATTTTTTAAATGGCTAGTACTCAGTGGCGTGCCGAAAGGGCCCTCAGGGTCCGCGGTGCGGGGGGCCCGAGCATCTGGGGGGGGGGGGGGCTCTTTGACACCATTCAGTCACTTGTTTTTTTTTTAGGGAAAGTCTGCCCCGTTGGCACTGAATTAAAAAAACAGTAAAACTGTGGGATCCACCTTAAGAAAAACTGTGTCCCCAGATGGTTATCCAGGGTCGAATCGATAATTTCATTAAAAAGTAACTATTTAGTCGTCGTTAAATTTTTTCGAATCTAGCTATAACAGCAAAGAAAAAATGTGATAGGGATGAGGCAGAGGTCTTGCAAAATAAAATAGAAAATTTGAATTTGTATTTTTATTGATAATTCAAGGAAAAATATTTGAAAACGTCAATTTACTTTCAAAATGTTTGCAAAAATGTGATATAGATATTGGAAAAAACACAGATTTAATTGCATATGTTTCAGATCGATTAAGGAATTTAAGAAATAATTTTGAAAATATATTTGAAACTTCAGTAACAATAGCAAAAGAATGGGGTATTGAGCCACAATTTACAGACAAAAGAATTCGTACTACTAAAAAGTTTTTTGATGAAATGGCGGTTGATGAACTAAAATTGTTCAAGAATTTCAGTGTTCAACTCATGCCTAGAACTATTTTAGTACAACTAAAAAGTAGATGTGATGCATTCACAAACGTCTATTCTAAATTAGATATTCTAAACCCCAAAACACTTATTGAAGTGCAAGAAGTTGAAATTTTTAATAAAGTAAAAGAACTAATTGAAAAATATCCAGACAAAATCTTGCGTCGGAACTAATACAATTAAAAGATGTAACCCTGAAAAATCTTAACAGTATTAGGGAATTTTCTAATTTTATTTTCGATTAGTAGTGTACTGCACTTCAGTTGTTTCTCGTGCTGCCTGTTATATCGACTCAAGCAAGCTCTTTTTCAAAACTAAAACTAATAAAAGGTGTAGCAAGATCGACAATGGGTGAATCGCGCCTAAGTCCTTTGACATTCATTTCTACAGAAAATGAATGGGCAGAAGGCATAGACTTAGAACAAATTGTTGATACATTGGTTGCTTTCATAGTCGCCATATAATATAAACCGATTTGTAATATTATTTTTTTGTCTAGAAGGAGGCCCCGTAAAAAAAGCTGCGGGGGGCCCCCGAAGACCTTGGCACGCTACTGCTAGTACTCTTCCCCAATCAGTATTAGTAAAACATTGACTATTTTAGATAAATCCACAAGATAGTGATAGTGAAGTACTGTACGATTTGCAAGATACGATTTGAGCATGATGAGTGGAGATGTTATCATAGGTAATAATATAAACATACGGTAAATAATAACAACATGATCTTGCAAACAATCATATGCCTGTCAGAGCATGGGCTTTGCTTCTTCTAGCCTATTCATATTCGTTGATCACCCTAGATAATTTTGGAAATGATGAGAGTTTCACAAAGCATGAGCTTCGTAGCGCTTACTAATAACCGTCTCTATATTCTGCTGTAGGAAGTAAAAACAAAAACATCTGGATAGCACGACCTGCTTTTCATTAACAATGGCTTGAAAGATGGCCTACGTAACAGCTGACGTAATCTCTATTGTTATAGTGCAAATTTCGCGCAATATCAAGACCGACGCTGGTACCGACGTCTTAGCGACGCTGCTAGATAATCGGTTTAATTATGTCCTAAATTAATTAAGGAGGAGCCTCTCCAAAGGGTAACTCAATCCTTGTGGACCAGTCCACCGGCAAAATAGAGAACGACTAGTCTAAAGGATAGACATCCGCTTCATAGACTTCGCCATTTACAGTATAGACAATGCCGGTGGTTAAAATTTACAGGCAGTTTTAAGTGCTTGTTTTTGAGCAGGGGTGTTCAAACTTCACTTAAGGCGGGTTCTGACTGTTCAGTTTGACTGATTCAGCATTAATGAATGTGACGTTTGTTCTCATTGTTCAGTTTTAAGGAACCATTTTAGCTGATTCAGCATTCCTGAAAACGACGTTTTCCTAACCTTGAAGTTCTAAAACTGATGACTCTAATGATGACAGAAAAGAATCTAGTACGTCAGTTTGACGTTTGTATTCATTTTTCAATACTGATATATACTACGTTCCAAAATCCCATCAAAGACCTCGATTTGCTCTATAGCGTTTCATTCAGTCAACATCAAACTGTCAACAAAAATCTGTGTTCCGTTATTGCATTTCCGAGGTCATGGATGTCATCGTTTTGCTCGGAAATCAAATTGAGATTTTAGCGGCCTTTGTGTCAATACTGTCAAGAGATATTTTTCACTTGACAGCTAACAACTTAACATAACCTATTCTGCTTTATTTGTATGCATTGACATTCTAACGGGTACGACTACTCTGACACTCTGACTCAGAAAACAGTACAGGTTATGTGATATGTCAAAATTGTCAAAAAAAGATCTTTGCCGTTTCATAAATACTCCAACATCCCTAACATCTGGAATCACGTAACTATCCTCGAAAATTCATCTGCTCACTGGATAGATGGGATTTTGGAAGGTAGGATCAGTCAAAACGAATGAAAAGTAGGACTGGCTTGCACTTTGACTGAAAGTACAAACCCACTGATCAGTTTTAATGAAAAGGTGTTCTCACGTTCATTATCTGTTCAGTATCACTGAATCAGTCAAACATATTCAGCGAAACTAAATCGTGAGAACCCGCCTTTAGTCATGCCTCTTTCATGTAAATAAAAAATATTTGTGCCGCATGTCATCATTTTATCACGGGGCCAAGTGTAATCATTTTACTATCCATTAGGCTTGGGACGTAAGACTTTTTTCACTGAACACGCTCATTTAGTTCACCTCTCTTCAGTGAGTCGTATGTTCAATGTCGTTCAATTGAACGATGTCGCTCCATGCTCTCTATTATCCTGTGGCATAGTAGAGCGTGTATCACGGTATAGGGTCGAATTATCAAAACTCTCTTTCCCAAGTAATTAAGAGACACTGGCAGTAAATTTAATTCCTTTTTGGACAACTTAGATGGGGATGGAATAGGTAGATTGAAATTAATTAACCAATTATTTCATGCTGCATGCTGCTGTGACATCTAATGAGTAATGGGTAGTAGCAGCCCAATACAGATATTATTATACTAAGGACGTCCAAAAAAAGGTATTGTGGTCCCAATTAAAAGAGCAGAACATCAACGAAATCCGGAAGTAGTATCACGCTATCGCTACATGACGTACACAATTAACTTTTTTCTCTCCAAGTTCTCCTAACAACTTTTACTTCTAAAAATCGTCATAAAAAATATATTGATTTGTGGACTACCCTCGACATCGACATTATACCGAAGCATGGAAGCTGTCAGCATGCTCCTGCTGAAAAAATTATGCTCTATATTTATCCTGCTGGCATCTGAAAAGTAAAATTTATAATTCTAAAGACCTTTTTGCTTCCGCATTGATGGAGCAGTCAGAAATAAGCAAGTAGTTATTATGGGTGTTTTCTATATTTTCCATTACTTTTAGTTCAAGGTTTTGTATAATTATTTCCGTAATCTCGGATTATACATTGGTGTTTCATTACAAAACCATAATCGCTGTGTGAGTTCAGCTGTGTTGTAAGTTATTCAAGGTAGTTATGTGCTAGTTCTATATTTATATAGCAATACATGGCATACATACAGACCGATGATATATGGAAAAGTAGCAGCAAGTAATAATACAATTAAACTAGCACAACGATAAAGGCGCAAAATTGGAACGAAAGTTGGTTTACCTTTTGGACAGTATAGAATTAATGACTGCGTTTTATAGCACTATATTGCACCATATCGAGAAACTTTGTATTTTACGGGCAATTTCAAGCTAAAAGTGCACAAGACCCCAATGGTCAGTTTGCAATTAAGGAAGAAAAAGTGTGTTATCTGTTTTACAACTTCTACATAGCCCTTAGCGTTGGCTTGTAGTGTGCAGTCGTGGTACCCAACGCAATAAAAATAATTGTAAATTCAGAGAATACATAGAGGAAACTGAGATTGAGAGTTATATCATGTATACGATTATATTGCAACAGTTTTTGCCCTGTACATTTATAACCTAGCCGAATACTGTGATATGCCTCAAAACGAAAATAAAATGATTTTTGGTAGCTGTCCTCGTTTGATATTTAGATTACAAGAGCTACATGCATTATAACTTAAAGACCGCTAACTTTTTAAATATGAATATTAGTGCCTAAGCTACCCTAGCGAGAAGGTCAACATCTCATCCTCGCTACTGGTACTATCACTTACATCTGAAGAAGCACCTATACAATATGAGGTTAAGTGACACTCCTGTGCAGGGGATGTGATCAGGAAGATGAGACTTTGAGCATTATGCTTTGCTGCTGAGCTGCATTACCAACTTCCTTACTAGGTTGTCTGAACACTTAGTTATAAGGGATCTTTGGAAGAATGTACAATACACCCTATGGGGCCTAACCCTTCTTCCAATACAAAATAGTGCCTTGAGATTGTTTTGCACCTACAAAGATATTATGTTGACACAGAAGCTCAACTTATTAAACTGACTAGATAAATGTTAGCTTTTGTTCATGGTACTCGTAGAATCTCATAGCAGTCTGAGTAATCATATTACACCAAATTGATATCTTCGTGAAGAAAAAACAGTATCGCCTAGAAAACTTGAATCCGTGGAATCCTACCAAAAACTCACTAGCTTGCCTAAAGGGTGTATTCCCTGCAGTCGCCATTTTGTGTATAGTAAATAATGAGTTTTATTATCGGAGGGTTCCTTTGAGCCCCTCTAACTTAATAATTTCTCTGAAATTTCTCTCTGGAAACTTTTTAGCAATTAAGCGTAGTAGCTGAAATGAATTTAATTTAACTTTAGCTGTAGGAACAGTTGCAATGAATTTTTAATCAGTCATAATGAAGCAATTTTCATTATTCTCTATTTAGCATATCTCAACACAATTAAATATTACTGACTGTTATATATTACGATACTGACTGCTTCGTTTAAAGTGACATTGACAGTTTTTAAGTTAGATTGATTCACGTATTCGCATTAAACTCTATTCCACTTCCTACATTGGATGGGGAACGTTGTGATCTCGAAGATTTTCATTTTAGAAATAATATGTTTTTTTTTTAGTTTAAATCTATTGTCGTCTGTTTGGCCGCAGATATTTGGTCTCTTTATAACTCTGAAAGTATTGAGGTAGTGCTTCAATAGTTTTAGAAAGTTCATCCAGTGGTGGTGGAGTAATTTCAAACAGCCACTACTTGGTACCTGTATAAATTGGAAAGGATTGGTATAATGTCAATAAAATTTTAATTCTTGCACTATAGTCGAAAGTCAGTGATTTTGAAAAATGATCGATTGAATGATTTACCTTAGGCTGAAACTCAAAACTATACCATACACCAAACGAGTTTTCGTCCTGATAATAAGCTAGATAACGATTTTAGATGTTTAGGGTGAACTTGAAGATCTGAGGGTCTGAAAATTTTTGATCTTCTTCACCTGAGGCTCAAACTCAAAACAACGACTGGACTTGAAATTAGCACCCTCAAGCCATACACGATACTAGTTTTCGTCCTGATAGGAAGTCAGATAACGATTTTAGTTATTTAGGATATACTTGAAGATGGGGTGAACTTGAAATTTTTTGATCTTTACCTGAGGCTGAAATAATATAAAAAATGCTCAAGTTTGACATTTAGACATTTTAAATAATAATAAGTATTTTTCAAAAATTTATAGGAAGTGGTAATACTATTATTGTTGTTATTCGGCATAAACAACAACTGAAATGAATTCTTAACTTATCATTCATTGTGCTTGGTTTGTTTTAATGTAACTAGAAGTAAGCATGCTAACCACTATTTTATCTAAAATAAAGCCTCTTTGACTGCAGACTTCCCTGAAATAAAACTACAGCTAGTCAATATAGGTCATCGCATCACTCACGTTTCTGTTCTCAACACACTTGAAACGCCGGAACTAACTTTTGCTGCTTTCCGAACATGCCTCCAGAATGTATGCCAAAGGTTTCGAGTAAACAATATCTGCGGGGTGCTACGTGAGCAATTTAACTTTTGCTAAGAATCAAGAACGATGGATTGGTCCTTGAAGTCATCGGGGTAACGGCTAAGAGGAATATAATGCGAGAAACCTTGGTGTGAAACTTGGTTCAATCCCAAATTTTAGACACAGTGCTAACGATATTTAAAATACAAGTAGTAGGTATGTTTAGGTTTAATCAGTAACAGCTTGATATTCGGATAATTCAAGTAGTCTTCATGTTTTCCAAATATGAATCTGTTTTAATATGTAGTAAGCTACAAATACAAAAAACTCAAATTTTGTTTGCAGGCATCTTTGATAATTTCTCACCTTTTTGATTGGGTCAAATTGAGGTGTGAGGAGAAAAGGTTGAGTTGGTGCCAGTGGTGTATAGCATACTAGAGGTATAAAATACGTTGGAAATAATCAACGCTGAGATTATAATGCTACTCGTTTTCTTCACTATTTTCATAAACTCAGCAACAGCTCCAACTATTTTAACGAAATTCGGGATGCGATATTCTGGGGCCGTAGACGGTTAACCCTGAAGGCATATTTTTGAAAATCGATATATTATCGGAGGAGCGTTCAGCAAACATTGAAAAAGTCCCAGCAGCTTCCTAGGTCAGATTGGAAGGTCAAAGGACCCTAGTTTCCATCACTAACTTTATTGTAATAAAATGTAGATACCTTCTCCGTATATCGCAAATCTGTTGAAATTACTGAGTTATGCCACTTGACGCCATTTTGTTCTCTCATATCATGTTATCGTCATCTCTTAACTTTATTGCGTATTAACTGATGAAAAAAATAAAGCTATAGACAGCTTAGTCACAAACCATCAATATCACTAGCCTACTAGATGTTATTTGAACCAAAGGATCGGTGTCACAATATATAATATTCAGTTATTTTTATTTTTGTCGATATAGGCTTAAATGCGAAAAGAACAATGAAAGATGGAAAATGGGAGGACGACAGTAATTCGCAATACTACAAAAATTCCTTTCCAAACTATAAAACTGTAATTCGGCAGCAGCTTAGGTTAATGCGGAAAATTTCGGAAATAATTTGGCCGACCACCTACGCGCGTAACTACCAGATCCTGCGCTATCGGAATGCAATAAACAAACGACTATCTACATGCTACATGTCGATAACATGCCGACAGCGTCGTTCATTTGTTATTCGCAATCAACGCCTGCTATCACGCCAAATGCAGATACCGAAACACCGAAACAATAGGCCTGCCCTTGAATAAATCTCTACTTACAAGGTGATTCTTGCATAGCTAATGTGAGAACTACCGGCCTGAGCTAGATAGAATCTGAAAATATCCTCATACAAGGTTCGGCAGAAATAAAAATTTTAAAATCATCCATCGCTCCGAATTGACCATAATTTAAAGAATGAAATCTGAAGATGCAATTGTGTTATCACTCATTTCCGTTCATCTGTCTGTCGGTTGTTCTGTCGCCATTTTTATCATCGAATACTCTCAGTAATCGCTGCATCGATTTTGATGGAATGTTGTTAACTATACATGCTATGCGAAGCAAAACAGGAAGTATCAGAACCATTCTAGAACGTGTTTTAGCGTTTTAGGACTTCTTGTTCCTTTGAGTCGGGTTGAATCGATGTGTTATTGAGGAAGATTGAATAATATTAAACTTTAAATAGTCATCCTTAGATAATAGTACGATTCTATAATGAGCTAATATTTCCATAACTGTCAGTAGCAGCTGTATCTATTACAGAAACCTATTTTTGGAAATATTCATCGATTTGATATCATTTATTTATTTATTTATTTATTTACGGATAAACCATTTTACAATTTCATCAAAATATAAGAAGACATATAAATAAAATAGAGAATAAAACAAAACCAAAAAATTAACAATTATAGCGAAAGTGTGCAATTTTACATTTACATGACAGAGTACCTATTACAAATATATTGCTAATTATATATTCTTAACCGCTAATTTAAATGAAACCACTGAGGAGTCAAAATATGGGAGATCATTCTTGTTAGCAAGACGGATCATCCTTGTTAAAGGGTCATTTCTACCATAGTTAGTAGTGTGACTTGGCTCAAAAAAGATCTCCGATACCCTGGTCCTCCTATTCATATTAAAACTAACAAGCTTTAATAAATCTGGACAGTTGACAATGCCATTAATTAACTTATGGAAAAACTTCAAATCGGCTTCTATTCTACGGTGCTCCAAGGTGTTCAGATTCAAACAATTTAAAATATCGGAATATTCATAGAAACCATGTCGAAGCCCCAATTTATATGCACAAATCCTTAAAAATCTATTTTGAACTCTTTCCAGCAGCAATATTTCCTGATGATATGTAGGACACCAAATAATTGAATTGTACTCCAATACTGATCTCACTAGAGAACAGAAAAGTGATTTCCAGGACCTTACGGTGAGATCGCAAGCTGATCTTTGGATAAATCCCAACATTTTGTAAGACTTCGCTACAACATCATTTATATGACGTTTAAAATTCAAACTTTCGTCAAACGTTATTCCTAAATCCTTCACATGATTTCGTTTTTCCAAATTAATGTTTTTGATGTTATATGCATATTGTACTGGCCTACTAGACTTTGTAAAAGTAATACTACTACATTTATTAATGTTAAGGTTTAACATATTGATATCACACCAACGAGATAGATTAGATAAATCAGTTTGTAGAAGCTCTGTGTCTTTTCTATCCTTAACTAATCCAAACAACTTTAGGTCATCTGCAAACATCAAAAAATTTCGTCTTGACAAAAACTGAGCAATATCGTTCACAAATAAATTAAAAAGCACAGGACCTATATGAGAGCCCTGGGGAACACCCGAGGTAACAGCAATAGTATTTGAAATAGCTCCAGCACACTTTACAAGCTGCGTTCTGTCTGTTAAATAGCTCTGCAGCCACTTTAACATTTCGTTATTAATGCCTAAGGATTTGAGCTTAGCAATCAAAAGGTCTATATTTACACGGTCGAAGGCCTTGGAAAAGTCTGTGTAAATGGAATCAACCTGTCCACCACCCTCAATGGATTTAATAATAAAGTTTACATATAACAGCAAATTTGTTGAGGTGGACTTACCAGCAGAAAAACCATGTTGTTCTGGGTTCATGATATTTTTTGTATCCCATGTAAGTTTTCTCCCTATAATATGGTCCAATAGCTTAGGAATCTCTGATTGATTACACACTGCCCGATAGTTTTCAACATCAACTTTTGAACCAGACTTATGAATAGGAATGACATAACTGGATTTCCAGATATCTGGAAATATGCCTGACTCCAATGAAATATTAAATATAGAGTGTAAAGGTTTAGCCAATGTGAAAACACATTGTTTTAAGAAAAATAGTGGTATGCCATCAGGCCCAACTGTTAGTTTTGACGGCGCCGAGATAATACAATCAATAATTTCCTTAATATCTACAGAATAATGTGATATATTAACACTGTCACGCATATAACTATAGTGAGGTACTTGAGTTACAATTTCTCCACTATAAATCTTTGCAAAATATTCAGCAAACAAATTAGCAATCTCTATACTGGTTTCTGCCGAGGTGTTATTATATACTATTTTGGCAGGTAAATTATACGATTTTTTCTGATTATTGATATATTTCCAAAAGCTGCGCGGATCATTTATAAGTTTATTGTCAATATCTGCAATATAAGTTTCATAAAGCTTATTCTTCAAAACTTTACACTGATTTCTCACATCACTAAAGTATCTATATGCATTAATGTCACCTGATTGCTTGTATCTTCTATGTGCAATTTTCTTCTCATGAATTAGTTGCCTAAGTTTCGCGTTGAACCAACCAGGGAAGTTAGACGTTTTGAATTTTCTAATAGGCACGTACAAGCTGACGCCAGTGTAAATTATTTCGTAAAAATCTTGTACACATGCGTTCAAGTCCCCTTTACATATTAAATCCCAATTTATACTAGCAAAAAATTGATTCAATCCCCTATAATTACCCCTTTTAAAATCATAAAAATATTCTTCATAAATGAGCTGATCATCGATCTGTAACTTCAAATCAAATGAGACTGAGGTGTGGTGCATACTATCAGGAAATATTGGATCTAATGCATTAGACACGTGAAGATCACTAACTGATGAAAAAACAAGATCAAGGTATACACCTCTACTATTTGGAACTAAGTTTTTTTGAAACATATTGAGATAACCAAAATCATGTGATAATATATTTGCTGGAGAGATATCAGGACAATCTACGACAATATCATCATTATCTTTGTACCATACAGCGTTTGGAATGTTATAATCACCACACACGATAAACTTGCTAGGCGAATAATTTTCCTGTATTAAATTCACACAAGCAGAATGCTGTTGGTATATGTCTAATCCAGACGCGGGCGGTATATATACACCACCAAATATAACAGTTTCATTATTTGAGTTAATAGAAACAAATAGTTGCTCAACTGATACTAATGGAATACAGACTCTTTTAGCAGATAATTTTTTCCTAACCGCTATTAATATACCACCACCACGTTTGAGTACTGAACAAATTTGGTCTCTATCCAATCTGAATATATCATAATCAATAAAATTTAATTCCTCATCCGCTATATCAGCAGTGAGCCACGATTCAACTAGAATGATAATATCATACACACAACAATTAACTGCTTTCCGTAAATTTAACAACTTTGTTCGTAAGCCACCAACATTTTGGTAATATATACATATATGTTTAACAACTTCACTTACTTTTTTAGGTTTTTTACAATTTGTGGCACTCCATTCACATATTTAATGTAAACGTCAGTCTCACCATTATTTCTTCTCTGCTTCACCTCTTCTTTCAGTCTATTCTGAGTTTCCATCTGCCGCTTGGTAAGGTCTGCTTCAAGAAACACTTTTCTTCCTTTATCAACATTCCTTCTACCCTGTATGATCCGGATAGCTTCTTGAGAACTCGAACATATCACTTTCACTGGCCTGTACCCATTTTTATTTGATTTTCCAACTCTTACAGCCATTGTTACCCCAGGTTCTTCATTGGTAGCTTCACGAAAAATTTGTTTAACCTCGTTTAAATCATCTCGTTGGTTTGGATTTTCTGGCATATTATAAATCATCACATTCTTTTCCTTACGTTGACGTTCATTAATCTCATTGATGATAACTTCCTCAGAGCATAGTGTTTCAGATGCCTGAATCTGCTTTTTTAGTTGTATAACTTCTTTTTCCAACATATCGATTTTACTCAAGAGCTTTGGGATCAGACTAATGCCATTTCCACATTCCTTGCAATAAAATTTCATTTGCCGTCCCCCTTTCAAATCAACGACTTTGAGCTCCGATGCACTGAGACCAGAGCAATCTCTGTGCACGGGTTTCATACAAAGATCACAATTTATCATTGGACCATTTTTAACTTGCCCGCAGTTGCCGCACTCCATAATGCAAGCAGTAAAATGTGAAATCCGGTCCTGTTCTATACAGCAATATATGAAATTTATTCCACAACAACAGCAAATAGCAACCAATTGGAATTCTTGTTTTTGCCTTACTTTTTGTTCACCGGGTGTATAGCATCCAAATTTTAACACTGACTCTTTATTACCATGGATTAAATTTATCCAAACGAAATTATTTTGTTTCTTCTTTTGGGTACTATACAAACACGGATGAAAGTAATAACTGCACACTTTCTCACTCGCGATAAATTTTTCGCTTCCTTTTCACTAAGAAAATTAACTTTTTACTAGGAGCACTGGTAAACACGTCTTCTTTTGTCGACTCACTTCACTTGACTTTAAACTGTGACAATACGTAAAAGGTACTTATTTGTTTAGGTACAGCGAATTATGTAAAAGCTGAGCTTATAATGGAGGCACGCAAATATCATAAATCATGCAATATCCGGGGTTATCAGTTTCCAGAACATCATATTTTCCTCGATAGACTAAATAACTTGACAATGATATATCTGCTTTTATACGTTGCCGGGACCCAATACATCACTTCATAATAAATTAGCATATACTTGCTTGCTCGCCAAAAGTGGAATAGAAGAGATTACAATTTTGTTCTCCGCAATATTAGCAGGTAATCGCAATAGAATGACAAATAAGGACACACCTGATTGTACTCTGGTTAAGCAATCCATAATTAACAGTTTTCAAAGAACTGAAATCGATTTACTGCACTGCCATCCATAACAAAACAGACTGAGCACTGGCACTTCGGCTACACCTACATCCACTTTTCAAGAACAAAATATATCCAAAAATTAATATTTTTAGATCAAATATTGTATGAAATATGGGGCAACATTAAGTCTTGAAACAACTTCCAAAGACACCTCAACAGATACAAAAATCTTGAAACATGTGACGCAGTTTATATCAAGTTTCATGTACATAACCATAAATATCTCAAAGTGCTAATCTAACGTACCAATTCTGAGCTAGCTTTCCAATTCTGCCTAGAAAACTACTACGGAAATTACCCTCATTTTTACACTTGTAAAACTTTGGTGCTCCTAAGGCACAGCTATAAAGTTGCCACTCTTTATGTAACTTCCGCCGATTCAGTGGTACACCATATTTTCTGTAAAAAGAAACTGGAGACCTCCATAAAATCTATACCTTCAATAAAAGAGTGTCAATCACCAACATTTTAATGGCAGCGATCGTTTTTATCGGTACTTAAATGCGTGATGCCTCTGTAGTATGTAGACGCAGCCACACGAAGTCTGACTGGAAAAGAATTTGCTATAGAAAGTTATCACAAAGTAGGTAACGGTATTTCAATAACCACGCAGGATTTTTACAGAGAGTTCATGTTAAGATGTTAACAAAAGTTCAGTAAAGTCATCTCTGGGGCTCCATAATTCGTATTTCATAGAAACTAATCGTATTTATTGTGCATAAATGGCCGTAGATACCATCTAGATCATATATTGGGAGGAGAGTGAACTGTCAAGATCATAGCACAAAAGTCTCATTGGTCCTCTTGTATCGGGTGGTTAGGGAAGAATTCAAAGGATGTATCTCGGAAAGTATTCAGTGAAGAATCATCTTAAATGTTTAAGACGCGCTTACACCCTCTACACCTTGAAAATTTGAAAATATTTCGGATCTTATCAGGTGGCTCTGGGTATTGTCCGGAATCAGGCCTCTTTTATATTTTTAGTTTTTTTAATTTTATTTTAATAAATAATAACCCAGTATTGTACGCTATCAAACAGGAAGTGCCCAAGCCAACAGCAGGTTCTAATGAACAAACAAGCTCGGCCAAGGAGTCACTCATTCAAGCTGTTAGGAGTCAACATTACAGAAAATCTGATCTGGCACGAACACGTCGCGTCAATTGCAACAGCTGCTGGTAAAAAGCTTGGGTACCTATTTAGAGCCAGAAAGTATTTCTCACCATGCAACCTCCTCACGCTATATAAAGCCCAGATAAGACCTTGTCTGGAGTATTGCTCTCATGTCTAGGGAGCTGCTGCCCCTACTACCCTGTCTATACTTGATGCCGTCCAGAGAAGGGCAATTCGACTAATTAGCGATCTGGCCTTAACGCGCCACCTTCAGTCATTTTCTCACCGGCGTGTTGTTGGTGACCTCTCACTCTTCTACCAATATTCCAACGGAATCTGCTCCTCTGAGCTATCCTCTATCGTTCCGCCGCTCACTGCTCCTATCAGATGTACCCGTGTGACCGCTGCATCTCATCCTAAGAGGGTCGTTCTTCATACATCAGGAACTGAGCGGTACAACCGCGCATTTACTCCCAGGGTGTCCAAGGCTTGGAATGGACTGCCAGATGTATTTATTGGTCCTGCGGGTATTGGCCCATTCAAATCTCGCGTTAGCAAACTTCCTCTACCATAACCCTTTCATAGCAGCCGCGGTACTCTTGTATTTAGGCTCTGCCTGCGCGGTCTGCTCAGTTATAAAAAAAATAATTAAACTGATTACAAACGCATGTCCTTCATAAGCCCTTAGGCTTCACTTGTAATGTGAAGGATACATTTGTTGCTGGCCCCGAATTAACATTGAGACGGTATTTTGCTCCACAGAAGGAGTGAGTCCTCGTGTCTACCTTGTTGGATTTTGATCGTGTTGTTAATGCAAATGTAGGGACCTTTTAAGAAGCTTATTCCGCAAAAGGTCCCCTAATGACGCCTGTACTTCAGGCTTTAAAATGTTTGCAATGGAGCTTCGAGTTCTTCTTTTACGACATACCATCACGGATATATCGTAACTGAAGTAAGACTTTTTAATTTGGCTTCATCTTCTTAAAAGCCCATCGACTGACTGTAGCAAACTGTGTCATTAATTCCATCATAAAATACCAACTGCTGAAAGATATTGCGGTAGTAAAACTATTTTTGGGTCAGCAGGGAATTACCAACCTTGGCGTGAAAATTTTTTTAAATTTAATTTGAGCGTGAACTGTTTGTAAACCTTTTTGTCTGTTCATCGAAATGATATTTAATTTTGGACGCATTGTTCATGGTAAAAAATGCTTTTAACAGTAAAACTTCAGTATTTTCGAAGGTGGAGTATGTATTTGCCATGTAAACACGGATTCGCATGTAAGACCTGTTCTTCAAACTACATACATAAAATTTTATAAGATGATAGCTAAGACCTTAATGAAAGGCAATGCACAGCGATTCTTTCAAACAAGTTTTTCAGTGTCCAAAAGAAACTTGCAATGCAAAACCAAGCATTCTTCAAATTTTGCAATTTAACAACCAAACACGATATCAAAACAATGCCACCGAAGTGACATAGCGCAAACTTTCTTCTTCAATTTAAAGGTAACGTCAGGAGCTTCTACATGCGAAATGCATTTTTATGCCGACCTTTGGACTTACCTTCCTTTATTTTAGATGCACATACTGGAGAAAGAGAACAGGTGGTCACGCCTCCTCGCTACACACAGAAAAATCTGTCGTTCTGTCAAAGACTTATGCTTGGATTCAATGAGACGTTACACTCAGCATTCCTCAAATACAGCGATGTTTTATCCAATGGGAAGTGTATAATTGGTAACGAATTATATCATATTGTCGGTTCAACTACAAGATGTCAATGGATTCCAATGAATAATTCAATCGCAACCTGTCGTTGAATCGAATTTGTGTTTGGTAATTGATTCTAAACTACTTTCTTTGCCTTGGACCAACAGATTTTATTGCGAGGACAGCTGATTGTTCGTTTGGATGTTTCATTGTATGATTTTGTATGAAGTTATAAGGAGCATGATATAAGAATTAGACATAAGCCTACACCAGTTGTTGTATTATTACCTAAATATAACTGTGTGACTAATCTAAATACCTACATTGAAATATGGGTGTTAGCTCTTCTAAGTCCCAATTTCTCAGTAGGTCCTCCATTTAATATACATGGACACATTTAAATCACACAATTGCTGATGCAGTATGCTAAACCACGAGATGACACAAAACGGCTAACACCGAAACCACACAACGGAACAACTTCGTCCATGTTGAAGAGTTCGCGGCGATGGTAGCACTGAGATCATCCCCCTATAATAATAATAATAATAATAATGTTCTTTATTCCAGGAGACCAAAAACATGGTATAGGAAGCGTCAAATATGCTACAAAATTTCAAACGGCAATATAAGCTATACACATACGCAATAAAATTATTTACATTATTCACTTTGTCCACTTTCTAAAAATTCACATACATTATAAAAACATTTGCTTATGAAGAATTCTTTCAATTTTGACTTAAAACAGTTCAAGGAATTAACATTTCTTATACTAGGGTCAATTTTATTATATAATTTCAAACCAATATAATTAGGGTTTTTCTCATACATGCTTAATTTATGTGCTGGAACTGTCAAAGCAGAACAGTTGCGTGTGTTGTGTTTGTGAAAATCAGAGTTTTTAGGAAATGTGCTGACATTGTTCTTGACGTAAAGTAGTAGTTCTAGCATGTAAAGACACGGAACCGTTAATATTTTGTATTTTTTGAAAAGTTGCCTACATGGTGATCTTGAAGACGCACCTGCAATTGATCTTATAATTCTCTTCTGTATTATAAATATTCTAGAAATAAGACTTGAGCTACCCCAGAAAATAATACCATATTTTACCCTTGAAACAAATTGACCATAATAAAATGCTAAAACTATGTTTCTATTACATGTTTCTGTAAGCCTTTTAGCAACATAACAAATAGAAGATAACTTAGTACATAAACTATTTACATGATTAGTATAATTCAGAGAATTATCCAGATTAAGCCCTAGGAATTTTACTGCATCAACCTGCTGTATTGATTTGTTATTAACAGTAACTAGAAAGCTTTCTTGTCTACTACTGATACGTGGCGTGAAATTCATAAAGACTGTTTTTGAAGTATTTAAACATAAATGGTTGGACGAGAACCAAAGTTTGAATTTATCTATCATCAATTTTAATTTTTGCACACATTCGTTATGAGTTTTACCATGGCATTGGAAACTGTTGTCATCTGCATACATCACTAAGTCATCAGTAACGTAAGAAAGATCATTAACAAATATAAGAAATATCAAGGGACCTAATATAGAACCTTGCGGTACACCTACCTCAACCTGGAGAGCCTCAGAATGTGCACCACAGACATCAACAACTTGTTTTCTGTTGCTTAAAAATGATGTTATCAAGTCTTTAACTTTACCCCGCAAACCATATCTATACAATTTATTCTGCAGAAGATCATGGCTCACCAAATCAAACGCTTTACTCAAGTCCATAAATAGTGCTGTACATTTATGACCTCGGTCCATTTCTTTATAAAGTTTAGTGAGAAACTGTAGTATTGCAGACTGAGTGCTTCTGTTTTTCCTGAATCCATGCTGGTTGTCTGTTAGTACTCTATTTATGTTCAAAAAATCCACTATTTTGTTAAATATTACCCTTTCAACAACTTTAGAAATAGATGATAGAATTGAAATTGGTCTATAATTGCTAACTTGCTGTTTATCTCCCTTCTTAAAAATCGGTATTACTTTTGCTGTTTTTAGGCATTCAGGGAATATTCCTTCAACAAGCAACATGTTTATCAAATATGTAAGGGGGATCACAATAAAGTGAGCTGCCGCTTTTATTAAGTTGTTTGAAGTGTTATCAAATCCCATACTATTTGATGTTTTTAAGTTCAGAATGATATTAAATATGTCCATTTCTGTTGTAGGTGTTAAGAACATGGTGCCATAAATATTATTTGATCTATGTTCATAGTCATTAGTTTGACCTATTACGTTATTATCCGCCATAAGGGAATATGGGATATTAACAAAATAACTATTGAACTCATCTGCAATGCTTTTCTTGTCATTAGTAACCTTACTATTTTCACTTAATCTGAGACTGTCTATTTTCTGTTTTGTATTTTGATTACTACATGCCTTAATAATGCGCCACGCAGTTCTACTTTTGTTTGAGGAATTTTGATATAAATTGTCATTGTACATTCTTTTGGCTGCAACAACTATCATTTTATATGTCTTCTTATAAGAGTTGTAGTATTGATTGTTAACCCACCCTTGTCGTAAATAAAAGTGAAGATCTTTCAATCGTTGGCTAGATATTCTAATTCCTTTGGTCAACCATGGCTTATTGTGATGTATCCCAGTTTTAACTATCTTTAGTGGAAATGAGCTATCTACATGGTACCGAAAAATATCCAAAAACGTTTCAAAACTTTCATTTACATCTTTAGCTGTATACACATCTTCCCAATTTTCTTCTTGTAATGATTCACTGAAGTTCTTAAAATTTGTTTGACTAAATATTCTACTATACTTTGTTTCACATGTACCTGGCCTAACATTTTTAAAATTACGTAAGGTCAATAGTTGACAAGAATGATCTGAAATACCGTTGAAAATTACACTTATATCATAATTACTTTGTTCCACATTCAAACACACATAATCTATGGCAGTTGCCGAGGTCTGTGATACCCTGGTAGATTCATTTACAATATTCTGAAAGCCAAATGAGGACAAAGTATCTTTTAAAATATTACTTTCTAAGCTATTTGATAAAAAGTCTACATTCCAGTCACCTACAAGTATAACATCTCTAGTATGTTTGGATTTGTAGTTATATTCCAGAAATGAACTGAATACTTCTATGAATTTTTTAAAATCACTAGATGGTGTTCTGTACAAGCAAAATATATGAAGTTTCTGTTCATTAGCTTTCAATTCGATACCACAAATTTCAAAAGTTTTTTCGGTGAGCGATTTAATAACGTCGATTTCTGTGACGTATTTTTCCAGTTCATTTCTACAAAATATACCTACGCCTCCGTTTTTACAACTTGACCTGTAATACATACTTGCAAGTTGATACCCCTGAATGGTACATGCTTGGATTTGGTCCTCAGTAAGCCAGTGTTCAGTTACACAGAAAATGTCAACTTTATATTTTCCCAATTCAATTTCCACTACTTCTGTCTTGTTTCTCAAACACTGCATATTTTGATGATAGATGGTTAACGGTATTTCTTTTTTTTCACTTTTCTGCTTCTGCATTCTACATTTATGATCTTCCTGATGTCTGCTCATGTGCATCTCTTTGTTCTCGAAAAAACATATACTTTTTAACCAGCGTACCCAGTGGCCACATACTGCTATCAAAAAGATTACTTTCCAGATCTTTATCCGCACCGACTTTGAAGGACTCCGTCTGCGCATTCTTCCATTTTGGTAATTTTTCAACTATGAATTCTCTTTCCTTAAATTTATCCTGAAGCATCTTTTTAATATCACCTTCCGATGTCCCTGGTGTAGCCCGACCTACATATATCCATGTACGCCTCTGCGCCGCCTTGAATGCACTGCAATCCTTTCCGCTCCCGTAAACTGCCTTAGGTTTACGCTGATTTCTAGGATGACGGTAAACATTACTTTCCTTGGTAGTTTCCTCATTTATATTTATATACTGTGTGACAGAGAAATTGCAACACCCAGTAAACGTTAATATATTTTACCAATATTTGGAGAATCTATGGAGATGGATAGGAATAATAATCGATGGAACTATGAAACAAATTTATTGAAATGTATTCTCAAAAAATCAGTAGTGAGTTGCGCCTTCATCTAAGTTTTGACACTCTGCAACCCTTCGTGGCACGCTGCGAATGAGATGATCGATATCTGCCTGAGGTATGCTGTCCCAAGCTGATGTAACTTCGTCACGTAGTCGGACTACATCCAGTTATAACAACTTGCAATTTACCCAGTCTTCTACCTACGATATCCCATACATGTTCAATGGGCGATAAGTCAGGTGACCTTGTGGGCCATGGAAGGGTGGTCACATTGGCTTGTCGGAGAAAGCCTCTGGTAACTGCAGCGGTATGTGGTCTGGCATTGGCCTGCTGAAATATTGGGTTTTGTAGCTGCTGAAGGTACGGCAACGGAGCAGGCTCTAATACGTTATTAGTGTAGGACTAGGCGGTCATGTTTCTATCTAAAAATACTAGAGGTGATCTGCTTCCAATTGTTATAGCATCCCATACCAAAACGTCACTAGTAAACACAGTCTCGCGCTCCACACAAAATTGAAGTTAGCGCCTTTCTCCATGTCTTCGCCTGACACATCTGCGACCGTCATGAGCCCACAAACAGAAACGTGACTCGTCACTGAAAACGACATGATCCCACCCCTGATTCCAATGAGCCCGTTTTTGACACCATGTCAGTCGTAGCTGTCTATGTCTATTGATCAATGGTAATACCAGCCGAAGACGGTATGACAGTAGCCCATAAGCCCTAATTCTTCTATAAATTGTTCTCATGCTTAACTGTCGACCCGTAGCTACTCTCCATGCGTGTCTGATTGCACTAGTTGAGCTGAAACAGTCTCTTAGGGCACTAAATCTTGAGAGGCGTTCTTCACGGTCAGTGGTTCTCCTTAAAGTCCAAGTGCCCCTGCGACGTGTATGTCGACGATTTGTAGACCACTCACACCAACACCGCATCACTGTTGTAGCATTCCGGCCAATTCTGTTTCCAATTTTCCGGAAGAACATCCTAGCCTCGCGTAGACCCACTATCCCACCTCGTTCCAATTCACTTAATTGACTATACACGGCACGTCTCCTTATGGTAGGCATTGCTAAACACTGTTTTACATACCACATAAGCAATAAAACAAAATTTGTCTTAGCAAATTCAACAATAAAAAAATAATACAAACTACTCTATTTTTTGTTAAATGCAAAAATTACCTTGTATTTGAAGATAAATTGGAACAAAAATGTTATCGTTTACTAAAGTTCGTGTGAACAATAAGCTGACAAAAAATGATAAATGTATCTGGGCTTATACTGGGTGTTGCAATTTCTAAGTCACACAGTATATTATCATCTGGTATTTGTTCAGGTGATGATTCATAATTTTGTTGTCTGTTTTTGTTGACAGCATTTTTGTTTTCCACAACGGTATTAGTTCTTATAGGATTTCTCGGTTTCTTGTTTACAACAGTCGACCATGTTTCCGATGCCGCACCACATTCCATGGTAGATTCAGCATTTATAACACTTTTGGTTGGGGATTCATTATTAACTAGCAATGCAATCAATTCCTTGTTAGATTCTCTTAGAGCTGTCACTTCCGATCGTAGTTCAGCAATTGTATCTTGAAGTAATGCAGTTTCGCTGCGCACAATTTCACTAATTAGATCCTTGAATGCATCACTAAGTAATATATCCTTCAAGTTATCCGGTGTTTCTGGATCTGATTCACCACCACCTTTATTTCTGTTTGATCGTACAGTGGGCATATTGATGTTACATTTACATATTAATTAAATTCGGAGCAATACTAAACACGTCCGTTCACTACGAGCGCCGGAACATTCTTTATTCTTACCTTCATTGAATCGGGACATCAGTCCCGCCGAATACTGACTATAGTTCAGCGAACGACAAGGGCCATTGAAACAAAATTAATTTTTATCAGATGAATTATCACGAACTGCTGTTGCAGCAATAATTTTTGTACATTGAACAGATTGTATGCTTTGCATAAATGAAACATAGGGTAAATTTCGAAAGCAAAAGGATGTTTTGATTGCATTATATGTCAATACTGGTATTAGAAAGATTATACATATCGTTAGAACGAATATAAAATTATTTTGAAATTATTGGCGTACCTGTGATTACTTCGAATATAAGGATTGAATTCTTTCAATGACATGGATTTGAAACAACTGTAAATATATTTAAAGCGATGGAAAAAACATCCCAATACTAACAGTTAATTGGAAACGCAACAGTATTTTTTTCTATGTAACATGGGAATACGTATTTTCTTGGACTCAACTTCGCTCGCTATATTGTAAACCCTTAACATACTTCCCCTAATATAACCAGCAGCCGCGGTACTCTGGTATTAATTAACTAAAAATGCAAGACATTTTATATCCATGTTGACTTTGAATTACGTGGTACAAGATACTCATTCTTAAAAATACCCTTATAAAGATATAACTCTTGTTCTCTCGGTCTTTGCTTGTAGTGATTATAACTGAGAAGATTAATGCTTCAGCAAATGCATATGTTGCGGTAAAAGATGATATTTCGGTATTTAATGAAATTGGCCGGCCATTGTCGTGAATGTCCTATTACAGCGGGACATCCTGATAATGACCGGCCAGTAGCGTGAGTATCCATGTAAAGTAGGCAGTATTGATAAACTGGGAATGGAGTTACGTTTTTACGACTTTACCCGAGCAATCTCGTTAATGTCCGCTCAAGAGTGGGCTGTCCAGTTCCACAAACAAAGAAGACCTCAAGCAAAAATTTAAACGAAGATAATTCAATCCATATTTGGAAAAGCTTATATTATTGGAAAACATTAGCGACGATATTAAACGGAGAAAGATTTCACTTACAATAATTTAGAGAAGCACAAAATACATTTTTTGTAGGCCAAGGATATAAGAGTTACTATAAGGGCCCCTGCAAAAAAAAAATGTGCGTGCCGTGTCAATGGAAAAATCTACAATTCAAAGTTTCACGTTTCATTTTACCATCACCATCATCATCATCATCATCATCATAGTCACAATGTCTTAACAGACATGTTGTGAACTCGTAAAATGCATTTACTCAATTTGCGAGTTTCTCTTGGGATATCTTTAAGATCTTTAATGAAGTACTTTCCCATTTGCTTTCTGCATCCTCATGTCGTTGACCAGATGGTATCTACTGGGCTTTTAGGGGCAATTTCTCACCCCAAGGACAAGAAGGTGCCCTGACTCTTCTCAACTCGTCCACCTGAAGCTGTTGGTTGAGAAGAGGTTACTGCTTATACCGACAGCAGTTCAGTTCCTTTTAGTCGCCTTTTACGACACGCAAGATATACGATGGGAGATATTCTACCCGCCCCCGTGTTGTAATAAAAATGCTTAGTGCATGGTTTGATTTTATTTTTATAAACATGTTTTAATATTTTAACTTGACATATCTAATGATCAGGTATTTTATATTTTGAGTCTCCTTCCGATTTTGTGTGAAGCAATGAAAATTTTTTTTTTAATTTCTTTCATATTTTTTTCAAATAGCTGTCCTAATTTGTAATATCAACTTTGCCCATGCATTGATGGTCGTTGTCGTCAATGGCCGGACAAAGATGCAACAACCGTTAGTCAGAACTTTTCCTATTCGTCAATACCATCCTTGACCAGAGAGGACAAATCCATCGCTTCTGCTCCTAAAGAAAAAGCAGACATCTTGGGAAGCTCTTCGCAGCCAATTCTACTGTAGACTTTCAAGAAAGTACTCCGACCACCACCATAAGCGTGAACTCGAGAATGGCAGAGGTCAAATTTCAACATCGAGATGTAAAAAGCATCCTCCAAAAACTGAACACCAATAAGCTACTGGTCCTGACCAAATTCCAGCCATTGCCTTAAACGCTGTGCCGCTGAGCTTGCACCTATTCTTTGCAAGCTCTTCAAACTTTCGTATCAACGAGGCGTGTTTCCCGCTTCGTGGAAGATTGGCTGCGTACAACCCATCCCTAAGAAAGGCAAAAAAACTGATCCCACCAATTATAGACCTGTGGCTCTTCTCAGCATCATGTCTAAGGTTATGGAGACTGTCATTAACACACAGCTCTGAAATACCTGGACAACAATAACATCATGAATGATCGCCAGTATGGCTTCCGTAAGCACAGGTCTACAGGTGACCTCCTTGCCTACGTCACTCACTTATGGAACAGCGCAATAGACAATCGTGGCAAATCCCGTGTTGTTGCACTTGATATATCGAAAGCTTTCGACAGAGTATGGCATGACGGACTTCTGGTCAAGCTTGCTGCTTAGGGACTACCACCTGGCCTGCGCCAGTGGCTGAATAGCTTTTTGAACAACCGATCTCTGTTTGTTTTAGTCGAGGGCTGTTCATCAGACGTATTTTCAATAAACGCCGGTGTTCCTCAGGGATCTGTCCTATCCCCTACACTGTTTCTGCTGTACATCAACGAGCTGCTGGAAATAACATCCAATTCAATCTACAGCTTTGCAGATGACAGTACATTAGTGTCGTGCATGGAACCAGGCAAGCTACTATCATCCCAGGAGACGGTACGTCGGCGACAGCAGCATGCCTCACAGATCAACACAGATATCAAAACAATTGTCGAGTGGGGATTAGCAAATAAAGTACAGTTCAACGTACAAAAAACTCAGGCAACAACACTTAGAGAAAGAAGTCTCACGATGGCTTACCAACCGTGGAAATGGAGGGTCACCCTATAGTCGAATCACCTTCCGTCAAGCTTTTGAGAATCAACATCAACAATAACATGTCCTGGCACGACCACGTCGTCAGTATTCCTAAAACGGCATCCCAGAAGCTTGGAGTTTTGTTCCGCTGTAGGATGTTGTATACACCAGAGCAACTGCTGCTGCTCTACAAGGCACAGATCCGACCATCGCTGGAGTATTGCTCCCATGTGTGGGGACGCGCTCCGAAGCACTCTCTAAAGCTTCTGGACACTATCCAGAAAAGAGCGATCAGACTAATTGATACGCCTAACCTCACAAAGGACCTCCACAGCCTGGAACTTCGAAGGAGGGTGGCTGACCTATCCCTGTTTTACAGATTCTATCACGGAAGATGTTCGAGTGAGCTCTCTCAGATAATAACACCACAGGCCGTCAGAACTAGGAACACTAGAGAAGCTCTGCGAGCTCATCCTTACCAGGTCGGGGTCCTTACTCCCCGAACTAGTCTCCTCCAGCATTCCTTCTTTTGGAGAACTTCGACGCTGTGGAATCAGCAGCCGGAGAATTTGTTTCCCGGCTACAACATCCAGCGTTTCAAATCTAACGTTTCAAATCTAACGTGAACCGATACTTATCCTCTCGCAGCGCTTCTACAGCGCGATAGGCTTTCAGCCTTTGCGGGAGGCCGACCATAAAGAAAACTAAAATATTTTCAACCCTGACCACGACTAACTGCATATTTGGCGTCTAACGTTAATGACCGGCCAATGTCGTCAATGTCCAATTCAAAGTAGTGACCATAATACATACACAACATACAATGCCCTATTATTTATCACTCAATATCCATGTATGCATGCCACGTCACGAAACTATTTGTGGCTAGTGTACAGCTGGATTTTTCCCGACAATTTCTCGTCTTTCCCACTGCTCGCATAATGCCTATAAAACCACGCCGCCTACTGGCGTTTTTTGCCGTCAGAACCGCCCGTCAATTTATCATTTAGTTTGAAGATATAAAGTTTTCATAGGAGCGGTTCAGACCTGCCTGACGTGTTCATTGTTCGCCGTAGAATTGGAGCGGTATCCAAGCCGCATTGTTTCCGATAAAAAAGAACCGCTCCGTTTGATGATTTTAATAAAGCTGTCGAGAATTTTCGGGGTACTTTGCAGGTATTCACATCGATTGTATTGTGTTGCCAAACAGCAAACACGGCGGGGTCTCATCTCCGATTGTTTTGTAATGTCAATTGCATGTAGACGATTGGGATATTGGCATTCAAAAAATATACATACATACTGGCTACATACATATTATATACTTGTTTTAGTTAGACGTCAGACAAATAAAAATATTCGAGGGTTGCTATATATCTCCGTCAATCCACTAGTACGCAGACAGATGTTTCACGCTTATTAGCGATCATCAGTGCGCCATAGGTCGATTGACGGAAATAGAGAGCATCAGATTTTTCATGTCTACCAGACATGTGAAGCATGTGAGGGCAGGCGGCAGATGTCTGGTACATGACATGAAAAATCTGATGCTCTCTATTTCCGTCAATCGACCTATGGCGCACTGATAATTGCTAATAAGCGTGAAACAACTATCTGCGTACTGGTGAATTGACGGAGATATATAGCAACCCTCGTGTATCGGCTTTCATATGCAGCAGTATATAGAACCGCGCTCTCTGGTGGCTTAAGCGGACGCGCCGTGGCGTTCCACCAAGAAGTCTGCTGCTATTTAGCAGCGATTTTCTTTGGTTTGCCGTTACGTTGGGGTACCAGATGGCGCACCGGTAGAACCTTTCTGTCACCTGCTCTCACATGCTTCACATGTCTAGTAGACATGAAAAATCTGATGCTATTTCCATCAATCGACCTATGGCGCACTGATGATCGCTAATAAGCGTGAAACAGCTGTCTGCGTACTGGTGGATTGGCGGAGATATAGAGCAACCCTCGTATATCGCCTTTCATATGCAGCAGCATATAGAACCGCGCTCTCTGGTGGCTTTAGAGGACGCGCCGTGGCGTTCCACCAAGAAGCCTGCTGCTATTTAGCAGCGATTTTCTTTGGTTTGCCGTTACCTTCGGGTACCAGATGGCGCACCGGCAGAACCTTTCTGTCGCCTGCTCTCAAATAAAAATATTATTATTATATATAAAAGTTTAAATTGGAGTGCGAAATCTCCAATGAAACTAACACAGAGGGCACATACATAAGGGCAAAGCTATCATTCAAAAAGAATAAAACACATCGGTGAAGAGAAGAGTGATGATGTTTGACTCAAACTGAGTTTAGCATCTACAGCTAGGTTATAAGTATGCTTGTAGTCAGCTTCTGGCATGAAAATCGCCAGAAATCGCCAATCTTTGGATTGTATGCATGAAAATCGCCAAAATGGTGACTTTGCGGTTGTGAATATGATAATTGTCAAAACCGAAACGTGCAGTATGACATATTCTGTGGGTTAGGAACTACGAAACTACAGAAATATATCAAACTGAAATTATCCTAGCGTTAGCTTGTGGTCATTGTAGATACTAAGGGCTATTATTGTGATCCTCTCGGACTCTGAGGCCACTTAAAAGGTCATGGACTCCTGGAGGAGATTACATCCAAACTGGTATGGGACTGTTTCAACACTCTCCTCTTACCAGCTTCACGCAACGCTGTACATCTTTGTTGGGTATCAAGCCATATTACTGCCTATTTTGTTTACTTCATTAAACATATATTTGAGTATTAAATATCGGTATATCAGATTGGTGCCCGTGTGGGGGCGGGTTAGAATATCTCCCATCGTATATCCTGCGTGTTGCAAAAGGCGACTAAAAGGAACCGAACTACTGTCGGTATAAGCAGTAACCTCTTCTCAACCAACTGCTTTGGGTGGACGAGTTGAGAAGAGTCAGGACACCTTCTTGTCCTTGGGGTGAGAAGTTGCCCCTAAAGGCGGATGAACCGGTAGATACATCTGGTCAACGGCGTGAGGATGCAGAAAGCAAATGGGAAACTACTGCATTAAAGATCTTTAAGATATCCCAAGAGAAATGAGTTTAATGCATCTTACGCATTCACAACATGTCTGTTAAGACATTGTGACTATCATGATGATATCAGATTGAAATTAAAACAAACTTCTCAGTCATATCAATTTATTTTAAAACTTCTATGAGTCTATGGGTCATTTGCTAATGGCAAATCAACTCCAGCTTTTCAAATAATGTTTACTTTGAGACATTGGGGCATTTTTGGATCACCACAAATTACAAATTTCGTGTCTATCGTTATTTTGAGCATGCACAAGAAATAGGTAAATGGTGCCCAATAACGATAACAAAGGTCGACAAATTTTACTTGTCTGCTCTCTCTCTCTCCTTGAAGAGTCACTATGTTCAAAGTGTTAATTGTAAAACAACTGGCAATAGTGCTGCTTCATGTTGCCAGCCCTTATTTTTCAAGGGAAAACTAATGAAATGGAAGTTATAAATAGCCAAAGGTGCTTTGCCCCTCCAAAAGTCGCCAATCTCCAAATTACGATTTTTGGTCGCTAACTCTGTTTTGAAATCGTCACATTGGCGGAAAAGCGCCACACCTAGCAACTCTGCGGAACACATGTTCTAAAGAATGGAGGTGGGAGGTGGGAGATATTGTCATCTCTCCTCAACCTGTTGAAGGCTATCGCCTATCTGCGTCCGATCCGTTTATATCTGCATTCTAGATTCTAGCTTGCCAGTCGTGTATAGAGACACAGACTCACACTTATCTAGATACGAGATTTCCGAAATAAAATCGTATAATTTCCACGACTAAAAGACCTCTTTGAACCATACCATTTCATTATACTGCAAATCGACAACAAGCTTGCCAGGCCATCCGCTGATTTGATTTGTTCGACAGAGGCTTCGACGTCCATGCCAGCACCAACTGTCATGAGAATGGATCTGGCAGCTAGCTCTTGAGCCTACATATAACCGCGTTATACTATAATTCTGGTCATTAGTTAAGTAGCATGGTGGAACGGTAATTGATTTATGGGGGATCGGCTACAACAGGATGTAATTTAAAGCCGCGACAATTCACTGCGATGGCTCAGGGGGACAACAGCTCGATATCAGCATCCGAATCAATTACCTAGTAGCTGCAAGAAGAATAATCGGTCGAGGCAGATATACCACAATGCGGTATTTTCCAACTAATATTACAAGTTTAATCAATGGAATTGATTGTTTGCATTCAAATTGTAATCATTGCACTGTTTGCTCAAGGTTTTTCTGTGTACATGGAGTGAAAGTAGAGTTTGAAATTCATGCTTTTAAAGGGAACTCATTTGAGGACGTTAATCACTACGCTAGAATCAAATGAGTACTGTGTGGCCAACGTAATTTGTCCAGCGCGGCATGGGGTCAGGAGAGAGGCAGTTTCTCTTAAGGAGCGATCACCATCATCATGTCGAGTCCAGGGATAGAGAAAACAAGTAAAACAAATAGAAGTTAGATATAGCCAAAAGTGTTTTGCGCCACCAAAAGTCGCCAATCGCCCAACTACGATTTTCGGTCGCTAACTCAGTTTTGAAATCGCCACATTGGCGGAAAATCGCCACACCTGGCAACTCTGCGGAACGCGTGTTCTGAAGAATGAAGGTGGGAGTTAGGAGATATTGTGTTCTCTCTTTAACCTGTTGAAAGTTGTCGGCTGTCTACGTACGATGCGTTTATATCTGCATTCTAGATCCTGGTTTGCCAGTCGTGTATACAGACACATACTCACAGTTATCTGGATACGAGATTTCCGAAATAAAATGGTATAATTTCCACGACTAATAGACCTCTTTGAACCATAGCATTTCATTATACTGTAGATCGACAACAAGCTTGCCAGGCCATCCGCTGATTTGATTTGTTCGATGGAGGCTTTGACATCGAGTCCATGCCAGCATCAACTGTCATAAGAACTAATCTGGTAGCTAGCTCTTGAGCCTACATATAACCGCGTTAGACTATAATTCTGGTCATTAGTTAAGTAGCGTGATGGAACGGTAATTGGGGGATCGGCTACAACAGGATGTAATTTAAAGCCGCGACAACTCACTGCGATGGCTGAAGGGGACAACAGCTCGATATCAGCATCCGAATCAATTACTTAGTACGCTGCAAGACGAATAATCGGTCGAGGCGGATATACCACAATGCGGTATTTTCCAACAAATATTGCCAGTTCAATCAATGAAAGTGATTGTTTGCATTCAAATTGTAATTATAGCACTGTTTGTTCAAGGTTTTTCTGTGTACATGAAGTGAAAGTAGAGTTTGAAATTCATGCTTTTAAAGGGAACTCATTTCAGCACGTTAATCACTACGCTAGAATCAAATGAGTACTGTGTGGCCACCGTAATTTAACCAGCGCGGCATGGGGCCAGGGGAGAGGGAGTTTCACTTGGGGAGTGATCGTCATCATCATATCGCGTCTAGGGATAGAGAAAAAAACTAAAACAAATGGAAATTAGATATATCCAAAAGTGTTTTGCGCCACCAGAAGTCGCCAATTGCCCAGCTACGATTTTTGGTCGCTAATTCGGTTTTGAAATCGCCACTTTGGCGAGAAACCGCCACACCTGTCAACTCTGCGGAACACATGTTCTAAAGAATGAAGGTGGAAGGTAAGAGATATTGTCGTCTCTCTTCAACCTGTCGAAGGCTATCGGCTATCTGCATCCGACGGTTTTATGTCTGCATTCTAAATTCTGGCTTGCCAGTCGTGTATAGAGACACAGACTCACCGTTATCTAGATACGAGATTTCCGAAATAAAATCCACGACTAATAGACCTCTTTGAACCATACCATTTCATTATACGGCGAACCGACAACAAGCTTGCCAGGCCATCCGCTGATTTGATTTGTTCGACGGAGGCTTTGACATCGAGTCCATGCCAGCACCGACTGTCATGAGAATGGATCTGGCAGCTAGCTCTTGAGCCTACATATAACCGCGTTATGCTATAATTCTGGTCATTAGTTGAGTAGCATGATGGAACGGTAATTGATTTATGGGGGATCGGCTACAACAGGATGTAATTTAAAGCCGCGACAATTCACTGCGATGGCTGAGGGGGACAACAGCTCGATATCAGCATCCGAATCAATGACTTAGTAGCTGCAAGACGAATAATCGGTCGAGGCAGATAGACCACAATGCGGTATTTTCCAACTAATATTGCCAGTTTAATCAATGAAAGTGATTGTTTGCATTCAAATTGTAATTATAGCATGTTTGTTCAAGGTTTTTCTGTGTACATGGAGTGATAGTAGAGTTTGAAATTCATGCTTTTAAAGAGAACTCATTTCAGTACGTTAATCACTACGCTAGAATCAAATGGGTACTGTGTGGACATCGTAATTTGACCAGCGCGGCATGGGGTCAGGAAAGAGGGAGTTTCTCTTAGGGAGCGATCGTCATCATCATGTCGAGTCTAGGGATAGAGAAAATAAGTAAAACAAATGGAAGTTAGAAATAGCCAAAAGTGTTTTGCGCCACCAAAAGTCGCCAAATGCCAGCTAAGATTTTTGGTCGCTAACTCGGTTTTTAAATCGCCACTCTAACGGAAAATCGCCACACCTGCCAACTTTGCGGAACGCGTATTCCAAAGAATGAACGTGAGAGGTAGGAGATAATGTTTCTCCCTTCAACCTGTTTAAGACTATCGGCTATCTGCGTCCGATGCGTTTATATCTGCATTCTAGATTCTGTCTTGCCAGTCATGTATAGAGACACAGACTCATAGTTATCTAGATACGATATTTCCGAAGCAAAATCGTACAATTGCCATGACTAGTAGACCTCTAAGAACCATACCATTTCATTATACGGCGAATCGACAACAAGCTTGCCAGGCCATCCGCTGATTTGATTTGTTCGATAGAGGCTTTGACATCGAGTCCATGCCAGCACCAACTGTCATGAGAATGGATCTGGCAGCTAGCTCTTGAGCCTACATATAACCGCGTTATACTATAATTCTGGTCATTAGTTAAGTAGCTTGATGGAACGGTAATTGATTTATGGGGGATCGGCAACAACAGGATGTAATTTAAAGCCGCGACAATTCACTGCGATGCCTGAAGGGGACAACAGCTCGATATGAGCATCCGAATCAATTACTTAGTAGCTGCAAGACGAATAATCGGTCGAGGCAGATAGACCACAATGCGGTATCTTCCAACTAATATTGCCAGTTTAATCAATGATAGTGATTGTTTACATTCGATTCGTAATAATAGCACTGTTTTTTTCTGTCCACGTGGAGTAAAATAAGGTTTTGAAATCCATGCTTTCAAATGAGTACTATGTGGCTGCCGTAATTTGATCAGCGCGGCATGGGGTCAGAGGAGAGAGGGTTTCTCTTAGGAAGCGATCGTCATTATCATCTAGGGATGGAGAAAATGAGTAGAACAAGGACATTGACTATTGTCTGCAGCGATTATCCTATCACGATGCTGTACCGTCTATAAGGGGGAAAAAAGACCTGCTATTGCCGGTTGCAGTTATAAGTTTTTTGAACTAGATAAATAGGTTATTTAGTGACATAAGTTATTTGCCGTTTCCTTCACAAACAAAATAAAACGATACGTGAGAGAAGAAAATAGGATCCATTAGTAGTGAGGTTGAGTATACCATTGGAACATTTTAATTTGAGAGAGCATATCATTTTCAGTTTCTGATATCTAAAATAGTTATTAGTTATGGCAACATCCTTACTTCTTTTATCGAATTATTTTCGCTGGTCAATTAACGATGGCCACATAGTACTACCTTTCTATGGAATTTATTCTAGAGCTTGGAAGAGTTGCAAAGTATAATAATAATCTTGCAATTATTTGTAAATTCTTTTTATGTAAACTAGATAATTATAAGCACTCTATTTTAACATATCAGTTAATCTAAATTATATTATTGTACCTCCATTGTAATTACTCGATCAATTTGTCAACAGCGTGTTTCTCAGGATTAACGTCTTAAAGGTCACTGCTTCTCAGATAAAGCAAAAGAAAATACACAAACGATAAACAACAAAGCAATCTAACCTAATCAACGAACACTGCGTAGTTACGTCACTGTCACTACGATTTTTGTGATTAGAGAAGGCCTTTGGATTACAAGGGCGCTGTTGCCAGTTTTCATTGTTGTCTCTTAAATTCCGAATCAGTTTTAAGTATCATGGCTAAAATAATGAATAAATAATTCAAACAGTCGTCAATTCTGATTCTCTCATCATCTGGTTCTCCCATTTAAAAAAGTTATCCCCATACCTGCCCATTTGTGATGCGTCAGGAAGGCTTACAGTTGGGTTCCAAGTTGGTATGTAGCTCTTTGTTAGCCGTCGCTTGCGCAGTACCTCTTTGGGTACTGACTTGGAGTCTGCCAGTGAGTCTGTCGACATAATGACATTTTTCCTAGATTTAAGTCTGGATGCTAGGGGCTTCTGCCCATATCTAATGACTGTCTAGTTCGTTCGGCCATTCATAAGACTTCTCTCCTGATTTGAGGGGGGCTATTCCCGCTAACATGTATAGTTGGTCCAGGTAGGTACGTTTTGCACAGCCCGAGATTATCCTATAGGTGAGTTGCTCTGGACTATACAGGGCAAGCGTATTCAACTGAATCAAAGCATATGGCAAGGGATTTAGTGATGTAGTCCACAATATGCCAGTGTGGGCCTCTAATTGGGAGTTTCGAATAACGATACGATAGGAGCCAATCTTTCCGCACACTGGGCTACATGGTAGAAAACAATCATATTAAATTATCATGAGTTTATGAAAATATTTCGGTATGCGCGACACACAAATTTTCTTAAATGAGGCCTGAAAAATAAAGAAGGTAATTTAGAAAATTTGTAGATTTGTACGCTGCCAAAGCAAGAGAAATCTCATTCGTCTGTATCCCTGATCTCCGAATTGTATCCAATAAACCAAATGGGCCGAACGTTTTATATTGGAGCTTTTCTAGAACGTAATCGTAAATCAGCCACAAAAAATGAAATATTGGTCATTGGAGTATTGCTGCTTTTTATGATACAGAAAATTGACTTTTTCGTGTTTTCATCGGGTACGGACTTTTGTACTGATAGACCCTTTATTTTTATAAAAATTCTCATCTTTCTGGATAAGAAACGTAACCGCAACTCCAGAAATACCTTAGGTGCTATTACATTATACCAAGTACTGGCGTAGTTAGAATACTACCTAGGCTGACTCTAGGTCCTTTAAAAACGAAATCTCTTAGGGTCGTATTCATAGTCGTCTCAGGACCGGTTTCTCAATGTCCAGTTAAATATTTATCTGCAAGATAACAGCAACTGTTGGATAAACTGTTTAAACAATTGAAGGCTAAACTTAAGGGCCGGTTTCTCAATGTCCAGTTAAAGTGTCAGATAGGTATCTGCCAGATAGCGTTGCTATGGATACAACTGTCAAATGAGATTTACGTGACTTCGCAAGTTTAGCCTTCAATTGTTTAAACAATTTATCTAACAGTTGCTGTTATCTTGCAGATAAATATTCAACTGGACATTGAGAAACCGGTCTTTACGAAGTCACGTAAATCTTATCTGACAGTTGTACCCATAGCAACGCTATCTGGTATATACCTAGCAGACACTTTAACTAGACATTGAGAAACCGGCCCTCATGAGTAATACTCAAGGTTCCTTTAAGTAATACTCAAGAGATATTTAAGGGGCCCTCAAGTGTGACTTTGCTTTTCAATTTTCAGACATCATTTAACACGTTGACTGTCGCCATAAGGACCATAAAGTTATTCTCAGAGGCCATAGTGGAAAATTCTTAGTTTAAGTCAGTCAAGCTTGTTTTTGGGATATATTACACGATAAATAGAAGGTGTTCAATGCAATTTAAAAAAAAATGAGACCCCCGGTGATCCTCATGGCACCTCAGTATTGATTAGATATCCGTGATGCCGTAAGCATTACCAGTGGTCTCAGCGCTAATAGATTTTTATTTAATGTTAAAACCAAATAAAGTACATTTATATGCAGGGTGTTTATTAAGTATGTTAACCACGAATAGTACTCCGAAAAATAGAAAGAAAATGTCATATGAACATGGGTCCGGAAATGCTTCCTAAGGGACATACGCTCCTTTACATGAGGCACCCTGAAGACGGTTTCCCCTCGATATTCTCGAAACCATTCATAACAATTTCATAATTTTAATCAGAGGCGTATCATACGGGAGGAGTTAGGGTAAAAATAACCCCATTTTCTAAATGGTAATTTTTTTGACATTTTGACTTTAGAATATGATATTTCAGAGATTTCTACGTAAAAATGGTCTCTTGGTATATCTCGATAGGGCTAACCGTTTTAGAGAAAAATGCATTTATTTATTTACAATAGCCTGCATCGATTCAATGATGCATTTTTCTCGAAAACGGTTAGCCTTATCGAGATGTACCAAAGATCATTTTTACGTAGAAATCCCTGAAATATCATATTCTAAAATCAAAATATCAAAAAATTACCATTTAGAAAATGGGGTTATTTTTACCCTTAACTCCTCCCGTATGATACGCCTCTGATTAAAATTATGAAATTCTGAATTCAGAATCAGATTCAGCGTCAAAAGTTTACCCATCGTACCTAATTTCGTAATTTTGTTATGAATGGTTTCGAGAATATCGAGGGAAAACCGTCTTCAGGGTGCCCCATGCAAAGCAGCGTCGCTCCCTTAGGAAGCATTTCCTGACCCATGTTCATATAACATTTTCTTTCTATTTTCCGGAGTACTATTCGTGGTTAAAGCTTGTTAACATACTTAATTAACACCCTGTATTACAGAATGTAAATATTTAACTTATGTTAATGTCTCTCAGTAAAACAAGTAAAACGCAAAAATATATTGCACTGACCGGTTGCTAGTTTTATGCATTCCATAAGCCTAAACTAGTAACTATCGCACAAGGCCCCCATTACTGACATAGTATGAAATATGATCTGTAGTAGAGAAAACCATAAAACTTCCCAGTGTCGGTACTCGTGATCCGACATTAGAGTGGAGCATGATTTAGATCACGGGTGATGCTCGCGGCATCGGATGAAATTTTTTTCGTGAACCACCGATGATGTCCATGGCAGTTAACGTGTTAAGAAAATTTGCGTGTTGCGCATACTAAAATATTTTTATAAACTCATGATGGTCCAGATCATCTCATGCTAACAAACGGCCTACCCTGAATGTCACCTTTAAAAAAAACTGAAGTAGACGCCTTTAAAGAACATCGGACTAAAAGGTTAAAAAATTATTTCAAAATCATCATCACCATCACAATGTCTTAACAGACATGTTGTGAACTCGTAAAATGCATTAAGTCGGAGCTACAGTATTGCCGACATGAATATTATCAATAGTTTTGAGAACTGTCCCTCGCCATCGTTCGCGATTTACTGTCAGTTCAGTGGCGCTCTTGATACTCATATCTAGCAACTGTTTCGTCGTATCCACCCAGCGTGTAGGGGAACGGCCACGATGCCGCCCACTCGGGGCGTGACCGTGAACGACAAGTTTCTCCATATTATCGCTTCTGTGAATATGTCCGAAGAATGTAAGCATTCTCATCGACACAATGGAGGATAGTCTCTTTGGATTACCGAGCTCATCCAATATGGAAACATTAGTTCGATGGGCGATATAAGGAATTCTCAGCATTCTCCTCCACGTCCACATTTCAAAAGCATTTATGCGAGCTCGATCTGCCTTTCTAACAGTCCAAGTTTCCGAGGCATACAAAAATATGGAGAACACAAGAGACTGAACCAGTGACACTTTGGTAGCTTTAGTGATGTTATGGTCACGCCATATTTTAGTAAGCTTTGTCATGGCCACCCGTGCCTCTTGAATGCGCCGTCAAATCTCATTCTCACAGCTACCTGAATTGTCGATTAAAGAACCGAGATACACAAAACTTTGAACTACCTCACAACGGCCTATTGACTTTATTTCTCGATGATTGTCATGCTGTCTATCTACGATAATAACCTTGGTCTTGTTGTAGTTAATACCAAGACCATATGCTGCACTGTGTTGTTTTAAAACGTTCAATAGAGCTACTAGTTTTTCCTGAGAAGCAGCAATAAGGGTTGTATCGTCAGCAAATCTTAAGTTAGATATTTTGCTTCCGCCAATAGTTATACCGCCATTCCAGTTGCCCAATACCTGTCTCATCACAAATTCAGAGTAAATGTTAAATAACATCGGAGATAATACGCATCCCTGACGAACTCCTTTTCTGGTTGCTGTTTGACCAGACAGGTTACCATCGATTCTTACACGAGCTGAGCTAGACTCATAGAGTTGCTGTATTAGAAATACTAAGTGGTAAGGGACTCTCATGGAGATAAGGATTTCCCGTAGTTTAGGCCACTTTACGTTATCAAACGCCTTAGAATAATCCATAAAGCAGACAAGAACGGGAAAATAATGTTTTTTTTCGCAACATCCACGGCGCTTGTATACTTGGACCTCTCCCGACGGGCGATTTCGTAAAAGGACGCGGTACGCGTGAACAGATCTTCAACTTAAGACAGATTATTGAAAAAGCCAGAGAGCATTATTTCAAAATAATGATAAAATACTAGTATGATTGTGAAAAAAGCGTGGGCGCTTTGAGCGATATTATTCGTAAATCCTACAGTGACAAATTTGGATCCACAGAGTTAACCTCTCTAGAGGGAGCCTAATTTGAATTTTGGCCAGCCAACATCTATAGCGTTATTGCTACTCTTCTTCGTCCGCTTCCAGTTTCTTCAAAATCTGGCAGTTTCCGCAGTTTGAACACAAAGTATTTGATCGGGTATTTAACTATACATTCAAATATACTTGCAGTGTAACTGATTTACGTGAAGATAATTTGTACTGATTTAATGAAATCTCAAAAATGGCAAATTTCATAGCGGAATGTCGCAATAACTTCTAATATGTCATAAATCTGACAACCTACAATCGGCGTGCCCTTAAGCTGTCATGTGGCTGTCATTGTAGTTGTGGTTATTGCGTGTGTCGAGATTTTTGTGATTTTATTGTATATTTGACTGACTTTGTGACTATTTGTGGTGTGAATTAAATTATTTATGAACAATATTATCATAATTGCATGATGAGACAACATAAAAAGTGCATAGTTTGCTTTTATAGTGACGAATCGGTGAATACCTCTTATCATAGGTGAGTATAGGTTTTTAGTTTTCAGTAGCGTAATATATGGGGATAACTGGGTACAAAAGTAACTTCACTCCAGTTTGAGGAATAATAATGGTTGTTTAATGTATGTTTTGTGCACGCATTACATTCATGTCAATCAACATGAATTTTCCAAATTCCATTTTTTAAGCTATTTGAGGACGTGAAATGCAAAAATGTATGCCACATTTACTTACAGAAAATCTATCTACGAGAATTTTATAGAACTGGATATTACCTAATGCAATTATTATATTTTATTGCTGAAGTAAAAGCACGATGCAGCCATTCCAACAGGCTACCTTTTAGAACACTGTTAGATATGTTTTGAAAAACACTTCATGGTAATAATAAATTATCAACTGTTACAATGAAATTATAATAAGAGTAACTCTCTAAGTATACTAATACTAATGCAACTTATTGGTATCAGTTTGTAACATCACAGTAATAAATGAATCTATTAATGAACATCCAATTTTAATATAAAGTCGTACGCCACTGGTAATGCCCTCAAGCTGTCAAAATTTCCGTTACATGTTGGCTGGTCAGCGACCTGTGCATTTTGTTGTTTACACTCCCTCTATAGATGTTAACTCTGTGTTTGGATCACTCTGTATTCATGCCTGTCAGATACTTGAGTCACTAACAACAGGACACTAGATTAAACCCATTAATAGCTCTCAAACTGGCTAGATTTCCGGCGCGCCCGATGGAAGTTCACAAGTTTTCCAAGTTCGACTAACTGACGTACAGACGGACCGACAGACACTTGCCAACCTGCACAGACATATCGTTAATTAACCGGGCGGCTCTCGTCCGCACCCAGCACTTGGGGCTCTTCTAATAAGTGCAACGTACGCCATTACGTACCGTCGCATCGCTTGGGCCATCGGCTATAATTAGGAAGGCATGTTACAGCTGCTGACAAAGGAACGAAAGGGATGATTGTTTCTGAGGGATGACAGGAATGCCTATCAACCGTTGTTCTTACATGTAGCAGTGGAATGCTTTGATTTGGTACTTTTGTGATCGTCACCACTGTAGCCTAGTACAGCGGGTCTGAAATAAAGGAGGAACAAATGATGAACCCTCGAATTTCAGGCCTATAAGTATAATTACCATTTTAGCAAAAATCATTGAAAAAGTTGTTCAGATTAGGTTGAAAAATTTTTTGAATAACAATAACATCATAAGTCCCTTTCAGTTTGGATTTCAAAAACAAAAAAATACCTCAGATGCCATTTTTTCTCTACTGTATAAACTATACTCTACTTTAAATAAAAATCAAATTTTAGTAACTTTGTTCTGTGACTTTTCTAAAGCATTTGATTGTGTCAATCATGATATTTTGATCAAAAAATTAGATAAATATGGTTGTTCTAAAGTAACATTAAAATGGTTTACCTCTTATTTGAGTAATCGTTCTCACATTGTTAAATTGTCTAAAAATGTAAATTCAGAAAAATTGAACATACGGGATGGAGTACCACAGGGATCTGTGTTAGGTCCCATCTTTTTGGTGGACATTAATAACCTAATGACATTAGAAATAAGTGGTCAATTCACTGTATTTGCAGATGACACTACAATACTCTGGCATGATAATGACATACACGATTTAAAAAGAAAAATAGATAATGATATAATTGTAATCAAAAGATGGTGTGACAGCAATTTTTTATCTTTTAATATCTCGAAAACCAAATTCATGACTTTCAAATGCTGACTTGACGTGATTTACTTAGACAACGAACAATTACACCAAGCATACAGCATGGTTATTAGGTCTAACTATTGACCAAAAATTGAATATTATATCTCATATTGATGATTTAATTAATGAGTTAGCTAAAGTAACTTACATACTAAGAACAGTTAGAGAAACTTTTGGAAGAAACACCACCAAAAATTGTTATTTTGCATTATTCCAAAGTAGGTTGAGTTACGGCATACCATTTTGGGGTGTCTGTTCTCATACCTACTTAAATAAATTGTTAGTCTTACAGAAGCGAGCAGTTAGATGCATCGCCAAGAGTAGACCTAGAACTTCATGCAAGCCACTATTTTTAGAATACAAAATTATGACCGTAATTGCACTATTTATTTTGGAAACGGCTACATTAATGTTCAAAAATAAAACAAAATTTGAGACCATAAATATAGAATATAATATAAGACAAAAGAATGATTTTAAATTAATCACCCCCAAATCGGCACCGTTTAAAGATTCAATTATATACAATGGATTGAAGATTTATAATAAACTTCCTAATTCTTTTAAAATTCAAAAAGATTTAAAAGTTTTTCGTAAAAAACTTAAAAATTTCCTATTTCAAAAACCTTATTACACACTAGATGAGTTCTATGACAAGTTTTAGTGAATATTCCACATTTTGTTGTTACAGCTTTGTCAATAAGAAATTTGTAATTTCTTAGGCAATAAAGCATATTTATCTATCTATCTATAGTAGTAGCTGAGGGGCGGCCGCTCCTGGCAAGTACACCTCAGTAGGCCTTTTTTGCCGTGTCACCCCTCGGCCACCACTGTCTGCCTCTCCTTCCCTGCCAAACCTTTCTGACCTTTCTGTAAAGGCCAGGATGTCGGCCCAGCTTAGGGAGGGTAATTCCTCTGGCTGGAGTCTATCAGATCCAAAGATCTTGTATCTCAGCTCGGCTAGAAACTGACATTTCGCAAGAAAGTGGTAGGCCGTTTCATCGGCCTCTCCATGGCCCATACATAGGGAGTCTTCTCCAATTCCTGATAGTGATAGATGCCGCCTGAGCCTGCAGTGCCCCGTCAGAGCACCCATGAGGTTTCTGATTGCCCTTGGGCTTTGGTTCCGTAGCTATGCTAGTTTAGATATGATCAGCCCGGCTAGAAAAGCCTTGGCTTGTTTACATTCCTCAGTTTGCCTCCACTGTTCGTCTATGGTGTTGTTAACCCACTTTTTAATCCTACATCGGGCTCCGGGCCAACAAACTGTCCTAGTCTGTCCTAGTCTGGCCAGCCTATCGGCTTCCTCATTACCAGGAATCCCTGTATGACCCACAACCCAGATCAGGGTAATGTTCGCGAACTTTGTGAAGCAAAAAAAAGATTTGTAATGGCGGAATTTATCTTGAAATGCCTCCTCGTTTTTATTACTTCATACAGAAATTAAATGGCTTCCTCAATATCTCATCAAAGTATTGACTTGTTTGTTTGAATAAACTCAAGTCTAAAGTTTAGGTGTTTTTTCTTCATCCACTGGCTATAATTAGGAAGGCATATTACAGCTGCTGAACGAAGGGGATGATTGTTTCGAAGGGATGACAGGAATGCCTATCAACCGTTGTGTTTACATGTAGCTGAGGAATGCTTTGCTTTGGCACTTCTATGACTATCACCGCTAAAGTATGAGTACAGTATTCCCCAAGCAGTAATTTGATAACCCCTGGGCGTTCACAAGCTGTGTGAAGGTTAAGTTAGGTTTGGTTGAAAGTCAGCGAGGCCATTATGACTCCTTCCAAGGCGACTCTATAGTGTCTATTGTGGATCACCCCTATTTAGGTTTAATCGTACAATCCACACCTTTTGACGAATGTGGTGTTCGTGTTAGATAAAACTTCCTTGAAGTCAATAGGTTTCAGACGGCTGAATCCGAAAGTCTGAAATCTAGCTCCTTCTAGTACAAGGCAGGAGCACAATATGTGCTCTGCTGTTTTGTCCTCCATATAGCAGACACGACAGACCGTTGGGTGTTCCAGACCTATCTTCCGCAGTGGTTCCTCAGACGACAATGTCCCGTCAACAGACCAACCGAAATGCGCAGATCATTCATGCTGCATTCTATGGTCCTCGGGGGGCCTGACTAGAGGGATATGGTATGGACACCTTCGAGTGTAGTAGACAGTGCTGCCATTTTAGTACATTTGTTCGATTTCCAGTAATTTTCGAAGCATCAAAGAATTTTTAGGAGACAATCTTTAGTGGGCAATACCTGTTTAATTTTTTCTATTGAGACTATATTGTTAAATCATTTTAAATAGTATTTGTAATGTGTGATGTGATGTATTTTTATGTACATATTCGTTTTTCTACATTCTCTATATTTATAAGTATTACTTTTACATAATTTTGAGGTGCTATAGTACATTTGATGTATCCAAATAGCAAATAAACGAACAAACAAACACGAAAGTACATTTCAGGCAAATTCTAGTACATTTTCGTTTTTTGATAAATGGATCGTCTCGGTCCGTAATTTCTTCATTTTGTTTGTTGTGACTCTTCTAAAACGCATGTAGAATACAAAAAATTGTACGGTTATAGAGGTTTGAGAACTTTCTTTCTTTTGCTCTTCAGAAAATTATAGCGCTCTTTGGTTCTTCAACAAGTCCATGTCGGTCCATTTCCAGGTCACTATGAAATTCACGGACCTTAGTAAAATCTAGTACATTTTATTGCTATCATTCAGTACATCCCGTGGCAGCACCGATAGTAGCCCTGATGCATCTCGTCAATGCAAGAGTGCTTTTCTCTCTGCCAAATAACAATATATTTATTTGTTAGGTATACAAATAAATATTAGTACTAATTCGCTTTGTGCGCGAACACTGACTAGTATAATACAGACTAAAATATTTCATAACCTTCTTTAGCTCCGAGGCTCGGTCATTCCTCTCTGCACTGTATTTTTCTCTTTTACTTTTTCTATCTTCAATACCTCAACTGGATGTGGTTTTCAGCAGCATTTTGGAGCTCCCAGAACATTACCAAATAATTAAATTGCTTTCTATACACAATCATCTTTAAATTTTGACAACCGTTGACATTGATGCTGACAGTTACTATTTTAATTTAATCTGAGATGGTTTGCATGGCAGTGCTTTTCGCAATATCTGCAAATGGTCCTATGAATACAGATTTAGTTCCTCCTCTTGGTCGTGTCGACCAATACATTGCCTTCCACTCCGCTATGACCTGGAACCCAAACCAAAGTTACTTTGTTCCTAATTCCAAGTTCATTGAGGAGATGTATGCAGTTCGATATGAAGTCAACTCGTTTGGCTATCATTTCTGCTTGGAAGGCTGTTATACATCTCCAAATATTCACTGAGATTTCGACCCTTGGATTATTACTCCTCTTCCATTCGTCGCTTCCTGGGAAAAGGATGTTGAAGGATCTTTTCGTGTACGCTTGGGGAGTCATAGAGTTCAAACTAGGTATGATGTTTTATAATTTCACTCATAATACCCGTTGTGTCTAGTCCCAGTTCCTTTTCCTCGCATCTGCCTGGAACCCAAACCAAACTTTATTCACAGGGAAGATGTATGCAGTTTCATAAGAGTCTTGAGTCAACCAATTTGGAGCTCAGTGCTTTCAGGCCAGCCTGACTATCTGAAAAGGTTTTTATAGTTTGAAATGTAGTAACATTATTACTAAACAGCTAGTACGTACCGTAAAATAGAGTCCGTAACCCTACTCAACATACATTCAAAATAGCCCATTATCTTTTCTGCCATCTCGTCACCGGATATTGCTTTTAGTGATACGTGACAAGATGCAGATTGCAAAGAGAATCAATGCAGCAATATTCCAACACATATAGCCGTTATCAGTGGAATTTTCGATTACCTTTCACATCAGCCCGTCAATCGCGTTCCGTTTGACGTATTGGCGACAATCAACAACGCCGCTGAATTAACGGTTTGGCCGATACGCCATTTTCAGGATATTTTGCAGTTAAATATAGCGCTGCCCTTTGTTTGCATTGCATTTAGCTTGCCATTCAGGTTATGTTTATTTAAATATGTTATAGATCTGTGCTCTTGCGCTTCGTTATACAGGGGGGGAATATTCTCTCCCTCTCTTCAGTCGTTGTACGTTTTCGGATGTCGTGACTCATTCATGGTAGCTGCATAGTGACCCTACGCCATGCTTCTCTATCTTCTACAGCTCGAATCATCTGAGAAACCGACATGTGTATGAGATCTTTTATTTGGTCGATATATCTCACCGGTGACCTTCCTCTTGACCTTTTGCCATCCACCTTCCCCTGGATCATTAGTTTTTCCATGCCGTCCTTCCGTATTACATGTCCGAAGTATTTAAGCATGCGTCTCTGGATTGTTGGGAATATTACCAGTCCACAAATGAGCAACTGAAACTAAACCATTTTTTCGGATGCTTTGTAACCTAAGGGCTAAGGTTGTACAATGCAAGATTTAGCTTCGGTTTAAGGTAAGCAGCCGTTAAACCACAGAAGTTGCAAAACGTAAAATTCTTCGATAATTTTGAACAAAAGCAATACGGTATTTCACAGTGGAAGGTGTGGTTCACTGCGCACACAACTGGTTTGTATCCGTACCATTACACGCCAGTACACATTTTGCAGGAAGGTGACCCTGTCAGAAGAATGAATTTTTGTCGGTTTATGCTTCATGTGGACGCCGAAGATGCAAATTTTTAAGTAGGATCCTTTGCACGGATGAGTCCATACGTAATTGAAAATCTACGGATACAGGATACTGTATAGCGTGGATTGCATCTTCTGCTAGCTGACTAGCGAATTTTTATGACGAATATATTTGGCATGACCCTCCATTTCCACGGTTGGTAAGCCATCGTGAGACTTCTTTGTAAGTGTTGTTGCTTGAGTTTTTTGTACGTTAAACTGTACTTTATTTGCTAATCCCCACTCGACGATTGTTTTGATATCTGCATTGATCTGTGAGGCATGCTGTTGTCGCCGACATACCGTCTCCTGGGATGATAGTGGCTTGCCTGGTTCCATGCACGACATTAATGTACTGTCATCTGCGAAGCTGTAGATTGGATTGGATGTTATTTCCAACAGCTCATTGATGTACAGCAGAAACAGTGTAGGGGATAGGACAGATCCCTGAGGAACACCGGCGTTTATTGAAAATACGTCTGATGAACAGCCCTCCACTACAACAAACAGAGATCGGTCGTTCAAAAAGCTATTCAGCCACTGGCGCAGACTAGGTGGTAGTCCATAAGCAGCAAGCTTGACCAGAAGTCCCTCATGCCACACTCTGTCGAAAGCTTTCGATATGTCAAGTGCAACAACACGGGATTCGCCATGATTTTCTATTGCTCTGTTCCACAAGTGAGTGACGTAGGTAAGGAGGTCACCTGTAGACCTGTGCTTACGGAAGCCATACTGGCGCTCATTTATGATGTTATTGTTGTCCAGGTATTTCAGGAGCTGTGTGTTAATGACAGTCTCCATAACCTTAGACATGATGCTGAGAAGATCCACAGGTCTATAATTGGTGGGATCAGTTTTTTTGCCTTTCTTAAGGATGGGTTGTACGCAGCCAATCTTCCACGAAGCTATCTGCTAAAATTATACAACTCAGAGACTCTATACCGAAGTTTTAGTTAACCGATCGCTTTTTATGACTCATCATGATGTAGTTACATTATTCAAGCATCCATAATAAACATTAGTAAATCAAAGACAAGTTTTTTCAAAGGCTTGTGTGTCTATGCTACCAATGGATAACTAGAAAGATGGGCATATCTTTACTGTGAAGTGTACAGATAATTATTTGGTGACTTTTAAAAATGAATTAATTTTTTTGTAACATTTCTTCAATCCACTTTTTAACACATGTTGATTTTGACAGTATCTTGGGAAGTTTTTAATACACGATCAGTTTTTTTAATCGATAAACACGAGTATCAATTTTTTAAGGACTGGTACCAAACATTCCAAAATCCGACAATAAAATTTTGTTTTATTAGGGTTTTCGTTTGCAGGTATGCATTTTAATGAAAATCTCTAAAATTCAATTTATCCCGTAAACCATTAAAAAATGGAAATTGTATTATACATATAGTCAATTTATTAGCTTATCACCTCTAACAATACCTGCCCAAATTAATGTATTGAATTAGATATCACACTGTATAGTACAGTACAGAAGCTAGTAGGCTGTGAAAAGTATCCATTTCTGTCGTACTCTAGCTTCTCGTCGACCTTAGATATGATATTGTGCCAGTCCGGCCCTGGACGGCCGGCCATATACGTGAAGTCTAGAAAAATTCCTTCTCGTTCTGTCGGTAATGATCGCGAGCTGTCGTGAACGTTCCAGAGATGGCGCGCATAGTATAAAGCGCCGTCGCACAAGATACGGACATGTTTTATTGTTTTGTGAGACGGACAGTCAGTCAGTCAGTTAGTGTCAATAGAGCGCAGCAGTCAAATACCCGTTAGTCCAGTGGCGCGGGTGAAATAAATGAACTGTGACATAAATTAGTGAAGTTAAGGACCAATATAAATTAGTGTAGTGACTTTAGATAAATTAGACTGTTAAGTGTTAGGCTAAGCGTAGTGTACATAGTTAGTGAAAATAAATAGTGAAATCCGTACCAAGTGTTTCCTTGCCCAATTGGACTAAAGACTTTTAACAATATCTTACCGCCGTTGTTTCTGCTTGAAGTTGATTTGTTGTAACAAATTTTAATAGTTTTGTCTCTCTACCCTAGTTCGTCTGTATCTTTCTGCTAAGTTAGATATTTTTAGCTTTCACTGACCTACTGAATGTCTGTATACAAAAGATAGCCAAAACTACAGATGCTAGAGGAAAACTAAATACAGATTCGGAATCAGCATGAAAAAACTAGTCCGGGAAAACTCCGGTTTTGTCAATATCGCTTCCGGTTTAAAAAAAATTGAATTAAACTATGACAGGTAACTGACGACATATTATGTACGGTGTATTGATATTCCTGAAGCACAGGCAGCGCGGCCGAGCGATTAAGACGCTAGGCACCAGCCCGAAAGGGCGTGGGTTCGAATCTCACCGCGGTCAACAACTTAAGACAACAATATTAAATGTTAAATTTGTTGCTTACTAGTCCGGGAAAAATCCGGTTTTGTCAATATTATAAAAAAAATTAATTTTTATACCAACAAATTCCAAAGTAAGAGCGCCGTTTAAAATTACTCAAGTAAATTCTTTCCTACTTTTTTTTTATAGCACTGATTTGGTTGAAAATTTGCCAATAAATGAGAACTAACAGAAATTTAGGCCCGATTTTATCAACATGCACATTTTAACAAAGACTTTGATCAATCAGAGCAGCCCTTTCAAGAACATTCATCTGTCAAAGTACTCTGAAAATTATTAATTTCTCTTGAAGTTTACCTAGAAAAGGTCAAAATGACATAATTTCCTATACACTCGACCAGTATGAACCATCTAGTATCTTTCTCAAGTCTGATTTTCCATCCTAAATGGGTGAAATATTGCATTTTCTTGTTTAGCAAAAAGTTTAATAACTGTTAATCTTAACCAATCAGATTTCAGAGAGGCCGTACATTTGATCACTAGTTTTTTGGTGTATCGAAAGATATGATGACAAGAAATTCACTCACTGCATTATTTGGATAAAACAATAATTTACTATCGATAATAATTATGAATACCTGCAATATAAAAGAGGTAAAAATAGTAAAAATAGCATTTTTTTACATTTCAAAAGTTACAGCTATTTCCCAAACGTGTACGCGCATTACTGGTTACCTATCCAGAATCCCAGAACAGCAAAGCTTGCCATTTTGTAGCTAAGTATAACCCTATTTTATGTACAATGTGTACGCTGCACCTGTGAATATTTCTATAAGAACGTCTATAACAAACATGCATCCAGTAAATGAAAGATTGATTCTTCATAAAAGTATGTATTTTCATATAATCTATCTGACTGACGGACGTGGGATTTGTAATTATTAAATAAGGTATGTAGTTGCTGTGATTGATATAGGTACCTACTACTTTTATCACAAATTATCGCAGTTTGCAATTAGTAATTATACAATAATTATAATGTAAACATGGAAAATGTGGCATTAATTTGCAAATCAATCGCTTTGTTCTGATATACTGCTATGATTTTGATCCATGAATTTCTAAAATATCTTTGACAAAAGTGTCTTCCAGCTTTGACGTGTTGTTTTCAATATTGATAAAATACTATTGGATGATACTTATTAACATAGCCCTTAATATCCAATAGAAAGCTTTTGCTAAATAACAACCAATAGAAAAGCGTTGTCAAAGTCTTTGTAAAATATGCATGTTGATAAAATCGGGCCTAAGGTTCACAACCTTATATCGTTAGAAAGGGTATCAAATTTTACATTTGATCGTATAAAAAATTAGGCATTCTAGGCAAAACTAGACATACCCCAAAAGCTGTGAACTACAAGACCACCTTCCGAAAGTGCCCCCTTTCCAATTTAGACATACCTGTGTCAAACAATACCAGCTTCCAAACCATCCATTGATCCTACCCTATTTTATATATGATCTTAAAAATTCAGATCTAGACGGCATCGGTAATCTCAAACTCGGCGTGCGAGAGTTCGACCCAAGTGGAGAAAATTGAATTTTAAATTCAAACTAAGTTGGAATCAATTTGAAGTTGGAAACAGCAGTATACTGCGAAAAATAATGCGTTTCGGGGAGCCGAGTTTTCTCATTATTATGCCAATTTGGCTGAAATAACTAATTCCGTTTTGGCGTGGAAGTGAGACTCACCGCACGCTCCACACTCTATTACTTGCCTCGATTATTAATCGGGTCACAATGATTTATTCTGATGCATTCAAACACTGCATGTAAATTCGACGCAGAAACAAATTTGGTTTTGGCTCGTACCACCAAAATATGTGAGGGGTCACAAACATTCTAAAATACTCAATATTATGATTTAGGGCCGGTTGTACAAATGCGGGTTTAACACAAGCTTTGTTAAACCTAAGCTTAGCTAAGCTCACGCTTAAAGTCGACATCCGTTGTACAATCGTCGGCTTAATTAAACCAGGTTCATAATGAAATTCACTACGGTTGGCACCAAAGAAGCAATACGTACTGACATAACCATCTGAAAAATTACGTTTTTTGGTTAGTCACTTGTGGCGTTTGTGCCAAATTCGGGCGATGACCGTTTCTGTCTCTGTTCTTTTATTTGCTCTCTTTGTTAAATTAGACAAAAAATCTTTCAAAAAATATAACCTAATAGAGTGAAAAGCAATTTGAAGGTTCCTCCTTGACACATCATGTCATTTGTATCAGGCTAGGTTTAAACCTCAGCTAAGCTCTCGTTGAGCTTCGGCTTTCGTAAGCTCGTATTAAGCTTGGAGTGGGGGGCTTAGCCAGCATTGTACAACGGGCGTTTTGTAACTGACGTGGTTTAACGTCGGCTTACCTTAAACAGAAGCTTAAGTTTGCATTGTACAACCGGTCCTAACTGACATTTCAATATACTCGATTGCCAAAGTGGGACCTGGAGTGCAAAATCTCCAACGCAACTAACAGAGAAAGTACATATGGGCACAGTCATCAGTTAAAAAGAGACACCTAACCCCTCATTAATTTTATATTCATCCTACATTCCCACTACATTCGCAACCAGGCGAAGTAAAAAAGTTATATTAGTATGCTTGTAGCCATCTTTTGGCATAAAAATCACCAGAAATCACACTATCTTTGGCATGCACACTCTATTACTTGCGAATGTCAAAATTGCCAAAACCGAAAGGCCCAGTATGACATATGCTGTGGGTTATGTGACCTCGGACCTACGATACTGCAAAATATGTCAAACTCAAATTATTTTATGATCAGCTTGCGGTAAAGGTAATATTAATGTAGAAACTAAGAGGTACTAGTATGCCGTTTTCCAGATGCGTATCATCTTTTCAAATTTCCGAATGTCAAATTTATATCAAAGTAGGCTTGACCCAGGCTGAGAGTCAATCATAAATGAGGTGCATTGAGTAAAACTGTTAAGATTTAGCCAAATTTACCTCATATAGAAATAAATAATAACCGTAGAGTATGGTGCCAAACAGAAATGACAGCTACAACTTTTGATCTAAGATAGGTTTGCCAAAATCTCTATATTTTTACCGAGTGCGTCAGACATTTCACCACAGCCTATTTTAATTTAAATTGTATTTATGCGAATTTCAAAATATTTACTTGCAGCGACATTTACAAAGTATGACTTTTTTATGCAGTTCATTATTTCCCCATAACATGAAGCTACAGTCTGAGATTACCTTGCAAACAAATCATTGCCCGCCCTCCTGCAAGAAAAGTGTGTTATGTCACTAGGTTTTTACTTCACAGGTCAATGGATAGCCTAATGTGAATACAACAAACTTTTCAGTTTTACACCACCCAACCACCTCAATTGCACCCCCACCAAAAAAAGTAGAAAACGATCAGGAACCCCTAAAACGCCTAAAAACGAAATTAGAGCTGTTTTGTACTTTTAGTTTTTTGATTATTGCTGTGCCGCCACTGTCACGATTTCTAATACAATACAGAACGATCTGAAGCAATATTCGTACGTAAACAACTGTATTATGCCGCTACGTCTTTTCATGGGTTAGTGGACAATCTATTACGAATATTACAAATTTTTCAGTTTTATAACCTCTCCCCCCAACCACCCCAAATTTCATCCCCACAAAAAAACTAGAAATTGATCAAGAACCACTAAAACGCCTAAAAACGAAGTTTGAGGAATATTTGATTCTTTTTGTTTTTTGCTAATTACTATTTTTAAATTTATAGCAGCATTACCTACTGGGACCCCACAGCATATCGCTACCCAAAGTTAATCACTGTGGGGCTATAAAACCGCCAACAGACCGACAAACAGACAGACAGACCAACGGAAATGAGTGACGTGGCTTTTCGTTATGTAGATATCGTAAAACTCCCAAAAACTAAATTATCTCGAAATCGAAAATTTTTGCGATCACAATACTCCCTTCACTTATCGCTGTGTTAAGCAAAATATATGAAAAACATACAATCTTTGACGCTTAGGTTAATACACTGTGACGGAAAAAGGTCAAGATCTAATACAAAGCAAGTGGCGATCTCTACGAGTGGAATCCGAACTAACGTATTAAAAATTCTAAAGATAAGGCGTAAAGTTGATAATATTGTAACATCTCGTATGTATTGCTTATTTGTATTGTTGTTGACGTTTCTATCAAAATTTTAGGTTAGATTTTTGATGTGTAAACGTCATCGAATCATCTGGAATTTTTGGGACTGACAGACGGACGTTCCAGAATGTCATCTGCACGTCTCGAAATCTCTAGATAGTTCGATGAAGTGTATACAGGGTGTTAATTAAGTATATTAACAAACTTTAACCACGAATAGTACTCAGAAAAATAGAAAGAAAATGTCATGAACATGGGTATGGAAATGCTTCCTAAGGGAGCTATGCTCCTTTGCATGGGGCACCCTGAAGACGGTTTTCCCTCGATATTTTCGGAACCATTCATAACAAAATTACGAAATTCGGTACGATGGGTAAACTTTTGACGCTGAATCTGATTCTGAATTCTTAATTTCATAATTTTAATCAGAGGCGTATCATACGGGAGGAGTTAAGGGTAAAAATAACCGCATTTTCTAAATGGTAATTTTTTGACATTTTGATTTCAGAATATGATATTTCAGATATTTCTACATAAAAATGGTCTCTTAGTACATCTCGATGCAGGCTATTGTAAATAAATAAATGCATTTTTCTCGAAAACGGTTAGCCCTATCGAGATGTACCAAGAGATCATTTTTACGTAGTAAATCTCTGAAATACCATATTCTAAAATCAAAATGTCAAAAAAACTACCATTTAGAAAATGGGGTTATTTTTACCCTTAACTCCTCCCGTATGGTACGCCTCTGATTAAAATTATGAAATTCTGAATTCAGAATCAGATTCAGCGTCAAAAATTTACCCATCGTACCAAATTTCGTAATTTTGTTATGAATGGTTCCGAAAATATCGAGGGAAAACCGTCTTCAGGGTGCCCCATGCAAAGGAGCATAGCTCCCTTAGGAAGCATTTCCGGACCCATGTTCATATGACATTTTCTTTCTATTTTTCGGAGTACTATTCGTGGTTAAAGTTTGTTGACATACTTAAGTAACACCCTGTATAAGGCGCCACGAGTAGCGAGGCGGGAGTAGTTGAGTTGTAGCTGAGATAAGGTTAAGTGATATTGTATTGAGTTGTGAAGGAAAACGGTGAAAGTTACGTCCAGTTTGATTCCTTGGAGTACAGAAAAAGCAGCCGTTGTGACAATATAATTCAAAAACATATATCTGATATAATATGTACATGTATCAATAATTCATCTTTCGGTAGTATTGGTATTTCGACATCTAACTGAACATATACAGGGTGAGTTTTTAGTACCGGCTCGGTCGATAACTCCACTACTGTAGAAGATAGCGAAAAAAGTTGTAGCCATGGATATGCTCCTTGCTCAGAAAATATTTAGATTTATACAGGGTGATCCATAACTACGTGGTGATGCAAACATGCATTTTTTTGAATGAGACACCCTATATATTATTCCATATTCAAATTCTACTACTAATTTCCGTTCGTCCAATATAGAGTGTGGTTACATTATACAAGAAATTTCAAGAGTTATGACCATTTTTATATCCAAATCGCTGTCAAATGAACGTACTGTGTATCAAAAAGTGATGAATCAAAAATCATTTTTTTTACACAGATGAATAAAAAATATTCTCTAGTTTTAAAGTCCGCTGTAAAAAAGACCGCGACTTATATTCGTATACAGGGTGGTGTAGAATGCAAAATCTAGATTTTCTTTTTTTTTTAAATGTAACCTCCAATATTTTATTATACCAAAGGATTGCTTTTAATATGCTCTTTCATCTTAGTATAGCACTTGTTATGGCTGCATTAATTAGTTCCAGAGATATTTCGATTTTTCTACAAATTTTAAATATACCTTCTATTTGCTTACTAAAATTTATTTATTTTGAGAGAAACCTATCAAATTTTATTTTTGCTTAACAAACAACTAAAATATGAGGCCATGATATTACTTGATCAAGTCAAAACACTGAATTAACGCGATATTATAGGTCAAGTATGAAGAGGAAACAATTTTATAGACGTCATGCATAATTATCAAGCAGATCTATCAGGTAGGCTATGAAATATTAAACGAAACAGTCCAAATAAAACAATTCATCAGTCTTTCAAACACATTAGTTTTAGAGTGCCTCCGTACTGGATATTGCTGTTCATAGTTGATATATTCAGGCAGGTAGGAAATTTCTCAGAGATTCTTCTAAATACCTTTAATAGAAAATTTAATTTTTTAAGCTGGTTTTTCACACGGTACGAAATTATTGAGCAGGTTATGAAAAATGTCAATTTTTCAAAGCCTACCTGATAAATCTGCTTAATAATTATGCATCATGCCTACAAAATTGTTTTCTCAGCATACTTGACTTTATTATCTCGATGATTCAGGGTTTTGACTTCATCAAATACTATCATGACCTTATAATTTAATTGCTCGTTGAATAAAAAACAAATTCGATAGTACTTTCTTAAAATAAATAAATTTCAGTACACAATTGGAAGCTATATTTTAAATTTACCGAAAAATCGAAATATCTCGGAAACTGATGGACGTAGGTACAGCAAGTGCTATACAAAGATGAAAGAGTATATTAAGGGCAGTTCTTTGGTATAATAAAATATTGGAGGTTACATTTGAAAAAAAAGAGAAAATTTGGATTTTGCATTCTACATCACCCTGTATGCGAATATGCGTCGCGGGCCTTTTGTATAGCCGATTTCAAAACTAGGGGATATCTTTAATCTTTCCATGTGAAAAAAATAATTTTTGATTCATTACTTCTTTATATACAGTACGTTCGTTTGACAGCGATATAAAAATGGTCATAGCTTTTGAAATACCCGGTATAATGTTTTAATACTTTATATTATGAGAAGATAAATTATCAGTAGAATCTAGGAATGGGAATATATATAGGGTGTCTCATTTAAAAAAAATATATGTTTGCACCACCACGTAGTTATGGATCACCTTATATAAATAAAAATATTTTCTGAGCAAGGAGCATATCCGTGGCTACAAGTTTTGTATACAACTTTTTTCGCTATCTTCTACAGTAGTGGAGTTATCGATCGAGCCGGTACTAAAAACTCATCCTGTATAACAAGCAAACGCTTAATGACTATTTGCTCAGCATTCGTTACATGATGGAGTAGGTTTTTTGCAACGACTCCCGCTCCATTAGTAGTTCCTAGAAGACACATTCGCAAACCCAAGCACAGCCAACTACGACAGCAACTTACCTCTCTCCGTGCATTTAGGGACGCAGTCCTTGACGGTGGAGCCTTCACTTATGTATTTCTGAAACAAAGGAACAATGCATTCGTTAGAAGCTGTCGTTGCAGAAATTTTTAATGCCGGCTGCTCTACGGCTCGGCCTCAGGACAGAGGCGGTTTTATCGCCAGGAAACTGCCCGACACCGACTTTGGAAACGGACTTAGAGAGTGTTTCACCATTGATTAACGTATTTATACGGGAAGATAGACAACCAGATACGAACACTGAGCGCTCGTAGTCTATCTCACTCACTCTTTCATCCTAATGTCAGAAAACAATCACCGTCACCTGGCGCCCTCTGAAACAATCTAACAAGTTTCGCAAATTCCTGAATCCTTTATAAATATGACCAATACATGGAGCATCCAGCTATAAAAATACGATCTTGAATTACCACTGACCATGGCCGACTCTACACTAGGCCGGAGCCTTAGATGTGGCAACGTGGCTTAGCTGTCAAATAGTGGCCCTATAGTTTCAGAATAATTATTACATTTTATATGTATTAGAGTTCATCTCGGTTAATAAATTAAGAAAAATACTTTTTTAGAACTACTACTACTAATACTACTTACATCTGATGTCTGTTTCATCACAGTCAGACACTACAAAATAAAAATAAACGCAACCTGTTTCCTGCTGCCACTTCCACTTCCACTTAAATGAACACTCAATTTACTTTGTAAATTGTCACTTGAGCTAGAAAAATTCACTATTAGGTCACTGTGAACCCATTCTTGCTGGTTTTGATTTCCCTTTCACTATCAAATCCTTTCGTAGGTATGCCTCAGGCCATGCCCAGATGAGTTCTATTAACTGTATTTTTCTGTGATATTTGGGATGTCCAGAAAACATTATAGGTACCACATTGTGCTTTAAAATAGGTCATATCATTTGAAATGTTTGTATATTATTGTCTTTATCCTTATAAATATAACCAGCCCTTCGGACGAATACCTTTCACCCACTTCTGTTTATGTCCCTTATTGGACGCACAATTGCTAGTGCAACCTGGTACTACACACTTTGCAGGCATCTTTTTATCTTTATAGTTTCATTTGTGCATGTAAATAAGTAGAAACCCATTAAAAATCACCTTGCAACGTTCTTTTTAATCTGGAATAAGGTTATGTTGGGCCATGGTTTGGTAATCCTCTACCCATGCCTCTACTGGGCTGCAACCTGGTACTACACGCTTTGCAGGCATATTTTTATCTTTATAGTTTCGTTTGTGCAGGTAAATAAGTAGAAACCCATTAAAAATCACCTTGCAACGTTCTTTTTAATCTGGAATAATGTGATGTTGGGCCATGGTTTGGTAGTCCTCTACTGGGCTGCAACCTGGTACTACACGCTTTGCAGGCATCTTGTTATCTTTATAGTTTCGTTTGTGCAGGTAAATAATTAGAAACACATTAATAATTACCTTCCAACCATATTTTCTGCACCTGGAAGAATACACATGACATAACAACAAATGCAAACTCGGCTCCCAGATTCAGTGTTGCCATTATTTCATGCTCCGGCCTAGTGAGTACAGTCGGCCATGCACTGACCTAACCACCAACGATAAAAAAACATCGTCGGTGGACCTAACATTGGAAATGATCAGCTGACAGCTGATACGCAAACATCGCTTGTTGATTGTTGACCTTGTTGTCCGTATACCGCCATGTAAAATTGAGGACCTTTATTTGTGTTTTTTTACAATTTCTTGGACATTTTCACCATAATTGTTGTTGTGATGTGTTTTTTAAGGAACCTTTTTTGTCAGGTAAGCACATCTGTCAATTGAAATGATGTAATTCATGAGATAATGCATGATGAAAACTTGAATGCATATTGAAAACAGCAAAGAAAAAAAACGTTTATTCGCAAATTACAGTTATCACATTCACTAGAGCGACAGTTGTTATAGTCATACTGCATCTTTGTCACTTGATACTCCAAAATAATGCATTTATTTACTTGAAATTTTATTTGTGAAGTAGAAGTAGTGAAGTTGTAGTGGCCAACTTTTGGTGGATTATGTTAAAGTAGCAAAAACGTCCATCCGTAGGTAATAATTGCTAGTTGTATATGTACATATAGGCAAGTTCAAGGAATGGATCAATTAAAACATTAACAAGAGAACATTAATTATGTAAATATGCACCAAAAAAATATGTACATTATATTATGACTATTCACTTCTCTATCCAAATAATGTGTGCACTATTTCAAAATGCTTCCTTTTTGTCATTATAGGTGTGGAAAAAATTCTTCAGCTTCCCAAGTATTCGAGGCAGAAGAGGCAGACCGATACCAGGAGGCGAAGAGTGTGATGACTTTCTAGAAAGTAGATCCTGGTGTATTCCACATACTGTGTATACTAGCAGCACCAATAAATGCTCATGTTATCTATCTATATGTATATTTTTTAATAAAAGGTGGAGAAAAATGAATTATTTATTATTATACGATATGCTTCTCACATAATCAAATTGTTAATATTTCACAACATCATTAGCTTATACCATTGATTAACATATTTATACGGTATGTTAATCAATGGTTTCACTCAGAGAAAGCTCTTGTGTAACGCTGTTATTTTGTAAGGTGGTTTTACCTAGCTAAAACTAGCTTCGTACCGCTGATTTATTTATTTATTTATTTATCGTGTGGCTATAGAGATCACACAGCGTATACAGGGTGAGTCAAGCTCAACTCCTAGGAGTCTTGTCATATCTTGTCATATCGCTTTGCAAGAAAATAATTATGTGAGTTTATCTATGTCGAGTTGGATTTGAAAAATAATGACTATTATACAGAGTGTCTAATAAAAGCGTGACATATCAAAGCTCTGTTTTTTTTTTTAATGGGATACCTTGTAGATTATGGCATGTTCAGATTCCGGGGTCAATTTTAAGGTGAATGTGAATCACATATGGAACTTAAAATAATTGTTTAGGTGCAAATCGCCATTGTTTGATATAAATAGATATCAGAAAAAAATTGAATATCACAACGATTATAAAACTTAGGAAGACTGTGACTTTGCCATATAATTAAGCACGTAATGCGCAGCTTAGGTTAGACGGCTTAATTTGAATTTTATTCGGACTTGGAGAAATCAGTAAATTTATTAAGGAATCTTCAATTAGAGATAACTAGATATTTGACATCATCATCATAGTCACAATGTCTTAACAGACATGTTGTGAGCTCGTAAAAGGCAATAAGTTGGAGCTAGAGTATTGCCGACACGAATATCAAGTATCAATAGTCTTGAAAACTGTAGCTCGCCATCGTTTTAGATTTACTGTCAGTTCAGTCGCGCTCTTGATACTCATATCCAGCAACTGTTTTGTCATATCCAACCAACGTGTAGGGGGACGGCCACGGCGCCGCCCACTCGGGGCATGACCCTGAACTACAAGTTTCTCCATATTATCGCTTCTGTGAATATGTCCAAAGAATATAAGCATTCTCATCGACACAGTGGACGATAGTCTCTTTGGATTACCGAGCTCATCCAGTATGGAAACGTTAGTTCGATGGACGGCATAAGGGACTCTCAGCATTCTCCTCTACGCCCACATTTGAAAAGCAGCTATGCGAGCTCGATCTGCCTTTTTAAGAGTCCAAGTTTCCGAGGCATACAAAAATATGGAGAATACAAGAGACCGAACCAGCGACATTTTGGTAGCTTTAGTGATGTTATGCTCACGCCACATTTTAGTGAGCTTTGGCATGGACTTTTTTAAAAGGGAATGCCTAATTTTTGATAGCATCAAATGCAAAATTTGATAGCCTTCTTAAAGGTATGAGGTTGTGACTATCAATCTCTGGTAGTTTCAATTTAATTTCAAATTTTTGCTCAAACCGGTGTTTTTCAATTTGCCTATCTATAAGCAACTTATCAGTCGATGAAGTTTGAACAAAAATGTGTTCAGATGGAAAAGATACAGACGAACTAGAGATTATGAAAAATTCTTACAACAAATCAAAGTTAACCAGAAACAACAACGGTAACATATCTAAGGTCCAAGAGAAGCTGGAGTATGACAAAGATAGATACCTTTCACAGCCTACTAGTTAGATTTCCAAAGCCATTAAAGCCTTTAACATAGAAGGAAAGCTATGAGAGGTTATTGTTGGTAGTCTAATACCTTCAACACGTAATTTCACATTTAGTCAGTGGTATAAAAAGCAGTAATTTCCGGCAAAGTTGAAAGTAACAATACCTCTGACTGAAGCTCTTCAAATTTTGCAGTATATATTAGCAAGATCGTAAAAAAAGGAACACTGACTAATCGTTTTTTATTTTTCGGGCAGGCAGATTAAGTTTTATAATTTGAATAGATTTTAATTCAATCTTCATTTTCTGCGTTCTTGCTAATAGGAACTGAAGAACTTGCAGAACTCCCGTCAGAGTTATTGGTACTTTTGACTGTACGGAAATGATTCTTTTATATCATTAAAATGTATTTGATGCTTTTGGAAATTGTCAATCTGTAGTACCTACATTGCAGTAGCTAGTAGGCTGTGAAAAATGTCGTACTACAGCTTCTCTTGGACCTTAGATATATTACCGCTGTTGTTCCTGATTAGAAGAGATTTGTTGTAAATATTTTTATAACCTTGTTAGTTTGTTTGTATCTTTCTGCTAAGTTAGTTGTTTTCTTCCATTACACAGAGATATAATATACCTTATACATATAATTATATATGTAACCCTGAATACATCTATATTTTACGTTAACTTTTAGCTACAATGTAGAAATTTCCAGTTATTTTAAGTATAAATACCTACTAACTAACTAGAATTTTCCACTTAGTATCTAGAAACTTCTGCATAGTTATCTAGAAATTGTCACTTGATGGTTAATGTATGTCGCCCCTCGAGGCTTTCGCAGTGGGGGTACCCGTGCTATAAAAATGCTTTGAAAGCTTTTTTTGTTGTTATTTTCATAGCCTGTAAGTATGGAACGTAATAAAGAGTTTTTTAGCCAATTCCATCCAACCCCAGCAGAATATCACCACCCTTCTAATGAAATTTACACAAGAACTTCATATTGTGTCCCGGCAGTTCTGTTTGCCAAGCACAAAGAAACGGCAAGACTAACACGCCTGCTTGATTCGGTAGGCAAATCTCAAAGGATCCAGAAGAGGGTCACGTATAATGAACATATGAATAATGAAGGTATTACCAGGATATGAGAGGGGGAACGGGCCTGTTTTGGCGGTTGTTTCCTCGATGTGCGAAATTAAATGCTTACCTGCCACTCACGCCCTATTTACCTACATATTTTATGAGCTGCGTTTGGGGTGTAGTCGTCAGAAACACAGCCTCTCATGCCTAACAGATCGTGAGGAGTAGCTAGTAGGCTGTGAAAAATATCTATTCCTGTCATACTCCGGCTTCTCTTTGACCTTAGATATGCTACCGCCATTGTTTCTCGTAAGAGTTGATTTGTTGTGAGGAATCTTTATAATCTTGTCCTTTTACTCCAATTCGTCTCTATCTTTTTGCTAAGTTACTCGTTTTCTCTCGTCTAAATACGTTTTTGTTTATATTTCATTGCCTGCTAGGTTGTTTATAGGTAGGGAAATTTAAAAACAGCTATTTGGCTGAAAATTAAATGAAACCTATCAGAGATTCATATTCACAACTCTATATCGTTCGAAAGACCTACAAATTTTACATTTCATCGTAGAAAAAAAATTAGCCATTCCTATTTGAAAAAATCAAGTTATCTCTGATTGAAGTTCTTTAATTAATTGACCGATTTCTCCAAGCAAGAAAGTAATTCAAATTTGACCATCTAACCTAAGCCGATGCATTTCATGCTTAGTAATACGGCAAAGTCACAGCCTTCAAAATTTTATAATTTCTGTGATATCCAATTTTTTTCTACTTATACCAAAACCGGTAACTTACACATAAACGGTTAATTTTAAGTCCCATATCTGATACATAAAGTCACACTGGAATTCACCAAGGGATCTCAATTTGCAATAATATAAAAGCATTCTATTTCGAGAAATATAAATTTGATACATTTCGTATTTTGGAGACAACCTGTAAAACATGAAAACATTTTTAAAATGTAGCCTTAATGGGTCCCTATTCATGCGAAATGACTATTTTCTTTTTCATCGGGTACTTTGGCCATGATACTTCATTTAGTTGAGTAACCCGGTATATGAAATGTCTACCTTAAAATGAGCTTTTATAACCAAATTTGAAATCGTGTTACTAAAAACTGGACCACTCTGTATAATAATAATAATTATCAAACAGTCGTCAAGCCAGTACGAAATATCCGGAAAAATACGAGGGTTGCTCTGTTGCTCTCTATCTTTAATATGCAGCGGCATATAGAACCCGCGCTTCTCTGGTGGCTCAAAGAGGACGCACCGTGGCGTTCCACCAAGAAGTAAGCTGCTGTTTTAGCAGCGACTTTCTTTGGTTGCCGTTACCTTTTGTTACCAGATGGCGCACCGGCAGAATTCTTTCTGTCTGCTCTCATCCGGAAAAATGTATTAAATGCAAGTTTTCTTGTAAACATGACCTCCCTATGTATTGTGTAAGACTTTTGCCGTCATGATCCGCTTGACGTTTCGCCAACACGAGTGGCCGACATCCTCAGAAGCTGATGTCACCTGTTCGGCGTGTTCCGAGAGACTCGGTCTCCCGGAGATGGTTTTGACTGTGGCATACTGTGGGCACAGTTATACAAAGTTTATAATAGAACATTGGTTAGTGTCATTTTTTAAATTACTATGTAATACAAAAATTTTCGGACTTAACCTGTTCTTGCACATTTTGTTGATCTTTCATTATTAAAAAAGCAGAGTAAAATGTAGATTTGAAAAGATAAATCGAAAACCTTTATTTGGCCGTCTATTGATATGAAACCTCGCATTTTGAAAAACTTCAAAGTGCTGATTACAAATACAGTAGCAGTTTTGAGTCTCAGTCTCGTTTGACGAAAATACAAAATTTCAGATCTCTCGAGCTAGCGGGTGTACCTAAAAAATCTAAAATCTTTATTTAGCCTTCTATTGATATGAAACCTCGCATTTCGGATAATTTCGGGGTGCCGATTACAAATCTAGTCGCAGTTTTGAGTCTCAGTCTCGTTTGATGAAAATAAAAAATTTCAGATCTCTCGAGCTGGCGGGTGTACCTAAAAAAATCTAAAATCTTTATTTGGCTCTCTATTGAGATGAAACCTCAAATTTCATATAACTTCAAGGTGCTGATTACAAATCCAGTCGCAGTTTTGAGTCTCAGTCTCGTCTGACAAAAATAAAATATTTCAGATCTCTCCGGCTGGCGGGTAAACCTAAAAAAATCGAAAATCTTTATTTGGCTCTCTACCGAGATGAAACCCCGCATTTGGGATACTTTCAAGGTGCTGATTACAAGTCCAGTCACAGTTTTAAGTCTCAGCTTCGTTTGACGAAAATAAAAATTTCAGATCTCTCGGGCTGGCGGGTGTACCTAAAAAGATCGAAAATCTTTATTTGGCCTTCTATTGATATGAAACCTCGCATTTCGGAAAATTTCAAGGTGCTTATCACAAATCCAGTCGCAGTTTTGAGTCTCAGTCTCGTTTGACGAAAATAAAAAAATTCAGATCTCTCGAGATGGCGGGTGTACCTAAAAAAATCGAAAATCTTTATTTGGCTTTCTATTGAGATGAAACCCCGCGTTTCGGATAATTTCAATTAAGTCTCAGCTTCGTTGACTAAAATAAAAAAATTCAGATCTCTCCGCCTGACGGGTGTACCTAAAAAAATCTAAAACCTTTTAATCAAATTTAGTAGAATAAACAACGGAAATTCATAGTCACAAATATATCAAATGTGTTGCTAGTGGTTATTATATATCAATTAGGGTACCTACGACAACAAAAACATAGAGATTAGACTCTGAACAAGAGAGTTGCCACCACATGGTGCTACAAAGTCGATAATTTACAGAGACGAAATAGTTACACTCACCCTACTCGCTCCTAGATGAAGTTGTAAACTAAATAACAAGTGAAAATCATGTTCCAGAACACAGATAACTATCCAATTATCACAGGAGAAAAATGCACAAGCACCAGTAGGCACCACCGACCACCGCCACCGTGGCGAATGAATGAAGCTAACCTCAAAGTTCTCAAGCCTAACCTAACCTGTAACGGTGCCACGCCTACATTAAGAATCATACCGAAAGGCATATTCATAGACTATTCTTTAGATAATATTAATTTATGAATATTATCAGAATATTTTGATCGACACGTTCATGGAATAATCATGACGTAATATTCCTCGTACATCCTCATGGGAATGAAACCAATAAAAACATCCATAGAACATTATGTTAATGTTCTGAATATTCTCAATCTATTTTGGATGAAATAAGAATGTTCCAGGAATATATTGTGCTGTCTGGGCGCCAGCTCGAGAGATCTGAATTTTTTTTGTTTCGCCAAACGAGACTGAGACTCAAAACGCGACTGGATTTGTAATTAGCACCTCGAAATTTTCCGAAATGCGAGGTTTCATATCAATAGAAGGCCAAATAAAGATTTTCGATTTTTTTAGGTACACGCGTCAGCTCGAGAGATCTGAAATTTTTTATTTTCGTCAAACAAGACTGAGACTCAAAACGCGACTGGCTGTGTAATCGCCACCTCGAAATTATCAGAAATGCTAGGTTTCATATCAATAGAAGGCCAAATAAAGATTTTCGATTTTTTTAGGTACACCCGCCAGCCCGAGAGATCTGAAATTTTTTATTCTCGTCAAACGAAGTTGATACTTAAAACTGCGACTGGGCTTGTAATCAGCACCTTGAAATTGTCTGAAGTGCGGGGTTTCATCTCAATAGAAAGCCCAATAAAGATTTTCGATTTTTTTAGGTACACCCGCCAGCTCGAGAGATCTGAAATTTTTTATTTTTGTCAAACGAGACTGAGACTCAAAACTGCGACTGGATTTGTAATAAGCACCTTGAAATTTTCCGAAATGCGAGGTTTCATATCAATAGAAGGCCAAATAAAGATTTTTGATCTTTTTAGGTACCGCGCCAGCCCAAGAGATCTGAAATTTTTTATTTTCGTCAAACGAAGCTGAGACTTAAAACTGCGACTGGACTTGTAATCAGCACCTCGAAATTATCCGAAATGCGAGGTTTCATATCAATAGAAGGCTTAAGCGGACGCGCCGCGGCGTTCCAGCAAGAAGTCCGCTGCTATTTAGCAGCGATTTTCTTTGGTTTGCCGTTACCTTCGGATACCAGATGGCGCACCGGCAGAACCTTTCTGTCGCCTGCTCTCACATGCTTCACATGTCTGGTGGACATGAAAAAGATTTTTCATCTGATGCTCTCTATTTCCGTCAATTGACCTATGGCGCACTGATGATCGCTAATAACCGTGAAACAGCTGTCTGCGTACTGGTGGATTGACGGAGATATAGAGCAACCCTCGAATGTCTTTTGATTTATTTAGGTAAAAAACACGGACGCCGACCCCAAACCTGACGCAATAGCCTTTTTTTTTGTTGTTGACAGGATGCGGGGATGGGCTGAAAATTAACACCTAGTCTTCCGTTCACCTCCCTGGATTTTATTATAAATGCAAAGCAGTCCCAAATTAACTGAATAAAACATTTTATTAAGTCAACAAGGCGCGCGAAAGCTATCCCTTTATTAACTTCGAATAATAATAGGTGCGGGAAGTGTCGAAACACAATAGGAGGGTCGGAAATTACGGGTTTTGTTGACGTTTTCATTTACGCCTCACCGGAGGGACATCGAATCCCAGCACATGAATTTATAATTGTAACGGTTACAGTGATTTAACCTAATAAATCTAAAAAAAATAACGAAGGTAAGACTTGTCTGTCAGCATTTACTTTCTAAAATAATTATTTTAGGTGACTAGCACCAGAATGTCTGTTTATGTAACAAGAATACAGGGTGTTCCAAAAAAAAAGGTGACCCCCGTCTCTAGGATAGGTAGACAACTGAAAAATAATTGGGGTTTGTTCCGTAAAAAAAATTCATAACGTCATAAGTAATCAAGATACACGGCGTTGAAGAAAAAAATTATACACATTTTTTACGATTTTGCCGAAACTATTGGCAACATTGTAATGAAATTTCACACGGTTATGTTTTGGAAGCCAGTACATCCTAAGAATGTGTTTTTATACCTGACCCTAATAGAGGGCGCTAGTTACACGGTTCATACCAGGTAGTATTGAACATAACTTTTTTGAGGTTAGATTTATAAATTAAAATTAGAAGTGAACATAAACTTCATTCAATTCTACACCAAAAAGGTACTCTTGGTAAAAATCGATACTGTGCACCTTTTCCGCAATATTTTGATTTGAAAATTATGGAGTACTAACCGATGCTGGTACGAAGTAATGATAAGGTTATTCATTATTATTATTATTATCAATTAGTATGCATTGTGTGACTAAAAAAATTTGTCAGGTAAATGAGACATCATCGATCAAACGGATACATTTAAATAAAATTGATTGAGGGTTTTTCTTTCTTTAACGTTTCACAAGAATCCATTCTAATCGGTATATCTTGATTTTGTCTAAGATTGCCATGGAAAACTGACATTTATTGATAGTTATCACAATAATAGCGTCTCCGACTTACTGCACTGATTTTAACTACGATTGCACTACAGTGCACATTGAAAACTCGTCTGGTGCCCACAAGTGCAATAAATCTGAACTGGTAAGTCGAACATACACCAAATTTCAGTGCAATTGAAGTAACTGTTGTGTCAGCCAACTGATGGCAGTTTGATATCATTTTGCATCCCGAGAGCTCAATTTTATTCTATGGTGGTTTTGGAATTTGAATAGTTTGAATCCACCTTGTTCAATCATTGCACCACCCTAGGGTTTGCCCACTAAAAATGAATATCTTTCTATATCGGTAAATACTTATGTATATCTTGTTATATCTATTCTTCCGCCAGTTTATCAACAACATCTCAACAAATATAAATATTTTTGGTACACACGTAGCCGTTGTTTGCAATTTAACTATTTTTTTAAGATATGCTTTAATTTCCTCATCATCCGAAGATGACGATATTCGCAGGTCTTTCAACTATACTTCCCGTACCTACCGTAACTTATCCTAGCATCCATACTAGTATGCAGACTACCCCACTACCCAGTTCTTGATTCAAAAAATTATTTTCTTTGACAAATAAAATAGGTTATAATTAATATTTTATAGACGTCAAAAATGCACTGAAATCTCGAGCTCAGAGAGTCCGTGGCGATAATTTGCATTCAAGTGCAATCAAGCGGATAAGTCGAAAACAAAAAACCACACTAGTTTTGCACTCAAATCTAAGACGAACGTAATTTTGACACTCAGTTCCTATGAGTGCAGTGATATTGCAATAAGTCGGAAACGCTATAAGACGACAATAGTTAGACTTTTGAAACCGTTATTTGAATAATTAGATATTATAAATCAAATTGTACTCTAATGTCGAATACACCGATATGATATTAACTTTAGGCGAGTATTTAGGAAGCTCTAGCGCAGCTGTTACGCGTTATGCAGAAAAGTTAATAGGTTACCTGAAAAAAGCGTAGAGAATTTAACCGCAAAATCCAAAGAATATCTCTTACCTGCTGAATCACAAAATGCTTATGAAAATATGTAAATATGTATATATATGCTTATGAAATAATGTAATGTAAGTGGTATAAAATGAAGAAAATTGCAAAATCGACAGAAGACAGTATTTTGGCTTACTTCAGTAGGGAATTGAAAGCTTAAAAAAGTTCTTCACTATGGACCAAGTACTCAAGGTTACGAGCAACAATCAATTTGAAGGAAGGGATAGATAGAGGTACATGTCCGAGCGCCATTTCTTACCTTAAACGAAAGGCAGAGTGACACAAATCGAAAAAATCTTTGACCCTAAGTAGACAAGATGTGGATAAAATTCTTCTCTGAATGAAGTGTTGTTTGTATCTACACGTTTTCCAGGTGTGGTTTCTAAAGCGTCAAGTGATATTTCAAAATGATCAAGTTAATTTTCCAACTTGTCAATTGTAAATTCTAATATGACAGGTACAAGTTACACCTGACAGTTTGAAGTTACAAGTGACGCGTTGGAAAATGAACTTGACCGTTTTGAGTTATCACTAAACTTGATAATTTAGAAACTACAGCTGGAAAAAGTGTAGTATGATGTTTACTTGACAGAATGACAGTGACAGTTGAGTCCAATAAAGTTATATCCGATGAAGTGGTGTCCAATGAAGTAGTCAATTATTAATAAATCAACTGTTTATTATGCAGTCGAACATAAATTAGATTTATCCACTTATTAGGGCTGTATTCATAGTCGTCTCTTGGGTCCTTCCCTGTGCACCTGTTACCTAGTAAACATCTACGAGGTGGCGGGAAAACATTTGGCGACGTTGTCATATTTCAAATATAAGTCAATTTGTTATGCCTGTGCCTACGCATTTTGATGCTTTCTGTTATCTCTTTTTGTTTTGTGCCAATATTTCATGTTTTTTGTCGGACATTTTTCGGACATATTTTTTACCTGATCAAAATATTAAGTGCCTATTTTGGTATTCGAATCCACACTGGTTCAAGTTCTGTATACATTATAATTTTTTTTCAATATTACTCTCTCTTCAACAACGATTTCCTGTATAAACAAATATGTTGAAAAATCCTTTAAATTTTCAAGCCCAACTTCCGATGATGTAAATGTATAATGCGGAAATTGCAGCGACCTTAAATTTGCATCTACAGGAAATTCCAATTTGGATGGGGTTTAGATGGAATTTTCTAGTTTTCATAACGCTCTTACCAAGGGACGTTCCCATATTTTTAATGTATAAAATTTCGGCTTTCAAAGCGATTACTTCCACCATTTTCACCGTCTTGTTGGATTTAGGATACTGAAATAACTTGAGAGACTTAAGCTAAAATTAGGAATAACATAATTTGCATAATGTTCGTTTAAAGAGAACCATCAGCCATTTTATGGTTCTGAGATATAATGCTTTATCCCTAAAGTCACAGATAATAAATGTACATCAATGTTTTGACGTCATTGTGTGAGCTTAAAGAATTTATGTGGGGTTGGTGTTTTCTAATCCAGTTAGCACTTATTGGAAAAAGAGTAAATCGCCCTAAACCTTCATACGTGATGTAGAAATTCTCTTTGAGTTCACTTACACTGTCTAAAGAGATAAACTGTATAAACAGACGTCGCTTACGACTACCCTGAGCTAGAACGAAATGTACACACACTTACGAGACGAGATGACACGGCGTGAAATGCATGAGGTGCTTTTGCATAATGGATGTGCGGCATCCATTTTGCATGACAGCTGCCTACTGGAAGCTTTTCCGAGCATATTTTCAGGGAAATTATGCCTGAATGCAGGTAAACTTATGGATTAGGCAAACTTTAAAACGGACACTGACGTGCCCGGGGACGAGCCTAAAATAAAAGCCAAATGATTTGGAAACTATAAATGATGTACATTGTTTTGCTTCTATAATAATCTACATAGCAAGAATTTAACGTTTGCGCCTTTTGAAAGTCAATCCAGTGTCTACAAAGCGATAATATAAAAAAATCTGTAATAATAATAGTCAATATTTCAATATTCTTAAAACTTCAAAAATGTTGAATATTTTATCTTCAAATCTTTCAAAACTGTCAAAACTTTCAAAACTTTCAAAACTTTCAAAACTTTCAAAACTTTCAAAACTTTCAAAACTTTCAAAACTTTCAAAACTTTCAAAACTTTCAAAACTTTCAAAACTTTCAAAACTTTCAAAACTTTCAAAACTTTCAAAACTTTCAAAACTTTCAAAACTTTCAAAACTTTCAAAACTTTCAAAACTTTCAAAACTTTCAAAACTTTCAAAACTTTCAAAACTTTCAAAACTTTCAAAACTTTCAAAACTTTCAAAACTTTCAAAACTTTCAAAACTTTCAAAACTTTCAAAACTTTCAAAACTTTCAAAACTTTCAAAACTTTCAAAACTTTCAAAACTTTCAAAACTTTCAAAACTTTCAAAACTTTCAAAACTTTCAAAACTTTCAAAACTTTCAAAACTTTCAAAACTTTCAAAACTTTCAAAACTTTCAAAACTTTCAAAACTTTCAAAACTTTCAAAACTTTCAAAACTTTCAAAACTTTCAAAACTTTCAAAACTTTCAAAACTTTCAAAACTTTCAAAACTTTCAAAACTTTCAAAACTTTCAAAACTTTCAAAACTTTCAAAACTTTCAAAACTTTCAAAACTTTCAAAACTTTCAAAACTTTCAAAACTTTCAAAACTTTCAAAACTTTCAAAACTTTCAAAACTTTCAAAACTTTCAAAACTTTCAAAACTTTCAAAACTTTCAAAACTTTCAAAAATTTCAAAAATTTCAAAACTTTCAAAACTTTCAAAACTTTCAAAACTTTCAAAACTTTCAAAACTTTCAAAACTTTCAAAACTTTCAAAACTTTCAAAACTTTCAAAACTTTCAAAACTTTCAAAACTTTCAAAACTTTCAAAACTTTCAAAGCTTTCAAAACTTTCAAAACTTTCAAAACTTTCAAAACTTTCAAAACTTTCAAAACTTTCAAAACTTTCAAAACTCATTCCGCATATGGCTGTTTTTTACCTTATTTCCTGGAGTATACTTTATCCTTCCACTGCATACCGTGCCTTTGGCATGTACTGGCCAGTCGAACGTCAGAACTGTCTTGTACACGAAATCGAAATAAATTACCGGTATCAAATTTCCGTTCCAGAAGTAGCTCAGCGACCAACATTCAATTAAATTTTGGCGTTTACGTTGATCCGGTGAACGAGGCTTGCGGAATATTCCTGCATTAAAATATACGTGCGGCGTATCTACCGCAATGAATTACGGGCAATTTTCAAAAAGCGGTATGAGGAGTTCGTGCGGCGGATGATACACAATCAATTTTTCCGTCACACGTACTTCAATTTGAATAGAAACATTTGCATATATTATAATGTGGGGAACATTTAATGGGAATATATATCGTATATCAGTGTATGTTTTCTATTCATTTCCGGTGGGAATTAACATTACGGGCACACCAGGAAAATGATGGTAAATAAATTAAAAAATGCGCATATATCACAGGACTAAAATAACAAAACGAAAAAAATGGATTCAAGTGGCTTGATTAAAGGTGGATACAGATTACTATGACGTGACGTGGTAACACATCATGGTCATCATGTCAAGCTCCGTAGGATCGCGTCAGACATGTAGCGTTGTTCACATTGGCCTAACGTACAGCACAGGACGTGTAGTACGTTGCATGATCCTGACAGTTTAGTTTTGAGTCCCCAACCATGAATGTGCTCCTTGTTTCTGATGTGCTAGAAGAAAAGGAAGAAGAAATGGCTGCTCTTTTGATTGCATCCATTTGTTCATCTAGAGAATGGATGCATCCTATTAACATTCCAAACATTGCAAAATTTAATGCCTCAACTGATACAAGACAAAGAGTGATTTAAATGGTAATTCCGAACGACAAAAACTTAATTCTATTATCTTCTAAGTTTGGCTGGTCTCCTAAAATCGAGAAGTGCTCGACTCAACTCAGGGAAAGCATTCCTGCTGAGATACAACGAAGCAAAGCCACCTGAATCCTCTGACGCCTTCGTACGACTGACAAAAAATCCAGATTGTTCGATTTTGCTCTGACGCGTCAGAAGGCGTGTTGCCAGTACTGTTCGGACGCTCATCGAGAGCGGTCGTTTCCCGGTATATTCTGCGAATATAAGTTTGTGCCTATTGTGATTTAGATCTGTGCCTACATAATGCCACCCCCTCCTTACGAGGAGGGAGACCCTCCACCGGACGCGCGTAAGAGTGCGAGGATTGAAAATGTGGGTGTTTTTGATTTAACTTATGATGATGAATCTGAGAGCAACCTTAGTTCCAACGAGGCGGATGCCTCCAAAACCTCCACCACAAAGTCTGGAAATGATACCAATGCTGAGAGAATGGATATCCGCCCGGCTAATTCCAAGGTATCCAGTTTTGCAGCCGAGAAGAAAAACGAAACTCGCTTGTTTAATCTGCAAAAAGATAAGTACTATTCCTCTGATAATATTTACGTTTATATCGAAAAGGTTAATTCCGAAAATATTGGAAGGTTACACCCTATGTATGTTGGACATATTTTACATCAAAAGTTGAAAATTGGAGATTTGATTAAGTCTATAAGCCGTGTAGGTATCAATCGAATTAAAGTAGGAGTTAAATCCATTAAAGATGCTAACAGTCTAGTTTCAAATCCTTCACTTGTGAAAGAAAACCTTAGGGCATACATTCCTAACAACTTACTCTCCCGCAAAGGATTGATTAAAGGAGTAGACACTTATTTCAACGAAGACTACTTGATGGAAAATTTAAATTCCAATATTGATATTCTGGAGGTCCGTCGTTTAAAAAGAAAAATTTCGAACAATGGCGAAACACAGTTAATACCCAGACAAATGGTTGTTATCACTTTCGACGGTAACGTCATTCCGAAAGAAGTAAGCATTAACAGTGTATTATTTCCAGTAGAGCCATTTATACAAAGAGTCATACAATGTTTTAAATGCCTTCGTTTTGGTCATGTTTCATCTCAGTGCCGTACCACATACACAAGGTGTTTAAATTGCGGGCAAGTCAAAGAAGCTGACCATAATTGTGGAGATGACAATGTTTACTGTATATCTTGTAAAAATACAACACACAATTCTATCTCAAAAAAATGTCCGTGTTTTCAGGATCAACAGAAAATTAAAAAAATGATGGCTAACTCAAATTTGTCTTATTTTGAAGCAAGAAAAAATATCGAATCTTCATACGCCACAAGAGTAATTAGCGGAAATCGTTATCAGGTTTTAGAAAATTTGAATGAAGTGCCTGCAGCTACATCAAACACGAACAACAAAACAACTATTAATAACACAAAACACTCACAAAATTCACGACAATTTACCCATAACTCAAATAATTCAAATAAAAAGCGTAAAGTGCAATCACCCCCCGCCATAGTTCCAGAACCAATGTTTCCTTTCACACCAGGTCCTTCTACCTCTGTGTTATCAAACCCTACATATCAACTCAACATTTCAGATAAAGAACAAATGGTTGAAATACTATCCAAATTATTTTTGTCTGTTGTGAACAGCACTACAAACCTTAATGACCTTAAAGAATTTGATGAAGAATCTCTTAAAAGTGAAGTTAGAATAATATTAAATAATTCTCGGCTAGCTAGTGGGGTCAAGCTTGCTTAATTCATTTATATATATAAGGGAAAAAAAAGTATGATCAAGCTAATGCAATGGAATGCACGTTCAGCAATAGCCAATAGGAATAGTTTGATCCACTTCCTCAGCGAAAATAAAATTGACATAGCTTTAATTAGTGAGACATGGTTCAAACCAAATTCTAATGTTCGGTTTCGTGGGTACAGCATCATCCGGAGGGACAGGTTTGATGGTAAAGCAGGTGTCGCAATTTTTGTTTTACAATTCAAGGAGTTAGATTTCAGTCTTTTTCCCAATACTGATATACTAGTTTGTGGTATATCATTGAAATATAATGATTTATCTATTTCCATCGTTTCTGTATATAAACCACCAAATGTTCAATCTAACTCGTCAGATTGGGAAGCAATTCTTTCAAGGTCAGAATCGACTATGATAATTGGTGGTGACTTCAATGCTCAATGTCAAATGTGGGGTTCAGGTCGCGATAATGCTGCGGGCAACCAAATTATGGAATTTTGTGAATCGAACAACTTAGTAATCATGAACGATGGAACACCAACAAGAATGGTCGCACCTGGCATTCAAAACTCAGCACCTGATATTTCCATTTGTTCAGCTAATATATGTCAAATATCTACTTGGGAAGTTAAAAATGATCCACTTGGTTCGGACCATTTCCCAATATTAATGACCTTCAACCTTGATATCGGTTCAAATGAACTTATACACCCAAAGTACAAGTGGAATGTTGAAAAAGCAGATTGGGCCTCATACAGAAGCTTACTAGAAACTTCATTTGATGAGTTACCTGTTTTCACCTCCGCGAATGACAAATATATGTACCTCCTAGACCGTATTAATCAGATAAGTGAACGATGCATACCTACATATAAACCATATAAAATTAGAAATCGGGGCCCAGCTCCATGGTGGGATGAAGAATGTGCCCGCGCTATAGAGGAAAGAAAAACTGCTATGAGATTATATCAAGAAAACTGTAACATCGAAAATTTCATAAAATGCAAAAAGATATTTTCTGAAAGTAAAAAGATGTTCAAACTGAAGTCTAGAAAATCGTGGAGTACATGGGTCTCAAGGCTAAATAAGAATACGCCACTTAAGGAAATATGGAAACAAGCAAGAACTATTAAACGGATACCGATTCAACAACAAAAATGTGAAAATTACGACTGGCTTGAGCAATTTCACATAAACTGCTCTCCCTTAACAGCTGGATCAAATTTGGGGACGCGTCCTGGCTTTACTCCTGATAACCTGTTTGGTCAACCTTTTACCCCTCGAGAATTAGAGCTTGCCCTAAAAGACAACTCAAACACATCTCCTGGCTATGATGAAGTCAAATATCCAATGTTGATACATCTTCCCAACATAGCGAAACAACTCTTATTAGAGATTTTTAATGATGTATGGCTAAAAGGGGAATCTATTGAGGACTGGAAAAAGGTGGTAATAGTACCCATCCTGAAGCCACAAAAAAACCCAAATATAGCCGAATCCTATCGACCAATATCTTTACTATCATGTATATTTAAAACTTTCGAGAGAATGGTTAAAAGAAGATTAGAGTGGTTTTTGAACTTCAATAAACTCCCAGCCAGGCAATATGGATTTAGACACAATTTTGGTACAGATGATGCATTGGCTAGAGTCGTCACTGATATACAGTGCTGTTTTTCACGAAACAACTATCTAGGTGCTGTGTTTCTTGACATTGCAGGAGCTTATGACAATGTAGACCTGAGAATTTTAAAAGAAAAGTTGATAAAATTCGGTCTACCATCACATGTTAGTCATACTATAGCACAGATGTACTCAAATAGAATGGTATATGTAAGAGATAAGACAAACAATAAAATTGGTCCTCGTTGTGTTTATGCGGGACTACCACAAGGCGCAGTTTTAAGCCCGATCATCTTCAATATATACACTGCAGATTTGCACCAGCTCGATGCGAAAACTCAATGTGTACAGTACGCTGACGATATATGTGTTTATATTGAATGTAAGACTCTTGAACAATGTCAACGAGAATTAAACGTAGCAATGACGTTATATGTGGAATGGTTTGCAAGTAATAGTCTTGTTGTATCCGAAGAGAAATCCAGAGTATGTGTCTTTTCTCGTCATAATCTACAGATACAACCAAGAATTACCTTAGGAGGCTTGACTTTGGAAGTGGTAAATGAAATAAAGTATCTTGGGATAATACTGGACAAGAAATTGACTTGGAAGTGTCATATAAATGCTATCATTACAAAGTGCAATAAAGGCCTGAATTTCTTCAATATGATAGCAAAAACTTGGTGGGGTGTTGACCAGAAAATTGCATTTATGTTCTACAGGTCATACATCAGATCTATAATCGATTATGGTGCACTTTTATATAGTTCAGCCAGCAACGCACTGCTTAAAAAATTAGATATTGTACAGAACAAGTTTCTAAGAAAATGTTTGGGAGCAATGAGATCCTCACCAACTGAAGTTCTACGAGTGGAAGCAATGGAACCCCCTTTGAACCTCCGAAGAGAAATGCTGGCATGCAATTTCGTTCTCAAATGCCACCTAAAAAGCCCCGAGTTAGTGAACAAGCTGAGTCAGCTGAACGTCTTCGATTTGACAAATCGCTACTGGCAAAAGAAAAATTCTCCTTCCCTCGTTTTAGCATTCCGCCAGTTACATTATATTGAGTCAACAACAACTAATCCACCTCAGCGATATGATTATTTTGATTCCATCGCAGATATTTCTATAATTACCCCCCAGTATGAATTGAATCCAGTTTATAATAATAGGATGCTTGGTGCGATTTGCGAGGAAAACGATCCTTCAAACATGACTATATATACGGATGCATCCAAAAACTCAAGTGGTACTGGGTGCGCTGTCTTCTGCCCCAGTACGGATTTTTCATTATTATTTAAACTACCTTCTGAAGCATCTATATACTCAGCAGAAGCAATTGCTATCATTCAAGCACTAAAGTTTGTACTGGGAAAGCAAGTAGTGAAAGCAACAATAATATCTGATTCGTTGTCTGTCCTAACCGCCCTTAAAATGAGTCACAAAACTAGTAACATCTATCTCCTTCAAATCAGGTATTTGCTAACCCAATTGAAGTATGACGGTAAAATATGCCAATTTATATGGGTGCCAGGTCACAGAGGAATTGTCCATAATGAGAAAGTTGATGCATTGGCAAAAGCCAGTATTTTATCAGGAAATGACATCAATATTCCAGTCAGTATTGAAGATCGAATTGCTATTTCAAAAAGGAACATTCGCTCCAAGTGGGCCTATGAGTGGCAGCAATATTGTTTCACGAACCCAACAAGATATACAAAAATCCACCCCACTATTCCACGTCTATATTGGCATAATAACTTCAAAATTCCCAGGAAATATATATCGATCATCATCCGTCTGAAAATCGGACATGGTTCCTTTCCAGCTCATTTGGCCAGATTGAAACTCGTTCCATCAAGCATGTGTTCTCACTGTTCAGTTGAAGGTGATATTGAACATATTGTATTCGGCTGTTCTCAGACCATCATACATTCTAAGGTTTTATACAATGAACTCATTGAACGTGGTATACCGACCCCTTACAATACAGCCTTTTTATTATCCCTCAGCAGGTTTGACGTTATATCATCGTTGATTAAGTTTTTTAAAAATTCTGGGACTAAGATCTGAATTGTATCTGTATTATGTGATAGCTACCCTTTGTTTTAACCTCTGTGTAATTATTCCTTCCTACCGTGGCCTATGTTTTTGTATGTGACTATGAACAAATGCCTTGACGGGCCCCTAGGCGAGAAGACTTATGTGACCCTGTCTTTCCCCAATATCCCCCTCATCCTTCCAATAGAGTCGATTAGGTGAATTTTCATATCTATAGGTATAGTAGATACTCAAACACTTTTACACTGTTCCGTCTAATGTGCTGTTTGTCCACGGGACCGAATAAAGTAAAAATAAATTGAATAAAATGATTTTGGCTGATGGGAGTGAGTCCTAGTGCCATTAAAAAAAAAAAAAAAAAAAAAAAAAAAGGCGTGTTGCGTCAGATTGCATCATACTCCACGTTCCCACGTCACGTTAGCACAATGTGAACGTAAATATACAAAACCCGGTGCTGGAATTTTATACGACGCGCATTACGACGTGTTCGCACGTGTTACCACGTCACGTCATAGCAATCTGTATCCACCTTAAGTATTCCCCACAAAAATATAGGGCGTTATCTAATGATAGGCCGGAACACCAGGGGTGCATTTGTGAGCGAAATTCAATTTGTGAGCGAAATTCAAGTAGAAATGCTCATATGAATATGTGTCCTAAAAGATCTAGTTTTCAAGATACAGGGTGTTAGAGTTCGAACAACAAATTAAATTTACGTTACGTTAAAAAATGAATGATTGTTTTTCAGATTATGGATATAAAAACACAGCGTTTTTTCTCTTGACGTCTCTACGTAATTACGTATCTCACTTTGTTTTCAAGGAAAAAAAATAAAAACCACTTCATAGCTCGTGCAAAAATTGAGTAAGGTTGATTGACTCAGTACTTCCCACACATAATGATAGTACCATATTATTATTTTTCCATTGCATATAGCTATAGTTTGAAATTCCCTTGCAAACAAATCATCGCCCACCAGCGCACAAAAAAACATCCAACACAAAAACTCTCATAAATAAATAATTTCTTGCGCGTCCCTCCTTAGGAACCAGGATGCCACAGTTTTTATTCAGCAAGCTTTTAACTGGACGAATCTAATCGATCAGGAACTTTAAAATCATCTAAAAACGAAGCTTGGGCTGTTTTTATACTTTTAGTTCTTCGATTGTTGCTGTGCTGCCACTGATACAATTTTTCAAAAACAGATGCGTTTTCCATTCTCGCCACGGTAGTACATTCTGTGTCAAAATGTCATTAAAATCAATTCAATAATTTTCGCTTTACGCAATATATATATAGAACGAAATAAAGCAATAATAAGTCCCTTGGCTTCTGTAATAGACAAGCCAATGTTCAGACGGACCTAAAAAAATGTTATATGACGCTAGGTATGTCTTCTACAGGTCAATGGACATATTATAAATACAACATATATTTCAATTTTACAACACTCCACCCCCCAACCGCCTCAATTTCACTCCATCCAAAAAAAAGTAGAAAATGATCGGGAACCCCTAAAGGGCCGCACAGACATCGTTCTTTTTCATCAGGTTTGCACGACGTGCCAACCGATCACACTTATTTCGGTCCGTGTGTGCCGAAAAACCGTCGTGTTGACCGTCGTTCCAAAAAAATCTGTCCGAGCTTGATTTTACCCATCGGTTTCGAACGCCATCGTGCAACTCGGTACATGTGTGGCCGTTCATCGTCCAATCACGACGGGATTTTGCAGTGTCGTTCTGGTTTCAGGTATAATTTGTAAAGCTTGGGGGGATATCGCAACTGAAAATTTCAAATCCTCGTAGGTAGCTTCTACCCGTAGCAAGGAATCTCAATGTAGCTGTCAGACGTTCATGAGGGGAAATACTTTGTCTCGTCCAAGTATCCTGTCTTTTTTATTAGAGGTGCTACTGAATTAAGTAAAGTATGTTTCTTCATCCATCCTCAAATAATTGTACCAATCCCCTGGTTCCAGACGCAATTCTTCTAATAGATTTATATGGGAGAATTGGCCTCTTTTTAAAAGCCACTGTTTTACCCATTTAGAACATTTTTTCTTGCTGTATTTCACTTTAATAGCTAAAGCCGCCGCCAATGCTAAAGTACTATCCATGTTTAACGGACCAAAAATTTGCGAGAAACTGAGAAGAAAACCGAACAGTGTGTGGAGGTATCGTTCCATCGGTTTAGCCGACATCGGTTGGCACGTCGTGCAAACCTGATGAAAAAGAACGATGTCTCTGTCTATTTTTATATTTTTAGTTTTTTTATTATTGCTGCGCCGTCACAAACACGATTTTTTAAAAACATAGGCGTTTTTCATCCTCGCCGTGGTAGTAATATTGTGTCAAAATTTAATTGAAATCAATTCAATAAATTTCGCATTACGCGATATAGAATACTACACAATATAATAGTATATCGTATATCACAAATTCAAAGAAACTATAATAAGAAATGCAACGTTCGTATGGGCCTAAAAAAGTGTATTATGTCGCTAGGTTTTTCATTCACAGGTCAATGGACAGCCCATTACGAATACAACAAATTTTTCAGTTTTAACCCCCTCCCCCAAACCACAACAAATTCACCCCCACACAAAAAAGTAGAAATTGGTCATGAACCCCTAAAACGCCTAAAAACGGAGTTTGAGGAATATTTGAAATATTTTGTTTTTTGCTAATTACTCCGCCGCCCGTGCAACGATTTCCAAAATTATAGCAGCATTACCTACTACGACCCCACAGCATATTGTTACCCAAATTCCATCAAAATCCATGCAGCGGTTACCCGGTTACTGAGATTACGGCGTTAGAGAAACGTCAACGGACCAGTGGACAGACCGACGAAAATGAGTGGCGTGGATTTTCGTTATGTAGATATCATAAGACCCCAAAAAGCGTGTTATCTCAAAATCGAAAATTTACGCGATCACCTATTGGTGTGGGAAGTAAAAGTGAATCTATGAAATGGTTATGCGTTGGGGCGTAAAAGGTTCTCAGGGCTCTGGAACTTAGTCAGTTGTTTAATATAATAGGGGCCTGCACAAGTGCACAATCATTCGTTTAGCACTAAGCAGAGGAGGATTCCAAATGATGATCGCCAACCTCCGCTGAGAAGAAGGTTGAGGGAAATGAATCAGATATACAACCTTCAGGAATTCAGAAATTACATTATTCATAGTTTTTATTATTTATTATTACACCACAGCACCCTTAACTCTTCTACGATATTCTGTATAGTGTGAATCGTTAAGAAGATACGTTATCTCAAATCCCATAGTTTTCGCGAGTACAATACTACCCCGCCTATAGGTTTGGGAAGTAATTACCTGGTAGTAATTTGGTAGATATCCTATTCCATGAAACTCAATCCAAATCAATGGAATTATTGGATAATGATTACCAACTTTATGAGAGAAGCTCCTTATCTATTCAAGCTAAACTTAAATTGCATTGAAAGAATGGCAGATAAAACGGATCAAAGACGGCTGTGAGATAAAGTGCTTTGAGACGTCGCCATCGCGTTCCGTCGTTTTCTGATGCAGCCCTCTGGCGACTAATCGGAAAATTAGTTTCGGAATGATAGAAAAATATCTGCTTTTGTGATCGAGAAAATACAGGGTGGGGCATAAAAACCAAGTGTTTTTGGTTTGAGTAGTACTCATATATTAGAAAAGGGAGGAGCGCGCGGTTTATTACAATCCATTCCTTGACTCAAACCATTTCACTTTCTTACTTGCCACTTGCCATCATGGAGCGGTAGACGCTAGAACAACGCGTGGCGTATGGCGTGGCATCATTGACCCATATTTTTTTGAATAAAATGGAGTCACCTCTACAGTAACATCTGAACGTTACATTCATACGGTGAATACCTTTTTCATACCTAATTGCAAAGAAGAGGTGTGGATATCAAAGATTTGTGGTTCCAGCAAGATGGGGCGACGGCACACACCGTCAGAGTATCCATGGCTGTTCTTCGCCACTTGTTTCCAAATCGTTCAATTTCGAGGTTTGATGGCATTTCATGACCTCCTCGGTCTCCCAACTTATCAATTTGTGATTTTTTTCTATGGGGGGGTCGCGTGTTTAAAGGGCCAAGTCCCGTACGTTAGACGCAGAGAAGGAAGCGATTCTCCATGGAATCTCTCAAAAATCAACAGAGACATGCTGGAAACAGTAGTGTGGAATTTTCGTGAACGGCTGCACCATATGCCAGATGTAATTTTTGCACTTAGATATTTCAAAATGGTTAATTATCAGCTATATTCTACTACCAATAAGTTTCTTTTAGAGTAAAAACTAATAATTTTATGATTATTTCCAAAACACTACTACAAGAAAAAAGAGGCGACGACACGTCTTTTCGGACTGGAATGAAAGAAGCGATATCGAAAAAACTTCAAATGATTTATGGGTAGAACAAAATTCTGCATAATTTTGATTCTTACATTTTTCGTGTGCAACCAATAGTTTCCATCCTACAGTGCGCCAAAGTTAGGGGTTAGTTTGTCATTTTCACTAAAATCAGAGTTTCATACAAAAGTGTTGTAACATTTTTGTTTCCCTAGAAGAATTATATGTTCTCATATCTTTATTATCTCACTCATTTGGTTTTTAAAAATAATTACGACATTTAGGAACACACCGCTACCTACTACGACTTCCTATCAGTTCTTTCATTCCTATTCTTCGAGTCCCTAGCTCCTAATTTGTCACATTCAGGTATAGGGAATGCTTAATATGGTGGAAGTATTTTGTAAGAACTTTCTGACGATGCTATAAAATGTTCCATTTAAAATAACACAGAAAATTATGGTCGGGAGTTTTAGTTCATCCTGTATACAAAATCAAACATAGCAGAAAATTGATATGTTGTTGACTTTTTAGGATACAGGGTGATGAATTCATTAAGATTTTCACATACAAGTAGCCATATCTCTGAAATTATCCTGTATAACCTAATAAAACCGTGTATTTCCGGAATAGGGAAAGCAAGCACAATTCAAATTTGGGATAATATAATATATTTGAAAAAATACAACTGGTTTGCCGTAACTTTATCATTAACCCCGTATATTATAAAATAAAAAAACCTGTCAGAAAAACTAGTCAAAATTCTTAGCTCTGAAACTATAACAATAACATGTAGAAGCCAAAATACGATACGGAAAAATTTTTTCAGTCAACTCAAAGACAAAATACCAGCAGAACAAAAATATAACGTAATTTATAAAATCCCATGTAAAAATTGTGAAAAAATATATATAGGAACCACAGGAAAATACCTAAAGAGCAGGATATCTGAACATAAGAGAGATTGCAAAAACTACCATTTGAAAGAAGGACACACACAATTAGTTCAACATGTCATATCGGAGGGTCATATGTTTGATTTTGAAAATTATAAAATATTATGTTCAAATGATAACTACAAGAAAAGGATGTTCCAAGAAATGTTAGAAATAAAAAAACATAACAATACTGTAAACAAAAGAACTGATATTGCAGATTTGAGCATATTTTACTATAATATTATCAACCATATAAAAGAAATCGTAATCCACTCCCTAGACATAAAAAACAGAATGCCATCACACCTATTAGATAATTTTTCCACCTTCCATACAGTCTGTAACGTTAAGAGAAGTAATTTCTTCTGTAGTTAGTGTGTGCAAATATAGAGAACGAAATCCCAATATCTAGGATACACGCATGTACTTAATTTTAAAGAACCTGGTGACTACCACAACTTTTAACACAAAGGGTACATTTTCTTTGTTTTTTTTTGTGATCCATTAATTAACTGCATAAATGACCAATAATTAGATTATATGGTGGGGAATCTTTACTTTTAATTTATTGTACATGTTTTCGACTGTTCTCCTTTTTAATTCTGTGTTGTTTAACTTTTAAATTTTTTTGTTTTTACATTTTAGCAATACTGTTAATATTTTGTTGTATATGTATAATGTGATTGTTTACATTGATGCTTCTTATTAACAACGACAACCAATAATATTAAAAAAAATTTATATATTGCCCTTTTCTGTATCCTAGATCCCTGAAGATGAAAATATAATCGAAACGTTGGCAAATTTGAGCTAAAATTGTGTTCATTTGGACCCTATCGCCCAATAAGAAAGGCCGTAATTATAAAATAATTTCAAGATGTAGACCTTAGCTTTATCTACATCTTTTTTTCGAAAGATTTTTTGTTTCTACCATAATAGTGGAGGTACCAAACTGCGGAATATAAACTGGTCACCCTGTATACATTAAGCATCTTTAAAATGATGTAAATTGTGTACGTCTCGGTACATCAGTGTAAATGCTAAAGGTTATGTTTTTCAAGCACTCAAATTTTAGTCATTATTTCAAACATAATGAAATATGCAAGGCTTTGTAACTACCCAAATTCAGTACCCGTCAAGGGCACTGAAAGAAAACATATATACAAATACCTCTAGTTAAGCCTATGATCGTATATTCCACACAACTTTACCGGAAAGTAGGATTTTCTAAGAAAAGGATAAAGTTACACTTCAGTAGCTTTGAATGTAGCGCTCCCTGGGAGTTGCGCTGCTCGATTCCCTGAACAGAACAGCTTATAAAAAAATTCTAGCATTCTTAGGACGTCTGTAGACTTTGAACCACACTGGGAATCCTACAGCTGTCTCCAGGGGCACAGGTTTATTTTATTTTATATAATCTACAGGGTTATTCACGTTATTCGACACGGAGCATTGTGGCTAAAGTATTTGATAAAAAAGAAAATAGTAATTTCGGATGGATAGAGACCCATAAGGGCTACATTTTAGAAATATTTTCATGTTATACAGGGTGTCCCAAAAACACGAAATGTATCAAAGTTATGTTTTTTTAAATGGAACACCCCATATATTATTGCATATTCAGATTCCTTGGTGAATTCTAGTGTGACTTTATGTATCATACATGGGACCTAAAGCGAACTGTTTAGGTGTCGCAGAGATTATAAAATATGGAAGGCTGTAACTTTGCCGTATTACTAAGCATAAAATGCGTCAGCTTTGATGAGACTGTCAAATTTAAATTACGTTTATGCTTGGAGAAATTAAGGAAACTTCGATCAGCGATAACTTGATTTTTTCAAATGGGAATGCCTAATTTTTTTTATACGGTTAAACGTAAAATTTGATAGCCTTTCTAATAATATAAGGTTGCTAATATCAGTCTCTGGTAGTTTTCATTTAATTTTAAATTTTCAAACAAATCAGCGATTTTCAATTTTCCTACCATGAAATTTAAACAAAAACCTGTTCAGATAGAAGAAAACAACTAACTTAGCTGAAAAATACTCACTAACTAGACTAAAGGGACAAGATTATAAAAATGACTCACAACAAACAAAGTCTAACCAGAAACAACGGCGGTAACATATCTTTGGTGTAGCGTTCCCTGGGAGTTGCGCTGCTAGATGTCCTGAACAGACCAGATTATGAAAAATCCTAGCATTCTTAGGACGTCTGTAGACTTTCAACCATACTGGGAATCCTACAGCTGTCTCCAGGGGCGGAGGTTTATTTTATTTTATATAATCTACAGGGTTATTCCCATTATTCGACACGGAGCATTGTGGCTAAAGTATTTGATAAAAAAGAAAATAATAATTTCGGATGGATAGAGACCCATAAGGGCTACATTTTAGAAATATTTTCATGTTATACAGGGTGTCCCAAAAACACGAAATGTATCAAAGGTATGTTTTTTTAAATGGAACACCCCATATATTATTGCATATTCAGATTGCTTGGTGAATTCTAGTGTGACTTTATGTATCATACATGGGACCTAAAGCGAACTGTTTAGGTGTAAATCACATTTTCGGTATAAATAGATATCAGAAAAAAATTGAAATCGCAGAGATTATAAAATATGGAAGGCTGTAACTTTGCCGTATTACTAAGCATAAAATGCGTCAGCTTTGATGATACTGTCAAATTTAAATTACGTTTATGCTTGGAGAAATTAAGGAAACTTCGATCAGCGATAACTTGATTTTTCAAATGGGAATGCCTAATTTTTTTTATACGGTTAAACGTAAAATTTGATAGCCTTTCTAATAATATAAAATTGTTAATATCAATCTCTGGTAGTTTTCATTTAATTTTAAATTTTTAAACAAATCAGCGATTTTCAATTTTCCTACCTATAAGCAACGGCCATGAAACTTAAACAAAAACCTGTTCAGGTAGAAGAAAACAACTAACTTAGCGGAAAAATACTCACTAACTAGACTAAAGGGACAAGATTATAAAAATGACTCACAACAAACAAAGTCTAACCAGAAACAACGGCGGTAACATATCTTTGGTGTAGCGTTCCCTGGGAGTTGCGCTGCTAGATGTCCTGAACAGACCAGATTATGAAAAATCCTAGCATTCTTAGGACGTCTGTAGACTTTCAACCATACTGGGAATCCTACAGCTGTCTCCAGGGGCGCAGGTTTATTTTATTTTATATAATCTATAACATTAATTTATATAGCGATTACCGAACACTTTTGAACAATAGTGGTGAATTATTTTTCATGACTCATACTCTAGTCGTTTCTACATTATTGTGTAATTAGCAGTTTACTCATGATTTCTGAAAAGGTTTCCTAGTTACTTTTCACGATTGTACCTTAGGGCTGTTCCAACCTACGGTTCTATTACCGTCCCAGAACCGTTTTCATAACGCCCCGCCCATTTTACAGTTCTAAAAACGGTGATGGGTTGATCCATCAGCGTACCAACCAATCATCAAAATGGGCGGGGCATTATAAAAACGGTTCTGGGATGGTAATAGAACCGTAGGTTGGAACAGCCCTCTTGTATCATCCGGCAACAATGGCAACCGCCATGTCTTTATTCGGTCTGTGCATGGCCGACTCTACACTAGGCCGGAGCCTTAGATGTGGCAACACGGCTTAGCTGTCAAATAGTGGCCCTATAGTTTCTGAATAATTATTACATTTTATATGTATTAGAGTTCATCTCAGTTAATAAATTAAGAAAAATACTTTTTAGAACTACTACTCTAATACCACTTACATCTGATGTCTGTTTCATCACAGTCAGACACTGCAAAATAAAAATAAACGCAACCTGTTTCCTGCTGCCACTTCCACTTCCACTTAAATGAACACTCAATTTACTTTGTAAATTGTCACTTGAGCTAGAAAAATTCACTATTAGGTCACTGTGAAGCCATTCTTGCTGATCTTGATTTCCCTTTCACTATCAAATCCTTTCGTAGGTATGCCCTAGACCATGTCCAGATGAGTTCTATTAACTGTATTTTTCTGTGATATTTAGGAGGTCCAGAAAACATTATAGGTACCACATTGTGCTTTAAAATAGGTCTTATCCTTTGAAATGTTTGTAAATTATTGTCTTTATCCTTATAAATATAACCAGCCCTTATGAGGAATACCTTTCACCCACTTCTGTTTATGTCCTTCATTGGAAGCACTAATTGCTAGTCCAACCTGGTACTACACACTTTGCAGGCATCTTTTTATCTTTATAGTTTCATTTGTGCAGGTAAATAAGTAGAAACACATTAAAAATCACCTTGCAACGTTCTTTTTAATCTGGAATAAGGTTACGTTGGGCCATGGTTTGGTAGTCCTCTACTGGGCTGCAACCTGGTACTACACGCTTTGCAGGCATCTTGTTATCTTTATAGTTTCGTTTGTGCAGGTAAATAAGTAGAAACACATTAATAATCACCTTTCAACCATATTTTCTGCTCCTGGAAGAATACACATGACATAACAACAAATGAAAACTCGGCCCGCAGATTCAGTGTTGCCATATTTCATGCTCCGGCCTAGTGAGTAAAGTCGGCCATGGTCTGTCACTAATTTCATGCATACATAACCTACCTCTTGTGCCGCGACTTTAACGGTATCTAAAGATGATTTTCATATTACATCAGAAGAGGGCGGGCCTGGTGTACGAGCTCGTACAGTGTTGCCAGATTACACTATTTGGGTCATCATTACACGAATAGAGGGGAAATTCTTACGATTTTTAATACTCCATTTGCGATGTACGTATAGTATTTTTATGACTTTACACAATCTTTGGGAGTCAAGTAGCACGAATTTCTCTCCACTTTATCTGGCAACACTGGTTATACGAGCTCGTACACCAGCCACGCCCACTTGTGACGTAATACAAAAATTATCTATTGTCAATAAGGAGCAGAGGTTATGTTTGTAGATAGAGGTTAGAGGGCATGCAGGGTTATACTTTAAGAATGGCTCCATGAAAAACTTATGACGTCACGCAAAAATGCATTACGTCACAGCTTTGACGCGAAATTTTATGTTTGAACTTTGGAAGGGATTTTAAGCCACTTCGCCTTAACAGAACAAAGTAAAAAGGTTTGAGATGTAAAATCGGAGAATACCAATGCTGAATTTCAAAGTATGGCGAAAGTGCATATTTTCTAGGTACCTATATCAATAGATATGTTTGCGCATCCACCACTTTTCGAATTTATCTAACAACATTTCTAACTTGAAATTCGGCTAGAATACTGAAAAGAATCTGTTCATATCGGGGATTAAAAGTATATTTAATAAAGCTGTTTAGAACGATACCATTTTGTTAAATTGAGGCGTTTATCGGAAAAACGTCATTAGTCCAAAACTAACATACTTGGGAAAATGAAAAAAACTTCCCAGCATGTAAAACTTTGATTAGGTTGATTTATTGCCATATCTGGCAGAAGTAAAAGTATATAAGACACATCGTCCACAAGCAGGAATTATTTTATTGTAAAACATATATTAAAAAAAACACAAAAATACATGGACATATGAGGTTTTTGAGAGAAAAGGTTAACAAATTAATACAAACAGCATGAAAATAAAATAAATTCCGATACAAAAAACACAGAAAGGGCGATAGTGAACAACCTACCTAATACAAAAATCGACTAACTAAAACAATCAACTCTGGCTAACCAAAAACCCCGATATCTACCACTCAGTCTTCACAACCACTACACTACTATATTAATTATCATCGTTGTCGATGACAAAGTTACCAGCAGTGTCAGGTGCTGTGTTGTACTGTTTTGTTATCAAGTTTGCATGACAATTTACAGGCAACCAACCATGCACACAATGCACAATTCACTTTCTTAGGTGAAAGAATATGGACTTATGATGTTTTTAAAAGAACAAGTCAATTTTCCTCTGTAAATAGTATGGAACCTGTAACATTTTTTCGAGAAATAATCATTTCTATCCATGTATATGGATTTAGAAATGCGATGATGCCATTATCTAAATTTTGGAAAAAATTGACTTGTGAGGTTTTTCCGAGAAACGCCTCAATTGTTCTCCTATGACATTACATAGTTGAACATTACACCTCTTAGTAATAGCAACAGCACCATGATATGATCTTTCAGAGTGTCAATATTACGTGTGTGTAACTTTAAATCTTCAACTGTAAACCTACCCCATTTCATGTGCTATGCTATATGACCATAAATATTCTATTATATTCTGGTATTTATGGGAATAGAAAATGAATACGTCGCAACTCTCCAGGGCGCTTTGAATACTATGATATGTCGCGCCGATGTGGTCCAAACAGCGGAGGAGAACAGGAATGATAAACAGTAAATTGAGGACCGGGTACAATTCACATATATAAGCATTCGGTGAGAACTTTCTCTTATGGTCAGCCTCCCGCAAGTGCTGAAAGCCTATGATGCTGTAGAAACGCTGCGAGAGGATAAGTGTCGGTGCATGTTAGATTTGCAACGCTGCAGGTTGTAGCCGTCGATAAACAACTTCCCGGCAGCTCATTCAACAGCGTCGAAGTTCTCAAAAAAAAAGGAATGCTGGAGGAGACTTGTTCGGGGAGTAGGGACCTCGATCTGGTAAGGATGAGCTAGCAGAGCTTCTCTAGTGTTCCTCATAAGGACAGCCTTTGGTGCTATTCTCTGGGAGAACTCAGTCGAACATCTTCCGTGATAGAATCTGTAAAACAGGGATAGGTCAGCCACCCTTTTTCGATGTTCCAGGCTGTGGAGGTCCTTTGTGAGGTTAGGCGTTCCGATTAATCTAATTGCTTTCTTCTGGATAGTGTCCAGAAGCTTTAGAGAGTGCTTCGGAGCGCATCCCCACACATGGGAGCAATACTCCAGCGATCGTAGGGTCTGTGCCTCGTAGAGCAGCCGTAGTTGCTCTGGTGTATACAGCTTCCTACAGCGGAACAAAACTCCAAGCTTCAGAGATGCTATAAGCGCGTTAACCACCATACTTTCAATTTTTGTGAACAAACAAGACAAAAATCGTAAAAAGAACCGCGCACTCTCTAGATTAAATTTTTCGCAGCGCACGAAGCTGTATGTTCAATATGTTCCGTGATATACCATCAGTTTTATTATTCTATGATATAACTATCAAAAAATTAAAGCTAAAAGTAAAAAATATAGCCGCAAGCCTTTTTACATTTCAAATTTCAAATAGTGGCGAGAGTGCATACTTTTGTGTATGCAACTGTGTGCGCATCCACCATTTTTTCAACTTATCACCATTGTGCTTTCACCATCACTGAATTAAAACTGCAAGATATAATCCTATACATATACCATGTACTATCGCTTAGACATAAAAAAATTAGGTTAACAGCTTAGATTTTTTGGAAAAACTAAAATTGTAAAACATTACATAATTATTTTCTTTTAACAAAGTTTTTGTCCTGATATGAAATGAAATTTAGAAAATGTTTACCATTAGTTCATGGTCTACATGTTTCGCCATCGAATAAGACTTATTTTGAGTTTGTAGAACCTCTATATAGGTAGCTATGGCTAAATTAGTACAACACTCGTGCATCAATTAAACAAAAAACAAAATGGCTGCCATTTTAAAATGGTGGGAGAAAAACTACTTATGGGAGGTGATTTGTCGATAAAAAATACTGTATTTCATCCCCCTAAAGTAGGGGTTCCCAATCTTTTCCAACCCGCGGCGCACTTTCAAGTTTGGCATTTTGTCACGGCGTCCTACCTTAGACAGCTATTTTAAATAGATACTGTCGAAACAAATAGGTATCTACAATAATGGTAGACACAAAAACTAAAACTTCCTCAGTAGGAAATGAAGTTGATTTTATTATATTTATAAGAATTCAGAATTGAAACAGAAAACAAAAAGAAAGACTCAAGAAAAACATAAATAAAATACGACAGTCAAATGAATGTGACGATTGAGCTTGGTGATCTCTGCATAGTTTTTCAAAACGGGGAATAAAATCCGACACTGCGACTCTCATTGATCCTTGAGCAATATTTGTTCTTGATTACAGCCTCGGCTGAAAATCCAACTTCTTATAAATATGACGTTACGAACGGAATAAAAATTCTTAAAGCTTTTGAAATTAGGTTTGGATATTCATTTTGAATCGATAACCAAAACTCCACCAAATCGGATTTGGAGAATTCTGGCGGAGCTTGCGTATGAAAGGGATCTTGGATCCACGCAAATCTTTCGACATCATCATCTGCAAAGTATTTCGAAAACCATTCGGTGAGCTTCCATAAGTGTTCCGTGAAAAGGGCCATCAGGTCTTGTGAGACAACCACTTCAAAGGATCCCGCATATTTTATACAACTGTAGAAAGCAGTCTTGACCGCCGCGTTCATTCGTCTTTTTTATCCAAACTTGTAGTTTCTCCCTGAACGTTGTAATCTTCTCCAGTAGTTTCAAAATGTGGCGAGCGTCAGAATAGATATTGTTGCTTTTTAGGCACCCACAAATATGTATGCTTTAGACTTATAGAAGATCGACTCACGGGGCCCCTCTTTACTTTCTACGGCGCACCAGGGCGCCGCGGCGCACAGGTTGGGAACCCCTGCCCTAACGGTTCCGACACCGATGACCAGACACATTGTATATGATCAAGATCATCCACCATTTTTTAAATTTATTTATCATCATCTAACACTTACTGTGGTTTAATGTATGTTATTAATTTTTAACAGCAAATTACTGAATATTTGCCAATAATAATACATGTATTATCAAGCTATTTAAATCTTAAATCCCTTAGCCATAGCAAAAGCAATATGATACATCTTCTAGACTATGAATATCATACACGAGTTACTTTAAATGTTAAACTCTATACCTGCCTTATTTTATGTGACATGCTATAAACCCATAAATATTCCAGTACATTCTGAAATTTATGGGAATATAAAATAAATACGTCGCAACTCTCTAAGAGCTTTGGAGACGATGACGCCTGTGGGGCCCAAACAACGGAGGAAAAGTAGAATGGAAAACAGCGAATCGAGAGCCGATTACAATTCAAGAATTTACAAGCCTATAAGCACTTGGTTGGAAATTTATTTCGTAAGCGCCTTAAAAACCCTGCTCGGTTCGTTTTGGAAATAGATTTTGTTGGTCTTGGACGACATTTTAATATATATGTTACGGTTAAAGTGCTTACTTGGTTACTTTATAAACTAGGTAGATAGTATACAAGCTGAATGTTGGTTAATCTGTAATACATCCAAATAGTTTATAAACTAGCCACGGATTAGTTAAAGTACAAACCATAAAATAATTACACAAAATAATCGGGGGTTTTGGCTAGTTTACAGACTAACCGCAGCATTTGGATAAAGTGTGAACTAAATATTTCTAGTAATATGTAATAACTAACTCGTTGGTTAGCATGCAAACTGAGCCACTTCCTTTGTTTAATTCAATTTAAATATTTTCTAGAAAAAAATAGGGTTTACCAACAAGATGGTAGTTATACATTATTATCAATATTCAGTTCACACATCCAAATACTATAAACAGTTTTTAAACTAGCCAAAAACCCCGGCCAATTTGTGTAATTCTTTTGTGGTTTCTACTTCAATGGCAATTCTTGAATAGTTTAAAAACTCGCTGGATAGAATACAAACTAACCAGCATTCCTTGCTATTTTAATTGAAAGGTAACTTTCCACTAAATTAACCAAGTATTTGGATAGTTCAGATACTATCCAGCTAGTTTACAAACTACTAACATATATAATAATCTAGAACAGATGTTTCTATTGCTACAAAGACTCAATATACCCTAAGATATAGAAATTTTGACTGTTAAAAATTTAAAAAAAAACTGCTGAGAGCCATTTTTCGTTAGGATTAATTTGCGAGGTTTCAAATATTGGGGAAAATTCATACTTTTATATACAGGGTACCCATTATGTATGGAATATGGTATATATCTCAGTAAATAATGATTGTACAAAAAATTTTTTTATATAAAAGTTGTGTAATATTGTATTTTCGATAATCCAATAGTTTTCAGTAGTTTTTGTTTCAGAAAATAAATGACAAATGAAATACAATTAATTTTTAAGTTGCCCGACAAAGTAGGTGTAAGTTATTAGAATCAGCCCGTTTTCACAAATTTTACCGAAATCAACGTGCGAGGTAAAATCAGCTCTTAACTCATTTTCTGGAAAGAAAATGCTATGTTATATCATTATTTTTCCGAGTTACCCCTACCATCTCCCATCATTAAATTATGCACAGGGTGTCCCATAATGATTAAGACTAGACATATATCGGAACTGGGCAGTAGTAGAGAATTATAATTTTAGGAGTGTAAATTAGAGCAAATGTTATATCTTTTCTCGTTATTGTGTTGCCCAATGAGATTTTTGTACCCCTACAGTTAAATTATTTTGCTAGTGCTCGTTTTATTTTTTTTTCCTAATCGTGGTGGTACACACTCCTTTAAGCACCTATAGCTCTTGAATTAATCACTTTAGACACCAAGTGTGCTAGTTTGTTGGAATTACTTGATCGGGAAGGACACAGAGAGGCAGTAATATAAAGGGTGTCCCTTTAATAATTTTGAACAGGACGTCACGTGACACAGTAACAAGGAAAGATACAACATTTACTATAATTTACACCCCAAAATTATAATTCTCTACTACTACCCAGTTCCGATGTATTGCTTGTCTTAATCGTCGTGGAACACCCTGTATTTGCACCAAAAGTAAACAAAAAGATAGAGAACAAACACCTCGTCATGACAGTAAAGTTTGAAATTATTTGGATCATTTTGGTGACAGTTATTGCATTTTAAAATTCGAAAATTTGCTACATTTTATGAATTTTTCTGCCGTCATTTTGAAAATTTTGGGGCATGCGCGGTAGCGTTTCCGACATGAGAAAACTTGCTCTTTATTGTGGTAGTATTAGAATTTCACCTTATAACATTATTTTTTTGAGTTACCCCCACCCCCATCTCTTTTTTATAATCGTAGCTGGACCAAAAACTAGATTTTTGTTTCTAATAATAACCGTTTTATAGGGTAGGTATGAACAACCCATTGAGTCGGCGAAGTTCCTAAAATGAGATCTATCTCGTCCAATGTCCATATTTTTTTTAATAATATTCATTACATTCATTAGGCTCATTTGATAGAGATTTTTTTCTTTTCAGTGACATGACATGTTAGGACCCAAATACAAGGAAATGCTCAAAAAATTAAAAACTATTAATTTTATCACATCATTAACATTAATCTAGTTTTCTGCAGATCCTGTATACCTACTACGAACCCACATCATATCGCTACCCAAATTTTATAACAATCCATGTAGCGGTTACTGAGACTACGAGGATAGAAAAACGTCAACAGACAGACAGACCGACGGAAATGAGTGACATGGATTTTCGTTATCATAAAATGCCCTAAAAGTCTATTATCTCAAAAACTAAAATTTTCGCGGTCACAGTACTCCCCTCGCCTAAAGGTGTGTGGAGTAAAAATAATTGTTATGGGTACCTATTACCTTACAAATCGAAATTCAGTTCAAAAAAAAGTGTAAGCGAGTGTTTTCTATAAGGAATTAAATTGGAGTCCCGCATTAATACGCGAACTTCAGCAAGGAACCCAGGTCCTGAAAGTTTGTTTATCAAATATATTTTGTTTTTATGTATACAGAGCAAACCAGGCAAAAGCTGGCAGAATATATTTTGGCATGGTTGGAAACTGCAATCTGTTACATACCTCTAGCGCAGTTTTTATCGGCGATCGAACCATTTTTAACCGTTTACCGTCCGGTTTGTTTACAAACTTTGATGTATATTGTGACCCAGAAAGCATCAATAACAGCATATGTCGCCATATTGGGCTGTACATTTGATTAGTCCAGGCCAGTACGCCACACATGCGATGGTTTTAAAAAAATTGCAGATAAAATCGTCATTATGTACTTTAGTAATGTAACCGAAATGCGATTTAATGTGTTTTAAATTTTATCATCGATTTCCAGTCGCTTTGCTAATTAGAAACAGCACGATAGCAGTGGCATGCCCCATGGAGTCTAACCACCCTGGACTTATCAAAATTTCAGTTTACAACTTATTACAAACTCGTACTTAATCTTAAAAAGTATTACTCGGTTCCTATGGTTGACAGATACTCTGTGATAATTTTTAGGAGTGCGACTGCATATTTTTGTTCGTTTGAAATGGAGATAACAATTCAACAAGCCAATTACGATTCAGCATTCAAATTTCGCAACGTACCGCCAGGGCTGCTTTTCAAAATATAATAAATGACCGAGTTAAGCGGCGGCGAAATTTATGCGAAAAGCGGCAACCCTTGCTGTTACACTGGACCGGATGATAAAGCTAATTTTTTTTTAGTGAGGAACGAAATGCGCATACATATTACCCACAATGCATATCAAGATGGCTGTGTCATATTGAGTGTTTTATTTCTCGTGTTTTTACGCCTTCTTGATAATGGAATACCCCTACTGGTAGTAATTATTTTTAACAAGCCATTGTAAAATATATTGATAGAATTAAATTTCTGCGTCTATATACGAGAATAACATAGTTACTGTCCGTTCTTTGATGTGGAACTATAGGGTGCCCCAAGAGAAGTGATAGGTTTTCTATCTATCTAAAGATACAAACGTCATCCAGCTGTCAAAATATTCAGTAAGGTTTGACAATTCATCATGGATGGTTTCATGCTTGCCGATGGTTTGGAAATTATTAAAAAGTACCACCGAAATTCCCGCTCAATTGTAAATACGCAACGCGCATTTCGTTGTGAACTCGGCCCTCATCATGGCTTCAGTGAGCAGGCAACTCGTCGCACTGTGGAAAAGTTTGAGCGTGAGTACACTCTACTGGATCTAAAGAAACCAACCTGAATGCGAACTAGTCGACGCCGACGTGAAGAAAATATCGCCGCCGTAGCGGCCAGTGTTCACTACGAACCCGATTTGTCGTATAGATACCAAGGCCATTGAATTGGGCCTCTCCCAAGAAACAACTCGGCGAGATTTGCGTTTGGATTTGGACCTGCACCCGTATAAGATCATGCTGACGCAACAATTCAAGCCGGACGACCGTAGGCCGTCGCCGTGAGTTCGCAAATTGGGCACTACAAATCTTGGACGAAGATCCTCATTTTGGCCAAAAAATAATCTTCTCAGACGAAGCCAATTTTTACCTCAGTGGTTGTGTCAACAAGCAGAATTGTCGTTACTGGGCTGTGAACAATCCACAAATGACCGAAGAAGTGGTCATGTATCCGAAAATATTGAATGTGTGGTGCGGATTGTGGCATGGCGGCATCATCGGTCCTTATTTCTTTTGAAATGAGGAAGGAGACACCGTTACAACCAACGGGCCATGCTACCAAGCGATGTTGGAAGAATTTCTGTAGCCAGAGCTTGACAACATCGATATTACCGACATTTGGTTCCAACAGAATGGAGCCACGAGCCACACAAGCGACGCAATGCTCGAAGCTGTTCGACAGAAGTTTGGCGACTGGATCATCATCAGACGAGCGTTCATAGATTGGCCACCGCGATCGTGTGATTTGACACCTCTCGGTTATTTTCTTTGGGGATACGTCAAATGATTGGTCTACTGCAACAAACCAGCCACTTTGGATGCCCTCGAAAACAATATTCGAGTAGCCATTAAAGCCATAACGCCGCAAATGCTCGAAAATGTCATCCGAAATGGGACCGACTGTTTGAAGCACTTCCAGCGAGCCCGAGGCGGACATTTGAATGATGATCTATTCCATTCATAATGCCATGGATGTAGCTTCAAAATAAAGCCAAAACCAATTTGATATCTCAAACCGTTGTTGTTTTATTTAACTTTTCTTTCCTATCGTTCTTATTGGGGCACCCTATATAAGGATCTATGGTAGTATTTCGTACACTTATCTTATATAAAAAAATTGACACCTCAGATATACCAGTTAATAGTGGTTTCCATATTTGGTACAAGTAATGATCCCATGTCAAAACACGTGTATACAGGGTGGGCCAATAGTGCGTGGACGGAGGATTGTGGGCTTACTGAAAAATATTCCAAAAATCTGTCACTTGATCATGGTAGGGACCCTTGAGGGCTATTACGTAAAAATATTTTCACTTAAATTCTGACGTTTATACAGGGTGATTCATATCAAACTTTCATTTTTTTGAATAAAACCCCCTATATATTATTGCATATTTGGATTCCTCGGTCAATTATAGTGTGACTTTATGTATCACACATGGAACTTTAAACGAACCGTTTAGGCGCAAATCACCATTTTTGGTATAAGTAGATAGCAGAAAAAAGTTGAATATCGCAGCGATCATAAAACTTAGAGGGCCTTGACTTTGCAGTACGACTAAGTATGAAATGCGTCACCTTAAGTCAGACGGCTAAATTTGAATTCTTTTTGTACTTGAAGAAATCAGAGGATAAATTAAGGAAACTTCAATCACAGATAACTTGATCTTTTCAAATAGGAATGCCTATTTTGGTTTAAAGAATCAAATGTGAAATTTGATTACCTTTCTAACGATATAGCATTCTTGATATCAATCTTTTTTGGTTTTCATTTTATTTCAAATTTTCAGTCAAATCGGCGTTTTTCAATTTTCCTGCATGCAAGCAACCTAGCAGTCCACGAAAAATAAACAAAAGCTTGTTAATATGGAAGAAAGCAACTAGCTTAATAGAAAGATGCAAACTAACCTGAGCAACGAGGCAAGATTATCAAAATTCCTTACAACATATTAGCTCTAACCAGAAACAATAGTGGTAACAAGAACGCTCATTTTTACAGCCTACTAGCTATTATCCAATGTCCAAAGTCAGTAAAAAAATATTTAATCAAAGGAAAACTACTAGTGATTGTTGCTGGCAGTAGAATATCTATGTCTTCTGAATAAATTATCAGATTTAATGCTATGAAAAAGTAGCCATTTCCATAAGTCAAAAGTAATGATACCTCTGACTGGAACCCTTCAAATTCTTCTTCTACTTATTAGAAAAACCGTGGAAAATGAAACTTGATTTGCAGTCTGTTTTAATTGTAAAACATAATTTAGTTTGTAGAAAACTACATGAAATAATCGCAATTACAACATAGCGTAATTAAAAAATTCTAGCAATTATTTCAGTAGATGTTCAGAATGCTCCAGTTGCAGATATCTTCACTTTTGACTTAACTAAACGGAAATGACTAATTTTTTTATCCCATTAAATGTGAAATTTCATTCTAAACATGTTAGACTGTAAGCAAAAATCGCTGGTAGTTTTGCTTTTGTTTCAAAATTTTTAATCGTTTTGGAATGTTGTCAAGCTCTAGTAGATCTCAATAGCTAGTAGGCTGTGAAAAACAAACACTTCTGTCATACCCCAGCTACTCATTGACATTAGATATCTTGCCGCTGCTGTATCCGGTTAGAGCTAATATGTTGTAAGAAATTTCCATAATCTTGCCTCGTTGTTCTAGTTAGTTTGCATCTTTCTACTAAGTTAGTTGGTTTCTTCCATATTAACGAGCTTTTGTTTATTTTTCATGGCCTGCTAGGTTGCTTGCACGCAGGAAAATTGAAAAACACCGATTTGACTAACAATTTGAAATAAAATGAAAACCAAGAAAGATTGATATCAAGAACGCTATATCGTTAGAAAGATAATCAAATTTTACATTTGATTCTTTAAACCAAAATAGGCATTCCCGTTTGAAAAAATCAAGTTATCTGTGATTGAAGTTTCCTTAATTAATCTATCGATTTCTCCAAGTACAAAAAGAATTCAAATTTAGCCGGTGGCGCATTTCATGCTTAGTCGTACCGAAAAGTCACGGCCTTCTAAGTTTTATAATCGCTGCGATATTCAACTTTTTTCTGATACCTACTTATACCAAAAATGGTGATTTGCGCCTAAACGGTTCGCTTAAAGTTCCATGTGTAATACATAAAGTCACACTAGAACTGACCAAGGAATCCAAATATGCAATAATATATAGGGGGTTCCATTCAAAAAAATGTAAGTTTGATATGAATCACCCTGTATAAACGTCAGAATTTAAGTGAAAATATTTTTAGGTTATAGCCCTCAAGGGTTCCTACCACGGCCAAGTGACAGATTTTTGAAATATATTTCAGTAAGCCCACAATCCTCCGTCCACGCACTATTGGCCCACCCTGTATATGTATAAGTCCAAAGTGAATTCGAATTTTCTCCAAACAACGTTGATGTCTCTGCCAATCTTCATCCTTTCCGATTTTATATGCCAGTCTTTCAGGAGTGCCTTTTACAATTCCATTTTCTCATAAAATGAACTGTCACTTTGAGTGCATATGCCCATTATTTTTTCTACGGAGTGGAACTCGATGGTGTCATACATACAAATCACCTGCTGCGCTGTGTTTTGGATGCAGGGTGGTGACACAGAGGAATAAAGAACGTAAATCCGTATTGCGCCATAAACGCATTTATTCAACACAAGGAAAGCTGTGGGGAAAACAATAAAGAATATATATGTGTTGTGTGTGTTCTGTTTATAATACGGGCCGTCCCGGAGTTTGAGTATATGGAGAGGATATCCTCACGACAGTAACAACAAAGTTACGGGGAATATATACTATAAAGGAATACTTATACTACTACTATACAGGGTGGGCCAATAGTGCGTGGACGGCGGATTGTGGGCTTAATAAAAAATATTTCAAAAATCTGTTACTTGATCATGGTAGGGACCCTTGAGGACTATAACGTAAAAATATATTCACTGAAATTTTGACGTTCATACAGGGTGATTCATATCAAACTTACATTTTTTTAAATGCAACCCCCTATACATTATTGCATATTTGGATTCCTTGGTCAATTTTAGTGTGACTTTATGTATCACACATGGAACTTTAAACGAACCGTTTAGGCGCAAATCACCATTTTTGGTATAAGTAGGTATAAGAAAAAAATTGAATATCACAGCGATTATAAAACTTAGAAGGCCGTGACTTTGCGGTACAACTAAGCATGAAATGCGTCACCTTATGTCAGACGGCTAAAATTGAATTCTTTTTGTCCTTGAAGAAATCAGTAGATTAATTGAGGAAACTTCAATCACAGATAACTTGATTTTTTCAAATGGCAATGCCTATTTCGGTTTAAAAAATCGAATGTAAAATTTGATTACCTTTCTAACGATATAGCATTTTCGATATCAATCTTTTTTGGTTTTCATTTTATTTCAAATTTTCGGTCAAATCGGTGTTTTTCAATTTTCCTGCGTGCAAGCAACCTAGCAGGCCATGAAAAATAAACAGTAGCTCGTTAATATGGAAGAAACTAACTAACGTAGTAGAAAGATGCAAACTAACTGGAGCAACGAGGCAAGATTATGAAAATTCCTTGCAACATATTAGCTATAACCGGATACACCAGCCCCAAGATATCTAATGTAAATGAGTAGCTGGGCTATGACAGAAGTGTTTGTTTTTCACAGCCTACTAGCTATTGAGCTCTACTAGAGCTTGACAACATTCCAAAACGATTAAAAATTTTGAAACAAAAGGAAAACTACCAGCGATTTTTGCTTACAGTCTGACATGTTTAGAATTTCACATCTAATGGGATAAAGAGATTAGTCACTTCCGTTTAGTTAAGTCAAAAGTGAAATCTCCAACTGGGGCATTCTGAACATCTATTGAAATAATTGCTAGAATTTTTTAATTACACTATGTTGTAATTGTGTTTATTTCATGTAGTTTTCTGAAAACTAAATTATGTTTTACAATTCAAGCAGACTGCAATTCAAATTTCATTTTCCGCGATTTTGCTTATAAGTGGAAGTACCTACTGAAGAATTTGAAGGGTTCGAGTCACAGGTATCATTACTTTTGACTTACGGAAATTGCTACTTTTTTATAGCATTAAATGTGGAAATTTATTCAGAAGACATAGATATTATACTGCCAGCAGAATTACCAGTAGTTTTCCTTTGATTAAATATTTTTTTACTGACTTTGGAAATTGACTAATAGCTAGTAGGCTGTGAAAAATGAGCGTTCTTGTTACCGCTATTGTTTCTGGTTAGAGCTAATATGTTGTAAGAAATTTTCATAATCTTGCCTCGTTGCTCTAGTTAGTTTGCATATTTCTACTAAGTTAGTTGGTTTCTTCCATATTAACGCGCTTTTGTTTATTTTTCATGGCCTGCTAGGTTGCTTGCATGCAGGAAAATTGAAAAACACCGATTTGACTGAAAATTTGAAATAAAATGAAAATTAAAAAAGATTGGTATCGAGTATGCTATATCGTTAGAAAGGTAATCAAATATTACATTCGATTTTTTAAACCAAAGTAGGCATTGCCATTTGAAAAAATCCAGTTATCTGTGATTGAAGTTTCCTTAATTAATCTACTGATTTCTCCAAGTACAAAAAGAATTCAATTTTAGCCGTCTGACATAAGGTGACGCATTTCATGCTTAGTTGTACCGCAAAGTCACGGCCTTCTAAGTTTTATAATCGCTGAGATATTCAATTTTTTTCTGATACCTACTTATACCAAAAATGGTGATTTGCGCCTAAACGGTTCGTTTAAAGTTCCATGTGTGATACATAAAGTCACACTAAAATTGACCAAGGAATCCACATATGCAATAATATATAGGGGGTTCCATTTAAAAAAATGTAAGTTTGATATGAATCACCCTGTATAAACGTCAAAATTTAAGTGAAAATATTTTTACGTTATAGCCCTCAAGGGTCCCTACTATGATCAAGTGACAGATTTTTGAAATATTGTTTAGTAAGCCCACAATCCTCCGCCCACGCACTATTGGCCCACCCTGTATAGTAAGGAAAATAAGCATACAAATTTACAGCAACATGCCTCACAGATCAACGAAGATATCAAAGGAATTGTCGAGTTGGGATTTGTAAATAAAGTGCCTTCCAACGTACAGAAAACTCAGGCAACAACACTTACAAAGAAGTCTCACGTTCGCTTACCAACTGTGGATATGGAGGGTTACCCAATAGTCGAGACACCTTTCGTCAAGCTTTTGAGGATCAACATCAACAATAACATGTCCTGGCACGACCAGGTCATCAGAATTGCTAAGACGGCATCCCAGAAGGAGGAGTTTTCTTCCGCTGTAAGAAGCTGTATACATCAGAACAATCACTGCTGCTCAACAAGGCACAGATCCGACCATCGTTGGAGTATTGCTCCCATGTGTGGGGATGCACTCCGAAGCACTCTCTAAAGCTTCTGGACATTATCCAGAAGAGAGCAATTAGACTAATCGATACGCCTAACGTCACAAAGGACCTCCACAGCAACATTGAAGAAGGGTGGCTGGCCTGTCTCTGTTTTACAGATTCTATCACCGAAGATGTTCGAGTGACCTCTCCCAGATAATAACGCCAAAGGCCGTCCGAACGAGGAATACTAGAGAGGCTCTGCGAGCTCATCCTTACCAGGTCGAGGTCTCTACTCCCCAAACCAGTCTCCTCCAGCATTCCTTCTTTTGGTGAACTTCGACGCTATGAAATGAGCTGCCGGGGAATTTGTTTTCCAACGGCTACAACCTGCAGCATTTCAAATCTAACGTGCACCGATATGTATCCTCTCGCAGCGCTTCTACAGCGCCATAGGCTTTCAACCTTTGCGGGAGGCCACTAAATTAAATCGTATTTTCATTACAACCTTGTTACACTACACTCTACATATTTTGCGGGACGCATTTTCCCCATAACAAATAAAATTAATGCCTCCACCTGGTGTAAGTGCGGCATTACTTTCACCCCTGGTTTTTGTTTATTGGTCGTATACGTCGACACCTAGCTGCAAATAATTCCCCAGGAAGGCCATAAAGCGTGTCCCCCGTGTATCGGGTTCGAGAGCAATAAAGTTTTAAGCTGTTTTGGGTCGGACAACTAATTTAATAATTCACGCGAACAAAAACCACCCTAAATTGTATCAGCGCAAGGTTGGGTCTTAATACCATGCGTTTCTATAGGGAGGGTAGCCGTTTTGTAGGCCTAATGTTTTCAGATAGGGTTGCCTTGCCTTTACCTCTAATGGCCATGTTATTGATTAGAGATTTCGAAACAATCTTACATCGTTCCCACAACACCGATTTCTCTCGGAACGATCTAAATCAACAAAATATATTCGAATGTCTTTATAACTGGACATGGTTCTATATTGAAAGGAATATTCATCATCATAGTATCAATATCTTAACAGACATGTTGTGAACTACAAGTTTCTCCATATCATCGCTTTTGTGAATATGTCCGAAGAATGTAAGCATTCTCGTCGACACAAAGGAGGATAGCGTCTTTGGATTACCGAGCTCATCCAGTATGAAAACTTTAGTTCGATGGGCGGTATAAGGGACTCTCAGCATTCTCCTCCACCTGTGGCGGCGCGTCGGGGGGGCACGGGGGGGCCGAGGCCCCCCACTTTTTATGGGGAGTTAAAAAAATTGATAGAAAATTATTTCTTACGTGTCCGTTTTTTAACTTTATCATATATATTATTAAATTTTATTGTATACGTACATACCTATTTTTTTATTATTACAAAGTAGATTATAACTACATCATTTTCCAATTTCCAGCGCTCTGCATCTTTTATTCTTATCATTTCGCTCTCTCTGCTCTGCTCTTTCTCCTTTCTCTCTCTTTCAAAATTATATCATGCGTACCACCAAAGGTTTGGCCAATACAAATCCCACGATCGAGTATTTTTTCATACTATACCCGTGGACCATACCACTCCCACCAAATCTTCGCGGTCATGCGAGTGCCGGGATGTTTTCATCATTTTTGCTTGCTGGTTTGTTTCAATGTGTGATGCAATATACTGATTGTACCAAATTTTCTACTAAGCTGTTTTTTCGACGTTTGTGTTTGTATATATGATGTTAGTGTGAATTAGTTGCTAAAAACATTGCAGTCTGTCGTCGATTTAATTTATAGGTAAAATCCAAAGTAGCTATATCTTCTAATTGTTATATACAGGGTGACCCTGAATTTCCTTGACACGTGACATTTTCGTAACAAAAAATAGTTCAAACGAAACCTGAGCGGAATTTTTGATAGTACTATAGAATCTATCATACCATGCTTTTAAAACCTTTTTTTGTACTTCAACCCTTGAAACTCACCCCATCTTTCGTTTTTCAAATAGTACCAAATAGTTCTTTCTACGCAGATTAAGTTTTTTTTTTTTTATGGTCGGCCTCCCGCAAAGGCTGAAAGCCTATGGCGCTTTAGAAGCGCTGCGAGAGGATAAGTATCGGTTCACGTTAGATTTGAAACGCTGCAGGTTGTAGCCGTCGGGAAACAAATTTCCCGGCAGCTGATTCCACAGCGTCGAAGTTCTCCAAAAGAAGGAATGCTGGAGGAGACTGGTTCGGGGAGTAAGGACCTCGACCTGGTAAGGATGAGCTCGAAGAGCTTCTCTAGTGGTCCTGGTTCGGACGGCCTGTGGTGTTATTATCTGAGAGAGCTCACTCGAACACCTTCCGTGATAGAATCTGTAAAACAGGGATAGGTCAGCCACCCTCCTTCGATGTTCCAGGCTGTGGAGGTCCTTTGTGAGGTTAGGCGTATCGATTAGTCTAATCGCTCTTTTCTGGATAGTGTCCAGAAGCTTTAGAGAGTGCTTCGGAGCGCATCCCCACACATGGGAGCAATACTCCAGCGATGGTCGGATCTGTGCCTTGTAGAGCAGCAGCAGTTGCTCTGGCGTATACAACTTCCTACAGCGGAATAAAACTCCAAGCTTCTGGGATGCCGTTTTAGCAATACTGACGACGTGGTCGTGCCAGGACATGTTATTGTTGATGTTGATTCCCAAAAGCTTGACGGAAAGTGATTCGACTATGGGGTGACCTTCCATTTCCACGGGTTGTAAGCCATTGTGAGACTTCTTTGTAAGTGTTGTTGCCTGAGTTTTTTGTACGTTGAACTGTACTTTATTTGCTAATCCCCACTCGACAATTGTTTTGATATCTGCGTTGATCTGTGCGGCATGCTGCTGTCGCCGTCGTACCGTCTCCTGGGATGATAGTGGCTTGCCTGGTTCCATGCACGACACTAATGTACTGTCATCTGCGAAGCTGTAGATTGGATTGGATGTTATTTCCAGCAGCTCGTTGATGTACAGCAGAAATAGTGTAGGGGATAGGACAGATCCCTGAGGAACACCGGCGTTTATTGAAAATACGTCTGATGAACAGCCCTCGACTACAACGAACAGAGATCGGTCTTTCAAAAAGCTATTCAGCCACTGGCGCAGACCAGGTGGTAGTCCATAAGCAGCAAGCTTGACCAGAAGTCCGTCATGCCATACTCTGTCGAAAGCTTTGGATATATCAAGTGCAACAATACGGGATTCGCCATGGTTGTCTATTGCTCTGTTCCACAAGTGATTGACGTAGGCAAGGAGGTCACCTGTAGACCTGTGCTTACGGAAGCCATACTGGCGATCATTTATGATGTTATTATTGTCCAGGTATTTCAGGAGCTGTGTGTTAATGACAACCTTAGACATGATGCTGAGAAGAGCCACAGGTCTATAATTGGTGGGATCAGTTTTTTTGCCTTTCTTAGGGATGGGTTGCACGCAGCCAATCTTCCACGAAGCGGGAAACACGCCTCGTTGATACGAAAGTTTGAAGAGCTTGCAAAGAATAGGTGCAAGCTCAGAGGCACAGCGTTTAAGGACAATGGCTGGAATTTGGTCAGGGCCAGTAGCTTTATTGGTGTTCAGTTTTTGGAGGATGCTTTTTACATCTCGATGTTGAAATTTGACCTCTGCCATTCTCGAGTTCACGCTTATGGTGGTGGTCGGAGTACTTCCTTGAAAGTCTACAGTAGAATTGGCTGCGAAGAGCTTCCCCAAGATGTCTGCTTTTTCTTTAGGAGCAGAAGCGATGGATTTGTCCTCTCTGGTCAAGGGTGGTATTGACGAATAGGAAAAGTTCTGACTAACAGCCTTAGCTACAGACCAGAATGTTCTGGACGAACTAGGACATGAGAGGAGCTTGTTCTTAATTTTTTGGTTGTGTTCCTCCTTGCTGCTGTCAATCACGCGTTTACAGTGATTTCTGGCGTGGATAAAACTGCGGTGGCTCTCAGCATTTGGATTTTTCCTCCATTCTCTGTAGTGTTGGTTTTTAGAGGTAACTGCATCTCTACAACGCTTATTGAACCATGGTTTATTTTTGGAGGGATGCTTGACGACATGAGGAATATAGGCTTCCATGCCGGATATTAATACCTCTGTTATTTCTTGGGCGCAAGCTGATGGGTCTCGTGACTTGAAGCAGACGTCGTTCCAGGGAAAGGACTGGTAGTATTCCCTTAGGTCGTCCCACTTGGCTGATCCGTAATGCCAGACCCGACGAGACTTTGCATGGTAGAGATCTGGAGAATGCATTTTGCATAGCGTCGAGACGGTGTTGTGGTCAGACGATCCCAGTGGGGCGGTTACCTTCACTGTGTAGACCGTTGGAGCAGTTGTGAGATATAGGTCCAACAGACTAGCAAAATCTCCGTGGCGGCTGGGAATCCTTGTTGGTTCTTTGACTATCTGCTCCAAGCCGCAGCTGATAGCGAAGGCTTCAGCTTCACGTCCCTCGTCGTCCGTTTTGTTTGAGTGTGTCAGCCAGTATGAGTTGTGAACGTTGAAGTCACCCAGAAAGACTATCTCTGAATGAGGGTGATCTGATTGCAGCGCGTCCACAGTGGCTGAAAGCTTCTCGAAGAGCTCTTTGCAGTTGTTACTGCTTGGTGGCCTATAAATGCAGCATATAAATTTGGAATGATTTTGGAAGGATATTTTGAGCCATATGATGTCAAATCCTTCCAGTTCGAGCTCTTCTTCTCGATGACAAGAAAGCCCAGATTTAACGTACACGCATACGCCAAACCTACGTCTAAATCGGGTGTATAAGTCATATCCGGGATATCTAAAGCAGTTATCCATTGTTGAAGAGCCGACTTGGGTTTCCGTAAGAGCCAGAATGTGTGGCTTCTCTGCCTGAAGGTGTTGATGGACAGAGTTTATGTTGGAGGCAAGACCTCGTATATTTGTAAAGTCGGCTCTGAATAAGTTTCTCTGGCCTTCGGGCCTGTCGTCAGTGCGAAGTTGCTGCGAAGGACGGCTTCTGTTGTTAGCCTGACGAGGAGTGGCAGCACAATTCTTTAAACAGTCTTCGCTTAATGTTCCCCCCGGACCACCTGGCACCCGGAGATCCGAACGGCCAGGTATTTTACCTCCGGAATCTTTTGATCCTGGAAGAGCCATTGAGCATTTTTTTACTTTTAAATAATCCAATTTGTCACTTATGAGAAACCGAGAACATCAGCCCAGCGACGGAACATGAACCGTGAGGCCATTTGGCGCCGCCTATTCCCGGGAACCTATTTCTAGTTTCCCGGAAATATTCCGATGTGGGGGTGATTGCACCGCGGGCGAAGCTAAGTGACTGCACTTCTCCCCCCTGTGGCTGATTGCAGAGATAATAGTACATGATGCACCGTCGTCGGTGCAAGGTGTACCATCACCTCTGGGCGATGGGGTCGCCACATCCCTACGCCTACAGTCCTTATATTATCTAAAATCCTGCAGTACGTTTGATTTTATACGCAAACTTATTTTTTTTTTCTAAAATCACAAGCATAATATAAATAAAACAAGAACTTGCTTATCGCAAAAAACGGACTAAAATAAAACTAATTGGATTTCTAAGGGTACCGACTAATCTATAAAACATGCTTTCGAAAACAAATGTCTTTTTTACGCTTTTTTATTACGAAAATATTACACCTCAAAAAAATGCTGATTGTATTTATCTTAGGTTAATGACTACAAAAAAAATTGATCTGTATATGAAGTCAAACGCACTACAAAATACTAAATAAAATAACGACCTTATTAATGTACGAAAAGATGTGAGGTGTTACTATTTGGAAAAAGTAGGGGGTAAGTTTTAGGAGTTGAAGTAAGAAAAATCTTTCGAAAGCATGGTATAGTAGGTAATTCGGTACCCTTGAAAGGCCCACTTATTTTTCTTTTTTATATTTTTTCTTAAGAAAAATTACGCCCTAAACAAATCCTTATTTCATTTATTTTATTTATTTTATGCTTATGAATTTAAGAAAAAAAATAGTGTTTGTATAAAATAAAAGGTACAATTTTAAATAAAATATCAAGGTAATTTGTGTAGGAAAAACTATTGAAAAGACAAAGTTGGGGGTAAGTTTTAAGGGTTGAAGTACAAAAATTTTTTTTAACGCATGGTATGATAGACCCTGTAGTATTGTCAAGCATTCCACTCAGTTTTCGTTTAGACATTGTTTTGTTACGAAAATATCACGTGACATGGAAATTCAGAGACACCCTGTATATTAGTTGTTTTTCTAGGCCCCCCCCCCCCACTTTTTCGAGGCACGCGCTGCCCCTGTCCTCCACGTCTACATTTCAAAAGCATCTATGCGAGCTCGATCTGCCTGTTTAACAATCCAAGTTTTCGAGGCATACAAAAATATGGAGAACATAAGAGACTGAACCAGCAACATTTTGATAGCATTAGTGATGTTATGGTTACGCCATATTTTAGTGAGTTTTGTCATGGCCACACGTACCTGTTGAATCCGCCACCGAATCTCATTTTTACAGCTACCCGAATTGTCGATCAAAGAACCAAGGTACACAAAACTTTGAACTACTTTAAAACAGCCTACTGACTTTACTCCTAGATGATTATCGTGCTCTCTATCTACGATCGTAACCTTGGTCTTGTTGTAGTTCTAAGATGTTCAATAGAGCTGCTAGTTCTTCCTGAGAAGCAGCAATAAGGGTTGTATCGTCAGCAAATCTTAAGTTGGATATTTTGCTTCCGCCAATAGCTATACCGCCATTCCAGTTGTCCAATACCTGTCTCATCAAAAATTTAGAGTAAATGTTAAATAACATCGGAGATAAAACACATCCCTGACAAACTCTCTTCTGGTTGCAGCTTGACCAGACAGGTTACTATCAATTCTTACACGAGCCGAGCTAGACTCGTAGAGTTGCTGCATGAGAAACACTAAGTGGTAAGGAACTCCAATAGAGATAAGGATTTTGTTTCCAGCCTCCTTGATATCCTTGGCTGCCGCGATCATGCTGGTTTCCCTTCCATGAAAACATTTTCCTGTCCTATTCTGTACTTTAACGAAACTAGAGTAAAATCAGGCAGATGTTGATTTTTAAGAGCTTGAGGATGTTTTCTTTCCTGGAAATGAGCTACGTCCTCTTTTCGACGCAAAAATTAACAGAAAGTACGTAGACATAAATTGGACTTTTGTTTACATCATCATCATGGTCACAATGTCTTAACAGACATGTTGTAAACTCGTAAAATGCATTAAATCGGAGCTAGCGTAATGCTAATATAAATGTTATTAATAGTTTTAAAAACTATGGTTCACCATCGTTCGCGATTTACTGTTTAGTGGCGCTCTTGATACTCATAGCCAGCAACTGTTTTGTCGTATCCACCCAGTGTGTAGGGGAACTGCCACATCAGCGCCGCCCACTTGGGGCATGACCTGAACCACAAGTTTCTCCATATTGTCGCTTCTGTGAATATGTCCGAAGAATGTAAGCATTCTCGTCGACACAATGGAGGCTAGTTTCTTTGGATTACCGAGCTCATCCTCTATGGCAACGTTAGTTCGATGGGCGGTATAAGGAACTCTCAGCATTCTCCTCCACGTCCAATTTTCAAAAGCATCTATGCGAGCTCGATCTGCCTTTTTAACAGTCCAAGTTATCGAGGCATACAAAAATATGGAGAACCCAAAAGAATCAACCAGCAACATTTTGGTAGCGTTAGTGATGTTATGGTCACGCCATATTTTAGTGAGTTTTGTCATGGCCACACGTGCCTGTTGAATGCGCCGTCGAATCTCATTTTCACAGCTACCCGAATTGTCGATCAAAGAACCAAGGTACACAAAACTTTGAACTACTTTGCAACAGCCTACTGACTTTATTCCTCGATGATTATCGTGCTCTCTATCTACGATCGTAACCTTGGTCTTGTTATTGTAGTTAATAACAAGACCATATGCTGCACTGTGTTGTTCTAAGATCTTCAATAGAGCTGCTAGTTCTTCCTGTGAAGCAGCAATAAGGGTTGTATTGTCAGCAAATCTTAAGTTGGATATTTTGCTTCCGCCAATAGCTATACAGCCATTACAGTTGTCCAATACCTGTCTCATCAAAAATTTAGAGTAAATGTTAAATAACATCGGAGATAAAACACATCCCTGACGAACTCTTTTCTGGTTGCAGCTTGACCAGACAGGTGACTATCAATTCTTACACGAGCCGAGCTAGACTCATAAGAGTTGCTGCATGAGAAACACTAAGTGGTAAGGAACTCCCACAGAGATAAGGATTTTGTTTCCAGCCTCATTGATATCCACGGCTGCCTCGATTATGTTGGTTTCCGTTCCATGAAAACCTTTTTCCTGTCCTATTCTGTACTTTAACGAAACTAGAGTAAAATCAGGCAGATGTTGATTTTTAAGAGCTTGAGGATGTTTTCTTTCCTGGAAATGAGCTACGTCCTCTTTTCGACGCAAAAATTAACAGAAAGTACGTAGACATAAATTGGACTTTTGTTTACATCATCATCATGGTCACAATGTCTTAACAGACATGTTGTAAACTCGTAAAATGCATTAAATCGGAGCTAGCGTAATGCTAATATAAATGTTATTAATAGTTTTAAAAACTATGGTTCACCATCGTTCGCGATTTACTGTTTAGTGGCGCTCTTGATACTCATAGCCAGCAACCGTTTTGTCGTAACCACCCAGTGTGTAGGGGAACTGCCACATCAGCGCCGCCCACTTGGGGCATGACCTGAACCACAAGTTTCTCCATATTGTCGCTTCTGTGAATATGTCCGAGGAATGTAAGCATTCTCGTCGACACAATGGAGGCTAGTTTCTTTGGATTACCGAGTTCATCCTCTATGGCAACGTTAGTTCGATGGGCGGTATAAGGAACTCTCAGCATTCTCCTCCACGTCCAATTTTCAAAAGTATCTATGCGAGCTCGATCTGCCTTTTTAACAGTCCAAGTTTCTGAGGCATACAAAAATATGGAGAACCCAAAAGAATCAACCAGAAACATTTTGGTAGCGTTAGTGATGTTATGGTACGCCATATTTTAATGAGTGTTGTCATGGCCACACGTGCCTGTTGAATGCGCCGTCGAATCTCATTTTCACAGCTACCCAAATTGTTGACCAAAGAACCGAGGTACCCAAAACTTTGAACTACTTTACAACGGCCTACTGATTTTATTCCTCGATGATTATCGTGCTCTCTATCTACTATCGTAACCTTGGTCTTGTTGTAGTTAATAACAAGACCATATGCTGCACCGTGTTGTTCTAAGATGTTCAATAGAGCTGCTAGTCCTTCCTGAGAAGCAGCAATAAGGGTTGTATCGTCAGCAAATCTTAAGTTGGATATTTTGCTTCCGCCAATAGCTATACCGCCATTCCAGTTGTCCAATACCTGTCTCATCAAAAATTCATAGTAAATATTAAATAACATCGGAGATAAAACACATCCCTGACAAACTCTTTTCTGGTTGCAGCTTGACCAGACAGGTTACTATCAATTCTTACACGAGCCGAGCTAGACTCGTAGAGTTGCTGCATGAGAAACACTAAGTGGTAAGGAACTCCAATAGAGATAAGGATTTTGTTTCCAGCCTCCTTGATATCCTTGGCTGCCGCGATCATGTTGGTTTCCCTTCCATGAAAACATTTTCCTGTCCTATTCTGTACTTTAACGAAACTAGAGTAGAATCAGGCAGATGTTGATTTTCAAGAGCTTGAGGATGTTTTCTTTGCTGGAAATGAGCTACGTCCTCTCTTCAACGTTACCATTCAAAAATACCCTTTGTACGTGACGCCACGCTTTTTAGCGCGAATCCTGCGGTCGTTACCATCCAAATGATCTTTTGTCCTTAACAAGCAGGGTCGACACAAAAAAATAAAGCTGAGAACGTAATTTTGCAGCTACCGCAACCAAACGGTCTCTGGGAAATTTTAATTTAAGCCTCCAGTTTTAAGTGCTTTACCTTTTCATTGTGGAACGAAAGAGTGTGCTTTAAGTATAAAAAATGATTGTTCTTTTAAATAAAACTTCAAAGTGACTACAGGTAATAGGGTCGGACAGTGGTGTTCGTAAAAAGGATCAGGTTTCATGGAAGTATACTTAGGCCCGGTACAGTCTCAATTCAAGCACAGTTCAACGTTGAACTCAGTTCAAATATGGAAGTCCAGTTGTACAAGGTCAGTTCAACTCGGTTCACTAATTTATATTTTTAAGGTTCAGCTGAGCGCTCGAATTTGGGCGCTTAAACCGAGTTCTAAGGACCTAATGTGTCGTAACCAGCCTGTCCATAACTGTATATGTTTATTTTGCTGTATGTTGTGTCAACTATTCTCGATTGGGGTTCAAATTTCGGACATTTTACCGATTTTTGTAATTTTTTGCCTGCCCATTAGCTGTATTTGTTCATTTTGCTGTATGTTGTGCCAACTATTTCCGATTACGGCTCAAATTCAGGACATGTCCGGGATTTTCCGGACGGATGGTCACCCTAGTCGTAACCTAATTTAATAATTTGATTTAGATAAAATTTTGCAAAATCATTTGTTGTAAATTAAAGTACGTAATGGCTCAGCAGCTCAGAAAATCTCCTGGAACTAACAAATGATGAAGACTTCGATGAAGCAGTAGAAATATTAAGAAACGCAAGAAGGCGTCAAAAGAAATACAGAGATAGAGTTGATCATTTTTTGGATGAATTCATTCAAAAGTTTCGACTTTCTAAACAAGGTGTTCGATTTGTTATAAACCAGGTTGAAGCACAAATAAAGTCTCCATCAGAATGATGAGTACTTTTTTGTTTATGTAATGAATCAAAAGTATTTTGTAATCCTATTGTTTTTCAGGAACTGTGCTGTAACTGCTAAACAAATGGTTCTTGTCACATTGAGGTATTATGCGACTGAAAACTTTCTTTGAATCGTTTTATACGTATTTTTACCTGAAAAACTATTGTTTATTACAATTACCATCAACCCATAACCAACAAAATAGCTTTCAAACAACTAATTTTTGACAGAACAGACCAACTACGCATGCGTTAATGTTACCAACCTAACTACTTCTTTCTTGAACCTGGTTTAGTAGAGCTGGGATTATAAATAGGTCGTACAACGGAAATGAATTTTGAACCAAGTTCATCATTGAGCATAGTTTAATAGAACTGTGGCTTGAACTGAGACTGTACAACCGGGCCTTAGCGGTATTCCTAACTTCCATTTCATTGGTCATTTTTCACTGATTTTTAACAATCTATAGCAGTGCTGCCGCAGTGGATTTCTGAAATGTACTGATTTTTTTTTTATAACTGAGCAGACTGCGCAGACAGAGCCTAAATACCAGAGTACCGCGGCTGCTGTGAAAGGGTTATGTTAGGGGAAGTTTGTTAACGCGAGATTTGAAAGGGCCAATACCCGCAGGCCCAATAAATACATCTTCTGGCAGTCCATTCCAAGCCTTGGACAGCCTGGGAATAAATGTGCGGTTGTACCGCTCAGTTCCTGATGTATGATGAACGACCGTCTTAGGATGAGATGCAGCGGTCGCACGGGTACATCTGATAGGAGCAGTGAGCGGCGGAACGATAGAGGATAGCTCAGAGGAGCAGATTCCGTTGGAATATCGGTAGAAAAGTGAGAGGTCACCAACAGCACGCCGGTGAGAAAGCGATTGAAGGTGGCGCGTTAAGGCCGGATCGCCAATTAGTTGAATTGTCCTTCTCTGGACGGCATCTAGTATAGACAGGTTAGTAGGGGCAGCAGCTCCCCAGACATGAGAGCAATACTCCAGGCAGGATCTTATCTGGGCTTTATATAAAAGGTGAAGAAATACTTTCTGGCTCTAAATAGGTACCCAAGCTTTTTACCAGCAGCTGTTGCAATTGACGCGACGTGTTCGTGCCAGATCAGATTTTCTGTAATGTTGACTCCTAACAGCTTGAATGAGTGACTCCTTGGCAGAGTCTGGTTGTTCATTGGAACCTTGTGTTGGCTTGGGTACTTCTTGTTTGATAGCGTACAATACTGGGTCTTGGAGGCATTAAATTTAACCATATTCTTAAGCCCCCAAGCGGTAATGGTATCGAGATCCTTCGAAAGTTAAGCTGCCACTGCCAGTCTTCTGGGTTCCAGCTCGACCACAGGGATCGGTCTATTGCTCATGATGCCTGCATGCAGCGTACTGTCATCAGCAAAACTGTGGATTGGGTTTGTAGTGCTAGAGAGTAGATCATTGATGTGAAGCAGAAACAATGTCGGAGCCAATACCGATCCCTGCGGAACCCCGGCATTGATGCTATGGAAATAAGAGGAAAAGCCGTCTACCACGACAGAGATTTTCCGACCTGAGAGGAAGTCTGCGAGCCAACCGCAAAGCTTAACAGGGAGCCCATAAGCATAGGCGTAGTTAGGTGGGGGCTCGGGGGGCTTAGCCCCCACAAGAATGAAATTAGCCCCCCCAAAAATCCTAAAGTAATTCGTTCTGTTAAATCTTTGTATCTAGGGCGGGAACTTGAGCCCGCCAGATCCAGGGACTTAAGCCCCCCCAGATTTAGGGACTTAACTACGCCTATGCCCATAAGACGGGAGCTTGTTTAGGAGAGCTGCATGCCACAGTTGATCGAATGCCTTTGAAATATCGAGAGCAACGACGTGAGCCTCGCCAAATGACTGTCGTTGATTATGTGACGGAGCTCTAGGTATTTAATGAGCTCTTGGTTGATGCATCTCTCCATCACTTTACTGATTACAGAAAGCAGAGCTATAGGTCTGTAGTTGGTCGGATCAGTTTTGGATCCCTTTTGTATGAAAGCATTAAAATGTACTAGATATTACTGAACTACTGAATTGTACTAAAATCCGTGAATTTGACTGTGAGCTGGAAATTCACCCGCATGAACACGCTATAGTTTCCTGGAGAGCAAAAGAATAGCTCTCAAACCTCTACAACCACACAATTTCTTTAAGATTTTACAGACAACGGTCAAATTACATTGATCTTTTGGTCCATTTTTCGAAAACTGAAAACGTACTATACTTCAGCCTTAATGTACTTTACCTTGCAAAATGTACTAGTGATAGTGTCTGGATATGAGAATAACGTAGGTACACTGTCCGTACTTTGGGGTGCAATTATTAGGATCTATTGCGGTATTTCGTACACTTATCTCATATAAAAAACTGACACTTCAGATAAATCAGTTAATAGTGGTTATTGATATTTTGTTTGAATTGCAACTGAGAACACGTCAGTGGAAGTAAGTAATAGAAAAGCAAAAATAATCATATAATCCATTTATAACATTTAATTTAAACTGGCACTAACCCACTTCCACTCTTTGGAATACTCGCTCTGCAGAGTTGCTAGGTGTGGCGATTTTCCACACACAGAAAAATCTGTCGTTTTGTCAAAGGCTTACGCTTGGATTCAATGGGACGTTACACTCAGCATTCCTCAAATGCAGCGATGTTTTATCCAATGGGAAGTGTATATTTGGTAACGAATTATATCGTATTGTCGATTCAGCTACAAGATGTCATTGGATTCCAATGAATGATTCAATCGAATCCTGTCGTTGAATCGAATCTGTGTTTGGTAATTGATTCTAAACTACTTTCTTTTCCTTGGACCAACAGATTTTATTGCGAGGACAGCTGATCGATTCGTTTGGATGTTTAATGGTGTGATTTTGTATGAAGTTATAAGGAGCATGATATAAGAATTAGACATAAGCCTGCATCAGTTGTTGCATTTTTACCTGAAATATAACTGTCTGACTTATCTAGATAACTACATTCAAATGTGGGTGTTAGCTCTTCTAAGCCCCAATTTCTCAGTAGGTCCTCCACTTAATATATAACTGGACACATTTAAATCACACAATTGCTGATGCAATACGCAAAACCACGAGATGACACAACACGGCTAACACCGAAACAACCCGTTACCGAACAACCTCGTCCATGTTGGCGCAGATAACGGATAACACTGAGATAATCCTCCTCGTATTTCTTTTTACGTTCATCAAATCGGGACATCAGTCCCGCCGAATACTGATTATAGTTCAGCGTACAACAAGTACCATTGAAACAAAATTAATTTTTATCAGATGAATGATCACGCACTGCTGTTGCAGTAATAATTTTTGTACATTAAATAGATTGTATGCTTTGCTTAAATGAAATATATTCCGAAATCAAAAGGATGTGTTGATTGCATTACCTGTCAATACCGGTATTGGAAGGATTATACATATCGTTAGAACGAATATAAGACTATTTTGAATTTTTTGGCGTACCTGTGATTACTTGGAGTATAAGGATTGAATTCTTTCAATGACATGGATTTGAAACAACTGTAAATATATTTAAAGCGATGGAAAAGCATCCAAATACTAACAATTAATTGGAAATGCAACAGTATTTTTTTCTGTGTAAGTGAGTGACAAACAAGCCGGCCAGTACGCTACTATGGGAGACTTCCAACAAAAGAGGAAAATAAAGCAGCCAGCGCCAGCGTCTAATTGGGTAGTTACTGATTCGGGCGAGACATGCACCTAGCGAAGCCGCAAAGGAAGTCGCAAGGTATTTTTGGAGATGCGGCGTTGGCAAAGGCAGAACCCAACGCGGCGAAATTAGGCACGCCTGATTTCATATGCATATCAGGACGAATTTATGTGTGAATAAATTTAACGCGCTGATATTGCCTTATGCATATTTAAAGGGATGCCTACAGCTGCGGCTGAAAGCGGAAAACACTCAGAATGCGCCAAAAATTGATATTCAGTCATTGGCTGCGGAATATTATTAAGGTAAAACCTGCAGGGTTATGGAGACTCTCAACAATAACATCATAAATGATCGCCAGTATGGTTTCCGTAAGCACAGGTCTACGGGTGACCTCCTCACCTGCGTCACTCACTTGTGGAACAGAGCAATAGACAATCATGGCGAATCCCGTGTTGTTGCACTTGATATATCGAAAGCTTTTGACAGAGTATGGCATGACGGACTTCTGGTCAAGCTTGCTGCTTATGGACTACCACCTGGCCTGCGCCAGTGGCTGAATAGCTTTTTGAACGACCGATCTCTGTTTGTTGTAGTCCAGGGCTGTTCATCTGTTTCTGCTGTACATCGACGAGCTGCTGGAAATTGCATCCAATCCAATCTACAGCTTTGAAAATGACAGTAAATTAGTGTCGTGCGTGGAACCAGGCAAGCCACTATCATCCCAGGAGACGGTACGTCGTCGACAGCAGCATGCCTCACAGATCAACGCAGATATCAAAACAATTGTCGAGTGGGGATTAGCAAATAAGGTACAGTTCAACGTACAAAAAGCTCAGGCAACAACACTTACAAAGAAGTCTCACGAATCATGCGGAATCCCGAGTTGTTTCACTTGACATATCGAAAGCCTTCGACAGAGTGCGGCATGAGGGATGTCTGGTCAAGTTTGCTGCTTATGGAGTACCACCTGGCCTGCGCCAGTGGCTGAATAGCTTTTTGAACGACCGATCTCTGTTTGTTGTAGTCGAAGGCTGTTCATCAGACGTATTTTCAATAAACGCCGGTGTTCCTCAGGGATCTGTCCTATCCCCTACACTGTTTCTGCTGTACATCAACGAGCTGCTGGAAATAACATCTAATCCAATCTGCAGCTTCGCCGATGACAGTACATTAATATCGTGCATGGAACCAGGCAAGCCACTATCATCCCACTCAACAATTGTCGAGTGGGGATTATCAAATAAAGTACAGTTCAACGTACAGAAAATTCAGGCAACAACACTTACAAAGAAGTCTCACGTTGGCTTACCAACTGTGGAAATGGACGATCACCTCATAGTTGAGTCACCTTCCGTCAAGCTTTTGGAGATCGACATCAACAGTAACATATCCTGGCATGACCACGTCATCAGAATGGCTCTATAAAGCTTCTGGACACTATCCAGAAGAGAGCGATTAGTTTAATCGATACGCGTAACCTCACAAAGGACCTACACAGCCTGGAACATCGAAGAAGGGTGGCTGACCTATCCCTGTTTCACAGGTTCTATCACGGGAGATGTTCGAGTGAGCTCTCTCATATAAAATAACACCAAAGGCCGTCCGAACCAGAAACACTAGAGAGGCCCTGCGAGCTTATCCTTACCAGGTCGAGGTCCCTACTCCCCGAACCAGTCTCCTCCAGCGTTCCTTCTTTTGGAGAATTTCGACGCTGTGGAATGAGCTGCCGAGGAATTTGTTTCCCGACGGCTACAACCTGTAGGGTTTCAAATCTAATGTGCACCGACACTTATCCTCCCGCAGCGCCACAGGCGCTAAGAAGTACCAGTGAGTCAACCTACTCGATTCAATTATTTTAAACATGATCCAAGCTTTAAAAAAGCCATTAGTATGATCAACAATGTAGGTAGCAGATTACGGAAAACAAAAAATTTATGAAATCAGAGAACGCAGACTACTATATGAAATCTGCTTGATCTCATCACGGTTTGTGTCCCAGCAATAAAAATGTAAATTTGAGAAGTTCGTGACTAGAATTTAAGTAGTAGGATGTAAGTAATTGAAGTTTTAGCAAGTGTAGGTAGCATATAGAATGGAGACCAACAGAAATGCAATTCATAGAAGCGCTGACGCAGCAAGTCTTGTTTTGCGATATCCAGTTTTTAATTAATTTGAATTAAAAAAAAAGGTTATTAAATGGAGCACGAAAATCCAGCCTAGCGACAAAAGCAGGACTACAAGACCGTATCTACCAGATACCCTTCAAATGTGGCAAGGTATACATATACTGGGTTTCATAAAAGTATGAAAACTATCTAGGTACTATTAGTTAAAATCAATCAATAAAATACAGATATATTCACAAAAAAATGCCATGTATGAGGTATTAGAATATTACACATTATAATTTGGTTGATTTATTCTTTTTGCATCATCATTTTGTGTTGATTCGCTATTATGATTTTTTATCCAGAGCATTTTGAGGTGATGTCTTGACAGTTTGTATGTATGCATCATGTATACTGCATACATATAATAGTTTTAGTGGTTTTTAAGTGTCTATGAAACAGTAATAATTTTATTGCAGGGGGTTGGTCATAGTGCACAAAAGTTGCATAGGTGGGCGTATAGATAAGCCCATTTAGAAGATATTTTATTGATAGCCTTGTGCCTCTTGATTTTTTTATATCATCGCTTTTGCATCTAATATTTTCAAGAATTTCCAAAAATTGACATTTCGTATTTTTTTAAATGTTTCTTGAACTTGATTTTTAGTTTTTTTTATTCGATTCAACGACAGGCTGCGATTGAATTATTCATTGGAATCCAATGACATCTTGTAGTTGAATCGACAATACGATATAATTCGTTACCAACTATACACTTCCCATTGGATAAAGCATCGCTGTATTTGAGGAACGCTGAGTGTAACGTCCCATTGAACCCAAGCGTAAGTCTTTGACAGAACCATAGATTTTTCTGTGTGTACAAAAGAGGGTGCGGCGTTAGGAAACATTATTTGAATGACAGCTGAGTTGTGAGCCACTCTCCTACATGTACAGTCGATTCTTGCTACTACTTCTTCTTAAAGTACCAACTCAACTCAATGAATATCGGCAACAATTTTGGCAAATGCTTGTGAGAATACGAGAATCCAGTTCCGTCCAGTCTCTGGCGTTTTCCAGCCATGAGTTTTGTCTGATCCCCGACCTTCTTTTGCCTTCTATTATTAGTTTCAGAACGGCAGATTTATTTCAAAACGTCTGTTTCGGACTGCCATTATTTAAAAATTTTTGACACATTTCGATTGATCTGCTATCATCAATCGTCTTCAGGTGGACTGTCGAATATGTTCCTTTCGTTGCTATTTATTCTCGCCTAACTGACGTTGTTCTGATTGGTCGGCGCCGCCGTCTGCTGAGTGCGTCAGTTCTTGATGACGTGTCATTCTTCGCGACTGGTTCTGGTTCGATGGTCGTTGCGTTTTACATTTATGTCCAAGTTTTTCTGCCAATTTTAGTTTTTCTATATTCCTTATGTGTGGCTGTCATATTGGCCTAATTTTCACATCAAGCTTGCTATGCTCGATCTTGTTTCTGGCGACATAAACTGCTTCTTTGAATTTCCGGCGATACCAGTAAGGTTCTTTCAATAACCCTAGCGTCTTTCCAAATAATTTTGTGGTGCTTGGTCCTTGCGTGATTTGCTATTCTAAACTTTCCTGCCTCTGCCCTTTGGGTGTTGCGTCGGCGCTCCTTAATTCTCGCCCCTAGAGGTCTTTTCGTTTCTTCAATGTATACTTTGCCGCCTTCATATGGCACTTCGTAGATGCAGTTTTTAGTTTCTTGATGTTCATTCTTGACTTTTGTACAGTTTGGAGCGTGAAAATATTTGAATCAAAGCGACGATACAATAGCAAAGTAAATGCATCAAATTAAATTACACCTTAGGGGCCCTGGCAAGTCCCCTGAAATAGATACATTTCTGTGACAGTAACCCGAAACAATTTAACAAGCGATGGATCAATCTACTCAACTCTATATTTATGAGGTCAATTTCCATCTCCCCAAGTCGCAACCCTACAACGCTCGTAAAACTAGGAGCTTTTTATTGTTCATAAATTTTTCCGGGATGGTCCCACTTTCATCCTACATCTGCGATAAGATCTTGCTGCAATTAACTAATTCGAGAAGCTACGTGACAGAGATTTATATGCTGCACCATTATTGGTTCAACTAATCTACACGTCACTGTCTGCTATTGCGGTCCAGAGGACCGCAAAGGACCTTTGCGTTTATACCATGATTAGACAGCTAATTTTTCAATCTGTTGTTCTGATCACCCAGTAATTTGAGAAGGTTAGAGAGAAATAAGAAAAAAAGAAGGGATAGGAAGAGCAAGGAGAAGCAAATGCAACTGTTAGTATAAGCATCGTTAAAATAACTAAGGTAATTTTAATGTTCTGAACAATTTTGGCAGGTTCAGTCTTTCTTAGAAAGTTGAGATGCTAAATTTTAATCAAAACGAGGGCGAGAAAACATCAGACGAGATAAGAATCGAAAGAGGAGTAAGTATGGGATGGGTACTCACTCCTATACTTTTAAACCTCTATTTAGAGAAAGTTGTGCAAGAGGCTTTATCTGAAGAAACAGCGGGAGTGAAGGTAAACGGTGAAATCATAAACAATATCTGTTTTGCCGATGATACCTTGGTAATAGCCCAGAGTAGCAGCAAAGAATGATAGACAAAACCGTGAATAGCAGTAAAGAAGCTGGTCTTACACTAAATATCAAAATAAAAAAATTAATGGTCACGTTACTATTTAATTCGACTATAGACAATTTGGTAGGAGTGGTAAAAAGCTAGGCTTTGTCGTGTTTTTCAGAGAAATTCAGTCCGCAAGCAACGCTACACTGAAGAATCACGTGAGTTTTGTGTGAAACAGTATAAAACTTCCATAATCATGGAGCTTCGATGTCAGATCACCGAATGTAGTTCAAGGAGCTCGGTTGTGCTATTCGGATACAGATAGCCTAATATACGCAGTAGTTGAATTGGCGGATATAATAAATATTAGAAAAAAAGTTTTGAACTTACTACGTTCAAAACGATGATATCACCAATCTTTTTAAAGAAGAATGCATGCTGCAAGCCGAGATAGATCCATTGTAGGCCATGAAGAGGAATATCAAGAACTGGATAAACGTAGCAGGTTAAAGATAGACAGCAAGATAGGTTAGCTAAATTTCATGTGAGAAATTCAGTCCGCTAGCAATGCTACACGGAAGAGTAACGTGAGTTTTGTGTGAAGCAGTTTGAAACTTCCATAATCATGGAGCTTCGATGTCAGATCACCGAATGTAGTTCAAGGAACTCGGTTGTGCTATTTGGATACAGATAGCCTAATATACGCGGTTGTTGAATTGGCGGATATAATAACTATTAGAAAAAAAGTTTGAACTTTCAAAGTTCAAAACGATGATCGATTAAAGGACATTAAGAGAAAGGCAGCAAGATATAGGTTAGCTAAATTTCGCAAGTTTTAAATAATTTATGTATTGCAAACGGTGCCTAATTCCCATCAAGCACCTAATAATTGTGAATCTTAAGTCAACAAAACGATCAGCTAATTCTTATAATTAGATTTATTCACGTTTCTCTAGTTTAATTTAATTTCAAAGTTCAAAAAAGCTAGTGTTCCAATCGTTTCAGTAATGACATAATTTTCAATCACCAAATGATACGTACGTTTATCCCACAAACGTCGAGTTAGTCTACTCGACACCCTTTTTTCAATCTGAATATCCTCAAGTGTAAATCCTGGCATCCCGTACAATATTCGGAAGTCCAAAATCTTTTCATTGCCAATGAAATGTTCCGTAATTGCCCGAGTTTCATCCTATATAAGAGATGTGTCCGTGAAGCGATCTAACTTCAATTAATCAATTCTGGAAGTTACGTAATAGAAATTTATATGCCGCACCGTTATCGATTCAACTAATCAACGTCACTACCTTCCCACAATTACTTGACACTTTTGACACGACTTTTGCCTTAAAAAAAAGTATCTCGAATGATTGCGAAATAGGATTCTATAGTTTTTTTCTCAGATTTCTATCAATTCTGTTGGTAAACATTTATTTCAGACGTCCTCTAAAGAAATGTGATCTTTTTCTACACTATCCTGAGAGAAACAATTTTAAATTGTTTCGTTTTGGAGCGTAGATAATAAGGATGATCCCAAAAGTTGTTACTATTTAATTAGACTATAGAAAATTTGGTGGGAGTGGTAAAAAGCTAGACTCTGCGCTACATAGGAGAGGAGCGTGCATTACGTATGAAAAAGTATAAAACTTTCATAAACAATTGAACTTCGAAGTCATGTCACCCAATGTAGTTATCAAGGAATTCAATTGTGCTATTCGGATACAGATAGCCTAATATAAGCGGTATTTGAATAAGCGTAGGTATTAAATAATAGAAAAAAGTTTTGAACTTACTATACAGTAGACGTGTTCTTTCTTAGGGCAGTCGACCAACTTGGTGTGGGATTCGTTAAGACAAGGTGTGATAGAACCCACACCGTCATTGTACATCCCACACTGGTAACACTTGAGCGTTGAAACGGCAGCGAAGAAACTCACGAAGACCGCAGCAACCAGCATGGTGTTCACGCCCATTTTTACGCGTTGACTTTAAAAATTTATTCTCTTAGAAAATAGTCTTTATACGGGAAAATAATGTACTTTTAGAGTAGTTTATTGGCGGAAAGTTCGATAAACCACGCGCGCTATGGATCAACGGTTGCAGCGTGGAGTCTGCGGAGAATACGTTGTCAGAACGCGGGGCGAAGTTGAACTGACGTGCGGCCCGATTTAGGAGAGGAAGTTTGGGAGTTGCGTGGCGGGTGAGGTCGACTGATGAGTGTCGAATGGAGCGGCCCGCATTCCTTTTTTTGTTTTTCTTCCCTCAAAGTTGGCTTACCTGAGAATGCGGGAAAAGGGAGCATGGAAAGAACTATCTTCTCATCTTTAGTAAAAACGTTCAAGATAGAACTACAATGCGTACAACAAATACCGACCTGTATTTAAAATGTTGTCAGTAACATAATCGTCAAACCAGTTCTCCAAGTCTGTACTCTCTGGTGTGTACTAATATCTATCGTATGATTTTTAGTATTGAAATATTTGACATCTAAAATCTCAACACCATTCGACTTTTTTGCAAATTCACCGCACAAGTTAGTATTTATTTTCACCTTCAACGCATTTTTAATACGTTTACGGATTAACAAAAACGCTTCTCCGAGAACTGAAAAATAAATGTCTTTATGCTTAAGATTCAAAACTACTCCAGACCTCACTCTACTTGCAAACGCTGATTTAATATCTTCCCACTTGACTTTACGAATGTTGCTGCCTTCTGATATTCCAGTCACCTAAATGATAACTTTTTTAGATGTATGTACTTTACAGCTTTATATGTATAAAGAAGTCAGGATCCGGGGGAGCGGGCTTCTGTCTGGAGGGTAAAGAAGTGCGGCGGAGCTTCGCTTTCCAACTGCAACTGCGTTAATTTTTTCTAAGGCCATTTGGATCCAAAGGAAACGAAAAACATATAAAATCCAAACAGAAATATGTTTAAGCATCAGATTAGTTTGAAGAGAACAATTTTTTATTCATTCAATCTGATTAATTCTACAATAAACAGGATTAGAAGAAACAGAGGTTATTGACCAAACCTCATTCATTCAAGACTCAAAATAAAATCAACTAGACTTTTTTATAAATATATACATCACGGCTGACGAAACTGAGTGCCTTCTAATTAATCCTACAAAAAGATTACTAAAAAATGTCTATAGCAAAAAACTCAACATCCAAATATTTTTATGGTAGCTGAATCAATAAAAAATAAATATTTTCATAAATCAAACGGTAATATTTGAAAGTAATAAAAACATAACACTCACTTATTTCCGTTTAAAATGTCCGGATCTCACTTTAACAAGGTACACTAACAGTCTAAGATCCGAATATAAGACGACCTTCACCGAACTGGTTAATGGATGAAAAGCATTTTATATTAAATTTAATATGTTAAAAAACATATCGCGGGTGGGTTGGCTGAAAAATTTTAGTCCAGGATGTGATTAATTAAATATTGAAAAATTAATTTTTTTTAAACATTTCACTGGTTTAGTTAATAGACAAATCACATGCCAATCGAAAGTATGAAGCCCATAGAATATGCAAACGTTAGGTTGGCTACGTTTTTCCCGTCCCAACTATAGGGTAGGCAGGTATAAACAGGTAAATCAATAATAGTAATTTGCACCGGTGTGGTTAATGCATGAAGCTTATATCAAAATAAAGATAATTTTATTGCAAACAGGTCGATATAGGGTTGTCTGCAAAAAATCAGTCTGGAATTCCGGTTCTCGAATTTTAAAGATCAAAATATTGCTGCCAGTGAATACGTGCGCCAGAGAGGTCTGAGCGAACTATCCCGTGTATTAACAAAGGACGCAGTATAGCATCTGCATGTAGCTCGGCCATTGAATGAAAGAGAGTGCGCATGTCATGTGTGTGTCATGATTGTTGTTATTTATAAACATTAAATTGTGATAAAATATGGCTAAAAAGTGTTGTCTATGCAATTCGGACGATGATGTTATTGGTTTTAACGATGAAACGTACAACAACTCTTCGTTGAAATTAAATTTTCGTAAAAAGAAAAAATTTAAATGCAGTGGCGTTGAGATAACCAATGCATCACTCGATTTTATAGATTATCATACCACGTGCTACAAAAAAGTGACTGCTTTGGATAAAAAACATAATGAAGAGTTTAATAACTTTCTTGGTGAGAATACGGTAAGTGCATAGTAATTTAACCTTCAAAACTATCTTAGTAAATACATCTTTTAAATTTTTTTAATCGTGAAATAATGACATGGAGGATTCATAAATTTATACATTCTTGATTATGTTTTATTCAAATCATTTCAATTTCACGGACACATGACATGCGCATCCTCTTTCATTCAATGGCCGAGCTACACGCAGATGCTATACTGCGTCCTTTGTTAATACACGGGATAGTTCACTCAGACCTCTCTGGCGCACGTATTCACTGGCAGCAATATTTTGATCTTTAAAATTCGACAACCGGAATTTCAGACTAATTTTTTGCAGACAACCCTATATCGACCTGTTTGCAATAAAATTATCTTCATTTTGATATAAATTTCATGTATTAACCACACCGGTGCAAATTACTATTATTGATTTACCTGTTTATACCTGCCTACCCTATAGTTGGGACGGGAAAAAAGTAGCCAACCTAACGTTTGCATATTCTATGGGGTTCATACTTTCGATTGGTATGTGATTTGTCTATTGACTAAACCAGTGAAATGTTTAAAAAAAATTAATTTTTCAATATTTAATTAATCATATCCTGGACTAAAATTTTTCAGCCAACCCACTCTCGATATGTTTTTCAACATGTTAAATTTAATGTAAAATGCTTTTCATCCATTAACCATTTCGGTGAAGGTCATCTTATATTCGGATCTTCTACTATAAGCACTTTCACAAACGACGGTACTGCTCTTTACTTCTTTAGTACGAAGGGACAGTTTGTTATACCGTGTTACCATAATTGATGGCAGCAAAGGAATGTGAGCTGAGCAAAAGCAATGTTGTCACGCACCCTTCTAACAAATCTACTACTAGTTTACCAATTGTATTTAAGATTAGTGTATGCGTCAGCTGTGAATGAGTGTCTCCAATCCTCCACCTGGTGCCCAACCCACTTAGGGCAGTATTCATGGTCGTCCCTTGAGTAAATACTTAAGGTTCCCTTAGGTGACACTCAAGGGATACTTGAGGGACCCTCAAGTGTGGCTTCACTTGTATTTATCTCAAAATCGAAAATTTTCGCGATCACAATACACCCCTCACCTAGTGGTGTGGGAAGTAAAAGCACAAAAATGTGGAGTATAAGCAGAAATGTAAAAGTGAGTGGGGAAAAAGAATGGAAGTGAGTCCAGTCAAGCAAAAAAGGACCAGTGTATGCAATTATGCATGATATGTTAGCTTTTTACTTAGTCTGGTACCTTTTAAATATTTATCTAATATTTTTTATGACTTTGCACGATTTTTGGAAGTCGAGTTGCACGAATTTCTCTCCAGTTCATCTGGCAACAGTGACTGCAGTTGACATATCGTTACTTGAGTATGACCAAGTACCAAGTACTCAAGGGAGCCTTACGTAAAGGACCCTGAAGTAAGGTTTCGAAACACAAACCTTACTTGAGGGGCCCTCAAGTATTAAGAGACACTTAAGTATCGACTATGAATACGACACCTAGATATCCCCATGACACTGGGTGTCATCAACTGTGGAATTGTGGTTACAAGGTATACCCAGACTGAGCTGGCTCTTGTATAATCAAGGTGTGACGTACAATAGGGTAGTTGCAGAGGTCGTGAATAAATCGTCTCGGGAGTATACATAGCGTAAAAAGACCATATAAAGAAGCAGTAGGAAACAAAAAACATGATTTTACTGACGTCCAAAAAAAGATATTTGCAAAATAAAATAAGGATATATTCAAATTTTTCCACGTGACATAAAACAAGAGGTGACGTCACAGATATCTTATCGATATCGACAATCGATACTGCTACAGCGCAGGTCAGTGAGATTCAACTGCAAACTAGAGATGATCTGAATTCTTTAACAATGCGACTCAATTTATTGATACTTAAACATATTTGAAACAGGCAATTAACCTACTAGCATTTTCGTTGCAATACATTTTTGTATCTGATTTGTATCACAGTTCATCCTGTTTGTGAACGAGATTCGCAACTAATCGAAGCCATCATTTTATTTCGGCGCATCCCATTATGAATGAATCCAAAGATAGAATCTAATTCAAGCCCATCCCTACAAAGTGAATTAGTAATCTAGCCTAACTTTTATTATTTTGACTTTTGTATTTGTGTGTGACTGTGTTTTGTGGTTATAATGATCAATGTCAAAATGTTAGGTTAGCACTGGCTATCGATATCGAATATCAATAACTTTACATCCCATCACTATACGATATCATTGACGTCAGAGGTTGTTTGCGCGGCATTTTCCGGCATTTGAAATAATTTTTGGAATATCTCTCACAGCCGATTCCAAAAAACCAAACAAGTGATTTTGTCATGTTTACTAGGCTCTAAGGAACGCGTAAACGACATAATATTTTTTCTGCAAGTACCCTATTGTGGTAACAAGGTATACTCAGCCAGAGCTGGCTCTTTTCTAATCAAGATGCGTGCAAATTTTCGTTGCAACCGTCTGCGGTAATTTTATTAACCTAATTAGAATGCATCAGCAACTGATAAGGATGATCATGACTTATTTTTCCTACAACGTACTTGACCTCCGAGATAACCCCAGTGCAACAGCGTATGCATCCAATACAATTATGATTAATCATTTATTTTTCCTTCTATTGACCTCGAAACTTGTTCGTACACACTTCAAATCCAAAATCCTGTGCCCCCGCAAAGCCCTGAGAGAGTCGGGGGCCCCAGACACATGCGAAGCACGCATCCCACTTGCCGAGACAGGTGCGCCTTTTTTTAATGCGCGCCGATGAAAGGTATTAAGAATCAAATTTCTGATTGTATCTCGGGCCCCATACACATGCCACGGACACATGCGGAGCCCCCTAGAATGCCTATGGCCCCCGCAAAAGCTCCAAATGCGTCTCGGAACTTATGGGACAAGTGAGCTAGAACTCTGTATATCTATTGCAGTAGTTGAATGAGCGTGTGATAAATATTAGAAAAAAAGTTTTGAACTTACTATACAGAAGACGTGTTCCTTCGTAGGACATTCGACCAACTTGGTGTGGGATACGTTAAGACAAGGTGTGATAGAACCCACACCGTCATTGTACATCCCACACTGGTAACATTTGAGCGTTGAAACGGCAGCGAAGAAACTCACGAAGACCGCAGCAACCAGCATGGTGTTCACGCCCATTTTTACGCGTTGACTTTAAAAAGTTTATATTCTCTTCGAAAATAGTCTTTATACGGGAAAACAATGTAATTTTAGAGTAGTTTATTGGCGGAAAATTCGAAAAAAAAAACGCGCGCTATGGATCAACGGTTGCAGCGTGGAGTCTGCGGAGAATACGTTGTTAGAACGCGGGACGAAGTTGAACTGACGTGCAACATTGCCAGGTCGAATTTTAAAAGACAAAAAAAGCAGTAGATTTTGCAAAAAAGCAGTAGATTTTTTTGTGAATAAACAGTGTAACATCGAACCTCAAACAAAAAAGCAGCACAGTTTTATTACAAAACCACAAAAAAAACATAATTGCTGGAGTAAAACATAATAATGCTAATAAAACTACAAAAAAAGATAACTTTTTACAGCATGGAAACTCTTAATATGGCTTACCTACGAGAACTAAAAAATAATAAACAACAATACACGCCTTCATTGATCTAGATCTGAATCTGACAAGTCTGCATTTCTTTGGTACATGGTACATATTATATTGTTATGTAGTTTAATACAATTATTTAAATCCACATCAAAGCAACTTTGGGCTTCTCGTTTTCATTTTGATGCAAAATGCCACATTACATACAGTTGACGTGGATAGACTAGTGTATATGCATTTTTTTGAAGATTTTAGCATCTAAGAAAATTCTTTCCACGTTTGCGGATGAATGTGACAAAACTCTCTTATTCAACATAAATTCGGATAATACAAAAAAACATGGCACTATATCATCTCCAAAAGAGACGTGATTTTTACTTTTATCCAAAACTCAGTCACACTTTCGCTTTGATTCCACGTGAGGTCACTATTTCGTAGAAGTCGCCACTCATTATCGAGCTATTGACGTTGATTAGGATTGACTGAATTTGAAAAATGTTTGGCAAGTGGCATCACTGAAGGATACTGACCGTCCAAAGCTGATGAGGGCTTAACCAATGACACATTTTTCAGAACATCGCTTTGGAAATCAAACCTGTTATACCTTATACATTTTCTTGAAATACAAAAACAGTAGTACTCATTATTTCTTGAAAACCGAAAAAAATCAGTAAATTCCACCGTAAAAACAGTATTCAGTAGACAAAGACCCAAAAGCAGTAGATCTACTGAAAAATCAGTAGACCTGGCAACGCTGCTGACGTGTGGCCCGATTTAGGAGAGGAAGTTTATTGGGAGTTGCTTGGCGGGTGAGGCCGACTGATGAGTGGCGAATGGAGCGGCCCGCATTCCTTTCTTTGTTTTTCTTCCCTCGAAGTTGGTTTACCTGAGAATGCGGGAAAAGAGAGCATGAAAAGGACTATCTTTTCATCTATACTAAAAACGTTAGAGATATTAGCTTAATTCAGATGCACACCAACAAGGCCGTGCCTACCCGGTGGTGCAAGCATAGCCGGATTAAGCTTTCATGGGGCTCGGGGCTTATAATTTTAAGGGGACCTTTTAAATAAAATGCAAATACCATTATTTATGAAGCTATATTGCCGATATAACAAAAGAAACTACTACACTTTTTCATAAATACGTCATGAGTCCCGCTTATAGTATCAGCATTGCTCTCAATGTTTGTGTTTGCTTAGTAATCAGAACTATTTTCAGTGCAATCGTTTTCAAGCGGAGCGGTTTGCTTGAAAAACTTATTTTGGGCAATTTTTTCACTGCTTTTAATTTATCTTCAGCAGCCGTAAAACAGTTATTTAGAGTTATCTTAGTAAATTGTAGCCATGTAGCACATAGACATAACACTAAGAAATTATATGGATAACTTACTTTTCTTTTTTGAGCGTCGTCTTTGTATCGGTTTAACTTCGATTTATTCAATATGTTGGCACGGACCACAGGTGCCGACAGTATCCTATGGGTAGATATAGGTATTTTCTATTTTCTTTTTATACAAGCTGAGTCAAGCGCAACGCCTCGGACTCTTGTGACCAAACCATAACACTTTTTAGAAAATTAACTTTGCGAATGTATGTAGGTCGAGTTGGACTACATTTTAAAAATAATGACATTTATCAGCTCAATTGTTTAGTGACCTACTGTGTACTATCCAGGAAACAGATGGTTGGGTTTAGGTCAAGAAAAAGAGGGTGTCTCTTTTCCTGTTTTGCCGACGTTTCGGCCTTTATTAGACCATCTTCAGGGCAATCAGTGATGGACTCCTTGAGTCAAATATAGTGAAAAGGCACATGTAGTATAAACAAAGCATATAAGGGTAAAAAACGACACTTAATAAATAAATAAGACAATAATAAGACGGAGATTGTCTATTCACAATCGATGTGTGCCTAATTATTTTCATACAGTCCGGCGTACACATCGATTGTGAATAGACAATCTCCGTCTTATTATTGTCTTATTTATTTATTAAGTGTCGTTTTTTACCCTTATATGCTTTGTTTATACTACATGTGCCTTTTCACTATATTTGACTCAAGGAGTCCATCACTGATTGCCCTGAAGATGGCCTAATAAAGGCCGAAACGTCGGCAAAACAGGAAAAGAGACTCCCTCTTTTTCTTGACCTAAACCCAACCATCTGTTTCCTGGATAATGACATTTATAAAGGGTTTCTAATAAAGGCATGCCATATCAAAGTTATGATATTTTAAGTGGAACATCCTGTATATATTATTGAATATTTAGATTACCGGGTCAATTCTAGTGTGACTTTATGTATCACACCTGAGACTTGAAGTGAGTCGTTTAGGTGCAATTCACACAATTTTTGATATAAGTAGAAAAAAATTGAATATCGCAGCAATTATAAAACTTCGACGGCTGTGAGTTTGCAGTGTGACTAAACTTGAAATGGGTCAACTTAGGTTTGACGTTCAAGTTAGAGTTACATTTGTACTTGGAGAAATCGGTAGAATAATTGAGGAAACTTCAATCAGAATTAACTTGATTTTTTCAAATGGGAATGCCTAATTATTTTCATACAGTCGAATTTAAAATTTGGTATCAATCTCTGGTAGTTTTCATTTAATTTCAAATTTTCAACCAAACCGGTGTTTTTCAATTTTCGTACCTATAAGCCACTTAGCAGGCCATGAAATACGAACAAAAAACTATTTAGGTGGAAGAAAACAACTAACTTAGCAGAAAGATACAGACGAACTAGAGTAAACGGTTAAAATTATAAAAATGACTTACAACAAATCTAGTCTAATCAGAAATAACAGAGGTAACACATCTAATCAAATCAAATTATAAAACATAATTTGCCTGGCAAAAAATTAAAATCTGATTTGTCTGTATTCTTTTCTTTGCGATCTTGATACTGAAAAATTAGAAGGGCTACAGTGGGATAGTCAGGAGGTATCGTTACTTTTGACTTTGACTGAAATGATATTGTTTTATATCATTAAATGTGAAATTTCGTGCTGAAGATATTAGACTGCTAGTAACTATCGCTGAAAGTTTAATGGTTTTGGAAATTTTTAATCTATAATACATTGCAGTAGCTAGTAAGCTGTAAAAATTATTTATTTCTGTCGTATTTCAGCTTCTCTTTGACCTTAGACATCTTACCGGCATTGTTTCTAGTTAGATTTCATTGGTTGTAGGGAATTTTTATAACCTTTCCCCTTTACTTTAGTTTATCTGTATCTTTCTGCTAAGTTATTAAATTTGCTTCTATCTGAACACGTTTTTGTTTATATTTCATGGCCTGCTGGTTTGCTTATAGGTAGGGAAATTGAATGAAATCTCGAAATTAAGTTTTTTGTAGATCTACTGATTTTATTGTTCATCTATTGACCTAATATTTGCTCCGTCACATTAAAGTAGGGCCCCTGCGGGGCCCCTCTGAACCGCGAGGCTCCAGCCCCTCTAGCCCCATGGTTAATCCAGGCATGGCGGCCCGCATTCCTTTTTTTGTTTTTTTCCTCGAAGTTGGCTTACCTGAGAATGCGGGAAAAGGGAGCATGAAAAGGACTATCTTTCCATCTATACTAAAAACGTTAGAGATATAAACTTAATTCAGATGCACACCACCAAAGCCGTGCCTACCCGGTGGTGCAAGTGGTGCAAGGCACCAGGGCGCTGGACGTTATGGAGCAACAACGCTGACAGTTTTTCTTTCATTTCAGGATTTTTAATTGTTTTGAAAATGTTTAACCTCTAGTATATTACAGTAGCCATTAGGCTGTGAAAAATATCTATTTCTGTTATACTCCAGCGTCGGTACTCTCTAACTTAAGATATAGAAACATGTTTCTATCACCATGACGATCGGGCAGTTTTGGGTGCCTATCACGTGTCTACTACGCTGTCACGGCAAGCTGTCATATTTACGAGGCCACCCGATCTCATAGTACATAGTGCATAGAAACACGTTTCTAAGTTACAGAGTACCGGCGCAGATTCTCGTTGACTTTAAATATGTTACCGCCGTGGTTTCTTCTAAGTTAATTATTTTCTCTCATATGAACGTGTTTTTGCTTTTATTTCATGGTTTGCTACGTTAATTATAGGTAGGAACAATGAAATAAAACACCATTCGATTGAAAATTTGAAAATTTATACCTGAGACTGATATTTTATCCCTTATATCATTAGAAAGGTTATCAAATTTTACATTCAATCGTATAAAAAAATTAGGCATTCCCGTTTGAAAAAATCAAGTTATCTCTGATTGAAGTCTCCTTAACTAATTGACGGATTTCTCCAAGCACAAACAATGTACAAGTTTGACCGTCTAACCTAAGCTAACGCATTTCATGCTTAGTAATCCGGCAAAGTTACAGCCTTCTAAATTTTATAATTGCTGCGATGTTTAATTTTTTCGGACATCTACTTGTACCGAAAATGGTGATTTACACCTAAACGGTTCGCTTTAAGTCCCAGGTGTGATACTTAAAGTCACACTAGAATTCACCAAGGAATTCGAATATGTAATAATATACAGGGTTTTTTATTTGAAAAAATGTAACTTTGATACGTTTCGTGTTTTGGGGACACGCTGTATAACATGAAAATATTTTTAAAATGTAGCCTTAATGGGCCCCAATTATTATTTTCTTTTTCATCAAATACTTTAGCCATAATGCTCCGTGTCGAATAACGTGAATAACCTGGAATATAACATACAAGTATATCGATTTTACTGATGTTAGATCTAATCCATCTACACCCCATTTTATTTCCCGCTATGCAAAGGGCGGCAATTTTTAGCTTGCACCAGGGCCCATATGACCCCAGGAACGGCCCTGCACACCACATCCGACGGTACGAAACTGTTCCTATTGGTTGAAATATTCAAAATGATGGCAAATCAAAATATTCCAACCAATAGGAACAGTTTCGTACCGTCGTATCGTCGGATGCATGGCCGACTCTATACTCACTAGGCCGGAGCATTGAAATATGGCAACACTGAATCGGGGACCGAGCTTTTATTTGTGGTTAAGTCATTAGTGTAATCTTCCAGAGCAAAAAAGGAGATTGGAAGAGGATCTTTAATGTGTTTCTAATTATTTACCTGCACAAACGAAACTATAAAGGTAAAAAGATACCTGCAAAGTGTGTAGTACCAGGTTGCACTAGCAATTGTGCTTCCAATAAAGGACATACACAGAAGTGGGTGAACGGCGGTATTCCTCGTACGGGCTGGTTATATTTATAAGAATAAAGACAATACTTTACAAACATTTCAAAGGATAATACCTATTTTAAAGCACAATGTGGTACCTACAATGTTTTCTGGACCTCCCAAATATCATAGAAAAATACAGTTAATAGAACTCATCTGGGCATACCTACGAAAAGATTTGATAGTGAAAGGGAATCAAGATCAGCAAGAATGGCTTCACAGTGACATAATAGTGAATTTTTCTAGCTCAAGTGACAATTTACAAGGTAAATTGAGTGTTCATTTAAGTGGAAGGAGCAGCAGGAAACAGGTTGCGTTTATTTTTATTTTGTAGTGTTTGACTACCATGAACCAGACATCAGATGTAAGTGGTATTAGTAGTAGCAGTTCAAAAAAGTATTTTTCTTAACTTATTAACCAAGATGATTTCTAATACATATAAAATGTAATAATTATTCTGAAACTATAGGCCCACTATTTGACAGCTAAGTCACGTTGCCACATCTAAGGCTCCGGCCTACTGTAGAGTCGGCCATGTCGGATGTCGTATGCATCTGAATTAAGCTTTATTCGGCAGGGCCACACTAACATTAAAGAAGAAATAAACCAAATGTGGTTGCCTGTTAGATTTTTAATAGAAATTTTAGAAACTTATATTCTAACAATATTACTTATGATTACAAATGAGGGGGTAGGTTGGCTCAGTGGATAGAGCCGAGGGCTCGTGACCGGAAGGTCCTGGGTTTGATTCCCGGCAGAAGCTGGTATTTATTCCTGGTTTTTTTAATCAGAAATAAATTTCCATAAAAAAGCTCAGCGAGAATCCCCACCTGACCCTTGACTTCTAATTATCAATGCGGTTCCTAGAGTGGCGCCGGGAAATGGTAACAAATCTTCCAAAAAGGAAAGAATACAAATGAAAAATAATGAAAAATTCGGTCGTGCATTTAAAAATGGTGACTCTTCCTTTATCAAATGCAGTGTCCCCATTTTTCTTGAGTTAATATTAAATGTACCTGATCTCCTATATGGTTTAGAACTGTTGTGCTATCTGATATCTAGCTATCTTTTTACATCGCTCCACATTAATTCAATCAGATTAAAAATACAAAAATAACACGGAAGTCTTAAAAATTCACATTGACTAGACTATTTCATCAAAAATATACTTTTTAACAAAGTTATAACTTTATACTAATTCCAACAACTGAAATTTTGTTTTAATTTCTGGTGAAATTGTGATATTTTGGTTTGCAAGAAATTCAAAATCCCGATTCTCTGTTATTCTAAACGAACTGTATTTTTGCAGTAATCTCAAATTTCTATTCCTCTATTCTTCAGTATTTCTTGAAACACCTATTACTAGCGCACGTTTTCATCATGATAATTTTATGCATGAATCGAGGATAAGATAAGACTACTGTTTCAAGAAAATGACATTCCCTACAGTCCGACATCAGTAGAGATAAGCATGCAAACATTTAGATAATTCGACAAATACGGAAATGATAGTCTCACTTTATAAGTTTTACTATTAATATAAAAATTATTTCAGAACTACTTTGGACAGGGAACAGTCTGCAATAAGTGAGTTGTTTAACCACATATAACTGTAGTTTTGGGAGACGACTTAAGATGGTTCAAGAACAACTTGAGATGACCTATACCGATGTAAGACGACTTATAACCGATTTAATTCAATTTCAAACAACTTAAGACTTACTTAGGATGACTTAAGATCAGTTGAGTTGATATATGGGCATATCAAATGTTAGCCACAAATGCTATATTTATATCTTTAGTAATACATCTAATTGAAAATGTATAAATATTTATTCAAAAACTCATAATCAATAAACATTTTATGTACAAATATCAGAAAAATATTACTAAAATTCCATCAATCTATCTGACTCAGTCAGTACTTCACTTGTGTGTTCAGAGTCCTCTTCAACTGTATGGTAACTTCCAACTATGCAACCTTTCAGCTTACAACCATTTTCTATAATAGCTCCATCACAGATTATGCAGTTTTCTATAGCCACTCTGTAAATAATCATGAATCACATCTGGTATGTCAATTATACAATTTATGGATTGATAAATGTTTAAATTAATATAAATCTCTGTATTATTCTTAATTTAAATCAACAGCCAGTCAGTAATTACTGCATGCATAGTTAGTGCAAAAATTGTGTAAATTAAATAGACTATAACACACATAAATACTCACTTTTCTTTGATAGTAACATTGTTCATAACAATACTGTTAAAAATTCTACTGAAACTGTTAACTTCAGTATTGGTTGCTATTACACAGTTCTTAAATGAAGTTTTTTCTTTGAGATTCACTCCATCCCATATAACACATTTGTTATCCACTTGAGTGGAGCAAATTGTAGCATCAGGATGTTTTAAAACCAGTTCTTTGCCATCAGTTATCTTTTCCCAATGATCAATGATCTAGAAATCAGACATATGAAATGTGTGATAAGCTTTATTTTTTGAAAGCATATGAGTACAGGATATTGCAAAAATCATTTTTTATGACAAATTTAATGCTTGCCAAAATTTTTGAAAAAAGATTAGGGAACTAATAAAGATCTTATAAATTTTAGGGTAATTTACCCAAACAGGAAACATGGTTTTTCAAAAACTTTTCTGAAAAATAATTTTTCAAATTGAAATTATGTGCTATGAGAATACTGCACATATACAGGGTGGGCCAATAGTGCGTGGACGGAGGATTGTGGGCTTACTAAAATATATTTCAAAAATCTGTCACTTGATCATGGTAGGGACCCTTGAGCGCTATAACGTAAAAATATTTTCACTCAAATTTTAACGTTTATACAAGGTGATTCATATCAAACATACATTTTTTATAATGGAACCCCCTAAACATTATGGGACATTTAGATTCCTTGGTTAATTCTAGTGTGACTTTATGTATCACACATGGAACTTTAAATGAACCATTCAGGCGCAAATCACCATTTTTGGTATAAGTAGGTATCAGAAAAAAATTTAATATCGCAGCGATTATAAAACTTAGAAGGCCGTGACTTTGCGGTACGACTAAGCATGAAATGCGTCACCTTAGGTCAGACGGCTAAATTTGAATTCTTTTTGCACTTCAGTAGAAATCAGTAGATTAATTAAGGAAACTTCAATCACAGATAACTTGATTTTTTCAAAGGGGAATACCTATTTTGGTTTAAAGAATCAAATGTAAAATTTGATTACCTTTCTAACGATATAGCATTCTCGATATCAGTCTTTTTTGGTTTTCATTGTATATCAAATTTTTAGTCAAATCGGAGTTATTCAATTTTCCTGCGTGCAAGCAACCTAGCAGGCCATGAAAAATAAACAAAAGCTCGCTAATATGGAAGAAACCGACTGACTTAGTAGAAAGATGCAAACTAACTAGAGCAACGAGGCAAGATTATAAAAATTCCTTACAACATATAAGCTCTGACCGGATACAAGAGCCGCAAGATATCTAATGTCAATGAGTAGCTGGGCTATGACAGAAGTGTCTGTTTTTCACAGCCTACTAGCTATTGAGGTCTACTATAGAGCTTGACAACTTTCCAAAACCATTAAAAATTTTGAAACAAAAGAAAAACTACCAGCGATTTTTGCTTACAGTCTAACATGTTTAGAATGAAATTTCACATTTAATGGGATAAAAAAATTAGTCATTTCCGTTTAGTCAAGTTGAAAGTGAAGATATCTCCAACTGAAGCATTCTCTGCATCTATTGAAATAATTGCTAGAATTTTTTAATTACGCTATGTTGTAATTGTGTTTATTCCATGTAGTTTTCTGCAAACTAAATTATGTTTTACAGTTAATACAGACTGCAATTCAGGTTTCATTTTCCGCGATTTTGCTAGTGAGTAGAAGTACCTACTGAAGAATTTGAATGGTTCCAGTCAGAGGTATCATTGCTTTTGACTTACGGAAATGGCTACATTTTTATAGCAATAAATGTGGAAGTTTATTCAGAAGACATAGATATTATACTGCCAGCAACAATCACTAGTAGTTTTTCTTTGGTTAAATATTTTTTTACTGACTTTGGAAATTAGCTAATATCTAGTAGGCTATGAAAAATGATCGTTCTTGTTACTGCTATTGTTTCTGGTTAGAGCTAATATGTTGTAAGGAATTTTCATAATCTTGCCTCGTTGCTCTAGTTAGTTTGCATCTTTCTACTAAGTTAGTTGGTTTCTTCCATATTAACGAGCTTTTGTTTATTTTTCATGGCCTGCTAGGTTGCTTCCATGCAGGAAAATTGAAAAACACCGATTTGACTGAAAATTTGAAATAAAATGAAAACTAAGAAAGATTGATATCGAGAATGCTATATGGTTAGAAAGGCCATCAAATTTTACATTTGATTCTTTAAACCAAAATAGGCACTCCCATTTGAAAAAATCAAGTTATCTGTGATTGAAGTTTCCTTAATTAATCTACTGATTTCTCCAAGTGCAAAAAGAACTCAATTATAGACGTCTGAGCTAAGGTGACGCATTTCATACTTAGTCGTACCGCAAAGTCATGGCCTTCTAGGTTTTATAATCATTGCCATATTCAATTTTTTTCTGATACCTACTTATACCAAAAATGGTGATTTGCGCCTAAATGGTTTGTTTAAAGTTCCATGTGTGATACATAAGGTCACACTAGAATTAACCAAGGAATCCAAATCTGCAATAATATATAGGGGGTTCCATTCAAAAAAATGTAAGTTTAATATGAATCACCCTGCATAAATGTCAAAATTTGAGTGAAAATATTTTTACGTTCTAGCCCTCAAGGGTCCCCACCACGATCAAGTGACAGATTTTTGAAATATTTTTTAGTAAGCCCACAATCCTCCATCCATACACTATTGGCCCACCCTATATAATGACCAGGAAAGTAAAAGGCTAGGTTTAGGCAAAGAAAAATTATTTGACTCATCTATTATCACTTAATTCATCTTTACCAAAAATAATAATTGAAAATGAGCAACTTCTGAATACAAACCTTTCCACTGACTGACCAATAGTTCATCAAGGTATTCACTCGAGCTCCAAAGGTATCTTTTGGTGCTACATAAGCATAACAACGTATACTATCCTGATGATATGCAGGCTTCAAATCACCAATGTGATCATTATATGCTGATGCCTCTCTTATTGCTAAGTCCAAGTCATCCTCTTTAGCATAAGCAAAAATGTCACCAGAATCTTTTGGTGAAACAATAGATTCTCTTGGTTCTGCCGTCTTAGGTGGCTTTGAGAGCTGCTTTTTTACAATATGTGGTATAAGCTCTCCTTTTATTGATGAGAAACCATCTTCGCTTTTTAGATATTTGATCACCCATTTTTTTAATAAGTATATGTGGGAATCAATAAGATTACTATACATTTTGATATTTGTATGTTTCTTTAAGAGGCTTCTGGGTAGAGTTAGCTCACTTTCAAAATCACTAGCTGATGCCAAGAATACTAGCCGACTTGTTTGTTGATCAATAGCAATAAGGTCTCGCTCTACAACAAAAGGACTTAAATGATAGATTTTGTTTCAGTAGTTTCTCTTATAGTGTAAAAGAATAATATTTGAAAAATGAATTTCCTCTAACTGCATTAAAAAAATTATATAATGCATACCCATTTTATGTTTCGACTTTGGTCCTGGCACAACCGTTGCTTCGCTTTGCTGTGGGTGAAGTAAGAGTGATGCAATGGATGCATCATGCATTCTAAATAAGTTAAACAAACCATGCAGATCGACATCACTAACGAAATCACATGACACTACCATTACATCGGATTTAAGTCGATCATACAGCATTCTCAGGCTATCAGCAGTGCCTAACTCCTCATTTTCAGCAATGGTTGCATATTCTATCCTTATTTCAATACCAGTTTTTTCCAGGGCACTCTGAATTTCTGACTTCTGATGTTCTAATATAACAAGTATTACATCTGGAATTTTAAAGTGAAATTTCAGTTTGGGACGAGCGAAGATACGTTAGATTTGTCTCTAATTTGATGTAGCTAGATAGGGGCTTGCCTTCGGTTAGCCCTGATGATCATAACATATTGAGCATAAGTAAATGTGCAACTAATACATCGAGTATAGTCTAGAAGCTACACTATGGCTTACCCAAGCTTACCGGTAAATCCTGCTTGCTCCAGTTTATACAAGGGATACCAAACTAAAGGCATGGGGCCAACTGGTAGCAAACATTTTGGTTTTGTTGTGGTTATTTCAGAAATTCGTGAACCTTTGCCTGCGGCCAGCACAACTGCCTGGAACTCCACCTGGAACGTCATTCTTTTCTGTCTTCAAAATTGTAATACAATTATTGTCTTCAAAGAAATAAAAAATATGCCAAAAACTTTGATAGTCAACCAAAATAACCTCAAAATTCAAAATAGGAACCACCGACGATAAAAAAACATAGACCGATCTGTTTCTATAAAATTACTTTGCCATGATAAACATTCCAGATTGCTATGTTGCCTTACCTATTTTGGAATCATCATAAATGCTACTTGCGAATCTTACGATAGTATTTTTTACATGTTGAACAATCTAAAAGCTTGGCGTGTTGTTTGAAAAGTCATTCGATCTAAATCGTTTTATTTTTATAATTATAGAAATAATTATGATATAATACTGCATTAATGTTGTAAAGAATTGTTGTGATTGTATGGCACTGCGAGGATATACGTATGACAACACTGTCTCATTCATAACTGTAACGTAGTAAAAGCGTAGTAAACGCGTAGGATATTTTTTGTATTTCAGTTGGTAGTGGAGACTCAGGTCATACTCAGGTGACGTGCGATCAGCTGTTTCATCGAGTTGTTTGAGTTGAAGTTTTGGCGATTATTTTACGTTTTCCAGTGCTAATTGTTGTATAATAGACATTTCTTATTACAAAAAGACATGTGTACGGTATGTAGTCGTCAAGATCAAGCAGGAAATTTCAACATTTTACATGTGAGTATAAAATTATTCTGTAGCAAAGGCCATAGGCGTAGTACTGAGGAACTGAGGTTCTTCAATATTTAAATAAATAAACAGATGTAGTGAATACAATAAAATATTTTTTCAGATTGCCATCTGACGCTGGAAGAAGGAAAATATGATTTTCTCTTCTTGGTGTTGAGGCGGAACACCATTTTTCAAAGCGAGTTGAAATCTGCTCAAACATTTCAAAGATAATTTTGCTATTTCAATAATGGGTGCAGATATCTGAAATAAGATGCGGTGCCTCTACCGGCCCATGAAGTGTTTGATACTTCAGCTAGCACAAGGTAGATAAAGAGAGTGGATTTACAAGAGTTAATAGCATGATATGATAGACTTGGAAAAAACCATTTTTATAGTTAAAAGTTAAACACAAACTATCATGTTAGTTACACGAGATTGTTAGTTATTGGTGATTGATATAATTATGTTTCTCACAAGGTGAAATTCTTATGTGTGGTATGCACAATTCCAGTTAAAACTAGATTTTAAATATTGATCTTTTCATAAAAGCTATAAAACCTACTGTTGTAAATTTCAGCTATTGATAACGATCATAATTATGTAAAAGTTTGCCTAGGTAGAAATTCTTTATTTTATTTTAATTTATCATCACAATAATTACATAATTAGTATCAGGCTCAGGAATTATCTAACTTATTTTTTATATTCTCGCACAAGTTCCACAATGAGTTCCCCTTCACAAGAACACTAAGCATTTAATCATAACGGATAATGGTGACACAATATTTCAACTGTTTTATTATCATACAAAGATGATAGTAAAGGACCATTTACTGAAAAGAAGTAGGTCAGAAATTATTTTGATTGGAATTGTTTATTACATATAGATCTAGTTAATTATAATAGTAGTTAGATGTTGAAAAAAGTAATGTAAGTGTAAAGGTCTTTTTAATAACAGATTTCCTAGTACCTGATATGTAATATTCCTATGTTGCAGACCAAGGTATAGTTATCCTAATACATTAAAAGTCAATTAGGAGATATGATTTTATATTCTTTAACTTTCATGCAATGGTTATTCATTTGACAAGCAGTTGATTTGCTCTGTACATTGCTAGATAAGACAAAATCTCAATAAACCCGTAATTCAAATAAAAAAAATATTTTGAAAGTTTTACATTCTTTACAATGTGAGTAAATATCATGAAATGTATCCGCAGATATGTTAAAGTTGGCGGTGACTAAGATAATGTGTACGAGTATTTGTTCGGGTTTACACTATCCCTTATATAGTGTCAATATCAGTTACTTCTCGTGGGGTGGGAATTGGAATATGTACCATCCAATTTGTACCCAGTTTACTCATGCTATGTAAACTCTGAACATGTTCAGCGTAAGTTTTTGAATTTCTAAGCTTACAAAATTGATGGTGTATATCCTGCAAAGGGCATTCCTTAGAGTGTGCTGTTTTATAAGTTCTGAATTCAATCTTTGAGCACCAGAAGGAAGTATGCCTCAGTAGTTTTCTTATATAGACTGCTGTTAGATGGATGATTTAACTTATAGTACTGTTAAATTTCTATGTTTCTGCTTTTAAAACCCGGGGCTTTATTGTGACAGGCCATGCACTAATTTAGATATATGAAGATTTCTCATATTTCTCATGTGTGATATAGTATATTAGTATTTGTAGTTATTGTGACAGATACATACTAATAGCTTGAGCAGTGTTTTTGAAGTAGTTGAAACCCATTTGAGCAATCTATCTATGTTTTTTGACAATTTCTTTAGATGTGTACATTTAATGTTTAATCTTTTTTGATTATCTTGTTTCTTGTCATTTATTTAACCTACCCATATTTCAGAATTATTTGTTTGCTCAGGCTTGTTCTGTAACTGGTGTCCTTATAACTTTGTGTAATAAAGGCTATTTTATTATTATTTTTATTTTACTAAAATCTAGAATTTAAAGGACAGTCTGACTAATATGCAGGCTCTATTTTGTTTATCAAATCTAGGAGGATATTAAGATAATATTTTGTATGGATGTATTTTTATATATCGATAAGAGAATGAAATGTTGTACAACTGCTGTTTTGTTATTTGTGTTAACCTTAAAATGTATACTGGACTCAATAATCATGAAATGTACCTTCAAACAAGCTCAAAATTAGCTCGCATTGCAAATAACAAAGTCCATCACCTAATTAAAAATACATTTCTACGCTTCATCTTTAGAAACATTCTTATTTAAAATCCAACCTAATAGAATTTTAATTCATAATATGATCATAAAAATTAACATTAAATAAAAAAAGTTAAATTATATTACTTGTATAACCGCAACTACTGGCACATTTTGTTCATATTTAAATCTATACCTAAATCTAAATTACCTAAATGAAAATTCGTTAGCCTAGTATCACAACTCCATGCTCAAATCAAAGAAATTAAAAAAAAATGGTCCAAACATCATTTTGAACCTTACAATAAATTTGGTTTGATACGCTTATGGTTCCTGTAGAGATTTTGGTACCGCTAGAATGGCGAACCTGTAGTTACGGGTGGCGGCCATTTTTCCATACCCCTCGCGTCCCTCCACTCTCCTAGCCCACAAACTATGGGTCGTTGATGTCGGCAATAAAATCTGTGAGAATTATGAATGAATGGCGTGGTCTCTCTTTTTATCGTCGGTGATAGGAACGCTGACGACACAGAACACCAAATTGACAGAGCACATTGTAGCCAGAAATAGAGTTTGCTTGTCAGTTAGCCTCCAACGCAGGTACCTTTTTACAGCCGCTATTATACGAGGGTAGTAAAATAATAACAAATGCTCTTCAGATTTGCTTTAGTGTGTTTATACATTTTTTATTCAGTTCTGTTATTTCAACTGATTTGAAGTTGTCTGTTTATTTGTCATTTCAATCCTGGTAGTTTTCATCAGCAAAAGCTGCATGTAATTCTAAACATAAAAAAGCAGCACCTCTTTAAGTTCTGATACTTATCTTCAGAGGTTGATTCGTTGGGCTTCAGTGGCCCATAAATGAATCCAAATTCGTGGAACAAAACGGTATACGAACGATGGTAGTTGTACCTTTGTAGTCTTTCTGAACCAATTTGAAATAGGTGGTATACATTGACATAGACTGCACTTGGCATGGATGTTTATGTATCGTATAGAATATATTCAATACGAACAAATCGAATTGTGAAACCCATCACTAACTGTGAAATTTGGCAACAACGCACCTTCCAAAAATTATTGACAGTCACGGGACAAATGACATTTCGTCCATCACAAAAGTTTATGTTGTTCCCGCGTTTTGTTCCACTCTTCAACAACAATTTATGGTTTATTTAAATGCCGAATATTTCTTATTACTTTCACACCTCGCCTCTATCACATGGCCCATCAAATTCTTACACCTGACGAAGCAAAGATGAACCCAACAACTAGAATGCAGTTTTACAAAGATGCCCGTGCAAAAGTGGAGAGATCAATTGCATCAATTCAGCCCTTGGAGACCCCATTAATAATGAAGTGCTTGGCTTTAATTAAAGATGATGTTGGGGATAGTAGCCAAGCAACAAGAACGGCCGCTACCGACATGCTGTTATTTCTTATGGGCGTGAAAAGTGCAGAGGTCCAGACTGAGATCATGAAGTTTACACAGGAAAACTCTGGAGATGAAGTGCTTCAGAGATGCGTGATCAATTCCTTGAGGAAGGTGGTGCTCGACAGGATTGTAGGGGGCGACGACTTCCTCAAGATGCTTCAGGTGTGGTTGCCATACAAGGATAAGGTAAGGGGGTAATTAATCAGGGTGTTGTCTGCTTTGTTTATAGAAATTTATTGACTCTAACAAATAGAAGTTTGTGTTGGATAATCTAGAATAAATAAATATGTGATAGAGTATTATAGATCTTTTTGATAGGTAATGCAATATGTAGCTTTTAAGTATGATTTTTTCAATGGACATCAGTTTTGTGTAACTTGTTTGTAATTAGTAGCCAATTTGTGATATATAACAATCACATATTTTAGGAACCAAATAAATTTGGTCTAGAAGATAAGCAAAAACTGAAAGAGACAAGTCATACTGTATCTCTCCCAGACAGAACAAAGACGACTTGTGTACATCTTAGAGATGTCTGATCGGAATGTTCATGACATCTCAAAGATGTCTTAAGACGTCTCCTAGACTTCTTTAGAACATCTAATGTTATAAAAACCAACATCCCTACATCTTTAAGACGTCCTCAAAGAGATGTCATTAAGATGTCCTTAGGAAGACATTATTAAGATGTCTTCATTAAAATATCATGAAGATATCTTCAGTGAGATGTTGTTATGTTTTCTAGTCATCTTATCAATATCTCAAGTCAATCTTTAAGCCTTTTAGTTTCAGTGAGATGCTAACAAATAGTTACACACATACATAATTATGATGTTCTATATGATTAAATATGTCAAACTATATACAAAAACTGGTAGGTCAGTATTTCTTTAGCATAGATGTCTTATCAGAAGGTGTATTCTTACAAATCGTGATCAAATATGTTGCAATACAATTAACAGTGTAAATAGTCCAACAATCAAAAATGTTGCTACCAACACAGAATAAACTAGATCTATTTAGAATATAACTATATCACTCATATAATTCAACAAACTTTTTGGCCACTTATAAACTAAATAATTGTAAATGTATACTGTTTCAAATTAATGTGTGTCTAAATGTGAAACTTATCTGCACAACTTGTCTGAGCTGAACTAAACACACTTATCCTCAAAATCATACAAACCAATCAGCTTTAATAGGACGGATGTCTGAATCTGATGGTGGTAAAAACTGACATATTTAAGATGTCTCCAAGGCATATTTGATAACATCTTAAAGACATCTTTTATTAGACAGTGTAAAGACAACTTTTTTATGTCTTAAGACATTCAGATATTATACAGACCTAGAAAATATGTCTTTAAGGCATAGTGTGCTGTTTAGGCTTATGGGTGAATAAATTTTTTCTTGAAGTATATTAATCATACTGAGTCACAATTAACTGTTGAATTAGATATTTTGATTTGTACAAGCTCCCCAATAACACAAAAATTGACTGTCTTATTTCTTGAAATATAATTAAGCAAACTTAAAATATCCGATGAATAATCATACATCTAATGATATTCTTATATATTTTCCTATAGATTTCATCTGTGATAGAAGATATCTGCAAATCTCATATACCACCAGACAAATGTAAGCATCTGTTCCTAAACACCATTGTACCTTCCATGATGACAGAAGAAAACTTGGATGCAGATCTTAGGACAGTCCTCATTGATTTAGCGTTCCGATTATCCTGTATAGCACCAATGAGTAGCCTAACTTCTGATGAAGCAGATATATTCTTGAAAAATATTGGTACCAGGTACTGACTCTAGTATATTTTTTTTCATGCTTAAAAATGTGTGTAAAAATATAACTGCCTATTATCTCTATTGCAATTTGCATTAAATCAATATTTTGATGTCCCTAAATAGCTGAAATACAAGTGATTTCAGAGTGTTTTCTTTGTTTTTTGTAATTTAATTCTTCAAATTTTATGTTAAGAGCAAAATTTAAAAATTTTTTCATTTACTTTACCTTTATCTTTGCACATAATTGTATCCATTTGAATTGACATTTACCATAAAATGTAGCAGATTTGATAAAAAAACAATATCAAACTTCAAAATAATTTTTTCATAAGACTTGCTTGAGACCAATCTTATGCTTGATATAATGTATTTTCAGGTAACATTCTGCATTGAAAATAAAACTGGTATAGCTATTATTTTTATGAGTTTTTGCAAGCTTTGCTTTCAAATCATTCTTTACAGTGATACATAAAATTCTTTCAAGGTATGTAGTGGCAATAACAAAATTAAGGGACATCGAATATTGCAACTGGCATAAGCTGTGGATGTTTCTAGTGAGATTTAGTGGAAAGTACCTACACAATTCAATGGATCTGACAAATAAGTTGCTCAGAGTTGTGGAGTTTGCTTTTAGGAATGTTAATTATTTGCAGAGGTTGAGGGGTTATGATTGTTGGAAAGTAAGTATCATTATATATTTGAAAATACATACACATTATATAAATGATGGCAAAGATTACTATGTATTAGATATTTTTTTATTAATTAAAAAAGTAAAATATATTTTGTTTATTGAGAGTACTCTCAGCATCTTTAAACTGAATGCTATTATATTTTAAGGCTGCATTAACTACCTAAGAAATGTAATGCAATGCAATTTTGACTCTCATATGTTTGATAATATTTTGGTATTTTATTGCAATAATGAATACTGTTCACCATTGTATGCTCTATTTCTCTGCTTCCTTACAAGTGAAATCATCTTTGAATGGTTATTAACACAAAAGTGGTACTATAATATTATTTTCATGAAAAGCAATTCAAATGTTACATAATTTCCATATGCAAATAACTATGGCACCTCTTTTTTTTATAGGAATTAATTGATAATGCAAGTTTGGACAAAGCATATATATCCAGCAATAAACAGATGAAACTTCTCATCACACCATTGAAAGCAAAATTTTCCAAACAAGATGTCGTGATTTGCAAACGTTTTAGTGTTTTTTGTTATCTGCTTGATAAACTGCAAGAGAAGGCTGTGCTGTGTTTGAGAGAGTTTTTAGAATTTTGTTTTGGTCCAGTGTCTGTACCTGCAGATTCCTCAAAAGTTGGGCCAGTAAAGAGTGTACCCACACTGTGGTTGAAAAGTGCTAGAGCTTTAATAGACATTTTAGGTAAGTTGTACTTTATTTGTTCTATGACATGATATACATGATCAATTTGTGTCGAGTTTTCATATAATTTGGCAGAACATAACTCTTCATTTTATGCACAGTGAATATATAGTATGATATATTTATATAAAAGGTGCTCCAAAAACTGGACATTTATTTCCATAAACATTATACATAATTGCTAGTTCCATAAATTTGTCAATTATTGTAATTTTGTGCAGTAAAGCACAGTATCATCAAGGTAGGCTCCATTTATGTTTACAATTTTTTCTTGTATTATAGATTACTGCAATGCAAAATGACACACAGATGAAATTATTATTGTGACTTATTTTTGTATGTGTTGTAGGGCATTATCATGACAAAAAAGACTGTGTTATAATAGAGCAAGTTATCCACAACCAAAAACCTCTCGTTGACAGTACAAACTTCTCAAGTTTTTGCAGTATTATTTTAAATTCTGTACTTGAATGTTGTATGCTTCTCAAGGGTGTTGAAGATGCCACTGAAAGCGAAAAGGTATGTTGATGATAAACATAATTTCCATAGTACAGTTTTGGTGGTGTTTGAAATGTATTCATATTCTCCTTTATTTTAGATGATTGATATAAATGCATAAAAAAGCAAAAAACTTTTTTGTTGTTATCATAATGTTGTCAAAGTTTAGCTTTAAATTCATAATTTACTAATACAATGTGTTACTTAGTTTACTTAGTAATTTTGAATTAATTTTCAGGTTATTAAATGTTTGTGGGGTACTGTTTTTTATTTGGCTGCTGTGACTGATAACGGTGACTGCTTTGATTACATCTCTCAGATTCTGGAAAGTATTGTACAGGTGAGCATTCTGGAATTTGGAAGCATTTCATATTGTTTACTTATGTTCATTTCTTCAGAAATCAACTGATGACGCTTATTTCCAAAAAATACTCATGCTGATACCAAGTGCATTTGTAACTGAAAGTAAGATATCTGTAAAGCTAATGGAGAAGCTAATGAAACCTATGTGGAAAGTACTATTTAATGCAGAAAATATGTAAGTAGTATTAGTAGTAGTTTATTGATGCATTATACAGGTTAACTTGCTTACATACATCAAAGAAAATATGTACCTAAATATAAATAAATATTACAAATACATAAATAATACATCAAAACTGAGAAACAACTATCAACAAAATACATGTTAAAATATAAAATCAGAAAAATTGTTATAGAAGTAACCCTCAAAAGAATAAAAAGCCTTTCTTATTGAGTAAAGATTTCATTGTTGAATACATATTATATACTGATTTGAATTTTCTGGTAATTATTCAATAAAAGTTTCCAAAATCTGTTATTATTTATGTATTTTAGTAATTTCCAATTCAAATGTGAAATTGATTTTATACGAAGAACTACCCTATGTTATGGATTGCTTTCAATATATTTCTTTCAGTCCACCAAGCATATCAGAAACCTTCAAACACTGCATGACCAAGGTATTTGCAAACACCACAACAGTCGAAGAGAAGATCAAAATAGTGAAAGATGTCATGAGAGAAATAGTGACAGTGCAAATAACTGATAAAAATGTACAAACTGTAAATAAGATCTGGTTATGTTTGGCTAAAGAGATCACAGATGAATTTGGAGTGGAAAAACTTGAACAGTTTGACGACTTCAATAACTTCTTTTTATGGCCTGCTTATTTTATACATAATTTAGAAGAAACAGATAAAAAAGTATGTATTCATGATCATGATCTGTACAGTACTCCAAAGATTTTCTGTTCTTGAAATTAATCAAAATTTTACTTTATTCTAGCAAACAGTATTATTATGGATGAAGCTTTATAGAAAGTTGGCTCAAGAGTCTGATGATAAGAAAATCGAAATTTTCAAAGATTTGCAAAAGATCTTCAAGAATAACCCATTACTTGCAACTAACATAACTTCATTGGTCAATATTATGTCTCAGTTTGACTCGAAGCGGTCAAATGACTTTGGTAAGCATTTGAAAACGTGTTTTTTAGGGTCATATTCATAGTCAATACTTGAGGAGCACAAATTACTGTATTATGTTCTGGCAGCCTTCCCAGTTCTTGTAGGCATTCCCAGACTAGCACAGACGTAACTTTGGGATTGTATGATGCCCTAAGTGTGGTCTGAAGCTGTTCTTCCTTCCTTCCTTCCTTGTTCGGTCCCAATCCTTCGCATGCATTTTACATGTACATGTTTTAGTATATTAAGGCAAAATAAACAAAATGACATAATGACATGAAACATTCAATTTCCAGTTTGCAGACTTTTGGGTTTAGTATCGCAAGTCCTGGAACTGCCAAATTTAAAAAACGACGATGAACATAAGTTGACCAACTTAATGCTGCAATACCTGGACCCGACCTTGGAATGTTACTCTGAACAATCTGAACATCACGACGTTATATCGAAAATGTGCAACTGTATCAAACACACCTTGTGCTTGCATCAGTCCTACAAAGTGCTCGAACCGCTCGGAAACTTCCTCAGAACCGCTCCACAAAACGTCAGAATCCAATTTTCGAAACATTTGAACGAGTTGCTCGCCGACTTGTACAAGAAGCAAAGCGACGCGAAGAGTTACGCAGCAAAGGAGCTGCAAAAGGTCATGGTGATATTCGAAGAAGGGGATGAAAAAGGGAAGAAAGTGTTCGTTGTGCCTTCAGGAAGGTCTGCCCGGATAGCAAACCTTGCCAAAAAGTCTCCAAAGTCGCCAAAGAAAGCCTCGCCCGTGAGTATGAGTTTATTTATATGCCAAAAAAAATCATAAAGGACAAATATTATATAACTTGTCTCTTTACTTATTGAATGACCCTCGTATATTCTCTCTTATCTAGGTGAGTCTGAAGTTGTTTGGCAAAGATCTGGATACTCTGTCGCCATTGAAGGTGAAAGGAAGCCAACTCAACAACACCACACCAACTAGAAAGAAGAAAGCTGCAAATGTGATTCCATCTAAGATCAGAACACCGTCGAGTCTTGATGACGAAAGTGCCTCTAAGTTCGTGGCTATAGATTCTGAGGTAAAGTTTCAACCCTCCAAGTTGAGCGAACACCAAAAGGAAGTCTTAAAGCGGAGAAGGGATGATATACCCGCGCTTTATCAAGATCTGTCTCAGAGCCAGAGTCAGGATTTCTGTTCAAAGTCGAATTCTAACGAAGTTTCTCAGGACCAACAGGAAGTGAAGGAAAGAAGGTTGTCCAGGGACGTGGCTGAGGTTATTGAAGAGTTGAACGAGTTCGTGCAAGTCAGAACGTCTTTTGAAGAGGAAGAAAAGGATGGTGAGGAAGTCAAGCAGGCTCAGAACTCGCAAGATCTGTTTGGAGAGTCTGAAGCTGTCATGCAGGTAATAATGGAGACTTTATTCATTTTTATAGTCAGTTACAATACACAAATATTTAGATAAGGGTTAGGTTAGGTTGATTTTGAGTGGGGTGATTATACCTTGTTCAGCTCGTTGACTAGAGTGTTACTATTACTACACTACCTATGTATAATTGAAAGTTCTCACTTGTAATATAACAAATTTACAGGTACAAAAACCAACAGAAGATCAACCAAAGCCTATGCTGTCTGAAAGCTTGTTCAGTGAAGAAATCACACAAGAATCTGCAGGCAAAAGTCCTGAAATAATAACACCGAAACAAGACGATACTGGAAACAAAACAACATCTGATATGACTTCTCTGAAAGCAGAAGAAACTTTGAGCAAACCGTCGGAAATGTCTTCCCTGGAAGTAGCAGAAACTACAAGCAAATCATCTGGTTCGACTTCAAAGAATCTAGAAGAAACTTCGAACAAAACATCTGAAAACACTTCTCCGAAAATAGAAGTATCTTCAAGCAAATCATCTGGTACGACTTCGAAGATTGATGAAGAAACTTCAAACAAAACCTCTGAAAACACATCACAGAAAATAGAAGTATCTTCAAGCAAATCATCTAGTACGACTTCGAAGATTGATGAAGAAACTTCAAACAAAACCTCTGGAAACACTTTGCAGAAAATAGAAGTATCTTCAAGCAAATCATCTGGTGTGACCACGAAGAATGATGAAGAAACTTCAAACAAAACGTCTGAAAACACTTCGCCAAATATAGAAGTATCTTCAAGCAAATCATCTGGTACGACGTCGAAGAATGATGAAGAAACTTCAAACAAAATGTCTGAAAACACTTCGTTGAAAGTAGAAGTATCTTCAAGCAAAACATTTGATATGCCGTCGAAGAATGAGGAAGAAACTTCAAACAAAACGTCTGAAAACACTTCGCTGAATGTAGAAGTATCTTCAAGCAAAACATCTGGTATAACCTCGCTGGAAGTAGGAAAAACCTCAAACGAAATATCTGAAATGACTTCGGTTAATGAAGATGGGGATGAAGTCAAGCTTAAAGAGGAAACTAAAGAAGAGAAGAAAAAGAGGAAGATTGCAGCAGAGTTGGCAAAATTGCAGATGAACATCGTTGGAGCTGATGAGTACTTTGCCTCTTCAAGACGAAGAAGGGCTAAACCTAAAGACAAAGATAAGGAAGAAGAGGTAAGTGTGATATAACAAGCCAAAATTCATACAATAATAAAGGTTGTGATCATATTCATACAAAATGACAAATAATAAATTTTATACAAGACTTAAATGAGGCTAAAAGTTATTGAACTAAACAATTCACACAAATAATAGTAATAGTAATAATTCTTCATGGTAATAATAAACTATCAACTGTTACAATCAAGTTATAATAAGAGTAACCTCTAAGTATAGTTAAATACTAATACAACGTATTGTTTCAGTTCGTAACATCACAGTAATAATTGAATCTATTAATGAACATCCAATTTTAATATAAAATCGTACGCCACTGGTAATGCCCTCAAGCTGTCAAAATTTCCGTTACGTGTTGGCTAGTCAGCGACCTGTGCATTCTGTTGTTTACATTCCTTCTAGAGATGTTAATTCTGTGGTATAGGCCGTCGGTATTTCGACATGGATAACACTTTTTATCAAGCTCTGTTCACTACTACTGCATAGACTTTTTGATCCAAAAATTTACTAAGTATTTTCATTTTTAAGGCTTTGATGATCCCCTAAAGGAACTTTTTTATAACAAATTCTTACATAATTTCTTTGCAACTATGATTTTAGTACTTTGTTTACTCACAAAACTATACTGAGCATTTGATGTACTTTTAGCTAGGTAAAAAGCCAGGCAGAAAGTCGCTTGGCGCTCAGTTGGATGAAAAAACTGCAGGCAATGCACGAAGGAAGACCATGGAATCCTCATCAAGTGAAAATGACACTCCAAAAAGAATTAGCCGTAAGCCTGATCAAAATGTTACAGTGGTAAAGAAACCTAAGACTCCTCCAAAGCAAACAGCCAACGCGAATGTTCAAGTTGTAACAGATTCAAATGAGAATGTCCCAACCCATAAGAAAGATTTGGAACAAGCTAGTGGCAGTGAGGTTGAAGATGTCTCTGCTTCAGTCAGATGTGAACCCAAAACTCCCAAATCTTCCAAGAAAGGGTCAAATGAGAATGTCTCAGCTTCTAAGAAAGATTTGGAACCGATCAGTGTCAGTGAGGTTGAAGATGTCTCAGCTTCAGTCAGATGTGAACCCAAAACTCCCAAATCTTCCAAGAAAGGGTCAACTCAGAATGTCTCAGCTCCTAAAAAAGATTTGGAACAGGCTGAGGTTGAAGATGTTTCTGTCAGATGTGAACCCAAAAGTCCCAAACCTTCCAAGAAAGGATCAAATGAGAATGTCTCAGCTTCTAAGAAAGATTTGGAACCGGCCAGTGTCAGTGAGATTGAAGATGTCTCTGCTTCAGTCAGATGTGAACCCAAAAGTCCCAAATCTTCCAAAAAAAGGTCAAAGAATCTCAACGTTGAAGGTACGGTTGATGTTTCGAAGCAACAAACTGTTCCTTCTATTACAGATCAGACAAATACAAAAACACCTCGAAAGAGATCCAAAGTACGTGATAGTGAAGTTAGTGAGATACCTGAACAACCAACAACTGTGCCTTTGGAGCAAAAAGTAGGAAAGTCCCCTAAGAAAGAAGGCAAAGCAAAATCACCTTTATCGAAAGTAGCTGAACAAAAGTCGTCCAAATCTCCTAGAAAAGGATCAAGAAGGCACCATAGTGAGCCTAGCAACACACCCGAGCCTCAAAAAGTAGAAGAGAAGGGCACACCTATATCTGGACAAAAAGCGAATGACTCTGTAAGAAAAATGACACATAAACGCGATCTCTCAAGGCAGTTAGTGAATATAGGACCACAAGACGAACCTGCTACTAGCATTGTACAGAAAGACTTGAAGAAATCGCCAAAGAAAATTGTGATAAGTAACATATCAGAACAAGGTATCGTTGCCAAGAATAGTGGACAGGATGCAGTAGATTCTCCCAAAAAAAGAGTGAGAAGGATAGTCAGTGAGCACAGTTACGTAGTGAAGAACATCGAAGCTGAAAACATCATATCAGCGTTCACAGGTTCAGCGAAAGAGAAAAGTGAACAAAGCACCCCTGGAATTGAGGCCAAAAGTGTTGCCTCAACTTCCCCTGAGTGTGGACCTGAAGAGGTTGTCAACTTACAAGAGGGCCAAGAGAGAACCGTAGTTGAAAGTAAGTTTTTTTTTATTAGCTCCGTCTGTTTGTATATTGTACTCCATTTCATTGGTTTCCACTCAAAAACAAGGACTCGTTGTTTTACATTTGACACTTTGACCATAGTGACTTTTCAAGGAGAGAGACCAGACAAGTAAAATTGGTCGATCTATCTCTCTAATTATTGGTCATCATTTATCTATTTCTTATTACTGCGCATGCTCAAAATAACGATAGCCACGAAATTTTGTTATTTCTGGTGATTCAAAAACGCCCCAATGTCTCAAAATAAACATTTATTTATTTATTTTTATTTAAGCTTTTATCCATACACGCCCTATAAGGGATATGAAAAGTCATATAGTATAGTAGAAATAGAAGTAATATAAAATTGGGATGTAAAATTATTAAAGCTAAGAGTAAAACCACAGACGACAAATCACATCAAAAAAGTGGTAAAGACCTATATAGGGTGTTAATTAACTATGTTAACAAGCTTTAACCACGAATAGTATTCCGAAAAATAGAAAGAAGATGTCATATGAACATGGGTCCAGAAATGCTTCCTAAGGGAGCGACGCTCCTTTGCATGGGGCACCCTGAAGACGGTTTTCCCTCGATATTCTCGAAATCATTCATAACAAAATTACGATATTAGGTACGATGAGTAAACTTTTGGCGCTGAATCTGATTCTGAATTCAGAATTTCATAATTTATCATACGGGAGGAGTTAAGGGTAAAAATAACCCCATTTTCTAAATGGTAATTTTTTTGACATTTTGATTTTAGAATATGGTATTTCGGAGATTTCTACATAAAAATGATCTTTTGGTACATCTCGATAGGGCTAACCGTTTTCGAGAAAAATGCAAATTATTGAATCGATGCAGGCTATTGTAAATAAATAAATGCATCTTTCTCGAAAACGGTTAACCCTATCGAGATGTACCAAGAGACCATTTTTACGTAGACATCTCTGAAATGCCATATTCTAAAATCAAAATGTCCAAAAAATTTAGAAAATGGGGTTATTTTTACCCTTAGCTCCTCCCGTATGATACACCTCTGATTAAAATTATGAAATTCTGAATTCAGAATCAGATTTAGCGTCAAAACTTTACCCATCGTACCTAATTTCGTAATCATGTTATGAATGGTTTCGAGAATATCGAGGGAAATCCATCTTCAGGCTGCCCCATGCAAAGGAGCGTAGCTCCCTTAGGAAGCATTTCCGGACCCATGTTCATATGACATTTTCTTTCTATTTTTCGGAGCACTATTCGTGGTTAAAGTTTGTTAACATACTTAATTAACACCCTGTATATTAACTATTATAAAACTATATTAAATTATAGAAGCAATTATCTATGAGGAATAATTTTAAAGACTTTTTTGAAACGAGAATCTAAAGAGCTGGAGTTGATTCGCAATAGGGTACGTGCAGAAAAAAATATGTCGTTTACGCGTTCCTTAGAGCCTAGTCTACATGACAAAATCACTTGTTTGGTTTTTTGGAATCGGCTGTGAGAGATATTCCAAAAATTATTTCAAATGCCGGAAAATGCCGCGCAAACAACCTCTGACGTCAGTGATATCCTATAGTTATGGGATGTAAAGTATTGATATTCGATATCGATAGCCAGTGCTAACCTAACATTTTGACATTGATCATTATAACCACAAAACACAGTCACACGCAAAAGTACAAAAGTCAAAAGAATAAAAGTTAGGCTAGATTACTAATTCACTTTGTAGTGATGGGCTTGAATTAGATTCTATCTTTGGATTCATTCATAATGGGATGCGCCGAAATAAAATGATGGCTTCGATTAGTTGCGAATCTCGGTCACAAACAGGATGAACTGTGATACCTATCAGATATAAAAATGTATTGCAACAAAAATGCTAGTGGGTTAATTGCCTGTTTCAATTATGTTTAAGCATCAATAAATTGAGTCGCATTGTTAAAGAATTCAGATCATCTCTAGTTTGCAGTTGAAGCTCACTGACCTGCGCTGTGGCAGTATCGATTGTCGATATCGATAAGATACCTGTGACGTCAGCCCTTCTTTACGTCACGTGGAAAAATTTGAATATATCCTTATTTTATTTTGCAAATATCTTTTTTTGGCCGTCAGTAAAATCATGTTTTTTGTTTCCTACTGCTTCTTGATATGGTTTTCTTTACTCTATGTATACTCCCGAGGCGATTTCACGACCTCTGCAAGTACCCTATTAGCAAATGTCTTTTGGAAGCAGGCACGCATTTAGGGAGGTCCGAAATGTTATATAATGCCGCTAAATTGTTTTGGCGGCAACACCAATCTGCACCCCTCCCCCCCTCCTTCGATGACGAGAAATATTTTGCTTTTCTGATGAAGTTCCAGCCAAGCAACAGTAAATCTTGTGGACCCCCCAAAACTAAATCCTGCTTAGAAGTTTTAAAATTGATCTCAGTTGGAAGTCGTTTTAATTTTAATCAGTTATACAAGAGAGTTAATACTAAAATATGTTCTTATTGAAGTAAAAAACAAATACATAGTAATGTTTGTGTATTTTCAACTGTACACTCATTGCCGCCAATACAGATAGCAAATTAGTTTCTCATGTTCTAGTCCCATCTTAGAACTTATTCTACCAAATCTTGTAACACTTTCAGATTTGCCTGAATCTGAAAATCAAATTTTAGAAGAACAACCATCGGAAGAGCACATCACTCCCGAAGAAGAAGTGATCTCAGATTCGATAGGGCCTGACTTCGAGACCAAAATAAAACGGAAAAAGAAACACAGTGGAGGTCACGTTACAGCTGAGACCGAACAAGTTATTGGTTTTGACCACGGAGAAATAAAGGTATCTAAAAAGAAACACAAGAAAAAGCACTCGGACCACGATTCTTCGGAAGACGGTGCCGAACTCTTGAGCGGCGTGAAATCGCCTAAGAAAAAATCTAAAAAGAGACACTCAGAGACCCCGGAAAAAATCGAGGCTGTAAAAGCCGCTGAATTGAGGTTCAAGAAACGACTCAGCGACCTGGAATCTGAGATCGACCATTGTAGACAGTTCATATCGCAAACCGAGGCAAAGGAGGACGATCTCGTGATAGTGGACAACAACGAAATGGTCTCACCTTCGAGCGAGAACGAAGATAACAGAGCCATCAAGATCCGTTTGAAGAGAAGAGAGGACTCCGGAAAGAAAAGGAGGTCCAAGAAGGACAAGTACGAAGTGGCTCAGACACAGGAGGACGTAGGGGAGACCAGGAAACGGAAACTGAGTACCGAAGAAGAGTGCGAAGACGTAATCGAGAGTTCGCAAGAGAGTTACGCTGATATCTCTTCTCTTACTAACGCTTCGAAGAGGAGGATGTTGGTGATGACTGTCGATACGATCGATGAAGAAACTATGGTCCAAAAGGGTAAGCAGTTGTTAATAAATTGCAATTTTTCTTCTGCGTTGTAAATATCTGTTTGTGTATATACTACTCGCAAGTGAAACCCGAATACTGAGAAGAAAGGGTTGTTGAAGTGCACCCTCCCAAGCTGCCTTCACAGCATGTTCCAGTTTGTCTAACGTGGTCGGAGGATTGGGTAAAACGCCTATGTATCGACCCATCCATGGCCGACTCTACACTAGGCCGGAACCTTAAATGTGGCAACGTGGCTTAGCTGTCAAATAGTGGTCCGGTTACTGTAAATTGTTTTATAGTTTCAGAATAATAACTATTACATTTTATATGTATTAAGAGTTTATCTCGGTTGATAAATTTGGAAAAATACTTTTTAGAACTACTACTACTACTACCACTTACATCTGATGTCTGGTTCATCGTAGTCGAACACTACAAAATAAAAATAAACGCAACCTGTTTCCTGCTGCCAGTTCCATTTAAATGAACACTCAATTTACTTTGTAAATTTTCACTTGAGCTAGAAAAATTCGCTATTAGGTCACTGTGAAGCCATTCTTGCTGGTCTTGATTCTCCTTCACTATCCAATCCTTTCATAGGTGTGCCCAGATGTGTTCTATTAGAACTGTATTTTTCTGTGATATTTCGGAGGTCCAGAAAACATTGTAGGTACCACATTGTGCTTTAAAATAGGTCTTGTCCTTGGAAGTGTTTGTAAACTATTGTCTTTATTCTTATAAATATAACCAGCCCTTATGAGGAATACCTTTCACCCACTTCTGTTTATGTCCTTTATTGGAAGAACAATTGCTATTGCAACCTGGTACTACATACTTTGCAGGCATCTTTTTATCTTTATAGTTTCGTTTGTGCAGGTAAATAATTAGAAACACATTAAAAATCACCTTCCAATCTTCGTTTTACTCTAGAAGGTTATGTTTGGTATGTCCTTTATTGGAAGCACAATTGCTAGTGCAACCTGGTACTACACACTTTGCAGGCATCTTTTTGTCTTTATAGTTTCGTTTGTGCAGGTAAATAATTAGAACCACATTAAAAATGTGATGACAAAAGCTCGGCCGACTATTCAGTGTTGCCATATTTCAATGCTCCGGCCTAGTGAGTAGAGTCGGCCATGACCCATCCAATTCCATACCTTTTTAATTGGCGATAAATCGGGTGATCATGGAGGCCAGAGGAGTACCCTGACCTCAGCTTCCTCTAGGAACCTCATCGTCACCCTTGCATTATGAGGACGTGCATTATGTTGCTGGAAGAAACCCTCTTCGAGGACATATGGAACGGTAATTGGTTCTAACACCTCATTCACATAACTTTGCGCAGTATTGTGCCTCGAGTCACAAGTAAAGGTGACTTGCTGTTGAATCCAATGGCACCCCTAACCATCAAACTAATAGGATGGTGTGCATGACGCTCGACAGCAAATTGGAGATCACGTGGTTCACCCTGTCGTCGTCTTACGCGTTGGCGTCCGTCATGTGCTCCCAGACAAAACCTGGACTCGTCGGAGAAGGCCGTCTGATGCCACTCAGCCTGCCATGGTCGGTGTTCCTGGCACCAATCTAACCGCTGGCGACGATGATTTGCAGTGAGTGGAAGCACTAGATACGGACGGTATGATCCTAAGCCCATTTCACTCAATCTGTGGTACACCGTGCGGGTTCGAATGGGCCTCCCTATAGCTGCATACCAAGCGTCAGCAACAGCTCGAGTAGATCGCATTCTGTCTCGAAGGACCAGTAGTCGTAGATGACGATCTTGCCGGTCAGTAGTTTTTCTACGTGCTCCAGAACTTCTAGCTCGCTGCATTCGCCCTTCTGCGATCCATGCACGTCATGCTGCTGCAACTGTAGCCACGCTACGCACCATGGTTACAAAAATTGCTCTGAAAGAAGCATCACGTTCTCGTTGGCCTACAATCCGACTCCGTTCAAAGGGGCTTAACTGCGTAAACTGGTGCTGTGGTCTTCTAGGGGGCATCGTTACATAACCAGCTAGTCCCTCAGAACATTTTCAAATGATACAATAATAGTACTCACACGTCTTGAGTTTTTTAGAGGTGCCATCTAGGTAAGTAGCGTCTGAATGAACAAAAAGTGTTACATGTGTACTAGAGATGGCACTGCCAAACTGTGTACAAATTTTCATTGCAAATGTTTTTTTTTTCTAGGTGTTCGAATTTCACTTGCGAGTAGTACATTTGCGATCTAAAGCCCAATTTACATTACGAAACTAGTTCCATACATGCTAAAATTAATTACACGACACTGGTTAATGCGAAAATTTTCATGAAATGAAGTGTCGTGAAGCTTTCAGTATCACAGTGACCATGGCACTGTCCGTATCCAAACTTACTGCAATTCGTAATGTTGTTGCACAGATGGTTAGTTACAAATTAAAAAGAGACTTGGAAGGAAGAAAAAACGATGGTGGATCGAAAGTAGTTATCGAGAAAAAATCTGGGTGCAACTCAAGTTGATTTCTGAATTAGCATATGGTGATCCTGAAAGTTACAAAAACTTCGAATGAGTGAAGCACTCTTATTAGATACAGTTTCCAACTGAATATCAAAACAACATACAACGTGCCGTGAAGCATTGACAGCAAAAGTGAAACTCCAAATTACGCTATGTTATTTAGCAACTGGATACAGTCTCCAGTCATTATACGAATTTAGAGTATCAATATGTAGCATATCAAAGTTTTATCCCTATTTTTATACTGTCTATGTTTAGGATCCCAAAGACACGCATTACGCTGGTATTCATTTATAAATTTAATATTTTCATTAGCAGCCCAGCGTTCACTTGTCATTTTCACCAAAAATAGACATACACTCTCTGCGAACGTTTTCGTAATACCAATTTCATCACATTTTACAGGTCTAAACTAGTTGTATGACACTATGTAGTGTCATACAAAATTGCGTAACACGCGAACCAATTCGGTTTCGTGAAACTGATGCATGCGTGATGAAAACGCCTATTTACACGTGAAACTATGAGTGAAACTAATATCATCACACTAGTTTTGAGAAACTAGTTTCGTAATGTAAATTCGGCTTTATTGTAATACATATTTTCGTCCTGGAGCGCGTTCTAAATGCCTACTCTACTATACGACAAAAAACAAGATCGGGACGCGACGCCTAAAATACGGCAACCAACTCAGCCATCAGTAATCTGATTCGCTTATTCTCTACGAGCACTTGTCGCGTTGCAAGATTGAAGGCCATTGTTCTATACATACATCCTCATAGCTACCGAATAAGCGATTTAAATTTCGCTTCCCAGAACTGTTCTGAGTACTGCGGGAGTGCATGTAGGATCTGCAGTTTTGATGTGTACCAGACGAACAAAGAAACATGTATTAAGCGAACGCCTAATGGGGTATTTTCCGAACAAAATTTTATGACGAAATATTGATGTTACGTCCCCAAAAACCATGCAAGTAACATTTTTACTTTTTACTGTGAACGCGAAGTGGCTTAAAAGCACCTGGAAAGTTCAAACATAAAATTTCGCGCCAAAGCTGTGACGTAATAAGTCTTTCGTGGAGCTATCCTTAGAATGTGATTGTACCTTGTACCAGATATTCGTTTACATGATTTCATGGTCTATCTTGGTTAAATGAGATACTGTGACAGTCGTGACACCAGGGGAGGTTATGTATGCATGACACTAGTGACAGGCTGTTAAAGACGAGTGTTGCCGAATGACGAGTAAAATTGTAAAAGTAACTATGAGTAAATGCTAATTACATAACAGTGCAAAACATGGAGTAGCTGTGCAATATAACATTTATAGTCTACACAAAGAGGGAAACTAAATAAACATAAAATAAAGTTTACATCCTTTATAGAAAAAACTATGCAAAATATTAGCAACGTGACAACCTTCAATCTACGCTCAATTCAAATTAAAATAGTCACATCCTATCTACATCCGGCATAAAAATCACTTTTGATTGGTTGATTTCTTAGGCGGGAGGTTTAAGAGATTTAAATGAGCTCTTTTCAAAGGGTTGTTTTACAAAGTCTATCTTTACTCCACGTGGGCAGAAAAAAATTGAGCAAACACTGCCATCTTTACAAATTAGGTACAAGCAATCCATTTCAGCCATTAAACAATATTAGCAAGTTGGAAAATACCCCATTGTTTGTGTATGGTTTCCAGTGCCGGAAGATTTTCATCATAGTCACTCCACGCTCACACAAGACAAGGTTGCGGATGTCCAGGAGATCGAGGATGATTTGAACGATCAGGACACCACGCAGTGCACAACTGCCACCGATGATACTACACAGGAATCCTTGCACGTAGAGGAGCAGCAAGAAAAAATTAAAACCGCGGACGATACTCAAGAAACTCTGACGCAAATTACTCAACGCACACAAGACACCATGCCGGATATCATCGCCGAAAAAATGGCAGACGCGAAGAATGAAGGCTGTTACTTTGAGCTGCCTCAGAAGCCGGACTTGACCGAGTCTGAGCAGATTATGTGCAGGATGGACACCATGTCGGTAAGTAAAAGATATTGAATTTCTCGTATTTGTTCAATTGTTGTGTGTGCAGTGAAAGATAGAATTCATCCACCTAGCTTGACGGAGATGTCCAGATATTGCTCTCCATTTCATAAAATGTTGCTTTTTGCCACCACGCCTCTGTTTTCCTTCTAATGGTACCTGCTGCCACAGTCGGCTTAGGACCCAGGAAATTATTCCTCGGCCCTCGCCTTGTGAGCGCGTCCGCCGTTTTATTACTGCAAACTCCAGCGTGACACGGCATCCACGTAAGTGTTTCCAATTAAAATTGGTAACTCTCTTATTGGTAATGCAAAACCCAACGTAATATTGTGTGCATTCAGCAGACTCAACAGTTGTGGAGCAGCTACCAAATTTTCTGCTGAACGCGTGTGCTACCTAGCAACTACCGCTCCAGTGGTCGCCATTTTTTGTAGCGATAGAAAAGTACGCTCACTTGGAGCGCACCGGAATAAGCTACTTTTGACCTTGTGAGTGTCACATGTTATGATACTTGTTATAGGTTATGTTGTCGTATTTAAAAGAAAAAGTCAACACTACTTTACACAGTCCAAAACTTTGTTACAATCTGACATATCTTTTTATTTTTAATAACCTCAAATGTGACCACTCATTTGACAATTCACTGACAACTGACAGGCGTCACAAACTATTTATCGTGATATCTCAGAGCGCACAAATAATGCTTTTCAGCAGAACGCCAACTGTTGAGATGTAGCTGCTACAAAAGTAGCGGCTCCCGATCTTTCTGCTGAATGCAACCATTGAAAACAGCAGGAGCATATCCAATAGATTACTGTTTCCAGAAACTGTACCAAAAAAGTCTCGTTTCTATATTAACACTGGTTTTTATTAGGGCTTAAATGATTCATATATAAGCCTTTCATCTATCACGAAACATAAGTAGATACTTTCCGACGTACACATTATTCAGGATATTCCAATTTATCCTTCAAAATGATACATTCTGTTTTATATTCGGATACAGACAGCTTGGTTCATGCTGCCAGACCCACAGCCGGCTCAGCGCCCAGGAAATTGTTTCTCGAACCTCGCCTTGTGACACCTAGTGTCTTGCCGATATGTCATCCAAGACATTTCTACATTGCAGAACGAGCCTTGATGTCCATGCCACAAAGCTTTATCTCGTTTAAAACAATCTTTTTCTACGCCGAATCATTTTTGAGTTAGAGGGCGCAAAGTGTGGAGCGTTGAGTCATACGTGCCTTAGCTGAATGTAGGTTATTGTACCCAACGAATTCGAATAGGTTAGAAGAAATAAACAAGGAGTTTGTTTGTCCCCACAATATTAAAGCGGCAGCTTGGTAATGCTGGTACATCATCATAGTCACAATGTCTTAATAGACATGTTGTGAACGCGTAAAATGCATTTACTCATTTTACGAGTTTCTCTTGGGATATCTTTAAGATCTTTAATGCAGTAGTTTCCCATTTGCTTTCTGCATCCTCATGCCGTTGACCAAATGGTATCTACCGGTTCCTCCGCCTTTAGGGGCAGTTTCTCACCCGAGGACAAGAAGGTGTCCTGACTCTTCTCAAGTCGTTTACCCAAAGCTGTTGGTTGAGAAGAGGTTACTGTTTATACCGACAGTACTTCGGTTCCTTTTAGTCGCCTTTTACGACACGCAGGATATACGATGGGAGATATTCTAACCCGCCCCCACACGGAGGAATGCTGGTACACTGACCGCTAAAACGCTGATAAACCCGTATTCGCTTTGTATGCCGGCGACGAGATAGCAGGTAAAGAATCCTAAAAATAACAGCACTATTATAGTGGCCTAATAAAAATAGCAACTTTGTTTTGGTTGATCGTTTCGGGTTAATTGTTATAGCTTTGAGTGAATTTTTGATTTTGAACAGTGCATGGGCGTTAAAAGACTATTTTAAACAATTCCACAAGATTTAAATCCTACGGGTTTCTGTAAAAAATAACATCGAGTTTGTAAACACAGTAAATAATAGCAATGGCATCTTGGGACCATTCACTTGCCTGTTAGACCATGGGCGTTGCTTTTTCTAACCTAGTCGAAAGGTTTATAAAAAAATCAGCTTATTCCTAGGTGAAATGAATAGATAACTGGACTGCAGGTGTTTCGACTATCCATACATTACTGTATTTTACATTGAGTTCCATTTTATTTTTCAATATTTCAAGGTCTGCTTGAACACCAACCCGGACCACCGTAGCAGCCTTGAGGAGATAGAGATCAGAGCAACGAGGACGCCGGAAAAGGCAGTTAGAGCCGAAGAGGTCCAGACCACACCCAGTACCAACAGCATCACTTCAAGCCCTGTGACAGGTGAAACGCCCAACAGGACCAGCGAACTGTTGCAAGACACCATCGATATCTCGCCCATTTCGCAAGGCAGCACCACCACAACCACCAGTACCTGCGACAGCGTTGAGATATCAGTGGCCAAGGCGTTGGTTTTCGAGGCTAAAGAAGGTAATGGTTTCGTGACAAGAGCAGTGCATTAGGCATCCAAACACTAGCATTCAGTCTTGCTATTCATAAACATGATGTTTTTTCTTGTTTAAAAATTGGATTGAAACATGTTTCTTCATTTTACTTCCCACACCGATAGGTGAGGGGAGTATTGTGATCGCGAAAATTTTCGATTTTGAGATAATACGCTTTTTGGACGTGTTATGATGTCTACATAACGAAAATCCACGTCACTCATTTCCGTCGGTCTGTCTGTCTGTCTGTCGATCTGTCTGTTGGCGTTTTTCTAACGTCGTAATCTCAGTAACCGCTGCATGGATTGTGATGAAATTTGGACAGCGATATGTTGTGGTGTCGTAGTAGGTAGTGTTCCGATAATTTTGGAAATCGTTGTCCGGGGGGTGGAGTAATTAACAAAAAACTAAAAATTTCAAATATTCCTCAAACTTCGTTTTTAGGCGTTTTAGGGGTTCCTGATCATTTTCTACTTTTTTTGGGTGGGGGTGAATTTGGGGTAGCTGGAGGGTGGGGAGTTGTAAAACTGAAAAATTTGTTGTATTCATAATGGGCTGTCTAATGACCTGTGAATGAAAGACCTAGCGGCATAATACACTTTTTTAGGTCCATCCGAACATGGCCTTGCTCATAATAGAAACCCAGGGACTTAGAATTTGTGATGTATACATACGAGTGTTGTTTTAGATTGTTCTATATTGCTTAACGCAAAAATTATCGAATTGATTTTAATGAAATTTTGACACAGTATTACTGGCGCAGCGAGGATGGAAAACGCGCATGTTTTGGAAAAATCGTGTCAGTGGCGGCGCAGCAATGAGAAAAAAACTAAAAATATAAAAATAGCTCAAACTTAGTTTTTAGGCGTTTTAGGGGTTCCTAATCATTATTTACTTTTTTTTGGGTGGTGGTGAAATTGGGGTGGTTAGGGGGTGGGGGGTTGTAAAACTCAAAAATTTATTCCATTCATAGTAGGCTGTCCATTGACCTGTGAAAGAACGACCTAGTGGCATAATAGACGTTTGTTAGGCCCATCCGAACATTGCCTTGGCTATTACAGAAATCAAGGGACTTAGTATGGTCTGATGTATACATACGAGTATTGCTTTAGATCGTTCTGAATTTAGTAACAGGGAAATTATGAAATTGATTTTAATGAAATTTAGACACAGTATTATCACCGCGGCAAGGATGAAAAGTGCGTATGGTTTTCAAAAATCGTGTCAGTGGCGGCGCAGCAATAATAAAAAAATTAAAAAATATAAAAATAGCTTGAACTTCGTTTTTAAGCAATTTGGGGGTTCCTGATTGTTTCGCTTCGTCCAGTTAAAGTTGATTCGTGTCATTTTACTACCTACGGAGAGACTTGACACCATTTTTTTACAACCACAAACGTGATCTTGCTATCTTTCCTGACAGATTTTACTGAAATGATATGCCTTTTGGAGTGTACATCTCTTTATTTTTAACCTATCACAAGGCAGGATTAGCTTGATAAAACTTTCAATATTGTTATTCTTTATCTTCTGTATCCTCTGTATACTGCACCTGTTCCAACGCTTCTGGTGCAAATTTGGTGACAGCTGTTCGTACCATGTACCAAGGCCAGATGAGAGGGAGTTCTGCACCTTCTTTGACACCTGTCGGTCCTCTCATTCCCACCTACTAGGCACTCAAGATAGTGTCACCTTGTTGGTCTTCGCTGGTGTCTTTAGGGTATTATGGCAGTCTCACACCATTTTTCAAGTATAGTGGTTACTTGCCAAGGCCATCAGAGCTGCCTGCGTTTGTATAGATAGCCTTTTTACAATATCATTTATCTATGCATTTTCTGCCGCATTTCATAATAGGGGCTATTTCTGCTTGGATAACGGTAGTTAGTCTACCTAGGCGCATACTTAGGTTCCGCCTTGGCCTACCACCGTATATGCCTCCTTCTGTGCCTGATGAATTTTTGGCGCCATCAGTGTACCGATGTAAGTGTTGAGGTCCTCCTAGAGCCCATTCTGATCTGTCACTCAAGTTGACTTTGTATATGGTATATAGGGTATGTCGCAACGCAGGTTGTCACGTATACTTCAAAGTACTGTTGATTTACAGCACTTCTCTGCGTCTGGTGCTGCAAACTTCAACTGCGTAAGTTGTTACCGTCAGAACCGCCAGTTGAACAATACACTATTAATGCATCCTTGCTCTAGGACGTATGGATTTGGAGTTACACTGTTGTATGTAACATTTCTTTCAATTTTGAGTTTTCAACTTCACACATAATGTTCTATTCCAAATCACAAAACATAAGTGATTTGAGATAGAACGTTGTAAGTCTGTGGGATCATACTCCGGTGTATATGTTAATAGCCGAATTCGGGCAATGCCCAAAAAAAGTACGCAGAACTAGTTTTGAGCAAGGAATATTTCCCAAACCCGCAATATGAATTTTATACGGCTATTGAGCATTACCAAATAGGCAGAACTAGTCTGCGCATCTTGAAATGCACAGAACTAGTTTTGCGCAACTTGAAATGCACAGAACTAGTTCTGTGGTAGGAAATGACAACTAAAGTGAACATTCGTTATGCATTGTGTCAAAAACCAGCAAAAACCTGTCATTTAGGTTAGGTTAGGTTTCTTTGCCAACGTTCCTGCAATATAAGTACGAATCGTGAAAACGCAAAAAGAGGTTTGGAAGCACAAGCCAATTGGAACCTCACACAATCAAATAAAAAATTAAAGCCAGCCTCAGTTGGCGATTTATTATTTGTTGTTATTCATTAAAATATATTTAACTTCTCCAACTTTATATTTATTTGAGTCCGTCGCTGCCTGTGATTGAACGGAAGAAACAGAACTTGTGCTGGTCATTCAGAAAATATACAGAACTAGTCCTGTGCATTTCAAGTTGCGCAAAACTAGTTTTGTGTATTTCAAGATGCGCAAAACTAGTTCTGTCTATTGCTCAATGCTCAATAGCCGTATAAAATTCATATTTCGGGTTTGGGAAATATTTCTTGCTCAAAACTAGTTCTGCGTATTTTTTTCGGGCATTGCCCGAATTCGGGTATTGAGCTGACATATATACAACAGTGTAACTCTAAGGTGACGATATAGCGAGGAGTCGATCCGTTGTTCTTTTGCATAGAATATTGTTTAATGTTACTGATTTTTGAACAGATCACCTAACCGAAACTGGCAACGAAGAAAACCTACCGCAGTGCTGGAGCTTCGCACCGCCAGAATCTCTAACAGGCGAAGACAGTTCTCCCGAGGAAGCTAGGGACGCAGAGACGTCAGACGAAACCAAGGAGCCCACCACGATTCAAGAGAGATCGACAAAGTTCATCAGTGTAGCTCTTATGAAGTCCCCGCTGTCACATCGAAGGTTTGCCAAGAAGAGGTATAGCAGAATAACATTTTATTGATAGATTAAACGAACTTACCTTAAGTGAAGTTCTATCTAGATTATATGCGGGCCTCGTGAAGTAAATAACCAGATGTAGTAGCCCCGATCGGGTCGAATTTCACACGATATCCGAGCTAGAAAAAACCAAAGGGGAGCGGCAACCTCGCAGTACTGCCGCTCCGACCCTTCCGTCGTCCATGATGTCATTCTTCTTCAAAGCCGTACGTTGTTGCACTTTCCAGGGTAATGGGTATGGGGGGGCGTTATTTACTTCACGAGGCCCGCATATAATCTAGATAGAACTTCACTTAAGGTAAGTTCGTTTAATCTATCAATTATATGCGGGCCTCGCTCGTAAATAACCAGATGTAGTTGTTTAAAGCAAGTGCGACAACGGTACTAGTCTCAAACTCGTTTATTTATAAACCAAGGTTCCACTTCTGCTAGTTCTGTAAAACTGCGTTTGCAAATATTTCGTTGGAAACCAAAGGCCTCTGATAAAAACTCGCAAATACCTTGGACTTTTCCGTCCAGCCTGCTGCTTTCCGGATTGTATCATAGTTAAAACCCTTCCGAGATGCTGCGGACGTGGAAGCGTGACGTGTGCTATGTGAAGTGTACCTATCTGTGTCCAGGCCGCTCTTTTTGAGCATCACTTTGATCCATCTGCTGATGGTTTGCGAGGATGCACTATGAAACGGCTGCTTAAAAGTAATAAATAGCCGGTCAGTCGATCCTCGTATGGTCTGCGTCTTTTCCAAATAAAGCAGTAATGTTTCTGCTGGACAAATGTCCTTCTCCGGACGGAAGAAAGGCAATATTAAGGTAGGTTGCGGAACGTTTTTACCAGAAGTCTTGAGCCTTTTAGAGATTCTTATTTCTATCCTATCCTCTAAAGTAACAATATTCCGTATTTCTATATTATGTAGTGTTTGAACTCTCTGCCCTGTGCATATGGCTAGCAGGACAGCTAATTTTTGGGTTAAATGAGCAAGTGTTATGGTGTTATTAGGCATTGTGCGAGCCAAGTCAAGAACTAACTGTGGATCCCATGTATCCACGTATTTTGGTGGGTTAGGCCTCAGGTTATAAGCCCCTTTAAAGAATCTTCTTATGCGAGGGTCCTGGGTTAGCTTTGTCCCCAGAATTTGACTTAACGCGGCTCTGTATGAGTTGAGGGTGCCGTAAGATGCACCTTTCTCATAAATACTGGCAAAAAAATTTAAAATGACAGGTACTGTAGGCGCGAACATATCTAGCGCATTGGTTTTACAAAATTCCCACCAATTTTTGAGTCCGGAATTGTATTGTTTTAATGTAGATTCCGTGATTGCAGCTATACATATGTCTAACGCGCCTTCTGGGATGCGTCCGAGTCGAAGGCCTTGGAGGATAATCGCCCTGCTACCAGGGAAATGTTCTTCCACACCGGGTGAGGTCTGTTATTAAAAGAAAGAAGACTATCAGAAGGTTCAAACACTAGAGGATCTTCTACTAACAATGAACAAAATATAGGGTACCATGGTTGTGCCGTCCACCGTGGTACGATCAATATCCCTTCTGCTTGATCTCGTATAATCTTTTGTAGGGTTCGAAGAACTAGGGTAAATGGTGGAAAGGCGTAGAAATAATGGCGAGACCAATCTAAAGTGAATGCGTCCACTGAAAAACAATGTGGGTCGCCACGCCATGATACGTACGTGTCGCATTTTGCGTTGTGTTGCGACGCAAAAAGATCGATACTGGGTTGCCCGAACCTCAAAACGATCTGCTTGAATGCAGAGTCACTGAGTGCCCACTCCGTACCTATAGGTTGCATCCTAGAGGCAGTGTCTGCCTCTTTATTTTCTGCAGAAGGAATGTATGTTGCATAAAGAAATAATCCCCTAGCCTCACACCATTTCCAAATGCTTTGGGCTAAGGCACTTAATGTAGGATATTGGACGCTACCCATTTTGTTTATATATGCTAACGCTGTGGTGTTGTCTAGACGTAGCAAAATATTTCCGTTTGACATACTATTTGCAAATGATTTTATCGCGTGGAAGGCAGCCAATAACTCTAAGTAATTGATGTGGCATTTCCGTTCTGATTCGTTCCAGAACCCGTATTTCGTCTCATTGTTTGCAAATGCCCCCCAGCCTGTGAGGGATGAATCTGAGAAAATTTCGATGTCGTAGTTGTCCACCCTGATGGAGTTCTTTGCTAAAGGCAGCTGTTGTAGCCACCACTGGAAATCGGACATAAGTGATGAGTCGATAGTCATTTCCGCCTCATAGTTATTAGCTGCCTTCCTAAGAGCCAAGTATTTGGCACGCTCAAAGTTTTTTGTGTATGCCCATGCATACCTGATTGCAGGGCAAGCTGCAACTATATTACCTAAAAATTTTGCAAAATCTCTGATTTTACATTTTTTCCGTTTGGAAAAGCTTTCCACCAGCTTTAGCATCCGAAGACGCTTATCGTCAGTAAGACATACTGACATGTCGACAGAATTATATTGCATTCCTAGGTAGTTGATAGTTGTTTCCGGAGATAGCTTACTTTTACTGTTATTGACAATAAATCCCACGGATTCTAAGAGTGTGACAGTTTCGTGTACGTTCCGCAGGCATTCTGCGTAACTATTTCCTATCATCAGGAAATCGTCCAGATAAAGTACGGATAGGTTCCCCCTTTCCCTCAGATATGATAGTATGGGTTTCATAATCTTCGTAAATATCAGAGGGGCACAATTGAGACCAAATGGCATCGAATTATATTCGTAGAGTCTACCCTTGAATCTAAATCTGAGAAACCTGCGATAAAGATGATGTATTGGCACTAATAAATATGCGTCTTTGAGGTCCAAGGTAGCCATGAAACAATTTTTTGAGATTAATTTTGCTACAGTCTTGTAGTCCTCTATTTTAAAATGCTTAGACTCTATGAATTTGTTAAGGGATTTCAGATTTAAGATTACCCTGTCTGAGCCATCTTGCTTTTTGCGTAAGAATATATTAGATATGTACTGAAACTTGGATGGTTTAGCTCTGCTTATTGCTCCTATATCGAGCAATTGCTTGATAGCTTTGGCAATAGTCTCTTCCTCGTTGGTAGACCACGAAGGTTCTTTAGGTAAGCAGATCTGCATTGGTGATTGCAGAAAAGGTAATTTTACACCCTTAATCCACGACAAAAGCCTTTTGTCATTAGTTAGTTTTGTCCATTTGACATAAAAAAGAGATAGCCTGCCAGCTATTTTGCTAACCCTGTCTAACGTCGCTGGTTCTTGTCCTTGGTTCTCATTGGTTGGCTGCGCTGGTGCTTCGGCGCTCCCCGGCGTTCTGATTCCCAACGCCGCCGCCACTGGTTGTTCAGGGGGCCCTGTTGGTACTGTCGTCCACCCCGTTGGACCCCGGATTGATGTCGAGGTAGACTCCGCTGGTTTAAAGGCTTCTGGGTTGCACTAACAGAAGGCCTAATATTTTGCGATTGTGACTTAGGCTTAACTGCTTTCAGTTCACGACTCGATTTTTCCAGACTTTTGGAGGATTTGAGTCGTTCCTCCAGGTCGTTCCCAAACAAGAACCCATCCATTCCGGCTTCTGTCAGTGTCTCCTTCACATCGCTATTGAGATTCAGCGTAATCAGTTCTCGCCTAGCAATAGTTTCGGTATGATGGAGATCACTCAATAGTCTGCTGGCGTCATTTAGTAGTTCGATGTACTTTCTATTACCCCCTCCCTCTTCTTTGAAGATCAAGGTAAGTATGTCACCCAGACATGATAAACTTGCACCGATTTGGCGCTGCAGGGCAGACAGACGTTCATCCCTTTTGTGAACGGCGCTGGAGATTGCTGCCTTGACCTCCAAATTTAGTATTGGGGCATTCACTAGTGTGCAGTTAGCCGGAGGAGGATGTTTTAGTAATAATCGTTTCCTCTCGTCATCGTCAAGTCCTCTTTGTAAGCAGCGAGACCAGCGAAGGGCAAGGTCTTTTTGAATTGGAGGCCCTACGTCCGGCTGATCCGCTGTATCACTACCCAATATTTCCAGGATGTCTGCGCCCAACTCGACATCGTCCTGGCGGGGTGTCTCTTCATGTCCAATTTCCGAGGCCTCTTCAGGGTCTCCTGAAACCCGTAAAGAGTATGCATCAGCATGGCTGGTCTCTAGTCCGATACTGTCATTAGCATCGAGGTGAGCTGGCATGAGCTCGTAAGGTCCAATACTGTCATAAGTATTATAACGAGTTGTCATAAACTCGTCGCATCGAGCTGTCATAAGCTCGCAGGGTGCAATACCATCATAAGTATTGTGGCGAGCTGTCATAAGCTCGTGAGATTCAATACTATCATAAATATTGTGACGAGTTGTCATAAACTCGTGAGGTGCGACAGTGTCGCATCGAGCTGTCATAAGCTCGCAAGGTGCAATACCATCATAAGTATTGTGGCGAGTTGTCATAAGCTCATGAGATTCAATACTGTCATAAGTATTGTGACGAGTTGTCATAAACTCGTGAGGTGCAATACTGTCATAAGTATTGGGAAAATAGCAAAACATATGTATTCCTATAGATAAAACCGCAAGTGAAGCATTTTTACGCTTATACCACTTACCTGTGAAATATTCCCTCTCCTCACGAAAACCGCTAGGTCCGGCAACACTGTGAGGGTCGGTCGCCCCGTCTGCGTCACCGCAGGTAGGCGTGGGGTCCCTGGCACTGTGCCGCTGCGGCGACCGCGGCGGCGTACTAGAACGTAACGACGATAGCGATGAGGGAGAGACCGTACGGAAATGAGAACGCTCTAATTCCGCCAATCGCCGTTCCATCACATCTAAATGTTTTTTGAGACGTTTCTCGCGGGACGACGAAACTCGATCACCACTATCACTCCGGCTCCGACGACGTTTCTTGTGTTTTGGCATGATTTTTCTAGTAATACAAATAACCGTGCGGAACTTTCGACACACGAACGAAGAATGACATCATGGACGACGGAAGGGTCGGAGCGGCAGTACTGCGAGGTTGCCGCTCCCCTTTGGTTTTTTCTAGCTTGGATATCGTGTGAAATTCGACCCGATCGGGGATACTACATCTGGTTATTTACGAGCGAGGCCCGCATATAATTTTCAAGAATTGCTGACAAAATTGTGACTTGATTCACTTTTTGTTCATCTGTCATCACTTGTGGAATCCATATTGCCGCGATTTTCTGGTACTCTAAGGGCCGTATTGATAGTCGTCCCATGAGTAATACTTAAGGTTTCCTTAAGTAACACTCAAGGGATACTTGAGGGACCCTCGAGTCTGGCTTTCCTTGTGTATCTGTTTCGTAGACAACATCTACGATATGGCGGAATTCATTCGGTGACGTTGTCATATTTCAAACATAAGTAGTAGTAGTAGCCTTTATTGAAATATACAAAATATACATTTCAAAAGGCGGAGTTCAGCATCACCAAATTGCAAAAATTTAGCTTGCTGGTCTTCTACCCTCAGAGTAACAACTGAACATAGAGGTAGTAAACAAACCACTTCAGCATGGCGTGCTCAAAGCCATCATATTTTGACACTTCAAATCCAAACATTGCCAACTAACCTGAAAATTTTTCCAATGCCATGTTACAAACACTGCTCTGCACTGTCCCATCTCGAAAAACTGTTAAACTACACTTGAATATAGCACAGCAAGTCCGGGAAGCTTCATTACAGTTACCAACAAATAGCGAATTCGATTTTACTGACCAAGCATAAAAGAAGCACAAACAAAACAAACGTTTGACAGTCGGATGTTACCGTAAACAAATCGCAGGAAAATTACATAGGCGTTGCCAACTCCTCAAAATTTATGTAAGACAGAATTTGCGTTAATGATGAAGAAACATGCAGTAACGCAGTAGAGGTCAACATATCTATTGATTTTGCTGTAATCATTTCTAAACCATCAAAATACTGTCTTTTTTAACGTAAAATGGAATATCTCTGGATACTATACAATTAAGACGATAGTAAACAATTATGATTGCCGTATCTGGTGGTCGATATGACAACGTAAGAAAAGATGTTGGCCTATTAGAATTAGTTGTTTACTACCTCTATGTTCAGTTGTTACTCTGAGCTTCCACCCAACCTTATCTATCCTAAACTTAAGCTAACAATAAAAGATAGGAAGAAAATTATAGAAAGAAAAGTTTACATCCTTGTTCGTGTTGATTTTGAACTACAGAGTAATGGCAGTTCTATTTCAAAGTACGAAGGTACCTATTAAATATTTACATTTTTTCTTGAAAGACGTTACAGATAAGTGTCTGATATTTTGTGGAACCTGATTGTATAATTTATAAATACAATACGTGATAGATCTTTGATAAATTGCAGTTCTGTGGCGAGGAGCTGAAATAAGGCCATCACTTCTCAAATTCAATCTTATAGTATGTGTTTGAGCCCTGTAAATTATTTTTTTATGTAGGTAAACTAGAGTCTTGTACTTTATGATTTTATGGAACAGAACTAGACTATGTCTATGCCTACGCATTTTGATGTTTTCTGTTATCTTTTTTGTTTTGTGCCAGTATTTCATGTTTTGTGCTGGCCATTTTTCCGGATGTGACACAAACTGACAACACCGTACTCCAAAATTAACCTACAAAATTACCTTGACTGCAGCGAAATGTCATGTTGACATTTCGTTACTTGAGCATTACTCAAGCTAGCCTTACGTAAGGGACCCTCAAGTAAGGTTTCGAAACACAAAACCTTACTTAAAGGACCCTTAAGTATTAAGGGTCCCTTAAGTATGGAAACTATAAATACGACCCTAAATCTTCAAGAATAATAATTTTTTGAACCACCAGAAAGCAAGTACGAGTGACAGCATTGCTGGTGAAGCTTAGAGTAACCCTTTCTGTTGCGTCTATGACTATACCTTTGCTAGTTGAAAGAGAATTGCCGGAACCAGCCTTTAAATATATTTTTTTGTGTAAGGGGAGGCAGTGCGGTGAAGATGTCTCCATCTACCGGTAGAATCATGAGGCTGATGTCGAACTTCAACCAGAAGCCGCAGGCCGAGGGGAAGGGTGAAGATAACGACGTCCGTGAAGAGGACCTGTTGACGTTCAGCAGGGAAGTACCCAGCCCTCTGGCGGTACCCAGGAGCAGTATATTGAAGAGGAAGCTCTCCGATTCGGATTCCGACGGATTGTCACCTGCATCTAAGGTGAGCAGAGTTTTATAATAAAATCTATATTATAAAAATCCTGTTTTTCGTATAAAGTTATACTGTTTTAAATGGGACACCCTGTCTATTATATCGCGGAAATAAATATATGTCTCTCTTGTTTTCAAAAATTCGTTCGTCTTATTTTGCAAGGTTCTGAAAATATTTAGTCTCTAAAATGTGGGAGTTAAGCTCAATCTACTATAGCTATGGTGGCCGAAAAACAATTTAATGCGGTAATGTTTTGTGTCATTCTGACATTTTGCCAAGAAAAGGCTATAAAACCTTCATATAAGAACTTTTTCTATCTCTTCAAATAAAAAAGATAAGACGGGTGGCTAATTGTGAGGAAACACCAGGTACATTGAATGGATGAATAAGGACCAGAGGCTATCCAGCACGGAATGTGGCTGGTGCATAAGCCACACGATGGGCCCTTTTGCGCCTCTATCCGCGCTAGTTCCTAAGACCTGCCCTTTTGGCAAAGGTAAGTACATTCTTAGGTCCTATCCGTTTTATCTCTATTGGTTCCAAGGTTCTTGAGCCCAGCATAGTCTGCCTGTGTTAACCCAGGGTTTCACAGCAACACAAGATGTGTGCCGAGGATTCTTCCTCTTCACCACACCACGCGTGCACGTTGGGTCGTTGACCACCCTCATCAAAAAAAGTGACGCCTGAAGGTGTTGTGACCCGTTAATAGGCCTACTAGCAATCTCAAGTTACTCCTATCCAGAGAGAGACAAAATCGTCCTATTCTCTCTGCAGGCCCTGCTAATAGTTCCCGAGCTTGACGGAGATGACCAGAGATGTTATTCCATCTCGGAGAGTGTTGATTTTGGATCTACTCTCCAGTTGTTTTCCTAATCAAGTTTGCAGATAGTCCTAAGGCTGCTTCCGGGCCTACAAAACTGTTGCCGGATCCCATCCTAGCCAGATGAAGAAAAGGCTATAAAACCTTCATATAATAACTTTTTTTTATCTCTTCAAATAAAAAAGATAAAGACGGGTGGCGAATTATGAGGAAACACCCGGTACTTTACCATGAAAGGAAATAAATTGAAATTTGAAAAAATAGTCAATTATTTATCGAGTGGATTCTTTGGTACGTAAAAATTGAATCTGTTGCATGTGTTGCAGAGGAAGCGCGTGAACTTCAGCGACCCGTGCCTGACATCGAAGAAGATTTTCATAAAGGACGAGGACTTCCAGTTGAGCGTAGAAGCCAAAAGGCTTTTCGACGCGGAGCAACAGGTGAAGCCCTCCACGCTAGCGCAGCTGTTTGGGCAAGGGGACTCTAACGCTGACATCGGCGAGACGGAATCCGAACAGGTAGTACCATAAATCTGTTTTAAAATTTGACTTTTTTTTTTCAAATAGTGACAATGTCAGGAAACAGCCTGTTTGGTTGCGGGCTGACTTCCTAACTAACGAGGATTCTGGTATCTTAGAGAATACTATGTTCTGTATTCCGTTTTGGAAAGAGGATGGCATGCAAAGATCACAGCACCTAAATAGGTTCCATTGGGCCACTTGTTTCGGATGGTTCCATTAACCAGAGGAGAATCACACTACTCATGTTAAGCGTTTGTCGTGCTACAATTGAGATTTTGGAAAAAATTTATTGATTTTTTATGTATTTAAAAAAATGTATTTTAATAATATTGACATGTAATGCGAAAAACTTAAAAATAATTAATTTTACTTCCCACACCGATAGGTGAGGGGAGTATTGTGATCGCGAAAATTTTCGATTTTGAGATAATACACTTTTTGGGCGTTTCATGATGTCTACATAACGAAAATCCACGTCACTCATTTCCGTCGGTCTGTCTGTCTGTCGGTCTGTCTGTACGCGTTTTTCTGTCCTCGTAATCTCAGTAACCGCTGCATGGATTGTGATGAAATTTGGGCAGCGATATGCTGGGGGGTCGTAGTAGGTAATGTTCTTATAATTTTGAAAATCGGTGCAGGGGCGGCGGAGTAATTAGCAAAAAACAAAAAAAATTAAATATTCCTCAAACTTCGTTTTTAGGCGTTTTAGAGTTTCCTGATCATTTTTTACTTTTTTTTGGGTGGGGGTGAAATTGGGGTGGTTGGGGGGTGGGGGGTTGTAAAATTGAAAAATTTGTTGCTTTCATAATAGACTGCCCACTGACCCATGAAGGAAGACCTAGCAACATAAATAACTTTTTTAGGTCCATCCGAACATTGCCTTGCCTATTACAGAAACCAAAGGACTTGGAATTTTTTCTGGTGTAAACATACGAGAGTATTGCTTTAGATCCTTCTATATTGTGTTACAAGGAAACTGTTGAATTGATGTTAATGAAATTTTGACACAGTATTACTACCGTGGCGAGGATGGAAAACGCGTATGGTTTTTATAAATCGTGCCAGTGGCGGCGCAGAAATAATAAAAAAAAGTAAAAATATAAAAACAGCTCAAACTTCGTTTTTAAGCGTTTTAGAGGTTCCTGATCATTTTCTGCGTTTTTTTTGGGTGGGGTGAAATTGGGGTGGTTAGGGGGTGGGGGGTTGAAAAACTGAGAAATTTCTTGTATTCATAATAGGGTGTAGGGTAGGGGCTGTGAAGGAAGACCTAGCGACATAAATCAACTTTTTAGGTCCATCCGAACATTGCCTAGCGTATTACAGAAACTAAGGGACTTAGAATTTTCTGTATACATACATACGAGTATTTATTGCTTTAGATCTTTTTGTATTTTGTAACGTGGACACTATTACATTGATTCTAATTAAATTTTGACACAGTATTATTACCGTGGTGAGGATGGAAAACGCGTATGTTTGTTAAATATCGTGTCAGTGACAGCGTATATAGCAATAATCAAAAAACTAAAAGTATGAAAACAACTCAAACTTCGTTTTTAGATGTATTAGGCTGTCCATTGACCTCTGAAGGAAATACTTAGCGGCATAAGACAATTTTAGGGGAGGGAAGGCTGCCGATGATTTGGTTGCAAGGGGATCTCAGACTAAAGCTTCATGCTATGGGAAAATAATAAACTGATATCACAGTAATGTGTGGGAAGTACTGAGTCAATCAACTTGACTCCATTTTTTAATTAACTATAAACTATTCTGACTGACTGAGGTGGGAACTGGGGTTCCATTTTGATGATACTGTTACAAACTATCGCAATTGATAATTATAATTATATATTTATTTATACCTCAAGTTTTTTTCAGACATTATAAATTGATTTACTGCTATTATTTTAATACTTAAATTCAAAAATCTTTTTGATAAATGTGTCGTCCAGTGTTTACGTTTTGTTTTCAACAATGATAAAATACCATTGAATAATACTAACTATAGATCCAGAGACAACGTCAGACAATATCCAATAGAAAGTGTTTGTCAGAACCCTCGTCTAAATATCCATGTTGATACAATCGGCCCTTAGATAAATAACAAATAATAACAATGGTGATATAGAATACGTACGTACAGCTAAATGGTCTTCATAACAAAAACAGGTTCGATTTGTTTTTGGATTATTTCGGTGCACTGCTTGGAACCATTCCTTTCGACGTTTTTCATCTTGCGCAACATTCAAAAAGCACTTTGACAGGAGCTATTTTTTTAGTATTCATACACAATGGCACAAAACAAGAACTATAACTTCATTTGAGGTTCGATATTTCCAATCTATATTTGAGTATTCAACAATGAAAACAGCAGAATTTAATAGACCAAAGAACTGTACTTGTTATCTCTGTATAAACTGTAATGGGTGAAAACTAACATTACGACGTCGCACGTGATCAGTTTTGGTCGGGAGCTGTCGGCGCGTCTTCGGTACTGGATTCAAAAATTAATTATTCTTTTGATATAAATTTTGAATTATTGCGAAAAAAAAATGTTGTTATGAAACTTATATATGTATGTGATATTTCCATTTATCACATTTTTTTTCAAAATTCAAAAATTTCTGCAATTTGTTTGTACTAAGGCGGAATCAGAGCAAGCGTTGGACATCGCAAGCACAACGATGCTCCGCAAGGATCGGCCGATCTACCCGAAATTGATGGGTTGCGAGGACGACGTGATCGCCATTTTGAAGCGCGTCACCAGCCCTATGTTCGTCACTACGCTCATGAACAAGCTGAAGGACCGCGATATCAGGACGATAGGAGAGCTGGCGCAGCTAAGCGAGGTTGAGGTCAGCCGATTCCCGTTCAAGGTTAGGAAGGTTTTACTTTATTTCCAGGGAAATAGATTGAGAAAAACCAAGTATTGACAAAATAGCACGCAGGATTCAGAAAGACGTATTCTGCGGAAACAGCAATTCAAGTGGTAGTAGAAGATTGGAGACGTTCTATGGATGAGAAGAAATGTACATTAACAGCGTTTTTAGATTTCAAAAGGGCATTTGAGACTATAGACAGGGCAAAATTATTAAAGAAATTACATCACTATGGATTCAGAGGGACCGTGTATGAAATTTTCCAAAATTACTTAATAAATAGGAGTCAGTACACTAAAGTAGGACACACTTTTTCAAGTGTCAAGAATATTTCGGTTGGAGTACCACAGGGAAGTAAATTGGGTCCACTACTGTTTATTTTATATATAAATGACTCGCCAGATATTTTGGAGCATTGTAAAATTCAAATATTTGCAGACGATACTTTAATATACATATCGAAAACAAAATTAGACATTGCGTTGGAACTTCTAAATGATGATATGAGAAAAATTATCAATTGGTTGAACGTCAATAAACTGAAACTAAATACTAACAGAACAAAATGTATGCTAATACATATGCTAACATTTAAACGAAACACCAATTGGTCTTTTGGTTAATAATGACAAAATTGAAGTAGTTAAATCTATCAAATATCTGGGCATATACGTAGACAGTAGATTAAAATTTGAAGACCACTTTGATTATATTATTTCAAAAATATCCAAAAAGACAAATTGCTTTTATAGAATTTCCCAAAGCCTCAGTGTTTATTCTAAAAAAATTGTGTACAACACTATAATTCTTCCTCATTTATTATACTGTTCAACTACTTTATATACCGCAAATGAAGCCATATATTCAAAATTACAAGTGCTGCAAAATAAAGCAATGAGAGTAATTTTAAATAAAAATAAGTTCCAAAGGCAAATTATATGTTAAAAGAACTTCAGTGGTTGAATATTAAGAATTTTATATTTTATCTAGTTCTCATTTTCATATTTAGATTAAAAAATCATTTATTGCCGGAAATTTTAGAAAATTTTTATTGAATTAAACAATCAATATCATAACTATTCAACTAGAGGAAGTATAGATTTTCATCTATAAATTTGCAACAGCAATATCACAAATAAATCGGTGTTCCAAAAAGGGTTATATGAATTTAATAAATTGGACAATAATATTAAATCAGGAACCAATTTGAAAGAATTCAAGACAAGATTGAAAAAGCGTTTCTTGGATATACAAAATTTATAGTGACGTAATCTTATGAATGTACTCGGCGAATTAAGTTAGTTTGTATTCTTGATAACAGTTATAGTGCAGCGATTGTGCTAAATAAGTCTACTACTACTACTACTACAGACAGTTTTGTGATATGTTATGACATCCACATCACAGAAAAATCATGTAGCCCGTTTTCGACGCCTCTATCTCATACGAAAATTATTCATATGATTTCATTTATGCAAGGTGTTCCAAAAAAAGGTGGCCTCGTGTCTAGGATAGGTAGAAAACGGAATAACTTTAACATTACTTCGTACCATCATCAGTTATTGCTCCATAATTTTCAAATAAAAATATTCCGAAAATTTCAATTTATAAATCTAACCTCAAAAAAGTTATGTTCAATACTACCTGGTATGAACCGTTTACTAGCGCCCTCTATGAGAGTCGTTATAGAAACAAATTCATAGGATGTAATAGCTTCCATAACATATTATTAAATTTGTGTGGAATTTCATTAAACTGTTGCCAGTAGTTTCGGCAAAATCTAAAAAATGTGTATAATTTTTTGTCTTCAACGCGCTGTATCTTGAATACGGATGGCGTTACGAAATTTTTTTTCGCTAAGAGCCCGTCCAGATAAAGCGATTTACGCGCGAGTGGACTCGCGCGTAGTCATTCGCGCGTTCCCGAGATACTAGAGTTACTTACATACATCCCGTCCAGATTCTCTCGCGCGTTGTTTTACTCTCGCGTAAAAGGCTTGTAACGCGCGGGACTCTCGACTCGCCCGTTGTACGCGCGAGTCGAGATACCTGGGCGACATTGTTTCGTTCAGTACAACGCGCGAGTCCGTGGCGTCTGGACGTATTTGTTTTTGAAAATGGAGCGTGATAACTTCGATACAGAACTTTTCATTGACACAGTCGAAAAAAGAGTAGCCATATGGGATATGGAATCATCCGACTATTCCAATAGACTCATAAAATGTAGGAACTGGGAAGATATAGTTGAAACACTTTTCACTGTGTTCTCTCAGCTTTGGGTATAATGTAATAAACATACTGTGCGTCATTCTGTCATGTAGAATTGGATGCATGTTGAATCGTCGCCTTTCTCTTTGTTTACGAAGATTCCATCGCTGGTATGCACGCCACAACACAACTGCTGTATCCAACTCCACGTTTTTAACTGGAAGGAAACCTCTCCCAGCGTAGAAACGCAAGTGAAACGCGACATCTGGACGCAATATAAATTGACTACGCGCGAGTGGACACGCTTTATCTGGACGGGCTCTAAGCTAACCCCGATTATTTTTCAGTTTTCTACCTATCCTTTTTTTGGAACACCCTGTAGAGGGGTGTTACAACTGAAGGCGAGCCATTTTTTTTAAATAGTTTTTATCGCAAACGAAAATTGTATGTTTAGTGCTCTAAGTAAAAGATAATCACTTGTTTTTGAAGTGAATTTCATGATTGTTTATTTTTTTTGCTCAGGTTCCTGTAGTAGCCAATGTGTACAAAGCGCTGGACAACTATTATCATAAGAAAATGGCCAGTAGACAGAGAGATGCCGAAATCTCAAAAATTGAGCAGAAAGAGTCTGACGTACTAACAAATGACTGTAGTGTGAGTACTAGTGCAATAACCCCACCCAGGAGTGCGAGAATAAATGGATTCCCAGAAAAGATAGATAATGAATCGCTACCCTCCAGTCCTACCGCACGAGAAGAGGGGACAGAAGATGACAATACCAAAGAGGTAGGCATTTATAGACAAAATGATTGATAGTGGATTATTTTTGAAAGGTTCTCATTGCATTCTCTGACCTAAAAATATTATTCTAAAAAATGAAAGGTCCTGTGTACAAAATTATAAGATATTCGACAGGGCCGTAGCTAGGCGATGACCATGGAGGGGGTTCATGGTGATTTTAGGGGGGTTCATGTATATAAAAGAATATGTAATGTCTTAATGTGCTTAAAATCTGTATAGATTGTATCGCTGCTAATGTGTTATGAGCGCCGAGGGATTGGTTAGTAGTAGAATAAATCACTAAGCTTGGAGAAAGCATCCTTGATTATTGTTATTTTGTATTATTTTAGTAGTTATTTCATTCATGGGCATACTCGGGGGGGGGTTTTGGACCCCCCAAACCCCCCCCCCTTTATATACGGCCCTGATATTCGATATGTCGTATCCAGCTGTGTTTAGTCGTTTTATATTGTTTCCCGCTGTTATCTGCTTGATTTATGTTGTTGTGGGCTGTTTTCTGTTCTATTCGGTGGTATTTGGTCGTTTTCTATCGTTTATAGTTGTTATCTGCTTACTTTCTGCTGTTTTCAGCTTGTTTCTGTTCTTTTCTGTTGTATTCGGCTGCGTTTAGTCATTTTCTGTTGTTTGCCGCTGTTATCTGCACGTCTTGTTTTGAGCTAGTTATGACTACTTGGTTGTATTTGGTGGTTTTCTGTCGTTTACAGTTGTTATCTGCTTGCTTTCTGTTTTGATCTGTTTTAGCTGTTTTCTTTTCTTTTCTGTTGTATTCAGCTGTGTTTAGTCATTTTCTATTGTTTCACGCTGTTATCTGTTTGCTCTCTGTCGTTTTGAACTAGTTTTGACTCCATTCGGTTGTATTTGGTCGATTTCTACCGTTTACAGTTGTTATCTGCTTGCTTTCTGTTTTGATCTGTTTTCTGTTCTTTTCTGTTTTATTTGAGATTTCTTCTTGCATTCTTCATATAAGTATTCGTCAAAATAATAGGAATCAAGAAATTTGTTCCATGTTGTGCCTATTTTTTTCGATTATCTAGCTATGATGTTAATCGTCCTGCAAACTCAGTTTTGCGTTGCATTGGTTTTAACGAATTTGTGAGAGAGACTATGTAAGTTTATAGACGTGAAACTTCAATTTAAAAATAATATATTCTACTATTGATGAACTAATAAGTAATAAGCTTATAGAAATATAGTATAACATCCTCTTTTTTTTCTATGTATTTTTCATTTTTGGACGTAATATTGTATACAAGAACGAATGGAGGGAGAAGATATTCGTGGCTGAAAAATCTGAGGGATTGGTATAATTGCTCCAATAACTAGCAATTTAGAGCGGCGGTTTCCAAAGTTCGAATTGCCTTGATGATTGCCAACCTCCAGAATGGGAATGGCACCTAAAGAAGAAGAAGATGAACAAAGTTGGATCTGGGTTGCGAAATCTCCAGTGCAACTAACAGAGAAAGTTAATTCGGGCAAAGCATTAGTTAAAAAGCGACACCTAATCCCTCGTATATCCTACATCCCTACCACATCCACAGCTAGGCGCAGTAAGAAAGCAGTTTCGGTGGAACGCGTTGATGTCTTACTCAAAACGAATATCTCACTCAGAGTAACAACTGAACATAGAGGTAGCAGACAACTAATTCTAATAGGCCGACATCTTTTCTTACGTTGCCATATTGACCACCAGATACGGCAATCATAATTTTTTACTATCGTCTTAATTGTATTGTATTCAGAAGTATTCCATTCTACGTTAAAAAAGACGGTATTTTGATGGTTCAGGAATGATTACAGCTAAATCAATAGATATGTTGACCTCTACTGTGTTACTGCATATTTCTTCATCATAAACGCAAATTCTGAAGTATTACATAAATTTTTAGGAGCTGGCAACGCCGACATAATTTTCAAGCGACTTATTTACGGTAGAAGCTCGACTGTCAAACGTTTGTTTTGTTTGTGCGTCTTTTATGCTTGGTCAGTAAAATCGAATTTGCTATTTGTTGGTAACTGTGGTAAACCTTTACGGACTTGCTGAGCTATGTTCGAGTGTAGTTTAACAGTTTTTCGAGATGGAACTCAAAAAGTGCAGTGTTTGTAACATGGGTTGCATTGGAACAATTTTCAGGTTAGTTGGCATTACACAGCATTGTTTGCAATTTGAACTGTCACTGCGAGGTCACAGTTGATCAATGTTTGGAGGCTGAAGTATCAAAGATGATGGCTTTGAGCTCGTCATGCTGAAGTGGTTTGTTGATTACCTCTATGTTGAGTTGTTGTTGAGGTATCTCATGTTTCCAGGTTATAACTATGCTTGTAGCTAGCTTTTGGTATAAAGATCGCCAATCTTTGGCATGCATGAATGAAAATCGCTAAAGTATCAGTTGTGAAACAACTGGCAATATTGAAGCTTCATGCATTTTTGAGACGAAAAACAATGAAATAGCCAAAATTAGCCAACTCACTGTGTTTCGCGCCATCAAAAGTCGCCCATCGCCCAGCTATGATTTTATTCGCTAACTCTGATTTGAAATCGTCACTTTGGCGGAAAATCGCCACACCTGGCAACTCTGCGAAACGCGTGTTCTAAAGAATGGAAGTGGGAGGTAGGGGATCTTCAACTTGTTAAAGGCTCTCTGAGGCGTCTATATCGGTATTCTAGATCCCGACTTACCAATCGCGTACATATAAGCTTTGTTCTGGTTTTGAGCATCAAAACAGTTCTCGGACAGTTCACGGATTGCGCAGAACTGAATGCGCAGCAGCTCAGTCTCAGAATTATTCTATAACCGTCCTAGAACGGTTCAGTATATGCTTAAACGAGAACAGCGTATCGCTCTGGCTTTGGTTGTTTTATGCTTTTCGCATAATTCCTAGCTCTATCTATGTCTTCTGTCATGCTATCACGACTTTTGACATTTTGTGATTTTTGATGTCTTGGCGGTTTAATTTTAAAAACATTTAAAAAGCGATTCCAGTTTTCTTCACAAGTTTTCTTTGAGACAAAAAATACAAAATGGAACATACCTGTTAGTATCTCAATATAAATCTATTATTTAAATTTAATTCCTCAATTTAGTGTTAGTGGGAGATTTATCTATCCGTGTCACTAGATGATGGGTGTGTTCCACGGGACCTAGCGCAAAAGCGCTAGCGTGGAAGCGCTTGCAGGCGCTAGGAGTGACCGTTGAACGACTTTCCTTTTGACGTGATAAAACTGTCATATCCATTTCCATATTTTAATATTTATTATTCGTATTGTCAAAAACCTAGGCTATAAAATCACAAAACCTGATACCAAATTGACACTAAACAAAGGTAACTGCTTCTCTCAGAACTACAAATAATTTTTTTCCAGTTATGTGCTACTTTGCTAACCAAACAGCGCTTTTTTAAAGCGCTTACCAAGTTGATTGGCGCTTTTTTGACAGCTTGTCGTTCATCGGTTAGTTAGCGCAAAGCGCCCACAAGCGCTGACGTCCGCTAAGTCCCGTTGAACACTACCGATGATTATGATGAATTTGATAATAAAAGTTCCACTACGATGATATATAATTGAATTTTCAGAATTTCAAACATGTATTAAACAGTCAACAGTTCATAACCTAAAATTTAGCACAGTTAAGCAAAAGTCACAAGTCGCAACGGACCATAAAACGCAAAGCAAACAGGAAAATGCGCACGCATTTCAGTTCTGAAACAATCCTAATAAACCGATTCTTGCTCCTAAGCAGGTACTGGTTTCGGATGATTCTAGGACTATCCTAGAACCGTCCGAGAAAAACCAGAACACAGGACTTACAGTTCGTAAATAGTTCTTATGGAACCAGAACAGCAAATTATCAATGCGCATGCCCAGGACAGTTCGCGGACGGTTCAGCCTGGAACCAGAACAAAGCTATATATTTCGCTGACACATTAAAGAATCCAGGCACCTGGGTAATACCAAACTAACCTACTTTTTTTCCAACAGCCAATCGAAATGGCGATCGTCAACCTGAAACAGATAATCTCCCAGAGCCCGATGCTAGACAAAACCTCAAAATGCATCATTCGCTGCCTGATGGAAACCATAGGCGTATCAAAACTCATCGACTCTGTCGCCACCATGTGCGAAGGAGACAAAGACCGCTCTGCTTTGCTGCTAGCCTGCCTATCACGGATGACAAGCGACACTAGTCTGCCACAAATGACAAATGACACCGGCGGTGTCAGCAGTCCGTCACAGATGACAAGTGACAGCACCAGCTCGTACGCGACAGCGCCGCGGGTCCGCAACCTTTCGGAGATCAAGGAGATAGTGGAGGGGAGCATGGGCGTCGGAGAGGTGAGGAGGGAAGAGGTTATAGAGCAGTGCCTGTTGCCTTTGGTGCAGAGTCCCAAGGATCTGTGCGGGTACATCGATAGGGTGAAAGTGGTCCAGTTGGGGGAGCTAGTTATTGATAGGCTGAAAGGAGAAGAGGTGAGTAGACCTTCATTTTATAGTTACAGCCCGTGAGTGTTCAATATTTAACCTGTTGCCTATTTCTATTAAGACCAAACCATTTAAAAAAGTTAAAAATCTAATTAATAGCTGGACCCTTGAATGCAACTTTTCTTCAAAGTATATAGTGTAAGGGGTGAATAAGCCTAACACAAACAATAATACCAAGCAATTGTCTAGACATAAAAATGTAAGATTAAACAAGTAAATAACCAGCACACGCAGATTTTTAAAATCCATCGTGTTGGTAAAAATATTTATTTCAAGAAGAGGTACATATGTATGTTAGCTGCCATCGCATTTAGGAACCCCCTTTATTTATTCATTTAATCACGAATTTGATTTGATGAAGGCACTTAATATTATATGATACCATATTGACTATAATTGAAATATATTGTTGTATGTATAGAACTATTAAGTACACTAATGTATGTTGCTAAGCTTGCTATTATTGTTTTGATTTATAAATAATTTGTGTAAATATTGTAATGCTTCACTAGAACTTGATGATATGTATGTAAATGGGATTATTGTCGAAATAAATAAATAAATTAGAGTACTTAAAAAAATATGACAACGTCGCCAAATGTTTGCCCGCCGTCTCGTAGATGTTGTCTGGGAAACAGTTACAGAAGAAAGGACACAGTTGAGGTTGAGTATTACTCAAGGGAACTTTAAGTATTGCTCAAGAGACGACTACGAATACGGCTAGAGATGTGCTAGGAAAATGTGCGTAGCGGAGATGTGAAACGGTGTGAGTGTTTCCACCAGAGATGTGCTAGGAAGACGAGCGGTGCGAAGATGTGTGGCAGAGCTGTGAAACTGTGTGCAGATGAGCGTTGCGGGGATGTGCATAGCGGCCTCTTTTAAGAGTTTTCTTTTTGCTCGCCTACATCAACAGCACACGTCTCTCGCCCACATCTCTCGCAACGCATTTCCTAGCGCACATCTCTCGAAACACATGAATAGCACACATTCCTTACCAACATGCCTTGTTTTGTACGTACAGAAACTTCGCTCCGCTAAGCCGTTTCGCGAGGCGAGGTAATTCGAGCGATTCTATTGGTTCGTTAAAAACACATTCCTCTTAATGGTACGCACACATATGTGTGGACGGTAGGCATCGAATTTTCAAAATCTGGCGAGAATATAACAACTAGGATTAAATGCCGGCCGACGCGTGCTGTGCGTGCCGATACCGACGTATGTGCGATGCTGATCAGAGATTGCCGAGGCACCGTCGGCAATTTGCAAGTATCTACATACCTTAAGCAAATAATCAACCTTTCTTTCGCTCTAATAGGCGGGCGAGATGGACATTTTCCTTCAGTAATGGTTTCTCTTATGGCCTCCAGTAGAGAATGGAATTTAAAACGCGTCATTCTAAAGTAATTAATAATAATAAGAACCTTTTTTCGTCATTCATTAAGTCCGAAAATTAATGTACATATTCCCCAAAAATTACCCTTCTCTGACATACTCCATGAACTCACACTCGTCTACGCATTCTACATTTTTGAAAATGTCCTTCTCCCAGACCAATCGCTAAGAGCCCGTCCAAATAAAGCGATTTACGCGCGAGTCCACTCGCGCGTAGTCAATTTATATTGCGTCCAGATGTCGCGTTTCACTTGCGTTTCTACGCTGGGAGAGATTTCCTTCCAGTTAAAAACATGGAATTGGATACAGCAGTTGTGTTGTGGCGTGCATACCAGCTATGGAATTTTCGTAAACAAAGAGAAAGGCGACGATTCAACATGCATCCAATTCTACATGACAGAATGGCGCACAGTATGTTTATAACATTATACCCGAAGCTGAGAGAACACCGTGAAAAGTGTTTCAACTATATCTTCCCAGTTCCTACGTTTTATAAGTCTATTGGAATAATCGGATGATTCCATATCCCATGTGGCTACTCTTTTTTCGATTTTTCGACTGCGTCAATGAAAAGTTCTGTATCGAAGTTATCACGCTCCAATTTCAAAAACAAATACGTCCACACACCACGGACTCGCGCGTTGTACTGGACGCAACAATGTGGCCCAAGTATCTTGAATCGCGCGGCGCTCGCGCGTACAACGGGCGAGTCGAGAATCCCGCGCGTTACAAGCGTTTTACGCGCGAGTAAAACACCGCGCGAGAGCATCTGGACGGGATGTATGTAACTCTAGTATCTCGGGAACGCGCAAATGACTACGCGCGAGTCCACTCGCGCGTAAATCGCTTTTCTGGACGGGCTCTAACTCGTCACCGTTGGAAGACATATTTGCAATTGCCTTCCAATTCTTCCGACGATTCCGATTAGATATGTGCGATACCCTAATGAAAAATCCGTACCGTACCGGCCGTGCCATCCGTCCCCTCAGTCCGATGCAGGTTTATGTGCGCGTACCTTAACACATCCTGCATCTCTGGTGATAACGCAACCTTAGTGACCTATTCTCGTTTGTTCTTTACTCAGGTGGATGAGTTTCTCCATCGAATAATATCGACATATCCGAAGCAAAGCCTGCAATGTGTGGCGAAGAACTGCCAAAGCACCTTGGTCACTCCAACGCAACTTGTGAATACTTTCCAGTCGTTTCTCAGCAATCGATCGAAAGAGGATCAGAAGGAGATCATGGTAGAGATGTTCAGGTATATCAGCGGCAAACTGGACCCCGCCACGCTGTTGACCTTACATTTGGATTTCTTGGGAGGAATACGACAAGTTGTGGAAAGTACTAGTAGATTGTAAGCCTAAAGTAGTGTCTGATTCGCGTTGACCATCTTAAGGAAAGGTTGTGTAGCTGATTCCAACCTGCTCTTAAGTTGTTCGGTTTCAATGTCAAATCAATAGTGACATGTGACTTCTGAATTTTAAGGATTTTTTCGCGACATCTCGGTCCAACACTGTGTACTACAGGGAACAGAACTGGAAATTTTCGCGTCACACGGGGATAGGGGAAGGAGGATGTGATGTCAGTCGAATATGACAAGGTCACGTGATACCGAGAACTGAATTTCTACCCGTCAGACGTAGGTGAGGTACTGGCGGGTGACATTTTGTTATGTCAATAGAAGGCGGTTCACTTGCGGGAAGTAGAAGTGTTGTGGAGATGGAACCCGTCTCTCACCGGTCCATTTCCGGTTCCTTTTACACCGAGATCTCGCGAAAAAATCCTTAATGTCGCGCAAATATATGCTCCTATGGTGATTTTGTGTAACTTCCAGCTTATGGCAATTTTCGAATAAGGAATGTCATTGATTGACAGTAATTGCACGAGTGGTGAGATCTATAACTTCCATTTGTGCATGGGGGTTAAACTCCATAGACTCATCCTAGTGACATTCTTTGGCGACAAAATTAAATTGTGATGAAATTGTTTAGAGCTAAAGGTCAATTTCAGTAGAAAGCTATTGATTTGACATGGAATTACCAGTTGTCCTATTATTATTTCATGTAAAGACTGCTTTTGTACATACTTTTTGATTAAATTTTTTATTATTAAACTATACATACCTTAATATGGAGTCATTATTTTTTTATCATGCGTTTATTAAGTAGCTTTCTATAATGGACGAATCTGACTCGAGCAACTAGTCATTTGAAGCAGGATCGTGCTGTGATGTCATCATAAATAGACACATACTTTTTCAACGAATAGATCAATGGTTCAATGAAACTATTTTAATATGCATAATATCTATATTTTCCATTACAGATAGGTAAACTAACCTTTTTACATTTTGATACTCTGAGCAGAACAGTTTATGGAATCGAAACAGTTCTGGCTATTATGTTGAATAAGATACTAAAGGCTATAGGAAACGATCTAAAATAATGTTAAACATGTGCACAGTAGACTGACTGCAGTGAAAAAAAGAGGTCCACAGGCTCTAGGATTTTGAGGCATTACACCCGAATCATCCATATATTAGATATTTGACCACAAGGGTTCACATCAATATTCTTATTCTGTATTTACAAGGTGTCCAGAAGTAACGTTATCTGATTCTTATATACGGAAAGACATTAAACATATGGAGTCTCTTCATCTTTAGCCGCAAGTTCCACAAATATATTAAAGAATGCTGATTTTATGTAAAACTGTATGGAGAATGATAGCCAAGATAAGATGATTTAAGTCATTCAAATTGTGAGACAAAAAAAGTTTTGGTTTTTATATGACATCGATCTAGAACGGGCTTGGAAATTATCGTGAAATTTCAATGATGCAAGTGCAATGCAAGTTTTTGGGAACATTTGAGGTGCAGAATCAGCAATTTGAGGAATTAAATGGAGATATAAAAAATGGTCATTAATTTGGTTATTAAATAAGAACTGACGAGCTCAACACCAAAAAATGTCTTTGATAGCTCTAAAATAGCCAAAAATCAATGTTTCGACCCAAATAATTTGTTTACTATCTTGAAAACACATAAACGGATAAAAAATGGACCAGTATGGAAATATAGCGATTTCATTACTTTTCTGGTAAACCTTTTTTTTCTCCAGCATTTGGTGCAATGTAGGTTTAGTTGAAATTTTACTTCACTGTTTCTTCAAACAGCCCATCATAAATGTAATTTAAGAGCGTTTCATGGCTGACTAAGATTAAGAAAGGACTTCACTGCAAAAATACGTCGTTTTCTATTCCTGATAGAAAAGTGAAACCGATATATCTCCCTAATGGTATAACAATGACAATACTACACATATATAAAATTTTGCAAGTTTCTATTTAAATGGATGCTTCGAGCGTAACGGAAACGTGGCCAGAATGCAGTTGGGACTTGTAAAATATAATAATAACGTATCAATAATTAGTATGGAAATGCCAGACGAAAAAACTTCGAGTTGTCAAAAATTAGTTTACACCTATATTTCCTTCAAATGTTACGTTATCATGGCAGGAAAAAATTAAGGAGCAAGGTGAACATCTATGAAACAAATGGGGTGACAACAAAAATTGTATGACGTATTTCATCAAATAAGCTTTTTGAATAGTCATTCTATTTTATGTGAGACTTAAAAATGACGTTTTCTGATCTCGTTCAAAACGAGTTTCCAGAGGAAGGATTTTCGTCTAACTTCATTATACAATACGTCAGATTTTTCAACTGATACTGAGTATGTACTCTATGATATATGCCTCTGACCACATTGTTCAAAAGATATAAGTATGCTATACATTTCTGCGATATCTGTTAAATTGGCACAATATGTTCTATATAACTTAATTCACGTTTAAAAAACAGACTGTAAACAGAAAATATACAAAAAAAATCACTCATTAACTCGTACAAAAAACACTGAAAAAACATACAAAACATTGAAAATCATTTTACTTTCTTCTTTGCCGGAACTCCCTTTTTTTGGTGTCTGCATTCCTCAATACCTGAAACAAACAAAATCACTGTATAAAATTTCTGCAATATTGATAATTATGTAAAGCAATTGATTTTGACATCTAAAAACTAAACACCGGCAAGGGGGTCTGCGTTCCGACTGAGGGATCAGGGCAGTTTGTGAAACCTGGCAGGAGACAACTCTGTCATCCTCTCGAAGCTGTAAAGAGAGGAGTGATATAATTTCTCCTACGTATGGCGAAGGCACTGGCGGTGGGGTTTGCGGAAATACACCACGGTATTCCAAGCATAAATATAAGCGATTTTAACTTGTACCTCTTGTATTCACGACATACAAGGGCCTAGGAGACGGATTACTATCTGGTCTGACAGCCAGGCATTATTAAAAGCATTGAGTGCTTGTAGGTTTACATCAAAGCTTATTTACTCTCTTAGAAGCTTCTGGACACTCCTACACACTTCCTAACCTCACAATCTGGTGGAACATCGAAGAAGTGTGGCTGACCTGTCCTGTTTTAGAGATTCTATCACGGAAAGATGTTCGAGTGAGCTCTTCCAGATAATAACACCGAAGGCCGTCCGAACGAGGAACACTAGAGAGGCTCTGCGAGCTCATCCTTACCAAGTCGAGGTCCCTACTCCCCGAACCAGTCTTCTCCAGCATTCCTCTCCTTTTGGAGAACTTCGACGCTGTGGAATGAGGTGCGGAGAATTTGTTTCCTGTCGGCTACAACCTGCAGCGTTTCAAATCTAGCGTGCATAGACACTTATCTTCTTGCACCGCTTTTACAGCACCATAGGCTTTCAGACTTTGCAGGAGGTTGACCATAAAAAAAATCTGCTATGTATAAAGGCCTTGGATAACAATTCACAATTCGGCTAGGCATCAGGTGTCACTTATGCACCTGGCTAAGGTTACATATGGACCTGTTATTTGGCGATAACATAACACCTTCAGACAATGAAGTCAATACATATGGAATTGCCCCTTCCCATTTAAACAATGTACCACTTTCGCGGACGACATAAGAAAGAGAGGTCGGTGAGAGAGATAGAACTAGTCAGGGAAAAAGCACAGCCTCCTCCTAACCAGCTATGTGGCGCGTCGGCAAACAGTGTTGCCACAGCCGACTTTTTTTGGGAGCAAGAAAAAGCATTCGAAAAGAGTGAGATTGCGGTTGAAAGAGCGGGATTACAAAAAATGCAATGAATAACGGTTATTATCGACATAATTGTAAAATTGGAAAGGGAATAAATGACGAGCTAATTTTGTCAAAATACCTATTCCTTCGTTCTTCCACAAAAGGAAATATCGTGACGTGAGTTGTAAGTTGTATCAAGCTGAGCCAAAACATTATAATTTTTATTATATAGCACTGTGTACTGAATACAGGCAACCACGTATAGAGTATCAAGGCTGGCGCCATCTCTAATCAATTCGTAAATTTACAACTTTCATTATAAGTACACATTATACCTTCGGTTTACAAATTTTTAAAAATGTACAATTGATATGCTGTATAGAAAAAACGTCAGTCAGCTTTTTTATAATGTATCTTGGTCAAATATTTGAATGGTTGAAAAAGAGCGAGATTTGATGAAGAGGAGCGAGGAAGCGGATCAGGCAAAAAAAGAGCGAGATATCGCTCTAAAGAGCGAGCATTGGCAACGCTGTCGGCAAATCTTCTATCAGCAGCCCTGACTAACGCTATCTCATTCTAACCGCAAACGAGTGCACGCATGCCCCTTCCATAGGTATTGTGACACTTCATTGCTCAGTACCCACGCCATATTTTTACTAAAAGAAATAGCATATATTCAGACGTCATCTGTCTATGATGGGGGTGGTAAGCAACCCGACGTGTGCACGCTGTGGCTAGGAGGAACAGTCCTCTGCACACATTCTATACTGCTGTGAAGCCCTTGGGTATCGCAGACAGACTATACTGGGTTCAAAGGTACTTGAGCCTGAAGGCATAATATGGGAAGGACCCAAGGTACCTTTGCGATGAGGGTTGGACTTGGGATCTAAGTTAAGGAGAGGTGCAGGTCTGTAGACCTATGTAGTGGAAGTTTTTGCCGCCAGAAAAGAAAGCCTCTTCTCCTTTTTTTTGTTCCTTCATTCATTCCAAACACCACATTTCCGAAAAACTATACAGTCCAACCACTTCATTCTATGTACATGATGATAAAATCTCTTCTAAAGGTAATAGGGTACTTGCAGAGGTCATGAAATCGTCTCGGGAGTATACATAGCGTAAAGAAAACCATATCAAAAAGCAGTAGGAAACAAAAAACATGATTTTACTGACGGCCAACAAAAGATATTTGCAAAATAAAATAAGGATATATTCAAATTTTTCCACGTGACTTAAAACAAGGGCTGACGTCACAGGTATCTTATCGATATCGACAGTCGATATTGCTACTGCGCAGGTCAGTGAGATTCAACTGCAAACTAGAGATGATCTGAATTCTTTAACAATGCGACTCAATTTATTGATACTTAAACATATTTGAAACAGGCAATTAACCCACTAGCATTTTCGTTGCAATACATTTTTATATCTGATAGGTATCACAGATCATCCTGTTTGTGACCGAGATTCGCAACTAATCGAAGCCATCATTTTATTTCGGCGCATCCCATTATGAATGAGAAAGATAGAATCTAATTCAAGCTCATCCCTACAAAGTGAATTAGTAATCTAGCCTAACTTTTATTCTTTTGACTTTTGTACTTTTGTGTGTGACTGTGTTTTGTGGTTATAATGATCAATGTCAAAATGTTAGATTAGCACTGGCTATCCATATCGAATATCAATACTTTACATCCCATCACTATAGGATATCACTAACGTCAGAGGTTGTTTGCGCGGCATTTTCCGGCATTTGAAATAATTTTTGGAATATCTCTCACAGCCGATTCCAAAAAACCAAACAAGTGATTTTGTCATCTTTACTAGGCTCTAAGGAACGCGTAAACCACATAATATTTTTTTCTGCAAGTACCCTATTCATCAATTTCGTCGATAAATTGTGAGGGATGTGGCTTCCGTGTAAAGGTACGGGTTTTACACTTTGCTACATTTAATTGCAACTTATGTACTATGCACCATTCAAAGAGAATGTTCCAGTCATCTTGTAACCTACAATTTTTCTGAGCACTGTCTATGCTTGTATAAGTTTCCAAATTACCCGCATAAAACGGCATTCCGCTTCTAGTCAGATCCTTCAACAGAAGAAAGAGTAAAGGACCAAGATTTGACCCATGTGGAACACCTGTAGTTGTCCGAGGTGATACACATATACATATTGTGGTGTCTGATGAAGGTAGGATTTAAGGATTGTAATCATGCATATACAGGGTGACCGACGGGAGCCGGACTTTTTCAAATGGTTAGTATAACGCCGCTAGCGGTGGTAGGGAGGGGATTCAGGTATTAGTCGCCTTGCTGTATAATGCGATTTTAGTAGCTATGGAGCAGTGGACCGTAAAGCACCGTATGTTCGCTTATAACGCCTATGTTAAAAATGCTGAGTCGGTCACGGCCGCGCAGCGACTGTTCCGCGTTCATTTTAATCTTGGACGCCACGATATTATTCCAAGCCGCAATACCATTCTCAGATGGGTTAACAGTCTGAGAACAACAGGAATGATTGCGAAGAAAAAACCACCTGGAGACCAGTATCGGAAATTTTGTTTGTTTATCTCTCCGCTTGAATGAAAATGAGCTTCACCACTCATGACGATTACTGCAGTTTCATGGTCTTCAAGCAACATTTGAATTCGAATGGCAAAGTCTTCTCGTTGCTCATGATCTGTTGGCTTAAGCTGCTGAACAATACACATCTTGTAAGGATGAAACGCTAAATCTTTTTTCAATATTATGCGCACTGATTCACGACTTAAGTTTAATTCACGCGCGTGTCTTCGTGCAGACCGTTGAGGGCTCCGAGTAAGCGCTTGTCTCACCCGCTCGACGTTTACTGGCGTCCTCGCAGTCTTCGTGGGACCAGATGGCTTTTTCTTCACAATCATTCCTGTTGTTCTCAAACTGTTAACTCATATGAGAATGGTATTGCGAATAATATCGTGGCGTCCAAGATTAAAATGAACGCGGAACAGTCGCTGCGCGGCCGTGACCGACTCAGCATTTTTAACATATGCGTCGTAAGCGAACATACGGTGCCCTACGGTCCACTGCTCCATAGCTACTAAAATGGCATTATACAGCAAGGCGACTGATACCTGAATCTCCTCCCTACCACCGCTAGCGGCGTTATACTAACCATTTGCAAAACGTCCGGTTCCCGTCGGTCACCCTGTATATCTGTTTGCATACTTACTTCCGCGTAAGACAGATCCAGCTTCCTGAGCTTGTGCAGATCGTGCGTGGCTGAGCTCGGCTTGAACTCGTACTTGGCCGCGCTGCTCTGGCTGGGAGTGGGAGAGGGGGCGTTGCATCTGCTGATGGCTTGCGACGACCAGAACTGCAGCGTGGTGCCGTTCCAGGAGCCCATCTCGTCCCCTGGCTGCCCCAGTCGCACGCCCGTGCCTCCCGTCGCTAGGGGGGACTGCTCTCCGGCGGTTCGTTGTTGCTCGCGCGAATGCTCGCGACGGCGTCGACCTGAAAACAGAAAGTTAAGAGGTACTTTCACGAAAAAAACAAGGTTATACAGGGTGTGCTTCCCGCAACCACCGTACATTAACAAAGACAGTAGGGCTCCGCCCCCAATGTGGTCTTTCCATCTGTGCTCTCGGAAACTACGCAAGCTGGCGGATTCTGGCGCCCGGCGATCTCGAGCAGCAGCCGAACGCTAACAGCTGTGGTTTACAGAGTCAGTCCACCTAACACGCGACACGGTGCACGGGATACAATCGGTCGGATCTACCGGGGTGCCTAAATAAGTAGTGTTTGTGTTTTATTGAGCGTTTTGCGCGTATTTCACAAAAAAATGCCGGCGACATGCTCTGTATATGGCCCCATTGTTTTTTATATTTGTGCCTATTTATTCCCATTGATTTTTAAAATATCTGTTTTTAATACTTTAATTTTATTACTAACTTGGTTCTTAAGTTTTTTAAATTCATTGATTGTGATTAAGTCAATTAGTTCCTGAAATGATTGAACTTCTGTAGCTTGAATATTATTTTCAAATTTTGAGATGAACTTTTTATGATCTATTCTGTTTACTTCTTTCTCATATTTTGTCGCAAATACTTTCATGTTTACACCTAAGGTTATTAACAACAAATTATGAATGATCAGACGGTGACTGTTACTTACTACTTGAATCGTACATTTCAAATTACTACATCTATCTGACAAAACATGATCTATAATACTCCTTGAGCTATTTGCCACCACAGTAGCTGCATCTGTAGTTATTGTGTTGAATGGTTTGTTGAATAATAAATTATATTCTATCTATACTAACTATAGAATTCATTTCTATTGACCACCGTATAAGTAACGTGGACGTCGGACCGTTGACGTCGACAATATCGTAGTCGGATTCCCTGTAGGTAATCAAGATCGCACGAAGGGAACCCCTCTGAATTCGAGGCGGCTCGCATTTGTGAGACTCACATCAAAGTTGGCACGGCGAGTGACCCTACTTGTCTTTGTTAATGTACGGTGCCGCAACCAAGAAAATCGAAGTCATTTGACAATAGCGTGCCAAGAAGCCGACAGAGCAGTGGCGGTTCCTGAATTTTTTAAAGGGGGGCGTATAAAATTTAAAATAAAAAACTACACGAAATTCCTAAGAGAGGTTGTTGAGCTACACCCTGCACATAATAAGACTTTTCAGTTTCCACAATATAGTTGTTTCTTAAACGTTTTTTCTAGCTAGTATCACAAAAAGTCACTTCTTAAGAGTGTTTCACTTATCATTCGTCACAAATTGTATTTCTTAAAAGTTTTTTTACTTATCATCCCTCCCAACCAAGAAAAAAAATCGTCTAGCTTGAGAATCCAACTTTCAACCTCTGATTGAAATGTCTCAACGCAACCTACTGAACCAAGCGTCTGCGTCATTTTGTCAAAACACTGTACATTATTGTATCTACTTATTTTCATCTTTGTAATATTATTTATAGTTTCCTTAATTTTGATTTTGTCCTCTAAGGAAAGTTGTCCAAAGTTCATCTTAAGCAACGCGTTCACCCGATTATCCATTTTAATAATAGGTTAGTAGGTTAGAATCGCAAATGTAAACAACGCGTAGCGACTCGAACAAGAGAAGATGACTGGTGCGGGTCAGGAGAAGCGGTTTCTGTCAAATATCACCTGTAAAAGGGGTGATACCCGTACGAACTTTTAAGTACGCGGTTTTTAAGTTCGCGAACTTACTCGGCTCGACGTGGTGACACACGTGAAGCTGAAATCACTCATTTTGATAATTTTTCTAAATATACAAAACTTTTAATAAACGCCAAACACAACAAGCGTTGCGCATCGATGCCCTGCCGAAACTAAGTGGTGGCTCGCGGCTCGCTGTACGAGCCGAGACAAGCTACGAGCAACATTTCAAACCAGTTGGCTCGCCGACGGTTTGTGCGACGGTTTTAAAGTACGCGTACTTACGGTGATACACAGGCGAAAAAGGTCGTCGAGCCATAAGTATGCGTACTTGCTCGTACGTGTATCACCCCTTTAACCCTTTGGTTTTTACTGGTCATTTTTAAAGTCTATTGATGCTATCCGTGCCTTGGCGCCTTCAGTCTATCACGTGACGAGACACTGGTTATAGTCCGAGCTTAGTGTGCTGCGAGTGCCAATTTTTTATAGTTTGAACACTATGTGCTACTTCAGATCAGGCAACCGATTATTGCTAAAAATAGGTACTTGTACTGGATACCGACCTACCAAAAACTCTTTTTTTCTCTTGACCTGAGACGTCGTCATGCATAGGCGCATTTTTTTATTTTTGTGTTTTGTCCTCTCATTAACATTGTTTTTTGCAAGCGCCTAATACCGATCAAAGTTTTGTTAATTTACTACAAAATAAACCTATGAAATACAATCCACGCAACAGTGATTGATTGAGCGGGCTCTGAGAAATCTGACCCTACACAACAGGGTGCGGCAGCATAACTACCTTTTTTCAAAAATTAATAAAACACATTGTATGAATCAGAAAGCAATTTCTTTTTTATAATAATATAGATGCATATCTAAAGTTTTCTTTCTACAAGGTTTTGAAAATCAAATCAGTTTGGTGACGCCCTCCATTCTTTATACTGTTACAAGTCTTTAGTCCGATTGGGCACGAAAACACTTGGTACTGATTTCACTATTTATTTTCACTAACTATCTACAATACTCCTAGCCTAATACTTAACAGTCCAATTTATCCACAGTCACTACACTAATTTACATTGGTCCTACACTTCACTAATCTATGTCACAGTCCATTTATTTCGCGCGCGCCACTGGAACGTCGCGTATTGTACTACCGAACACTGACTGCTGCACTGCACTGTATCGACTCTAACTCTCCCCGTCTCTCGTGCGACGGCGCTTATATTATGCGGCGCGCCATCTCTGGAACGTTCGCGGCAGCTTGCAATCATAACAGCACGCATCCAGAAGGAACTTTTCTAGACGGCCGACCAGGGCCGAACTGGCACAATACATTGAGTAAAGCGATTTCTGGAGTTTGTCATGACTCTTACTAGCATAGCAGGTGTTATGTGAACAATTTCTTCCCGGATGTTGGCTTTTAAGTCTTGTAGGTCTTTGGACGGCTCAAAGAAACGCGGGACTTCAAAAAACCCATAGGAAAAAGCGGAAAAACCATTTTTGGCCGAAATTCAGCGGTTCTTGTACAACATGTATTGTACAAAATTTATGGTCATTAGTAGATTAAATATTAATAATGTAAGAATAGAAATAGACAATCAGGACGTAGAAAGAGTAAACAGATTCAAATATTTGGGATGCTGGCTAAATGATAAATGGGATCCTGATGAATAGATTAGAAGCAGAATCGAAATAGCCAGAACTACTTTTTTCAAAATGAAAACGATACACTGCAACCGAGATTTAAGTTTGACTACTCGATGGCGAGCAACAAAATGCTATGTACTGTCCACATTATTATACGGAGTTGAGGGATGGACATTAAAAGCTCAGACCATGTCACGTTTGGACTCTTCTGAGATGTGGCTATACAGACGCATATTAAGGATACCATGGACCGAGCGGGTAACAAACACTAGGGTACTAGAGAGAATGAATAAAGAACAGGAACTTTTAACCACAATAAAACGAAGAAAAGCAGCATATTTTGGCCATATTTTTAGAAATAATAAGTACGAGTTGTTACAACTGATCGTTGAGGGAAAGATCGAAGGACGACGAGGGATCAGACGAAAAAAGTTCTCCTGGCTTCGGAACTTAGCCAGTGGTTTAATATCAGAGAGGCCAAGCCCAAGACAGAGAAGAGTTCCAAATGATGGTCGCCAACCTCCGCTGAGGAGATGGTACTGAAAGAAGAAGTACCACATCGGAGCTGCCACGGACGAACCTAAAATTGTGAACATTTTGATTTCTGCTAAATACCAACCTGAATTTGGCCTGCTGGAATAGTTGATCTTGGGACTACCGATGATGTGCGTGACCGGCGAGGAATCGGTCCTGTCCGCCGAATGTCTGTTCTTCCTCCTGGACGAGGACCGCTTCCTCACCTCCACCGAGATGTACTCGAGCGGCTGCCTGACGAGCGGCCTGAGGGCGCGCTCCTCCTTCGACGGCCCGACGGTAGATGGCGCCACCGTAGCGGCGCCGGCGGTCGTTTCGGGCGGCTCGGGGATGGGCTCGTTCTGCGACTGCACGATGCTCTCGATGATGGTGGTGGGCTCCGCGTGGGACACGGACAGCTCCGACATGTTGGAGGAGAGGACGCTCTGGGTGTCGTCGTCTGGGAAGTCGGCCAGCTGGAAGCGGTTAAAAAAGTTACGGTTTAGTCTTTTTCAAAAGGTAGTACAAATGTAATTGAGACACGTATTTAAAATATACGTAAGACACTCGAAATGTTGTATACTAGTAATAGATCCTATTTTGGTGCCCCTCATCACTTATGGATGGTGCGTCCATGGTCATTTTTGAAACTGTCTCGTGGTTAAGTCTGCAACCATCTCTGATATGGCAACATGATACTAGTCAAAAGTTAGTACAAATGTAAGTGAGAGACGTATTCAAAATATACGTAAGACACTCGAGACGTTGTATACTAGTAATAGATCCTATTTTGGTGCCCCTCATCACTTATGGATGGTACGTCCATGGTCATTTTTGAGACAGTTGTCTCGTGGTTAAGTCTGCAACCATCTCTGATATGGCGACATGATACTGGTTGCCTAAGGCTCTGTTACCGGTTTTGGGTAATTGCAAGTGACCAAAAGTTTAACGAACAGGTGGACTTTCGACCAATGAGTGTTGGAAAAAAGACACCTGACATCATCCTCTATCGGAACGAGATTGCCCTAGGCATGGCCGACTCTACTAGGCCAGAGCATTGAAATATGCATATGGCAACACTGAATCGGGGGCCGAGCTTTTATTTGTTGTTAAGTCATTAGTGTAATCTTCCAGAACAAAAAATAAGATTGGAAGGTGATTTTTAATGTGTTTCTAATTATTTACCTGCACAAACGAAACTATAAAGATAAAAAGATGCCTGCAAAGTGTGTAGTACCAGGTTGCACTAGCAATTGTGCTTCCAATGAAGGACATACCAAACATAACCTTCCAGCGTGAAAAATAAGATTGGAAGGTGATTGTTAATGTGTTTCTAATTATTTACCTGCACAAACGAAACTATAAAGATAAAAAGATGCCTGCAAAGGTTGTGCAGTACCAGGTTGCACTAGCAATTGTGTTTCCAATAATGGACATACCAAACATAACCTTCCAGAATGAAAAAGAAAATTGGAAGGTGATTTTTAATAAGTTTCTATTTACCTGCACAAACGAAACTATAAAGATAAAACATGCCTGCAAAGTGTGTAGTACCAGGTTGCACTAGCAATTGTGCTTCCAATAAAGGACATAAACAGAAGTGGGTGAACGGTATTCCTCGTAAGGAATGGTTATATTTACAAGAATAAAGACAATAATTTACAAACATTTCAAAGGATAAGACCTATTTTAAAGCACAATGTGGTACCTACAATGTTTTCTGGACCTCCCAAATATCACAGAAAAAGACAGTTAATAGAACTCATCTGGGCATGCATCTGGGCATACCTACGAAAAGATTTGATAGTGAAAGGGAATCAAGACCAGCAAGAATGGCTTCAAAGTAACCTAATAGTGAATTGTTCTAGCTCAAGTGAAAATTTACAAAATAAATTGAGTGTTCATTTAAGTGGAAGTGGAAGTTGCAGCAGGAAACAGGTTGCGTTTATTTTTATTTTGTAGTGTTTGACTACGATGAACCAGACATCAGATGTAAGTGGTATTAGTAGTAGTAGTTCTAAAAAGTATTATTCTTAATTTATCAACCGAGATGAACTCTTAATACATATAAAATGTGTGTGATGATAATTTATTGAGTGATATGGAGTAGTGAATTAGAATGGAACAACGAATTCGAATGGAATATTTTCCACATGGTGAGTAAACGGTCTTGCAGATTCCCTGATTGTTCATTTTTGGCCCGATAGTTCAGGTTTGATTTTTGATTAGATCATTTTTTTGTTCACCCTATTATTTTCGTATTACACTATTGGCTATTAGTTTACCGTCAGTATGTTCCGTTTTACCGCAGGTAATGGTGTAAACATCTAAGTAACTTCCTTTCATTTCATTTAGTTTTAGCTTGCAGTAAAATATAATTTCTTGCCATAGGCATTTTTGTCTCCCGTTTATTTAAAGATATATAGTGCGATTTACATTAGCCCTGCCTGTCTTTTCAGGCAGTGTCTTAAGGAGTATCTACAGTGACTTGGATGTTTTAAAAAAAGTTACTTTGGAAGAATCTTTGAAATGTCTTTGGGGCCCCTGTCCTACGGAGTTTCATAGGAGCATCTTATGAGCATGTCATAGCTGTTTTAGTAGTAGTAGGAGCCTCTTTAGATCTCATGTCTCTCTGCAGTGATTCTAGCTGAGAAAGTGATAGCTGTATTTTTCGACTAGAGTGGAATAGGGTACTTGCAGAAAAAATATTATGTCGTTTACGCGTTCCTTAGAGCCTAGTAAACATGACAAAATCACTTGTTTGGTTTTTTGGAATCGGCTGTGAGAGATATTCCAAAAATGATTTCAAATGCCGGAAAATGCCGCGCAAACAACCTCTGACGTCAGTGATATCCTACAGTGATGGGATGTAAAGTATTGATATTCGATATCGATAGCCACTGCTAACCTAACACTTTGACATTGATCATTATAACCACAAAACACAGTCACACACAAAAGTACAAAAGTCAAAAGAATAAAAGTTAGGCTAGATTACTAATTCACTTTGCAGGGATGGGCTTGAATTAGGTTCTATCTTTGGATTCATTCATAATGGGATGCGCTGAAATAAAATGATGGCTTCGATTAGTTGCGAATCTCGGTCACAAACAGGATGAACTGTGATACCTATCAGATATAAAAATGTATTGCAGCGAAACTGTTTGTTTCAAATATGTTTAAGTATCAATAAATTGAGTCGCATTGTTAAAGAATTCAGATCATCTCTAGTTTGCAGTTGAATCTCACTGACCTGCGCTGTAGTAGTATCGATTGTCGATATCGATAAGATACCTGTGACGTCAGCCCTTGTTTTAAGTCACGTGGAAAAATTTGAATATATCCTTTTTTTATTTTGCAAATACATTTTTTTGGCCGTCAGTAAAATCATGTTTTTTGTTTCCTAGTGCTTCTTGATATGGTTTTCTTTACGCTATGTATACTCCCGAGACGATTTCACGACCTCTGCAAGTACCCTATTGTAGAACGTGTCGTTTTTGACACACAAAAGGTACAATGAACAGTGCCTGCCTAAAATCATTAGCGGCTTTCTAGTAATGAGGACCTTCTACGGACTGGGACCACGAGTGTGTTAAGTGCCCAGTAACACTCTGTAAATCTGTTTTAAAAAGTGGTTTCAGAGGTTAGAGAGGTTATTGAATGTAGAGGAAGTTACTTTAAAAAAAGCTGCAAAATTTTCCTAGTTCCTTATGTGAGTATAGTAGCTTCCCAGACACAAAATAGATTGAGAATATTCAGAACATTAAGAGAGCGTTCTATGGATGTGTTTACTAGTTTCATTCCCATGAGGATGTACGAGGAATATTAAGCCATGATTATTCCATGAACGTGTCGATCAAAATATTCTGATAATATTCATAAATTAATATTATCTAAAGAATAATCTATGAATATGCCTTTTGGTTATTTTGGTACGCTTCTTAATGTAGGCGTGGCCGCGTCGCCGCGTGGCGCGTGGCACCGTTACAGATTAGGTTAGGCTTGAGAATTTTGAGGTTAGCTTCATTCGTCACGGTGGCGGTGGTCGGTGGTGACTGCTTGATGTGCTTGTGCATTTTTCTCCTGTGATAATTGGATAGTTATCTGTGTTCTGGAACGTGATTTTCACTTGTTATTTAGTTTACAACTTCATCCAGGAGCGACTAGGGTGAGTGTAACTATTTTGTCTCTGTAAATTATCGACTTTATAGCACCATGTGGTAGCAGCTCTCTTCTTCAGAGTCTAATCTCTATGTTCTAGTCTTACTTGTAGGTACCCTAATTAGTATATAATAACAACCACTAACAACACATTTGCTATATTTGTGACTATGAATTTTCAGTGTTTATTCTACTAAAATTGATTAAAGTACAACGACATTTTGGTGAAAATCTAGCGTTGTAGTTAATGAAGTGTATTTGAATCGTATGCTTGAAAATAAAATGGTTTTTTTATTTTGCAGGATAATACAGGAGGACGATTCCGTGCAATGAAATGTTTTTTTAATGTGTACATATTAAACTTATGCAATTAAAAATACAGGTTCCGTGTTCCGTTTTATATATATTTTTTTCATCAATCCCTATAATTAGTGTGTGCCTAAATCAATGCTGCCCAAAACACTGTATGAAAGTTGGATGGTTATATATGTATACTACTCTCGTTAAGTACCTAGGCAGACAACAAGACTTACAAATACGAAATGAAATGATAAAAGGTATTAGTTTCTTTCAACATACATTCTTCAAAGATATACCAGGCATCTTCCTACAATATTTGATACATCTTAATAACAATCGTAGAATATTCTGAGGGAATAACCTATGTATGTTTCTCCATAGAAATACCAGGAATCTTCCTACAATATTCCATACATCTTAATAATAATCGTAGAATATTCTGAGGGAATAACTTATGCACATCTTTTGGATTCCCATTTTCACATTCTTGGAATGTTCATCAGATAATCTATATATTCATGGACTTTTCATGGAATGATACAAAGTTCCAAAATGGCGATTCTTAGAATGTTCCTAGAATATATTGTGCTGTTTGGGTTACCTGCTCAGTGAGAGTATCATTAAGCTTCTGATGTTGCAAGACGACTGCAGCCTGTGCCTTGGCCACCAAATTAGCTGCAGCCTGCGCGGCGTCCTGCTCATCGAGCAGAGGCAGCTGCTCTCCTCCATCCTTGTTTTCCGCGGCCTTCTTCAGCACCTTGAAGATCTCCTTGAACAGGTCCCGGTACTCCGGTCTTTCCCGGAACCTGGAGTCGATCGGGCTGGCGTCGTCGTAGATGCTGAACTTGCAGTCTTCACCGTCGGCGATTGTGCACAAGAAGTTGCCCACACGACCCACGCCTCCACAGTCTGTCTGGGTTTGCTTGTTGCTGGTCTCGTCGGCAAAACCTGGAAATCAGATCAGATTTGGCGAATCTGTTTCAGGAAGCATAAAAGAGTTCTGTCGCTGAGCATCGTTTCGTCATTGTTTTTTTATCACAGATCAATTAAAATTTCACAAAAACGCATAATAACAGATACTCATCACAACACGAAACAGGTACGGTTAGCATTTATACATTTCGTACATGTATACAGCATCTAGCATAATCACATTGGTCAGATTTGAATTTTGAACCAATCAAACTTCGAGTGCCGTACGTGTGTACGAAATGTAAATCAGTGCCATATGCACTTACGGAATGTAATATAGTTATGCGCATGTCGTATGGCTATGGCTAGTCTCTTGTTTTAATTTTTGCGATTGCGGCGCGACAGGGTGGTTATATGATTGAAATCGCCATACATGCTGAGGCAAAGTTACCTCCTAATTATTATTAAAGTTCAGCCTGTAGCTTTAATAATAGAAGAAAACTTTGAGTAACAAGAGGACGCAAAAAAGGCCTGTCGGCCGTCCAGCAGCTGGGGAACCTGCCAAGAAAAGGCTAAAGAAAAAACATAATCTTTCCCAAAATATTAAAACAAATAAACCCAATGTAATTCATGTGCATGGTTCATCCCACTGATATTATATAACGTTTTTTTGTCTTGTTTTATTCTTTAATGTCTTTAAGTAAGTAATGTATGTTTCCTTTGTCCACTGAAACTTAATACTTAATTAACTTAATACACCAGATGTTTGCAATTATTACATTTAACATTTCGTAAAAAGAACAAAAATGTTTACACCATACTATATATAACTTTAAAAAATGGTTTCCGCTTGAATCGCTTTGTAAATTTTCAGCTGCACTAAGTACTACATTCCGTAAGTGCATATAGCACTCATTTACATTCCATACTCGCGTATAGGACTCAGAATTTGATTGGTTAAAAATTAAAATCTGACCAATGGGATTGTGCTAGGTGCTGTGTACATGTACGGAATGTATAAATGCGTACGGTTACATCACAGCATAGCAAACAACCAGCACAATATCTCTGAGGATTTCCTACATAAAAATGGTTCCCAGAAAATTTTACCTTGGGATGATTTATGGGTGATTCTACGGCTGTGAAGTTTGGGAAGAGATGCGAAAATGAAAATATCGATACCGGTACCAACTCGATATTTTTTAGCCAAATAGGCGCGTTTGGTTCGTACGGAGAATGATTACACCCCTCAAAAATTATATAATTATTTTTGATACCGATACCCCTACAAAAGTATCGATACAGCTTGGAATCGCTCAAAAAGTATCTAATAGCGTTTTTGATTCACTGCTCCCAGGGCGAGCATAGATCATCCGCAATCAAACTAGAGATCTGTCAAGAGTTGATAGGAGCACTTCACAAATCGAACATGATCGAACAGAAAAATGACTTCTTTAAGTTGTTCTACGCACCGACTATAAAAATTATAAAATAGTGGGTGCCTACCCTCGAATATTAAAGGTACTAAAACCCGGTTTTCCATATAAAGGGGGGGCTATTTTCTTCGGATGATCGAATGTTTTTGACTTTTTTCTACCAACCACAAAATGCTTCTCCTCACAATTCTTTTTTGACATAGAAGACGTCGCTCTCAAATGCTTTGACCTGGCTTCTCGGAGCAATTAAGTTCAATCTGAGAGCGTTCCGCCAGCGAACAGCAGGTAAATCGAATTTGCAAACCTGGAGCAGAGCCGTCAAACCGAACATACAATTTACATCAAATGCGCTCTGAGAGCAGTCGAAAACGCTGTAAGATAAAAATACTCGATATTAGTGCAAAAGTACAAGTATCGAAACTTCGTTGGCATCCCTATAAAAAAATCATCCAAAAGTGGGGACGCGCGTGTAATTGCCGCCAACCTGAGTTATTGTGCTGGTTGTTTACTATGCTGTGGTTACATCACAACACCGTCCGCCATGTTTAATATAATGTGACTGAATTTGGCAACTCGTCGCGCCGCGTCGTCGGTGATCGGGATCCATGCTTCCTCCTTACCCCACCAAAATTCATAGGCGTAGTTAGGTGGGGGCTTAGCTTAGCCTAGCCCCCCCAAGAATGAAATTAGTCCCCCCCCCAAAATCCAAAAATAATTGTTTGTGTTAAGTTTATTAATTGTGTCTAGGGCAGGGACTTAACCCCCCCCCCCAGATCCAGGGACTTAACCCCCCCCAGATTCAGGGAACTTAACTACGCCTATGCCAAAATTATACGGAATAACATGAGATGTTTATTTTTAATTCTATACACCTTTAATATTCGAAGTACGAAACGTTATAGTTCTGACCGTGACCATATCAATGGATAAGTTTCCAAAAAAATAAAATTTGGAAAATTCATTATTATCTGATAGTCTATTTCTTCACTTTAAGAACGTCGAAAAAATCATCTGAATATTCCAAAAAACGGCGGAGTTATTCAATTTTATATTTGCGTAAAGCGACCGCGGAGGTGAAAATCTGTATGACGTCACACGTTATTAACTGTTCGCGGCAGCCACAGTTTGGTCGGGACTCCGCTATGCATACGCTGCGCTGGAGCTGTACAGTATGCGACATTTAGACTTGAGTGGAACGGCGAAGGTGTTTGTTGTAACGGGCAGACGCCAGTATATTTTTGAAGTATGGAGGAAGGTTACGTTCGTGGTGATTCTTCCTAAAGTCATGATTATGGACTATTACTTCCCACACCGATAGGTGAGGGGAGTATTGTGATCGTGAAAATTTTCGATTTTGAGATAATACGCTTTTTGGGTGTTTTATGATGTCTACATAACGAAAATCCACACAGCTCATTTCCGTCGGTCTGTCTGTACGCGTTTTTCTAGCCACGTAATCTCAGTAACCGCTGCATGGATTGTTATGAAATTTGGCAGCGCTATGCTGTGGGGTAGTAGGTAGTAGTACGTAATGTTCTTATAAGTTTGAAAATCGGTACATGGGTGGTGGAGTAATTAGCAAAAAACCAAAAATTTTAAATATTCCTCAAACTTTGTTTTAGGCGCTTTAGACGTTCCTGATCATTTTCTACTTTTTTGGATGGGGGTGATATTGGGGTGGTTGGAAGGTGGGGGTTGTAAAGCTGAAAAATTATTGTATTCATAATAGGCCGTCCACTAACCTGTGAAAGAAAGGCCTAGCATCATAATACACTTTTTTAGGTGGATCCGAACATTACCTTGGCTATTACGGATCGTCGACTCATTCTGTATGGCGTAACTAGGAAACTATAAAAACTCAATTTTTTGTATTCATAATAGCCTATCCATTGAAGTATTTGTTTGGTGTTTTTGTGGTGGTTTTTCTCGGTCTGCTAGACAAGCAATAACAACATGAACGAGGAGGCTGGCGGCGGCGCGGTGGCTTGGGGGAGCAGCATCCTCGACAGGGCATACACAGGCTTGCGTTGTGTCGTGTGACGTCACAGCGGCTTCGCGCGGAGGATACGGCAATTCAAACTTTGAAGGACTATAATTTTTCTATTAATGACTATAATTACAAAATTTTTTCGCCGTTGTTCTCTAACTCTTTAGGACTATCTGATTACCTAAAATTTGAAAAAATGGAAAGTTCCTCATTATATCAAAAATTGAGCTATTACCTGACGATGTAGTCTCGACCTCCGAAAAGTCGGTGGGCGTAGAGAACGTCTTCCTGGTCTGCTTGTGACTGGCCGCCACACTGTCTCTGTCACCGTGACCGCTCTCTTCGTCCGTATCTTTCCCCCCAACCCCCGTGAACTCCCCTGACATCTGCATCTCCTCTTGGAGTGAACGGCAGGGCTTCGGCTTTCGGTGCTCCTCCACCAAGGCTTCGTATTTCTCCACCAACTGCTTGTATGGATTCGATTTTGATACCGGGGTCGTATTGGAAGGTGTGGTAGGGTAAGCCTGGAAGCAGCCTTTGTTTATTGTTTGTACAATAACGAAATCTTACAAAAATAGGCTTGACCTGATATTGCTACTAGTGAGAATAGAAAAAGCAGAACCTCAGTTCAGTTCAAGATGACTAAAATTTTCTGTTGTAACGATCTAGGTATGACACTGGTGAAGCATCAGACGTATTTTCAATAAACGCCGGTATTCCTCAGGGATATGTTCTATCCCCTACACTGTTTCTGCTGGAAATAACATCCAATCCAGTCTACAGCTTCGCAGACTACAGTACATTAATATCGTGCATGGAACCAGGCAAGCTACTATCATCCCAGGAGACAGTACGTCGGCGACAGCAGCATGCCTCACAGATCAACGAAGATATCAAAACAATTGTCGAGAGAAGATTAGTAAATAAAGTACAGTTTAACGTACAGAAAACTCGGGAAACAACACTGACAAAGAAGCCTCACGTTGGCTCACCAACTGTGAAAATGGAGGGTTACAAAATAGCCGAGTCCCCTTCCGTCAGTCTTTTGAGGATCAACATCAATAATAACATGTCGTAACATGACCACGTCACGTCGTCAGTACTGCTAAAACGGCATCCCAAAAACTTGGAGTTTTGTTCCGCTGTAGGAAGAGGAAGCTGTATACACCAGAGCAACTACTGCTGCTCTACAAGGCTCAGATCCGACCATCGTTGGAGTATTGCTCCCATGTGTGGGGATGCGCTCCGAAGCACTCTCTTAAGCTTCTGGACACTATCCAGAAGAGAGCAATTAGACTAATCGATATATGTGAGGATAGTCAACATAAACCTGAATTATTTGCTGGGAGTTGAAACCTCTCTAAAGTTTTTTACCATCGAATGGCTATGTAGCAAACAAACCTTTTATATTTCTTGAGTTTGGGAGTATAACCGATTTTAATTCCTAAAATTTATGCTGTGGTTACATGTAAAAGACAAAAAAAGCCAGAAGAATTCAAAATTGGATGCGCAAAATGTATTAATTATTAATACATGCCTAGATGCATTTTTTTGTAGGACCACACTTTATTTTTCAAATACATAACGTAACTCTTATTATTTTTTATTGACTAAGAATCAGTTTGTTTAAAATAATATTAAAACTAAGTGCATTTAATAAAGTATTTCTTCAGGTGCGTTATAACAACAAAAAAATTAACCAGAGCACTTACCTGCTTTCAATTTTAAACAGCTATTAACACTAAGAAAATAAAAAAGTATAGCACTTTTCTGAACAACACATCAAAAAAAAAATACGTTATGCATTTCAAAAATTTAGTGCTGTCATTTCTCATTTTATAAAAAAGACAGGTTTTGAAGGCATATGCATAAGTACGATAGTATAATGTTAATCTATTTACAAAAAAAAGCATTAAATTTTTAAAAGCATAAGCAAAAAGCGTTAATCTGAAAAAATAACACATCGTTAACGAAAAATATAAATTTATTTAAATAACAAATACAGGCAAACTGATAAATCTACATGCTACAAGCACAAAACAGTATATCTATTACAATCTGTGTAAAATCATGCAGAATAGGAAACAAAATGGCACAAAACATCTGAACTAACAAGGAAATACTACAATAACAAAAAAGTACACAGATCATAACAAATAATGATAAAAAACAGTTATAAAAGTATTGCTACTTCGCTATTCCCAGGGTTAACAAAAATAACACTATTTTTGTACTAACAATTATACATGTAATGTTAAATATATTCATAAATTAATATAATTCCGTTATAAATAATAACATAAAGGTTATTAGTTACAAAAAAGAATTTACAACGGTTTGCAGAAATTTTGTTTGCTGAAGATTTAGCAAAAAAAACTCGTTTACTGGGAAAAGTTTACAGATTGTGATTTAAGTTCGTAAATCAAAATATAAAAATAAAAATTTTAACAATCGATCACAGATAATAAGTAATCTTCAGCCAATATATTTTACTAATTGTGATATAAATAATGCTTTCATTCCATCATAAAGAAGCTCATTTTTTTGCAGAAATAAAAATATATAAGCAAACCTTGTAAAAAGTTAGGTGACCAATAAAGTAACTACATTATGTTTCAAAAAAATAATTTGAACTCAAAGTGTATAATGTTAGAAATGAAAATGAGTTGGAGTATACATTTCTATTAAATTACGAAACCAGGCATTATTTTACTTTGATTTGTTTTCCTTCACTATAATATCTAATATTTCTAATAAGGCAAGCAATGTTGTATTTGAGCGTGATCTTATGTTCAAAAACATCATAATTGAAAACGAGGCTGACAATATCAAAAAACTATTGAAATCCAGAAAACAGCTAGCGAATCAAGTATCGCAATACTCCTAATCCCAAATTTTCTCTTAGGGCCGTATTTATACTTGACAGTACCTTACTCAAGTTGATCTGTTTCTTGTCAGTCAACAAATATCATCCCTACCTTATGAGGAGGGGAACATTTGGCAACATTGTCTTCCCTCAAATATAAAGTAAATCTGTTATGCCGTGGCCGACTCTACTCACTAGGCCGGAGCATGAAATATGGCAACACTGAATCTGGGGGCCGAGTTTGCATTTGTTGTTATGTCATGTGTATTCTTCCAGGTGCAGAAAATATGGTTGGAAGGTGATTATTAATGTGTTTCTAATTATTTACCTGCACAAACGAAACTATAAAGATAACAAGATGCCTATACAAAGTGTGTAGTACCAGGTTGCAGCCCAGTAGAGGACTACCAAACCATGGCCCAACATCACCTTATTCCAGATTAAAAAGAACGTTGCAAGGTGATTTTTAATGGGTTTCTACTTATTTACCTGCACAAACGAAACCATAAAGATAAAAAATGCCTGCAAAGCGTGTAGTACCAGGTTGCAGCCCAGTAGAGGCATGGGTAGAGGACTACCAAGCTATGGCCCAACATAACCTTATTCCAGATTAAAAAGAACGTTGCAAGGTGATTTCTAATGGGTTTCTACTTATTTACCTGCACAAATGAAACTATAAAGATAAAAAGATGCCTGCAAAGTGTGTAGTACCAGGTTGCACTAGCAATTGTGCGTCCAATAAAGGACATAAACAGAAGTGGGTGAAAGGTATTCCTCGCAAGGGCTGGTTATATTTAAAAGGATAAAGACAATAATTGACAAACATTTCAAAGGATAAGACCTATGTTAAAGCACAATGTGGTACCTATAATGTTTTCTGGACCTCCCAAATATCACAGAAAAATACAGTTAATAGAACTCATCTGGGCATGGCCTGGGGCATACCTACGAAAGGATTTGATAGTGAAAGGGAAATCAAGACCAGCAGAATGGCTTCACAGTGACCTAATAGTGAATTTTTCTAGCTCAAGTGACAATTTACAAAGTAAATTGAGTGTTCATTTAAGTGGAAGTGGAAGTGGCAGCAGGAAACAGGTTGCGTTTATTTTTATTTTGTAGTGTCTGACTGTGATGAAACAGACATCAGATGTAAGTGGTATTAGTAGTAGTAGTTCTAAAAAGTATTTTTCTTAATTTATTAACCGAGATGAACTCTAATACATATAAAATGTAATAATTATTCTGAAACTATAGGGGCACTATTTCACAGCTAAGCCACGTTACCACATCTAAGGCTCCGGCCTAGTGTAGAGTCGGCCATGGTTATGCTTATGCCTGTACATTTTGATGTTTTCTGTTGACTGTTTTGTTTTCTGACGTTTTGGGTGTGAAGCACACACTGTGAAGTTAAGGTGTGGCAGTTTTGTCTGGGACAGAGTTGACTAATAACAACAACTTTGGCATTTTTAAAAAATTTGTTCCTCAGAACTCAATAAATTCATAAAATTCTTGATAAGTCATAACGAATTTAAAAGATGACTGCCGAAAGAACGAATATTTTTCTTGAAAGAGACAGAAACTGACAGAACTGTAAAAAATCAACCTACAAAACTGCCTTAAGCTATCAGACTTCCTTATACTTGATTGTCACTTTCGAGCAATTTTAAAACACAAAACAGTAAAGGTCCCTCAAACTATGAATACGGCCCTTTTAGTCCAAAAAAAAATCTCTTAAGTAATATGTGCCTTATTGCAGCTAAAACGTTAAGTTATTTCTTTGTATCATTTTATAGTCTATGTATAGTGTGATACTACGTTACAGTTTCTTCTGGAATTTGAGTGTATACTCCATCTAGTTTCGATATGAACCAACGCTGTCCACAGTCAGTCAGTCAGTGCAACTTGTGCCTGAGGCAGTAGTGCAGCAACAGAACAGTGACCTTGAGAGGTTTGGCAATCAGCGGCACAATGCAGACGTCTCTGACGTGCAGACACAGCTCTATCAGCAACTGAAGCACACTGTTGCCATGGTTACAGCCCACGCCGTTGTCGTCGTTCCCCTTGTCGGCCCTCGCGTACGCCTATGGGCATACACCGACACGCCGTTCGTGAGTTCAGTGAAGGCTCGATCATCCGGACCGAATGTCATCCGGATTATAAACAGCGCGTAAAAATATAACGCCTCCACTTGTGCTAAGTTAGATGCTATAAACTGACAAACACTACGCAGCTTAGTTATAATACAGCCTAATTACTAGTCTAACCCGACACCTGTCATCATCAGAGGAAGATTGAATATTGTAATTGTGAATTTCTTGCACACTATACGGTATTCCAAGCAGAATTATACGCTATTTTAGCTTGCGCCTCTAGTGTGCACGAATTTTAGGGATTAAGAGGCGGATTAGTATCTGCTCTGACAGCCAGGCACCATTGAGAGCATTGAGTGCTTGTAGGTTTATACATCAAGGCTCGTTCTGCAATGTAGGAAGGTCTTGGATGACATTTGGTTAAGACGTCGGTATCATATAAGTGAGTACCGAGTTACGCTGGAGTTTCTGGCAATGAAACGGCAAATGGTACCTGCAGCCAAGCCCCACAGCCGGCTCATTACCCAGGAAATTATTTCTCGGCCCTAACCTTGCGAGCGCGTCCGCCGTTTCATTACCGCAAACTCCAGCATGACTCGGCACCCACATAAGTGGCATCTTAGGCCTTTGCGGAAACTATGATCGGGTTAACCCGATCAGTTGGATCACTAATCCTGACGTTCGGAAAGTGATCTGGTATCAGTCAGAAATAGGGTCAGTTCACTCTTGTACAGTAAGTGATTCCGATCGGATGATTCAGATCAGTAGCTTTTTTTTTATAACTGAGCAGACCGCCCAGGCAGAGCCTAAATACCAGAGTACCGCGGCTGCTGTGAAAGGGTTATGTTAGGGGAAGTTTGTTAACGCGAGATTTGAATGGGCCAATACCCGCAGGCCCCATAAATACATCTTCTGGCAGTCCATTCCAAGCCTTGGACACCCTGGGAATAAATGTGCGGTTGTACCGCTCAGTTCTTGATGTATGAAGAACGACCGTCTTAGGATGAGATGCACCGAAAATGGTGATTTACACCTAAACGGTTCGCTTTAACCACTTATCTTAAAGTAACCGTAAATATATTTATATACAAGATGTGAAAATAGATAAGAAAATTAATTAACAATTCTGGGTACACCAAACAAAATAAAAATAAGCTAACCATTTGTTTTTTACTCTTAAACCAAGTTTTTCGTTGTTCGATGTCCGTTAAATCCATGGAATCATAAATCCCACTAGGCAGCTGTTTGACATACAACTGATCTATCCGGATCCAGATCACTGTTTCCGTAAAGGCCTCTTATGTCCTGTCGAAATGTCATCCAAGACCTTACTACATTGCAGGACAAGCCTCGATGTAAATCTACAAGCACAAAATGCTGCCTGGCAGTCAAAGCAGATAGTAATCGACCTCTTCTAGGTCACCAAATTTCGTGAATACGAAAACGACATAGGCCAGCTTTTTAAGATTAATACAAGAAATATCGGTTTTCTTCATATACATATTAAGTTCTCCGGATTTTTTACTACACGTGACCGAATTTTGGCGAGAAATAGTCCGAATAATCGAGCCTTCACAGTATTCTACTTTTTGTACCCCACCGAGTGCTCGAAAAATATTTTTTCTTACGTACTTGTTCAAAAAAATTCGACCGTTCATATAAATTTAACTAAGATTCATATTTGTACCGGAAACTTTTCAACTTTACGAGAAAAAAAAATGTTTAAAACGAATCGTCTGAAAACCCTACCAGTATTAATAAAAAAATCAAATCTCAATTGGAAATAACGTGGACAAACTACCATATCGACATATACATTAACAATGCAATTAACCTTTTTTATTATTACACTATAATTTCAGTTCATATATCTTACAACTATCCCCCACTGATACTGATGGAGCTTTACCAAGAATTTGCATGCATTATTTGCATTGCAAAATTATTATTCAAATAATATTTTAGATAAAAATGACTTTAATTTGACAGTAGAAAAAATATGTAATGATTATGTAAGTATTTCATTCATACAAAAAAATATTTTTCATGACTCGGTGATTTGCGTAACAGAGAAGGAAGTCAATAAGTGGTCATACAAGAGGTAGAGGTCTTGCAAACATGTTTACCCTCAACACTATAGTTATTTAAATAATATTTCTTAGCGCTCCTATAATACAGACACTTACTTTCATTGATGTTTTGAAAACTATAAATACAATGAAAGGTCCTCAATCAAAGTTATTTATAAAAAATTGAACAAAGTAAATAGGTTAGGATGTTACGAACAAGCTAACAAAATGTATCAAGAAATAGCAAATTTGGTTTTTAATATTCCACGGCATAACTGAAAAATTCTTTGGAAAAGTGGATCATTTTGAAATGAGTCAAACTCAAAATCCCGAATCCCCCTTGAAATGTAGCCAATGACATATTTTACAAAATATTAATTATTGCTGTTTTTTGTTGTGGATTGATTGATTCATAAAAAATATACAGAAATGTAACATACATGTCATATGATGATGATTTAAAAGTATGACAGACCGAAACGTCGTGAAGAGGAATGTAGTTTCGATTATTGACAGACATCCACAAAAAACAGCAATAATTTAAAATCGTGATCATTAGAACAGTAACTTTAACAAAATATTGATAATATGTACCTAGTTGAAACTGAATAATTTGTGCCTTAATGCAAATGCAGAAAATTCATTTTTTAGATAATATAATAAATACTCATCTTATTTATTCAAACTAATTGACCCCTTTGTGACTTCCTTGTACATATTATTGTAAATCTTCCACATTCACCATAAATACTATAACTACAAGAAACAAAAATAGCTATAAACATCGAACATCGATTACATACAAGTGCACAAGCATTGCAGCGTGGATTATGGAAAAAACATGCGTAAGACGAAGTCCTTAGTCCAGATAACAATAAGTACAACACCAAAACCATCACCGAAATACTAGACAAGACGCAGCTAGGTATATATTTACAAACTTGGAAAAGGAAAAGTATAGTGGAGGTGCTAAAACAAGTGAAGGAAGTCTGGTTGAATTCAAATGAGATAGTGTAAAATAATACTACGAAACTATGATCACCCAGTATTCAGATGATTTGAGTGTTCATGAAATATATTTTTTTATCATGTAGAAGAACCATAACTATCACCTAAAACTGAAATTAATTATTAAAAATACCTACATTAATATACCGTGACATAAAAAACTTACATCATTTTGAAGAGACAGAAAAACGGAGGTATAGTTGCAACCTAAACTGCTAATGAGCAAAGTAGTCGATGCCGATGACACACAAGTAAAAAAAACTGTGTTTCGTTTATTATCAACTGTTGCACTGAGGTAAGTTTGGTTAAATCTCATTATTTTTATCTTATTTAATCTTTGTATTCATACTTTTACTCGTAAAAGTACCAGCATGCTCAAAAATATCTTACAACTCGAATTTTGAGTACTGAACGTTATCTTTAAATTTTCGATCATGATCTATTAAACATTTTGATTTTATTTCAAAAAGCCAAAAATTAAAAAGTCTTATTATTTATTTCATTTTCTTTCTTGAATGATTCCACTCGTTCTAAGTTAATATTAAGCAGATCTTCCATTCATCTTGTTTCTTTTTGCACATTTTGCCTCGTCCACAAACTACAACCTATACAGATAGTACTAAATCCGTCAAATTTAGCAGAAATAATAGCAACACTTCATTTTTTGAATAAATATTTGGAGGATTTTACGGAGTCAAACATTATTTTCACTGTGTATATATAGTTTATCCGAAGTCGTGGATAAAATTTGCGTGTTGACAAAAATTAGTCGTTCCAGTATCTACAAAGTTACAAATGAGGGTGCTATAATTGAAGCGTCCAATGGAAGAACCGGTTATTTCCATTAGAGTTAATTTTTCAGGAGGGAAGAAAAACTGTCTGAAGAAACTTTGAAGGAGTAGAGAAGGTTTTGACTGCGGCATACTGTGGGCACAGCTATACAAAGTTCATTTTAGAAAATTGGTCAGTATCACGTTTTAAATTACTGTATAATAAAAAAAACAACATTCGGACTTAACCTGTTCTTGCACAATTTTTTGATCTTTCAATATTAAAGAACCAAAGTAAAATGTAGATTCGAAAACGTATCTTTATTGCATGAAATATTATAAAAGATAGTCCCTTAAACAAACTGTATATGACGATTTCTTGTATTTTCTCTAATTAATTTCACTGTATTCTGGTATTGGGCCATAATTGAGGTTAGAGTTGGCATTTTCCGGCAAATAATCTTCCGTCAATGTCGGTATAAGTGCCCAAAAATATACACGTTATTTTTTACGATTGTCACACTTCTGCTACATAGACTGCCTACCAGCAAAAAATTCAATTTCATACCAAAAATGAAACAGGTTTGGTTGATTTGGTTCGTTTTGTTACAAGCCTTTAGTTCGATTGGGCAAGACAACACTTGGTACGGATTTAACTATTTATTTGCACTAACTATATGTATTACGCGTACCTAATACTTAACAGTCTAATTTATTTAGAGTCACTAAGTCACTACGCTAATTTATATTTGTCCTTCACTTCACTAATTTATGTCACAGTACATTTATTTCGCGCGCGCCACTGGTTCTCGAAAAGGACAGGGCCGGATCGGCACAGTTTCATATACTGTGCAAGAACAAATCAAGTCCAGGATCAGGCCGATTTTTGCACAGTATAAAGAACCAGACAACCAATAATACTATTCTTTATCGCGTGTAGTTATAGATAGAAAGCCTCGTGTTGGCAGTGAACGATGAAGAATTTCAAACTATGCAAGAATTAACGCAATATCGTTAAAAAAAGTATCGGTTCTTGCGTTGGACACTTCAATGAATCATCCATTGTGCGTTGACTGAAATTGCCGCTGGAGATCTATGGAAGAAATACATTAAACATGTGATTAAAAAAGAAAATGCGTGTTTTATATTCTTTTCTACCACTGCATATTTGTCAAAATGTGACCGTTTCCGACAAACGTCCTCTCCCTCCTTCCAAAGATTTATGCAAAAAATAAGGTCGAGCAATGTTTTTTCTATGAAATACTTTTTTCGACACATTTATTCTACCAAGAGCAAGACCGGAAAATGTCCCATATCACCCTCCCCCTCCACCTCTACACGAAATCACAGGAAGCACTGGTAGAGAGAGACAAAGCCGAGATAGCGCACCAGCATGTGCTCCCGCAGATACCGTTGGGTTTCGAGTCTCACCTGGACGTCCATGTGGAAGCTGGTGTGGAACTCGTCGTGCGGATCGTCGCCGGTAGATGTCGCTGTGGTCGCGTTGAGCGCTTCCAGCATGCTGGCGTCGTCGTCGTCTCCCCCGCCAGGCGATGAAGGCTGGTCCAGGTTGCGCAGGCATCTGCTGCACAGCTGACCTTGTCTGGAAGAAAATTCGAGTCAGATGACTCAAATAGGTTGATCCTAAGGGTAGGCCGACAGTACGTGGAAGGAAGATAGTGGATTTACTAAAACCTATTTTAGAAACCCGTCACTTGATCATGAGCTACAATCTTAACACGTTGGACACAACGGCTATAGCCGTCTGCGGGGTGTGATCGTGATACGCCACGACGGCTATATCAGTCAAGAAGTTATCTGCTTCTTACGGCAGAACGGCGACGACCGTCAGATATACTTGCCCTGTTAAGCAATGTTAGTGCCGTAACGTGAAGCTCGTCATTTCTGAAATTGCCAAATTCTAACCCACTATACGCTATCCCAACTATTCATGTTTTAAGGTGCATGGGTAAAACGGCACGACGGCTATAACCGTCCATAACCTCCAATGTGATGCATTGACCACGTGTATAGCTGCCATATTGCAAGTGTGTTTTTGTTTGATTTTCATGTTTTCAGTACTGATGGGAGGTAGGTAACCAGATATTTTCATCCTAAACAGATATTCGTCGTCCACCTATTATACAGGGTGGGCCAATAGTGCGTGGACGGAGGATTGTGGGCTTAATAAAAAATATTTCAAAAATCTGTCACTTGATCATGGTAGGGACCCTTTAGGGCTATAACGTAAAAATATTTTGACGTTCATACAGGGTGATTCATATCAAACTTACATTTTTTTAAATGGAACTCCCTATATATTATTGCATATTTGGATTCCTTGGTCAATTTTAGTGTGTGTCCTTGGTCAATTTTAGTGTGACTTTATGTATCACATATAGAACTTTAAACGAACCGTTTAGGCGCAAATCACCATTTTTGGTATAAGTAGGTATCAGAAAAAAATTGAATATCGCAGCGATTATAAAACTTAGAAGGCCGTGACTTTGCGGTACAACTAAGCATGAAATGCGTCACCTTAGGTCAGACGGCTAAAATTGAATTCTTTTTGTACTTGGAGAAATCAGTAGATTAATTAAGGAAACTTCAATCACAGATAACTTGATTTTTTCAAATGGCAATGCCTATTTCGGTTTAAAAAATCGAATGTAAAATTTGATTACCTTTCTAACGATATAGCATTTTCGATATCAATCTTTTTTGGTTTTCATTTTATTTCAAATTTTCAGTCAAATCGGTGTTTTTCAATTTTCCTGCGTGAAAGCAACCTAGCAGGCCATGAAAAATAAACAAAAGCCCGTTAATATGGAAGAAACCAACTAACTTAGTAGAAAGATGCAAACTAACTGGAGCAACGAGGCAAGATTATGAAAATTCCTTGCAACATATTAGATCTAACCGGATACAACAGCCCCAAGATATCTAATGTAAATGAGTAGCTGGGCTATGACAGAAGTGTTTGTTTTTCACAGCCTACTAGCTATTGAGCTCTACTAGAGCTTGACAACGTTCCAAAACGATTAAAAATTTTGAAACAAAAGGAAAACTACCAGCGATTTTTGCTTACAGTCTAACATGTTTAGAATTTCACATCTAATGGGATCAAAAGATTAGTCACTTCCGTTTAGTTAAGTCAAAAGTGAAATCTCCAACTGGAGCATTCTGAACATCTATTGAAGTAATTGCTAGAATTTTTTAATTACGCTATGTTGTAATTGTGTTTATTTCATGTAGTTTTTTGAAAACTAAATTATGTTTTACAATTCAAACAGACTGCAATTCAAGTTTCATTTTCCGCGATTTTGCTTGTAAGAAAAAGTACCTGCTGAAGAATTTGAAGGGTTCCAGTCACAGGTATCATTACTTTTGACTTACGGAAATGGCTACTTTTTTTATAGCACTAAATTTGGAAATTTATTCAGAAGACATAAATATTATACTGCCAGCAACAATTACTAGTAGTTTTCCTTTGATTAAATATTTTTTTACTAACTTTGGAAATTGACTAATAGCTAGTAGGCTGTGAAAAATGAGCGTTCTTGTTACCGCTATTGTTTCTGGTTAGAGCTAATATGTTGTAAGAAATTTTCATAATCTTGCCTCGTTGCTCTAGTTATTTTGCATCTTTCTACTATGTTAGTTGGTTTCTTCCATATTAACGCGCTTTTGTTTATTTTTCATGGCCTGCTAGGTTTCTTGCATGCAGGAAAATTGGAAAACACCGATTTGACAGAAAATTTGAAATAAAATGAAAACTAAAAAAGATTGGTATCGAGTATGCTATATCGTTAGAAAGGTAATCAAATATTACATTCGATTTTTTAAACCAAAATAGGCATTGCCATTTGAAAAAATCAAGTTATTTGTGATTGAAGTTTCCTTAATTAATCTACTGATTTCTCCAAGTACAAAAAGAATTCAATTTTAGCCGTCTGACCTAAGGCGACGCATTTCATGCTTGTTGTACCGCAAAGTCACGGCCTTCTAAGTTTTATAATCGCTGAGATATTCAATTTTTTTCTGATTCCTACTTATACCAAAAATCGTGATTTGCGCCTAAACGGTTCGTTTAAAGTTCCATGTGTGATACATAAAGTCACACTAAAATTGACCAAGAAATCCAAATATGCAATAATATATAGGGGGTTCCATTTAAAAAAATGTATGTTCGATATGAATCACCCTGTATAAACGTCAAAATTTGAGTGAAAATATTTTTACGTTATAGCCCTCAAGGGTCCCTACCATGATCAAGTGACAGATTTTTGAAATATTTTTTAGTAAGCCCGCAATCCTCCGCCCACGCACTATTGGCCCACCCTGTACATATAGAATATATTGTTTCATATCAATACAAAACTCGAAGCATGTGAGATATTTTCCAGATAAGTTGCCCCTACCAGAGGATCATAAAATAAAATCATATTTTCTTAGATGCAAACAATGTTTCAAGTCTGGAAAACGCAAAGAAACTGGCTATAGATGCAAGGGTTGTGAAAATAAACCTGCTTTGTGTCCAGACTGCTTTGAAGAGTGGCGTCAAACATAAATTTTCTGTTTTGTTCGGGAATACCTCTGTTTGCTAATAAATTTGATTTTTTGTTTTTATACCGTCTATATTTTGACGGATGCGTTTTTGTTTATAAATTTGATACAATAAAATGTTGTTTTTGTTTTAGCTTTTGTTTCGAAAATTGTCCTTCTCTTCCCACAAGTAGTGTTTTACGATTACACTGAGCAGACGGCTATAGCCGAGGTTGCCATTCTAGAACATACAGTTTGCTGTGATATGACACGACGGATATAGCAGTCTTTTTTTTGTCACCAATAACCTCAAAAATGAAAAAAAAGAGTCAAAAATGAATACCCCTAAAATATTTTGATAACGCAAATCATGTTACAAACGCAAAAAAATTGGAATGTTTTGAGGTGCCACATTACGAAGCCTCCCGGCCAGCAGAGTGTCCAACAATGTGTTAAAATAGGTTTTCTTAAATTTTGGCGTTCATACAGGTATTCATATCAAAGTTTTCCATTGTATTTTGCTGTTTTAGGTTGGTTTCTGTTGTTTTTTGTTGTCTCAGGCTGTTTTCTGTTGTTTTAAGCTGATCTCTGTTGTTTTCTGTCGTTTTTGGTTGTTTTCTGTTGTTTTCGATTGGTGTCTGTCGTTTTGATCTGATCTGTGTTGTTTGCGTCTGTTTCCTCTTATGTTCTGACGTTTTGGTTGTTTTCTGTTGTTTTCAATTGAAAACAATTGTTTTCTGTAGTATTCGGCTGTATTGTTTTTGTGTAGTTTTCTGTTGTTTTTGGTTGTTTTTTCTTGTTTGCGGCTACTTTCTATTGTTTCCGGTATTTTTTAAAACATTTTCATGCTTTATGTATCACATATGGGACCCAAAACGAACCGTTTAGGTGCAAATCACTATTTGTGATATATAGTAGATATCAGGAAAAAATTAATATAACTTAGAAGGCTGTCACTTTGCGGTGTGCTAACGTTAGGCGGTCAAATATGAATAAATTCCTTTGGTACTTTGAGAAATTGGTAGATTAATTAAGGATTCGTGAGAGTTATCGCCAGCTTTATACTAACCTGACTTCTTCAACTGTGCTCAGTTCTTCGTGCCAGCTCTTCATCGTGCTATGTTCTCCCTTATGTGACAGTTGTACCACTTGATTTTCTAACGCTTGGTTTTGCTGAATTATCACCGCTAGTTGTTCTTCCAATTCAGCTATTTTTCTTTCGTCTCTGTTACATTGCGCCCTCATCTGTAACAAAAAAAATTGTCAAAGAAATCGATAACAGGGCTTCTTGAAAGAGGCACAATTATTTTATATTGGGTGTAGTAGCTCCTAGCGAAATTTGTACTACAATGTTGTTACAATATGAGCAGTAGTAATGGATTAATGAAAACTGGGATACTGAGATGGAGTCTGCTAAATTTCTTTTATTAAGATGAAACCTCGTGTTTTGGATAATTTGAGAATGCTGATAACAATTCCGGTCGCAGTTTTAAGTTTCAGCCTCGTTTGACGAAAATCAAAAATTTTAGATCTTTCAGATCTTCAGCTTTGCCTGAAAAAGTCGATATTCTTTAGTTGGCTTTCTAATAAGATAAAACCTCGTGTTTTGCATAATCTGAGGGTGCTAACTACAAATCCGGTCACATTTTTGAGTTTCAGTCTCGTTTGATGAAAATAAAACAATCCAGATTTAAATAAAAAATCGAAAATCGTTATTTGGATTTCTATTAAGATGAAACAGGCTATCTATTAAGATGACACCTAGTGTAGGATAATTCAAGGGTGCTGATTACAAATCCGGACGCTGTTTAGGTTTCAGTCTCGTTTGGCGAAAATAAAAAATTTCAGATCTTTTAGATCTTCATAAAGTTTAGGTACCTAAAAAAGTAAAAAATGTAAAATCTTTATTTGGTTTTCTATTAAGATGAAACCTCCTGTTTTGGGTAATTTGGGGGTGCTGGTCGCAGTTTTGAGTTTCAGTCTCGTTTGATCAAAATAAAAAATTTCAGATCTTCAGATTTAAATAGAAAATCGAAAATCATTATTTGGATTTCTATTAAGATTAATCCTCGTGTTTTGCATAATTTGAGGATTCTGATTACAAATCCGGTCGCTGGTTTGAGTTTTAGTCTCTTTTCGACGAAAATCAAAAATTCCAGATCTTTCAGATCATTAGGTTTACCCAAAACGTCGAAAATCTTCATTTGGCTTTTTTTAAGATGAAACCGCGTATTTTGGATAATTTCAGGGTGCTGATTACAAATCCGGTGTCAGTTTTGAGTTCCAGGCTCGTTTGACGAAAATAAAAAATATCAGATATTTCAGATCTCCAGGTTTACCTAAAAATGGAAAACCTTTATTTGACTTTCTATTAAAGTGAAACCTCGTGTTTTGGATAATTTGAGGGTGATGCTACGCTATTTGACTATTTTTGGGTAGCTGAAGCGATTGTAGTTTCAATTTCCATCTACAAAGTACACTAGTTCCACTCAGGATCAGAGCTGTCATTACTTCAAGTAAAGTACTTGAAAAATGTATTTCAATTACTTTCTGGTATTTGAAGTACTGTACTTCAAATACATTGTTTTTGTGATATTTGTACTTGATTCCCCAAATACTCTCTAAGAAGTATTTGTATTTGGTACTTGTAGCACAAAAAATATATTTCAAATACCTGGCATTTTTATTTGAAATACTAAAGGAGTAAAGTACTTGAAAAATGTATTTCAATTACTTTCTGGTATTTGAAGTACTGTATTTCAAATTAATTTTATTTCCCAAATGCTATAAGAAGTATTTGTATTTGGTACTTCCACACAAAAAATATAATTCAAATTTATACATTTATACTCGAAATACTAAAGTAAGAAATACATGTTAGTATAGCTCGATGAAAATATAAAAATACTTGAAATACACATTTCAAGCATTAAATGCTCAAGTCTAGACAAGTATGGACAAATCAACATTACGCATCGCGTCGCCTTGCGCTCTGTCTCTGTCGTACACATAGGATAGTCTACGCGACACTCTGACTCTACAGGACAGTCTCATCACAATCGACACAATCACAAAATATCAGTTCGTCTTGTTGCGTTCAACAAAATGTTTGTTGATGTTGATTGAGGTTAAAATAATCTGTGAATGTGAGCTGTGAATTTACTGCCATTATAATAACAATCTTCAAAACTCTGTACTTTGTCGTGGTGGTTACGAATTGCAGATGTAAAAAGGTAATTTTTCTCAAGCATCTCTTTATGAAAAAATTCTTATACCAAGTGGCAATGGAATCGTTATACAGAGCTCCCTTCTTTTACAATCCTAGATGGAGGTTTGAAATTTTGGAGAATCATATGGTTAACGGAGATGCACAATAGCCATGAGAAAACAAATGTATGCTTATTTTGGTTTAGCCGGAAGTGAGGTTAGGCTCTGAATTTTCAATGACACCCTATATATTTTTTCACACATTCGGATTGACATTTGGATTCCCTTGATGAATGAATTTGAATTGTTGTCATTGCTTGGTATTTCTGTTATACTTTTCACGAGTTCTGTGAATGAATGTATGCAAGAATCAAACAAGTGGATATGCTTTTTATTCATTATGTATGCCAGAAAAATGCTAGAAAAGCGGCGCTTTGTATGCTGACAATTCAAATTATTTGATGGATCTGTTAATGTTAAACACCTTCATTTGCATGGCATACGCGACGACTCGCGACGACGCCGCGCCGACTGTACCTTTTATTACTTATCTCTTCTACTTATTTATTAGCATTTTTGAAAAAGCGTATATTCAAAAATTGGGAACGTATTGTCGTTTTTAGGTAATTTCTGAAACTTATCCTGTGGTTTTCTGTTGTAGTCTGTTCGCTCATCTGGCCTTCAATAAATCCACATGATGTGTTGATTCTGGAGTTAACTGAAGTTTTGGCAATCAGTTTCTATTTTTATTGAAATGTATACCGTTTTTCCATTCATAAGGTACTTTTTATTACTCAACAATAATTATGAAATACTTGAAATATCCATGGCCGTATTTGAAATACTATATCAAGTAATTCAAGTATTAGTATGGTATTTGAATTACTTTTTTAAGTACTTGAAATATTAGTATCGTATTTGAATTACTTTATTTGAAAAATCAAGTACCAAATTAAAGTATTTGATACTTGAAGTACTTTCAAAAATAAAATTACTTGGTATTTGTACTTTGACGCATGCGACTCTGGTAATTGGTAATTGGTATTTGAAATACTATTTACTAGTACTTGTGACAGCTCTGCTCAGGATCTACCAGAACACCACAGATTCCAAATAATTTCTTACCTTGCTTAACTGAGCCAAAAGCTGTTGTTCCATTCCATCCGATTCCCAAACGTCATTTGTACCATTGTCCGGTTCATCTGTACCAGAAATGCTTCTGTCTGTTTGTACCACGGTTTCTGCAGTCTTTCTTGTTGGCGGTGAGCTTGTACTGTTGACCTGCGGAAGAAAAAACATTTGCCCTTAGGATGAATCAAATTTAATTTGGACGCGACTCATTTCTGGGGTTAAAAACAAATTAAAGAGAAAAAGAAATTCTATTTACCTCCTCAACTTCCGCGGCTGTGGTATCGGGACTAACAGGTGACGTTTCGTCATATTCCACCCTCCTCAATGTGACTATTTCTCTCGTTGAGCCTGAGCTGTACCTTTGTTCCGATCTTTGAAATTTCCTTTTCAATATGTCTATCTGTAGGTTAAGGTCGTCGACAGTGGACTGGAGTTCCTCGCATTTGGATTCCAAGGTTTCTACTGTAGAATTCAGACTGCAAAACGAGAAAACAAATTTTACTAACTTGCTTGTACTAACAAAATGGATTCTTGCATGGATAAGACAGATAAGACAATATTGTATGACCAACGTAAATTGGCTAGCAAAAAGAATTCGGTGAAAGACGTAGAGAAATAATTTATATTCACTTAATATCCTATTTATATACTTTATAAAAGTTATAACTACAACCGGCAACAGCAGATTTTATTCCCACTTTAAAGACGCTCCAGCATCGGGATTGGATAATCGCAGCAGACGATATTTAATGTCTCTGTTATACTTATGTTTTCTATCCCTTTTTAGACTCGACATGATAGTAAGTTCTCAACCGACCGATCTTTCTGTTCGCATCCCCTGCATAATAGTGATTACTTAGCCTCCTATTATAGAAGTCTTTCCTAGCTGACAGTGCCCAGTAATATAACAGGATACTCAAGATAAAATGGTACGTCACAGTGTCCGCATCACGATGACGTCAGTGCAACCGACACCTAATGGTTAGTCATCATAGCCACAATGTCTTAACAGACATGTTGTGCACTCGTAAAATGCATTAAGTCGGAGCTAGAGTATTGCCGACAAGAATATTATCAATAGTTTTGAGAACTGTAGCCCGCCATCGTCCGCGATTTACTGTCAGTTCAGTGACGCTCTTGATACTCATATCCAGCAACTGTTTCGTCGCATCCACCCAGCGTGTAGGGGAACGGCCACGGCACCGCCCACTCGGGGCGTGACCCTGAACTACAGGTTTCTCCATATTATCGCTTCTGTGTTTATATCCGAAGAATGTAAGCATTCTCGTCGACACAATGGAAGATAGTTTCTTTGGATTACCGAGCTCATCCAGTATGGAAACGTTAGTTCGATGGGCGGTATAAGGGGCTCTCAGCATTCTCCTCCACGTCCACATTTCAAAAGCACCTATGCGAGCTCGATCTGCCTTTTTAACAGTCCAAGTTACCGAGGCATACAAAAATATGCAGAACATAAGAGACTGAACCAGCGACATTTTGGTAGCTTTAGTGATGTTATGGATATAATAGTTAGTAGACAATAACTATAAACAAACTTTCGGCAAAGTCCATTACGCCACATGGTTGGTCTTTTCTTATAATTGTCCTGGTTTACACCCTTGTTTTAGGAGATTACGAAAACTTACCTTTTTATGTGCTTTTTTTCGGCAGCGTTCTCCAAGATCAATCTGTGATTGGCCCTCTCCAGTTCCTGTATGCTGACCTCCAACTGTTCGTATATCCTCAACCTAGAGTCGTTGACTTCCTTGAGGGCTGTGGTCTGTTTGGACAGGTACTGGAAGCAAATAAAAGGAAATCGTAAAAAATGCCGCCATAGTCAATAGTTATGACATAGACATTGTTGAAAAATTAGTTAGAAGACATAGTTTCAATAAAACAATTCATGATTCCACAACCTTCCAAGTTGAAAGAGAAAGGCTCAAGAACGTTTCAATACCCTTCGATCTACAATAAACAAGGGGTCTTGAATTTTTTTTTAATAAAAACACCCTAGGCCATGTGAGAGTAGGCGACAGAAAAGATCTGCCTGTGCGCCAACTGGTACCCGAAGGTAACGGCAAACCAAAGAAAGTTACTGCTAAACAGCAGCAGACTTCTTGGTGGAACGCCACGTCGCGTTCGCTTGGCCTGACCAGAAGAGCACGCTTCTATGCCAATAGGGTACTTGCAGAAAAAATATTATGCCGTTTACGCATTCCGTAGAGCCTAGTAAACATGACAAAATCACTTGTTTCGTTTTTTGGAATCGGCTGTGAGAGATATTCCAAAAATTATTTCAAATGCCGGAAAATGCCGCGCAAACAACCTCTGACGTCAGTGATATCCTATATTGATGGGATGTAAAGTATTGATATTCGATATCGATAGCCAGTGCTAACCTAACATTTTGACATTGATCATTATAACCACAAAACACAGTCACACACAAAAGTACAAAAGTCAAAAGAATAAAAGTTAGGCTAGATTACTAACTCACTTTGTAGGGATGGGCTTGAATTAGATTCTATCTTTGGATTCATTCATAATGGGATGCGCCGAAATAAAATGATGGCTTCGATTAGTTGCGAATCTCGGTCACAAACAGGATGAACTGTGATTCCTATCAGATATAAAAATGTATTGCAACGAAAATGCTAGTGGGTTAATTGCCTGTTTCAAATATGTTTAAGTATCAATAAATTGAGTCCCATTGTTAAATCATTCAGATCATCTCTAGTTTGCAGTTGAATCTCACTGACCTGCGCTGTAACAATATCAGTTGTCGTTAGCGATAAGATACCTGTGACGTCAGCCCTTGTTTTAAGTCACGTGGAAAAATTTTAATATGTAAAGGGTGTAAACCAGGACAATTATAAGAAAAGACCAACCTGTGACGTCAGCCCTTGTTTTAAGTCACGTGGAAAAATTTTAATATATCCTTATTTTATTTTGCAAATATCTTTTTTTGGCCGTCAGTAAAATCATGTTTTTTGTTTCCTACTATTTCTTGATATGGTTTTCTTTACGCTATGTATACTCCCGAGAGGATTTCACGACCTCTGCAAGTACCCTATTGCATATGAGAGTCGATATACGAGATATAGAGCAACCCTCGTATACCCTAAGCCATGGTTTTATTAAATTTTTGTTAAAGCAAAAATGTGGGATTAGTTCAAGTATGTATTGGTCTACTTACCTCAATTTCTTGTACCTGCTCATCGATAGTGAGTTGCTGTTGCTTGAGAGCTAGCTCTAGCTCCTTGTTCCTTTCTAGTAGTGTCTTTCCTAGCTCTGCAGCAAGCTGGAGATCTGTAACAAAAGAAAGTATTTATTGTAAAAGACGTACTGCCGATTCGTAATGTAATGCAAGTATATGAAATAAAATATATTCTAATAGCACCAGAAAACATTTTAAATTCAAAATAGACAATTTTATTGAGTTTGCCGTTAATACATGGAAATCCGTTGTTTAAAACGTTAACAGAATGTTTATGTCCAGTACAATAATTTTATATGACAATTACTTTAATGAAGTCATCGAATGAGTATAATTCTCATGTTGTTAGTGAGATTAACAACTTATGTAATTACTTACATACAGGTATCAATATTTCATCGACATAAACATTAATACGTGCTTGCACTATGACAAATTCAGTGCAAATACAAGCAGAAGTGGCTACGAATTCAGAAGATATACCGGGTGTCTCAGAAGTTCCTTGACACGTGATGAGTGATATTTTGAAAAGTACTATAGGGTCTATCATGATATGCTTTCAAAACATTTTTTTGTACTTCAACCGTTAAAACTTACATCCGACTTTTTTTTATTAATAGCACCTCACAGCTTTTCCTACATATGTTAAGTTATTATTTCATCTAAAATCTTGTAGCGCCCTAAATAAAATAAGAATTTGTTTGAGGCGTAATATTTTCGTAATAAAAAAGGATTAAAAAAATCTTGTAGTACTTTCGATTTTATACACAAACCTATTTTTTTCATAGGTAAATATAAAAATATAAAATAAGGTAAATAAAATAAGGATGTGTTTGTGGCGTAACATTTTCGTGAGAAAAACAGTTAAAAAGAAAACTTGGTGGGTTTTTCAAGGATACTGAATGGCCTATCATACCATGCTTTCGAAATATTTTTTTTGTACTTCAACCCCCGAAACTCACCCCCAACTTTTTTTTCAAATATCACGCCACAGCTTTTCCTACATAAATGAGGTCATTTTTTATTTAAAATCTTGGGGTCTATTGCGCAACGGCGCCCCACGCGATTTGAGAAAATTTTTTGATCAATGTAAAGAGGATGGTCCGTTATGTGATTTTTAAAAATAAGATTTGCGAAAGAAGCACGTTTTTTGGAAAAAATTGATAATACTGTATTTTCAACATATTTCAGTAAGGCATGCGCATAGAACAATACAATTTTAGAAGTGAGATACTGCTTGACAGATGATAATAAATGCTGTGTTGTCAACATTTGCTCTATATTTAACATCTCTTCGACCATACGTGTACTAAGATTGAAACGTTACAGAGAAAATTAGCATGGCCCATGCGCAAGTATAACAAAAAAATCGTGAATCGTTCTAAATTTTTAACTATCTAAATTTAAAGATATCCTATTTCGAATGTTCCTTTGATTCTAGCTGGTGTTTGTAATTAAGTATTATGTATTATTGTTTGTTTTATTTAGTTTATGTATTAGCTTTTTATGTAAAATCGGTGGCTTTAATATTGTTTGTTATTAAGCTTCATTGTTATATTTGGCCGATATCAGCTCCAACAAATCATTGAAACGTGCGACTGACGTTGGACCGTTGCCACTAACAACCAAACAGGTGGCAATCTTACTTGAGGTAAGGTTGGTTAGATTTTTCAACATATTTGATATCAGTAACGTCTGGGGGGCCCCGTAACCACCTGGTACAAACCTAATTAAACCTAAATTAGCCTAAATTTAGATATCTGTTATATTTCACCCAACCTAGTAAGCATATTTTAACACTAACTTCAACCTCCATTTCAGTTTCTGCCAAAACAAAATCAGGTCAAACTTAATCCCTTTTGAACGTCCGTGTATGAAAATCCCAAAATGATTTATTTTCATCTTTTCCAAAAAATGTTGACTGAATTTTCTATGTTTTTCAGCCACTAACCTAAAACAATTGCAATTGCATAATTTCGTGAAGTACATTAACTGATAACTGCTGCTCGCTGGCAACACCGCATCTTTGTGACACTATTGAAGTCTGTCACGCGCAGCGTTGCCAGGTCTACTGATTTTTCAGTAGATCTACTGCTTTTGGGTCTTTGCCTACTGAATACTGTTTTTACGATGGAATCTACTGATTTTTTTTCGGTTTTCAAGAAATAATGAGTACTACTGTTTTTGTATTTCAAGAAAATGTATAAGGTATAACAGGTTTGATTTCCAAAGCGATCTTCTGAAAAATGTGTCATTGGTTAAGCCCTCAGCAGCTTTGGACGGTCAGTATCCTTCAGTGATGCCACTTGCCAAACATTTTTCAAATTCAGTCAATCCTATTCAACTTCAATAGCGCGATATTGAGTGGCGACTTCTACGGAATAGTGATCTCACGTGGTATCAAAGCGAAAGTGTAACCGAGTTTTGGATAAAAGTAAAAAACACGTCTCTTTTGGAGATGATAGTACCATGTTTTTTGTATTATCCGAATTTATGTTGAATACGCAAGTTTTGCCACATTCATCCGCAAACGTGGAAAGAATTTTCTCAGATGCTAATCTTCAAAAAAAAAAATGCATATACGCTATCGTCTATCCACGTCAACTGTATGTAATGTGGCATTTTGCATACAAAATGAAAACGAGAAGCCCAAAGTTGCTTTGATGTGGATTTAAATATATTAAACTACATAACAATATAATATATAATTATATACCATGTACCAAAGAAATGCAGAGTTATCAGATTCAGATCTATAGATCAATGAAGGCGTGTATTGTTTATTATTTTTTAGTTTTATTAGGTAAGCCATATTAAGAGTTTCCGTGCTGTAAAAAGTTATCTTTCTTTTTTGTAGTTGTATTAGGATTATGTTTTACTCGAGCAACTACGTTTTTTTGTGGTGGTTTTGTAATAAAAACTGTGTTTTTTTGTTTGAGGTTCGATGTTACACTGTTTATTTACAAAAAAAATCCACTGTTTTTTTTTGTAAAATCTACTGCTTTTTATATCTATAACCTACTGCTTTTTTAAAATTCGACCTGGCAACGCAAGTCACGGGGGTTCGATTCTAAAATTGTCTTGTAGGTACTGTTAGGGTACGTTTTGAAAGTGTGGTGAAAATACAGTTTTAACTATTTTTTTTTTCAGAAAATGCTTCCTTCACCAATTTTCTTTTTTAAAAGTACATAATAGACCGTCCCCTTCAATTCAAATATGAGATTTTACCAAAATACGTGGGGCGTTGTCGAGTTGTAGCACCAAAATCTTGTGCCTTTATTTCGTACACAAACTAATATTTTTCCCGCAGTCTGCTCACTTGAAAACAAGATTGACCCATGTGCGGAGGCGCTTAGTTGTTAATATCGTAGATATTATATTGCCGCTTGGAGAAACCATACTAAATAAATTAATGCAGCGATTTTCGTCGTAGAAAAAGTTGAGCGAGCCGATCGTTTACGGGGAAGGCAAGCATGACAAGTGTTTCCATGCTTTTGCTTTTTCCTCAGATTACCTCATTAGAGGTATCATTGACCTTCTTCAGCCTGCCACATTACGATAACCGCACTGGCGTTTTTTCCATCTATTTGCCATATTATGAACGCCATTTGTTGCTCATTAAATATTTATACTACCGGATGGTTTTGCTTTTTTATTTATTAAAGAAATAAACTAATGCTGTTTCCACTCTCTTTTACAGCTTCGAGAAGGAATGGAATTTCAATTTAAGATGAAAAAATTTCGCTGTGTACGATGAATTTGTCATTTCGCATATGGAGTCGATACATATGTTGCTTGAATGTTTTATGTAGTAGTGCTATTAAAGTGTAAAGTATTTAATTTGTTAAATAAATCTAAATTTGATAGAAAGCCAGATAACGATTTTAGATTTTTTGGATGAACTTGAAGATCTAAGGTTTTGAACATTCTTGATCTTCTTTACCTGAGGCTGAAACTTAAAATAACGGCCGGATTTAAAATTGGCACCTTCAAACTATACACGATACGAGTTTTCGTCCTGACAGGAAGCCAGATAAGGATTTTAGATATATAGGGTAAACTTAAATATACGAAGGTCTGAAAATTCTTATCTTCCTTGTCTGAGGCTGAAACTCAAAACAACGGCTGGATTTAAAATTGGCACCCTCAAACTATACAGGATACTAGTTTTCGTCCTGATCGGAAGCCAGATAATGATTTTAGATTTTTTGGGTGAACTTGAAGATCTAAGGTACTGAACATTTTTATTTTTATGAGGAATTTGTCAGACTTCGTAGGCTTTTGAAAAGTCAGATTGATGAGGCTTATAAAGCATTCCTGGATGAGACAGAAAATAGTATCGTGGACGACCCAAAATTTTTTTGGTCTTATATCAACAATAAAAAATGTTGCACTAGGATACCTGGTAAAGTTCACTTCAACGACACGTCATATGAAACACTTCAGGAAATTGTCCAGTGCTTCGCAAACTTTTTTCAAAGTATATATATCCATCAGAATTCAAAGCTCACTAGCAAAGTTCACGAAAACGTCCCGCATGTTCACTTATCAGAGATTACAGAAAGTTCTATTCTAAATTGTCTAAAACAACTTCCTAACAAAATGACGGCAGGTAATGACCTAATACCCAGTTTTGTAGTCAGGGATTGTGCACATATTTTTGTTAAGCCACTTTACATCATCTTCAACCTCATATTACAATCATGTACATTCCCAGATATTTGGAAGACAGCCAAGGTCTGCCCAATATTGAAATCGGGTGACAAGTCTGATGTAAAGAACTATCGTGCGATATCTATTTTAAATAATTTCGCAAAGGTGCTAGAGAAGACACTATACATTTTTCTGTATGATAACGTCAAGCAATTAATATCTATATCTCAACATGGCTTCATGAAGGGTCGGTCGACAGCTTCAAACTTGGCTCAGTTTACTCAAGACGTCCAGGAAGTGATTGATGCTAAAGGCCAAGTTGATGTAGTCTACACAGACTTTTCTAAAGCCTTCGATCGAATAGATCACAATATTTTGATAGACAGTTTGGAGTGTTTCGGTCTAAGTGATTCTCTGATTAGTCTGATGCGATCATACCTCCATAACAGATACCAGCTTGTTTCGTACAATGGTCATTCTTCGGAAATGTATTTAGTTCCATCTGGCGTCCCTCAAGGCTCAAACCTAGGCCCCTTACTCTTCTTGCTTTTTATTAACAATTTAACAAATTCATTATTTTGCAATACGTTACTTTTCGCTGACGACCTTAAAATTTATCTTAAAATTTCTAGTTTGGAAGATTGTACTTGTTTGCAGCAGGACCTTGAAAAGATTGATTTGTGGTGCAAGGCCAACTCTCTCCAATTAAACATTTCAAAATGCAAAATTTTAACATATACCCGTAAGACTTCACCAATTGTTTACAACTACAAAATTCATGACACTGAACTCACCAGATGCACTGAAGTAAAGGACCTAGGGGTCAACTTTGACTGCAAACTAGATTTTGTATCTCATATCTCAGCTATCACTTCTGAAGCTACTAAAATGCTAGGATTTATAATCAGGAATTGTAGAATGTTCTCTAATGAAACCGCACTGAAGTTATTGTATTATTCGTTAGTACGTTCGAAACTGGAATATGCTTCTATTGTTTGGGATCCATTTCACATGTGTCATATTATATCCTTAGAAAATGTTCAACGTAGATTTTTAAAATTTTTGGCATTCAGGGTTGATGGAGTGTATCCTCCAAGGGGGACTGATCAGGCACTTTTGCAAAAACGTTTCAATGTTGACTCTTTACAGCTTAGAAGATCTAGAGCAGGTTTGTCTTTTTTGTATAAGCTTAGTCATAATTTAATCGATGCTCCAAATCTTCTTGGTAAAATGAATTTCTCAATACCCAAACATAACTTGCGCCAAACTTCAACCTTCTACTGTAAATTCTCACGTACCAATATGTTACTGAATTCTCCGATAAATGTGATGTGCTCAAACTTTAACAAAATTTCTAATAATTGTGATTTAAATGTTGATCACCTCTCAACCATTTTGAATGCATTTAAATTCTAATCTTATTCTAATTATATCTAATTTGTAGTTTATTTTGAACTTTACCCTGTAATTGGTTATCTGTTGGGTAATATAGAACTATTATTATTATTATTATTATTATTATTATCTTCTTTACCTGAGGCTGAAACTTAAAATAACAGCGTGATTTTAAATTGGCATCCTCAAACTATACACGATACGAGTTTTCGTCCTGACAGGAAGCCAGATAAGGATTTTAGATATTTAGAGTAAACTTAAATATACGAAGGTCTGAAAATTCTCGATCTTCCTTGCCTGAGGCTGAAACTCAAAACAACGGCCAGATTTGAAATTGGCACCCTCAAACTATACAGGATACGAGTTTTCGTCCTGATCGGAAGCCAGATAAGGATTTTAGATATTTAGAGTGAACTTGAATATATATCTGAGGGTCTGAAATTTTTTTATCTTCTGTACCCGAGGCTGAAACTCAAAACAATGGCCGGATTTGAATTTGGCACCCTCAAACTATTCACCATACGAGTTTTCGTCCTGCCCGTACAACCAAACTATACTTAACCTTTATCGGATATACAGGGTTATTCACGTTATGCGACACGGAGCATTATGGCTAAAGTATTTGATAAAAAAGAAAATAGTAATTTGGGATGGATAGAGACCCATAAAGGCTACATTTTAAAAATATTTTCATGTTATACAGGGTGTCCCAAATACACGAAATGTATCAAAGTTATGTTTTTTTGAATAGAACACCCCATATATTATTGCATATTCAGATTCCCTGGTGAATTTTAGTGTGACTTTATGTATCATACATGGTACCTAAAGCAAACCGTTAATGTGTAAATCACCATTTTCGGTATAAGTAGATATCGGGAAAAAATTGAATATCGCAGAGATTACAGAATATGGAAGGCTGTGACTTTGCCGTATTACTAAGCATAAAATGCGTCAGCTTTGAAGAGACTGTCAAATTTAAATTACGTTTATGCTTGGAGAAATCGGTCGATGAATTAAGGAAACTTCGATCAGCGATAACTTGATTTTTTCAAATGAGAATGCCTAATTTTTTTTATACGGTTAAACGTAGAATTTGATAAGCTTTCTAATGATATAAGGTTGTGGATATCAATCTCTCGTAGTTTTCATTTAATTTTAAATTTTCAAACAAATCGGCGATTTTCAATTTTCCTACCTATAAGCAACGTAGCAGGCCATGAAATATAAACAAAAATCTGTTCAGGTAGAAGAAAACAACCAACTTAGCAGAAAAATACACACTAACTAGTCTAAAGGGACAAGATTATAAAAATTCCTTACAACAAATCAACTCTCCCAGAAACAACTGCGATAACATCTGTAAGGTCAAAGAGAAGCTGGAGTATGGCAGTAATAGATATTTTTACTGTCTACTGGCTACCGCAATTTACTAGAGGTTAAAAATTTCCAATGCAATCAAAAACCGTCATATGAAACAGCAACAACCAGCGACTGTTGCTCCAGCACGCAACTATCAATTATATGTAATGGTGTAAAAAAGTACTAATTTGCATCGAAGTCGATACCTCTGACTGGAGCCCTTCTATTTTTCAATATCTATTAGCAATATTGCAAAAAAGGAATACTAACAAATCAGATTTAAATTTTCTGCCATTTAAGTTATGTTTTATAATTTGAACAAATTTTAATTCATTCTTCATTTTCTGCGACCTTGCTAAATAGGTACTGAAGAATTTTCAGAACTCCAGTCAGAGGTATTTTTGACTTGAGTTTTGACAGAATTGCATACTTTTTTTATATCATTAAATGTTAAATTTTATTATGAAAATAATAAACTGCTTACAACATTCTCTAGTAGTTTTTACTTTATTGCAAAATTTTTAATGGCTTTGGAAATTGCCAATATCTAGTACATTGCAGTAGCTAGTAGGCCGTGAAAAAATCCATTTCTGCCAAACTCCAGCTTGTCTTTGCCCAAAGATATGTTACCGCCGGTTTTTCTGGGTAGACTTTGTTTGTTTTGAGTAATTTTTATAATCTTGTCCCTTTAGTCTAGTTCGCGTGCATTTTTCAGCTAAGATAGTTGTTTTGTTCTACCTGAACAGGTTTTTGCTTATACTTCAAGGCCTGCTACGTTGGTTATAGGTAGGCAAATTGAAAAAATGCCGATTTGTTTGAAAATTTAAAATTAAATGAAAACTACCAGAGATTGATATGCACAACCTTATATCGTTAGAAAGGCTATCAAATTCTACTTTTAACTGTATAAAGAAAATTAGGCATTCCCATTTGAAAAAATCTAGTTATCGCTGATCGAAGTTTCCTTAATTCATCGACCGATTTCTCCAAGCATAAACGTAATTTAAATTTGACAGTCTCATCAAAGCTGATGCATTTTATGCTTAGTAATACGGCAAAGTCACAGCCTTCCATATTTTGTAATCTCTGCGCTATTCAATTTTTTCCTGATATCTACTTATACCGAAAATGGTGATTTACACCTAAACGGTTCGCTTTAAGTCCCATGTATGATACATAAAGTCACAATAGAATTCATCAAGGAATCTGAATATGCAATAATATAAGGGTTGTTCCATTCAAAAAAACATAACTTTGATACATTTCATGTTTTTGGGACACCCTGTATAACATGAAAATATTTTTAGAATGTAGCCTTTATGGGTCCCTATCCATAGGAAATTATTATTTTCTTTTTTATCAAATACTTTAGCCATAATGCTCCGTGTCGAATAACGTGAATAACCCTGTATATTGAAATCTTTACTCGACAAAGGTAAACTATATTCTCCCTACACAGCGACGATACGGATTTGAATACATTATGTCTATAGATATAATAAAGTTGACATTTATCGATTCGCTATCGCTACGATACCTTCTAGATGTATATTGAATAAAGTTTAATATATCAAACCGATACTGTTACTATACATATACTATGTATGGCCTACCTGCAAAGAAACTAACGAGCGATATGAATGAAACAATGATTAAAAAAACTTTTATTCATTCAAAATTATTTTTAGCGGATTATATATTATGATTTTTTAAATATTTTTGCTGTGTTGACCTAATTTGTGGTAACTATTAACTAATTATTTACTCATCTGAGTCAATTAACACCTTAAATGGAAGTGGTGTGGTGGTGCTGGGATTCGAACCCATATGTACACGGCGTAGATCCGTTTCGAAGTTTGAATATCTGGCTCTCTTACCTCTCGGCTAAATGTCGCTTGAGTTAGATGCTTCTATATCATCTATGTTTACCGTTCATTCGCCAGTATTAGGTTAATAGAAATAGGATTTGAATAAAATGCCGAAAATCAAAAGTATGTCTGGTCGCCAATGACTACAAAATCGTACTGATATAAAAAGAGGATATCAAACTCGTCATTCAAAGACTATTAAAGGTAGGATCAAAGGAACAAAATATGAGCTGTGTGTTAGACGATTGCACAACAGACGGTATATATAGGTGTATGGGTATATATATTTTACAGGAACAGTACCATCATCAGAAACAGCAAAATGCAGGTTAGATTTTAGATTAGAAAGCACATAACCTCACATAAAAGTCAGCCGGGGTCTGTCAACTCGTCATCTGTCGCGATAGTGCGCAAGATCACAGAACTCGCAGACTAATAAATAGAAACTTACTCCAAATTTTATAATCTCTGCGATATTCAATTTTTTCCTGATTTCTACTTTATACCGAAAATGGTGATTTACACCTAAACGGTTCGCATTAAGTCCCATGTATGATACACAAAGTCACACTAGAATTCACCAATGAATCCGATTATGCAATAATATATGGGGTGTTCCATTTAAAAAAACATAACTTAGATACATTCGTGTTTTTGGGACACCCTGTATAACATGAAAATATTTTTTAAATATACCCTTTATGGATTTCTATCCATCCAAAATTATTATTTTCTTTTTTATCAAATACTTTAGCCATAATGCTCCGCGACGAATAACGTGAATAACCCTGTATAAGACCAGTCTCACTATTTTCTGAAACACCCTCGTACATGGGGCGACTAGATCTGCTCCTTCTTGGTTCTTCAACTACGTTTTAAGACGCTCTGTATAAAACCATATACTTATTCGCCCACTACTACGCAACCTACGATCAAGATAATCTTCAGCGATTATCCATTCTCCATTCCAATAAAAAAAGATCTGATAGCACGAAAGCCCGCTGACGACAAAGCATTGCAACAGTCATCCGAACAAATTAATAAACTTTTTTTTTCGTTTCGTCCTCGTCAGGTCGATGGGGTGTCATACCTTTCATATTTCTTCTTCCTTTTACTGAAAGAAAGGGAATGCACTTTTACTGACAAAGAAACCGAAGAAGAACATTTAGATAAGAACCAGTCCATCGGCTAGTGAAGCGTTGAAAATCGGTATGTACGAAAAAAGCGATTAAAAGACGTCTTCCAGCCTTGAAATCGTTCTAATTGAACGGGTTCTACTTTAGTGCAGTGCCACCATCAAATTTTGGTACTTGAAATAATTGAGGCTATTGTCGTATCAAGGGGTCTCATGAATAAAAGGTAGCAAATGATTTTACTTCAAATTCATGAAGCAAAACCACAGCATAGTAAACAACCAGCACAATAACTCAGGTTGGCGGAAATTACACGCGCATCCCCACTTTTGGATGATTTTTTGTAGGGATGCTAACGATACTTCGATACTTCTGCACTAATATCGAGTATTTTTGTCATCGATACTTTTTGAGGCATTCCAAGCTGGTATCGATACGTTTGTATCGGTATCGAAAATAATTATATAATTATTGAGGAGTGTAATCAATTGCACAAAATGCTCTGTACGAGTCAAACGCGCCTATTTGGCTAAAAAATATCGAGTTGGTACCGGTATCGATATTTTCATTTTCGCATCTCTACCCAAACTTCACATCCGTAAAATCATCCCAAGGTCAAATTCTGTGGGTTGGAATAAAGTATGGAACCAAGCAAATAACTTTGGAACGGAAAGAGTGATATTGCTGAAAATTTGCAGGCAAGTGTAGTGACGTCTAATGCATCCGAAGACATTAAGTTAGCTATTAATGTACTTCCGGTTTAACCGGAAGTACCGTCAACTTTTTTAATTTAAATGGGACACCCTGTATATTTTTGCAGATTTTAGTTCATCTTTTTTTCCGAATACGTCCATAGTGGGTTTAGTATTTGTTTCTTGAAAAATTTGTCTCACAAATTCGTCCGTGGCGGTCTGCGGTCTTCCCGTTTGAGGTAATTTTTTTTTGTATTTTTTTTTTAGTCACCGTCAAACATGTTATAGGACCCCTGTCGGGACGTATATCATTAAAAGTTGAAACACTTCTTTGTGAGTTCTCACGCGATCGCCAAAACCGACGTTGAATGACCGGCATTTTAAACACCTGAAATGATAAAGAAGCTTTATCTTTCCCATTTTTCCAGAAACTAATGCTAAACCCACTATGGACGTATTCGGAAAAAAAAGATGAATTAAAATCTGCAAAAATATACAGGGTGTCCCATTTAAATTAAAAAAGTTGACGGTACTTCCGGTTAAAACCGCAGTAAAAGCATTTGCTGCCCTAAAAGCAGATACTTTGGATTATATGAATAAAATCATGCTTTTGCTAAGGATCTGTAGCAAATGCTTCATTTTCATGAAGGTATCTTCAGGTGCAGACTTCGCGTCCGGGGAAGCAACACGTGTTTGGTAATAATGGCGTTTTAAAATAATTCAAGAGCTAAAAACCTTACAAGAGACGAAGAGGCGCAAACATGAATGCAGACACATTTATCGTTTCAACGAAGCAAACGTACATTGGTTAGCCAACCATTTCTTTGGTGATGAAAATGAAACATGAGAGAAAGTATAGTGTCAAAAACAATTGCTAAAGTCTGGATCAAGTTTCCATCTACCAATGACGAAATACGTGATGCCTAACATCTATGGAGTAGAGCCCTGCTTAATGACTCCTTATCGAAATCCAAATACACCACAAGATAAAAGACGGTTTTATTTATATCTGCTTTGTTTGATTTTTGTTTTCATGTTATTGATTTTCTTAGATAATTGCGTCACGCCTACAGGTTTTCCGGTGACTTCATCCATCCTCAGAGAGTTTTTTTTATGGTCAGCCTCCCACAAAGGCTGAAAGCCTATGGCGCTGTAGAAGCTCTACGAGAGGACAAGTATCGGTGCACGTTAGATTTGAAACGCTGCAGGTTGTAGCCGCCTGGAAACAAATTCCCCGGCAGCTGATTCCACAGCGTCGAAGTTCTCCAAAAGAAGGAATGCTGGAGGAGACTGGTTCGGGGAGTAAGGACCTCGACCTGGTGAGGATGAGCTTGCAGAGCTTGCAGAGCTTCTCTAGTGTTCCTGGTTCGGACGGCCTTTGGTGTTATTATCTGGGAGAGCTCACTCGAACATCTTCCGTGATAGAATCTGTAAAACAGGGATAGGTCAGCCACCCTCCTTCGATGTTCCAGGCTGTGAAGGTCCTTTGTGAGGTTAGGCGTATCGATTAATCTAATTGCTCTTTTCTGGATAGTGTCCAGAAGCTTTAGAGAGTGTTTCGGAGCGCATCCCCACACATGGGAGCAATACTCCAGCGATGGTCGGATCTGTGCCTTGTAGAGCAGCAGCAGTTGCTCTGGTGTATACAACTTCCTACAGCGGAACAAAACTCCAAGCTTCTGGGATGCCGTTTTAGCAATACTGACGACGTGGTCGTGCCAGGACGTGTTATTGTTGATGTAGATCCCCAAAAGCTTGACGGAAGGTGATTCGACTATGGGGTGGCCCTCCATTTCCACGGTTGGTAAGCCATCGTGAGACTTCTTTGTAAGTGTTGTTGCCTGAGTTTTTTGTACGTTGAACTGTACTTTATTTGCTAATGCCAATCTTTTGAAGTTACCCTGAATTCTGATAGTAGATTTATATTCGAAAATTTTTTTCTTTTTTTCAACCATTCCTTACACCGAATGCTTCGATTAGTAGGCTTTTTGATGCTACTTTTACAATTTATTGCTAATACCAAACTAGTAATAGCGAGACAATCATTTTTTGATGCCATGCATGCTAGAACTGAACTGAAAGATTTCCTGAGAGTCTGTGTATGTAGATTATATTATATTCAGGCCAAACTGTAAGGGCCTTCAGTCCAGGACTGTGCAGTTTTTCCTCTGAGGATTTCCGGAGCACCTGTGGGCCGCTTAAAACGTGTTTTCATAAACTGATCATTATTGGAGTTACAGGGTGTTAAAGTTAAATTTAATTTGACGTTTTTTGCACTACCTTGGATTTACACTTACAAAATTACTACTTGTTAAAACTAATCTCCTCATACGCGTTTATACGTTAACGCAAGTCGATGTTTCCAAAGCATACTACCTATATTTAACTTTGAAAATAAACCAAAATGATTTCTTATTAATCACATGCATGCAACGTTCTTAGACGTTTTTCTCGAAAACGGTTGGATTTTTCGAAACAAAAGTAGTCTGAAGGTTAGGAGAATGAAAATATTTAGTCAAAAGTGGTATACAGTGTATCACAAAAAGCTGGGACCTTTCAAATCAAAGTATACGCTTCTAGGTGGAGTACATACACCAGAGATTGTCATTGGAAAGAAGGGGAAGAAAAAACAAACAGGAAACAAATATAGCACATAATGAATGAGTAAATGAACAAATTACTGAGGTAATCCGTCCTTAGACCCAGGAATATAGTTATGATTACGTATTAATGTATTTTTTTCGGGCTTAAGTACACATTTTGAACATTACAGATGGAATTTATTTCTACATACTTTCTAAACAGACTGCACTATTATGTCACTGATCAGTGCTGGCGCCTTTCAGTTTATTTACGAAATTGATTCTATGCCTATTCAATTATACACTTGTAATGGTATATGATCACTTTTGTATCAGGTTCGTTTTTGGTGTACTGTTTCCTCTGTCCAAGTATGATTTTCCTTCATTAGATACACTGAGAAACTGGGTCATATAATTAATACACCTATGTAATCACAGACCATAGTCTCTATTAAAAATGTAAAATAATTTTTTTCCCGATTGATTTTTAGATTCCTGCCATTTGGATTTTTGTTACTTTACTGGGCTTTTTTCGTTATTTATTTGTTATTTATCCACAGATCATTCATAAACTGTAGTTTGCATGCTTTTGTATTGGTGGCGCTTTTATCAGTGTACCAATAGGCGCGCGATTGTTCAATGCAAGGCTCTCACTGAAACCATTTTTGACCCTGTATATTAGTAATTTTTGGCACAAGATTCTATCTAGGCTAATATCGATCCAGATTTTAGAATATTTTTATACAAGGTGATTAACAAGACCGTGAATTTTGTCAAAAAAGCACCACATTTGGAAATTTTTTAATAATTATTAATTTAAAAAAATACGTCGACATTAGCCTAGAACTAACTTTTTTCTTCATGCTCATATTTTTTCAGTTCAGTAATCTCAAAATTAGTAGCCAAAAAATGATTACAGCTGAACCATTGCAAACAGCTCTCAGTGACGTACCTGTGAAAAAGCCCATTTGTGAAATTAGTCAACATAAAAAACAAGATGACATGACAGTGACAGAGAATTTTACGGATGTTTACCGGTTGGTAGCACTAGCACGCTTGTTCCATATTCTCTTTTGTTTTCATCGTGTTTCGATTGTTTTTTACACACGTCATGCCACGGTACTCTCGATGGTACACGGTTTATCGGGTACCAAGTCAAGGATTTCTAGTAGTTAAGCTCGGAGAATATAATAATCTTTAAGCACGTAAATGGCTCAATTTTGAATAATTAACGAACATTAGTTCAATTAGTGCACGTGAACTAAATACATGTGGAAAATTTTTTTGTTTCAACATATCCAATTTAAGTATAAGTTACAATTCCTTATAGTAAATTTAAATAATTCTGAAATGATATACAGATTAAAGGCTTTCATCAGCAATCATAGGTATCTGTAGGCACTATAAAAATCTTCTTGATTATACTGCAGAGCCTTTTTCAGGGGAAAAAAATAGGCACTTTGGTAGATAGGTTAAACAACTAAACATAAATTTTATTATTAAACAAACAAAATATATAAAAAGCTATAAGATTTCTTATTTTGAGCGCACAATGGATTTATGTTACCCTAACACTTACTAGTAGTAGGAACATATAGATATTGGGAAGCAGTACTTTGAAAAAGTATTGTTTCGCCATCTATCTACCAAAGCCGGTACCTGAGCGTTTAATTTGAGTATCCGAGCACTATTTATGTGACCCGTTTAAAAGCATAGATAGCATAGATAGATGGCGAATCAATACTTTTTCAAAGTACTGCTTCCCAATATCTATCTGTTGCTACTACTAGTACCAGTTTTGTCAGCTAGGCACTAACAGGCAATTTCATTTATTCGTCTGAGACCTACATGACACTGACGAGCTTTAATAATAGCGAAACGACATCGTCTGTGATTGGTTTCGGATGAATGAATGAAATTGCTACTCTTTAATTAACCTTACACTTACAACATTAATATAAAATAAATTTTAATGAAATATCTACCTAAATATTAATATAGTCGTTACTTCTCACTCCGAAAATTTCGATTTTGAGATAATACGCTTTTTGAGTGTTTATAACATCTACGTACCTAACGAAAATCCACGTCACTCATTTCCGTCAGTCTGTGTGTCTGTTGGCGTGTTTCTAGCCTCGTAATCTCAGTAACCGCTGCAAGGATTGTGGCGAAATTTGGATAGCGATATGCTGTGGGGTAGTAGAAGGTAATTCTGCTATAATTTTGGAAATCGGTACATGGGTGGCGGAGTATTTAGCAAAATTTTCTGATGTATATATACGAGTATTGCTTTAGATCGTTCTGTATTGTATAACGTGGCAACTACTTAATTGATTTTAATGAAATTTCGACGCATTACTACCTTGGCGACAATAGAAAACGCGTATGGTTTTTAGAAATCGTGTCAGTGGCGTCCCAGCAATAATCATGAAACTAAAAATACAAAAACAGCTTAAACTTCGTTTTTAGGCGTATTAGGGGTTCCTGATCATTTTTTAGTTTTTTTGGTGGGGATGAAATTGGGGTCGTTGGGAGTGGAGCGTTGCAAAACTGGAAAAGGTTTTTGTATGCATGCATTGACCTGCGAGAAAAGGACCTAGCGACATAATACACTTTTTTAGGTCCATCGGAACATTGCATTGCTTATTACAGAAACTTGGGGACTTGCATGTTTTCTGATTTAATACTTTTTTGGGCAAGGTTGAAATTGGGAGGGAGGTGGGAGGTTGTAAAACTTAAAATTTTGTTCTGATCTATGAACGAAAGACGTAGCGACATAACACACCTTTTTTTGCGGGCGGGCGATGATTTGGTTTAGGGGTTCAGGATCTCAGACTATAGCTTCATTTTATGGGAAAATAATAAACCAGTATCACCGTAATGTGTGGGAAGTACTGAGTCAATCAACTTGACTTCATTTTTTTACATAAAATATGACCACCCCTGTATAAGTATTACATTACTATTCCTCCGAGATTCCGCAATTGCTTCATAGCATACCATCTACAAATAAAAGATGGTAAAGTATTAATAACCTGCTTCGGTATTACTGCTGCTGCGAAGAATGTTATGACATTTTCTAGAGAAAAGTGAATTTATCCTTCTGCTATTAGAAATATGCTCTGCAATAAAACGTTTGGCTTGTAATTTAATAGTTATTCGAACAGTTTATGAGCCATTACAGAAACCGAGTCATTAATTTTAATTGACTTATTAGCGAAAATTACGCATATATGTTGTTATATGAAACCAGTTATGAATCATAAGCACAAGTATCTAGTTTTTATCCAGAGTGTATGAAACTGATATCTCATCCATATTTATTATTTCAGCTAATTAAGATTCAAATATTGGAGACTTTTACTAACAGGGTTCGGAGTGACTTAATAAGTATTAAACTTGCGTGTAAGTAACATTGCACAAAGTCCAAAATATAGCAGCAGAAATATAGACCTTTTATTTACATTTTCACCGCCTTCTGAAAAGTGTCAGATAGCTTATCTATCAGGCAACCAAAAAAGCGATTTTGAAGGTTAAGAAATAGTTACACAAAAAAAGTGGGTTAAACTTATATTTATTCAGAAAAATAATCACCCTAAGCAAGTATTACCCTTTCCCATCTAGACACAAGACTGTATATCCCATTCTTATACAGGTTGTCCCACGACGATTATGACAATCAATATATCGGAACTGGGCAGCAGTAGAGAATTATAATTTTGGGGATGTAAATTAGAGCAAATGTTGTGTCTTTTCTTCTCATTCTGTTACCCAATGAGGAATTTGTTTTTGGTCTCGTGACGTCTGATTCAAAATTTTTAATAAGACACCCTGTATATTAATACCTTTTTATGTTCCCTTTGATGAAACAATTCCAACAAACTAGCACACTTGGGGGTCTAAAGTGATTCATTCAAGAGCTACAGGTACTTAAAGGATTGTACCACTACCATTGATTATAACATACAGGGTTGGGATAAAGTATGGAATCAAGGAAATAACTTTGGAACGGGAAGAATGATATTGCTGAAAATTTGCAGGCAAGTGTAGTGACGTATAATGCACCCGAAGACATTATGCTAGCTATTAATGTAATTCCGGTTTAACCGGAAGTACCGTCAACTTTTTTAATTTAAATGGGACACCCTGTATATTTCTGCAGATTTTAATACATCTTTTTTTCTGAATACGTCCATAGTGGGTTTAGTATTAGTTTCTGTAAAAACGGGAAAGATAAAGCTTTCGGTTTCGGCGATCGCGTGAGAACTGACAAAGAAGTGTGTCAACTTTTCAATGATTTACATCACGACAGGGGTCCTACAACACGTTCGGCGGTGACTAAAACACTAAAACGTTTAAATTTAACTGGAAATATTAAAAATTTACCTAAAACAAGAAGACCGCAGACCGTCACGGACGAATTTGTGAGACAGTTAAAAAAGGTTTATCTTTCTCATTTTTACAGAAACAAGTACTAAACCCACTATGGACGTATTCGGAAAAAAAGATGTATTAAAATCTGCAGAAATATACAGGGTGTCCCATTTAAATTAAAAAAGTTGATGGTACTTCGGGTTAGACCGGAAGTACAGTAATAGCTAACATAATGTCTTCGGATGCATTATGCGTCACTACATTCACCTGCAAATTTTCAGCAATATCCCCGTTTCCGTTTCAAAGATATTTGCTTGGCTCCATACTTTATCCCAACCCTGTATACCCCTATGCTAGTGTTCGTTTAATTTTTTGTCTTAATGGTAATGGTAGTCCTGTAGCTATTGAATTAATCACTTTAGACCCCAAGTGTGCTAGTTTGTTGGAATTGCTTCATCGGGAGGAACATAAAAAGGCATTAATATACAGGGTGTCCCATTAAAATTTTTGAACCGGACGTCACGTGACCAAAAACAAATACCTCATTGGATAACGTAATAATAACAAAAGATGCAACATTTGCTCTAATTTACATCCCCAAAATTATAATTCTCTACTACTGCCCAGTTCCGATATATCGCTTGTCTTAAACGTCATGGAACACCCTGTATAAATCTTGCTTTTGGGAACTAAAGAAGTGTGTCATCTCGTTTTCCAAAGGCTCTCTATTTTCAAATCACTAATTCCGCATGTGGTTGTCCAAGGCCAAGGGCAGTTATTTGGGGCAAGGTCTGTTGAGTATGGAGGGTGAGGTAGAATTTCCCAGTGAGGTCGCGCTATAGTGTCCTGGGTGATTCTAGCTGTATGTGGTCTTTCATTATCCTGATGGAAGACAACACCATTTCTGTTCGCCTAGGCAGGCTTTTTTTGACTTAGAACGACCGCAACTCCTAAGCTGTGCTGAGTAGATTTCAGTAGTGGTGGTTCGTCCACTTGGCAGAAGCTCATAGTGAACTATACCTGCTGTAGTCCACCATCCACATAACAGAACCTTTTCTTGGTGAATGCTTTGGCGAACAGAAAAGGTGTTGTCTTCCATCAAGATAATTCAAGACCACATACAACAAGAATTATCCAGGAAACTATAGCGCGACTCCACTGGGAAATTTTAGCCCACCCTTCATACTCACCAGACCTTGCCCCGAGTGACCACCATCTGTTTTTGGTCTTGGACAACCACGTGCGGACAATCGACAATTTGAAATAGAGAGGCCTTGGAAAACGAGATGACACACGTCTTCAGTTCCCAAAAGCAAGATTTGTATAAGAATGGGATATACAGTCTTGTGTCTAGATGGGAAAGGGTAATATTTGCTGAGGGTGATTATTTTTCTGAATAAATCTAAGTTTACCCCTTTTTTGTGTAATTATTTCTTAACCTTCAAAACTGCACGAACTTTTTTGGTTGCCTGACACATATTTTGTCTTTGTTACTTGACATAAGAAAGTGCCAAGTTAGGTTATCTGACACCTATCAGGCCGGTTTCACCGGTTACTGATAAGTTTAGGATAGCCTATCTGTCAGATAATGCCATATAAAGTAAATAGTAAATGGTAATTTATTAAATAAAGTACAGTTTAACGTAAAGAAAACTCAGGCAATAACACTGACAAAGAAGTCTCACATTGGCTTATTAACTGTGGAAATAGAGGATCACCCAATAGTCGGGTCACCTTCCATCAAGTTTTTGGGGATCAACATCAATAATAACATGTCCTGGCATGACGTCGTCAGTGTTGCTAAAACGGCATCTCAGAAGCTTGGAGTTTTGTTTCGCTGTTGGAAGCTGTATATTGCTGCTCTACAAGTCACAGATCCGACCATCGTTGGAATTTAGCTCCCATGTGTAGGGATGCGCTTCGAAGCACTCTCTGAAGCTTCTGGACACAATCCAAAAGAGAGCAATTATTAGACTACGATAATCCTAACCTTACAAAGGACCTTCACAGCCTAGCACATCAAAGAAGGGTGGCTGACCTATCCATGTTTTACAGATTCTAGCACGGAAGGTCTTCGAGTGAGCTCTCCCAGATAATAACACCGAAGGCCGTCTGAACAAGGAACACTAGACAGGCTCTGCCAGCTCATCCTCAAAAGGTCGAGGTCCCTACTTCCCGAACCAGTCTCCTCCAGCATTTCTTCTTTTGGAGAACTTCGACGCTGTGGAATGAGCTGTCGGGAATTTGTTTCCCGACGGCTACAACCTGCAGCGTTTCAAATCTAACGTGCACAGACACTTATCCTCTGGCGCTTCTGGGCTTTCAGCCTTTACGGGAGGCTGACCATAAAAAACAAATAATGTAGGTTATCAGACAGGTAGGCCTATATTTTTCTGCACAATTAACAAAGTTACTATGTGCTCAAAAATCGAAAGTGTGCTTTGACAAGGAACGACAAATTATTCGTACTTCCAGCTGTTAAAATCGCTAGAATTGTACCTTCGAAACTGCAATAACTTGTGAAGAACGATCATCATCATAGTCACGATGCCTTAACAGACATATTGTGAACTCGAAAAATGCATTGAGTCGGAGCTAGAGTATTGCCGACACGAGTATTATCAATAATTTTGATAACTGTAGCTCGCCATCTTTCGCGATTTACTGTCAGTTCAATGGCGCTCTTGATACTCATATCCAGCAACTGTTTCGTTGTATCCACCCGGCCACGGCGCCGCCCACTCGGGACGTGACCATGAACTACAAGTTTCTCCATACTATCGCCTCTGTGTATATGTCCGAAGAATGCAGGCATTCTCGTCGACACAATGGAGGGTAGTCTATTTGGATTACCGAGCTCATCCAGTATGGAAACGTTAGTTTGATGGGCGGTATAAGGAACTCTCAGCATTCTCCTCCACGTCCACATTTCAAAAGCATCTATGCCAGTTCGATCTGCCCTTTTAACAGTCCAAGTTTCAGAGGCATACAAAAATATGGAGAACACAAGAGACTGAACCAGCGACATTTTGGTAGCTTTAGTGATGTTAAGGTCACGCCACATTTTAGTAAACTTTGTCATGGCCACACGTGCCTGTTGAATGTGCCGTCGAATCTCATTTTCACAGCTACCCGAATTGTCGATCAAAGAACCGAGGTACACAAAACTTTGAACTACTTCACAACGGCCTATTGACTTTATTGCTCGATGATTATCGTGCTCTCTATCTACGATCATAACGTTGGTCTTGTTGTTAATACCAAGACCATACGCTGCACTGTGTTCTTCTAAGATGTTTAATAGAGCTACTAGTTTTTCCTGAGGAGCAGCAATAAGGGTTGTATCGTCAGCAAATCTTAAGTTGGATATTTTGCTTCGTCGAATCTCAGTTTCACAGCTACCCGAATTTTCGATCAAAGAACTGAGGTACACAAAACTTTGAACTATTTCATAAGAAGAAGAATGATACTACATAGCCTAATTGTAGCGCTAGAGCCGCTAGATTCGTTAAGGCGTGTTCAGTTCCACAAAAAATCCAGTTTCACTAATTGACAAGAATATATTGTGTGTATGGCCAGACTAATAGGTGATAATTGGCACCTATCCGACAATTAATTAGCGTTTAATTGAGGTTTATTCGATTTACGTGTTCGTCGAGTTTGAAATTTCTCGTACATTGTGTGATAGCGCTCCCCTATACAGTGGTAATGGATTGGTTTGCTGTAAAATGAAAAACAAAAACATGTGCCGACAACGCCTTATCGGGCGACTTTGGTTTATGGCTAGAAATTGTAACGTATTCTCAAGAGGAAAGTGAAATGGACACCTCTGAAGGTCCATTCCATGTGAATAGGTGAACAGCTCAGCTACTGTGTGACCATCGTAAATTGAACAGCGAAAAGAATTTCGTGAAAGAAGTAAGGACGTTGCCATAACTCTTAATATTTAATCATATTTCCTTCTTTTACGTCTTGTATTTTATATTCCGGGTTAAGTTTTTAGTACCGGCTCGGTCGATAACACCACAACTATAGAAAATAGCGAAAAAAGTTGTATATAAAAGTTATACCCACGGATGTGCTCCTTGCTTAGACAATATTTTAATTTATACAGGGTGATCCAGAACTGCGTGGTGATGCAAACATGCATTTTTTTAGATGAGACACCCTATATATTATTCTATATTCAAACTCTACTAATGATTTCCGTTCTTCCAATATAGGGTATTGTTGACAGCGATTTGGATATAAAAAGGGTCATAACTTTTGAAATACCCTGTATAATGTAACAATAACCTATATTGGAACAACGGAAATCATCAGTAGGATTTGAATATCGAATAATATATAGGGTGTCTCATTTAAAAAAATACATGTTTGCATCACCACGTAGTTATGGATCACCCTGTATAAATCAAAATATTTTCTGAGCAAGGAGCATATCCGTGGCTACAACTTTTATGTACAACTTTCTTCCCTATCTTCTACAGAAGTGGAGTTATCTACCGAACCGGTACTAAAAACTCACCCTGTATAAAGGAATCAGCAAATAATTTATATTCACTTAATATCCTATTTATCTAAATCATAAAACTTATAACTACAACCGGCAACAGCAGATTTTATTCCCCACCTTAAGGACGATCCAGCATCTTGATTGAATAATCGCTGCAGACGATATTTAGGCCCGATTTTATCAACATCCATGTTCTAACAAATGCTTTGACAAAGCTTTTCTATTGGATGTTGTTTAGCAAAAGCTTTCTATTGGGTATTGAGGGCTAGGTTAATAAATTATGTGTTTAAAACAAAAAAGTGCAGCCCGGGCTCCGACACACCGGGCTGCTGTTCCATTACCCAATGACTACTCCTCACACCGTGAGGTGAGCAATCACTGGGTCCGCGAATCGTGCGCCCTAAGTAGACGAAGGGACCCAAGGATGACTGCCTTCTGCATTCTGGCGGCTAAGATGTGCGCCGCCGCACGGCACACCGGTATTTTGCGCAGTGCAGAGAGCAGCGTATTCCTCATTCCCCCTAGGGATCCAATGACCATAACCAGCAGACTTACAGTGTAGTCTGGCCAGAGCCTGCGAAGTTGTCCGAGCAACTCCTGATATTTGGTCCGCTTTTCCTCCTCCTTAGAGACGATGTTCACCTCGGCAGGCGCCGAAAACTCAATAACGAACATCGTCTTCTGTTGGTGGTCGAGAAGGACTATGTCGGGCTTGTTTGCCTGTACAAGCTCGAGCGTGGGGAACGAGTAGTTCCAGTAAATCCGGCATCTCTCGTTCTCCACAACGGACTCTATATCCCCTGGAGCGTATGGCAGCACCGGTGTCTCATCGATACCGTATGAGTGCCTCAAATGATAGTAGAGCACTCGTAGAGCCGCGTTGTGCCGATGGACGTAAGCCGTCCCAGCGTACGTCTTACACGCCGACAAGAGATGCATAAGCGTCTCTGGCGCCTGTCGGCAAGCTCTACAAAGGGTGTCGGGTACATCTACACCCATAACCCTTTTACGGTACACCAAGGTGTTGAAGACACCGTCTTGGCAAGCCATTATAAAGCCCTCAGTCTCCGACTTCAACCCACTAGACCTTAGGAAAGAGAAGGTCAACTGCTCAGACAAGCCATGCTCTTCCAGATGTTTGTAGAAGATTCCATGCATTGGCTTATCTTTATGAAGTCTTAAAAGGAAGTCGACTTCGGCAGTTTTAAGGTGGGATTTTAATTCTGCGGGAGCAAGTTCCGTAATGGACTGCTGACACCTCCGCTTGAAGTCGAGTGTGAGGCTGAGCTCCTCGGCTGCTCGTTTCGCTGCGCTAAAAAGAAAGGCTCCTTTTCCCGCATTCTCGTGCTCTCGCACGAAGCGGATCAGGGGATCGGTGCTGTTCGTTACATAGCAGGCAGTGGCCAGTACTACTCTGTTGTGCAGACGCTCCAAACTCAATAGTCCACGCCCTCCCAGGTGTCGCGGGAGGTATATTCGCGGGACAGAGGACTTAGGATGCAGGCTTCTCTCCATATTCATCCTTTTGCGGGTCTTCGTGTCGATTTCCTTCAGCTCGTTCACTTTCCAGTGTATAGCACCAAAGGTGTATAATAACAATGGGACCGCAAGCATGTTTGTGGCAGCGACTTTGTTCTTGCCGGACAGTTCTGACGACCAGATCTGCCGGAGTCGGTGCAAATACTTGCGGCGGAGACACTCTTTAACCAATGCTGCCTCTTGGACATGACGCTGCGCCACTCCAAGGTAGGTATAAGTATCTCCGGCATGCAGTTGTCGCAAGATGCTCCCATCAACGAGCTGTTCCTCATCTCCACTATCTCCGCTTCGTCCTTTCTTGAGATGAACCAATGCACATTTGTCTGTCCCGAACTCCATTCCGATAGCATGACTGTACTCCTGCACCACCCTCAGCGATTGTTGTAGTTCGCGTTGGCCGGAGGCATATAGTTTTAGGTCATCCATATAAAACAGATGGGTGACCTTGTGCCTCCGGTTATTCGGCGTGCCACAGCTGTATCCTTTAGTATTTCTCAGCGCTATGGACAGAGGCAAAAGTGAGATGCAAAAGAGCAAGGGACTCAAGGAGTCTCCTTGGAAGACACCTCTTTTCAATGACACCAACTCTGTCTGAACCCGAGTTTCACCTGATATTATAGTGAACCGGGTCTTCCAGAGTGGCATCAGTTGTTTGATGCATCCCACTATCTGATTATCCACCGAAAGACATTCCAACAGCCGCACAATGAGGTCATGAGACGTGCTGTCGAATGCCTTGCGATAGTCAATCCAGGCCATAGAAAGGTTTCGCTTGTACTGCACAGAGTCCTGCGTGACACATCGGTCAATCAACAGGTTCTCCTTGCAGCCAGCTACTCCTTTCTTTGACCCTCTCTGTTCATACACGTCGAGAAATACAGGATTCACAGCTTGAAGGATACGCATGTACAAGATTCTGGTGAAGAGCTTGTAACACGCGTTCAGACATGTTATTGGCCTGTAGTTTTTGGGATCAGACAAATCTCCGGTCTTCGGGAGAAGCACGGTTCGACCCTCGACAAACCAAGCCGGAATTGGCTGCTCCTGATTTAGCCACGAGTTAAAAACTCTAGCTAAATGCCGGTGGCAACTGGGGAATTTTTTCCACCAGTAGGTGTTTATGCCATCCGGGCCAGGAGCTGCGAAATTCTTTGCGCCTCGTAAGGCGTCAAGAATTTCTTCCGTGTTTATCGGGTGACGCAGTACATTCAAGTTAGGAGTCCTCCTACAAACGGACTCGAACTGCGCCAAGGCCGGAGTGTCTGCTGAGAGAGGTTTGGGTTGTTCGTAAATGTCCCTCCAAAAGGCCTCCACGCGATCAGCAGTTGGCGGCTGCTCTATGGCTGGAGGCGGCTGTTGGAAAAGGCGAGAAGGTCTTTCGTAGAACATTCTGTTCTGCTCCAGACCTCTCGCCCGCGCCACCAACGATCGCTTCGCAGCGATTAGCATCCGTATCCTGTCAAGACAGTGTTGCTTGACAACAACCAGTACCGCTTGACTGAGTGTATGATGGTCGCGCCTCAACCCGTAGGCTATCTGGCGCACTCGGCGCGTAAAAGGCTTCCCAGCCGCTCTATATTCCATCACACACTGGATACGGGATGCTTCCTGGCGAGCCAACTGGATTTTCGCTTCCATTTGGCGCACCCGTCTCTGTGCTCTCTCAACAGGAGAGTCTCTCACTCTCCCCTGTCTAGCTAGCCTCAGAGCCGCAGCGTAAATTTCGCAATTGATGCTCCAAATGTCAGAGGCCTCCGATAGACGTTCACCAACAACCTCATCCTCTCTCTTTAAATCTGCCAGCTTCAAGGACCTTCCGTTGTTATGTAAGGCCCTTCGGTCTCTGAAATCCCCAGGTGAGACGACTTGGTCGATTTCCCTCTCAGCGGGCCTTACCGGCGAACTTTCAGCCTGGTTAACAGGCCTTCCGTCCGCCGAAGGGGCAGGCTGAGCTGGAGCACGAACATATCCCTGCCTCCGGAGGTACGATACATAATCTCGCAGATTCTGAGAGGTAAGCGTGCTATGCTCTGGGTGCATTTCACACCACCTCTCATACATGCGGGACATGTATCCCCTACGGCGCGGGCTACTGCTCTCGTAGCAGCTCAGCAGGTCATCCTTGAGCTCCGTCGTCCACCTAAAACGGTCCATGTCATTGCGGGGGTCGTCAACAGGGCGATTCGAAGCACCGCCACCTTGCCCAACGCCGGCTTCCGAAACCGGCTCGGTGTGGGTGCTTTTCTTGCGGGGTGGTCGAACCCGAAGATAGGGCCCGTCAGGTGGTTGGCCTTAGGGCCCCCAGACGACATTTCCGGAGGCAGCCGTCCAAATTGCCTCCTGAGGATGCACCTGTGAAGGTTGCCGGCTGGATTACATCCTTGGGCTTCGGTATACCCTGCGGTGTCGCCACGCACCGGATAGCCTACTGATGTTGGGTGGCTTCCTGCGGGTGTGTTATCAGCCGCCCCTAACATGGAGTCAGACGCTGTCGGAGTACCGCTCCTCACATGGAGGTCCGTCGTGTCCTAGTTATTGAGGAATAGCCGATCCTCTGGATGCAGACGCTATTCCTCCGTGCTAGTTTTGGTCCGCCCCGGGTATTTGATTTCCCCGGTACCACCCATATCTGGGAGGCGTTCCCCTATCCGCCACCTTGGGGAGGCGCCACTAAGGGGATCTAGCAACCCCTCGCGGCTAATAAATATCATTATTATGTTTAAAACAAAAAAGTGCAGCCCGGGCTCCGACACACCGGGCTGCTGTTCCATTACCCAATGACTACTCCTCACACCGTGAGGTGAGCAATCACTGGGTCCGCGAATCGTGCGCCCTAAGTAGACGAAGGGACCCAAGGATGACTGCCTTCTGCATTCTGGCGGCTAAGATGTGCGCCGCCGCACGACACACCGGTATTTTGCGCAGTGCAGAGAGCAGCGTATTCCTCATTCCACCTAGGGATCCAATGACCATAACCAGCAGACTTACAGTGTAGTCTGGCCAGAGCCTGCGAAGTTGTCCGAGCAACTCCTGATATTTGGTCCGCTTTTCCTCCTCCTTAGAGACGATGTTCACCTCGGCAGGCGCCGAAAACTCAATAACGAACATCGTCTTCTGTTGGTGGTCGAGAAGGACTATGTCGAGCTTGTTTGCCTGTACAAGCTCGAGCGTGGGGAACGAGTAGTTCCAGTAAATCCGGCATCTCTCGTTCTCCACAACGGACTCTATATCCCCTGGAGCGTATGGCAGCACCGGTGTCTCATCGATACCGTATGAGTGCCTCAAATGATAGTAGAGCACTCGTAGAGCCGCATTGTGCCGATGGACGTAAGCCGTCCCAGCGTACGTCTTACACGCCGACAAGAGATGCATAAGCGTCTCTGGCGCCTGTCGGCAAGCTCTACAATGGGTGTCGGGTACATCTACACCCATAACCCTTTTACGGTACACCAAGGTGTTGAAGACACCGTCTTAGCAAGCCATTATAAAGCCCTCAGTCTCCGACTTCAACCCACTAGACCTTAGGAAAGAGAAGGTCAACTGCTCAGACAAGCCATGCTCTTCCAGATGTTTGTAGAAGATTCCATGCATTGGCTTATCTTTATGAAGTCTTAAAAGGAAGTCGACTTCGGCAGTTTTAAGGTGGGATTTTAATTCTGCGGGAGCAAGTTCCGTAATGGACTGCTGACACCTCCGCTTGAAGTCGAGTGTGAGGCTGAGCTCCTCGGCTGCTCGTTTCGCTACGCTAAAAAGAAAGGCTCCTTTTCCCGCATTCTCGTGCTCTCGCACAAAGCGGATCAGGGGATCGGTGCTGTTCGTTACATAGCAGGCAGTGGCCAGTACTACTCTGTTGTGCAGACGCTCCAAACTCAATAGTCCACGCCCTCCCAGGTGTCGCGGGAGGTATATTCGCGGGACAGAGGACTTAGGATGCAGGCTTCTCTCCATATTCATCCTTTTGCGGGTCTTCGTGTCGATTTCCTTCAGCTCGTTCACTTTCCAGTGTATAGCACCAAAGGTGTATAATAACAATGGGACCGCAAGCATGTTTGTGGCAGCGACTTTGTTCTTGCCGGACAGTTCTGACGACCAGATCTGCTGGAGTCGGTGCAAATACTTGCGGCGGAGACACTCTTTAACCAATGCTGCCTCTTGGACATGACGCTGCGCCACTCCAAGGTAGGTATAAGTATCTCCGGCATGCAGTTGTCGCAAGATGCTCCCATCAACGAGCTGTTCCTCATCTCCACTATCTCCGCTTCGTCCTTTCTTGAGATGAACCAATGCACATTTGTCTGTCCCGAACTCCATTCCGATAGCATGACTGTACTCCTGCACCACCCTCAGCGATTGTTGTAGTTCGCGTTGGCCGGAGGCATAGATTTTTAGGTCATCCATATAAAACAGATGGGTGACCTTGTGCCTCCGGTTATTGGGCGTGCCACAGCTGTATCCTTTAGTATTTCTCAGCGCTATGGACAGAGGCAAAAGTGAGATGCAAAAGAGCAAGGGACTCAAGGAGTCTCCTTGGAAGACACCTCTTTTCAATGACACCAACTCTGTCTGAACCCGAGTTTCACCTGATATTATAGTGAACCGGGTCTTCCAGAGTGGCATCAGTTGTTTGATGCATCCCACTATCTGATTATCCACCGAGAGGCATTCCAACAGCCGCACAATGAGCTCATGAGACGTGCTGTCGAATGCCTTGCGATAGTCAATCCAGGCCATAGAAAGGTTTCGCTTGTACTGCACGGAGTCCTGCGTGACACATCGGTCAATCAACAAGTTCTCCTTGCAGCCAGCTACTCCTTTCTTTGACCCTCTCTGTTCATACACGTCGAGAAATACAGGATTCACAGCTTGAAGGAGACGCATGTACAAGATTCTGGTGAAGAGCTTGTAACATGCGTTCAGACATGTTATTGGCCTGTAGTTTTTGGGATCAGACAAATCTCCGGTCTTCGGGAGAAGCACGGTTCGACCCTCGACAAACCAAGCCGGAATTGGCTGCTCCTGATTTAGCCACGACTTAAAAACTCTAGCTAAATGCCGGTGGCAACTGGGGAATTTTTTCCACCAGTAGGTGTTTATGCCATCCGGGCCAGGAGCTGCGAAATTCTTTGCGCCTCGTAAGGCGTCAAGAATTTCTTCCGTGTTTATCGGGTGACGCAGTACATTTAAGTTAGGAGTCCTCCTACAAACGGACTCGAACTGCGCCAAGGCCGGAGTGTCTGCTGAGAGAGGTTTGGGCTGTTCGTAAATGTCCCTCCAAAAGGCCTCCACGCGATCAGCAGTTGGCGGCTGCTCTATGGCTGGAGGCGGCTGTTGGAAAAGGCGAGAAGGTCTTTCGTAGAACATTCTGTTCTGTTCCAGACCTCTCGCCCGCGCCACCAACGATCGCTTAGCAGCGATTAGCATCCGTATCCTGTCAAGACAGTGTTGCTTGACAACAACCAGTACCGCTTGACTGAGTGTATGATGGTCGCGCCTCAACCCGTAGGCTACCTGGCGCACTCGGCGCGTAAATGGCTTCCCAGCCGCTCTATATTCCATCACACACTGGATACGGGATGCTTCCTGGCGAGCCAACTGGATTTTCGCTTCCATTTGGCGCACCCGTCTCTGTGCTCTCTCAACAGGAGAGTCTCTCACTCTCCCCTGTCTAGCTAGCCTCAGAGCCGCAGCGTAAATTTCGCAATTGATGCTCCAAATGTCAGAGGCCTCCGATAGACGTTCACCAACAACCTCATCCTCTCTCTTTAAATCTGCCAGCTTCAAGGACCTTCCGTTGTTATGCAAGGCCCTTCGGTCTCTGAAATCCCCAGGTGAGACGATTTGGTTGATGAGCTGGAGCACGAACATATCCCTGCCTCCGGAGGTATGATACATAATCTCGCAAATTCTGAGAGGTAAGCGTGCTATGCTCTGGGTGCATTTCACACCACCTCTCATACATGCGGGACATGTATCCCCTACGGCGCGGGCTACTGCTCTCGTAGCAGCTCAGCAGGTCATCCTTGAGCTCCGTCGTCCACCTAAAACGGTCCATGTCATTGCGGGGGTCGTCATCAGGGCAAATCGAAGCACCGCCACCTTGCCCAACGCCGGCTTCCGAAACCGGCTCGGTGTGGGTGCTTTTCCTTCGAGGTGGTCGAACCCGAAGATAGGGCCCGTCAGGTGGTTAGCCTTAGGGCCCGCAGCCGACATTTCCGGAGGCAGCCGTCCAAATTGCCTCCAGAGGATGGACCTGTGAAGGTTGCCGACCGACTTACATCCTTTGGCTTCGGTATACCCCTCGGTGTCGCCACGCACCGAATAGCCTGTTGATGTTGGGCGGCTTCCTGGGGGTTTATGAAAACAGCCGCTTCTAACATGAAGAACAGACGCTGTCGGAGTACCGCTCCTCACATGGAGATCCGTCGTGTCCTATTAATTGTGGAATAGCCGATCCTCTGGATGCTGACGCTATTCCACTGTGCTAGTTTTGGTCCGCCCCGGGTATTTCATTTCCCCGGTACCACCCATATCTGGGAGGCATTCCCCTATCCGCCACCTTGGGGAGGCGCCACTGAGAGAATCTAGCAACCCCTCGCGGCCATTATTATTATTATTATTATGCATGTCTTATTTTTTCTCGCATGGTTGCGGTGGTAACAAGTATTGACGGGCTGTGCCAAGTCAATACCTGACTATTATTATTCTGAATTCAGGAAGGACCGTACAATGCTACAGGTCTTGAGGATTACAGACTTTTGGAAGGTTTTATGTAACTTTTCATCCAGGCCCAATTGTTGCAGGTGTGGTGTAAATGTATTTGGAGTAAGGCCTGAGACCGACATAATGAGGGGGACAATGACAACTTTGTTTTGTTTCCATAGTCGTTTTATTTCTATGGCGAGATCGGTGTATTTAGATATCTTCCCAGCGTAGGTGTTTTGGATGTTCATATCATTGGGAATCGCAATATCTATTAAGTAGGTCACTTTGTCTGTCTTTGACTGGAAAACTATATCTGGCCTGTTTGCTGGGATGGTTTTATCTGTATGTATTTCAATGTCCCAGTATAGTTTGAATTGATTGTTCTCCAGTACTGAGGTCGGTGTGTAGTTATAATATGGATCTGTGTTTTCAATTAGCTTGTTTGTTGTGGCTAGTGCTTGGTGGATGACTTTGGCTGCAGAGTTATGTCTGGCTGTATACTCAGTTCCAGCGAGAGTTTTGCATCCACTAGTTATGTGTTCTATTGTTTCCTTCTGTTGGTGGCATTTTCTGCAATTGTCATCAGAGATGGATGGATCTTTCATTATGTACTTCCTGTAATTTCGTGTCGCAATCACTTGGTCCTGGATAGCAAGCATAAAACCTTCCGTTTCCGGAAAAAGCTGGCCATCGTGCAGCCAGGTGTATGACTGCTTTTCATTAATGTGGTCTTGTGTAACACGGTATCTATGTTTGCCTTATTATTATTATTATTATTATTATTATTATTATAAAGATAGAAGAGTTGAGCTAAAAAGCTATAAACTCAAACATAATATAAAAATATACAATTGTACTAAGCACTAGCTACTAACAAAAACGTCTCGTTGCACCCAACTGTCAAACAAGTTCTTGAAACTGTTCACTGATGGCGCATTCACTATGTTAAGGGGCAGCCTGTTCCATATATCGAATACCCTGTTGGAAAGGAAGAACTGTCGAGGTGTGGTCCGGAACTTCTCCTTCGTCAGCTTGAAGTTATGGCCACGCAAGCGGTTCGTATTCAGTGTGAAGAGGGGGGACAGATCCGTTCCAAACAGACCGTGCAACGAGCGGTATGTGATAATGACATCCCCTCGTAAACGTCGGTCAGAGAAGTGGGTTATTTTGAACAACTTCAGCCTATCTTCATAGCTAGGACGTATAGCGCCATAAGGGATGCGAGTTGCCCGTCTTTGTAAATTTTCCAATAAGTCACGGTCCCTTTGCAGAATTGGATGCCAAACAGGTCCCGCAAATTCTAAAATTGGCCTCACGTAGATCTGGTATAAAAGAGCAGCTGTAGATGGGTGGCAGTTTCTGAAAGACCTTTCTATGAGGTATAAAGATTTCTTGGCTTTTGAAGTTGCTTGCTGTATATGCTCAGACCATGATAGATTAGCAGTGATGACAACTCCTAGATCGCAATGGCTAGATACCGGAGAGATTACCTGGTCGCCAAAATTGTATTGGATTCTAGGGTTATTCTTACCCATATGAATAACGTGACACTTCTCATAGTTGAGTGGAAGCAACCATTTCCGAGACCATTCATGAATTTTCTGGAGATCCTGTTGTAGGGTGTTGTTTTCAATCGATGGAATATTGTAGATCTTGGTATCGTCAGCATAAGATGAGCAAGTCGATTGTACGACAAATGGCAAGTCAGATGTGTATAAAAGAAATAGCATAGGTCCTAAAACAGATCCCTGCGGAACACCACTAGTTACTACTTTTCTGGTTGACACTGAGTCACCGACTCTAACAGAAAACTCTCTGTTGCTGAGAAAAGCCTTGATCCACTCCAGCAGTCTGCCAGCAATGCCCAAGCGTTCTAGCTTATGAAGCAGGTATCTGTGTGACACTCGATCAAACGCTCTGGAGAAATCCAAATAAATAACGTCCACAGGTAAGTGTGCATCAGTCAGCAAAGTCCAATCATTGACGCATTTCAGTAGGTTTGTAATGATGGAGCGGCCAGGTAAGAAGCCATGTTGGTTAGAGGACAAAATATTATTATCGATAGCAAACTGAAGCATCTTCGAGAGGATAATTTTTTCGGCCAATTTTGCAATTATAGGAGTAAAGGCTGTATTAGACTACCATATTTTTGAAATCAGATTTGATTTCATTTCTTGAACTGCTCAAATAGGCTAGTGTAATACACGAAATTGTTTCAAATTGACAGATTGAACCAAAATTGAGATGGAATTTGGAACATGTTCTATTTCCAAATCATTTTTAGGCTGGGGGCATGCGCATTTGAAACATAAATGTCATTGCGTCGGGAAAAAGGTAAACAAAAATAAGGACAGTAACCTTACTTTTTAATTTCGGTCGGCTTCTACAGAATGCTCTCTGGTACTAATATAAATTGAGAAATCCACATTCGGATGAAAGTACACCAATAAAAACAAGTAACATGTTAATCCTACGGCCCCAGCTAGTAAATCTCCACCGGACCGGAATGCCCCGCGAACTTTGAGATTTGAAGGATTTTGAACTGGTTATGGAGTATGAAAACCCCCAGCCCCAAGACAGGTGCTTCTGTTACCTTTGTGGCGAGTTTATCAACATTCTTGCGAGTTGTGTGGAAGCAATTGGCAATTTGAAGACAATATAACAGGTAAGATGTTAGTATCTTTGCAATTATGTTTCATATCAATTTCATATACAATAATAGCCCTGATTATATTAAAAGTAAGGTATAGTCCAAATTGCACTATAAAAAATTTGTTTTTACTCAGCAGATTCGGTAGATTTAGTTTGTAATATTGTATTAAGTCCTACATCACATTTTGGATGTATTAACTATTAGTTATGTACAATGTATTAAGTGTATCTAATATTTTGCCTCAGTGTATGGCAACATTGTCACTTTTTATTATGGTGTTTTCCTATGTTTTGTTGTTTTTTCATATTGCAAAGGTCCTCGATTAAGTAGCCACACTTGACTGCACTGAGGATAACAGAAAGGCATTCAATATTAAGAGTAACATATTTCTTTTGATTTAAGGATGACTGGTCTACTGAACATATATTTCTGCTGATAGAGATATACGAACAACATCCCTGCTTGTATGTGGTCAAGTATGTGTACTACCACAGTAAAATGAAATGGAGTGCTGCTATCACTGCCATAGTAAAGGCTCTGAAACCACTAAGATCTACTGTAACTGAACAAGAGGTACAGAAGAAGTTTATGGGCTTAAGGTCAACATATGCACAAGAACAGAGGAAAGTTTTAGTCACTTCGCACTAGAATGGGAGAATACGAGGTAAGAGTCTCAGCTTATCATAAATGAAGTGGTGCAGTATTGATATAACAGTGCCAAATTTCTACTAATAACTATTGAATTGTACTTTAAGCCAAAGGAATAACCTAACATGTACTTGAATATATTGTTAAATTTTTTTGCCTTAACTTCCCTATAACTCGAACCTACCTGTAAAAATTGTATGTGCATATATTAGGAAGGCTAAACTTTCAATGCAGTATTTTGCTTTCAGACAAGTCAACAAGGAATATGAGGTTAGTCATGCTGGGATTCTATCACCCTACAAGCGAACTATCAGATATACCTCAAATTGACTCGCTCGGCTCACAGATACCAAGTACAGGTGGTGTTCAAAAAAGAGGGGGAACAGACTGCATTAGTAACTCACCCAAGTGTATAAAAAACAACAAGTACCAGCAGATGCGGAAATAAAGGTGCTGAAGAATGCTGCTGATGAAACATTGAAAACTTCTCCTCGCTCTACAGTCCACAAAGGGACAACCATTTTGCAACTGCAGAAGACCATATGGCGGAGTTTATTGCATCTCAATTGAAATAAATAAAAAATTAAAATACCAAACAGAATGTATATTTTGAATTTCATATAATATCACAAGATACAAGAACGAAAGAAAAAGTATAATGTTTCCGTTTTTAATTCAATTCCTTTAGCCTTATTTTGCCAAGATTTACTAAAGCTCCAAATGTATTCTCAACTGCTGTTCTAGTTCTAAACAACAAATATTTGATTACAATTGGTTCACACAGTTCTGGAACTATCAGACTTATTGTACTCTCATGGCTTCGAGCCGCTGGATGGTTTCACTGGCTAAACATCGAAGAATTATTGCTAGCCTGAAAACGGAAATGTTTATTACTTTTTATTCATAAGGTTTACTGCTAATATTACCTATTTTCTCCTGTTATGCATTCTCATAGATGGTTATCTAGCTTGTCAAATTATGCTAAGTAGCTTACTGAAGATTTGATTATTCATTCGTAAAAAGTCCTTCTAATGATCTAGATCTTCTAGTAATAACTCTTCTCTCAACATACGTAGCATACCTGTGCCTGCATCTCTTCTTCTCAGCCGCTTCTTTTGTCAATTTTTTCCTTTAGTAGTTAGCCTCTTAATTCGCCTGTCTACGAGTTTTTTGCAACGTAGATGGATAAATACATGTTCTAGCATTATCTTTTTCCATTGCCGAGGGAGTCAAGTCAAGTGTAAGAATGAGAATTTCAATAAACAGTAGTCGATAAACTACAAACAATTTACAATACCCAAAAAAGCTAGGTTATGATTTTATTTTGACCATTGACATTTTGACACTGACTTCACACAATCACAAAACATGAAATTGCAAAATACGTCATGTCAGATCTGACAACTTTGACTGTAGGGGACATCTGTGTTCGGACAGTTGACAGATAAGATGTATGTAACCCATGATTCAACGAATGTAATGCGCAGAATCGCAAATCAATTCTTGAACCAAATTTGGTGTAGTGTCAAACAGACAAAATGCTGGGCCACAATTTTTGAGATCATTTTTCATTTCAAATTTGGTTCAAGAAATGAAATCAAATCTGATTTCAAAAATATGGTAGTCTAATACAGCCTTAAGGCTAATGGGCCGATAGTTTTTTGCACTAAACTTGTCCCCTTTCTTGAAAATAGGGGTTACTCTGGCACTTAACCAGCACTGAGGCAGAGTATGAGAAGTAAAAGATGAGGTGAATATGGTACTTAAAGGTGACGCTAGCGATCGAGCACAACTTTTCAGGACAATAGCAGAAATATTATCACCACCCGGAGCGATAGATGTTTTCAAGTTAGTAAGATGTTCTTCAATCAGTTCGGGGGAAAAGTCGATCTCACGGAGACTGGCAGATGGCATAGGAATCTCGATTTCAGGCAAAGGATTATCATTCAAATCTTCTGTAAAATCTTCAGCAAATGCACAGGCTAAAATTTCTGCTGATTTGGCGGAGTCACTGGAGATATGACCATGCGCATCACGAATCTGAGGAATTGACACCTTAGAATTCAACGAAGATCGTAAATACTTATAGAGTTTCTTTTTGTCTTTGGACGAAACCAGCTCTCTTTCGAAGCGATCCTTTGCAGCTTTGAGGGTTCGGGAAAGTGTGTTAGAGAAACTTCGATGACTTTCGTAATCAGCTTGTCTTTTGTGCCGGAGGAATTTTTGCCAAAGTCCTTTTTTATGTCGAATCATTCGAAGAATTCCTGGATCAATCCAGGGTCTTAGAGGATTATGTCTGACTGTACGATAAGTACTGCAGCTTGAAAGCAGGGCTTGAAGTCTGTCATGAAACACATCCCACATAGCTTGTGTAGATAGACCATAAAATAGAGTGTTCCAGTCAGTTCTGAGTAAAGCTGCATTCAGTTGAGTATAGTTCACTCTTTTGATGGTTTTGGAAATGCTTTGGGTTCAGCTTAAGTAGTTGAACTGAAGCTTTGACATTATTGTAAGATGGTCAGATTTTCCAAAGGGTGGAAGATATTCAATACCAGACACAAAATCCACATCATTGACAAAGATTAGGTCGAGGGTCCTTGGTACTTGATCCTTTCTGTATCGAGTGGGGCGATCAACAAGTTGAGTGAGACTTGAATTCCGTAATAGGTCTAGATAAGGTGCAGACGTAGATTGTGTATAAGGTATATCCAGTAACGGCCAGTTGATGTCTCGGAGATTAAAATCGCCAGTTACGTACAAATTATTGGTCTGCGTTGATAGCTCTTCGATATAGCCACACAGGTCTGGGTCAGATATAGAAGGGCGTGGCCTGTACACACAGCCCAATATAAAGTTGAAATTGCCATGGAAAATCTTTAAGAATACGTTATCAATACCATATAGCTGCGTTGAGACGTTGGTGATAGAAAATTCGCTAAGTGCTTCATCGTTTACGTATATACATACACCGCAGTACCCAGGTGAAAGGCTTGAATCCATTCTAAATATACTGTAGCCAGGAATCGCTATTGCAGAGTCGCTTATATTCTGATGCAGCCAAGATTCAGTCAAGCATATAAAGGTTGGGTGGTTTTCTTCCGCAAATGCTACCAATTCGAGGAGTTTAGAACCAATTGACTGGATGTTAGTGTAACAGATGCACCATTCTAGTGCTTTTTCTGTTAGTTTTTTGCCGATTCCACAGTACTTTGTGTAACAGAAACAATCCTTGGCGTGCCGCTAACGTATTTTATAGTGATATCTCTTTCACCGGCAGCTTGCCTACGGTTCAACTCTCCACGGAGCGAATTTAAATGAGATACTTGTGCTGGGGTTTTGTCGTCAGTGATTGTGACATTGCGATACGCTGGGTTTCGTAGTACTGCTCGTTTGTTGCGTAAAATCTTCATAGCCGATTGCGGATTAGAAAAAGCTACTTTAATAGGTCGAGACTGGTTTGAAGAAGAGGTAGATCCAAGTATAGATAGGCTCAGCATTTGTGCGTTAACAGAATCATCTATAAGACCTATGATGGTAGACACTGTGTCGGTATCATCTTGATCACTGCCTTCTTGAACGCCCCTAATAATAACATTGTGGGATCTTCTGAATCTTTCCAGTAACTCAGCACTAGAAGCTTCTGAAGACGACTGTGTGTTTTGTTGAAACTCAGATAACCTGTTTTCAATCGACACAATATTGGAAGTTAAATTTGCTTGAGAGTCTAGGAGTTGTTGGATATTGGTTTCGCACGAGATTATAGATGCGTCGTGACGCGAAATGGTATCTGAGTGCTGCTGCAGCAGGGCTGTACATTGAGCAACATCTATCGACAAACGAGACTGAGACTCTTTTATATCCTTCACATCTTTAGCTATGGCAGCGAGTTGACCCATTATAAACACTAGCTGGTCAGCCCCTGTCACAGGGGAGGATACTGAAGTATCCTGTCGAGCAGAAGATGAGGAGTTACTGCGCGTAGTTCGGGTATTTTTACTGCAACTAGGACAAGTCCATTTATCGTTGCCTTCAGTAAAGAAATTGATCTCGTTCGCAGTTAGGTTAACGCATGACGCATGATAACATTTAGAACATAACTGGCATGCTATGGATAAATGTGTAGGGTTGATGGATTTGTTACATTTAGAGCAGTTCGGAGCCATACTAGAGTCGTATAAAAGAAATTATATAAGCAGGATAGGATTAGGACAAGGAGGACGCGCTTCACTCTCGTGGGTCGTTACGAGAGCCTTTATACACAGAAAAGGTAGACCACGGTAGGGAAAGGGAATAGAGTAGAGAGAAAGGAAAAGTTGCGCGAGAGTATTAGGCGCAAAAATGCTAATCGGTGGTATAGCTCCACTCCGCAACACATTAACAACTGACGAAATAAATATTAATTTGACCGTTCGCCGTCGCTTGTCGGTGTCCACAGCCAGGTACAAAAATTGTAGGAGTGGGAGGTAAACTAAACGCGATGCGATAACAGCGTTTGGTAGCTGCCGGGTACCAAGAATTCTACAGAAACCAACGGAGATAAATAATTAATCGTATCTCTGAATGCAATAGAGAATAGACTATGATACTTATACAGGTTAGTTACCAGTACCAATACAAATAACTTGGCACAACACAAGCACTACACTACTACGCAAAGCGATCAAAAACAGAGATAAATCGGGAGCAACATAAAACACGTCCGCTCAGTACGAATTGCACGGTTATTGTTCATCCAATAGTATTTTATCAATATTGGAAACAAAACGTCAAAGCTGGATGACACTTTTGTCAAAAATATTTTAGAATTCACATATCGATTTATTTGCAAATTAATGGAAGATTTTTCATGCTTACTTTATAATCATTGTATAATTGCTAATTGCAAACTGCGATAGTTTGTGACAAGATCATAAAAGTAATGACAATCTTAATTAATAATAGGGTACTTGCAGAGGTCGTGAAATCGTCTCGGGAGTATACATAGCGTAAAGAAAACCATGTCAAGAAGCAATAGGAAACAAAAAAACATGATTATACTGACGGCCAAAAAAAGATATTTGCAAAATAAAATAAGGATATATTCAAATTTTTCCACGTGACTTAAAACAAGGGCTGACGTCACAGGTATCTTATCGATACTGCTACAGCGCAGGTCAGTGAGATTCAACCGCAAACTAGAGATGATCTGAATTCTTTAATGCGACTCAATTTATTGATACTTAAACATATTTGAAACAGGCAATTAACCCACTAGCATTTTCGTTGCAATACAGTTTTGTATCTGATAGGTATCACAGTTCATCCTGTTTGTGACCGAGATTCGCAACTAATCGAAGCCATCATTTTATTTCGGCCCATCCCATTATGAATGAATCCAAAGATAGAATCGAATTCAAGCCCATCCCTACAAAGTGAATTAGTAATCTAGCCTAACTTTTATTCTTTTGACTTTTGTACTTTTGTGTGTGCCTGTGTTTTGTGGTTATAATGATCAATGTCAAAATTTTAGGTTAGCACTGGCTATCGATATCGAATATCAAGACTTTACATCCCATCACTATATGATATCACTGACGTCAGAGGTCATTTGCGCGGCATTTTATATCTCTCACAGCCGATTGTCATGTTTACTAGGCTCTAAGGAACGCGTAAACGACATAATATTTTTTTCTGCAAGTACCCTATTATTAATCCCACCTCAATCATCAGTCATATTGATTATATGTATACAAATACATACTTCTGGGAAGAAGCTTCTACTGGATGCATGTTTGTTATAGACCTTCTTACAGAAATATTCACAGAGGATGTACAGTTGCAGCGGGAAGGCATTGCGTAAAAGGCATATGAATAAAAATCTCCCTGCTAGTTCCCCCCCTTTCTCTGAAAAGTATATTTATAAAGCACCTGATTCACTTTCTGACTATACGACAGGTTTCTGGTTTAAAAAAAATAAGGTTATACTTTTGCCGGCCCGCGAGTTTTGTCTTAAGAAGGATAGGCAACCAGTAATACCCACTTGGGAAACAGACAGGACAACAGTGAAATCGTGTGTTTAGATTTGTGAAATGCAACAAAATGCTATTTTTACTCCTTTTTACTATAATAAAGGTATATTGCAGGTATTTATAATTATTAGATAGTAAATTATTGTTTTATCAAAATAAAGCAATATTTTGAATTTCTTGTCATCCTTATCGTTTGATAGACCAACAATCCAGTGATCAAACATACTGCTTTTGTGGAATCTGATCGGTCTAGATTAGCAATAGCTAAACTCTTTGTTAAACAAGAAAATGCCCGGTGGGCTTTTGGATTTAGCTACAGTCCTGTCGGTCGACTAGTCTCTTAAATCTGGTTCCCAGAGACCAGACAATATCAAGGAGAAGTAAGGGAAGAAAAAGAAAAAAAAAGGAGGGTTAATTTTGAGATTCGATATTTAAAAGAGCACATATTTTTGTTGTTTTTAAAATTGCTCGATTTGATTTTGATCACAGTGCGAGCCGCGGCCTTGTGTGTTTGCGAACTTGACTAAAACTAGACATTTACCAGAAAAAGTCGCCTGTAAGGCCTGTGTGGCGCTTATCTGCTGCACCTCGACTTCGATAGTCCCAGAAATTCATGTTCATCCAACACTTGCTGGGATTTTTCAGTCTTTGGTAGAATCACCACTACCGAAGGCATGGGCATACCGCCATTGTGCTTTAGGCGAATTATGTGGTGGGGAGCACAACCCTTCTGTTCGAGCTCCACTAGAAAATCCATGAAAATATGGTTACATTGTACCAAATAAATAGGCAACCAGTTTTGCGCAATCTGGACAAATACGATCCCAGTGGCATTCGACAGTTAGTTGTTGATCGCTGGCATTTGTGGATACAGTTTTTTAAATAATAATAACTACGAGAAACACCAACTTCCGACACATGTTGTTAGAACGCGGTTTTGCGTGTAAAAAGAAAGAAGTTCCAACTAAAATTGGATGTGGTTTTCTGCAGTCCGCAACCTCCACAACCGCAAATTCCTGAATTTTTTATGCTCGAATAACCTATAAAATCGATCCATCGGACGTGAACACTACCAGAAGGTAATTGACTATGAAAACATTGAGTCGGGTAGACTAACTCGGAAGAAAATCTGCAAGGCGAATGTCACATGGTAAACATATGGGCGAATTTTCGAGCAACAGACATTACGATAAGCGAGTTTTTGATGCCAATCATTCGTGAAAATGACATAGAAGCTAAGTTCTATCCACAGTCTTATGATAGCCCCTGAGGGCAACACTCAGACAGGCTCGAGTCCCAAGACTTGGGCCCTTTTTGCCTGGTCCGCTGAAATATTGACTTTGGACTGTGAGCGCCACAGAGTTAACATCTCTAAAGGGAATGTAAACAACAAAATGCACAGGTCGCTGACCAGCCAACATGTAACGGAAATTCTGACAGCTTGAGCGCATTACCAGTGGCGTACGATTTTATATTCAAATTGGATGTTCATTAATAGATTCAATTATTACTGTGATGTTACAAACTGATACAATAAGTTGTATTAGTATTTAGCTATACTTAGAGAGTTACTCTTATTATAACTTGATTGTAACGGTTGATAATTTATTATTACCATGAAGTGTTTCCCCATATTTTACGCTACTGAAAACCAAAATAAAACCTATACTAACCTATAATAAGTGGTGTTCACCGATTCGTCGCTATTGCAGCAAACTATGCACTGTTTATTTCGTCCCATCATGCAATTATGACAATATTGTTCATAAATAATTTAATTCACACCACAAATAGTCACAAAGTCACTCAAATATACACTAAAATAACAAAAATCTCAACATACGCAATAACCACAACTACAATGATAGCCACATGACAGCTTTAAGGACGCCGATTGTAGGATGCCAGATTTAGAAGTTATTCCGACATTCCGCTATGAAATTTACCATTTTTGAGATTTCGTTAAATCAATACAAATTATCTTCACGTAAATCAGTTACATTGCAAGTATATTTTAATGTATAGTTAAATACCCAGTTAAATACTTTGAGGAACATGTGTTCAAACTGCAGAAACTGCCAGATTTTGAAGAAACTGGAAGGCCCTTAAGCGGACGAAGAAGAGTGGCAATAGCGCTATACATGTTGGATGGCCAATATTCAAATTAGGCTCCCTCTAGAGATGTTAACTCTGTGGTGAGCGCCCTCTCAGCAGATCTCACACCATATGACTTTTCCTTTGAGGAACACCTATACTCCTCCCATCCACAGTTGGTCCCCTCACAACAATTTTTTTTATTATTTTTTGTCTTCTCCTTCTTCTTTACTTCAGGTTTAGGCACTGTGCCCCATCTTTTTCTCGGCCTTCCGATGTTCATCAGAAGAAGGCCGTCCGGTTTGTTGATCGCACGACAATGTATGCCCTATGTCGAGAGATTTTCCGTAGGCATAAAATTTTACCACTGCCGTGCATAATAATTTTGGAGAATGTATTGCATGTACATAATATGAACTTGCCCAAGTACACCAAGTCTTCAGACATTCATAGCTATTTACTCCCGGACTGAGATTTCCAAACGAAATAAGGTTGACCCACAGTTATACAACCTAGTTAGAAAGTACTTCATAAATGTAAATATAGATTTATTAAACAAGTTTAGACTTAAGAAGTTAATTAAGTCTTTACTTTTAGATCAATGTTTTTATTCCACAGGAGTTTGTAGACTTTGTTAGTGTTATTGTAAACATGTTATGATGTAACGGTCAACAAATGTTATTCTATTCTATTCTATCGTCCTGTAAAATTTCATTCTAATATCTTTCCTTGTTTTATTTTTTAATGCTCTGCTGATAGTTCCGCAAATATTCGAGAATTTATTAACTTTTTCTTCTACATCTTTGCTTCTGTCGTAAGATATATCGCAGTCTATGTATTTGAAGTGTTTCACCTGTTCCAGTACTTCATCGCTTACGACAATTTTTGTCCTAACTGGACATTTACCTGTGAAAGCCATGGCTTTAGTTTTGTTTGTCGATATTTTCATGTCGTATCTTTGACAGATTTTTTGTAAGGTGTAGACTTTTCTCTGTAGATCGTCTTCTGTTTCAGCTGAAAGTACTACGTCATCGGCATATAAAATAGAGTTTAGGGTGATATTTTGGTCAAGATGTATACCTTCAGGGCATTCCGTTTTCCACTCTTTTTAAGTGTTCTGTTCTTCATAATGTCCCACAATTTACATCTATTCACATTGTCAAAAGCTTTTACAAAGTCTATGCGTTTCAGCCTCAGGTAACAAATATCAAAAATTTTCAGATCCTCAGATGTTGAAGTTTACCCTAAAAATCTAAAATCGTTATTTGGCCTCCTATCAGGACCAAAACTTGTGTCATGCACAGTTTGAGGGCGCTAATTATAAATCTAGCCGTTGTATTGAGTTTCAGCCTCAGGTAACAAATATCAAAAATTTTCAGATCCTCAGATTTTGAAGTTTACCCTAAAAATCTAAAATCGTTATTTGGCCTCCTATCAGGACCAAAAATTGTGTCATGAACAGTTTGAGGGCGCTAATTATAAATCTAGCCGTTGTTTTGAGTTTCAGCCTCAGGTAACAAATATCAAAAAATTTCAGATCCTCAGATTTTGAAGTTTACCCTAAAAATGTAAAATCGTTATTTGACCTCCTATCATGACCAAAACTTGTATTATGCACAGTTTGAGGGCGCTAATTATAAATCTAGCCGTTGTTTTGAGTTTCAGCCTCAGGTAACAAATATCAAAAATTTTCAGATCCTCAGATTTTGAAATTTACCCTAAAAATCTAAAATCATTATTTGGCCTCCTATCATGACCAAAACTTGTATCATGCACAGTTTGAGGGCGCTCATTATAAATCTAGCCGTTGTTTTGAGTTTCAGCCTCAGGTAACAAATATCAAAAATTTTCAGATCCTCAGATTTTGAAATTTACCCTAAAAATCTAAAATCGTTATTTGGCCTCCTATCATGACCAAAACTTGTATCATGCACAGTTTGAGGGCGCTCATTATAAATCTAGCCGTTGTTTTGAGTTTCAGCCTCAGGTAACAAATATCAAAAATTTTCAGATCCTCAGATTTTGAAGTTTACCCTAAAAATCTAAAATCGTTATTTGGCCTCCTATCATGACCAAAACTTGTATCATGCACAGTTTGAGGGCGCTCATTATAAATCTAGCCGTTGTTTTGAGTTTCAGCCTCAGGTAACAAATATCAAAAATTTTCAGATCCTCAGATTTTGAAATTTACCCTAAAAATCTAAAATCGTTATTTGGCCTCCTATCATGACCAAAACTTGTATCATGCACAGTTTGAGGGCGCTCATTATAAATCTAGCCGTTGTTTTGAGTTTCAGCCTCAGGTAACAAATATCAAAAATTTTCAGATCCTCAGATTTTGAAGTTTACCTTAAAAATCTAAAATCGTTATTTGGCCTCCTATCAGGACCAAAACTTGTGTCATGCACAGTTTGAGGGCGCTAATTATAAATCTAGCCGTTGTTTTGAGTTTCAACCTCAGGTAACAAATATCAAAAATTTTCAGATCCTCAGATTTTGAAGTTTACCTTAAAAATCTAAAATCGTTATTTGGCCTCCTATCATGACCAAAACTTGTGTCATGCACAATTTGAGGGCGCTAATTATAAATCTAGCCGTTGCTTTGAGTTTTAGCCTCAGGTAACAAATATCAAAAATGTTCAGATCCTCACATTTTGAAGTTTACCCTAAAAATCTAAAATCGTTATTTGGCCTCCTATCATGACCAAAACTTGTGTCATGCACAGTTTGAGGGCGCTAATTATAAATCTAGCCGTTGTATTGAGTTTCAGCCTCAGGTAACAAATATCAAAAATTTTCAGATCCTCAGATTTTGAAATTTACCCTAAAAATCTAAAATCGTTATTTGGCCTCCTATCATGACCAAAACTTGTATCATGCACAGTTTGAGGGCGCTCATTATAAATCTAGCCGTTGTTTTGAGTTTCAACCTCAGGTAACAAATATCAAAAATTTTCAGATCCTCAGATTTTGAAGTTTACCTTAAAAATCTAAAATCGTTATTTGGCCTCCTATCATGACCAAAACTTGTGTCATGCACAATTTGAGGGCGCTAATTATAAATCTAGCCGTTGCTTTGAGTTTTAGCCTCAGGTAACAAATATCAAAAATGTTCAGATCCTCACATTTTGAAGTTTACCCTAAAAATCTAAAATCGTTATTTGGCCTCCTATCAGGACCAAAACTTGTGTCATGCACAGTTTGAGGGCGCTAATTATAAATCTAGCCGTTGTTTTGAGTTTCAACCTCAGGTAACAAATACCAAAAATTTTCAGATCCTCAGATTTTGAAGTTTACCTTAAAAATCTAAAATCGTTATTTGGCCTCCTATCATGACCAAAACTTGTGTCATGCACAATTTGAGGGCGCTAATTATAAATCTAGCCGTTGTTTTGAGTTTCAGCCTCAGGTAACAAATATCAAAAAATTTCAGATCCTCAGATTTTGAAGTTTACCCTAAAAATGTAAAATCGTTATTTGACCTCCTATCATGACCAAAACTTGTATCATGCACAGTTTGAGGGCGCTAATTATAAATCTAGCCATTGTTTTGAGTTTCAGCCTCAGGTAACAAATATCAAAAATTTTCAGATCCTCAGATTTTGAAATTTACCCTAAAAATCTAAAATCATTATTTGGCCTCCTATCATGACCAAAACTTGTATCATGCACAGTTTGAGGGCGCTCATTATAAATCTAGCCGTTGTTTTGAGTTTCAGCCTCAGGTAACAAATATCAAAAATTTTCAGATCATCAGATTTTGAAGTTTACCCTAAAAATCTAAAATGGTTATTTGGCCTCCTATCAGGACCAAAATTTGTGTCATGCACAGTTTGAGGGCGCTAATTATAAATCTAGCCGTTGTTTTGAGTCTCAGCCTCAGGTAACAAATATCAAAAATTTTCAGACCCTCAGATTTTGAAGTTTACCCTAAAAATCTAAAATCGTTATTTGGCCTCCTATCAGGACCAAAACTTGTGTCATGCACAGTTTGAGGGCGCTAATTATAAATCTAGCCGTTGTTTTGAGTTTCAGCCTCAGGTAACAAATATCAAAAATTTTCAGATCCTCAGATTTTGAAGTTTATCCTAAAAATCTAAAATCGTTATTTGGCCTCCTATCATGACCAAAACTTGTGTCATACACAGTTTGAGGGCTCTAATTATAAATTTAGCCGTTGTTTTGAGTTTGAGCCTCAGATAACAAATATCAAAAATTTTAAGATCCTGAGATTTTGAAGTTTATCCTAAAAATCTAAAATCGTTATTTGACTTCCTATAGGGAACAAAACTTGTGTCATGCACAGTTTGAGGGCGCTGATTATAAATCTAGCCGTTGTTTTGAGTTTCAGCCTCAGGTAACAAATACCTGTTGTATTCTCTGTGTTTTTCTATAATTTGTTGTATTGTGAAACCCATATGTTCCTCTTCTATTAGTTGTTCTGTTATGATTTCAAGTCTATCGTTCAGTATCCTGGTATACATTTTATAGGCGATATTAATTAAGCTAATTTCTCGGTAATTTTGACGGTTATTCTTGTCACCTTTCTTGAACAGCGGTATTACTTTTTCTTTTTTCCAGACGTCAGGGATAGTGCAATTTTTCCAGCATTCATTAAATAGGTGTAGTAGTCTTAGGTGTAATATGTACGTTTTTGTATTAGTAATTTCTCCGTCATACCTGGAGTGCATGTGAATACATTCCGAGTTATAGAGTGAGTAAGAAGTACCAGTAAGCCGAAATGTTTGACAAAACGTTTATTTCAAAAGTCTGATTATCAATTATTTAACAGTTCGAGACGAGGATTTCAATAATCTTGATAAACATTTAAATGATCGCTGAGAACAAATCTTTATAGATTCAATGTTTTAACAAAATGGAGTAACTTATCGAAATGATATATAACGCTGTATGAACGAAAGTCTGATAAAAAGTAGCACCTACTAAGTATCTAATTATTTTTATAATCATGCACAATTACCTTTTCCACCGATAATCTAATTGATAATGAGCGTATTTAAGAGGTTTCACGGGCAGATATTAAAAAGGAAATTGGCTGCGAGCTTGGATATTTATTGAGATCTGTACAGGGGGTACTGAAAATTTACCTAAATCCAAAAGTTAAAATACGGTTGTAATTAGTATTTCGTGTTTACCGCCATGCATTTCGGTTCTCAGTAATTTCCCGAATAAATTTGGTTTAATCTCAGTATTTTTACACAATGCAACTGGTTTTACATGTTACAATATGTGCCTGGCTTCTACTGTGGACACAATGTGAAATAAAAAAATGTATGCTGACGTGCTGAATGCAGAGACTTCGGAAACCTGACAAAGGAAACAAAAAAAAATATAAATATATACGAGGGTTGCTCTATACCTCCGTCACTCCACCAGTACGCAGACAGCTGTTTCACGCTTATTAGCGATAATCAGTGCGCCATAGGTCGACTGACGGAAATAGAGAGCATCAATTCTTCACATTCTGTCACCCAGACATGTGAAGCATGTTGTAGCAAGTGACAGACGGTTCTGCCAGTGCGCCATCTGGCACCCGAAGGCAAAGGCAAACCAAGGAAATCGCTGCACAGCAGCATAGATTTCTTGGCGGGACGCCACGGTGCGTCCGCTTGGTCACCAGACAGCGCGGGTTTTTTATACGCTACTGCGTATGAAAGCCGATATATACGAGGGTGCCAGATGGCGCACTGGCAGAACCTTCTGTCACTTGCTACAATATAAATATAGTTAAAAAAAGTTAAAAGAACATGCTTTTAAAGAACATCGGACTAAAAGGTTAAAAATAATGTTTAAGATAACCTTAAAACAATAATGAACTAAAAAATACTAATATGATTGTGAAAAAAGCTCTAATTACGAATAATATATAAGCGACCACGTTTTTTCACAACCATACTAAAGTTTTACGTTCGTTGTTGTTTTAGACTTTTTTTAAAAATTATTTTTAAGTTTTTAGTCCGATGTTCTTTAAAAACCGTTTTTTTCTTTAGTTTTTTCTAAGCTATATTTTTTTTAATTTCTTAGTGATCTTTATCACTCAAGAGTGTTTTTTAAACTGTATTTATGAGTACTTTGTACAATGACGAGTCTTCTTTCTGATAGGAAGTCAGATAACGATTTTATATTTTTAGAGTGAACTTGGATATCTGATGAGTGTGACCTTCGTTACCTGAGGATGAATCCCAAAACGACGGCTGGATTTGTAATTAGCGTCCTAAAGTTATACATGACACGAGTTTTCTTCCTGATAGGAAGTCAGATAACGATTTTAGATTTTTAGGGTGAACGTTGAGATCTCAGGGTCTGACAAATTTTGAACTTCGTTACCTGAGGATGAATCCCAAAACAACGGCTGGATTTGTAATTAGCGTCCTAAAATTATACATGACACGAATTTTCTTCCTGATAGGAAGTCAGATAACGATTTTAGATTTTTAGGGTGAACGTTGAGATCTCAGGCTCTGACAAATTTTGAACTTCGTTACCTGAGGATGAATCCCAAAACGCCGGCTGGATTTGTAATTAGCGTCCTAAAATTATATATGACACGAGTTTTCTTCCTGATAGGAAGTCAGATAACGATTTTAGATTTTTAGGGTGAACGTTGAGTATGAGGGTCTGACAAATTGTGAACTTCGTTACTTCAGGCTGGAACTCAAAACAACGTCTGGATTTGTAATTAGCGTCCTAAAATTATATATGACACAAGTTTTCTTCCTGATAGGAAGTCAGATAACGATTTTAGATTTTTAGGGTAAACGTTGAGATCTGAGGGTCTGACAAATTTTGAACCTCGTTACCTGAGTACCTGTGTAATATTAACAAACTTTCAGCGGATACGACCGCTAGTCCGACAATTGTCGGTCCGATCTCTTAATCTAAAAGAGACTTACAAGCTCACAAACATACACCTGAAGCTAATATCATCATCATAGTCACAATGTCTTAACAGACATGTCGTGAACTCGTAAAATGCATTAAGTCGGAGCTAGAGTATTGCCGACACGAATATTATCAATAGTTTTGAGAACTGTAGCTCGCCATCGTTCGCGTTTTACTGTCAGTTCAGTGGCGCTCTTGATACTCATATTCAGCAACTGTTTCGTTGTATCCATACAGCGTGTAGAGGAACGGCCACGGCGCCGCCCACTCGGGGCATGAACCTGAACTACAAGTTTCTCCATATTATCGCTTCTGTGAATATGTCCGAAGAATATAAGCATTCTCGTCGACACAATGGAGGATAGTCTCCCTGGAAGCTAATAAAAGCATGTTGAAAATAGCGTTTTTCGCCTCCCGCAAAGGCCGAAAGCCTATGCCGCTGTAGAAGCGGTGCGAGAGGATAAGTGTCAGTGCACGTTAGATTTTAAACGCTGCAAGTTGTAGCCGTCGGGAAACAAATTCGCCGGCAGCTCATCCCATAGCGTCGAAGTCAAAAGAAGAGATGCTGCATGAGACTGGTTCGGGGAGTAGGGACCTCGACCTGGTAGGGATGAGCCCGCAGAGCATCTCTAGTGTTCCTTGTTCGGACGGCCTTAGGTGTTTTTATCTGGGAGAGCTCACTCGAACATCTTCTGTGATAGACTTTGTAAAACGGGGACAGGTCATCCACCCTTCTTCCATGTTCCAGGCTGTGGAGGTCCTTTGTGAGATTAGACGTATTAGGACATGTTATTGTTGATGTTGCTCCCCAAAAGCTTGACGCAAAGTTTACGGAATAAATATAAGTTGGATCACTCTCCGTCGGCACTTTGAAGATCTCACATCAAAGCGATGCCGCGGCCGCACGCGCCAGTTAGTTTTTGCGTTGGTTTTTGCCCAAGTACGAGGGTCTTTTAGCGGGGACTTGCTAACGCCAGGGTTTTACATATATACGAGGGTCATTGAAAGACTATGTATTGACAGCCGATTTAGACATACAAATACAAATATAACGGTTACTTTTCTAATACACTAGGTAACTAAAGTAAAGTAAAACTATTACTAATGAATCTCAAATGATTTCACATATTGTAGCTGTTTCGTAGATACGTAAAAATTGGTTCAAAGGTGCTGAAGTATTTTTACCTTAATGTTTTGTTTATTTGGCATATTTTTGAGACCACAGCTTATAAAATTTATGGTATAATATATAGGAACTCGTATGTACAATTTTAAAAGATAATGATGTGGAAATGCTTTACATGGATGTGAATAAATATTATTGACATTTTGCTTTTCAGTGTCATTCCAATTGCTACTGTAGAAACTAAATTGTTAAAGTTATCAATAAAAATATTTCCGAGCTCTAAAATATAATTCAGAATGTCTCTAGGTGATATGGTAAGACCACCGAATGAATATTTTGTCTCACTATACGCTTTTAGCGTGATACAAACCTTTAAGTACCTGTAGGCCTCGAATTAATCACTTTAGACGTGTGCTAGTTTGTTGGAATTGTTTTATCGGGTGGAACAAAGGCACAAAAGTACAGGGTGTCCTATTAATAATTTTGAATCGGACGTCACGTGACCAAAAACAAATACCTCATTGGATATATAATTCTCTACTACTGCCCAGTTCCGACCTATTGCGTGTCCTAATCGTCGTGAAACATGTATTTATATCCTTTATATTTCAAGGTTTACCACAAAATAAGGATGGATATGATTGTCATTTTCCATCCGTTAATAAATTTAATTGATAAAATCAAACTTCTGAGAATATTATCCATTTCCTGCAAACAAATCCGAGATAACAAAATCCAATATTTTTGAGACACTGTATACACTTCGCGTTACACACGTTCAACCACTACTTTGCGCCGCCCCGTATCTCCCGGCTGACGTCGGTACACTGCTACCGGTGGACCGGGGAGACGGGGCAAGGGGCAGGATGGTTTGATATTTTTGCGGAGTGATCCAGCTTATATGTATTCCGTAAACTTTGGCTTGACGGAAGGTGCTCAACTATTGAGCGACCCTCCATTTCCACAGTTGGTAAGCGACTTTTTTGTCAGTTCTAACAAACTATTTTTATTCTATTAATAATATTCTATAATAGTGTGGTTCAAAGCAGCCTTTAGCTATAGTTTTGTTTCTTAATAAATCGGCAATTATTACTCGTTCCTAAGAAAAAAAAACGAAAGATAAAGAATAAATTATCTGTCATTATGATGTGCAAAATACCATACGATAATAAAAAAAATCAAACACATATACAATGCAGTCTACAGGCTGCTGGTTTATGTAACCCGTTTCATAATTAGGAAGAATTTTGTTGTGTGGCTTGCGATGCGAAGTTAGGACGATACAGATCAAAATGTATCGCTCGAGTGTGCAAAGCGAGGCGAGTTGTGAAACGGAATGTTTTGTTGCAACTGTACCATAACACGATGAATTATAGATGAAGAGCTAGAAACATACTGTTGCTATAGGTTAGGTCATACATGTGAGCTGCTTGGTTCAAAATTTGCATTTATTTGCTGGTTGCGATAAAATCAGTAAGCATAGTAAATGTTTCCTATATTATACAGCGTGATTCACGTTACACGACACGAAGCATTATGGCTAAAGTATTTGATAAAAAAGAAAACAATAATGTCGGATGGATAGAGACCCATAAAGGCTACATTTTAAAAATATTTTCATGTTATACAGGGTGTCCCAAAAACACGAAATGTATCAAAGTTATGTTTTTTTAAATAGAACACTCCGTATATTATTGCATATTTAGATTCCTTGGCTAATTCTAGTGTGACTTTATGTATCATACATGGGGCTTAAGCGAACCGTTTACGTGTAAATCACCATTTTCGGTATAAGTAGATATCAGGAAAAAATTGAATATCGCAGAGATTATCAAATATGGAAGGTTGTGACTTTTCCGTATTACTAAGCATAAAATGCGTCACCTTTGATGAGACTGTCAAATTTAAATTACATTTATGCTTGGAGAAATCGGTCGATTAATTAAGGAAACTTCGATCAGCGATAACTTGATTTTTTCAAATGGGATTGCCTAATTTTTTTAAGACGGTTAAACGTAGAATTTGATAACCTTTCTATTGATATAAGGTTGTGAATATCAATCTCTGGTAGTTTTCATTTAATTTCAAATTTTCAAACAAATCGGCGTTTTTCAATTTTCCTACCTATAAGCAAGGAAGCAGGCCATGAAATAAGAACAAAAACCTATTCAGGTAGAAGAAAACAAACAACTTAGCTGAAAAATACACACGAACCAGACTAAAGAGACAAGTTTATAAAAAAATTACTCACAACAAACGAAGCCTAACCAGAAACAACGGCGGTAACATATCTTTGGTCAAAGAGAAGCTGGAAAATGAAAAAGTCAGTTGACGGCATTGTTTGACCCGAAACAACCTGTTTACCCCTTCTCTTGCCCCACAAAAACAAAACGCCTGTAATTAAAGCATGTGATGCGAACCTCTTTCACTCACATATAATTACCTAGGTCTAATCTACACAAAAAACGCTTATCAATATGAAATCGATATAATATATCGCAGGAAATGAGTTTTACTTCACGCGGTCTATCAATGAAGCATTCTTCCGAACCGTCTTTACCTTATCATGGATCGAGGTCAAACCGCGGCCCACTACGATTATCTTTCAATTAAACAGGCAAAATGTTCTGCGCTCTAGTTTTCCCGTTCGACGTCTATTCGAACTCTCTATGAATTTATTAAGTAATTAAATAATTAGCTTGGAAATGCACGCTATTCGGGGAATTTTGCATCAGATTTTCGTGAAAAATTAGAATGCGTGCTTTGAATATACAGGGTAATTCTGCAGACTATCGTTTAGTAGAGTTGTTTCATGTGATCATGTTATTTTCGGCTGTTTTCCGTTGTTTTGGGTTGTGTTCTGTTGTTGTCTGTTGTATTCGGTTGCTTTCTGTCTCTCATATTTTCCGTCGTTTTCTCTTGTTTCTGGTTGTTTTCTACTGTTTTGTGTCGTTATCTGTTGTTTTATATGTTGTTTTCTGTTGTTATTTGTTGTCTTCTGTTGTTTTCTGTTGCTTTCTCTTGACTTCTGTTGTTTTCTGTTGTTATCTCTTGTTTTTCTTGGTTTTCTGTTGTTCTGTGTAATTTTCTGTTGTTTTCTGTTGTTTTCTATTGTTTTCTGTTGCTTTCTGTTGTTTTCTATTGTTTTATGTTGTTCTCTGCTATTTTTTGTTGTTTTCTGTTGTTATTTGTTGTCTTCTGTTGCTTTATGATGTTTTCTGATGTTTTCTGTCGTTATCTGTTGCGGTGTGTAGCTTTCGGTGATTTTCTGTTAATTCCTTTTTATTGTCTGTTAAACTTCTGTTGTTTTCTGTTCTATTTAGTTGTTTTCTGCTGTTGGTACGCCTGAGTGACTGTTAATCAACAGAAAACAGCAAAATTTGTATATTTCAGGACAGATACAAGCAATCTTTCATGCATATATACAAATTTAATAAATGGAACATAGCCTATACTTTCTTCCGTCTTATCAATATTTACCTTCCTCCCTCGATATTTAATTGTTTAAAAAAAAAATTAATTGTAAATGTTAGTCATTTTGTATCTGTTTGACAATTCTGATATTTTAATTTAGCTTTAATACCTGAAGATTGTTTTACTAAATATATGGAATTTAGATAATTCTAGAAAGTTATATGTTTTATAAAAAGATAAATGTGTCTTGTGGTATTTATATTTGGAGTGATACATTAAAAAATTCCTCTTGATTCATAGTACATGTATGACGAATTTCATTGAAATATCTGAAGTGGTATTGTAGATATTAATAATAAATTATATTTTTGAATCACCCTGTATCTCAAAAGGTAAGACGTTTAGGACATACGTTCATATGAAGTTTTCTTCTTAAAATGGACCTAAAAAACGGCCATAGGACACTAGCGCACCGCGGTCAGATTGGTCCTAATCCCACCGGTCAAAAGCGCGCAAAATATTTCGATCACCAGATGGGCCATAGGACACTAGCTCGTCGCGGTCAGATTTGTCCTAATCCCACCGGTCAGAAGCCCCCAAAATATTTTGGATAATAGGCAGATATGTGGACACCAGCGCGCGGGGCGCCGGGGTAAACTTATGTCTTATAATTTTAACCGATTTTAATTCATTTGTCATTTTTTGCGAGCTTGCTAGTAGTTACTGAAGAATTTGTAGAACTCCAGTCAGAGGGACCGTTACTTTTGACTTGACATAGATGAATTACTTTTTTATATTATAAAATGTGAAATTTTGTTCTGAACATAATAAGTTAATCTGATCGCTATAATAGATGCAAATAAAGAAGTTGGTATTGTCAGCAGACCCAAATGTCTTTATAATACCCAAAAAAAAAATTAATTAATCAGAACGAGTTCTAATTTGTCACAAATTTGATCGATTTCTTGTCGGTGTAAAAAAAAGTCCGAGAAATTTACCTTCACAGCTTGTTTTTTGGGAGCATCATGGTTGTACTCATTATTTCTTTTAAGAACAACCTCTTCCGATTGATCCATCAGCAAAGATGCTATGCATCCTCTTCTAGAGCATCTGTAGGCTACACCACGGGTGGTTTCTTTATCTCTTCGGGACGTAGACTCTTCAAGGGCTATTAATTTCTTCCCTTTCATACTTAACATAGTCTCCATGATGAAAAAGTAGAACACAAACAATACCCACAAACAGCAACTAAGGATTGCAAACTACTGAAATATTTTCATTGAGGGTAGTTTTGTATACCTACAGAAGCCGTATAGTTATTTAAATAATCTAAGAAGTAACTGTAAGCTACCGCAAGTCGTAAAAAGACAGATGAAAGTTCGCAAGAATAAAAGGGATGTGGTCATTAGGAATATCCAAGCTTAATTTTCTTTCGGCGCGCAAGTGACCGGTGTCGATGAAAGCACCCTTTTTGTAAACAGCTAAAAATCAAACCGTGCGCGCTCGTGACCGATCACCCAAAAAACGCCCCCATAAATATCGACATTCAATTAGGAAACACCCTGCATAAAGATGAAGGTAATGAAAACTGGTTAAACAGAACCACTGTAGCCTGTAGCCAAATACACTAATGATTATACACTGTACCAATTACTGGATTCCAAACTTTTAATATAAAGCAATTTCGATTTCGATCGACCAGTTGATCTGCATCGACCGGCACTTCCCAGTATCTTTTTGAGCCATTAACAAACAATTTGATCGCATTGATCGTTAGGAAGTCTTTTGTGTTCTGTACCATTATAAAGATATCGATCGACGGTTCACCGTAGTTGGTTGCGAAACGAAATTTTCTATAATTTATCCAAATTGATTGTTGTAAGAGAGTATAGGAAAGTGAATTACAACGACAATAATTGGCTCATAACACATACATGACTCATATGTTTGATGAAAGTGAGAGTTGAATGCAATTTTTGGAAAAAAAAATCAGTCATTGACCGATACGGTAAACGCAAACGGTTGGATTTGAACCTTCGAAATGAGTGGTGTAATTTGTGATACTGTAGAAAAATTGGGTAATAGACAGAATTACTATTGTAATAGCGAAAAATGTTTGAGATAAAAATGTTGTTTGGATGCTATGGTATGTCCTTACCCATTCTATACCTCGGAAATAAAAAATATAACTCAAAAAACCTCAAATCTTTATTGGGATCTCTATCAAGACGAAACCTTGTATTTTGGGATCATATGAGGATGTTGATTGCAAATAATTTGACTGCTGTTTTGAGTTTTAGTTTCGTAATGGAGATCAAAATTTTCGTGTACCTATATCTTCTGATTCAAATAAAAAAACCTAAAATCTTTATCGAGATCTCTATCAAGACGAAACCTTGTGTTTTCGTATAATTTGAGGATGCTGATTGCAAATTTAACTATTGTTTTGAGTTTCAGTCTCGTTAAACGGAGATCGAAATTTTCGTTTTTCTTGTATCTTCAGATTCAACTGAAAAAACCTAAAATCTTTATTGGGATCTCTATCAAGACAAAATCCTGTATTTTCGGATAATTTGAGGATGCTGATTGCAAATTTGACTGCTGTTTTGAGTTTCAGTCTCGTTTAACGGAGATCAAAATTTTCGTATCGCTTGTATCTTCAGATTCAACCCAAAAAACCTAAAATCTTTGTTGGGATCTCTATCAAGACGAAACCTTGTATTTTCGGATAACTTGAGGATGCTATTTGCAAAGTTGACGGCTGTTTTGAGTTTCAGTCTCGTTTAAAGAAGATCAAAATTTTCGTATCCCTTGTTTATTCAGATTCAACTCAAAAAACCTAAAATCTTTATTGGGATCTCTATCTAGAGGAAACCTTGTGTTTCCGGATAACTTGAGGATGCTATTTGCAAATTTGACTGCTGCTTTGAGTTTTAGTCTCGTATGACGGAGATCAAAATTTTCGTATCCTTTGTATCTTCAGATTCAACTCAATAAACCTAAAATCTTTATTGGGATCTCTATCTAAAGGAAACCTTGTGTTTCCAGATAATTTGAGTGTGCTAATTGCAAATTTGACTGCTGCTTTGAGTTTCAGTCTCGTTTAACGAACATCAAAATTTTTGGGATCACTTACATCTTCAGATTCAACTCAAAAAAACTAAAATATTTATTGGGATTTCTATCAAGACCAAACCTTCTGTCGTTGGATAATTTGAGGATGCTAATTGCAAATATGACTGCTGTTTTGAGTTTTAGTTTCGTTTAACGGAGATCAAAATTTTTGTATCCTTTATATCTTCAGATTCGACTAAAAAACCTAAAATTTTTACTGAGATCTCTATCAAGGCAGAACCTTGTGTTTTCAGATAATTTGAGGATGCTAATTGCAAATTTGACTGCTGCTTTGAGTTTCAGTCTCGTTTAACGGAGATCAAAATTTTCGTATCCTTTGTATCTTCAGATTCAGCTCAAAAAACCTAAAATCTTTATTGGGATAGAGATCTAGAGGAAACTTTATGTTTCCAGATAATTTGAGGATGCTAATTGCAAATTTGTCTGCTGCTTTGAGTTTCAGTCTCATTTAACGGAGATCAAAATTTTCGTATCCTTTGTATCTTCAGATTCAACTCAAAAAACCTAAAATCTTTATTGGGATCTCTATCTAGAGGAAACCTTGTGTTTCCGGATAATTTGAGTATGCTAATTGCAAATTTGACTGCTGCTTTGAGTTTCAGTCTCGTTTAACGAAGATCAAAATTTTCGTATCACTTACATCTTCAGATTCAACTCGAAAAAACTAAAATACTTATTGGGATTTCTATCAAGACCAAACCTTGTGTCGTTGGATAATTTGAGGATGCTAATTGCAAATATGACTGCTGTTTTGAGTTTTAGTTTCGTTTAACGGAGATCAAAATTTTGGTATCCTTTATATCTTCAGATTCAACTAAAAAACCTAAAATTTTTACTGGGATCTCGATCAAGACGAAACCTTGTGTTTCCGCATAATTTGAGGATGCTGATTGCAAATTTGACTGTTGTTTCGAGTTTCAGTCTCATTCAACGGAGATCAAAATTTTCGTATCCCTTGTATCTTCAGATTCAACTAAAAAAACCTAAAATTTTTACTCAGATCTCTATCGAGACAAGACCTTGTGTTTTCAGATAATTTGAGGATGTTGATTGCAAATTTGACTTCTGTTTTGAGTTTTAGTCTCGTTCAACGGAGAACAAAATTTTCGTATCCCTTGTATCTTCAGATTCAACTCATAAACCCAAAATCTTTATTGGGATCTCTATCAAGACGAAACCTTGAGTCTTCGGATAATTTGAGGATGGTTATTGTAGATTTGACTGCTGTTTTGAGTTTCAGTCTCGTTAAACGGAGATCGAAATTTTCGTTTCTCTTGTATCTTCAGATTCAACTCAAAAAACCTAAAATCTTTATTGGGATCTGTATCAAGGCGAAATCTTGTGTTTTCAGATAACTTGAGGATGCTGATTGCAAATTTGACTGCTGTTTTGAGTTTCAGTCTCGTTCAACGGAGACCAAAATTTTCGTATCCCTTGTATCTTCAGATTCAACTCAAAAATCCCAAAACCTATATTGGGGTTTCTATCAAGAGGAAACCTTGTGTTTCCAGATAATTTGAGGATACTAATTGCAAATTTGACTGCTGCTTTGTGTTTCAGTCTCGTTCAACAAACATCAATATTTTCGTATCCCTTGTATCTTCAGATTCATCTCAAAAAACCTAAAATCTTTATTGGGATCTCGATCAAGACGAAACCTTGTGCTTTCGCATAATTCGAGGATGCTGATTGCAAATTTGACTGCTGTTTCGAGTTTCAGTCTCATTCAACGGAGATAAAATTTTTCGTATCCCTTGTATCTTCAGATTCAACTAAAAAAACCTAAAATCTTCATTAGGATTTCTATCAAGAACATTTTTTACTGAGATCTCTATCAAGACAAGACCTTGTGTTTTCAGATAATTTGAGGGTGCTAATTGCAAATTTGACTGCTGTTTTGAGTTTCAGTCTCGCTTATCGAAGATAAAAATTTTCTTATCCCTTGTATTTTCAGATTCAGCTCAAAAAAACCTAAAATCTTCATTAGGATTTCTATCAAGACAAAACCTTGTGTTTTCGCATAATTCGAAGATGCTGATTGCAAATTTGACTGCTGTTTCGAGTTTCAGTCTCATTCAACGGAGATAAAATTTTTCGTATCCCTTGTATCTTCAGATTCAACTCAAAAAACCTACAATATTTATTAGGATCTCTATCAAGACGAAATCTTGTGTTTTTGGATAATTTGAGGATGCTGATTGCAAATTTGACTGCTGTTTTGAGTTTCAGTCTCGTTAAACGGAGATCAAAATTTTCGTATCCTTTGTATTTCTTCAGATTCAACTCAAAAAACCTAAAATCTTCATTGGGATTTTTATTAAGATGGAACCTTGTATCTTTGGATAATTAGACGATGCTAATTGCAAATACGACTGACTGCTGTTTTGAGTTTCAGTCTCATTTAATGGAGATCAACATTGGAAAAATTCAAGCTGTGGTGGAGAAAAGCAGTGAACATAACAACAACTTCGAGGACTATTTTTCGAGTGCTTCCTTTGAACACCAAGAACATGATTTTCATTCTAGTGCTTAAAAGAGAAAAAAATCTCTATCATATCAGTCTAATGAAAGGGTATATTGCTATTCGTTACTCATCTGTTTTCTGAAACAAAATCAACTGAAACTTTCGTATTATGGAAAATACAATACTAAACAACTTTTATACAGAAAATAAAATGAGACAATCATTATTTAATAAGATATGTGCTATATATGCTATATTCCAACTCATCCTACAAGCCTGAATCGGACTAAACAAATATGCGGCAGGCAAAACAGTTCTAGGTTAATTGTACCTTTTTTCCATTTAACTCTCCTTAGATAATTATTTTGTCATAAAACGTATGCAAGTATGCAGCACATGTAGTCACAATAAACCTCATTTTGAACACACAGACATCCAACTAATTTGGTTAGAAAGCTGTTCTTCACGGTACGATTGGCAAAAACGTAAATATTTATTTGGCTATGGCAATAATGATTGAAGTGTTTTAGAAGCTAATACAGTTATTAACCGCCACGTGCGATCGTTTTTGACTCTATTCTATAAGTTTTCGCGAATGACTAAGCTAAAATAAGTAGAGTAGAATAAAATATAATTTTTTTATAAAAAGGTGGATTTTACCGCAAAATCGCGGAGTGCCTGAGAAGATACACTCATATTCAACATAATTTCGTGACACAGAAATCGCTTTGGAGTTCGAAATGTGAAGTCGATATCAAATGGAATAATTTTTTTTTAACTTTCAACAACAATATTTATTTAACAAATATAACTACATGAATTATAATTACACAAATCAGTAAAGCCTCATTTTCAGTTGAATAGCAGCGATGATACTGTAGTAGACATGGTAGTTATTATATTAATATTTGTATGTATAGCCACATCATATGCTAGATAATGGCACAATCAGAATATATGATCAAATATTTACAAACAAGAAAGGGTTCTAGTTTCATTTTAGAGATGGTCCTATATACTTACTAGATAAAAGCTGCTACAGAGACCCTAGAGGTTGGGCATTACTACCCAGGCAGTAAAGCCTGTTTTGCCTCATACCCAGTCTAGGGGACTTAGGGCGAGTCTAAGCTCGCACTTCTAACAGAGAAATCGAAAGAAGAGTAAGACAGGGATGCGTACTCTCTGAAGTATACTACACAACCAATTCATCTCTTTGACACAACCAACTGGTCTCTCGCCACATTTGCAACAGATATCATCGTTTTTGAATTTACAAAAATCCATGCTTTGTTTTTACACATCTACAGCTTCTTAGAGGTGCAATGTATGTAAGTATATATATATAATCAGTAACTCTTCTACCCTGGATGGGTGTAGAGTGTAACAATGTATGTATGTGTTTGAATGAACAGAAAGTGTTACATGTGTACTAGAGATGGTACGGTCAAGCTGTGTGTGTACAAGTCAACACCAGGTTCTAATGAACAACCAGGCTCTGCCAAGGAGTCACTCATTCAAGCTATTAGGAGTCAACATTACAGAAAATCTGATCTGGCACGAACACGTCGCGTCAACTGCAACAGCTGTTGGTAAAAAGCTTGGGTACCTATTTAGAGCCAGAAAGTATTTCTCACCATGTAACCTCCTCACGCTATATAAAGCCCAGATAAGACCTTGCGTGGAGTTTTGCTCTCATGTCTGGTGAGCTGCTGCCTCTACTACCCTGTCTATACTAGATGCCGTCCAGAGAAGGGCAATTCGACTAATTGGCGATCCGGCCTTCACGCGCCATCTTCAGTCACTTTCTCGGCTCTGTTGGTGACCTCTCACTCTTCTACCGATATTCCAACGGAATCTGCTCCTCTGAGCTATCCTCTATCGTAGCGACGCTCACTGCTCCTATCAGATGTACCCGTGCGACCGCTGCATTTCATCCTAAGACGGTCGTTCTTCATACATCAAGAACTGAGCGGTACAACCGCACATTTATTCCCAGGGTGTCCAAGGCTGGGAATGGACTGCCAGAAGATGTATTTATTGGGCCTGTCGGTATTGGCCCATTCAAATCTCGCGTTAACAAACTTCCCCTAACATAACCCTTTCACAGCAGCCGCGGTACTCTGGTATTTAGGCTCTGCCTGCGCGGTCTGCTCAGTTATATATAAAAAAAATATCCCTTTTTTTTTCTAGGTGTTCGATTTTACTTGCGAGTAGTATACTTTTCAACCTCTAATCAGAGAAAATTATGCAAAAGCCTATTTCCAAAGAAACAGCGGCAATAATAGTAAATGGTGAAATAATAAATAACATCCGTTTTGCCGATGATACCTTGGTAATAGTCGATGGATTTTGTCGTTACTTGATGGAGATCCATGAATAATCACCAATTTTATTTAAAATTTATGACGATCGTTTCGACATATAGTGTCTTTATCAAACAATGATTCTAAACTTACAGTACTTGGCTATTTATACAAGATATTTACTGGTAAAGGGATAACTACTATGGCTAATCGTTTGTTCTCCGAAAAATATTGGACAGATTTAGTAAGGGTGAATTATTTAAATCCGTCTGATCATTAAGGAGCCTACCTGAGAATCTGAGCTTATTGATTTTTCTAAAACATTTAACTTGTGTCCTTTTTGTTCTATACGTGTAATATTTTAAAATCGTCGTTAAAATGATGGCTTTCAGAGATCAAATGATTGGCGTAATTTGAATTACAGAGTTCGTTTGCAAATTATTTTCTGTGTTCGTTACACGGTTTTTGAAAGCTCTCCCACTTTGCCCAATATAGACTTTAGGACAATCCACATTCTGATTTGAAGACACCAGACTTTTGGTTTTTAGTTGATTTTGTTTTATTGTTTTTGATTAAGTTGCCTAGTGTCTCTTTGCATCTGAAGGATGTTTTGTATGTACTGTAAGTTTAGAATCATTGTTTGATAAAGACACTGTGTGTCGAAACGATTGTCACAAATTTTGAATAAAATTGATGATTATTCATCGGAAATACTTTGTGTACCTTGGCAATAGACTAGCGCAGCGCGGATCTACAAAGAATGATGGACAGAACCGCGAATAATAGTGAAGAAGCAGGTCTTTCACTGTTGTCAATATTCGAAATTGTCAGTCAGAGGGAAATGCAGGATTTATTATATTACGAGTGACCGAATGCATGGAAGACTCCATAAACCAAATGTCTGGGTACCATGATCGCCAGGCAGATGAGGGTAACATCGACGTACAAGAGATGTAAATCTGGAGAACTGAAGACCGCTGCGCTGCTAGATCCGTCACCAAGTGTACAAAATTTAATGTTTCATTATTATCGGCCAATACGTTGTTACTTTCAAGAGTGGCCTTTATTTGTACTGGTACGTGTAAATAAATAAATAAATAAATAATAATATAAAAAAAACAAAATTCATGATCATCAGCGAAGCAAATGTCCAAAGACAATGGGCCTATACCACATTTTTGGTTTATTGGCTTAAACGAACCCTGACACTACGTAGATGCCATAAATAATTTTACAAAATTTTTCTATCGTATTTATAACCGAAAAAAATTGCTCTAAATATCGAATTTTTTGAATCCATACACTTCCCGCCTAGGTCGTGACGTCACGTGTAGGGAACCAATAAGAGCTCACTCGTACAAAACAATAGCATCTGCTCGTAGTCATCGGACCACGAAAGGACGCTTCTGATTGGTTCCCTACAGGTGACGTCATCATCGGCTATTTCAATTTACAGTACAATTTTCTTTTTAGTGTTATTCTCATTTGGATCAAGTTTTCTGCTGACTTTTTACAGTAAACGGTCCTATGTATCATCAAAAATAATACCGCAGTAAATAAATTGATCAATTTGAGATCACGGTATAGGCCCATTGTATGTTCACTATGAGGCAGTTGATATAGTGAGAGAGTACAAATACCTGGTTAACCGATTTTCAACAAAACTAGAGGACACTCTCGAGAAATAAGATCTAGAATAGGTCAAGCTACTAGCTAGAGCTGCATTCACTAATATGTGGAGAGTATTTTGATCTAGAGCTCTGAACATCAAACTTAAGATCAGACTGGCCAGATGCTAACGTTTTGTCCATCCGTCTTTACGGAATGGAGTCGTGAACAACAACTTTTTAAATATTAGAGATTAAAATATAATTCAAATATAATAAAATAAGTCGGTGCCAGCAATCATTTTTCAAAGTTTTCAGTTTCATGAGATACGGTGTATACAGGGTGAGTCAAGCTCAACGCCTCGGACTCTTGTGACTAAACGATACCACTCTTCAAAAAATCGACCTTCCAAGTGTATGTAGGTCGAATTGGACTACATTTTAAAAATAGTGACTTTTATACAGGGTGTCTAATAAAAGCGTGACATATCAAAGTTATGATTTTTTAAATGGAACATCCTGTATATTATTGCATATCTAGATTCCCGGATGCATTTTAGTGTGACTTTATGTATCACACATGGGACTTTAAGCGAACCGTTTAGGTGCAAATCACAATTTTGGGTATAGGCAGATGTCAGAAAAAAACTGAATATCACAGCTATTATAAATCTTAGATGGCTGTGACTTTGCCGTGTTACTGAGCATGAAATGTGTCACCTTACGTTAGACGGTCGAGTTCGAATTACATTTGTACTTGGAGAAATCGGTAGATCAATTAAGGAAGTTTCAATCAAAGGTAACTTGATTTTTTCAAATGGGAATGCATCATTTTTTTTATACGATCAAATGTGCAATTCGATAGGCTTTCTAATTATATTGGGTAGTGAATATCAATCTATGGTAGTTTTTATTAAATTTCGAGATTTCAATCAAATCAGTGTTTTTCAATTTCCCTACCTATAAACAAACTAGCAGGCCATGAAATATAAACAAAATCGTATTCAGATAGAAGAAAACAACTAACTTAGCAAAAAGATCCAGCAGAACTAGAGTAAAAGAACAATATTATAAAAATTCCCTACAACAAATCAACTCTAACCAGAAACAACGGAGGTAACATGTCTAATATTAAAGAGAAGCTGGAGTACGACAGAAATGGATAATTTTCACAGCCTACTAGCGACTGCAATGTACTAGAGATTAAAAATTTCCAAAATCACTAAACACTTTGAAATGAAAGCAAATCTTTCAGCGATCGTTGCCGTCAGTCTAATATCTTCAGAACGCAATTTCACATTTAATAGTATAAAACGGTAGTCATTTCCGTCAAAGTCAAAAGTAATGATACCTCTCACTGTTGTCCCTTAAATTTTTCAGCATCTATTAGCAAGGTCGCAAAAAAAGTAATACTGGAGGAAGGAGGAAGGATAATAATATTTTAATTTTCTGCCAGGTAAGTTATGTTTAATAACTTGAGCAGATTTTTAATTTATTCTTCATTTTCAGCGATCTTGCTTATGAGTACTGAAGAATTTGCAGAACTCCAGCCAGAGGTATCGGTTACTATTTTTTTAAATCATGAAATGTGAAATTTTATTCTGAAGCTATTAAACTGCCAGCAACATTAGTGGTAGATTTCCTTTCATTTCAAAATTCATAATGGTTTTGTGAATCTTCAATCTTTAGAATATTGTAGTAGCCGGTATGCTGTGAAAAATATCCATTTCTATCGTACTCCAGCTGCTTTTTGACCTTAGATGTGTAATGTCTGCTATTTCTGGTTAGAATTGATTTGTTGTAAGTCATTTTCATAACTTTGTCTCTTTACTCTAGTTCGTCCGTAACTATCTGCTAATTTAGTTGTTTTGCTCCATCTAAACAGTCTTTTGTTCATATTTCATGGCCTGCTAAGCTGCTTATAGGTGGGAAAATTGAAAAACACCGGTTTTACTGAGGATTTGAAATTTAATCAAAACTACGAGAGATTGGTATTTACAACCGCATATCATTAGAAAGCTTATCAAATTGCACATTTGATCGTATAAAAAAAATTATGCATTCCCATTTGAAAAAATCAAGTTACCTTTCATTGAAGTTTCCTTAATTGATCTACCGGTTTCTCCAAGTACAAATGTAATTCAAACTCGACCGTCTATAGTAAATTAACACATTTCATGCTTAGTGAGACGGCAAAGTCACAGCCCTCTAAGATTTATAATAGCTGCGATATTCAATTTTTTTCTGACATCTACCTATATCCAAAATTGTGATTTGCATCTAAACGGTTCGCTTAAAGTCCCATGTGTGATACATAAAGTCACACTAAAATGCACCCGGGAATCTAAATATGCAATAATATATAGGGTATTCCATTTAAAAAAACATAACTTTGATACGTCACGCTTTTATTAGACACCCTGTATAAAAGACATTATTTTTAAAATGTAGTCCAATTCGACCTACATGCACTCGCAAAGTCGATTTTTCGAAAAGTGGTATCGTTTGGTCACAAGAGTCCGAGGCGTTGAGCTTGACTCACCCTGTATACAACGCTTTTGAAAGCTATTATTATTGAAAAAAAAAGTGCAGCCCGGGCTCCGACACACCAAGCCGGTGTTCCATTACCCAATGACTTTTTATTATTATTATTCTGATTTGCTAAGTTCATCTCGCATGATAGCGGTAGCAACAAGTGGTGACGGGCTGTGCCAAGTCAACACCTGAACTATTACTGGTCTGAATTTAGGAAGGATTTCACAATACTTCAGGTCTTCAGGATGACAGATTTTTGGAGTATTTTGTGTAATATTTTGTCCAAGCCTAGCTGGTGCAGGTGTGGTGTGAATGTGTTAGGTGTAAGGCCTGAGACCGACATAATTAGGGGGATAATAACAACTTTGTTTTGTTTATTTATTTTATTTTGCATTTCTTATTTTTTCTCGCATGGTTGTGGTAGTAACAAGTATTGACAGGTTATGCCAAGTCAATATTATTATTTTGCATTTCTTATTTTTTCTCGCATGGTTGCGGTAGTAACAAGTATTGACGGGCTGTGCCAAGTCAATACCTGACCTATTATTATTCTGAATTCAGGAAGGACCGTACAATGATACAGGACTTGAGGATTACAGACTTTTGGAAGGTTTTATATAACTTTTCATCCAGGCCCAATTGTTGCAAGTGTGGCGTAAATGTATTTGGAGTAAGGCCTGAGACCGACATAATGAGGGGGACAATGACAACTTTGTTTTGTTTCCATATTATTATTACTATTATCCGACTTTCTAAGTTCCTCTCGCATAATTGCGGTAGCGACAAGTGTTGACGGGCTGTGCCAAGTCAACACCATGACTATTGATCGGAATTTAGGAAGGATCGCATAATATTACAGGTCTTTAGGATTACAGACTTTTGGAATGCTTTGTGTAACTTTTCGTCCAGGCCTAACTGTTGAAGATGTTGTGTGAACGTGTCTGGTATTATTATTTATTCGTACAAGCTAGTAATTAAATAAGTATTGTTTGCGTTTGTAATACTCTTGATCATTTAGACAAAAATTCTGGAAGGGAAATACTTTCTTCTATACAGAAGAGTAGTTTTTGAACAGATAGAGCGTATCAAAAAATTATTTAGAGCGGTCAAAGAATTTTATTAAGTTTTTGAGTAGTCCAACAATATGTTTTTTTAATATCAGAAGATACAATATCAAAAATCATCTGTAAATATCTGTGTATAATAGTCAGTGTGAACAGTAGAGTCCACCTACTTGAAAGCATACTTATCCAGAGCAAGTCAGACGAATCCACTAATAACGTAGGTCTAAGCTGGTGACACGCAATCATATTTGCACAATCACAATAATCTGATTTCATTTGAAAAAAAAAACAGTTGGTAGATGATCTGTGTTATTTCGTATATCGACAAAATTAATCTATTGTTTCACATGCAAACATGTTATTACGTCCATTAATATAAACAAAGTAATGTTGAGTGGGTACAATGTCCAAGGCAAGGTAAGACCGAGATTTCATGTGGTCGAAAGTAGATAATGATATGTGATTAATTTACTTATCATGGTTATTCTAAAATAGGTATCAATTAAAATACCTGTCAGTGTCACAAAGTGTCAGTTTGAAAAGTTATCGGTTAACCAAAACTTCAGTATAGTGAGTCAAAATTGTATAATTTTATAGCGTTTTCGACTTACTGCCCTATCACTGCACTCATAGGAACTGAGTGTCAAAATTATGTTCGTCTTACATTTGAGTGCAAAACTAGTGTGGTTTTTTATTTTCGACTTATCCGCTTAATTGCGCTTGAGTGAGTGCTAATTATCGCCACGGACTCTCTGAGCTCGTGGAGATTTTTGACATCTATAAAATATTACTTATAACCTATTTTACTTGTCAAAGAAAATGATTTTTTGAATCAAGAACCGGGTAGTGGGGTAGTAAACATAGTAGTATGGATGCAAGGTACGGGAAGTGTAGTTCAAAGAACTGCGAACATCGTCATCTTCGGATGATGAGGAAATTGGAAGCATATCTAGTTAAATTGCAAACAACGGCTGCGTGTGTCCCAAAAATACGAATGTTTGTTGAGTATGTTGTTCATAAACTGACGGAAGAAGAGATATAACAAGATATACATATAAGTATTTACCGATATGGAAAGATATTCATTTTTAGTGGGCAAACCCTAGGCTGGTGCAAAAGCCATATTGCACAAAATGCTGTTAGGTTTTATGTCGATAAATCAATAAATGATTGAACAAGGCGGATTCAAACTATTCAAATTACAAAACCACCACAGAATGAAATTGAGCTCTGGGGATGCAAAATGACATCAAACTGTCATCAGTTGGCTGACAGAACAGTTACTTCAATTGCACTGAAATTTGGTGTATGTTCGACTTACTAGTTCGGATCTATTGGACTTCTGGGCACCAGACGAGTTTTCAATGCGCATTGTAGTGCAATCGTGGTTAAAATCAGTGCCGTAAGTCGAAGACGCTATTAGACGGACGTTTCATAAATGAAAGGTCTACGGATTTTGGTTGTCGTTGATATAAACCAATGATCATTCATCTCTATTTCACAGATAACCGGTTTTCTATATGACAGCTTCAACAATATCAATGCGTTAAGCGCACACAATTGATAAATTACAATCAGATCATGCAATAAATCCATAACAGCGTTTCTATTAATGATCTCTTTAAAACAATTGAATGCGTGATATGCCATAAAGTCAAAGGAATGTTGAAATTCGTTACGATATAGAATAATAACTAATTTGAATGAAAAGTTAAGTAGCTCGTGACATTTAGAAATTTTTAACCAATCATAAATTATTTATTTTATCGATTACCCCAACGTGACTTGAAACAATACAAATATTTAGAATGTAGAAAAAAATTTGTAGGTCAAATTTGGTACATTACCTATGCATTTAGAACAACAGCACTGACCGTTTTCAAGTGTATCGTGATTTTTGACAACACACGTTTGAGATCATTGTTTTACTAATGTAATTTAAACACTGATATAACGTCAAGATTCAAGGGAAAGCAATGACCAATATCTTCTGAAAAATTAAAAGCTCATAAAATTCAGTACAAAAAACAATTAAAAAACGTTCACTAGAAGATAGTCAGAAAATATCAAACCAGGATCATGAGTAACTTTCCCATAGAAACTGGACTAGGCTAGAAGAAGACAACGACAGCTAAGTGGTATGTTGAACGATGCCTGCACAAAATTATAGAACCTGCGGCCTACGATTCAAGGAAAAACAATGACCAATGTCTTCTGAAAAAAATGAAATGCTGATAAAATTCAGTACAAAAACCAATTTAAAAGAACGTTCATTAGAAGACAGTCAGAAAATCGCAAACCATGATCATGAGTAACTTTCTGTTGGCATTTATTTTGAGGAAGCAAATTTTTATTTTGTAAGTTAAGTAAGTTATGAAACTGGACTAGGCTAGTAGAAGACAATGACAGATAAGTGGTATATTGAACGATGCCTGCTCAAAATCATTGAACCTGTGGCCTAAGGCAAGATTGGACCAGGATTGGACACTTAGCTCTTCAGTCCTCCATCATGATAATGCTTCAGATCACCGCCACAAAGACTGCATTAAAAATTTGACCACGAAAGGACAGAGAGCTCTTGCGTATCCTCCCTATAGTCCAGACCTTGCTTCCTGCGACTTTGCACGATTTCCGCATGTGAAAAACACGCTAAGGCAACTACACTGACAAATAAGTCTCACGTTGGCTTACAACTGTGGAAATGAATGGTCATCCAATAGTTGAGTCACAATTCGTCAAGCTTTTGGGAATCAACATCAACAATAACACGTCCTGGCCCGATCACGTCGTCAGTATTGCTAAATCGACATCCCAGAAGCTTGGAGTTTTGTTCCGTTGTAGGAAGCTGTATACACCAAAGCAACTACTGCTGCTCAGGCACAGATCCGACCATCGTAGGAGTATTGCTCCCATGTGTGGAGATGCGCTCCGAAGCACTCTCTAAAGCTTTTGGACACTATCCAGCAGGAAAAAATTAGACTAATCGATACGCCTAACCTCACAAAGGACCTCGTCAGCCTGGGGCATCGAAGAAATGTGACTGACCTGTCCCTGTTTTACCGATTCTATCAGGGAAGGTGTTCGAGTGAGCTCTGCTAGATAATAACACCAAAGGCCGTCCGAACAAGGAACAATAAAGAGGCTCTGCTAGCTCATCCTTACCGTGTCGACGCCGTGGAATTTGTTTCCCGACGACTACAACCTGCAGCGTTTCAAATCCAACGTGCACCGACACTTATCCTCTCGCAGCGCTTCTACAGCGCCATATAGGCTTTCAGCCTTTGCGGGAGGCTGACTATCAAAAATGGCAGTTTTCTAGTGATGAGGACTTACAGGCTTGGAGCCATGAATGTACTTTGAACACTTTGAACTTTGACTTGCCAGAACTGGTTTACAGAGTGGTTTTGGAGAATGTAGAGGAAATACTCCGTTGTTGCAAGATGCAACAACTGAGGAAGAAATAAAAAATAGACTGGAGACAAACAAGATCGTGCATAAGACAACTCCACAGTGTAATATGGAATAAAAACATCAGCGGGAAAAAAAAAACATGATCTATCAAACAATAATCAGAAGTATCATGATATATGCAGCAGAGATGTGGGTAATAAACAAGAAAACTCAAAGGAGCATTCTGGCAACCGAAATGGAATAGAAATGGAATACTGGAGAAGATGCTGTGGCCTTACCAGAAAAGATAGAATAACAAACGAAGAGATCAGGAGGAGAATGAAGGTGGAAAAAGACGCTCTACAATATATAGAAGAACGAAGACTAATATGGTATGGGCACGTACGTAGAGCAGAAAACACATGGATAAACAAGGTTGCAGAATGGAGCCCCAGAGGAACGAGAAGAAGAGGAAGACCTAGAAGATCGTGGAAGAATGGAGTCGACGAAGCCATGACAAAAAAAGGGCTGGAAGACGGAGACTGGGAAGACCGCCAAAAATGGAAGACCTGGCTGACGTAAGGGAGACGGCACTAGCTGTAGACAACCCTTATTATATATATAGAGGAAATTACTTGAAAAGATTAAATAAATATAGCTGTGTTGCATGATATATAAACCGTTAGTTTATTAACTTTTCTATATAACCAGACTATTGTTCATCTTCAAACAACAGATTGTTGGTATAGATCAAGCCACAGATATAGTATTTTTTCCTAATTCTCAGGTTTATCTTGGCGCCACTAATCTACTTATAATCTGAAATTAATTTAGCGTTTCAACTGGAATTAACACAAGACGGCGGTTTTTTAAGGTGAATAATAGATAACTGTTCAAAATAGGTTTCTGTCTTATTAAAGTACAATTATATAACCACTCAATTTTAGACGGCGACCTTGCTACTAAGAAAGTTGATACAGGTATTTCCAGCTGAGGATTTTCTTTCACGACAGAAACTTGCATTCTATAGAACGACCAGTATCTCTATCAAAAGTCATCCTTTTAAAGATATTTCATACATAACGTTGTAGGTAGTCAAGGAGGACTATGTCGGGCTTGTTTGCCTGCAGGATACTGAGCTTGGGGAACGAGTACTTCCAGTAAATGGCTTTTCTCGTCCTCCCCAACGGACACTGTATCTTTTGGAGGGTATGGTAGCAGCAGTGAGTGATACCTTACTATTGCTACACCAAGGTATCAACTACACCGTCTTAGCAAACCAATTGAGGCCTCAATCTCTTTAGGAAAGAAAATGACAACTGCAAGTCATGCACTTCTAGATGTTTTACAGAAAATTCTCTGCATTGGCTTGTCTTTGTGAATGCTTAAAAGAAAATCGACTTTTTGTTATTAGTCTACAAAGGGTCACATTTGAGACCATCATTAGAATTCTGTTGGCATATATGGGAATATGCTATCAAGTATACCTTGATGCTTCTGGTGTTACTCCAAACAAGAGCCGTAAATCTAGTTGACGTGTCCAATATTGGTAATGTAGAAATAAAGGGAGATATATCCATATCCTGTAGACCCTTCTGTGGGAGAATGAACTGTCTAGTATAATAACATTCAAACTAGAGAGGCTCAATGGCCTAATCCTCAGGAGGTCGAAGTTACAATAGCTCAGACCATCAACAGCCATTGTTTTGGAAATTTTAATAGCTGTGGAATCATCTGTTCCCTTAAAGTCACAACTTACAGCTTTTTAAGTGAATGGTGATAGACCTATAGTTTCTCAGCAATTCTAAATGGCGAGAAGCTTTTTGACTATTGAAGCTTCTTCCATAAGAAAAGATGATACATGGTACTTTTAGTCTGATGATTCTTATTGTTTACATTTCCAATCTGACTTCCATAAATTTAGATTTTTTGATGAATTAGATACTAACCTTGGTTTCCTGACAAACATTCCAGCTCGATAGAGTAATCCCAACAATCCAAGGAGTTCAAGGTCTGCAAAGGTTCCACCTCGTCACCCATTTTGGTAAAATGTGACAAAAGTTTTTTTATAGATCACATACTAAAGTTCGCAACCGTCACAAAAATTGATCAGCGGTACCGAAACTTCGAATGATTTAATTCGATCTGTAATAGAGCGAAGAGATATCAACTACTTGGAAGTACTTGATTTTGTTGTTATTTGAAGTACTACGTAGGGTGCTGCTGCTTTTTAGAAGTTCAGCTACCAAATTTCAGTGTCACACAATAATTATTTTATCAAAAATGTCTGACAAAGCCAGAATACTCATTATACGGTACAATTACTTTGGATGGAAGTACTGATTTAATATTCGAGGTATCTAAATCGGTAAAACCTAAAATGACATGGTACAGCTGTAAAGAATTCCTAAAAAAAATAAGCTTTCCACAGCAGCCGGTACACCGGTATTTAGGCTTTGCCTTTGCAGTTTGCTCAGGTATTAAAAAAACAACAAAGAAGCTTTTCAGAGGCTCATGCATTTAGATTTTAAGTTCAGATAGTACCAGTAGCATAAGTAATGTAGTGGGCTTTACAGATCTATCTTACATCCAAGTACTTCAGATAAAGTGTCTATCTATATAGTACCATAATTATATCTGGATCATCAAAAACAAAAACATCCAAATTTTATTGTATATTATTGCTTTGGTACTAATTATAAGCTTTTTTGACAGTACACACACTAATTTATTAGGAATCACATCTTTTGCAAAATAAACTAAACAAAAAATTATGGTCTACCTCAAAACATTGTTGTCGTTTATATTATGTTGAACAATAAAAATCTTCTACCATGCGACCATCTGTGGATCTAGACGATTACAATTCCTGAAGATGGTACTACTTTCGTGACAGAATGTGATTTTCCTACCACTGCATAACAAGTGTAGAACACTCGTGATTTTTTCCAGCGAGCACCCTATCCGTAGTACTACTTCGCTTTAAAACTACACATTTCGATGCACAAAAGAAGGCACTGCAAGAAGAGCAAAATAATCGCGAAGGTGGTACCCGCGCCGCGTCGTACACCGCAAGCAAGCAGGCAGTACCTACCACACTCCGTACAACCGAGACCGTTCACCCGACTGATGCGGTTGTCGCCTAGACCGGCGGTGAACCTGTCGACTAGCCGGCTGGCAGCTGGTACCTGGGTACTACTTTGTTTATACGGCGCAGCGGTGGAAGGGCCTTACCGGACGGGTGGTACTACCGAGGAAGCCAGATCCTCGATTGCGCTGGCTGCAGAGCAGCGGATGCTGCAGGCTTAGAGATCACAGATAAATGGGTTCGGAAATGAGAACGGTACTACCTTCGCTTGTTAAAGGTACTACCTCAATAGGATATAGAGTGAGAGCAGAAATGCTATTGTATTGCCATTGAGATCCTCAAGGTGATAAGATACCTGCCCAAGGGTACTATTTTTTCCCATCAAAGGTACCACCTCAATTCGAGATAAACTTAGAACAGCAAATGGTGTTTTTGGGTAGCACTAGCACTCAAGGTTGTTGCCATTGAGGCACTACCACACAACATGCACCTGCCGAACGGTACTATCTTTGATCATTAAGGGTACTACCCACAATAGGAGATAAAGTCAGAGCCGGAAATGGCTTTTATTGTAATGGCATTGAGGTACTCAAGGTTTTAAGACTCTTGAGGTGGACCTGTCGACTAGCTGGCTGGCAGCTGGTACCTGGGTACTACTTTGTTTATACGGCGCAGCGGTGGAAGGGCCTTACCGGACGGGTGGTACTACCGAGGAAGCCAGATCCTCGATTGTGCTGGCTGCAGAGCAGCGGATGCTGCAGGCTTAGAGATCAGAGATAAATGGGTTCGGAAATGAGAACGGTACTACCTTCTATTGTTAAAGGTACTACCTCAATAGGACATACAGTAAGAGCAGAAATGCTGCTGTATTGCCGTTGAGGTCCTCCTCAAGGTGATAAGATACCTGCGGCGAACCTGTCCAACGGTATTATCTCTGCGCGTTAAAAGTACCACCTCAATACGAGATAAAGGTAGAGCAGAAAATGGTGTTTATGAGTAGTACTATCATTCAAGGTTTTTGCCACTGAGGCACTACCACTCAAGGTGAACCTGCCGAACAGTATACTATCTTTTATCAATAAAGGTACTACCCTCAATAGGAGATAAAGTTAGAGCAGAAAATGGTGTTTGTTATAATGTCATTAAGGTACGATCAGTCAAGATTGTAAGACATCGGCGGTGAACCTGTGGACTAGCCAGCTGGCAGCTGGTATATGGGTACTACTTTGTTTATACGGCGCAGCGGTAGAAGGGCCTTACCGGACGGGTGGTACTACCGAGGAAGCCAGATCCTCGATTGCACTGGCTGCAGAGCAGCAGATGCTGTAGGTTTAGAAATCAAAGATAAATGGATGCAGGAATAAGAACGGTACTATCTTTGCTTGCTAAAGGTACTACCTATGCAGTCAGAGCAGAAAATGCTGTTGTAATGCCATAGTGGCACTACCACTCAAGGTGGTAAAATACTGGCGGTGAACCTGTCGAAAGGTACTATCTTTGTCCATTAAAGGTACTACTCCCAATAGGAGACACAGTTCGATCAGAAAATGGTGTTGGTTAGGTTTTACTACTCGCGGGTATAAGACATTGGTGGTAAACCTGTCGACTAACAAGCTGGCAGCTCTTAGCTGGGTACTACTTTATTTATACGGCTAAGAGCAGCGGTGGAAAAAGGCCTTAACAAACGGGTGGTACTACCAAGGAAGCCAGCTCCTCGATTAGGCTAGCTGTAGGCTTAGAGGTCAGAGATGATTGAGTTCATAAATATTAACGGTACTACCTTCATTCATTAAAAGCACTACCTCGACAGTACTGCGGTAGTACTGCTACCACAAGATGTACCTATTACACCTCTTCAGCGATCGGTATGAATTCGACAAAGAGCAGTAGCATGGCAATGGTACCATATATAATTATTGTTGTTAGTAGTACCAGGGCAATCCAGGCCAACTCTGTCCTAACGATAGCAATAATATACCGGCACCCATTGTTATATTCTTACAAAATGAACAACAAAATAACAAGAACGGTGATTTTTCTCAAATAAGAGTACAATATGAAGTCGTGTCTTTTCACCTTGTTATAACTGGAGATCTCCTGAAAAGTCACGAGTTACAGGCAGATGAAAGTGAAATATAATATTTTATCGGTGTGTGAGGTCCCGCTCTTCATCTTGATACTCTTTCGAGATGGGAAAAGTGGGAAGAAAGCTGCCAGTGTCGTGTCGTAACGCCAATTTTTTCCTCGTTTTGTCAAAAGCAAATAAAACGCTACGTGCCTCTGATGGTTCGTTATTCTCCCAAAGAAAGCAACGCTGACATTTGTGTATTTTATTTCGTTTACATAACAAGGACGCTGGAAATGTCTCGTGAAATATACATGTATAGGTGTAGAGGAAAGTACATTCGTCGCACTTCCTTTTAGGATAGGTGTTCGCAAAGTTTTATTTATTGCGCCCTCTTTTACTCCAGTGGTGTAGATTTGGGGGATAAAAGAGATCAATCCCTTCAGCTAAAAACAACAGAAAATAAGCAGAAAATAGCCGCACGCAAAAGAAAACGACCAAAAACCTTAGAGAACATCCAAACACAACAAAAAACAACCGAATACAGTAAAAAAGAGCTTAAAACAACAGAAAACAAGCAGAACACAACTGAAAACAACAAAAAACATCCAAACACAATAGAAAACATCCAAAATCAACCCAATACAACATAAAAGAACAGAAAACAGCTCAAAACAACAGACAACAACAAAATACAACCGAATATATACAACAGAAAAAACAGAATACAGCTCAAAACAATAGAAAACAAGCAAGCAGAAAATAGCCGGAATCAACAGAAAATGACCAAAAATAACAGAAATTATCCAAGCGCAATATAGAAGAACCAAATACAACAGAAGAGAACAAAAAACAGCCCAGAGCAACAAAAAACAGCCGGAAATACAGAAAACGACCAAAAACAACAAAAAAACAAACAAATCAACAGAAAACAACAGAAAATGACCAAAATACAACAGTAAACAACAGAAAAAAACAGAAAACAGCTCAAAACAACAGAAAACAAGCATAAATTAGCCAAAAACAACAGAAAACGTCTATACACAACAGAAAACAACCAAATACTAAATCCCTTAATGAGTTCAGGTAAAAATGTGTGTACTATCTGTATACGTCAAATAACTTTGCCATAATGTGTGCAAAAGAACTCTCCTTTTAGTTTTCTAGACATCAGAAAAAAGGTTCAAGGTCCATACTTCTCAATGAATTTGTGGTTCTTTGGTTTTTAGGCCGGCGTCGTTTAGCGTTAAGGCTGACAAAGTCATTGGAAGATGGCCGCGAAAGCCTTACACAGTCCATACTTTTCTCCAGTTACTACTTCTCTGAGGAGGAAAAACATTCCTTAATTGTTGTCATAACCGCACCTAACCTCAAAAGTTATACAAGACCCCCCGCAAAAAAAACCTCTTGCCGTAAGCTAATTCTGTATTAGAAAATTTTGTTGCATTAAATGTAATGTCATCAAATACTGTATTGAATTCCAGGAAAATATATAGTATAGCCCAACAATATGAATTTGTCTACGAAGTATCTCCACAGAAAGTCGATATTATATCGCGGACCTTCGAAGAACCTAATAAAAACTAGCACAGACTGCGCAGTTTTAGTATTGTATAGATAATACATAAGAATCTAATGTTTTGAAATAGCAGGAGTAGTTCAGACTAGATTTTTTTTTTGTCAGCCTCCCGCAAAGGCTGAAACCCTATGGTGCTGTAGAAGCGCTGCGAGAGGATAAGTGTCGGTGCATGTTAGATTTGAAACGCTGTAGGTGGTAGTCATAGAAAAACAAATTCCCCGGCAGCTCTTTCCACAGCGTCAAAGTTCTCCAAAAGAAGGAAGATGGAGGAGACTGGTTTGGGAAGTACCTCGATCTGGTAAGGATGAGCTCGCAGAGCCTCTCTAGTGTTCCTCGTTCGGACGGCCTTCGGTATCATCATCTGGGAGAGCTCACTCCAACATCTTCCGTGATAGAATCTCTAAAACAGGGACAGGTCAGCCACCCTTCTTCAATGTTCCAGGCTGTGGAGGTCTTTTGTGAGATTAGGCGTATGGATTAGTCTAATTGCTCTCTTCTGGATAGTGTCCAGAAGCTTTAGAGAGTGCTTTGGAGCGCATCCCCATACATGGAAGCAATACACCAACGATGGTCGGATCTGTGCCTTGCAGAGCAGCAGTTGTTGCTATGGTGTATACAGCTTCCTACAGCGGAACAAAACTCCAAGCTTCTGGGATGCCGTTTTAGCAATACTGACGACGTGGTCATGCCAGGACATGTTATTCTTGATGTTGATCCCCAAAAGCTTGGCAATAGGTGTCTCGACTATTGGGTGAGCGTTATCAAACATCTTTTTCTATCGGCGCAAAATATTTTTTGAAACTGCACCATTGTTAGCTTTCCTCCGATCAAATAATTGATTTATCACACTTTTTTCACGAGTCATTGTATGCCTTCAGAATTCGATAACGATTTAGGAAATGCTTTTACTACACGTCTCATACAGGTTAGTCGACTTTACTGTCGGCTAGACTGTGGGTAGTAACAGTGGTGACCGCAGTTATATAATGTCTGTTTATAATGCTGGTAAATTGGTTTTTATTTCGGAGAGCGATGCCTAAAACGAAATCCTTACTGAAAATTGGTTTATAAAAAAAAAGATTGCAGATTTTAAAAAACTAAAACTAATATTTATATGAATTTCATCATTCCAGGCTTTACTGATGAAGTTACGGCTATCGTGATTATTCTTAGAAAGGTCATCTTTGCTTGCCTAAGTAGGTAAGTAGCTTCTATATCTTATAAATTATACAGGGTGATTCACAATTTGATAGATTTTTAACTATGCATAAAAGTCGTTAAAATAAACAACATTTCCAAATAACTTTTTTCCTAGAAATGAAAAATAAACGAAATACAGAATCAAAAAGAATGATTTATTCGTAATTATTGTCAGAGTGAGAAAATTTTATAATTCGAAAAATAATATTATCCTACAGTTTAGTTAAAAAAATGCATCGTAAAAGTGATGCCATAAAGGCCAGTAGATAAAGGAAAGCTAAAACCAAACTCTGGTAATAAATCACCTCGCGACAACAACCTAAAGAGTTTTACAGGATCTTGAGCGTATTTTATTATTTCAAGATGTTTGCCAGATTGAAATAAGGTCCAAAATCGCACATAATGTTTGGGTTACTACCAAACTCCTTTCTTGTCGAAAAGTCACCCTAAACAGTATAAAGTTGTATCACGTACAGTAAAAAGGTGTTGTGATTTGTTTTGTGTTTGTGCATAGGTGAGTTTATCTCAAACAATCTTCAAAGTCTCATACACACATTTATATCAGTAATGGTTTGATAATCCAATTCTTGAACGTCTGCGATATAAAACAGATAACAATCTCGAAGTACGTCGCGAGTTGACCCTTCGTGCTGAACTAGTATAAAGGAGTGGATACTTTGCGAGTTGACCCCTAGTATCTTAGTGAGTTGGCCTCACAGTTATGGTAATTCTCCGCCCTAGTGATTGGAGCTCTTTGAAAGGTATTTCGCGAGTTGACCCTTAATATCAAAGACCCAAGAGCTGCTCGAGTTTTGTTATATGCTTTTTGTATAATTATACTGTATATTATTTCATCCATTCTTTTGGAGAGGTATTTCGCGAGTTGACCCTTGATTTATGTTCTGTATAATTTGTAGGACCATACAAGATGTAAGTATGATTTTGTCCGTTTGGCGTTAAAGGATATATTTGCTGTGTAATCTATTTATGTTTGTGTGTTTAATTCTTACAATTACTTACCTGCCTGTTTTATCAATGATGCCAGTATAAAATAACGTCATGTTATTAAATTAAAACATATGTTAACCTATTTTTTTATTTATTATTCTCCAATGAATTGGTTACTCAGTTACCTTTTTATTCAATTTTCAGATGTGTCATCTCGATGCGCTTTTCCTGATACAGGCCCAACCTTTTATTGACGTTAAATTAGGTAGTTCTAGTAAGTGATTTTTTTAAATATTTTATTGCACTCTTACCTAGCTTATTTTGGTCATTATTTTATAGATTGTATTAGTACCTCATTAAATATTTTCAAGACACGCCCAAAATAATCATTTAATCATTTTCTTTTATGACCTACAATATGCAGATCTGCGCGGAATGCAAATATTTTATTTATTTTAAACGATACTACATTCGTGATCAATGTCCCGAAATTAAACTACACACGAGTTTTTGTCTCGATTGAGAAATTATCCTTATACACAATTAACCTAATATTCTATAAAAGGTGATCGGTCACGAGCGCGCGCGGTTTGATTTTTACCTGTTTACAAAAAGGGTGCCTTCATCGGCACTGGTCACTTGCGCGCCGGAAGAAAATTAAGCTTGGATATTCCTAATGACCACATCCCTCTTATTCTTGTGAACTTTCATCTGTCTTTTTACGACATGAGGTAGCTTACAGTTACTTATTAGTTATTTAAATGACTATCCGGCTTCTGTAGGTATATAAAACTACCCATAATGAAAATATTTTTGTAGTTTGGAATCCTTAGTTGCTGTTTGTGATTATTGTTTGTGTTCTACTTTTTCATCATGTTAAGTGTGAAAGGGAAGAAATTAATAGTCCTTGAAGAGTAGATAAAGAAACCACACGTGGTGTAGCCTACAGATGCTCTAGAAGAGGATGCATAGCATCTTTGCTGATGGATCAATCGGAAGAGATTGCTCTTAAAAGAAATAATAAGCACAACAATGGTGCTCCCAAAAAACAAGCTGTGAAGGTAAATTTCTCGGACTTTTTTTTTTACATCGTCGAGAAACCGATCAAACCTGTGACAAATTAGAACACGTTCTGAATAATCAAAATTGTTTGGGATATTATAAAGATATTTCGGTCTGTGACAATACCAACTTCTTTATTTGCATCTATTATAGTGATCAGATTAACTTATTATGTTCAGAACAAAATTTCGCATTTAATAATATAAAAAAGTAATTAATTTCTGTAAAGTCAAAAGTAACGATACCTCTGACTGGAGTTATACAAATTCTTCAGTAACGCTGGTGTCCACATATCTGCCTATTATCCAAAATATTTTCGGGGCTTCTGACCGGTGGGATTAGGACAAATCTGACCGCGGCGCGCAAGTGTCCTATGGCCCATCTGGTGATCGAAATATTTTGCGCACTTCTGACCGGTGGGGTTAGGATCAATCTGACCGCGGCGCGCTAGTGTCCTATAGCCCTATAAAATATATAAAGGCAATAACGTTGGACTCCTTATCTTCAAATGGATACTTTTTCTGGTTATTGTTTCACTAATGATCGCACAATCTTCTTTCGCAGCAAGAATTCTCAAGCTGGAAGCCGAGCCGGTCTGAAATTTTTTTAATTGTATTTTTTTAATTTAGTTCGTTCGAGTATAATGAGTATAACTGTGAAACAGTTCGCGATTGACGTATGTTCTGATGAATTCGCTTTTTGGGAGGATGACTGCGCGTTTTATTAAACCAGATAGCGGAAATTATTGTGCTGGAATATGAAATTATATACAGAGTGAATAGTGATAGTTAGGAATCCTATAAAGCAAGTCACAGACCAAAAAGTAAGTATAATTATGTCACTCCTAAATTCAAGAATTGTAGTGTGCCTGGGGTTAAGAGATATGTATTTGACTTAAGATGGAACCTCGTGTTTTGGATTATTTGAGGGTGCTGATTCCAAATCTGGTCGCAATTTTGAGTTTCAGTGCAGTGTGATGAAAATAAAAAATTTCAGATCTTCAGATTTGCCTAAAAAATTAAAATGTTTATTTGGCGTTCTGTTAAGATGAAACCTCATGTTTTGGATAACTTGAGAGTGCTGATTCCAGTTTCAGTCTCCTGTGACAAAAATAAAAAATTTCAGATCTTCAGGTTTGCATAAAAAATCGAAAATCTTTATTTGGCTTTCTACTAAAACGAAACCTCGTGTTTTGGATAATTTGAGCGTTCTCATTGCAAATCCGGTTGCAGTTTTAAGTTTCAATGTTGTTTGACGAAAATCAGAAATTCCAGATCTTTCAGCTACTCAGGTTTGCCTATGAAATCGAAAAGCTTATTTAGATTTTTATTGAGTTGAAACAACGTGTTTTGGATAATTTGAGGGTCCTGATTACAAATCGAGTTAGCAGTTTTGGATTTCAGCCTTGTGTGACAAAAATCAAAAATTTCACATTTTTCAGATCTTCAGGTTTGCATAAAAAATCGAGAACCTTTATTTAGATTTCTATTGAGATGAAACAATGTGTTTTGTAAATTTGAGGGTTCTAATTACAAATCCGGTCGCAATTTTGAGTTTCAGTCTCGTTTGACGAAAATCAAAAATTTCTGCTCTTTCAGGCCTGCCTAAAAAATCTTATTCTAATCTAAATCTTTATTTGGCTTTCTATTGCGATGAAAGGTCATGTTTTGGATAGTTTGAGGGTGCCGATTGCAAATTCGGTCATTATTTTGGGTCTCAGTCTCGTTTGAGGAAAATCAAAAATTTTAGATCTTCAGGTTTACCTAAAAAATTGAAAACCTTTATTTGGCTTTCTTTTAAAATGAAACCTCTAAGTTTGGATAATTTGAGGGTGCTGATTGCAAATCCGGTCTTAGTTTTTAGTTTCAATCTGGTTTGACGAAAATAAAAAATTTAAATTTTCAGGTTTACCAAGGTGAGTTCAAGGACATCACAATTACTGCCAAACCGCCAAATTTGGAGAAAGGACGACTCAGGTTGAATGCGTTTATTCAAAAATATTGGCATTCCAACATGTTCTGTTATCAATCTTGATAATCACATAACTTGGATGCTTCTAACTTGATTGTTATTACATTTTAATACATTGTTGGACACTGCTGGCCAGGAGGCTCCGTGATATGGCACCTCAAAACATTCCCATTTTTTTGCGTTTGTAACATGATTTGCGTTATCAAAATATTTTGGGGGTATTTATTTTTGACTCTTTTTTCCATTTTTGAGGTTTTTGGCGACAATAAAAGAGACGGCTATATCCGTCTGACTTTATGTTCTAGAATGGCAACCACGGCTATAGCCGTCTGATCAGTGTAATCGTAAAATACATTTTGTGGGAAGAAGAGGATAATTTTCGAGACAAAAACAAAATCTTATGGTATCAAATTTTTACACAAAAACGCATCTCAGAATATAGACAGTATCATAACAAAAAAATTCAAATTTATTAGCAAACAGAGGTATCCCCGAACAAAACGGAATTCAAATACAAATTGATGTTTGATGCCACTCTTCAAAGCAGTCTGGATATAAAGGACTAAACACATGAAAACCAAACAAAAACAAAAACACTCGCAATATGGCAGCTATACACGTGCTCAATGCATCACATTGGAGGTTATGGATGGCTATAGCCCGCGTGCCGTTTCACCCATGCGCCTTAAAACATGAATAGTTAGGATAGCGTATAGTGGGTTAGAATTTGGCAATTTCAGAAATGAAGAGCTTCACGTTATGGCACAAACATTGCTTAACAAGGCAAGTATACCGACATTCTGACGGTCGTCGCCGTTCTCGTAACAAGCAGATAACTTTTTGACTGATATAGCCGCCTTGGCGTATCACGATCACTCCCCACAAGCGGCTATAGCCGTTGTGTCCAACAACGTGTTAATACCTTGAAGTGCTGAGTCAAGCTACCTGCCAACATCATTTTCTTGCGAGAGTAGCCGACAGAAAAGAAACAAACCAAAGAAAGTCGCTGCTAAACAGCAGCACACTTCTTGGTGGAACGCAAAGGCGCGTTCGCTTGGCCTGACCAGAAGAGCGCGCTTCTATGCCAGCTGCATATAGAGCAACCTTCGTATATCATTTTCTTCATTCGCCCAAGAATCTAGGTGGTCAAGAATCATTTAACATTGACCTAGCGAGTTTCCGCAATAAACCTGGCAAGTTAAAAATCGGAAATCATCGATGCGCGCTACAAGTGTGCATGCGTGTAAAACTCCACCCAAAGATGATATATCAACGACCGCCATATCTTATATCTTATATATTATAGCTCATTCCATCTCCTTCCGCGTTTGTACAGCTGTGTGCAATTTCCGCGACTAAATCTCGTTATAGATACTCATTAATATTGAAGTTCAAGGCTACACTACGCGCATTTTATACCTTATACGTCGATATATGAATACAGGGAGATACGTTACAGTTATAACAATAAGAAATTGATACTTCCATTTCAAGAAAATGATTTTCAGCCTACCCCAAGGTGATATCAAGGATCGTCCCTTTGAAAAGAGCTCATTTAAATCTCTCAAACCTCCCTCCTAAGAAATCAACCAATCAAAAGTGATTTTTATGCCGGATGTAGATAGGATATGACTATTTTAATTTGAATTGGGCGTAGATTCAAGGTTGTCACGTTGTTAATATTTTGCATAGTTTTTCTATAAAGGATGTAAACTTTATTTTATGTTTATTTAGTTTCCCTCTTTTTGTAGACTATAAATGTTATATTGCATAGCTATTCCATTTTTTGCATTGTTATGTAATTAGCAGTTTACTCTGAGAATGTTTCATAGTTACTTTCCACAATTTTACTCGTCATTCGGCAACACTCGACTTTAACAGCCTGTCACTAGTGTCATGCATACATAACCTCCCCCGGTGTCACGACTGTCTCGGTATCTCATTTAACCAAGATAGATCATGAAATGATGTAAACAAACATCTGTCAATATCAATACGAAGCGAAGGTTATGTCTGTAGATGGAGAAAAGATGACAAGGTACAGTCACATTCTAAGGATAGCTCCACGAAAGACTTATTACGTCACGCTTAGATTTATTACGTCACAGCTTTGGCGCGAAATTTTATGTTTGAACTTTGCAGGTGCTTTTAAGCCACTTCGCGTTCACAGTAAAAAGTAAAAATGTTAGTTACATGGTTTTTGGGGACGTAACATCAATATTCCGTCTTAAAATTTTGTTCGGAAAATACCCCATTGACAACGCTGTTTCTGGTTAAGCTTGCGGCTTATGGACTACCACCTGGCCTGCGTCAGTGGCTGAATAGCTTTTTGAATGATCGTTCTCTGTTTGTTGTAGTCGAAGGTTGTTCATCAGACGTATTTTCAATAAAGGCCGGTGTTCCTCAAGGATCTGTCCTATCATTTCTGTTGCATATCAACGAGCTGCTAAAATAACATCCAATCCAGCATACAGCTTCACAGACGATAGTTCATTAATATCGTGCATGGAACCAGGCAAGCCACTATCATCCCAGGAGACAGTACGTCGGCGACAGCAACAAGCCTCACATATCAACGTAGATATCAAAACAATTGTTGAGTGGGGATTAACTCTAGTGCAGTTTAACGTACAGAAAACTCAGGCAACAACACTGACACACTCACGTTGGCTTACTAAATGTGGAAATGGAGGGTCACCCAATAGTCGACTTACCTTCCGTCAAGCTTTTGGGGAGCAACATCAACAACAACATTCCCTGGTGCGACCACGTCGTCAGTATTGCTGAAACGGCATCTCAGAAGCTTGCAGTTTTGTTCCGCTGTAGAGAGCTGTATACACCAGAGCAACTACTGCTGCTCTACAAGGCTCAGATCCGACCATCATTGGAGTATTGCTACGAAGCACTCTCTAAAGCTTCTGGGCACTATCCAGAAGAGAGAAATTAGACTAATCGATACGCCTAACCTCACAAAGGACCTACACAGCCTGGAAGATGTTCGAGTGAGCTCTCCCAGATAACACCGAAGACCGTCTGAACGACGAACACTAGAGAGGCTCTAGGAGCTCATCCTTACCAGGTCGAGGTACCTACTCCCCGAACCAGTCTCCTCCAGCATTCCTTCGTTTGGAGAACGGGGCTGTAGAATGAGCTGTCAGGGAATTTGTTTTTAGACGGCTACAATCTACAGCCTTTCAAATCTAACATGCACAGACACAGATCCTCTATCAGCGCTTCGACAGCGCATAGGCCTTTGCGGTAGGCTGACCGTAAAAAAATATTATCCGTAGCTCTATTTCAGCGATAAATGCGCATGGATTTCATCGTCATATGCAAATATATGGCTCGTGCCTTGTAACTTTAAATTTCCTGGCCCTTGCAGTTGAAAATTCAATTTACTTAATTGTGCGAAAAATCAACCACATCAGAATGACCTAAAAATTACCGTATTCAATTGTTTTTTGGTCGCCACGGCTATGGTGGACTGAGGTTTATTTCCAAATTTTACAAACTATCTACCTATTCTACTTCCCATCGTATAAAAAATAAATATGATAAATAAATACATAGGTAAAAATATTCCTCTCTAAAACGAGATATAGTTGGAAATGGAAAAACAAGTTTGCAAGAAAAGGGTCATATCCCTTGTACATTGTTGTACAACCCGCACTTTAGAGGTGTCCAAAAGCACAATAATTACACACCAGGACGGGGAATGGATGAAACTCAATCACAAGAAATACTGGGAACTGGGACTTAATTCCTGGATGTAGACATAGGAAATATGCATCAGAGTCGGGTCTCTGTCTGAAATCGAAGACTTTATTTTTTAATTTTTTTTAAATCATGACAACTTTTACTTAGCATATCAAACGTTTTCAGCTTTGGATGAAGCCAGAGATTTGGAATGCTGATTCTTAACTTGTTTGTTTCATCAAAAAGTTTTTAGCAAGATCGGCGGTTATGTCTATATCAATAATTATTTTTTTTAATGAGGGGGTTAGAAATCTTTAAAAGACACTCCGAGATGACTATAACTCAAGTTAAATATTTTAAAAACCTTTCAAAATAAGGTGAAAGAACCCTATATTTTTGAAAACAAGAGAAAAATATATTTCGCTCCGTGATATAATATACAGAGTGTTCTATTTAAAGAAAGACAACTTTATACGAAAAACAGGATTTTTCATTATTTTTTGTTCGCATCAAACTCTAAATCGCAAGATAAACTATAAAAGTTTCATATCAAAACTTTTTTTATCTCTTCAAATAAAAAAGATAGGAGGATTGGCGCAGTATGAGAAAACACTCGGTACAGTACTGTGTCTTGGAAGCATTAAATTTTACCATAGTCTTGTACCCTCAAGCGGTAGTGCTCTCCAAAACACGCCCTGAGGCACAACTATTTCACGTTTTTATCTTACCTGACAACCACTGGTCCACGGACCACCAGTCAAGAACCACTGGTCTATATCTTTGTAGCTATATAAAACCATCAAGGCTATCCAACAAATGAGAAGGATCAAGGAGAAAATCTCAACATGGATACACGGATGAAACAGAATTAAGGGGAAACTCTCGGGTGTAGGAGACTGATGACCTCCTCACCTTAAAGCAACTCATCAAAGAAATCTCTACAAGCAAGAATAATACCAGACGGACAAAAGTTATACATACCTTCAAATATGGGACTAAGAGTAAACGTGAAGAACCTCGTCTTCTCTACAGCAAAGCGATTCAAAGAGTTGACTACTTTGAATATCTAGGCAGTATAGTTAATAACACAGGAGGGACAGATCAAGATATTCAACAGCGTCTACTCAAAGCAAGAAGAGCATTTGGCAATCTACCCCGTACTCAATCAGATCAAAGCAAAAACTCCAGGTTAAATGGAATTGGACAGATCACATTCTGCGAAGAGAGATACAAATAGGAAGTGACCTGCAGAATCACAGTTACAGACGGGGCAAGAAGAATGGACAAGACATGGAGAGAGATAAAGCGCTTGCGAAGAATAGATGAGACTTGCATCAGCTTGTAGAGGCCCTATGTTCCTTAGGGCCGGTTTCACAATAATGGGTTAACTCAAGGTTGTGTGTTGACCGGAGGTTAACACTAGATGTCATGCTTCACAAATGGTGGTTCTCGATTTTACTTTACTTAACTCTGAGTTAACATGACCCCAAGAAATTCTTGAGTTAACCCCAGGTTTGCGATGACGCATGCGCATTAGGTTATGTCACTTTGGTTTTGCTACTTGCTAGGCGTTTGAGGTTCCATATTTTATCGTTTACCTTAACGCTTTCCATCGTTCTTTTTATTTGAAATGGACGGTTATGATGTAAATGCGTATAGCAATGATGAAGAAGCAATGAGACCAAGAATGTTTCGACCTAGAGTCAATTATTTTGAGGAATATGAGCATGACTCCTTGGTCTTTTTTAATTTTCTGTATTTTTCTTTCAGCACCTTCACAGATCTGCGGCTATTATTTGCACATTTGCAAATAAATTCTTCTCCTATCTTTTCCCAGGCGTTGTCTTTTTCGCGCCATGTTGTTGCATTCTATTACAAGCCTGTACTTTTCTACTAACGAAATGAACAGATATTCTTCATCTTTTGAAAAGTTCTTCGCTCTTTTTGGTTTTTCTTTGCTGACACACGGATACATGCACGGCTATTATTTGAAAAAGGCCTCAGAAACAACAATGCCAAGCAGTCCAAACATCAACCTAACCTAAAAATCTTGTATCTATGCCAAACACCAAATAACTGCGAATGAAATGAAAAAACAGCGGAAAAAACCAAAATGAGGTTAGAAATCGCATGGAACTGACAACTCAACGAACTCATTTTTTAACAGTCTTGTCAGAAAAACACAAAGCACCAGCACGAAACACATAACGAAGGAACTAAGAAGAAGAAGACTTTTGAATATTGCGGACACAGTACCACCAACCGCTGAAAATAAAATACAGCTCGCGGTCAGTTAACCCTACATCATTTTATGATTGTCAAACAAGAGGCGTGCCATTGTTCAAGTTAACTCACAGGTTAAGGTTAGTAAACCATCAGAGTGACCACCGATTGTGAAACTGGGCCTTAGTGGAATTATGGGACTATATGTATATAAAACCATCAACCCTGGTAAGCGTCTTGTGATTGCATAGATTGATTTAACAACTGCAGGCACGCAAACTTAACATTCAAATGTGAATATTTATCGTTTTCTAGACGATCAGATTAACCATTGTCCTTATACGTCTAATTATTATTAAACCATTTTCAACACCTGTTGTTTTTCTTCTCATTCTTTGCGCACCGCTCCAGAAATATTCCCATCACATGACAATAAATATTCCAAGTTGGATACGTTTAACGGTTAATGACTTTTATGGGATATTTCATTCTATGTTTTACTCACGCAATTAGATGATTGTTATTTTTTTTATCTTATGTACACTGCCTTATATGAACTTGCAAGATCACGTCAATTAGAAGTTTAACATGAGGCGTCTGCGGATTTTTTAATGTTTTAATTAGGATCCTTCCTTATGCTTTTAAGAATAATAATAATAGATAGATATTGCCATTCCCAACGATGTGAATATCCAAAACACCTACGCTGAGAAGATATCTAAATACACGGACCTTGCCATGGAAATAGAACGACTTTGGAAACATAACAAAGTTACTATTGTCCCCTTAATTATGTCGGTGTCAGACCTTACACCAAACACGTTTACATAGCACCTCCAACAGTTGGACCTGGACGAAAAGTTACACAAAGTATTCCAAAAGTCTGTAATCCTGAAGACCTGTAATATTGTGCGATCCTTCCTAAATTCCGATCAATAATAGTCAGGGTGTTGACTTGGCACAGCCCGTCAACACTTGTTGCTACAGCAATTATGCGAGAGGAAGTAAAGGAAGGAAGAGAAAGTCAGATAATAATAATAATCCCGGTTCACTATAACATCAGGTGCAACTCGAGTTCAGACAGAGTTGGTGTCATTCAAAAGAGGCGTCTTCCAAGGAGACTCCTTGAGTTCCTTGCTCTTTAGCATCTTACTGCTGCCTTTGTCCAATAGCGCTGAGAAATACTAAAGGATACAGCTGTGGTACGCCCAATCACCGGAGGCACAAGGTTTTATATGGAGGACCTAAAACTTTATGCCTCCGGCCAACACGACCTACAACAATCGCTGAGGATGAGGCAGGATTACAGTCATTCTATCGGAATGGAGTCCGGAACAGACAAATGTGCATTGGTTCATCTCAAGAAAGGACGAAGAGTAGATACGGAACAGACAAGCAGCTAGCAGTACCAAGTGTACTTTGACAGTTGACGTTGACACGGAACATAACCTAAAACTAAAAGGCCCGCATTATTTTGGGAGTTTCGCGGTTTATATATCGCTTATATTTTTCGTCTGAGTTCGTGGATGGAAGCCTCTTGCGACAACTGAATGCCGGAGACACTTATAGCTACCTTGTAGTAGTGCAGTGTCATATCTAGGAGGCAAATCTGGTCAAAGAGTGTCTTCGACGCAAGTACTTGCACCGACTCCGGCAGATCTGGTCATCAGAACTGTCCGGCAAGAACAAAGTCGCTGCCACAAACATGCTTGCGGTCCCACTGTTATTATACATCCTTGGTGCTAGTCACTGGACAGTGAACGAGCTGCGAGAAATCGACTCGAAGACCCGCAAAAGGATGAATATGTAGAGAAGCCTACATCCTAAGTCCTCTGTCCCACGAATATACCTACCGCGACACCTGGGAGGGCGTGAACTATTGAGTTTGGAGCGTCTGCACAACAGAGTAGTACTGGCCACTGCCTGCTATGTAACGAACAGCACCGATCCCCTGATCCGCTTTGTGCGAGAGCACGAGAATGCGGGAAAAGGAGCCTTTCTTTTTAGAGTAGCAACGCGAGCAGCTTAGGAACTCAGCCTCACACTCGACTTCACACGGAGGTGTCAGCTGTCCATTACGGAATTTGCTCCTGCACAAGTAAAAGCCCACATTAATGGTCCTGTCAAACAGAGGGCATTCTAGAACGCGGCGTTACGGCGGCCTGTATCAATACTACAACGGAACGCTGTAACGCGGCGTTGGAGAACGCCGTATCGGTATCGCCGCGTTCTAGAATGCCCTCTGTTTGACCGGGCCTTGAAACTGCTAAAATCGACTTCTTTAAAGACTTCATAAAGATAAGCCAATGAACGGAATGTTCTACAAACATCTAGGAGAGCATGGCTTGTCTGAGCAGTTGACTATCTCTTTCCTAAGGTCTAGTGGGTTGAAGTCGGAGACTTTATAATGGCTAATCAAGATGTGTCTTCAACACCTGGGTATAGCCTAATAGATTTATTGGTGTAAATGTATTCGACACCCATGCGTCTCTTGTCGGCAGGTAAAACGTACTCTGGGGCAGCCTACGTTCATCGGCACAACGCGGCTCTACGCATGCTCTGCTATTATTCAAAATAGGGTTTTTGGCACCTGCCGAGGTGAATATCGTTTCTAAGGAGGAGGAAAAATGGAACAAATATTGGAGTTGCTCTCTGCACTGCGCAAAATACCGGTGTGCCGTGCGGCGGCGCACATCTTAGTCGCCAGAATGCAGAAGGCAATATACTTATAGGGCGCACAATTCGCGGACCCAGTGATTGCTCACTTCACGGTGCGCAGAAGAGTATTGTAATAGTGACATTTTTTGGTTTCGATATGATATGTTTTTTAAAGTTGTATCACTGCAAACTCCTAAAAATTCCAAATTTTTCATTTACTTCAATCGCGCCAAAAACTCGAAACGAAGTCTTTCTCCCGATCGAGAACTGAAAATTTTCTCGATTTTTCTTTGTTTTAACAAAGGGGGGTACCACTGAATTGTTTCGATATTTGAACGCCGCGTGGACTCTAATTTCTAATTTTGGGCTGTTACCTCATTATACTCTACTCTTGTTTATAGAAAATTTAATTTAAGATTTCAATGATGTCATCGTTTTGGCCCTGAGACTTCGCATTCCCACAAAACCAATATTTTTGGTGAATGCAAATTTTTCGATTTTTAAACGCCTAATTTTTGAATGTTATCTCATTATCTTTTCGTTTTCCTTATAGAAATTTCATGTACTTTAAATGCAGCAAATTTGGGAACAGAGGCCAAGTGCGTGATCAATCTCACCAAAATAACTAACGCTCGAGTTTTTATCCTGATTGAGAACCAAAAATTTTGCTCGATTCTTATTTTTTACCCTTGGATTTTTTAGATTTTTCAACGCTGACTCTCCTCCCTAATTTTCAGATATTGCCTTATTATTTTCTAGTTTTCCTTATAGAAAACTTACCGCTGAATCCCATGGTGTACTCAAATTGTAAGAAGGTGTACAGCAGTGTTAATTGTATACATAGCAACACTTCCTGGACAAGTGAGCCATGAAAACACCGTAAACAAGTAAAAGGCTATCGCTGTTTTCATTCCGCTTAACATTTGCACTAATTTTTATTTATTACTGTAACGTGCCGGCATTCCAACCATTTCAAAAATGTGGGCACGATTTTGAACCAGTGGTGTGCTAACAATTGTTTTTCTGTGGGCTACGGAATTTTTGATTGATTATGCCTTTAGCCTGGGTAAACTATGATATCCTAGACCATGGCCGACTTTACTCACTAGGCCGGAGCATTGAAATATGGCAACACTGAATCGGGGGCCGAGCTTGTGTCATTAGTGTAATTCTTCCAGAGAAAACAATAAGATTGGAAGGTGATTTTTAATGTGTTTCTAATTATTTACCTGCACAAACGAAACTATTAAGATACAAAGATGCCTGCAAAGTGTGTAGTACCAGGTTGCAATAGCAATTGTGCTTCCAGTAGAGGACATACCAAACCATGGCCGAACATAACCTTCCAGAGTAAAAAGAACATTGCAAGGTGATTTTTAATGTGTTTCTAATTATTTACCTGCACAAACGAAACTATAAAGATAAAACATGCCTGCAAAGTGTGTAGTACCAGGTTGCACTAGCAATTGTGCTTCCAATAAAGGACATAAACAGAAGTGGGTGAACGGTATTCCTCGTAAGGGCTTGTTATATTTATAAGATTAAAGACAATAATTTACAAACATTTCAAAGGATAAGACCTATTTTAAAGCACAATGTGGTACCTACAACGTTTTCTGGACCTCCCAAATATCACAGAAAAATACAGTTAATAGAACTCCTCTGGGCATGCATCTGGGCATACCTACGAAAAGATTTGATAGTGAAAGGGAATCAAGACCAGCAAGAATGGCTTCACAGTGACCTAACAGTGAATTTTTCTAGCTCAAGTGACAATTTACAAAGTAAATTGATTGTTCATTAGCAATTGTGCTTCCAATAAAGGACATAAACAGAAGTGGGTGAACGGTATTCCTCGTAAGGGCTGGTTATATTTATAAGATTAAAGACAATAATTTACAACCATTTCAAAAGATAAGACCTATTTTAAAGCACAATGTGGCACCTACAATGTTTTCTGGACCTCCCAAATATCACAGAAAAATAGAGTTAATAGGACTCATCTGGGCATGCATCTGGGCATACCTACAAAAAGATTTGATAGTGAAAGGGAATCAAGACCAGCAAGAATGGCTTCACAGTGACCTAATAGTGAATTTTTCTAGCTCAAGTGTCAATTTACAAAGTAAATTGAGTGTTCATTTAAGTGGAAATGGAGGTGGCAGCAGGAAACAGGTTGCGTTTATTTTTGTTTTGTCGTGTTTGACTACGATGAACCAGACATCAGATGTAAGTGGTATTAGCAGTAGTAGTTCTAAAAAGTATTTTTCTTAATTTATTAACCGAGATAAACTCTAATACATATACAATGTAATAATTATTCTGAAACTATAGGCCCACTATTTGACAGCTAAGCCACGTTGCCACATCTAAGGCTCCGGCCTAGTGTAGAGTCGGCCATGCCTAGGCAGTACAAAGATCTGCGGCCAATCAATCTCATGCCATTTGTTGAAGATTTTTTGGAGATATTAGTCCATGGGAAGATTGTTGGTCACCTGATCAAGAATGAACTTCTGTATTCAGACAAGATCACTCATGTGAAACAGCATGCCAGTTAGTGTGTGCAAAGTGGAAATAAGGAATTGATGAGGGTAAAATTATTGTGAGTGTATTTTTGGATTTGAAACGTGCATTTCAGACGATACATCGGACAAGGTTACTAGAAAAATGTGAGATATGGTTTTAGCGGAGTTGTACTGAAGTGGTTAAACGATTATCTAAGCATAGGCGGCAAAAAGTAAAATATAAAATGTTAATTCCGAATGTATTAAAGTTGAACACGGTATTCCTCAAGGCAGCGCCTTGGACCCATTACTATTTCTGATAATACATAAATGACATCCAACATTTCCTATTAGTCTTTTTGCAGATGACACATTAAATTCAGTGAGGGGTTCCGATATAAAATTGTTGTTGAAATAGTGAATAGAGAAATGATGCACCTCAGTGAATAGCTGCAATGTAACAAGATTAAACTGAATGTTCAAAAAACAGTGTACGATAATTGCCTCAAGGCATAACTGTCAACTTGTTAGCGGCAATCTTTCTGTTAAAATATTTAGAAGATATAAACATTAGCGTTGGAGATCAAGTTAAACATGTAGATGTTCAAATTATCCAACAGTTAAATTTTAGTAACTATGTAAAATACATTTGTAAGAAATTAGGTAAAAAATAGGGTACTCCCGCAGAATTGCTCTAAAACTTTCTACTCGGTTTAAAAGGGTTGTTCATAATAATATAATAATTTACCCTCATTTCACATATTGTTTATCTTTGTTAATTTCATGCTCTGCTGAGGATAAGCATAAATTGCAGCTACTGCTAAATAAGGTTATGAGAATACTATTAGGGTGTAGTAAATACATCTCGTACATTTTCTGAAGATTGAGCAAATCATACAGGAAGCTAATTTGGTGCTTCTATTTAAAATTATAAATAAAAAAGCACAAAATTATACCAAATTATATACGATATAGGGCATGTATTAGAAGCACAAGAGCACCCTTTGAACAAAATTTATAACTTTGTAAATATAAAAATTTATTTTATTTATTTATTTATTGATACTTCCTATATACACACAAAGGTATTTACATGTAAGAGTGCCTTAAAATACAAACAAAGATAAATAATGAAAAATAATAACAGTAACCTACAATCTACAATCTAATATCACAAAGACAAAAACAATGTCGAGCGCCATTTGAGGAGGAGGCCAATAAGGATGATTTGTATTTATTTTATAATTAAATATTTGTTTAGTTTTGCTTTTGAATACAACACATACACCGTAGTTACATGTGAGGAGGAGACATATAGAACTATACGGAAATACAATAGTACAATATAAAATATACATTAATAAAATATATAATAATTAAAAAAAAGTAAATTCTCCTCTTGATAAAATATAGGTATCCTAAGGCCCGGTTGTACAATGCGAGCTTAAGCTTCGGCTTAAGGTAAGCCGACGTTAAACCACGTCAGTTGCAAAATGTCTGTTGTACAATGCTGGCTTAACCCCCCCCTCCAAGCTTAACACGAGCTTACGTAAGCCGAAGCTCAACGCCAGCTTAGCAGAGGTTTAAACCTAACCTGATACAAGTGACATGATATGTCAAGGAAGAACCTTCAAATTGCTTGTCACTTTATTAGGTCATATTTTTTTGAAAGATTTATGTCTGATTTAACAAAGAGAGCAAGTGAAAGAGCAGAGACAGAAACGGTCATTGCCCAAACTGTCGTAAATGCCTAACCAAAAAAGGTAATTTTTCAGATGATTATGTCAGTACGTATTGCTTCATTGATGCCAACTGTAGTGAATTTCATTATCAACTAAGCCGACGATTGTACAATGGATGTCGACTTTAAGCCTGAGCTTAGCTAAGCTTAGGCTTAACAAAGCTCGTGTTAAACCCGCATTTGTACAACCGGCCCTTAATGTCGTTAATTTTGACAAATTACTTGAGGTTGGTGATACACGTTGCATATCATCATAAACAGTATTACGTAGAAAAGTTGTCAAAAACACATGAACAACTGTATCACGTTTATTCATTTTTTACACAAAGTTGAAATTAAACTCTCTAATTTTTTAAAGTAATTTGATAGCAATGTCAGCTCACAACTAATTATTTCGATAGTATTTGTGACTAACCATTACTTCAGTAGAAAAACGATAGGCTATAAAGATCAAAAAAATAAGCTGAAGAATCATTTAAAAAAACACAAAATGTCCATTTTTTAGATTCTTTAAAAAATTGCAAAAGCAATGATAAAAAAATTGAGGGATCCTTACGACACAGGTCTATTAATAAATTATTTTCCAAATGGGCTTACTTATCTATACGCACTCGAAGTTTGGCTAGCTCTTTTCCAAACACCCTGTATTTGTATACATATGAACATTGTCTGAAGAAAAACTTATACTACGTTAAACATAACGATCGACACCTGTATATAATATACTTTCATTTCCTATATAATTTCAAAACAATGCGTAAAATGTCGTTCACTCTCTATGAATTTTCATAAGCCACAAATCGAATGCATCAGCCTGAGATTGCCTGTGTAGGTTTGCCAGAATTTCGTTACATAACGGAAATAATACGAAACCCACCTTTTTGGGCGAGGAGCTAATGAATATTTCTCACTGTAGAAATGGTAATATAGTAAATTGAATCTTTTCACAGACGAATATTCCTATTATACTTGCTCCTTTTCTGATTATTTCTGCGATGCCACTAGATAAAAATTATACAGCTTTTTCCACCTTAATATTAATGACTACAGGAAAGACCTTTACAGTTATAGAAAATAAAATCAAAAAACCTATTTAAAAAAAGCAGAAGAAAATAAAAGTTTCTTTTAAAATTTTAACTATCAACTTATAGACTCATTATACATATACAATTTATATGATCTTTAACAACTTTTTGCGAGATTTGTGTAAGTACCTGTAAGTATTTAACTAACCTGAAATTATAAAAATAAACTTAGCACATTAAGTTACTAGTTTATTTACCCAAGTAAATCGCGCCACGAGCTTTTATGATCATATAAATTGTGTATAATGAGGCTATAAGTTGATAGTTAAAATTCTGAAGGAAAATTTCAATTTCTTCTTTAAATAAAAGCTTTTTTTAAAAAAAAGTTTTTTGCTTTCAATTTATTTTTTACTTTTTAGTTATCACTGGCTAGGTTTCTGAGTCTGTTCATGTCATTCAACGCATCATTGTTGCAAGGTCATTTGCAGGTTAATTTCGAACAGTGTAGCTCTTCAATAAGGCGACCTTCTAATGATTTTACCCTACTTGAGGCCACATATGCTTGTCCAGCAGCAAAGAGCTTCGAGCTTAAGCAAACAACAGCGTGGAGACAGTACTACCCTGCATTTTATGTACTACTTCAAAAGTCGGCCATATTGGATTAGTGGTGTCAGAATATTTTTCTAATTATTCTCGGCAAGCCCTTCCGTTTAATACCCATATTGTGAAGATAATTATTCCCCAATCTTGGATAGTCCGCCATATTGAATGACGTCACATTATTTTTCGAGTTACCATCAAGGAGCCCTTTCATTGGATTGTATTGATATTGTAGAAATGTATAAAAAATAATTATTTCGCCATCTTGGATGTTCCGTCATATTGGATTTAGAATGCCGTCATACTATTTTCCGAATTACTCTCAACAAGCCCTTTCATTTGATACTCATATTATAGAAATGCATTAAAAATAACTAGTACGCCATCTTAGACGCTCCGCCATATTGATTTAGAATGACCATCACATTATTTTTCGAGTTACTCTCAATAAGCCCTTTCATTTGACAGCCGTATTGTAAAAATGCATTAAAATAACTACTCCGCCATATCTTGGACGGTCCGGCATATTGGATTTAGAATGACATCATACAGTTTATCGTGTATTGCCATCCAAACTAAACGTGTGTACAAAATTTCAGCTCTATCGGTTGAAGATATCTGCTTCAAAATTGAGTGGCCAGATTCCACCCGAACAAACATACATTGAAAAATAAATAAAAGCTTTTAAAAATGTCCAAACAAACTTTGTAGTGCATTTGATAATGATGACCTGACCTTCCTCACAATTTTATGAGATGAACAGAGGAAGAAAATGTTCCAATCATCCCAAAAGATGGAAAGATAATAACAGAACTCTGTCCTTTCCAAACCATACTTTCCTATTTTTCGATGGGCGGGAGGGACTTTGGATAGCTCCTTTTAGCACTGCCGCGAGATCAGATTCCTGTTTATGATGAGCAGCAATGTTTGCTGCATCAACTTACGACATTGATTCATGCTGCACCTCAGAAGACGTAGTTGAAGCGTCTCTTCTTTTACAACACAACGAAAATTTCAAATATTTTTGGAGGTTTTGAGAAGACAGTTTTTGAATGCAACCAACATAGATGCCTTTTTTTAAATCTTTTTTTTATATAACTGAGCAGACCGCCAAGGCAGAGCCTAAATACTAGAGTACCGCGGCTGCTGTGAAAGAGTTATGTTAGGGGAAGTTTGTTAACGCGAGATTTGAATGGGCCAATACCCGCAGGCCCAATAAATTCATCTTCTGGTAGTCCATTCCAAGCCTTGGACACCCTGGGAATAAATGTGCGGTTGTACCGCTCAATTCTTGAGGTATGAAGAGCGACCGTCTTAGGATGAGATGCAGCGGTCGCACGGGTACATCTGATAGGAGCAGTGAGCGGCGGAACGATAGAGGATAGCTCAGAGGAGCAGATTCCGTTGGAATATCGGTAGAAGAGTGAAAGGTCACCAACACGCCGGTGATAAAATGTCTGAAGGTGGCGCGTTAAGGCCGGACCGCCAATTAGTCGAATTGCCCTTCTCTGGACTGCATCTAGTATAGACAGGGTAGTAGGGGCAGCAGCTCCCCAGACATGAGAGCAATACTCCAGGCAAGGTCTTATCTGGGCTTTATATAGCGTGAGGAGGTTACATGGTGAGAAATACTTTCTGGCTCTAAATAGGTACCCAAGCTTTTTACCAGCAGCTGTTGCAATTGACGCGACGTGTTCGTACCAGATCAGATTTTCTGTAATGTTGACTCCTAACAGCTTGAATGAGTGACTCCTTGGCAGAGCCTGGTTGTTCATTAGAACCTGGTGTTGGCTTGGGCACTCCTTGTTTCATATCGTACAATACTGGGTCTTGGAGGCATTAAATTTAACTATATTCTTAAGCCCTCCAGCGGTAATGGTATCGAGATCCTTTGAAAGTGAAGCTGCCACTGCCAGTCTTCTGCGTTCCAGCTGGACCACAGAGATCGGTCTATTGCTCATGATGCCTGCATGCAGCGTACTGTCATCCGCAAAACTGTGGATTGGGTTTGTAGTGCTAGAGAGTATATCATTAATGTGAAGCACAAACAATGTCGAAGCCAATACCGATCCCTGCGGAACCCCGGCATTGATGCTATGGAAAGAAGAGGAAAAGCCGTCTACCACGACAGTGATTTTCCGACCTGAGAGGAAGTTTGCGAGCCAACCGCAAAGCTTAACAGGGCGCCCATAAGACGGGAGCTTGTTTAGGAGAGCTGCGTGCCACAGTTGATCGAATGCCTTTGAAATATCGAGAGCAACGACGTGAGCCTCGCCAAATGACTGGATGAGTTTGTTCCACACATGTGTGACGTAAGCCAGAGGAGATCTCCAGTTGATCTTTGGTGTCGGAATCCATATTGTCTGTCGTTGATTAAGTGATGGAGCTCTAGGTATTCAATGAGCTCTTGGTTGACGCATCTCTCCATCACTTTACTGATTACAGAAATCTATCAAGAGTTTGAGTTCTGTTACTATCTGTCCATCTTTTTAAGAGGTACGAACAAAACTTTCAAACTTTTTCCTATGTTCGTCGCGTAAAATTGTCAGGAAGATCATCATTGTCAAATCTACTACAAATGTTGCTTAAAACTGCAACGTGATCTGAAACAAACCAGACAAATTTCGAATTCACTGCTGATTTCCGTTCATTTGGGATGTTTGCCAATATACAATAGTGCATAAAATTTACTCAAATCTAAAATGTACCAAATATCGTTTTTGGCCAAAAGCTAGAGGTTCTTGTACCACAATGTGTGGAAAAGTGAGAGAAATATCACATCCTTGAAAATCTAAGCAATTACTGAGATTGCACAGTGTCAAGAAAAGCATCACATAGGGACAAAATTACAAAACAGTATATCAGACCATGAGTAAATGTTAATCTCATATGCCTTTACAAATGCACACTGTCGTTACACTTGACTGTTACATAACAACAAACCGTTCTATACAAAATATTTCTATACTGTCATTATTTATCACTCTCTTAAATAAAGTATGAAAAGGCAACTGGACAGACCATATAACTTATGCATACATAATATATTTATATACACAACGCAAAGATTGGCGTTGAAATATGTGTCCGACATGTGTTAGAGATAACAAACGTTAGAATAATTGATAGTTATACTTACGATACATATACTAGAGCTAAAACGAGAGTGGCATTGTAATAACTAACATTATCAAAATATTAAATCGGGAAGGACTGCAAGGCATGGGACTTTGAAGTTGAAATTATAAGTTTCACATTTAATAATATCATTGTCTTCCGGATACTGTGTTGTTTTATTTTTTAAAGATAAGCCAATTGTATGCAGGTTGTTATACAATATGTATAGTTTGGCTGCAGTAGCTCTATAAGTATCAATTACTACTTGATTCAAGATACGACGTTCTCGAAATTATGAGTATACACCGATGGAATCAGAAAGAAAATGTGTATGTAATAGTGCCGAAAAGTAGTGGGGAACTTTCACTTGCCGCTGCAATAGGGATAGAAGATAAAGTTCTCTAGAGAAACTTGAAAAATTAAGGAAATGATTTTCACCTTACCACAAGTGAGCTCAAGGATACCACAATCCTTATTTGGAACATGCCCTGTGTCTATGCCAACCCCTTCACCTTCGTCTATTTACTCTATGCCATAGAACTAGGTTTTGCATGGGACTGTGAATGACTTTGACAGCAAGTGACATATGATAACCTATTCTGTTTTGTTGACTTTATCTATGGGCATCGTGGTGAAAGGATGCTACGGAACTTTCACTTCCCACTGGTATAGGGATAGAACAACCTGCATACAATTGTATGCAGGTTGTTATACAATATGTATAGTTTGGCTGCAGTAGCTCTATAAGTATCAATTACTACTTGATTCAAGATACGACGTTCTCGAAGTTTTGAGTATACATCGATGAAATCAGAAAGAAAATGTGTATGTAATAGTGCCGAAAAGTAGTGGGGAACTTTCATTTCCCACTGCAATAGGGATAGAAGATAAAGCTGTCTAGAGAAACTTGAAAAATTAAGGAAATGATTTTCACCTTACCACAAGTGAGCTCAAGGAGATCACAATCCTTATTTGGAACATGCCCTGTGTCTGTGCCAACCCCTTCACCTTCGTCTATTTACTCTATGCCATAGAACTAGGTTTTGCATAGGACTATGAATGACTTTGACACAAGTGACACAAGTGACATATGATAACCTATTCTGTGTTGTTGACTTGATCTATGGGCATCATGGTGAAAGGATGCTGCATTTTTATTATCGTTAAATCGTTAATTGTAAAAGTTGTAACCCTATCGAAGGAAAATAAACAAAAAATCAGCTTAAATTTGAGTATTTATTCAGGCTGATACAAAAGCAACACAAACAACTACTCCAGGGGCTAATACCCCTACAGGCATACAGGCATTGAATGACATCATTAGCTCAAGTACTTTCTTTAGGAAAGCATCAAGGAAATGATCTCCACCTCACCTGTGAGCTCAAGGATATCACAATCTACTTTGGGTAAGGCTGCTGAAAATCGGGAGAGGAGGATAACACCTCAAAGCCTTCAGGTAGTCAGCTGCCATCGGGAAGTCCCGATAAGAGGCTCTCGCGTGGCGAGCTAAGAAGAAACATCCTGTTCCTGAGAAGAGGCTCTCGGCAGAGGTGAGAAGATTCTCTCCAGCCGCGCAGGCGTCAACACCAGGACAGCAGAGTCAGGGAGGAAAGAGGCTGCACCCGGAACGGACTCCAAAGGAAGCTGCCAGGATGACCAAAAGCTCAAAGACAGAGGCGTGGAACAGGAGCTCCCAGAATCCTTTGCCGACAAGGTGTCGGTAGAGAAGATGACTATAGTCTAGACTATAGACTATATAGAAATGGAATATATAGAAATGGACATAGCCATGCAAATCAAGACGTGCTATTCGAGGCAAAGACGTCTTTATATCCAGCTGGCATCCGGAATTGGTACCATAGTTGTTGACTGGAAAGCCAGTTCAAACAATTGGGTTCACAGAGTTAACATCTATAGAGGGAGTGTAAACAACAAAATGCACAGGTCGCTGACCAGCCAACATGTAACGGAAATTTTGACAGCTTGAGAGCATTACCAGTGGCGTGCGACTTTATATTAAGATTGGATGTTCATTAATAGATTCAATTATTACTGTAGTGTTACAAACTGATACCAATAAGTTGTATTAGTATTTAGCTATACTTAGAGAGTTACTCTTATTATAATTTCATTGTAACAGTTGATAATTTATTATTACCATGAATTGTTTTTCAAAACATATCTAACAGTGTTCTGAAAGGTATCCTGTTGGAATGGCTGCATCGTGTTTTTACTTCAGCAATAAAATATAATAATTGCATCAGGTAATATCCAGTTCTATAAAATTCTCATAGATAGATTTTCTGTAAGTAAATGTGGCATACATTTTGGCATTTCACGTCCTCAAATAGTTTAAAAAATGGAATTTGGAAAATTCATGTTGATTGACATGAATGTAATGCGTGCACAAAACATACATTAAACAACCATTATTATTCCTCAAACTGGAGTGAAGTTACTTTTGTTCCCAGTTATCCCCATATATTATGATACTGAAAACTGAAACAAAACCTATACTCACGTATGATAAGAAGTGTTCACCGATTCGTCGCAATTACAGCAAACTATGCACTTTTTATGTTGTCTCATCATGCAATTATGACAATATATATTGTTCATAAATAATTTAATTCACACCACAAATAGTCATAAAGTCAGTTAAATATACACTAAAATCACAAAAATCTCGACACACGCAATAACCACAACTACAATGACAGCCAGATGACAGCTTAAGGGCACGCCGATTGTAGGTTGCCAGATTTACGACATATTAGAAGTTATTGCGACATTCCGCTATGAAATTTACTATTTTTGAGATTTCATTAAATCAATACAAATTATCTTCACGTAAATCAGTTACATTGCATGTATATTGGAATGTATAGTTAAATACCCAGTTAAATACTTTGTGTTCAAACTGCGGAAACTGCCAGATTTTGAAGAAACTGGAAGCGGACGAAGAAGAGTGGCAATATCAGTATAGATGTTGGCTGGCCAATATTCAAATTAGGCTCCCTCTAGAGATGTTAACTCTGTGATTGAGTTCCTTTGAAAGAACTCAGCTAAAATTGGGCCCAGCCAGAAGCCTGGTGAGAATGCAACGCCTCACAGGAGCATAGACCAAGGAAGATGTGATGCTTGGTCTTAAGATCCAAAGTGGGAGACAGAATGCCAAGAGTCGTGGTCACCGACATGTCATAGACACTGGCGAAGACATAGTGCCTAGTCATAGAGTGGGTGGTAATGAGAGGGCCGACAGATGTGCCAAGGAAGGAGCAGAACTTCCTCTGATCTGGTCAGAACCTTATGTGGTATATCACACGTGTCAAATGAGCACCAGAAGCGCTAGGACAGAGTGGTGGGGTTGTTCAGTCTAAGAGGATGCTAAGGGGAATCTCACGTTCTATGGCCGCAGACGCTCTCAGATTGAGCATGAAGGAACTACGAAACAAGGTTGGATTGATAACTGCCTCTTGAAGAATCAAGAATTTGTTTTCAGAAAGTGAGTCAGATGATTTTACCTTGGAAATGATACCTCGCACGTTGATTTCGGTAAAATTTGCGAAAACGGCCCGATTCTAATAACTTACTCCTCCTTTGTTGGGTAAGTTGAAAATGCAAAATACTAGATTGAAATGTCGCAAACTCTAATGCTGCTCTCATAGATAAGCAAAAATGACCAACGTTCGTTGCAGCTTTTACAGTTTATTAGACATTTCGTCTAATTGCAATTCCTGAAGTTGTTGTTATCTATGTAAAACAAGCAAAGCGCATTTCATAAGGCGTCTACTCTCTCTGGCTGGGAACCATTTAAATGTCAAGTCGCTGTAAAACACCGTCATTACATTCACTTGATTCTTTATAATTCTATGTTAACTTACTTGCTGGAATCATGAAATCAAGGCGTTTGATAATTCTTGTAGTTCAGGCATTACAAGCATAATGCTAGTATAAAATAATGATGAAAACAATAAACGTTTTAATTGGGGAGAAATTTAGCAACAGGTTATTCTTGCATAATTCCTTACAAGCTCCCAAACATTGATTCCGATAATATCAAACATGGTTCATCCAGTTCACCCTCATTTTTCAAAATTGCAAAAAAGACTGAGGCAATGTCAATGTAAATTTGAGAGATTTTAAAAATCTCCAACAAACTAAAACATGACAAATTTTCTTGAATTTGAACCATACTTGGACCAGGTCACTTTTTTTCAATATGCGATCTCTAGAAAAATAGTAATGATTTCGTTTTTGACTGTTCTAAAAAAATTAAAAACTAGGGAGATGTAAAACGCTAAGTTTATTGATATTTTGGAGGTATTACTTACGACTCATAAAAGCGGAGGAGGTATTGTAACTGAAACATATTTAATTTGATTTGTTTTTTGGAAGTTTTATGACACCTGTAACACGAAACTCTCTATAACTTGGAGAGCCCCGAAGCTTCGAGGGTATATCACTATATTACGAGACTGATGTACTTTGGATCAAGTAGGCTTTCATTTTAAAAGGGGGGACCTGCATGGCTGAGCGGCGAACAGCGCCTGCCTCTGATATCGAGCGCAGCAGCAATATGCTCGGTCAGCACTTGGATGGGCGACCGAGGGAGGACCGTCCGAGTGAACTCCGTTAGATCGTCCAGGGAACTCGCATCATTTTAACAATGTATTCAAATGTACTTGGAGGACCCTTAGAGGCAAAATTAAACAAAAAACCGCCGCTTTATCAAGACTTCGATTATAGGCTGTATCACGACAATGCTCAGGCTCACAAATCAGTTATTTGTGAAACAACAACTGAAGAAGAAGAAGAAGATTAGGGGTGAAATCATCTTCCTATCCTCCGGACGTTGATCCATGTGACTCTCACCTGTTTCCTGAAGTAAAATAATAACTAAGACGTCGAATATCTAAGTCTGATTTAAAGCTGATCACCGCTGTGATGGGTATACCATAACAATTATTATAAAAAATATAAATACCTTAAAAACTAAAAATACCACAAAAACTATGAAACTATGAAAACTATGGAAACCATGGAAACCATGGAAACCATGAAAACCATGAAAACTATGAAAACTACGAAAACTACGAAAACTACGAAAACTACGAAAACTAGGAAAACTAGGAAAACTATGAAAACTATGAAAACTATGAAAACTATGAAAACTATGAAAACTATGAAAACTATGAAAACTATGAAAACTATGAAAACTATGAAAACTATGAAAACTATGAAAACTATGAAAACTATGAAAACTATGAAAACTATGAAAACTATGAAAACTATGAAAACTATGAAAACTATGAAAACTATGAAAACTATGAAAACTATGAAAACTATGAAAACTATGAAAACTATGAAAACTATGAAAACTATGAAAACTATGAAAACTACGAAACCTACGAAAACTGCGAAAACTGCGAGAACTACGAAAAATACGAAAACTATGAAAACTACGAAACCTATGAAAACTATGAAAATTATAAAAACTACAAAAACTGCAAAAACTACACAAACAAAAAAAATAAAAATTATAAAAACCATAAAAACTATATCGTAACAGGCTACCAAAACAATGTTTCTCAGAAATTTATGGCAACTGAATGTAAACACAACTCTTGACATTCTCAAACAAACTACAAGAGTATAGCGAAGATGCTAATGATTACTAACCAATATTACAAAATGTCTCACTTTTAAACATTTCTGCGTAAGGTTTTATATCGACCGTACTATGTGAATTGAGAGAACCGGATAAAATCCGCGAAAAATCGGAAACAATCATAGATAATGTGCGCTATTGTACGGAGTGCATTGTAGGCGAAATTTATAGGATACCTTGCGAAAGAAAAGCAAAATTATTGCTCAATGTTCATGAATGGCGGAGGGTTTTTTCAATGGGCGCCAAGAAGGCGGAGGTACACGCAAAGGTAGGCACGGATTTTAGGCAAATGTCAGGAATGACTAAGTGGAAATTTATTGAGTTACTATCACCTCACGGTGCTTTTACTGGCATTGTACTGATTTATGTTCGTGAGGTTGATTTTTACCGATCGACTTACACTCCTTACTTTCATTCACGGGTTTGTGTTTGGTTTTGCGTTCCATTCTATTTGCAACATCGGATAGTATTGAGTATCATGCAATGAAAGTTTTTTATGCAGCATCTACAATTTGTAATACAGATAGTCTGTTCACACAAATAAAATTAGTGTCAATTTTAAACTAATAATACTATTTTGACATTATTTCAGCCAGTGGCGGCTGGTGAGGTAGCGCCACAGTGCCATGGCAGTACCTTGTACCATTGATTAAGGTAAGACGTTAATACCTTAATCAATGCTTGTACCTTGTACCTTAATTTTCGACAAAAACATATTTGTCTATCTCTTAAACTTTTCTTATTCTATGTTAGTTTCCAACGACTTTTTCTGTTTTATATGAAATGGCAACAGCGCCTCAGCGCATAAATGCTTGCACCAAGCAACACGTGGCATCGTGGCAACTCACACGATGAGAGCTGACGACGCGACGCGACCGTGCCGTTTCTTAAGGGTACAAACATAGTGGAGCGACGAGGCTAGAGGCACAGCGACAAGGTGAGCGACGCGACTTGAATTTAACCGTGGAATTGAGTCAAACATAGTAGAGATGTTAACGCAGCGGTAAGCGACGAGACAAGCGATGCGACTTGCGTCGAGATAAAATTTGGTATTAACTGCCACGTTGCCAGTTTAGTTTTGACAAACAGCGGTATAGGGCACGAGTATAGATAGTCGCAACTTTTGTCTAGGTAAAATCGCATCTCGTCGCTAGCCTTGCCGCTAGTCTCTAGCCTCGTCGCTCCACTATGTTTGTACCCTTATAAGGCACAAGCAGAGTGAGAGCAATCTTATCACAAACGCTTATGAGTGACAGAGAAAACGCTATGCTGGACGTTTTGGATAGATTTTAAATACGAAAATCCGAGGGAGATCATGCCAGGCACATTACCCATATTTCCATTCATGGTTCACTATTTTTGTTTTGTTTCAGCAGTTTCGATTTGTTTATGTTTGATGCTGATGTCGACTTTTCTCGTTAAAGATTTGAAATTGAAATCTAGATCTTATTGGTTTGAGTGAGTTGTGCGCTGTTTTCGGGTCGGTATCTCTTTTTTTGTTTAATTAAAAATATCATTGGAGCGAAAATGAATAAAATTGGCGCATTAATAAACTCATTTAGTAATCTTCCGCTGGAAGAAAAACTGCATATTAAGGAATTAGGACGACCAACACCTGATTTAAAAATTAAAAAACTTATTGTTAGTCGACATAAATCGCGTTGTCGTAAATTTAATAAAACTATTTATGATAAAAACAATTGGATATAAGTGACTGTGAAGAAGTTAACAAACTCTTTTGTTTTGTGCGTGTTCTAATAGGAGGCGATGACACTTGGACTAAAAAGGCACGGATGATCTTATTCATATATAGGAGAAAATGAAGACCCATGAAAAATCTAAAGTGCATATGAATAATGTTTTCTGTTTATCGATGCTTGGTAAGTCGAATATAAAGACTCAGTTAAATTTGGCTTATCGGCTAGTTATAAATTTTTTTTTTCAATTTTATATGGGTTTGAAATTTTAGCTGTCATTCTGGCACTACCTCTCTAAGTTGGCTCGAGCTGCCACTGATTTCAGCGTTGCATACAACCTGTAATACGGTGAAGTCCCGATGAGTATACCATAGTTTAAGAATATACAGAGTGTTTCATAAGTTGGGCCTTTTTTCATACGGCGGATAGTACTCGCCAAAATGAGTGTTTTTCCCAGTAACATATAAACGAAATATTCAGAGAAAACAAGATACTGACCATTAAAGAAACCCTCAATTATAAGTCCGTCCCTGGGCAATGGCTCACCATGTCACAATATCACAACAAACAAGGCATCGCTAGCGGTGCCGATACCGGTGAGAAAACACTAAAACAGGCAGTTTGTCATACGTCGCGCTGCTGTGGCATAGTGTACGAGAGTACTTGACTTGCAACATCTGACGATCGGACTTTAAAACCAACAAGACTGGCGCACGCTTATAACAATAATGAACTGGTGGACATGATTTTAATGTACGGTGAGTGTGGTCAAAATACCGCTGCGGCTTCGCGAGTGTATGCCGATCGTTTCCCTAACCGTACTCACCCTGCACCTCGTCGATTTGTCTCGCCCGTGCAAAGAGCCAGAGACTCAGGATGTCTGAATCCACATCGTGGTGGACACGCTGGAAGACCTAGACAACCTCGTATGGTCCAAATTGAAGAAGACATCGTAAATCGTACTTTTATCTGTAAGACGCCTGCGACAGGACCGCACTTACAACTTCGTAGCAACCAAATAGTGAGTACTTGCTTCATTTTTTTTTACTGTTTTGCTGCTGGTTCACCTTGCATTAGCTTTGCCGTTTCAAGGGCTGTTGCTTCTAAAGAGGAAAGTCCCAACTTTTAGACAACACAACACCCTATTTACAGGATTGCATGTTTCGGAAAGTGACGGAGGGTCATTGATTTACAATTTCCAACAGTCCAAAATTTTTGATGAGGAGCAGAACGATCTTAATCTTATCAGGGTTATTAAAGCAACTATGTACGTCATGGGGTACTTTGTATAGTTATCACAGGGGATAAAGAGATGGACACTCGCAGATTATGTGGAGATTGGTGAGACGGGTACTGCAGAAACCACAATTGGAGGGTTGGTACCAAGCAAAAGATAGGAGTGGGTGAGAGCAGTTTGTCCGATCGTAATCGATGCAATCGAACTCTATCTACGCGTCGAAGTGTAATGGAGGGTAACTGTCATTTTTGAATTTTTGAGAAATGCGTTTTTGATATCCCACTGTGCCATATATACGCATGCGTCATTTTACCAGACTTTTTAAAAGCTTTTATTTAACTTGCAATGTATGTACGCTTGTTCGGGTGGAATCTTGCAACTCAATTTTGAAGCAGATATCTTCAACCGATTGAGCTGAAATTTTGTATACACGTTTAGTTTGGATGACAATGCACGATAAGCTGTATGACGTCGTTCTAAATCCGATAGTGGAATAGCTACTTAATGCATTTCTACAATATGGGTATCCATATTGATATGAGAACGCCCAGTAGATGGTAAGGGGGACGACAATCTGATGAGAGGAATGTCATCACTGACAATAGATCCACTGATGTCATTTTTAGTCAAACGATGAATTTTGTTGTGAGAGTTCGGGGAAAATATACTATTCAAAGCCGGCAAGTTGTTTTATCACTGCATGAACCTGACGACCTGAGAGAAGAGAATTTTTGCATTTGGCGCTCAAATAGAGGTTTGCAGTGTGAGCAAGAGTCTGGCACCAGTCACAGGAGATTATGGATCGAATTGTACGAGTTCCTTTATACAATTTACGCAGTGGTCATCACCAGGTTGTATCGACGACGGTGACGACATCGACATGAGGGTAGGGGGTAGCTAACGAACCGCTGGTGCACCGAGAAACCATGAAGGGTGGACCGGGCAGCCGGTGTGTATGACTGTGACGCGACGTAAGTGGTAAAGAAGATCCGCGGTAAGGATTTTCCAATAATAAGTTTTAAAGGAACATTTGGGGTGCTGGACTGACTTTGGGAAAGTAATAGGGATAAACTCGTGTTGTTATAGTGGACTCTTATCACCAACACAGTTTTACAGTTATGTTCAGACTAAGTCTATATTTTAGTTTAGTTTAAGGTTTTCATGATATCTGATAAAAGGAAATTTACGAAAATGAGTAGACGTCAGGATAGCGCAAATTCTAAGTTAGAAACTGTCGTTCAAATGATGGCAAATAATATGTATTTTTAGATATAATACGATGTGTTTTGTTGTAAGAGTTTCGGAAAAATATACTATTCAAAGTCGGCGAGTTATTTTATCGCTGCATGAACCTTGTTTACGACCTGAGAGAAGAGAGTCTTTGCACAGTGAAAGGGCTTGTTGACAGTGACTCGAAAAATAATGTGACATCATTCTAAATCAAATATGGCGGACCATCCAAGATGGCGAAATAGTTATTTTTAATGCACTTCTGTAATATAAAGGGCTTGCCGAGAATAAATAATTTTTTTTTTGATATAAATGCAAGTTAATAACTAAAAAGTAAAAATAAATTAAAACAAAAAACTTTTTAAAAAAAGCTTTCATTTAAATGCTCTAATTATACACAATTTGTATGATCATAAAAGCTTGTCGCGCGATTTACTTTTGTAAATTAACTGGCACCTATTGAATTGACTAACTTGGTCTGCTAGGTTTAATTGTGTTAAAATTTCAGTTTAATTGAATCCTTATAGGTACTTACGTAAACCTCGCGACAAGCTTTTATGATCATATAAATTGTGACATGGGGGTCACAGAAAGCTACTGTTTTCTGAACTATTATTTATTAAAGTTTATCATGTGGATATTTGTACATTTCTACAGTTACCCAATCCTGTTATAGTGAATTTGAAACATGCACACAGACGCGAATTCGCACGGTGCATATCCCGTTCATAGCAGACTGCAAAATTATACCCATTCAGATATGAAACGCGAGTGTGCGACTTTGGGTTGCACGTAAGCGTGGCTGAAACCCGCGTAATCAGAGACCGCAAACACACAAATACCTATAAAACTACACCTTCATTATAGAGTTACACGGTAAATAAAATCATCGCAGGTAACGTGACGATAGACGATCATTTGCGTTTTATTTGTTTATCGTCTGATATGATATGCAAGTTGGATCACTCCGCAAATGCCAAAACAATATAAAACGACGTTTGTTTAAACATTATTTTTCTTATAATTTATATTTATCAAACCGTCAACTTTAGAGGAAAGTTCCTGATGACCAAGACTCTTAAAGAATATGTCAATGCAGAGTCAGCTTTGCTAAGGTCAGTATTCTCGGTTGAAAGCGACAAGCAATATATCGGAACTGGACAGTAGTAGAGAATTGTAATTTTGGGGGCGTAAATTAGAGCAAATGTAGTATCTTTTCTTATTATTGTGTTACCCAATGAGGCATTTGTTTTTGGTCTCTTGGCGTCTGATTCAAAATTATGAATGGGACACCCTGTATATTAGTGCCTTTGTGTGTTCGTCCCGATAAAAGAATTCCAACTGATTCTTCAATAGCCATAGGTACTTAAGGGATTGTACCACTACCATATGAAACGAACACTAGCAAAATAATTTAACTGTAGGGATACATGTTATAATCAATGGCAGTGATACAATCCTTGAAGTACCTGTAGTTCTTGAACGAATCACTTTAGGCCCCAAGTGTGCGAGTTTGTTGGAATTGTTTTATCGGGAGGAACACAGAAAGGCACTAATATACATACAGGGTGTCCCATTAATAATTCTGAATCAGACGTCACGTGACCAAAAACAAATGACTCACTGCATTATACAATAACAAGAAAAGACACAACATTTGCTCCAATTTGCATCCCCAAAACCATAATTCTCTACTACTGCCCAGTTCCAATATATTGCTTGTCTTAGTCGTCGTGGGACACCCTGTATATCTCATATTTATCAAACTGCCAAAGTTCCTAATGGTCGTTTTTACCAAAAACTCCTGTCAATGCAGAGTAAGCTTTGCTAAGGTCACTGTTATTATTTTTTTGAAAGCCCATCTCCTTCCTGACGGCCCAGTAGAAACTTAACTAGACTATAACTGTACCGCCTACTATAGATGAGTGGGTTAGAAATGTCACATATTTCTTTGAAAAATACTTCGAAAAAATGTGAAAAGCGGACCGTTAATAGGAATTTTCAGATCTATCTGAGCTCTCGTGGGCAGAACTAGCAGAGACTGGTTGCTGAAAAATCACAGACTCACTCACGTTCGGAAATCTATACCAATGATTCTGCGAGTGTACATTATCATTCAAAACTTAAGAGTTTTCAATGATAATGGCGACAAAATGATTTAATTAATATATATTATAATAATATATAATAATTATAATAATTTATATAATTTGTGAATAATTTGTGATCTAAGAGACTGAAAGTAGTAGATGAATAGACCTCCACAGCCCTATTGCTCCGAAGATACTGAGATTGTAGATCTAATCATGGTACTTCAAATAAAATATTCTGATTTCAATAACCGACATAACGTGTCTACTCATCGAACATCTAAGTTTATGACGACTTTACATAAGATTAAGATTAAATTAACTATCTTCGTTTTTAGATGTCTTACAGTGGTTTGCACCAGTCATAGTTAAACCTTTGGCTTAACTAATTAAAGCTTAACTTTAATTAAGGCTTAAAGTTGTGTGTCTTTGCACCGGTCATGATTAACTTTAATTATGAGTTAACTTTTTCTTACAGGGAAATTTAACGAATTTCAGATTTTACGTTGGCAATCATGTCGTATTTTTGATGTTCTGTGATGGAAATGAAGGTTCATGTCACTGTCGTTGATGGCTGTCAGACATTATCTTTCAAGTTCAACTGAGGCTATTTGTTTTGATTAAGAAATTTCGGATTCATTTTAGTATTTTTAGTTTCATTTTCATTAATTGATAACCCATTATCGTAAATATCCAACTCACAGAATATAACAACAGTGATAAAAGTAAATCCTTGAAGTAAATGCACTTCTTTAGGCAAGATTTTGTCTATGAAATAGTTGATTGCAGTGACCCAACATTTGGTGGATTTTGGGTGTCTTAATTCTGGATTCTCTTGTACAGGAGTGGCTTCAGAAGACATCAGAGTAATAACATTTATGTCGGATCTGTTTGTGGTAAGTAAAAATATAGAGAAATGTCCAAAGTGCTAAGGTCAACTAAAGACATCTTTACATTACATTTATACATTTATAGTGTTAAACTAGCAAAATGTCCATTCATAGGTAATAATTACAATTTTTATATGTATATATAGGTGGTTTCAAGGAATGAAGCAATTAAAACAGTAATCTTTTGGCATAACCTTAAGATGAGTTTCCAGAACAAGTGATATATGCAACGAACAATATACATATTATGACTATCAACTTCTCTATTTAAACAGATTTGTGATATATGCACTACTACAAAATACTTTCTTTTTGTCATTGCAGGTGTGGAGAAAGAATTATTCAGGTTGCCAAGTATTTGAGACAGAAGAGGCAGACCGATACCATGAGGCGAAGAGCACATAATGTTATGCATTCAGAGCTTCATTGTGATGGCTTTATAGAAAGTAAATACTAATATGTTCCACATACTGCGTAAATTAATAGAACCAATAAATGCATATGTTATCCATATATTGTAATTATATCTGTTAATAAAGGTGGAGAAAAAAAATCTCTTTCTTATAACTTCTCATATAACAAAACATAAAATATTTCATAGTATCAGTAGCTGATATGTGATATAAAATGGTGTCTAGATATAGAATGCCTTGTTAAAAGTATGTATTTTAAATGATAGTTTGTATAACATGCTCACAGATAGTGATTAATTTCTGTCTTGTCAAACAAGGTGATTATTTAAAAAAACACTCATTGGGTGACTGTAAAGTTGCACCCATCAGAAGGTAAGTTTTATTACTTGAACAAAAACTACTGGTTGAATTCTCATTATATTTTTATTATATATATTTTCTTTCAATATATCAGGGCTTGTCCTGAATAGTAGAAAATTCAGTAATTAGGATAGGGTGATCGGTGGAACACACAACAGTGATTTGCTGCCGCAGTGCTCAATAATACAGTATGGGTCAATATTATTCAAATTACTCAGTTTTTGTTAATAAAGAGGCTTCAGTTTTTCACTAGTTCCTTAAAGTATTCATTATCATCTGTGATCCTGAAATAAATAATATTTTTATTAAAAATAGAAGGAAATTAACTAATGGGTGGTGAAGATGAATTAAATGAAATCCATGTGAGAACGGGAGGACACTTGCATTCTAATTTTTACAGTAATAACTACTACTGTGATAGCTATTCACATAATAATAATGCATTTTGCTGCAAACAAAATAATTCAAGCAGATCAATTTATTTTCTTTATATGGTAAAAATTGGGCGACTAAGATGCAGTATCTAACAACTGTCCCTAGTGAATGTGATAACTGTAATTTACAAATAAACGTTTTATCTTTACTGTTTTCAAAATCCATCCAAGTTTTGAGCGCCCATTATCTCATAAATTACAGCATTCTAAATAACAGATTTGCTTACCTGCTAAGATAGACTCCTTGAACAAGACAGCAGTAACACAACAATGACCAAAAAGCTGTTGAACACGAAAAATCTCATAAACCATAACACGGTGTCTTACAACAGTGATATTTGTCCAATTCCACAATCAGCTTTATATAGTTGTAGATTGAGGTTATGGTCGTATCCTCAGTTCCCCACGACTTGATATTGAATCCAAGTCACGATACACTCACTGAGTGTATCGTGATCCAAGTGATGTATTTTGATTCATAATTGCTTATAGGATATAGAAATAATTTTATAAAATATATTTCACAAACTAACCAAACTTATTTCTGTGGTGATCTGTCAGAATATGTTAAACCCACAAATGTCAAAAGTTAAGCCAAGAAACGTCAAAGCTAAACCCTACTTTGCCTTTGGCTTAAAGTTAATTATGAGTTTGACGCTAATTACAACCGGTGCAAAGCAATTCGTACTTTAATTAAGGCTTAACTTTAATTACAACTTTAACTATGACTGGTGCAAACCACTGTTAGGAGCTCTAGATCAATTTGGTATCCCTGAACTGGAGGAATTGGGGTGGCAGAAAAAACGGGTATGTTGGAGCTATTAAATGTTTTTTACTCATAAAGGGTTTATTTTTCCAAAATTAGAAAATTTTGAAAATTCCGAACTATTTAAAAACAAAGAAAATGATTTCCACTTTACCGAAAGTAAGCTCAAGGAAAAGCAGTCGTTAGAATCAGTCTAGAATAAGTTTTTTGAACAGTGATAAAAATAGATAGTAGGGTGTGCTTCCCCAAATTGAACCTTTGTCGTCTTTGTTACTTCCCGTAAAACTTGGCAATGTTGCCATCAGGTATTCGACACTACAGCTTTGAACCTTCTTGCCACTCAATATTTAGATTATGACAACGTAATACAGATCTGTGAGGTGTTGATTTCGACCACGCGCAATGTAATATTTTATGAACGTGGCGAAGCCTTCAAATCAAATTTAACTAAAACAATGGAGGTTTGCTCTTTCTAGTTTATAATTTGTTTATTAGATAGCAGTGTTTTACAGCGCTACATAACAATAGCATTGTCAAAAACTTATTTGACTATGGGGCTAATCTTGATTTTGGAGGTAGGTGCTCATATTGAGCCACTTAAGAAACCCCTAATTGAACCCTCGTTCAATTAAGGCCATTCTAAATTTCTAACGCTTCTGAACCTGAACTTTTATGGTTCTGTACTGAACGCAAGACTGAAGGCCAAGTTGAAATGATTCAGTGCCTGCCCTGCCACACTTGGTTCCATTGGAAACGTGTTGGTATTGGACCAAAAAATAAAATGTTTAAGTGCTCATCTCTTGCAGTATAGAATTATCCTACACATTTATTAGAAAAAAATGTGTTTCGGTACTTAGCAACTTTTCAAAGAGACATTGGTTTGGTTTGATTTGTTTTCCTGAAAGTATTATCCCTACTTTATCAAGATCTAAGGGCAGGTTCAATTTAAGAGACCACGAGTTCAATTTGTGCATCTGGTTGCCTAAAATAAACCATTTCAACACCATCTTAGTTTTGCTCTTCTCTTGTTGTTAACAAATATAAAAAAATTATGGTACTCAAAATATTCTTTAAGATTAAGAGATTTTGTATTGTTCACTTATGATATTTTTTCAATGGCACACATGTACAATATAGGCAATCGCATCCTATGCAGTCTCTGTAGTGATAGTAGCCCAGTTCCAAACTTTTGCATTCCAGTGTAGTCGTGCGTTAGGAATGTACATAGTTTTTGATTAATGTAACTACGTCACGTCATGTTTTGAGTTTAATTGGATTTGAGGAGTGAAAAGCGAGCTGCCAACCGATGTAAAAAATCCAAACCGCACCGCTGACGCTGGCTGTTACCGGTTTGTGATAGTCGTGACCTTTTATTCAGATGTCTTTGGAAAATAAATTGTTGCGGGTTAATTGTTTGAGAGGGACAATTTCCCTTCGGTGCTTGATGTATGTTGTGTATTAGACGAACAACTTGAGCATGCACAGATCACAGCTGGTTACGATGGAACATCACTTTTTTCAACGATATCATCTTTGCATCGTCATCAGTACGACAGAACCATCGAGGTAGAATCCCATGGAGGCGCGATAACGTTGCTGAAAGCAGGTGCAAGTTGGCCATATTGATCCGACACTTATGTCAAACAGCTGACGTTTCTTTGACAATTTCGTGTTTGCTTTTTTTGAGTGTTTTTACCGAGATTTTTAGTTATTTTTAAGTGATATTCTAGTGAATTCATAAAGGAAATAATAGTTTCATGTGCTTATCGTAGTTGCCCTAGCAGAGATGGCATGGATAAGAAGAAATCGACAGGAATTACATTTCATAGGTATGTATGCAAAAAAATAACAATGTACAGGACCGCATTTGTAATCTTTATATCAATGAAGTGTAACGTATCGCAGCAATAATATAGTTGTATTATTCAATTGATGATGAATGTCGTCTCTACAAAGCCTGTTTTTTTTTCATATACGTAACTATGAATTTCGCATTAGATTGAAAAATCAACCCAATACTTCATATTTAAATCATCATTGTAATGAATTTTCAAAATTATTTACATAAGAAAGTAATCCGGCTCTGGTGAGGCGTCCATATTGTTACCACACTTAGCCACGCCTCCTGCTACCGTTTTTGTTATGCGAAATTGAACCTTATAGCGTCTCCTTGGGATTCTACCTCGATGGATAGAACTAACGTTCTCATAAGACGGTATTTTTGATAGTGTCCAAATTTCACTTATTTAAAATCAGTACAGTACACAGTCCAGAATGGCCCTATTACGAGTATCCAGAATTTTTAAAAATAATTGCAAATATTGTCAAACGTGAACAATCATTTCCCACGACAAAAAGACGGAGGAAGTATTTTAACTTGTTTAACTTTAGGTGGTCTAATTAATTCTGCTGAGGTATAAATTCGCTTTCAAAAGTTCTCTTATGGTGATTTTACATAGATGTCAGGTCAAATCAAGTCCAGTCATTGTTGATTATCAGAGCGGTCGGTGGGAGTGGGACCTTAGCTCTTGTGTCATAATATTAGTTCGTAAGTCTATCGGGTCGTCAAAGAAAGAAGAGAAGAGGAAAGTAAGAAATAAAGGCGGAGAACAAAAATGGGGAAGAACATACTTAAGGGTCGTATTCAGAGTCGATACTTAAGGGTCCCTTAAGTAAGGTTTTTTGTTTCGACGGCTACTTGAGGGTCCCTTACGTAAGGCTCCCTTGAGTAATACTCAAGTAACGAAATGTCAACGTGACATTGTCAACATGACATTTCGTTGCAGTCAAGGTCAAGGTGATTTTATAGGTTAATTTTGGAGTACGGCGTTGTCAATTTCTGTCACATCCGGAAAAATGTCCGGCTTAAAACACGAAATACTGACACAAAACAAAAAGCGATAACAGAAAACATCAAAATGCGTAGGCATAGGCATAACAAATTTACTTATATTTGAAACATGACAACGTCGCCAGATGAATCCCGCCGTCTGGTAGATGTTGTCTAGGAAACAGATACACAAGGAAAGCCACACTTGAGAGTCCCTTGAGTAATGCTCAACGACGAGAAACGACTATGAATACGCCGTATAACTCGAGGGGCTTAGGCATTTTTGAAATGTTTCGGCAAGTTTTTAAAAAGTAGGTAGTCGAAAGTTTAATTTTGATTAGTCTTCGTAAAGTGCTTTAATTTGGCTTTTCTAAATTGTCGATTTCAACCTGGGAGGGGAGATAAATAAATCTGAAAGCATATCGAGATTAAAAACACAAAAAAAAAAAAAAAAATAAAAAAAAGATACTGAGAAACTTATTTAATTATTTTTTTTATTTATTGAAAAAAAAAACAAAAAACATACTGCCGTAATGAAAATAAAATATGCACATTGATAAAATATACTTATAGATATAAATATATTGCAGAAAGTATTTCATATTTACCTAATAACTAAATAATTTATGAAGTATTAAATTAAAAGAAGAATAATACTTTATCAGTCAGTTCTTTCTCGATCGTGTAAACGAGTGGACGTGTGTACGGTAGAGAGGTCTCGTAACGCTAGTTTTTGCTTTTGTGATTCATATTTGGGATTAGTGTTGAGTGCTGAGTGTAATATAAATACACGAACTACGCGTAGATCTACATTCCCAAATCAAAAATGCCTCCACCCACTAAAGTGGGTGGTGGACCGGCGAATATTACGGACTTGTCGAAAAAAAATGTTGCTATTTTTGACCTTACTCATGAGGAGGGGTCTGAGCCTCAAGAGCAGGTAGCAGAGTGCATGGATGCAAGTACCGTACAGACCAGCCACGCAGACAATGAACAACTTCAAAGAGTCCATAACAGTCGCCCAGAAAAGGAGACCGTTCGTCTTTTCAATCTACAAAAAGATAAGTGTTACTCTAACAACATCTTTGTTTATATAGAAAAAACTAACAGAGAAAATTTCGGTAAACTACACCCGATGTACGTCGGACATGTATTGCACAAAAAATTAAATCTCAGCGGAAAAATAACCACAATTAGTAGAGTTGGGATAAATCGCGTTAAAGTAGGTGTAACATCGATTCAAGAGGCAAATAATCTGGTTATGAATGAATCATTAAAACAAGAACACTTGAAAGCATTCATACCTAATAATTTGTTAATACGTAAAGGGCTGATTAAGGGTGTAGATACCTATTTTAGCGAAGAGTATCTAAAAGAAAACATAGAGTCAAAGGTAGAAATTTTAGAGGTAAGGAGAATGAAAAGAAAAGTAAGTGAGGGTGGCGAACAGAAGTTTGTTCCCAGACAAATGGTGGTAGCCACCTTTGATGGAAACACTCTTCCAAATGAAATTATCATAAACAGTGTCATATTTTCTGTAGAGCCATTTGTGCAAAGAGTTGTTCAGTGCTATAAGTGCTTGAGATTCGGACATGTTTCAAACCAGTGTCGCAGTACTTATGTAAGGTGTTACGTATGCGGACAAGAAAAGAACGATGACCACTCTTGTATGGAAAATAACTCTTACTGTATTTTTTGCAAATCAAAAGATCATAGATCAACTTCCAAAAACTGCCCATCTTTCCAGGAGCAGCAAAAGATCAAAAAATTAATGGCGACTACAAATATGACATTCGTTGAAGCTAAAAATAGCGTCAAAAACTCATATGCCAATTGCGTTACGAGCAACAGGTACCAATTGCTAGATTCAATTACAAATTCAAATTTTCCTTCACTTCCTGTAAGCTCCAAATCCTCAATCAACAGACCGTTTGCATCACAGCCAACCCCTCAGCGAAAGTATACCCAAAACGAAAGTCAGTCGGCAAACAAAAAACGCAAGCTACAAACCCCACCCATCAGCTTTCCCGAGCCGATGTTTAAATTCTCTGCTGGTCCCTCTACCTCTATTCTAGAAAGTCCGTCATATCACCCATCGCTACCAAAAACCGATGATATTATAAATCAGCTGACAACATTGTTTCTTAGCATAATTGAAAATGTATCAAATATTGATGAGTTAAAACATATCAACAAGGAATCGCTAAAAAATCGTATGTTGCATGAAATGAGTAGTATACCTAATACCCATATCCCTTAGTGCATTCAACCGTTTGCCAAATATGAAAATCATGCAGTGGAACGCACGTTCCGCTGTAGCCAATAAAAATAGTATGACTGATTTTTTAATCAAAGAAAACATTGATCTAGCGCTTATCAGTGAGACCTGGTTCAGGCCAAGTCATCCTTTTAAACTGCAGGGCTATAGCGTTGTTAGAAAAGATAGATTTGACGGGAAGGCAGGTGTAGCTATCCTCGTGAGGAGAGGAATTCGCTTCAAAGAAATGACCTTTGATAATAGCTTCAACCAAGATATCCTCGTATGTGGTGTTATTGTATTCAACGGTAGTCAACAGGTATCAATCCTTTCCATATACAAGCCTCCCAATGTAAACTCTTCATTATCTGACTGGCAAAACATATTTAATAAGTGTGCACCATCGACTATTATAGGAGGTGATTTCAATGCACACTCTCAGGTATGGGGATCGGGCAGCAACAACGCCACGGGCAATCAGATAATAGAAATTTGTGATGACTTCAACTACACTATCATGAATGATGGATCCGTCACAAGATTTGTGGCACCAAATATACAAGCATCGGCTCCAGATTTAACAATTTGCTCACCTGAAATCGCACAAATGTCATCGTGGGAAACAACTGGAGATACCTTAGGTTCCGATCATTACGTTATATTAGTCAAAGTTAACATATCTGCATCCCGTCATAGTAAACTACACCCAAAGTATAAATGGAACCTCAAGAAGGCTGACTGGCCAACTTACTCCCTTTTTCTGGAGAATACTTTTCATAACTTTCCTGCTTATGAGTCAGCTGAAGAGAAATACAAGTTCCTTCTGGGAAAAATTAATGAAGCAGCCGAAGCCTCTATACCAACTCTAAAACCTTTCAAAATTAAAGATCGTTGCCCTCCAGTATGGTGGGACAACGAGTGTGAGCGTTTAGTTAGTCAGCGGAAAGAATGTTTATCTTTGTACAAACAAAATAGTACTTATGAAAATCTAATCGCTTGTAAAAGGATATTTGCTAGATGTAAGCTTGTTTTTAAACAAAAGGCTAAGAGGAGCTGGAGAGAGTGGGTTTGTGGCCTAAATAAAAATACATCTGCTGTAAACCTATGGAAGCAAGCACGAAGAATTCAAAGGATTCCCGTGACGCCAACAGGATGTGATAACTTTGAGTGGATTGATGACTTCCATGTTAAACACTCACCTACAACAGTTATCAAAGAAATGGGCTCCCCCCCACCATTTACTTATGATGACCATTTTGGAATACCTTTCTCATTATCGGAGCTGACTTATGCTATTAAAAACTCCTCAAATTCTGCCCCAGGATATGATGAAGTTAGATACCCCATGCTGATGAATCTTCCAATCAACGCCAAAAAATATCTGCTAGAAATTTTTAATGATGTCTGGATTCGATGTCATAATATTGACGAGTGGAAGAAAGTGGTCCTAGTTCCAATCTTAAAACCTAACAAAAATCCGGAATGTGCTGATTCGTATAGACCTATTTCTCTCCTTTCATGTATATTCAAAACCTTTGAACGAATGGTAAAAAACCGATTAGAGTGGTGGCTCTCACGTCACCCTTTACCGGAAAACCAGTATGCGTTCAGGCGTAGTCTAGGAACTATGAATGCAGTACTCAATATTGCCACGGATATCCAATTGTGTTTCTCTCATAATAATTACTTAGGAGCCGTTTTTTTAGATATCACTGGTGCATATGACAGCATTGACTTAGATTTATTGCAAACTAAGCTAGCTCGATTTGGCATTCCGCCTCACGTAAGTCATATAATTGCAAAGTTATACTTCAACAGAGAAGTTTATGTTAGAGATTATGATAATAACAAAATCGGACCCCGCAAATCTTTCAGAGGACTGCCGCAAGGCGCTGTACTAAGCCCCATAATCTTCAATATCTTTACTTCAGATTTGCACCACCTAAACGTGACCAACCAAATCATCCAATACGCAGATGATATATGCATTTATGTTGAGAAACGACGACTCGAAGAATGTATCAACGTACTTGATAATTCAATGACTGACTACAAGCGATGGTTCCTAGACAATGGCTTTGAAATTTCTGAAAACAAATCTACTGTATGCATTTTTACACGGCACAATCTGCCACCTATGCTGAACGTACAGCTGGGAAGCATGAATTTCACTGTTAAACATGAAGTCAAATACCTTGGAGTTACAATGGACAAAAAATTGACATGGAAATCTTTTATTGAAGAAATAATCACCAGATGCAGTAGAGGTATGTATTTTTTCCGGATGATATCCAAAGTGTGGTGGGGAAGTGATCAGAAAACAGCAATCCTCTTCTATCGATGCTACATCAGATCGATCTTGGACTACGGGTGTATTCTGTATGGATCTGCTAGTAAGTCAATGCTCCGAAGACTGGACATTATTCAAAATCAATTTTTAAGAATGTGCTTAGGTGCTATGAAGACATCTCCTGTCGAGACTCTAAGAGTTGAAGCCCTAGAACCCCCTTTACATCTCAGAAGGGAAATGCTAGCTAATAAATTCTTACCTAAGATTATATCAAAAAACCCCCAGCTCTATAAAAAATTGTCAGCTCTTAACGTTATGGACCTGACAAATAAGTACTGGCACAAAAAACCATCCCCTCTGATGTGCAGTGCAATAAGGGAATTTAGTGATGATATAGACGACCCCATAAGGCTCTCCGACAACACTGACTACGATTATCCCATACTCTTCTCCAAAACAAATGTAATTATCCCACCGTACAATAATATACAGGGCCACAACCAAAAACTATTTACATCTATATATAAAAGCGAGGAGGTAATGAATAGTATTGCCATTTTTACTGACGCCTCAAAGTCGACATTGGGTATAGGTTGTGCTTTTTACATTCCTAGTACAAACACATCCCACATATATAAATTACCTTCCCATATAACCATATATTCAGCTGAAGCTTTTGCTATATCGAAGGCCCTTGATTTTGCACAAAGTCAAAATCTCTCTAATATTACTGTATTTTCGGACTCGCAGTCAGTTCTTTTAACTATCAAGAACTATGGTAGCAAATCCAAGATCAACAGTCATATATCCACCATTAAAAAACAAATCTACGACTTAGAACAACTGGGAACTGAGACGAGACTTGTTTGGATTAAAGGGCACAGTGGTATTTCGTATAACGAGGCAGTTGATAAATTAGCTAAGTCAAGCGTCTCGAATGGAGAAAACACCAAAGTTGGCTTAGATTTTCAAGACTATTGCTACATGGTTAAACAAAAGATGCATCAGAAATGGACCGCTGAATGGAGCGAATACTGTTTCACAAATCCAACGAGATATACGCAAATCCACCCAGACATTCCGGTATCATATTGGCATGATGATTTCAAAATATCAAGGAAATATATATCCTGTATCATAAGATCAAAAATTGGTCATGGAGTCTTTCCGGCACACCTAGCCAGATTCGGCATTGTTTCATCCAACTTGTGCCTCCACTGCGGGGAAGTTGGAAATTTAGACCATATCTACTTTGGATGCCAGAATACGATAGTTCACTCCAATGTGCTTTATTCCGAACTCATCAGTTGCGGATTGCCCAGTCCTTTCAATACGTCATACCTGCTGTGTCTTAATAGAAAAGATGTTATTTGGAAAATGATCGAGTTCATCAAAAGATCTGGTATAAAAATTTGATTACGTAGTTGTTAGGTATTCCTGTGTGCTTCTCCCATGTAAACTTATAACCTCCTATCCGTGGCCTACCTCCTTGTTATGTCTACAATAAATGCCTTGACGGGTCCCTAGGCGAGAAGAGTGTGTCCCTCGTCAATTAAAATATCCCATCCTTCCTATTAAATTAGGTTTTATGCAGAAGATATTAGCCCTCCAGTTAAGATTCATTTAGGAACTTGAGGTGAACCAGGTCCCACTGCGCGCAGCATCATAAAATAGTTAAAAAGAACAAAAGCTTCTGTTGAACTTTTGACTCGTAAACAGAAGGTTCACTAATACCCTCTGGTAATTATTGATCTCCCAACATAACTTCACCTTTGATGGAAAAATAAAACTATGAAAATTCTATGTGGCTATTATAAACGTGTCTGGCGAATGGGAACAAGCCCCAGTGCCACTTCCAAAAAAAAAAAAAAAAAAAAAAAAAAAAAATACTTTATCAGTGACTCCCTTACGCATCTTCTTATTTCTATTTCTGTTTCTGTGTCACCATTTATGAATATTATACATTAACTTTTTTAACAATTTTCTCCGTCGAGTGTGCATTTTCATTTTTGTCTCAGTCTGCCTGCAGGGTTAATCTATTAATTTAAATCTTCGAAAATCGTGCACGGCCAGCCCAATTATCTTAAAACTAATTGAACTTTCAACCGGGAAATGAGAAATAGCGAGACGTTCGTCGAGTGAAATTCCTTCTTATCTCAACTGCCAACGTGCCACAACTTTTAAATTACAACTCTTAGATCCGCAGCTGATTTTCTATCGTTTTTTCGCAACTGATTGAGCACAGAGTTGTCGGATTTTGAGATTTTTCACAACACCTAAGGGGTCCAAAAACATCCGTATTGATAGAGAACCTTTTTGTCGGCAAATTTTGAGTAAAACATCCGTATTGATAGAGAACCTCCTTGTGGGCAAATTTTGAGGTATGAAAATACAAGTTACCAAGCAAAAAGGTTGCTAAAAGGGGAATTATTGCTACGCCACCACTGACACGATTTCTGAAAATCATACGCGTTTTCTATCATCGCCAAGGTAATAATACTGTGTCGAAATTTCATTAAAATCAATTCAAAATTTGATTTTTTTTTGTTTTTTGCTAATGACTACGCCGCCCATGCACCGATTTTCAAAATTATAGCAGCATTACCTGCTACTACTACAAGTTTCATCACAATCCATGCAGTGGTCACTGAGAATACGAGACTAGAAGAACGCCAACAGATAGACAGACAGACAGACTGACAAACCGACAAACAGACAGGCAGACCACAGACAGACCGACAGACCGACAGACAGGCAGATAGACAGACCGACGGAAATGAGAGACATGGATTTTCGTTATGTAGAGATCATAAAACGCCCGAAAAGCGTATTATCTCAAAATCGAAAATGTTTGCGATCACCAATCCTCCCCTCTCCTATCGGTATAGAAAGTAATATTGTATTATTTCTTTGAAAGCAAGGGGGTGGTATGTTCGGATAGGTTAAATTACTACAGGATTATTAAGGTCAAATTGTGTATAGCAAAGAAAAGTCCATTAATACACAATTCATTGGCAACATTACCTCCACACCTTTCAGATACAATTTGTTGTTAGTTGTTCACCGCTGTTCATTTTCTTCCGTTACACGGGCAAATTTTTTACATCGGCTGGTGAGGGGTTTATCACGACTTCGCGATTTTGAACAACGCGAATCGAAATTGCACCTTGGATTGAGCAATGTAGTGAAACAGCAGAATTAAAAGTGCATGACGTTTGCTTTGATTGACATGCCATGTTCAGAGCAAGGACACTTGAATACTGAAACCTGTGTCTTTCAAGAAAGATCAAAGGTATACTCTTACATCTGTATTAAAGTGTTGTGTTTCAAGAACGATTAAAGGTTTGCTGCTTTCACTTTATTTCGACAAAATTTCATCCATATCCGTATGATTAGTAACTGCTTCTTTGCTCAATAATTCTCTACAAAATTTAATAAAAGTAGCGTGAAGCAGACTAGCTAGGTTCTTCCCACAGTTATATTGTAAATTATATACAAAAATCGTCAGAAGTTAACTTGATGAAAGAAAATCTGTACCTTAGGATAAAAGAGTATCAAGTCCAAAAATAACAAAATCTAGTTTCTTCTAAAAAAGTGTCATGTATTAAGTCATCTGTTAAATCCAATACCGTACAAAGCCCTATCGATGCTAACAACAGAGACAAGGTTTTTCAGACAGTACCCAGTCCTGACTACTTTCAGATGAAAAGCGTATTACACCGCAAAAACTCCGTAGTATGTATTAAGTCCAGCCCCCACCAAAAAGATTCGGGAACTAAAGTACCTATATCAAGACCAATTCGATGGTTTTATACATAGTATACAATGCACATATCAAGTCCCTTTCTGCAGTATGTTAAGTACAAGCAGTTGACTTATATACGTATAAGAAAAAAATAATCTCAAGACCAAAGTTAAGATTTAAAAAAAAATAAGCGCAAAGTGTACTCCGCCAACAGATCTATGGTATGCATTTTAAGTCCAAATTAGATCCTGCTTTAAATAGTAGGATAAGGCCCGATTTTATCAACATGCATATTTAACAAAGCTTTTCTATTAAATGTTATTTAGCAAAAGCTTTCTAGTGGGTATTGAGGGCTATGTTAATAAGTATCATCCAGTACTATTTTATAAATATTGAAAACAACACGTCAAAGCTGGATGATACTTTTGTGAAAGATATTTTAGAAATTGATGGATCTAAATCATAGCAGGATATCAGAACAAAGCGATTGATTTGGAAATTAATGCCACATTTTCCATGTTCAAATTATAGTTATTGTATAATTACTAATTGCAAACTGCGATAATTTGTGATAAAAGTAGTAGGTACCTATATCAATCACAGCAACTACCTACCTTATGAAATAATTACAGATCCTACGTCCGTCAGTCAGATGGATTATATGAAAATACATACTTTTATGAAGAATCAATCTTTCATTTACTGGATGCATGTTTGTTATAGATCTTCTTATAGAAATATTCATAGGTGCAGCGTACACATTGTACATAAAATAGGGTTATACTTAACTATAAAATGGCAAGCATTGTCGTTCTGGGGTTCTGGATAGGCAACCAGTAACGAACATACGTTTGGGAAATAGCTGTAGCTTTTGAAATGTAACAAAATGCTATTTTTACCTCTTTTTACTATAAAACAAGGATATATTGCAGGAATTCATAATTATTATCGATAGTGAATTATTGTTTTATCCAAATAATGCAGTGAGTGAATTTCTTTATTTCTTGTCATCATATCATTTGATACACCAAGAAACTAGCGATCAAATGTACGGCTTCTCTGGAATCTGATTGGTTGGGATTAGCAATTGTTAAATTTTTTGTTAAAGAAGAAAATGCAATTTTTCACCCATTGGGGATGGAAAATCAGACTTGAAAAGATACTAGATGGTTCACAATGGTCGATTGTATATAAATTAAGTCATTTTTTTGAGGTCAACTTCAAGAGAAATCAATAATTTTCAGAGTACTTTGACAGATGCATGTTCTTGAAAGGGCTGCTCTGACTGGTCAAAGCCTTTGTTAAAATCTGCATGTTGATAAAATCGGGCCTAAGTGTTCCAGATTGTTTGAGTCAAATCGAGAGAAATGCGCTAATGTGACCATCTCCTGTAAAATGTTGGTTTTGTGACTTAATACTCTTTTATCCTTGGGCACAGAACTATACAATGCGAGATCTAGTGAAAAATTGAGTGGAGCACCGATATTCTTACTCTCGATAATATATCTGATACTGTCACACCTGTAACCTTCCGAAGATTTGTAATTACTCGTAGTTTCATTTTGACACAAAGAACAAGTAATTTTTTTTGTCACAAGTGTACCAAGTGACATAATTACTGCAAAATTTTTAGCAACTTAAGTGTCTTCTGACGGCTCTTTCCCTTTCGCCTACACCTCTGAAAATGTTTTCAACTATACTATTTCCATTTGTATTGCAAATTTCCAAAGCTGTGTCCATCCCTTTTTATGGCGGTAACTACCGAACCTGTAGACAAAGTTTACGGAATACATATAAGTTGGATCACTCCGCAAAAATATCAAAACGGCCTGCCCCTTGCTCCGTCTCCCCAGTACACCGGTAGCAGTGTACCGACGTCAGCCGAGAGATACGGGGCGGCGCAAAGTAGAGGTTGAACGTGTTTAACGCGAAGTGTATACAGTGTCTCAAAAATATCGGATTTTGTTATCTCGGATTTGTTTGCAGGAAATGGATAATATTTTTAGAAGTTTTATTTTATCAATTGAATTTATTAACGGATGGAAAATGACAATCAGATCCATCCTTATTTTGTGGTAAACCTTGAAATGTAAAGAATATAGATACTGGGTGTTTCAGACGATTAAGATAAGCAATATGTCGGAACTGGGCATTAGTAGAGAATTATAATTTTGGGGATGTAAATTAGAGCAGATGTTGTGTCTTTTTTTGTCAGTGTACTACTCCACGAGGTATTTGTTTTTGGTCACGTGACATTCGATTCAAAATTATTAATGGGTACCTTCTGTGTTCCTTTCGATAAAACAATTTCAGCAAACTAGCACACTTGGGGTATAAACTGATTAATTCAAGACCTGCAGGTACTTGAAGGATTGTATCACGCTAAAAGCGTATAGTGAGACAAAATATCCATTCGGTGGTCTTACCATACCACCCAGGGACATCCTAAATTATATTTTAGAGCACGGAAACATTTTTATTGATAACTTTAACAATTTAGTTTCTACAGTAGCAATTGGAATGGCACTGAAAAGCAAAATGTCAAAAATAATTTATTCACATCCAAGTAAAGCATTTCCACATGATTATCTTTTAAAATTGTACATACAAGTTAGTATATACTATACCATAAATTTTATAAGCTGTGGTCTCAAAAATAAGCCAAATAAACAAAACATTAAGGTAAAAATACTACAGCACCTTTGAACCAATTTTTACTTATCTACGAAATAGCTACAATATGTGAAATCATTTGAGATTCATTAGTAATAGTTTTACTAGGTTTTATTTTTGATATCCATTTATGTAACTTAGTGTATTAGCAAAATAAACGTTATATTTGTATTTGTACGTCTAAATCCGCTGTCAATAACTAGTCTTTCAATGATCCTCGTATATACGCAAAACCCAGGCGTTAGCAAGTCCCCGCCAAAAGACCCTCGTACTTGGACAAAAACCAACGCAAAAACTAATTGGCCCGTGCGGCCGCGGCATCGCTTTGATGTGAGATCTTCAAAGTGCCGACGGAGAGTGATCCAACTTATATGTATTCCGTAAACTTTGCTGTAGATGACAAAATGTATACCTTAGGATTACAAATACTATACAAATTCGTTACCGAACAAAACCAAGAAGGCCTTGACCTTTGTATACCGAAACAAATGTTGCACAGTTCCGTTTGACATTTTTCGTCGGTTCATTTGTTTATTTTTTCCGCGGACACGGTACATTTAACACTCGTGGATGCGGTGAACTGTATCTCATTTAACAGCGACGTTACTCAACGCTGATTTGTCGCTTCTTTGTAATTTGTGGTGGAGCCGAAAGGTCAGATTCCGGCGACCTGGAAATAATTGGTGCAGACGTCGTGCGGATAAGAATAGAGCACATTTTCTAATCCTCGGGTCTGTGTGTGATCAGAGGCAACTAAGATGAAAAGACGAATGAATTCTGCTATGACCGGCGATTGTAAATCGCAGCGATGGTCAAGTATTCTTAATCAGGGATATGAAAATTGCAGCGGCTGGTTATTTTTCCATTTCAGGTAAACATGTAAATTGCAGCGGACGACCCTCTGTTAGGGATAGGAGTTTTTATAACAGCCATCCGTCATTGTTTATTTTTGAGAGTCTTTGATAAATACTCAAACAGACACATACATTAAAATGAATAGTGTCAGAATAAAGCACACTCCAAATGCAACAACTAACAAGAAGCAAGAGTTTTTGAATCTTAGAATACCTAGGTTTATTACTCAATGAAAATAGGATAAGTGGATTAGAATATATAAAAAGTGTAGGGTATTTTTATGATGAGAACCTTAGTTAGTAATTATGGTTTTTTAAGTATATATTGATCTAAGACGATTTACGAACATGTTTGTACATAATGTTATTTATTATTAACAATTAACAATTTAGAAAAGTATAATTTTCTTTCAATGTCAATAGTTTTTGTTTTATTATTAACTGCTCTAACAAAAGAAAGATTTATTATCTCTATAACAATAAGTGCGAATAAAAGTTTGGGTTTGTAATTTAAAAAAGTCATTGTGATGTCATATAGTTTTCAAGATCACTAACAGAAGCAGGTAAGTAAATGCCACCAAATTGTTGCTTTAGATAAAAATTAATTTGACCTGTCACATAATATTATTTTTGTATAATATTTTGCTATACGAATCCAAATTAATTTTTAGAATACCTCTAAACAGGTAGACTACACCGATAAGGGACCCTCGCTGCAATTTTCAACATCTTTTATGGTCACCTTTGAGATTTATAGGATTATACCCTAACCGCGGCTGCAATTTGTATCCGCCCGCTATGACCTACTCGCCATGACGAAATGTATGACGCCACATAGCGGACGACCAAGGGTTTTTAGACTAAAGAAAGTTAGCAAAACAGAAAAACGGCTCAGAATAGATGTCTCGCAATTAAAAGATGCTATGGTCAGAGAAGAAATGGCCAAAAAGATAAACAAGAACGTAGAGGATATAGGCACACAGATGCAAAACGAAGACATAAATGAAAACTGGCTAAAACTAAAAACCACGATCATTAATACAAGCCACACCATACCCACCAAAACAAGCTCGCATACAGAAAAATCGTGGATGACCAAAGAAATATTGGATTTAATGGCGAAAAGACGAACATTCAAAGGACAGCAACTGAATGGATATAAAGAGACATAAGCTAATTACAAAAAAGAACAGATTGGCTAAGGAGGCGTGGTATATGGATAAATGTACTGAAATTGAGGAATTACAAGAAAAACATGATATCTTCAATGTCCACAAAGAGGTGAAGGAACAACGAAAGAGACAAATAAGTACACTAAAAGAAAAAGATGGAAATGTTATCGTAGACATAACAAATAAACTAAAGCAGTGGAAAGAATATATACAAGAACTCTTTACAGACACAAGGCAACATAATCTAGAGCAAAAAGGCGAAATAGGTCCAGAAATTACTAACGACGAAATCATGAATGCTATAAAGAACATGAAAGACAACAAGTCACCTGGACCTGATCAGATAGCATCAGAAATCTTCAAACTTATTGATCCCATAACAAATCTCCTTAATGTTGTTTACGGAACGAGCATAATTCCAAAAGAATAGCTTCTTTCAACATTTCTAACTATCTCGAAAAAGCCAAACGCAAGACAGTGCAGCGATCATCGAACCATAAATCTCATGTGTCACATTCTGAAGATATTTCTCTAAAAAAATTAAACACTTTTATTAGCTTCACCTGTATGTTTGTTTGTGGGCTTGTAACTCTCCTTTGGACTACAAGGTCGGACCTAACATTGAACGCTCCAACTTTGCCGCAAAAACGATTTTGACGGCTTCAAATCCGTCGGACGAGCGGTTGTATCCGCTGACTAAGAAATGGCGCAGACACCTCAAAGTCTGTTAATATCACACAGAGGCGTAGCGACGACAGCTTAAAAGGCATGACATCTAACTGTTTGGGAGTTGGTATTTCTGTGAGATTTATTCATTATTTATCATTTATGCAGTAACAGTAATGATTATGTTATGAATATTGATCAAAAACAATTGAAGGGCCCAATGCAAGGAGTGTCTAAGTCACATTTTCATTAATTATAGTGCTATCATTGCGAACTTTTTGACGCTTTCTGGTAGTATATCTAAAATTGTTGTAAGACGCACCTTAGTGACTATATGAGCATATGAGTTTTTTTAAAATAGTTCTCAGTTCAGTGCAACATGTGCTTTTGAGTCCAGCCAACTATTGTCAAGAAGCCACTTCAAATAAAGAAACTTGCAAAAATAAATATAACGAAATACAGTCTCAAATGGTAACAGAAAGATGTCCAAAGGTAGCCATATTGAGTTAGTTTGACAGGTCGTTGGATTGCCGAAGCTTGCTTCCAATAGAGAATAAAATGGGAGCTTGCATGATCGTCAAATGCTTCCATAATAAATTGTAAATGTCAATGAAATAGGAATGTTTTATATTATCAACAGTTCCTAATAGACATAATTGTATCATGTTATTTTTTTGATATTTGATTTCAAATCACTTTCATTTTTGAGACAGATTTTTCTACTAACAATATTTCAGTCATGTAGTGATAACAGTCAAATTTTGAACAATTTTTAGGTTTTTTTACCGAATTGTATGCCGGTAGTACCTGAAGCAATTGGTTAAAATGGCAGCACACTGTTAGTTACCTAAACCAAAGTTTACGGAATACATATAAGTTGGATCACTCTCCGTCGGCACCTTGAAGATCTCACATCAAAGCGATGCCGCGGCCGCACGCGCCAGTTAGTTTTTGCATTGGTTTTTGCCCAAGTACGAGGGTCTTTTAGCGGGGACTTGCTAACGCCTGGGTTTTACGTATATACGAGGGTCATTGAAAGACTAGGTATTGACAACCAATTTAGACATACAAATACAAATATAACGTTTATTTTGCTAATACACTAAGTCACATAAATGGATATCAAAAATAAAACCTAGTAAAACTATTACTAATGAATCTCAAATGATTTCACATAGGTATTGTACATAAGTAAAAATTGGTTCAAAGGTGCTGTAGTATTTTTACCTTAATGTTTTGTTTATTTGGCTTATTTTTTAGACTACAGCTTATAAAATGTATGGTATAGTATATACGAACCCGTATGTACAATTTTAAAAGATAATCGTGTGGAAATGCTTTACATGGATGTGGATAAATTATTTTTGACATTTTGCTTTTCTGTGTCATTCCAGTTGCTACTGTAGAAACTAAATTGTTAAAGTTATCAATAAAAATATTTCCTAGGTCTAAAATATAATTTAGAATGTCCCTGGGTGGTATGGTAAATCCACCGCATGAATATTTTGTCTCACTATACGCTTTTAGCGTGATACAATCCTTTAAGTACCTGTAGGTCTTTAATTAATCACTTTAGACCCCAAGTGTGCTAGTTTGTTGGAATTGCCTTATCGGGAGGAACGCAGAAAGGCACAAATGTACAGGGTGTCCCATTAATAATTTTGAATCGAATGTCACGTGACCAAAAACAAATACCTCATTGGGTACAATGACAAAAAAAGGCACAACATCTGCTATAACTTACATCCTCAAAATTATTATTCTCTACTACTGCCCAGTTCCGACATATTGCTTGTCTTAATCGTCGTAAAACACCCTGTATTTATATCCTTCACATTTCAAGGTTTACCACAAAATAAGGATGGATCTGTTATTAAATTTAATTGATAAAATCAAACTTCTAAAAATATTATCCATTTCCTGCAAACAAATCCGAGATAACAAAATCCGATATTTTTGAGACACTGTATACACTTCGCATTAAACAAGTTCAACCTCTACTTTGCGCCGCCCCGTATCTCCCGGCTGACATCGGTACACTGCTACCGGTGTACCGGGGGGCGGAGCAAGGGGCAGGCCGTTTTAATATTTTTGCGGAGTGATCCAACTTATATGTATTCCGTAAACTTTGCCTAAACCCCACACTTTCATCCATTCAAGAATTTTTGTTAGATAAAATGTGCACAGTACTAAGCTAAAAAAAAGACTAAAATGAAAGGAGAGAGATCTAAACGCATGAAAAAGTTCTGTACGCACACACTTGAAATAACTCGAAAGTATCCATCGCAAAATTTCGAGACGCTGGCTGTTACGTTAGCATATTGAACAAGATATGCAAATGTCTCTCACATTTCATCCAGTACGGCTGTGGATAAGACCGGAAGCGGTCCGACATAACAATGGCCTTGCGTTTCCGTGGAATAGTCCTTACCTGCAAAAAAATGAAAAAATTAATTACGTAACTGATCTCCTCGAAAACAGTAAAAATGCAGAAACAATGGACATGGTGAGATGCTTCGCAAAAGGATGAGGCTGTTCCCTCTTGGTCTATTGTGGTGCATTTCGTTTAACGTTTTATCTAATGATATGACTGGGTATGCATTTGATGCACCCAACGGGTGTTTGCATTAACAGTAGCGTCCGGCATTGATTCAGAGGCTATCCAGCACAGAATGTGACTGGTGCATAGGCCACACGATGGGCCCTTTTGCGCCTCTATCCGCGCTAGTTCCTAAGACCTGCCCTTTTAGCAAAAGCAAGTACATTCTTAGGTCCTATCCATTTTATCTCTATTGGTTCCAAGGTTCTTGAGCCCAGCATAGTCTGCCTGTGATAACCCAGGGTTTCACAGCGACACATGATGTGTGCCGAGGATTCTTCCTCTTCACGACACCACGTGCACGTTGGGTCGACCACCCTCATCACGAACAGGTGACGCCTGAAGGTGTTGTGACCCGTTAATAGGCCTACTAGCAATCTCAAGTTACTCCTATCCAGAGAGAGACAAAATCGTCATATTCTCTCTGCTAATAGTTCCCGAGCTTGACGGAGATGACCAGAGATGTTGTTCCATCTCAGAGAGTGTTGATTCTGGATCCACTCTCCAGTTGTTTTTCTAATCAAGTTTGCAGATAGTCCTAAGGCTGGTTCCGGGCCCACAAAACTGTTGCCGGATCCCATCCTAGCCAGATGATCCGCCATGTCGTTACCCATTACCCCACCGTACCCAGGTACCCACATCAGTGATACCTTGTGTTTAGCTGAGATGTCGTCAAGAGCCCTCCTGCACTCCAGGACCAGTCCCGACGTTATTTTCCAAGCACTCAGTGCTTTGATGGCTGCTGACTGTCAGAGCAGATAGTAATCCGCCTCCTAGACCCGTCAATTTCCCGAATACGATTTACACAAGCAAGTATCGCATAGACCTCAGCCTGGAATACTGTGGTGTGCCCCCCAAGAGGGAGTGAAAGTCTTGTATGGTGTCCGTAGACTCCCGAGCCCGAGCCCTCTCTAGCGAGTGAACCGTCTGTGTACCAGACCTGTCGTCCTCCTTCGATGAGCTGTCTTTCCCTAGACTTCCACTCTTCCCTTGATGGTGTCACTTGGTTGACCTTTGGGGGGTCCAGATTAGAGTTGCCACCTTAAATTTGCAGGGGGGGGAGGGGTGCAAATCTGTGGATTCCATTTTTTAGACGGCATTTTATAACATTTGGGGGGGGGGGGTCCGGACCCCCTGGACCGACGCTGACGCGTGCGGTGCCGATTGCCGAGGCACCGTCGGCATTTTCCAAGTTTCTACCTGTACTGCCTGCAGACAGTGTTGCCATTCATAGCAACTTGTCGCGAAAGTAGCGACATTTTAATTACGTTAAGACGTAGCGGCGATTTAACAAAATAAACCGATTTGTAGCGACTTTTCAAAATTCTGTTACTATCTTTTTTTCGCCACTGATTACTGATTGTCTATTCTTCTTTTCAGTTTTGCCCAGATGGCCTTGTATTGGTGTCGAGACCACAACATAGTAAACAATCAGCACAAAATCTCAGTTTGGCGGCAATTACACGCGCATCCCCCCTTCTGGATGATTATTTGTAGGGAAGATGAAAATAGGATAGAATTGAGGTTTTGAATTAAGAACAAAATATTTTTTTTTGTGATAAATCGAAAGATTATATATAAGTTTTATAACAAAACTGTTTTTGTTTTCTTTTTTTCGCAATAATTCAAAAGTTATATCGAAATAAAAATGGGTTTTTGAATCGAGTACCGAAAATACGCCGACGGCTCCCGAACCCGTGTGACGTAACGATGGCGATTAAGATGCTCCTTTGACCAACGACGTCCTACATCGATACTAGATTCTAGATTCCCAGCCAATTGTGAAAATACTTGCTACTAACTAGTGTATATTTGTTGCAATATAGCCGATGAATGAAGTTTGCAGCTCGAGACGACCTCTACAATCGAAATAAATATCTTTTTGAATGTTTGAAATCAGATTACAGATTCCAGTAAGTAAGTACCTAATCAAATATGTCTTGTTGAAACTATCTGGTGCATGTTCGGCTGGCCTAGTGGTTACAGTGTTGGGTAATGGAACTAATGGATCCGTTGGTCTATCGTTCAAAGCTCAGCCGGTCCAATTTTTTTTTATTTTTTTTTTATCAAATAATTCATTCATGTGCTTTTTGTAATGTACGTAACAAGTGCACATGAAGCACATGAATGAATTATTTGATAAAAAAAAATAAAAAAAAATTGGACAGGCTGAGGTTTGAACCATAGACCAACGGATCCATTAGTTCCATTACCCAACACTCTAACCACTAGGCCAGCCGAACATGCACCAGATAGTTTCAACAAGACATATTTGATTAGGTACTTACATACTGGAATCTGTAATCTGATTTCAAACATTCAAAAAGATATTTATTTCGATCGTAGAGGTCGTCTCGAGCTGCAAACTTCATTCATCGGCTATACTGCAACAAATATACACTAGTTACTAGCAAGTATTTTCACGATTGGCTGGGAATCTAGAATCTAGTATAGATGTAGGACGTCGTTGGTCAAAGCCTCCATCGTTACGTCACACGGGTTCGGGAGCCGTCGCGTCGGCGTGTTTTCGGTACTCGATTCAAAAACCCATTTTTATTTTGATATAACTTTTGAATTATTGCGAAAAAAAATAAAACAAGAACAGTTTTATTATAAAACTTATATATGATCTTTCGATTTATGACAAAAAAAAATTGATTGAAAACCTCAATTATTAAGAGTTATGGAGTTGCTTCTTTCACTGCTCACGCTGCTCAATTTACGCTGTATTCCTATGATCAAATACTTACACAGTAAGGAATACAGCGCCACCTCTATCTCAAATATGGAGAATTTGGACCAAATGCATTGTGAAATATGTGGGTGAATACAACGTTAATAAACCTGATTCAAATTTTCTGTTCATTTACAAGTATGGTTCTCGCGTCTACCGCTAGACATTAAAATAGCTGACAGACAAATTGAGGTTTCACACAGATCAACGTCCTCAAAAAATAGCGCGTGGAAAACAAAAGTGAACGGAGAACCCACTAATTGTGCAGTAAAACATAATAAATAACGATAATAGACGGTTTAAAACGCTGCAATCTACCATTATATCTACAAGATTTTTTATCAGATGTATGGCATAGTCCCGAGACTGGAAATCGTAATTTGTGGCCATCTTATCTGACATCTATTATTTGGGTTCGACTTGACTGGAAAATTGTTATGTAAACATCGCTTAGCGATAACGGTCGAAAGTGAAATTTTATGTGATAGCACGATCGAGAAAAGTTATGTAGTTCGGAAACAAAAACAATTATTACGTAACTCCAGGGGACATTGTCGGTTAAAAAAGGAATGCAATTGTACATGGTGCAATCGCTATTAGGGAATTTTACACTAAATATACTACTGGCAAGTAAAATCCGAACACCTAGAAAAAAAGGGATATTTGCATTGAAAATTTGTACACAGCTTGGCAGTACCATCTCTAGCACACATGTAACTTTTTTGTTCATTCAGATGCTATTTACCGACATATGATACCCCTAACTCCCGTGTGGGAGCAGGTTAGAATATCTCCCATTGTATATCCTGCGTGTCGTAAAAGGCGACTAAAAGGAACCGAACTACTGTCTGTATAAGCCGTAACCTCTTCTCAACCAACAGTTTTGGGTGGACGAGTTGAGAAGAGTCAGAGGACACCTTCTTGTCCTTGGGGTGAGAAATTGTCCCTAAAGGCGGATGAACCAGTAGATACATCTGATCAACGGCATGAAGATGCAGAAAGCAAACGGGAAACTACTGCATTAAAGATCTTAAAGATATCCCAAGAGAAACTCGTAAAATGAGTAGTACATTTTGCCGAGTTCACAACATGTCTGTTAAGACATTGTGACTATGATGATGATGATACCCCTAAAAAATTCTTCTTCTTCTTTCGGTGCCATATCAGGTCCCCCTAGCGTTGGCAATTACAATGGCGAGTTGTTCACGGCTTTCGGCTATTCTGAACAGTTGCTCTGCACTGCTTATTCCTGTTCAATCTCTAATATTCTTGAGCCATGACATCTGTTTCCTTCCAATTCCTCTTCGTCCCTCGATGTTTCCCTTCATTATAAAAACTCTTAGAAGTGTAAAAACAAAGCATGGCTTTTTGTCGATTCAAAAACGATGATATCTGTTGCAAATCTGGCGAGAGACTAGTTGGCTGTGTTAAGATGCCCTCTAGAAGACGAAGCATTTAAGCTCCTTTGAACGGGATCGGTTGTAGGCCAACGAAAACGTGGTGCTCCTTTGAGAGCAACGGCTGTAACCATGGGGCGTAGCGTGGCTACAGTTGTAGCAGCATAGCGCGCATGGATCGCAGAAGGGCGAATGCAGCGAGCTAGAGGTTCTGCAGCACGCAGAAGAACTACACACTGGCACGATCGTCATCTACGACTACTGGTCCTTCGAGACAGAATACGATCCACGCGAACTGTTGCTGACGCTTGGCATGCAGCTATAGGGAGGCCCATTCGAATCCGCACGGTGTACCACAGATTGAGTGAAACGGGCTTAGGATCATATCGTCCGCATCTAGTGCTTCCACTCACTGCAACTCATCGTTGCCAACGGTTAGATTGGTGCTAGGAACATCGACCATGGCAGGCTGAGTGGCATCAGACGGCCTTCTCCGACGAGTCCAGATTTTGTCTGGGGGCACATGACGGACGCCAACGCGTAAGAGACGAGGGAGTGAACGACGTGAACTCCAGTTTGCTGTTGAGCTGCATGTACACTGTCCTATCGGTTTGGTGGTTTGGGGTGCCATTGTATTCAACAGCAAGTCATCTTTACTTGTGATTCTTGGCACAATGACTGCTCAACATTATGTGAATGAGGTCTTAGAACAAATTGCCGTTCTATATGTCAGAGGCCTCGAAGAGGGTTTCTTCCAGCAAGATAATGCACGTCCTCATATTGCAAGGGTATCGATGAGGTTCCTACAGGAAGCTGAGGTCAGGATTATCGCCAATTGAAAAAGTTTGGGATTGGATGGCTCGATACATAGGCGATGTACCCCATCCTCCGACCACGCTGGACAAACTGGAGCATGCTGTGAGGGCAATTTGGGAGGCTGTACCTCTAGATTTTATCACCAACCGGACTACGGGGATTCCGCGTAGGCTAGAGGAGTGCATTCGTCCACATGGACGGACCACCCATTATTGATCTGTTGTATTTTTTTATGAATTAATTATGGCAAATGAGCTCGTTTATTATTGTATTTAGTCCTACCGCATTTCATCAACCGCAGCCCTTTTTTCTCAGTGTTCGGATTTCACTTGCGAGTGGTATCTACAGCACCAGTCTTGTTGAATTGAGTGTGTGGGAAGTAATAAAGAGTCAATAAGCTTGCCTACATTTTTTTTGCAGATCCTGAATTTTGGAGGGTGGGGGAAAATGAGCTAAATTTTAGTAAATTTGGCAACATTCATCATTTTCTTTATTTTTGTCCATATCCAGTCTCAGGAGATCAACGAGTTCGAATAGATTAGAAAAAGCAACGCTTTAACAAGCGTGTGAGTGATGCAAAGATCCCGTCGTTATTATTACTGTGTTCACAAACTCAATGTTATTTTTTACAGATATCTGCAGGATTTAAATTTTATGAAATTGTTTAAAATAGTCTTTTAACACTTATACACTGTTAAAACTCAAAATCCATTCAAAACTGTAACAATTAACCCGAAACGATCAACCAAAACAAAGTAGCTATTTACTTTATGCCTCTACATGAGTGCTGCTATTTTTAGGATTCTTTACCTGCTATCTGTACAAAGGGTATAAATGTTTATCAGCGGTCAGTGTGCCAGCTGCCGCGTTAGGATTGCGGGCACAAACAAAAACCTTGTTTACTTCTTCTAACCTATTCGAATTCGTTGCAGGAGACCGCTTCTTTATCATCGCACAAAGGGCTAGTTAGTCGATCTAGCCTGACAAAATTATTTGTGCCATTATTTATATTTATAATGTGTTATAGTTTCAGGTTGTGACATTTAAACTAATCAAAACATTCTTAAGGTCCAAATGATATGACTTGATTTTATTCACGGTTTATTCCGAAATTAGATGATACACCTGTCATTATATACATATTCAAATGTGCCTTAAATACATCTAGGAAGACTGCTCCTCATCTGAAGACATCTGCTTAGTTGAATCATTGTCTGAAGATTCATTATCCAGGACCTTCTTGTTGGGTTCTGCTGGTAACAACATATATAAGTAATTAAATTCAAAAAATGCCCACAAAAATATTTTGTCGTACTTGTTGGATTGATTTAATCGTAATTTCTGAAAGCAGTTGAAAGTGAAAGCGTTTTTTATGTATCGTGCTACAAGAAACCCTTAGCTAAATATCCTTCAAGGAATGGGCATCCGGATTCACCCTGAAGTACAACTAAATGGTTAAGTTTACGAAATTATCACGTAAATATAACCTAACCTCACTTACTATAAATAATGGGTATAACACTGCAAATTAGTTATAGTGAATACATAAATACATACCTGCCTGACACTACTCCATAATAAAGTAATAAATAATATAATCCCGATGAGCTACAACACTTGAAAATACATAATTCTGGAGCAGTTGCTACAATCTAATAGTGATCAGGTTTAGACTTGCAGAAATCGCAAACGCTGTGGAAGGGAGGGGCGTTATGCGTATTCCGTATACATAATTTATCTAACTTTTGCAAAACGTCATTTGCTCATCTCTGGATTAAGATTTGTGAAATTGAATTATGTCCGCCTAGATCAACCAAATAACCCTTAGTGGCATCGTTGGGATCAATCCTGACGTACGCCACTGGAAGTGCGTGCGATAACAGTTACACGCTGCACGGATTGAGATGTTTATGGTCGGATGGGCGAAACGTCCACTTTGAAAAATCGTATATGAATATATGATGGCAGTTGCGCATGCGAGGTCAGAGCCGAAGCTACAGTCAGCGTTTTGCAAAAGGTTCCGAGAATTTACACACATTTTCGTTAGATAGCCATCGACAGCCCTGATTTGTGGCGCAGAGGTCGCATTTGGATACGATGGCTCACCTCGATAAACGACGATTTTTTTACGTTGGAAGACGTTTCGCAAACCGATCCTGTCTGTGGACTGTTTTACCGCTTGGGGTCACGTTGTATTAGAAATTATCGTATTTTCGTTTGGCCCGAATTTGATAGTGTGTCAGTCGTGATATGGTGGAGTTTCTGGGTCTCTACTTCTGCTAATCTTTTTGTCCAAGGCGCCAAGTTAAGACTTTGCGCCGCAGTTCAGTTTTTTCAGATCTTCGGGTTTGCCTAAAAATTCGAAAATCTTTATTTGGCTTTCTATTGAGATGAAACCTCGTGTTTTAAATAATGTGAGGGTGATGATTACAAATGCGGTCGCAGTTTTGGGTCGAAAATCTTTATTTGGCTTTCTATTAAGATGAAAATTCGTGCTTTGGATAATTTGAGGGTACTGATTACAAATCCGGTCGTAGTTTTCAGTTTCAGTGACGTATGACTAATATCAGAAATTTCAGGTATTTCAGATCCTCGGCTTTGCTTAAAAAATTGAAAACCTTTATTTGGCTTTCTATTAAGATAAAACCTCGTGTTTTGGATAATTTGAGGATGCTGATTACAAATCCGGTCGTAGTTTTCAGTTTCAGTGACGTATGACAAAAATCAGAAATTTCAGGTATTTCAGATCCTCTCAGCTTTGCCTAAAAAATTGAAAACCTTTATTTGCCTTTCTATTAGGATAAAACCTCGTGTTTTGGATAATTTGAGGGTGCTGATTACAAATCCGGTCGTAGTTTTCAGTTTCAGTGATATATGACAAAAATCAGAAATTTCAGGTATTTCAGATCCTAGGCTTTGCCTAAAAAATCGAAAATCTTTATTTGGCTTTCTATTAGGACGAAACTTCGTGTTTTGGATAATATGAGGGTGTTGATTACAAATCTGGTTGTAGTTTTCAGTTTCAGTGACGTATGACTAATATCAGAAATTTCAGGTATTTCAGATCCTCGGCTTTGGCTAAAACATTGAAAACCTTTATTTGGCTTTCTATTATGATGAAACCTCGTATTTTGGATAATTTGAGGGTGCTGATTACAAATCCGGTCGTAGTTTCAGTGACGTATGACAAAAATCAGAAATTTCAGGTATTTCAGATCCTCGGCTGTTTTGGATAATATGAGGATACTGAGTACAAATCCGGTCGTAGTTTTGAGTTCCAGTAACGTTTGACAAATATAAAAAGTTTCAGATATTTCAGATCCTTGGGTTTGTCTGAAAAATTGAAAATCTTTATTTCGTCGATAAACGACGATTTTTTACGTTGGATGATGTTTCGCAAACAGATCCTATCTTTGGACTGTTTTACCGCTTGGGGTCACGTTGTGTTAGAAATTATCGTATTTTCGTTTGTCCCGAATTTGATAGTGTGTTGGTCGTGATATGGTGAAGTTTCTGGGTCTCTACTTCTGCTAATCTTTTTGTCAAAAGCGCCAAGTTAAGACTTCCCGCCGCATTTCAATCTCGTCTTTTCAGGTCTTCGGGTTTGCCTAAAAATTCGAAAATTTTTATTTGGCTTTCTATTGAGATGAAACCTCGTGTTTTGGATAATGTGAGGGTGATGATTACAAATGCGGTCGCAGTTCTGAGTTTCAGCTTCGTTTGACGAAAATAAAAAATGTCGGATCTCCCAGATCTTCAGGTTTGCCTAAAAAATCGAAAATCTTTATTTGGCTTTCTATTAAGATGAAACTTCGTGTTTTGGATAATTTGAGCATTCTTAGTACAAATCCGGTCGTTGTTTTGAGTTCCAGTAACGTTTGACAAATATGAAAAGTTTCAGATATTTCAGATCCTCGGGTTTGCCTGAAAAATTGAAAAACTTTATTTCGTCGATAAACGACGATTTTTTACGTTGGAAGATGTTTGCAAACAGATCCTACCTTTGGATTATTTCAGCGCTTGGCGTCACGTTGTATTAGAAATTATCGTATTTTCGTTTGTCCCGAATTTGATAGTGTGTCAGTCGTGATATAGTGAGTTTCTGGGCCTCTACTTCATTTAATCTTTTTGTTAAAGGCGTCAAGTCAAGACTTCCCGCCGCAGTTTGTCTCGTCTGACCAAAATCAAAAATTTCAGATCTATCAGATCTTCATGTTTGCCTAAAAATTCTAATATCTTTATTTAGCTTTCTATTAACATGAAACCGTGCGTTTTGGATAACTTGAGGGTGCCGATTACAAATCCAGTTGCCGTTTTGTGTTTCAGTCTCATTTGACGAAAATCAAAGATTTCTGATCTTTCAATCTTCATTTGCCTAAAAATTCGAATATCTTTATTTGGCTTTCTATTAATATGAAACTTCGTGTTTTTTTGGATAATTTTAGGATGCTGATTACAAATCTGGTCGCTGTTTTGAGTTTCAGTCTTGTTTGATGAAAATCAAAAATTTCAGATCACACACATCTCCAGGTTTGCAAAAAAATCGAAAATCTTTATTTGACTTTCTATTAGCATGAAACCTTGGGTTTTGGATAATATGATGGTGCTGATTACAAATCCGGTCGCTGTTTGGAGTTTCAGTCTCGTCTGATGAAAATCAAAAATTTCAGATCTTTCACATCTTCAGGTTTGCCTAAAAATTCGAATATCTTTATTTGACTTTCTATTAAGATGAAACTTCGTGTTTTGGATAATTTTAGGATGCTGATTACAAATCTGGTTGCAGTTTTAAGCTTTAGGCCGGATTGACGAAAATCAAAAATTTCAGATCACACACATCTCCAGGTTTGCAAAAAAATCGAAAATCTTTATTTGACTTTCTATTAGGATGAAACCTTGTGTTTTGGATAATATGATGGTGCTGATTACAAATCCGGTCGCTGTTTGGAGTTTCAGTCTCGTCTGATGAAAATCAAAAATCTCAGATGTTTCACATCTTCAGGTTTGCCTAAAAATTCGTATATCTTTATTTGGCTTTCTATTAAGATGAAACCGTGCGTTTTGGATAACTTGAGGGTCCCGATTACAAATCTAGTTGCCGTTTTGTGTTTGAGACGCGTTTGACCAAAATCAAAAATTTCAGATCTTGCAGATCTTCAGCTTTGCCTAAAAATTCGAATATCTTTATTTCGCTTTCTATTAAGATGAAACCGTGCGCTTTGGATAATTTGAGGGAGCTGATTACAAATCCAGTTGCCGTTTTCTGTTTCAGTCTCATTTGACGAAAATCAAAAATTTCTGATCTTTCAATCTTCAGGTTTGCCTAAAAATTCGAATATCTTTATTTGGCCTTCTGTTACGATTCAACTTTGTGTTTTGGATAATTTTAGGATGCTGATTACAAATCTGGTCGCAGTTTTGAGTTTGTCTCGTTTGATGAAAATCAAAAATTTCGCATCACATACATCTCCAGGTTTGCAAAAAAATCGAAAATCTTTATTTGACTTTTTATTAGCATGAAACCTTGTGTTTTGGATAATATGATGGTGCTGATTACAAATCCGGTCGCTGTTTGGAGTTTGAGTCTCGTCTGATGAAAATCAAAAATTTCAGATCTTTCACATCTTCAGGTTTGCCCAAAAATTCGAATATCTTTATTTGGCTTTCTATTAAGATGAAACCACGTGTTTTAGATAATTTTAGGATGCTGATTACAAGTCTGGTTGCAGTTTTAAGCTTTAGGCCTGATTGACGGAAATAAAAAATTTCAGATCACACACATCTCCATCAGGTTTGCAAAAAAATCGAAAATCTTTATTTGACTTTCTATTAGCATGAAACCTTGTGTTTTGGATAATATGATGGTGCTGATTACAAATCCGGTCGCTGTTTGGAGTTTCAGTCTCGTCTGATGAAAATCAAAAATTTCAGATCTTTCACATCTTCAGGTTTGCCTAAAAATTCGAATATCTTTATTTGGCTTTCTATTAAGATGAAACCCTGTGTTTTGGATAATTTTAGGAAGCTGATTACAAATTTGGTCGCAGTTCTGAGTTTCAGTCTTGTTTGATGAAAATAAAAAATTTCAGATCTCTCAGATCTTTAGGTTTGCGTAAAAAATAGAAATTCTTTATTTGACTTTCTATTAGCCTGAAACCTTGTGTTTTGGATAATATGAGGGTGTTGATTACAAATCCGGTCCCTGTTTGGAGTTTCAGTCTCGTTTGACGAAAATAAAAAATGTCTGATCTTTCAATCTTCAGGTTTGCCTAGACATTCGAATACCTTCATTTGGCTTTCTATTGAGATGAAACCACATGTTTTAGATAATTTTAGGATGCTGATTACAAATCTGGTCGCAGTTCTGAGTTTTAGTCTTGTTTGACGAAAATGAAAAATTTCAGATCTCTCAGATCTTCAGGTTTGCCTAAAAAATCGAAAAACTTTATTTGACTTTCTATTAGACTGAAACCTTGTGTTTTCGATAATATGAGGGTGTTGATTACAAATGCGGTCCCTGTTTGGAGTTCCAGTCTCGTTTGACGAGAATCAAAAATTTCAGATCTCGCACATCTTCAGGTTTGCCTAAAAATTCTAATATCTTTATTTGGCTTTCTATTAAGATGAAACCTCGTGTTTTGGATAATTTTAGGAAGCTGATTACAAAACTGGTCGCCATTTTGAGTTTCAGTCTCGTTCGACGAAAATAAAAAAAATCAGGTCTTTTAGATCTTCGCCGTTTAGAGTTTCAGACTCAGATCCTTCTGGTAAAAATTGTAAACACTTAACACATCATGGTAAGTAATAACAACGTGGTTTTGCAAACACACACATGCCAGTTAGAGCATAGTATTTGCTTCTTCTAACCTACTCGAATTAGTGGGACGAAATAGAACGCAAGAAAAAGCTTAAAAGATTGATGCAAAGAATGCTATCAAGCGAATAAATGAAAAAAATTGACAAATAATACACGTGCCAACCAAAGTTCAATTAATTAGACACAATTTTCTCCTGCGTAAGTACACTGTACATTATATTTTTAAACTAAACCATTCATGGGTAAAAAAATTGTTAATTGGTGTTTAAAGAAAGTGAATCGACCGGCTCACGAAAGTGAAAAAAAAACGAAGCTTCGTATTGATGTAGTTCGAATGCCAGCACGTTGTTTCGTCTAATTAAAATTTTTCAAATTTGTCTCGGTTAAAATCACATATGGGTCTGCGCCCCATTTACACTGAAATTCGTTTAAAAATTGTGCTTTCTATACGCTTTTATGTAACCATCTTATTATATGAAATACATTATTGGTGATTAATTAACAGTATTCTTTCCTCATTAAAGGATATTTATCAGAAAAATAGGTAATGTGTTTTATATTCGGTGGAATGATCACTAGAAGATTTCCAAATAGCAATATTTATTCTTGCAGCAAGTCCGGCAACTAAAATAGTGTGGTGCCAAATAATGTTTTAGTATTTGCTAAGAAAAAACTGCGATAATTCAAATACTTATGCCACTTCAAAAAATTTTTAGCATCCAACTTTTGGTCCAAATATATATACTGACCAGTACTTACTGATCATACTGACCGGTACTTACATAAAGAATCAAACCACCACCCATCTCAGAAGTACGCATTTATTAGAACTTTGACAGAACGGGCTAGAAAAGTGTGCGAACCAGAAGAACTCGACACCGAACTGGAACATCTAAAGAATGCTCTTAAGGCAAATGGTTACACAGAAAAGGAAATCACAAGACCAATGAGAAGAAATAGGGCAAAACCAGAACCTAAACCGATAGCAAAAGCTTTTCTACCCTATGTGCCTGGAATAACAGACAGAATAGGAAAAATGTTACGAAAGGAAAACGTCAAGACCATCTACAAGCCCACAAAAAAGATACAGGAATATTTGAGAATGGTGAAGGATAAAAGAGACCCACGGAGGTATATCGCATACCATGCACATGTGGGAGTGTATACATAGGAACGACGAAGCGATCTATAAACACAAGAATTGCAGAACATAAGGCTAGCTGTCGACTAGGCCATACGAACAAATCAGCGGTAGCCGAACATGTGATTAAGGAGGGAAGTCACAGGACCAAGTTTGAAGAAACTCAGGTTCTTGCCGCAACGTCTTCATACCATGCCAAACTTCAAAGAGAAGCCATCGAAATACAAAAACATCATAATAATTTCAATAGGAAAGAAGAAACACAGAACGTCAACCGGACATGGATGCCCATCCTAAAGGACCTGAAGACACTACCATATAGCGAAGGGGCGGGGCTACCAACGCTACCTGGTTGGGCCACGTCACCATTAGCAGATATAAATACAGGTGCAGATCCACCAGCCGTCAGTATTTTGGAAGTCGCCGAAGTGAAATAGCTTCTGAAGATGCTATCCACTTGTGGTGGCGAAAGGTCAAGCTTTAACGCTAAACGACGCCGGCCTAAAAACCCAAGAACCACAAATTCATTTTGGTCCAAAACGATCGTCTAGACTCTAGATGTAAAATAGACAAACCACATTCATTACGTTTTCAAATGTCATTTTGAAACCAAAAGTTAAGGTGGCCTCAAATAATATGGATTTTAAGAATACCTCATTAAGATTCACATGTCTTAAGCGGCCTACAGACGTTGATGAATGCTGCGATTCCTGGATCGACCAAAGGTTTCATGGAACTCAGTTGCATAAGTTCCTACTCAAATCGATACCGGTTGCGTTGCCTAAATCAACTTGATATTTTATGCATGTTTCATGCAACACAGAAATGGTAGGGCGGAGTTAATTTTAAAACCATTTGCATTTGGAAATTTTCCTTGCATTTTTTACAAATTCTTCATAAGTGCTTGTTTTCTTATGTTTTTATCTGAATACTGCAAATAGTTTTAAAATTAACTCCACCCTACTCTTCTTGTGTTGCATGAAACGTGCATAAAATATCAAGTAGATTCAGGCATCGCAACAGGTTTCGATTTGAGCAGGAAATTATGCAACTGATGCAAGTTTCATGAAACTTTGAGTCGATTCAGGAACCTCAGCATGCATCAACGTCTGTAGGCCGCTTAAAATGTTCCGCTGTGCTTCTACAAAAAAAGTGGAATATTTTACTAAAGAATAGAACGGCCAGGTCTAGGTTTTGTTTTAGACCTCTATTTTATATTATTTCTGTGCATGTGACTGTTTGCAGGATCATCATCAGCATCATCAATTTGAATTATTTGAAATAGTCATAACATTTGAAGCATTGCGTGCATTTTCTTAAAATAAAAACTAATAATGCCTAATGATGTATGCTGCTTAGCGAACAAAAAAGTCCGCCAAAGAAAATGAGCCTCAAAAAAGAAATTTTACACTTTGTTTCGCATAAAGGGTGGCATAGTAAATGTATCTGTTCTAATCTAACAAATAGGTACAAGATATTATTAATATACATAAAAACTACTACAACTTTCTCCAAGCCTACCATATAAGTACCCAGTCCAGAACTTGGAAAAACTTCCGCAGAATTTCTCTGTTCCGCCGTTACAATACCGGCATAAATTCATTTCGATTTCTATAAACACTCGAGTCTGATAATGATGCCATAAAGACCTACACTAGTAATCCACTTTTCCTAGCGTCATCTCTGCTGTTTTCCCCTTCTAGTTAGTGAAATCCCTAAACTGGATCTGCTTTTGAAGGCATATTATTTATTTATTTATTTTCACTATAAGTGTTGATTTCGTAGCGTGTATACAAGAATTAGAATACTGTCTGATTAACTCTTTAGGAGATTGGAAATAAAAACATCTCACTATTCTTAGAAAACATATCCAACCCACACTGGACCGCAATTCACGATGATTTTTTTTATGTAGAAGCGCTGCGAGAGGATAAGCATCGGTTCACGTTAGATTTGAACCGCTGCAGGTTGTAGCCGTCGGGAAACAAATTCCCTGGCAGCTGATTCCACAGCGTCGAAGTTCTCCAAAAGAAGGAGGAGACTAGTTCAGGGAGTAAGGACCTCGACCTGGTAAGGATGAGCTCGCAGAGCTTCTCTAGTGTTCCTGGTTCAGACGGCCTGTGGTGTTATTATCTGAGAGAGCTCACTCGAACATCTTCCGTGATAGAATCTGTAAAACAGGGATAGGTCAGCCACCCCCCTTCGATGTTCCAGGCTGTGGAGGTCCTTTGTGAGGTTAGGCGTATCGATTAGTCTAATCGCTCTTTTCTGGATAGTGTGTGCTTCGGAGCGCATCACCACACATGGGAGCAATACTCCAGCGATGGTCGGATCTGTGCCTTGTAGAGCAGCAGCAGTTGCTCTGGTGTATACAACTTCCTACAACGGAACAAAACTCCAAGCTTCTGGGATGCCGTTTTAGCAATACTGACGACGTGGTCGTGCCAGGACATGTTATTGTTGATGTTGATTCCCAAAAGCTTGACGGAAGGTGATTCGACTATGGGGTGACCCTCCATTTCCACGGTTGGTAAGCCATCGTGAAACTTCTTTGTAAGTGTTGTTGCCTGAGTTTTGTGTACGATGAACTGTACTTTATTTGCTAATCCCCACTCGACAATTGTTTTGATATCTGCGTTGATCTGTGAGGCATGCTGCTGTCGCCGACGTACCGTTTCCTGGGATGATAGTGGCTTGCCTGGTTCCATGCACGACACTAATGTACTGTCACCTGCGAAGCTGTAAATTGGATGTTATTTCCAGCAGCTCGTTGATGTACAGCAGAAACAGTGTAGGATATAGGACAGATTCCTGAGGAACACCGGCGTTTATTGAAAATACGTCTGATGAACAGCCCTCGACTACAACAAACAGATGTTCGTCGTTCAAAAAGCTATTCAGCCACTGGCGCAGGCCAGGGCAGGTAGTCCATAAGCAGCAAGCTTGACCAGAAGTCCGTCATGCCATACTCTGTCGAAGGATTACGATATATCAAGTGCAACAACACGAGATTCGCCATGATTGCCTATTGCTCTGTTCCACAAGTGAGTGACGTAGGCAAAGAGGTCACCTGTAGACCTGTGCTTACGGAAGCCATACTGGCGATCATTTATGATATTATTGTTGTCCAGGTATGAATTAGAGATTTATATTTTAACTTTATACAGGATGTTTGGCAGAGCCCATTTCGAGGATATTTTATTAATAGACCTGTGTCCTTAACATCCCTGAATTTTAATCGTTTTCAAGAATTTAAAAAAATGGTCACTTTCACTGTATTTTTTTTAAATATTTCTTAAACTTATTTTTTGTGTGTTTATGATCTGTAAAGTATCCTTTTTCACCTGAAGTAATAATTAGTCACAAATACTACCGAAATAACTTGTTGTAAGCCGAGTTTACTATCAAATAAAAAATAAAAAAGATTAGGGATATTGATTTCAATTTGACGAAAAAAATAATAAATGCGATAAGGTGCTTTTTAATACTTGTCTACGTTAACTAATTTCAGTGTATCACCAAGCTCAAGCAAATTGTCAAACACCCTTATATATGTATATTCATCGTTACTCTTCTCTTACAACTATTATCCCCCTTGTGTAGTATAGAATTGATCTCATTTGTGGCCTGATTAAAAATCGCGTGTGAATGGTAATATTAATGTTTCTCCTTTAGTTTTGTGGCATCTATATCTTTTCCAGCTGTAGTTTCTAAAACATCAAGTGATAAGTCAAGACAGTCAAGTTAATTTTCCAACTCGTCAATTGTAAATTCAAACTGACAGATGTAATTTATACATGTCAGTTCGAATTTACAATTGACGAGTTGGAAAATTAACTTGACCGTTTTGGATTATCACTTGACCACAGAGTTAACATCTATAGAGGGGCTGTAAACAACAAAATGCACAGGTCGCTGACCAGCCAACATGTAACGGAAATTTTGACAGCCTGAGGGCATTACCAGTAGCGTGAGACTTTAGATTAAAATTGGATGTTCATTAATAGATTCAATTATTACTGTGATGTTACAAACTGATACCAATAAGTTGTATTAGTATTTAGCTATACTTAGAGAGTTACTCTTACTATAATTTCATTGTAACAGTTGATAATTTATTATTACCATGAAGTGTTTTTCAAAACATATCTAACAGTGTTCTGAAAGGTAGCTTGTTGGAATGGCTGCATCGTGCTTTTACTTCAGCAATAAAATATAATAATTGCATTACGCAATATCCAGTTCAATAAAATTCTCATAGATAGATTTGTAGTAAATGTGGCATAAATTTTTGCATTTCACGTCCTCAAATTGTTTAAAAAATGGAATTTGGAAAATTCATGTTGATTGACATGAATGTAATGCGTGCACAAAACATACATTAAACAACCATTATTATTCCTCAAACTAGAGTGAAGTTACTTTTGTTCCCAGTTATCCCCATATATTACGCTACTGGAAACTAAAACAAAACCTACACTCACCTATGATAAGAAGTGTTCACCGATTCGTCGCTATTACAGTAAACTATGCACTTTTTATGTTGTCTCATCATGCAATTATGACAATATTGTTCATAAATAATTTAATTCACACCACAAATAGTCACAAAGTCAGTCAAATATACACTAAAATTACAAAAATCTCGACACACGCAATAACCGCAACTACAATGACAGCTACATGACAGCTTAAGGGCACGCCGATTGTAGGTTGCCAGATTTACGACATATTAGAAGTTATTGCGACATTCCGCTATGAAATTTACCATTTTTGAGATTTCATTAAATCAATACAAATTATCTTCACGTAAATCAGTTACAATGCAAGTATATTGGAATGTATAGTTAAATACCCAGTTAAATACTTTGTCTTCAAACTGCGGAAACTGCAAGATTTTGAAGAAACTGGAAGCGGACGAAGAAGAGTGGCAATAGCGCTATAGATGTTGGCTGGCCAATATTCAAATTAGGCTCCCTCTAGAGATGTTAGCTCTGTGCACTTGACGCCTTAGAAACTACAGCTGAAAAATTTGTAGATATATCCTATATCTGTTAACGGACCAACTGTGGTAGTTTGCAACGGAAATATCCAATAGCGCTTACAGAACCACAAATTCAATCGATTTTTTTTTTTTCGGAAATTCATAATCAGCTGAAATATATCATTTAGTTGATTATAAATTTGTGTGACGTAATTACTTGCATGTACTTAATTTAAAGGACAACTAACAATTTGTCAACAATGATTTATAACTCTCTCCAAACATGTTTTCAATTTGTAGTTTATTATGTACATTCCATTATACTAATGAGAAGTGATATTAATTAGTGTATGCCTTATTTGTATATCTATGTATATGAATTCATCTGATTTTTTTGAAAAAAATGAGATGAAGTTTCCTGTTGTGAAAGCATGCTACTTACTCATAATTAGATATGTAACAAATACTATCATCTATTTAATATTTAATAGACCATTATTTATTGAGCGTACTGCAGCATTCAATGCAAATTTGCCATGAAAAAACAGCTAATAATACGGCGAATAGAAACTCTTTGCAATATATAAAAATGTTTAAATACACATCTTTCCAGTATCAGTTATTATTCGATCGTCGGTAATCTGTAGCGTAGATCGAAATGTCTTCGATTCGATCAATCTCATGATTTATTAGGAACTGAAATGTCTATAATACTTAACAGGGTTTTAAAGGTGCATTTAGATTTGAACACGCACGCACTGAGCATACGCGCACGGCATTCGTTCATGCAAAATTCGCAAATTTTATCGAAATCAACGTGCGAGGTGCCATTTCCAAGGTAAAATCACCTTACTCAAAAATGCCTCAAACGATTGCTCCCAAATTTCGTCAACTTGAATTAATAAAGGTTCTTTCGAGTTGAAAAGGTTTTAGTGTCGATCGGGGGTGAAAAAGGGTGGGGGGTGCACAAAAAAATGTAATACAACATATAAATTTGGTAGCAAAAGTTGAAAGAGAATGTGTCTGTCTTTATGTCTAAAACGATATATCATATGTTAATTTTTTCTGAAATGGTGGCTAAAAAATTAAATAAATTGAAATACTCAAATGTCGTTACCTGCTGTATTTGTGCACTAAATTGTTTGATATTAGACCATCGTAAATAACTCAAATATGTCTACCTCAAAATAATATTACTAGGTATTCGAATGGACTCTCAAGGGTTAAAGGTGTTATTTATTGTTTTCAGGGGTCATAGAATAAAGCACCCAAGCCTTAGTTAACCACTATATTCAATAGAACACTTGAACTAAAGTTTTTGCATCCTCAAGCCGCCATGTTCTTACATCATGCTCACTTAGGTTAGGTTCACTTCCGAAATCTGTCAGGTTGTCAGCACTGTCACTTGTCACCCTTCACTTATGACCGCACAGAGCGGAGAACAAGTGGATGAGATATATCAATCATTGTTTTCAACGAAAGGGAGTGAGGGGTTATAGTAAAACAAGGACAGGGGATGAACAACAACCACTTGAGTCGGACCATGGCCGACTCTACTCACTAGGCCGGAGCCTTCGATGTGGCAACGTCGCTTAGCCGTCAAATAGGGGGCCGGCTACCGTGGGCCGAACGGCGGGCATTCCGAGGAAGATTTAAATTGTTTCATAGTATCAGAATAATTCTTACATTTTATTTACGTATTATGTGTTCATTTCGGTTGATAAATTAAGAAAAATACTTTTTGAACAAATAAGAATGGTGAAAAAGGCCAGTGGTATCAGTACAAAAATGTAACATGTATTGAGACTTAGGAGCTTAATTTAGAGATTTTCCTTTCTGTTGAACATTTGTCATTTCCCTTAGACTTGCTCTTTTTATTTTTGTCAGTCTGTATTTTCCCTTGAACTGTTTTTGTGTAATTATTAATAAAAATATTTGCTAAAACAGGCAACATTAATTCAAGCAGCATTTCAGTTTGTGGTTGATTACATGAACAAATGTATACTAAACAATGTAATGTGTAAAAATACTTTTTAAAACTACTACTACTAATACCACTTACATCTGATGTCTCGTTCATCGTAGTCAAACACTACAAAATAAAAATACACGCAACCTGTTTCCTGCTGCCACTTCCACGTCCACTTAAATGAACACTTAATTTACTTTGTAAATTTTACCTTGAGCTAGAAAAATTCACTATTAGGTCACTTTGAAGCCATTCTTACTAGTCTTGATTCCCTTTCACTATCAAATATTTTCGTAGGTATGCCCAGATGCATGCCCAGATGAGTTCTATTAACTGTATTTTTCTGTGATATTTGGGAGGTCCAGAAAACATTGTAGGTACCACATTGTGCTTTAAAATAGGTCTTATCCTTTCAAATGTTTGTAAAGTATTGTTTTTATTCTTATAAATATAACCAGCCCTTACAAGGAATACCGTTCACCCACTTCTGTTTATGTCCTTTATTGGAAGCACAATTGCTAGTGTAACCTGGTACTACACACTTTGCAGGTATGTTTCTATCTTTATAGTTTCGTTTGTGCAGGTAAATAATTAGAAACACATTAAAAATCACCTTCCAATCTCCTTTTTTGCTCTGGAAGATTACACTAATGACTTAACAACAAATAAAAGCTCTCCCTCCGATTCAGTGTTGCCATATCTCAATGCTCCGGCCTAGTGAGTAGAGTCGGCCATGGTCGGACACTACCATCATCGAGCAGACAAAGAACTCAAAAGCCCAGAGCAACAGCTATGCCATATGACCCATCATTTCACCTAGAATGTAATCGTAAACTGCAAACGTTATAATAACAGTACCTGTCGAGATTAATTCACAATCCTAAATCATAAATCCAACGTTTCCGCAACATCATAAATCAAACACAAGATCCCATCACTTCATGAAGAAAATACCATTTCGCCTTTATGATTTACTCTACACCTGTTACTGTATGCCAAATTATATGTAGATTATAGTTATATCCTCGAAATAAGCAATTTCTTGAATATTGTTCGTCAGCTTCCGCTACATGCTAAGCTAATGCAAAATTACTCAATTACTTTTTATTGTTCATCCAACTATTGTGTGGCGCATTTTTAAAATCATCATTTTCATTATGTTGCGATATAATTTCAGGCTATATAAGCTTTCGCAAATTGGCTTATAACCATTCCAAGTATATACTTAGGCTACATATAGTCAGTTGAAGAGGCTGCCATAAATCTCTTAAATAAGACATCGTTGTTGGTTAATTTCATCCACGTTGTTGAATGCAAACATTATTCACTTTTATACTACTCGCAAGAGAAATCCGGACACCTAGAAAAAAATGTAGTCAAGTTGATTGACTCAGTACTTCCGAAACATTCCGATGATACCAGTTTGATTATTTTCCCACAGCATGAAACTATAGTCTAGATGCCCCTGCAATCAAGTCATCGCTCGCCCGACCGCAAAAAAGCGTTTTATTCTACTAGGTGCTTCTTTCACAGGTCAATGGACAATATATCATGAATACAACAAATTTTTGAGTTTTACAAACCCCCACCCCCGAACCACCCCAATTTCACCCCCAGCCAAAATAATTTTTAAAATGATCAGGAACCCCTTAAACGTCTAAAACGAAGTTTGAGGTGTTTTTTATATTTTTAGTTTTTTATTATTGCCGCGCCGCCACTGAAAAGATTTCTAAAAACCATACGCGCTTTCCATACTCGTCGCGGTTACAAATCTGTGTCCAAATGTCATTAAAGTCAATTCAGAAGTTTCCAGTAACACAATACAACACGATCCATTACTTTGGATCGTATGGACTCGTATGTATTTTGTATGCATCAGAAAGAAGTCCCTTGGTTTCTGTAATCGGCAAGGCAATTTTCTGATGGACCTAAAGAAGTGTATTATGCCGCTAGGTCTTTCTCTCTCAGGTCAGTAGACAGCCCATTATGAGTACAACAAATTTTTCAGATTTACAACCCCACCACCCCCCCCAACCACCCTAATTTCACCCCCACCCCAAAAAAGTAGAAAATGATCAGGAACCCCTAAAACGCCTAAAAACAAAGTTTGAGCTGATTTCATATTTTTAGTTTTTTTAATATTGCTGCGCCGCCACTGAGACGATTTCTAAAAATCAGACGCGTTTTCCATCCTCGCCAAAGTAGTAACACTGTGCCGAAATTTCATTAAAATCAATTCAGTAATTTCAACATTATAAAATACAGAACGATCTAAAGCAATATTCGTATGTATACATCGGAAAATTCTCTAAGTCCCTTGGTTCCTGTAATACACAAGGCAATGTTCGGATGGACCTAAAAAAAGGTATTATACCGCTAGGTCTTTCTCTCTCAGGTCAGTAGACAGTCTATTATGAGCACAACAAATTCTTCAGCTTTACAACCCCCCCACCCCGCAACCACCCCAATTTCACCCCCACCCAAAAAAAGTAGAAAATGATCAGGAACCCCTAAAACACCTAAAAACGAAGTTTGAGGCATATTTGAAATTTTTCGTATTTGCTAATTACTCCGCCGCCCATGCACCGATTTTCAAAATTGTAGCAACATTACCTACTACGACCCTACACCATATCACTACCCAAATTTTATCAAAATCTATGCAGCGGTTACTGATATTAGGAGGCTAGAAAAACGCCAACAGACAGACAGACAGACCGACGGAAATGAGTGACGTGGATTTTCGTTATGTAGGCATCATAAAACGCCCAAAAGGTATATTATCTGAAAATTGAAAATTTTCGCGATCACAATACTCCCCTCACGTATCGATGTGGGAAGTAAAAAGGGATATTTGCATTGAAAATGTGTTCATAGCTTGGCAGTACCATCTCTAGTACACATGTAACACTTTTTGTTCATACAGACGCTATTTACCTACGCGGCATCTCTAAATAACTCTAGACGTGTAAAAACAAAGCATGGATTTTTGTCGATTCAAAAACAATGATATTTCTCCTACCTCAACCTTAAACCTAGTCCTATCGCCAACTTCAACCCCTAAATATTTTCAAAATTTTCAAAATTAAATTCCTTAGGTAATTATCTACGATGTTTGTTAAGGGTTTTTTCATCGGTGATGGAAAAGGGCCTTGGACAGGGTACGCAACGGCAATATTGTCATTTTGAAAACGCCTTTTCACCACAAATCGGTTACGTGTTTTCAAAAGTGTGGTTCACTTCAAGGTAGAAAAAACTAACGGGCTCTTAGGGCCGGTTTCACAAGGATGGGTTAACTCAAGGTTGTGTGTTGACCGGAGGTTAACCCTAGATGTCATGTTTCACAAATGGTGGTTTTCGATTTTACTTGAGGTTAACTCTGAGTTCTAACTCTGAGAAATTCTTGAGTTAACCTCAGGTTCGCGATGACGCATGCGCATTAGGTTATGTCACTTTGGTTTTGCTACTTGCTAGCCGTTTGAAGTTTCATATTTTATCGTTTACCTTAACGCGTTCCATCGTTCTTTTTATTTGAAAAGGAAGGTATGATATAAATGCGTATAGCAGTGATGAGGAAGCAATAAACCAAGAATATTTCGACCTGGAGTCAATTATTTTGAGGAATATGATGACCATGACTCCCTGGTCTTTTTTAAATTTTTGTATTTTTCTTTCAGCATCTTTACAGATCTGCGGCTATTATTTGCACATTTGCGATTAAATTCTTCTCCTATCTTTTCCCAGGCGTTGTATTTGTCGCGCCATGTTGTTGCACCTTTTGTTTTGCATTCTAGTACATGCCTGTACCTTTGTACTAACGAAATGAACAGATATTCTTCATCTTTTGAAAAGTTGTTCGCTTTTTTTGGTTTTTCCATGCTGACACACGGGTACATGCACGGCTATTATTTGAAAAAGGCCCCAGAAGCAGTAATTACAACGCCAAGCAGTCCAAATACCAACCCAACCTAAAAATCTTTTATCTATGCCAAACACCAAATAACTGCGAATGAAATGGAAAAACGTCAGTGGAAAAAACCAAAATGAGGTTGGAAATCGCATGGAACTGACAACTCATTCTTTGACAGTCTTGTCAGAAAAACACAAAACACCAGCACGAAACACCTAACGAAGGAAATAGGAAGAAGAAGAATTTTAAATATTGCGAACACAGTACCACCAACCGCTTAAAATAAAATACAACTCGCGGTCAGTTAACCCTACGTCATTTTTTGATTGTGGAACAAGAGGCGTTCCATTGTTCGAGTAAACTCGCAGGTCGAGGTTAGTAAATTGTCAGAGTGACCACTGATTGTTAAAATGGGCCTTAGACTATAATGACTCCAGTGACCACTAAGAAACCAAATATCATCATACGCGTATATCCAGTTGCTAAACAGGTGTTAGATGACCTCACAGGAAGCTCTGCGCTTTTCAAAACCCATTTAATTTTGCAACCTGATACCAGCCAGCTAGATCGGCGCGCGCGAAATGAATGGCTTCTTCTATTCATTCTGTTTACAATGGACATATCGAGTTATCCGTGAAACAAACGCTTTCCAATTGAAATGCAATCGGCGCGAACGAAGATGGCATTAGCATATTGTTAGCACGGATGTGTTTGTGTCGGAGAAAATTATCATAAAACATGGAAATGCGTCGGGTCGTTTTCTAGGAAAAAATGTCGTACGAAAGTGTACTCTTCGTTAGACTCTGGACTAGATTTACTGCTTGGAATATTTAAGTAATAGCTATTATGGGTATTTTTATGTAACAGGAATTTAAGCATCATATGTTGCGTTTCAAAGCATTCGTCTTTTTGAGCCATATGGTCTTTTCTTGCTCGTTAGATAGCGAGTGGAATGTGATATGAAAATATTGCATCATATTAGTAGCTATATCTCATAATGCACTTCAAAAAATTAGTGCATAGGGTAAGAGCACGTAAGAGTACGCAGTGCCAAAATAACATAGTTGTAAGGTCGTCTGATAGGTGTAGTCTAAAGTGTAGATGAATCTGAAGGAAGGTTATTGTTGTACAAAATAAGGCGGTGTTTTGCGAAAAAATCAGGAAAAAATGTAAGAAGAAGCAATTTGTTTATTATTTTATAACTTTTTGTTAGATTACAATAGTTAGTATTTGATCAAAATGAAGTTTCATACTGGATTTCGACTACTCGGCGTAGTGGCGATTTTATAGGTTATAAAATCATCCATATGCTTTGTGTAAATATGGTTGCATATTTTGACGGCTTGCTGTTTTTTGTTTCCTTGATCATGTCCCAAAGAGTACGCCCACAAAGAGTACGCGCGAATATTAACCTTCGCACCATACAAAGATATGTTAACAGAAAAGCTAGAGTTAAAAGGAAATATTGTGAAGAAAAAGGTCTTCGGTGGAAAATACAAGGCCTCAGAGGACCACCCCAGAAAAAAATTGAAGCATAAATTATCAGCTTCTAAGGGTTTTACCGACTCTGTAAATAAGAGTTGCCTGTCTCTTGTGCAGAGAAAATTACAGCACTTCGGAATGGATTAGATGCGACTCTTGTGCTACTTGGTGGCATGAAGAGTGTACCAAATATTCTGGGTTTGGTGAATTTGTATGCGATTTTTGTTGAGGATGCCTGCGTACTCTTATGACCATCACTGCGTACTCTTTGAATCCAGAGTCCGCAAGAGTACGCATGTGCGTTTTTTTCAAAAGTAGTTGGAATTTGTTTTGTTGATACCAAGAAAAATGTGTTATGTCGTTTTCTGGTGCTCAGTAGAACAAACAATTGATATTTATGTTGAATAAAAGAATATAAGTATATTTCAAGTTTTTGTCGCCTGTCAAACTTTAAGTGCGTAATCTTGAGTGTCTTTACCCTATAATTGTGTGCCTAAGCAAAACCGTAGATATGAAAGTTTTAAATCAAGGGTTCAGACATTTAGGTATTTGGGTAACTGAATTACAGAGGATTTGAATATTGTACAGATGTGGAAATAAAATAAGAATGGAGATGGCCAGAACAACATTCTTGAAAATGCGAACCCGTAGCCGTAAACAATACAACGTAGAACGTACCTCAAGTGTATCGGGGTGAGGTTGATATGACTGAAGATCGAACTTTTGAGATTCCTGGATCTACAAGTACGTCTATTAAAATCTAAAGTCTATATTTGGCTTGCGATTAGATGATTCCAGGGCGCTAATTAACAAATCTGGTCACAGTTTTAGAATTCAGTTTAGTTTGAAGAAGATCGAAATTTTTGGATTCCTGGATCTACTGGTTAGTCTACTAAACTCGAAAGTCCTTATTTGGCTTGCTAGCACGATGAAACCTCGTGTGTTTCAGGATGGTAATTACAAATCCGGCTGCAGTTTTGAAATTCAGTTTCATTTAAAGAAGATCGAAATTTTGAGATTTCTGGATCTTAAGGTTCGTCTACTAAAATCGAAAGTCCTTATTTGCTATCACCTCGTGTGTATTTCAGGACTCTTATTACAAATGCAGTCACAGTTTTGACATTCACTTTCTTTTAGCGAAGATCGAAATTTTGAGATTCCTAATCTTCAGGTTCGTCTACTAAAATCGAAAGTCCTTATTTGGCTTGCTATCACGATGAGACCTCGTGTGTTAGATGATTTCAGGACGCTATTTACAAATCCGCTCGCAGTTTTAATATTCAGTTTCATTTAAAGAAGACCGAAATTTTGAGATTCCCGGATTTTCAGGACCGTCTACTAAAATCGGAAATCCTTATTTGGCTTGCTAGCAGGATGAAATCTTGTGTGTTAGATGATTGCAGGATGCTATTCACAAATCCGGTCGCAGTTTTGATATCCAGTTTCATCTAAAGAAGATGTAAATTTTGAGATTCCCGGATTTTCAGGTCCGTCTACTAAAATCGGAAGTCCTTATTTGGCTTGCTAGCAGGATGAAATCTTGTGTAGATGATTTCAGGACGCTATTGACAAATCCGGTCGCAGTTTTGAGATCCAGTTTCATGTAAAGAAGATCGAAATTTTGAGATTCCTAGATCTTCAGGTTCGTCTACTAAAATCGAAAATGTTCCTATTTGGCTTGCTATCACGATAAAACCTCGTGTGTTAGATAATTTCAGGACGGTAATTACAAATCCCGTCAAAGTTTTGACATCCAGTTTCCTTTAAAGGAGATTGAAATTTTGAGATTCCTGAATCTTCAGGTTCGTCTACTAAAATCGAAAATGTTCCTATTTGGCTTGCTATCACAATGAAACTTCGTGTGTTAGATAATTTCAGGACGCTAATTACAAATCCCGCCAAAGTTTTGACATTCAGTTTCCTATAAAGAAGATTGAAATTTTGAGATTCCTGAATCTTCAGGTTCATCTACTAGAATCAGAAATCCTTATTTGGCTCGCTATCAGGATGAAACCTCGTATCCTAGATGATTTTAAGGCGCTAATTACAAATCCGGTTACAGGCTTGAATTTGAGTTTCGTTCATTTAAGAGAAAGAGAAATTTTCAGATTTTCGCATCTTCCTCTCAAAAATAGCCCAGTAGTCATTTTTCGCGTACATTATTTATTATTATTATTATTTATTTTGTAATGCAATACAAAATAGCGCCACCTCGAACGCTAGGCCTTCTATGAATAGGTCATACACTGCAATTTGCTAGGTATATACACTCAATTTGTTCAACGTATCACCCTATCTGCAGCTAGTTTGGTTAACCTTTCTTTCTGGTTGGTTATGTCTTCCATCCTTCATAGACCATAGACCTCGACCATAACTGAAACTGCAGCAGTATAGGAGGCTATAATTTTCTATACTTAGACAAGGAAAGAGAGAGGACGGAACCCGCGACTGACATTTCTGATACCAAATGGCACCAAAGCGCTATTCCCAGTGGCGTAACTAATGGGATTAACGTTCTGGTTGAGCTATTTGTAGAAATAATCTTTTTCAAATAAAATTTAATGAAATATTGTTATTCAGGGTTTCTATATGGCCAATTTCGCCATCCACAATTAAAACTTAAGTGACTAACATTACCGTAACCGTGATTTTCATTCGACTGCTGTTTTGTGGCCAATAATATATAAAAATTGATAATGTATATATTTTATTCAGTCATGAACATGTTATGTTCATTTGCAGTATATGACTGATGGAAGACACGATTATACTTCTACCCAGAAAGAAAAAAACTGCTTGTAGTTTGTAGTAAATCAATTTTTTATTATTAAAGAACACATAATACCTATAGTATATTTATATTTATTGACATTATGTTTATATATAAAATACTGTCTATTACATACTGTAAACAGAAGCAGCAATAAAACATTTTTGTTATTATAGATTAGCTTACGAGATTGAGGAATTTGATGCCTTCAATCTCGGAGTCCCCATATGCAGTAAAAAAATCTACTTGCTGTTACGCTGTTACTTGCTGTTTGTAGTGTGTAATGAAGAGCAGTATTTTTAATTACTCCAACGAGGCTTTTTTATACATAACTTCTTTTTGCGACGGTGGCAATAATTAATGAAAAAGCTGGGGGGTTAAACATAAAAATTATCTCAGACATGAAATAAAGTAAGTTTTGGGCTAGAAATACAAAGGTCCTTTAATCTTATCCAAAATCAAAACATTTACAAAATTAGAAAATGACTCCTAGATTAGCTAGTAGTAAATAAAAACGAACAATTCATTCAATATAGGTGAGGTCCTATAACTTACATAGAAATTACAACTCTATTTTATCACTTAACCCCTTGCTTCCAGTAAGTTCTAATTTATTGCAGTTATGTATTTACTTATGGGGAAGTTTGGGTGAAACTCAGTATTGTGTGCTTCAACAAAAATAATTTTTTTGTAGGAACGTGGCATTTCGCTTGCTCCTACAATTGATGGCAGTCAATATTACAGTCACGAAGGTCAAAAACTACCAATATTTTACTGCCCTTTAAACAGAATCATTTTTGTTAATTGGCTCCGAACTGGATTGTCCTGTTGTGATCGAGATTTTACAATAAAATGGATTCTGATATTTAAGTATTTTGTGCATACAGCTTTTATTAAAAAATATATATGATTTACATCATTTTCTAATACGTGACGTTCTAAGCAGCTGAAAATAGGGGTGCCTAGAAAACTTGATATTATTTTGCTTATCAGCAAAGGTACAAAATGTTTGGTGTGAATACAATTTTCATTAACTCTCAGAAAATGTTCCGATTTCAAACATATCTTGATAACATCATTTGATGGGTAAGTCAGACCGCCGTGGCTTTTAAATTCAATTAGGGAATTGAGAAACCGATCTCTAGTACCAATCAATGCTGTGACACATGTTTCACATTTTATTGTTTTTTGTAATTGGTGCGAAACATAACCAGCAATATATTGCACAATTTGGGATGAACATTCACTTATCACAGGTGCATTCATGATGTAGTCATGATCCTTCCAAATAGTTTCTAGATCATCAGAAGGCTCATTTATGTCTATTAAACTATGGTTAGATAAACTACTATTAATTACGTCTTCAGACCTTACATTTTTTGTAGAACTACTTAGAATAGGGATTTGATCTAATGGAATACAGTTACCCATACCGCCCTCTCTAATTTCTGCTCGAACCAGAAGCCTTTTGTAAGCAGCTAGAAACTGTCGAGCGGTTGGGTTATTATTCCAGCCACCTCTTGATCTAATTGACGAAAAGAATAATTCTAAATGATCTTGACTAATCTTATACAACGGAAGGTACAGTAATGTTTTTCTCTCAGAAACAAGTTCTTTGTACAATCCTAAAGAACTTGATAATGAAATTATTAATCCAATAAACCCAGTTTTTCTGTTAGACATGATTACTTGCTCATTATTAGATAATTTCAACTTTGAAAGATAAGAAATTGCACTATTGATAAATTCCGCAGATCGATCTATATTTTTTTGACATAATGCTTTTTTATAACCTGGTGCTACTAGGGTTCTGCTGTTTAAAATATCGAAAATGCTATTTACAATTCTAATAAATTTAACTGTTGCCTGACTACCTTTAAAATCCTCAAGATTCAGCTTTTTTTCGCAATACTCAATAGCATCGGCTACTGATGCACTAAGTAACTGAACTGCAAGCCGAACCTTCATTTTTTGTTTGAAAAAAATAATATGAGCGCGACGTAACTTATTCCCTAAATGTAAGCCCTCGCTAGTTTGCAGCTTCTCTAGAAGCGCTATGTATTTCCATTGAATAAAATTGTTATCACAATCAATTAGGATTTTCTTTTCACCAAATGCATTGCGAACAAGTTTTATCATATGACATGGATCATAAAAAATATATACATTGTGATCTGTAACTCTGAAACTTGTCTGTATATTTGAAATGTTAAATAAGAATCCAAAGTTATGACACATAGCGGTATTAGATGGAGCACCATCGAATGTGATTGACATAACTTTGGCTCCCGTATCTTCAATCAGATGGATGCATTGAGATACAATTGAATGTTTTTGACTGCCATTCAAAGAATCTGTAAGAAAGTAACCGACAGGTAATTTCCAAGTTCCATTGATGCAAACCAACATTATAACAAAAGCTTCTTTGGCTAAAGCATTAGAGTCATCGTTTAAATTTGTACCACAGTTCACATAACCATGGAATTTTTTTCCATCCCATTCTAAATGTTTCAGTATGGCTATTTCATCGATAATTAATGAACAAATTATTGGTCTGTCAGATGATTGAACCTTATTTCTTAAGGTATTTATTGATTCCTTGGTAAAACCAGGCTCAGCATCCACATTCTGAAACCATTTAGCAATAGTTTTGCTATGCGGGAGACAAGTGTCAAAAACATCTCTCACATAGTTGTATGCCTTTGGTGAAAAAAAATTTAATGTCAGGGCAAATTTCCTAAGTTCAGGTGAATATTGAACATTTCTCCCCATTTTTCTGTTCAATATTTCTATGTTAACCTTGCTCATATTTTGAACTAAAACTAAATTTTCTTGAGATAGTAAATTTTGTCGCTCTAATTCCTCAGCAATTATTTTTAAAGAGGCTACTTTTTTGTGTGCTCTTTTCAGTGATTGACCAAGGGCACGGATTTTTTTCGTTTTTTCCTTATTCTTATCTTTTTGCAGCAGCAGTTCTCTTCTAAGTTTCTTTTTCCGGGGAGAGTCGTCCTGTGCAGCCAGAGCTGAGGTTGATGGCGATGGTTCTGGATGAACATCACGTTCACGGGGTCTTTTTCTTTCTTTTGCCTAAAATAACAGAGCTGTATATTAGACAATGTTTGAAACATTATTTCCGAAAGAAAGACAGAACAAATTAATTTATGATTTAAGTAGATGTGAATGAGTGACTGAATCTTATAGGAAAAGTGACAGTAACATTTTGTTTTGATTTCGTATCGAGTAAACACACCTAAATATAGTTGTTTAATAATGTAACTGTAACACAAGAAATTATTACATTTTTGAGGTTAGCTGCCTTTTGATTTTCATAGCTATCAATTTTTAAATGGTTATTCAGCCATTCGTAATCGTATTTCTCCTTACTTTATTGCACTGTTTATTTTGGAAACGTCATCACTAATACTCAAATATAAAACCAAATTTGAGACCATAAATATCGAATATAGGCATAAGGCATAAGAATGATTTTAAATTAATATCACACCCAAATCATAACTCATTAATGATCCAATTATATACAATGGAGTGAAGATTTATAACAAACTTCCTCCTCACAGGTTTTAGTGAATATCCCAAAAGTTTTGTTTGTTATTATATAGCTTTGTCAATAAGAATCTTGTAAATTCTTAGACTATAAAGTATATCGATCTATCTATCTATCCATCTATCCATCTATCCATCTATCCAACTATCCATCTATCCATCTATCCATCTATCCATCTATCCATCTATCCATCTATCCATCTATCCATCTATCCATCTATCCATCTATCCATCTATCCATCTATCCATCTATCCATCTATCATAATCCTAGAATGTTTATTATTTTAATATTGATTAAGCGTAGACAATGTAAGCTAGGAATTATAACTTACAATTTTTGGACGTAAGTATTCCGGAAGCTCGTCAAATATGGTGGGGACTGCTCCTTTCAGAAGATATACTTTTTGATTTGTTTGATGAAGGAAATTCTGTTCAAAATGCTTAGAACAAAGCCTATCGTTGCTTGTAGGCTTCCAACCTTCGATCCTCATATTTTTGATCCATAAATCATGTCTAGGAAGATCTTTAGGAAACCTGTCGAGGAAGAAAGAAAATTAATTTTATTATTCATACAACTACAAATAAAGGCCACCCTTGAAATGCACACCTTGTATAAGGGTATTGGTATATTATATATTACAATGCAAAGTCATAATATTTCTATTCAAAATGTAAGCTATAATAGATACGCCACTGGAAAACTGATTGTATTTGAACCAAAAAATCCCTTAAAAACATAATTTTTAGACTTTACGTGCTCAAAAACATTATGATTCGCATGTTAGTGGTACATTCCAAATTATATTTCGGATACACATATATCTTTGAACTAGATATCGAGATATTTGCATGAATTTCGGATACACCAAAAAAATAAGATCATAAATTTACCTGTGAAAAGTGATTCCTGGCTCCTTCCTGCTGCTGTGGCTTTTACAACGGTAAGCTGCACACCCCACCATTACGCTCACCACAATATTTCACAATTATTGGTCTTAAAAACGTTAAATATCGCAAAAAACACCACCTTGACACTACCGTCAGTTTTCCACCAGCATTTTGACAGCTATTCATTTTCGGTATCAGCTAATCCATATAGCATCAAATGGGCGTGCGGTATCCCCTCTCTTTCCTTATCTAAGTTTCTATATTTATACCAATATGTAAACATTTTGTACTTGAAATTTTGACGAGATATGTCAAACGTTACGATATAACCTCAAATATCTCAAAACTCTGAATTAATGGGTCAATTTCGAATCCCAATTTGCATTCTAAAAAATTGGAAACTAACCACAATTGCCTAGACACAATAACGGCCCAATTTTTGCAGATCTGAGTTAACTGGATTTAAACCTACATTTACAATAATTTTCACGTGCCAGCAGAGAACGGTTATGAAAGCATAGCTTTCAATTTATCAGAAAATCTATTCATTTGTACTCAATCCAATAAAGTCGTGAAAAACCTTATCGGCCGGTCAAGCCTTATTCCATTCCTCGTTCTTTTGTATGAATTCTGTCATGATTTCACGATCCAGATGCAGCGACGAGCCATTATCCGACATTTAACGTCTCAATTTCACCGGCTCGATAACTGTTAAGTTGGCAAGTTAAACACGGTTTAATTGATCGAATGGAACGGCATCGGCGGTCCGATGCAAGATTTTGATCTGCACACAGCGATGTTGTACCTTGTACCAATTGTCCGGTCGCCCATAGACGACTCGTCCTATGATATACCATCTCGGAGTTATAGCCAGACAAACACAGTGTCCGGAGTTTTATTACCCATCTCCAACAAAAAAATTATAAAATGTTCATTATAATAATAATAATAAAATCGTCTTTATTAGCAACGGTACAATACCTTAAGAGTGAGTGTTATGGGAGGCGAAGTTTAGCTTAAAGCTACTCTTACACTTAACCTCCAGTACAATCACAGTACAATATATAAAAGGTGTAAGAAAAAATACAAAAGAAACATAAAATGTAAAAATACAATGATAAGCAAGGAAATGTTGCACAAAACAACCTAAATAACTATCTAAAAAGGACCAGCGGATAATTTTATGGAAAAAACACATATCTATCTACAAATATCTATCTACTCACACAAACTGATCCATAAACTAATCTATCACAGGGATTAAAAAGTGCCTAAGATAAATGATTTAACTTTCCTTTTGAAACTTGGTAATGGCTAGGATTTCCAGGTACTATCAATACTGTTATAAAATTTTACAGATAAATATGAAAACCAGTTTTTAAAGAGGGTAGTTCGATGGTAAGGAATACAGGGACTATGTTGATCCCTCAGGTGCCTACTATGAGTATCACATCGAAAAATAAGTTTGTCTCGCAATTACTTGATGAACTGTTGGTTCTTGGGCTGTCCGGCCGAATAGTTCATCGGATCATGGCCGCGAAAGTCTTACACAATACATTTTCATTACTTATTAAATCACAGATTGAGATTGTAATGTTTTTAGAAAAATGTTTGATATCAACACCGTCAAATTATACAAAATACAAGGTTCCATATTAGGAGAAAGCCAAATAAAGATATTTGTTTTTTTTAGGCAAACCTGAATATCTGAATGATCTGAATTTTTTTATTTTCGTCATACGATACTAAAACTCAAAGCTCCGATTGGATTTGTAATCAGCACTCGCAAATTATCCAGAAGACGCGGTTCCATCTCAATAAAAATCCAAATAGAATTTTTTGATTTTTCGGGCAGACCTGAAGATCGGTAACATCTGAGATTTTTGATTTTCGTCAAACGAGACTGAAACTCAAAACTGCGACCGGATTTGTAATCAACACCCTCAAATTATCTAAAATACGAGGTTTCATCTTAATAAAGATCCAAATAAAGATATTCGATTTTTCAGGCAAACCTGAAGATCGGAAAGATCTAAAATTTTTGATTTTCATCAAACGAGACTGCAACTTAAAACTGCGACCGGATTTGTAATCAGCATCTTAAAATCATCTAAAATATGAGATTTCAACTTAATAGACAGCCAAATAAAGATTTTTCATTTTCTTCGCAAACTGGAAGATCTGAAAGATCTGAAATTTCTGATTTTCATCAAACGAGACTGAAACTCAAAACTGCGACCGGATTTGTAATCAACACCCTCAAATTATCTAAAATACGAGGTTTCATCTTAATAAAGATCCAAATAAAGATATTCGATTTTTCAGGCAAACCTGAAGATCGGAAAGATCTAAAATTTTTTGTTTTCGTCAAACGAGACTGAAACTCAAAACTGCGACCGGATTTGTAATCAACACCCTCAAATTATCTAAAATACGAGGTTTCATCTTAATAAAGGTCCAAATAAAGATATTCGATTTTTCAGGCAAACCTGAAGATCCGAAAGATCTAAAATTTTTTGTTTTCGTCAAACGAGACTGAAACTCAAAACTGCGACCGGATTTGTAATCAACACTCTCAAATTATCTAAAATACGAGGTTTCATCTTAATAAAGATCCAAATAAAGATATTCGATTTTTCAGGCAAACCTTAAGATCGGAAAGATCTAAAATTTTTGATTTTCATCAAACGAGACTGAAACTCAAAACTGCGACCGGATTTGTAATCAACACCCTCAAGTTATCTAAAATACGAGGTTTCATATTAATAAAGATCCAAATAAAGATATTCGATTTTTCAGGCAAACCTGAAGATCGGAAAGATCTAAAATTTTTTGTTTTCGTCAAACGAGACTGAAACTCAAAACTGCGACCGGATTTGTAATCAACACCCTCAAATTATCTAAAATACGAGGTTTCATCTTAATAAAGGTCCAAATAAAGATATTCGATTTTTCAGGCAAACCTGAAGATCCGAAAGATCTAAAATTTTTTGTTTTCGTCAAACGAGACTGAAACTCAAAACTGCGACCGGATTTGTAATCAACACTCTCAAATTATCTAAAATACGAGGTTTCATCTTAATAAAGATCCAAATAAAGATATTCGATTTTTCAGGCAAACCTTAAGATCGGAAAGATCTAAAATTTTTGATTTTCATCAAACGAGACTGAAACTCAAAACTGCGACCGGATTTGTAATCAACACCCTCAAGTTATCTAAAATACGAGGTTTCATATTAATAAAGATCCAAATAAAGATATTCGATTTTTCAGGCAAACCTGAAGATCGGAAAGATCTAAAATTTTTTGTTTTCGTCAAACGAGACTGAAACTCAAAACTGCGACCGGATTTGTAATCAACACCCTCAAGTCATCTAAAATACAAGATTTCACCTTAATAGACAACCAAATAAAGATTTTTCATTTTCTTGGCAAACTGGAAGATCTGAAAGATCTGAAATTTCTGATTTTCATCAAACGAGAGTGAAACTCAAAACTGCGACCGGATTTGTAATCAACACCCTCAAATTATCTAAAGTACAAGATTTCATCTTAATAAAGATCCAAATAAAGATATTCGATTTTTCAGGCAAACCTGAAGAGCGGAAAGATCTAAAATTGTTGATTTTCATCAAACGAGACTGAAACTCAAAACTGCGACCGGATTTGTAATCAGCATCCTCAAATCATCTAAAATACGAGATTTCACCTTAATAGACAGCCAGATAAAGATTTTTCATTTTCTTGGCAACCTGGAAGATTTGAAATTTCTGATTTTCATCAAACGAGACTGAAACTCAAAACTGCGACCGGATTTGTAATCAACACCCTCAAATTATCCAAAATACGAGGTTTCATTTTAATAAAGATCCAAATAAAGATATTCGATTTTTCAGGCAACCCTGAAGATAGGAAGTTCTGATTTTCTTTATTTCCATCACGCGATACTGAAGCTCAAAACTGCGACTGGATATGTCATCACCACTCTCAAATTATTCAAAGTACGAGGTTTTAATAGAAGGCCAAATAAATATTTTCGATTTTTTAGGTAAACCTGAAAATCTGAAATTTTTTATTTTCATCAAACGAGACTGAAACTCAAAACTGCGACCGGAATTGTTATCACCACCCTCAGATTATCCAAAGGACGAGGCTTCATCTTAATGGAAAGCTAAATAAAGATATTCGATTTTTCAGGCAAATCTGAAAATTGGAAATATCTGAAATTTTTTATTTCCGTCACGCGATACTGAAACTCAAAACTACGACCGGACTAATTGTCATCACCACCCTCAGATTATCCAAAATACGAGGTTTCATCTTAATAGAAAGCTGAATAAAGATTTTTGATTTTTTAGGCAAACCTGAAGATCTCAAAGATTTGAAATCTTCATTTTCGTCACACGAGCCTGAAACTCAAAAAACTGCGACCTCATTTGTAATCAGCACCATCAAATTATCCAAAATACGAGATTTCATCTCGATAGAAAGGCAAATAAAGTGTTTCCATTTTTAGTCAAACCTGAAGATCTGAAATTTTTATTTTCGTCAAACGAGTGGTTTCATCTTAATATAAAGCCAAATAAGGACTTTCGATTTTTTAGGCAAGCTTGAAGATCTGAAAGATCTGAAATTTTTGATTTTCTTCAAATGGGACTAAAACGTAAGCAACCAAAACACGAGGTTTCATCTTAATAGAAAGGCAAATTAAGATTTCCGATTTTTTTTGCAAACTGGAAGACCTGAAAGATATGAAATTTCTGATTTTCAACAAACGTCCCTTTGACTTTGGAAACTGCGACCGGATTTGTAATCAGCACCCTCAAATTAACCAAAATGCGAGGTTTCATCTTAATAAAAATCCAAATAAAGACTTTCGATTTTTCAGGCAAACGTGAGATCTGAAATTATTTATTTTCGTCGCAAGAGACTGAAACTCAAAACTATGACCGGATTTGTCATCAGCACCCTCAGATTATCCAAAATAAGAGATTTTGTCTCAATAAAAATATAAATAAACATTTTCGATCTTTTAGGCAAACTGAAAGATCTGAAATTTTTTATTTTCGTCAAACGAGACTAAAACTCAAAACTGCGACCGGGCGGCAACCCTCTGAGGTCGCAAACTTAGGTTGCAGGTTCAGGGGCCCAATGTCTACCCTGTCACCAAATACGAAGTAAGGGCGTAAACACAGTGGAGCAATTTTCTGCTTGCAGGCCCCCGCAACCAGGCAGACTCTTTCACTTTGTGTACGAAAGCAGGGAACCCGCGCCGACCGGCGCTGAAAGTGGCCCATAAATGCATGTACTTATTATAATTTTATTTTAAGGTTCCCCGCTTCTACCTGCGAGCGGTTCGACGCTGGACAAAGCAGGCTACCCGCTTTCACTGGACTAGCTGTAGTACCGCCACTGCTTGAGGTACCAATAATTTTTCCGGCATCCGCCACAATCCCGGCTATTATCCGGCTTCGGTCGTGTTCCGCTCCAACGACCTCTCTTCTCTTCTCCCCCGTAATTCTAATTGTTTCTTTGACTCAGCGTGAGCCATGCAGATACCATCTTTCCTGTTCAAACAGAACGACACGCCAAGAAAGTGCCGGGGAGGGCACTTTCTTGTCGCCCCTCCATACCGTCATAACATAACACGGGGAATGGACAATAATTGATGCAGGACACTGAGACAATATTTGATACAATGTTAATAATAAATTAAAAAATTTCAAAAAAAAGCTTTTATTTAAATGCTCTAAAAAGAAGAAAATAAAATTTTCTTTTAAAATGTTAATCAACTTATAACTTCATTATACACAATGTTAAGTGTATATGTGGTTTTCTATATTCATTTTTCTGATTGCGGTGTACGTTGTCGCCTGCTCATCCGCACCTGCGCAAAAACGCTTGTGAAAAAGAAAAAGTGAGTCAGTCACGCGATAGCAACTGAACACCCTCGTTTTCCGGTGGTTTTCTACTGTCCCCTTGTGCTACAGGAGCGCTCCTTCGCCGCTGGACCAGATAGGCTAGAAGATTAAGATAAAGGTAGGCGACAACACAGTTTTTCATAACTCCGCAATCAGTTTTACCCGCAAACCACATCGTACAAAAAAAACTACAGTCCACTAAATTATCTAACACACAATTTATATGATCATAAAAGCTTTTCGCGAGGTTTACGTAAGTACGTATAAGTATTTAATTAAACTGAAATTTTAACACAATTAAACTTCGCAGATTAGTTAGTTAGTCAATTAAATATTTTCTTCTTTTTAGGACATGTTAAATACAAGCTTTTTTATTTTTTTTTTGTTTTAATTATACTAATTTATTTTTTGCTTTTTGTCATTAACTTGCATTTATATTCTCCGTACTATAGGAAAGCATAAAAAACTTCAAAACTCCGCCATATTGGATTAATAGTGATGTCAAAATATTTTTTTAATTAATCTTGGAAAGCCCTTTTATTTGATACCCATAGTGCTGTAATGCATCAAAAATAACTATTCCACCATCTCGGATAGTCCGCCATGTTGGATTTAGGATGACGTCACATTAATTTTCGAGTCACTCTCAACAAGCCCTTACATTGGATACCCATATTGTAGGAGTGCATCAAAAAATAACTATTCCGCCATATTGGATTTAGAATGACGTCACATCATTTTTCCAGTTACTCTCAACAATCCCTTTCATTTGATACTCATATTGTAGAAGTGCACGAAAAATAAGTAATCCGCCATCTTTAATCTTCCGCCATATTGGATTTAGACTGATGTCTCATTTGTTTTCAAGTTACTTTCAAAAAGCCCTTTCATTTGATGCCCATATTCTAGAAGTGCATAAAAATAACTATTCCGCCATCTTGGATAGTCCGCCATATTGTATTTAGAATGACGTCACATTTGTTTTCGAGTTACTCTCAAAAGGCCCTTTCATTTGATACCCATATTGTAGAAGTGCATAAAAAACGATTCCACCTTCTTGGATGGTCCGCCATATTGGATTTAGAATGACGCCACATTTGTTTTCGAGTTTCTCTCAAAAGACCCTTTCATTTGATACCCATATTGTAGAAGTGCATAAAAAAACGATTCCACCTTCTTGGATGGTCCGCCATATTGGATTTAGAATGACGCCACATTTGTTTTCGAGTTTCTCTCAAAAGACCCTTTCATTTGATGCCCATATTCTAGAAGTGCATAAAAATAACTATTCCGCCATATTGGATTTAGAATGACGTCACATCATTTTTCCAGTTACTCTCAACAATCCCTTTCATTTGATACCCATATTGTAGAAGTGCACGAAAAATAAGTAATCCGCCATCTTTAATCTTCCGCCATATTGGATTTAGAATGATGTCTCATTTGTTTTCAAGTTACTTTCAAAAAGCCCTTTCATTTGATGCCCATATTCTAGAAGTGCATAAAAATAACTATTCCGCCATATTGGATTTAGAATGACGTCACATCATTTTTCCAGTTACTCTCAACAATCCCTTTCATTTGATACCCATATTGTAGAAGTGCACGAAAAATAAGTAATCCGCCATCTTTAATCTTCCGCCATATTGGATTTAGAATGATGTCTCATTTGTTTTCAAGTTACTTTCAAAAAGCCCTTTCATTTGATGCCCATATTCTAGAAGTGCATAAAAATAACTATTCCGCCATCTTGGATAGTCCGCCATATTGTATTTAGAATGACGTCACATTTGTTTTCGAGTTACTCTCAAAAGGCCCTTTCATTTGATACCCATATTGTAGAAGTGCATAAAAAAACGATTCCACCTTCTTGGATGGTCCGCCATATTGGATTTAGAATGACGCCACATTTGTTTTCGAGTTTCTCTCAAAAGACCCTTTCATTTGATACCTATATTGTAGAAGTGCATAAAAATAACTATTCCGCCATTTTGGTCTTGGATGGTCCGCCATGTTGGATTTAGAACGTCGCCACATTGTTTATCGTGCATTGTCATCCAAACCAAACGTATATACAAAATTTCAGCTCAATCGGTTGAAGATATCTGCTTCAAAATTAGTAGCAAGGTTCCACCCCAACAAACATGTTATGTACATACATTGCAAGTAAAATGAAAGCTTTTAAAAAAGCAAAAATATTTTTGAGCTAGAGTCTAGCTTTTGCTTGCTAGACGAAGCCTAAAGAATCAACAAAAAACTATCTAGTGGAATTATCGAAGCCTCAGAAGCAGCATCACTTAATATTCCTATTATAGTAAAGCCCAAAGATATACCATTTGTTTACAAAGTGAGGATCTCCGCAAAAAGTGCCGACACAGAAAGGGAACGGGGTCGGACTGGGCATTCGAATTCGGTGGAGTGGGCAACAACGAAATGTTCATTCCATCCAATAAAGTGCTCATACATCAGTTGGTTGAACAAGATGTTTGAAACTTTATTATCTGTTGATAAATATATGCACTCAACCAAAAAGGTACGTAATTATAATTACACAGAACTAGTTTTGCGCAACTTGAAATGCACAGGACTAGTTCTGTATATTTTCTGAATGAAGTCGCCAACTGAGGCTGGTTTAAATTTTTTATTTGATTGTGTGAGCATCAAATTGGCTTGTGCTTCCAAACCTCTTTTTGCGTTTTCCCGATTCGTACTTATATTGCAGGAACGTTGGCAAAGAAACCTAACCTAACATAAACGATAGGTTTTTGCTGGTTTTTGACACACAATGCATAACGAATGTTCACTTATCATTTCGTACCATAAAACTAGTTCTGTGCATTTCAAGTTGCGCAAAACTAGTTCTGTGCATTTCAAGATGCACAAAACTAGTTCTGCCTATTTGGTAATGCTCAATAGCCGTATAAAATTAATATTTCGGGTCTGGGAAATATTCCTTGCTCAAAACTAGTTCTGCGTATTTTTTTCGGGCATTGCCCGAATTCGGCTATTGAGTGTAACATATCCAATAAACAAGCGTTTATGAATTGTTGAGACATGTGTCTCAGTAATTGTATTCACAAATAATAGTTTCTGAATATCATAAACACCGTTTGTGAATGACACAAAGTAAGTTTATTGATATAATAAATATATGTTATGGTTTCAGTGATTATTGTTTACTATGCACACAAACGCATTTATTAAATCAATTACCAATGTTTATGGTCCTAGCGTATTCTGCATATTGTATCAATAAGATGATTAATTGTATTCACAAAGAATAGTTATGTATTTTATGAACACTGTTGCTGAATTCAAGCAAAGCAAGTTTATTGATATAATAAATATACAGTGTGCCCCAACTAAAATTTGCCACCCATCTTATCTCTGAAATTATCATAAAAATTGAAAATCGCCGTAACACTTCGATTTGTATTTCAAGGGGGATTTTTTTCCATCGAATACGTAAACGCTGTGCTGTCAACCCCCTCACATCCAGCAGCCCCTATTTCAAAATCTTAAATGAGACTACCATACTTGTGATAAATCAATTTGAATTCCCTTCAAAATGATATGTCATAAGTATCGTGGACTCCTTCAAGATTTTGGAGTAGGGGCGCTGGAGGTGAGGGGGTTGAAAGCACAATGATGACGAATTGGGGGGAAAGTTCCCTCTCGAAATACAAAGCCACATGTCACGGCGATTTTCAGTTTTTTTGATAATTTCAGAGAGACGCCGAAACATACTCCAGCTATCACACTTCCGAAAAAAACGTCCGATTCAGATAGAAAAGTAACGCACAAACGTAAAAGCAGATTGGCGTTGCTATCATTAACGGTAGCGATACCTGCCTAAACAATTTCACTAAAGTCCGGTCCTTTCCATCGATCGAGTCGCTAATAATCCTGGAATGTGTCGGTCCTATCATAGTTCAGTCAAAATATACATCGTGAACGTCACCCGACAGATTTACGTTCAAATACAACTTAGTGTTTCATTTTCACCATTCTAAAAGGTGACGTTTTGCTATAAAATGGGTTAAAAGCAAATTCCATGAATTGGTTACGAGTACGAAAGTAAAATAATGGTAACCATTGAATATTATCAAAACTGTATCTATTCCAAATGATGAACTGTACTAAGAGACGGTATGCAGTTTTTATATAGCGCAAAACGTACACAAATGGTATATCTCTGGGCTCTACTTTACCTGTCCAGTCTAATTTCACCGGACTATTTAATCAAGTGGAGTGAAATCTGGTGTTTTTGCCGGCTAATAGTGGACGCCCTAGTGGGACGTCTGGGCAGACAGTAGACCGAGCCAGTGATAGTGTTGTAGTCATTTGGTATAATTACCTTAATTGGTACAATATTGCGGAATCGGAATCAAAATCGTACGAATCAGATTTTGTCACGACTGCGATATTTTTTTTAGCTAACCTTTCAATATATTTTGAAATTTCGCATTCACTAAGAGTAATAGGTACCTTGATCTTAAACCGTGATGGATTAAAAGTGAGAGAGAGACGCAGAGAGAGGTGTTTACTCTACTTACAAACGCTATTGATTGTGTAGATTGAGAGATGAATCTAACAAAATTGCAATAATCTTCAAACGCCATATATAAAAATTGAAGTCAAATTGATTGACTCAGTACTTTCCACACTACGGTGATACCAGTTTACCATTTTCCCATAGCATGAAGCTTTAGTCTGAGATCCCTTGCAACCAAATAATCGCCAGCCCCCCCCCTCCCCCCCCCCCCAAAAAATTGGCTTATGCCGCTAGGTCTTTCCTTCACAGGTCAGTGGTCATCTTATTATCAATACTACAAACATTTCAGCTTTTCAACCCCACACCCCCAACCACCCCAATTTCACCCCCACCCAAAAAAACGCAGAAAATGATCAGGCTTAAAAACGAAGTTTGAGCTGTTTTTATATTATTAGTTTTTTATTATTTCTGCGCCGCCACTGGCACGATTTATAAAAACCATCGCGTTTTCTATCCTCGCCACGGTAGTAATACTGTGTCAAAATTTCATTAAAATCAATTCGACAGTTTCCTCGTTACACAATATAGAACGATCTAAAGCAATAGATACTCTCGTATGTTTACGCCAGAAAAAATTCTATGTATGTATACCACAAGTTCTAGGTCCTTTGGTTTCTGTAATAGGCAAGGCAATGTTCGGATGGACCTAAAAAAGTTATTTATGTCGCTAGGTCTTCATCCATAGGTCAGTGGACAGTCTATTATGAACGCAACAAATTTTTCAATTTTACAACACCCCACCCTCCAACCGCCCCAATTTTACCCCCACCCACAAAATAGTAGAAAATGATCAGAAACCCCTAAAACGCCTAAAAACGAAGTTGGGGCATTATTTTTTTTTGTTTTTTGCTAATTACTCCGCCGCCCATGCACCGTTTTTCAAAATTACTACTACTACTACTACGACCCCATAGCATATCGCTGCCCAAATTTCATCACAATCCATGCAGCGGTTGCTAAGGTTACGAGGCTAGAAAAAAGCGATAGACAGACAGACAGACCGACCGACAGACAGACCGACGGAAATGAGTGACGTGGATTTTCGTTATGCAGACATCATAAAACGCCTAAAAAGCGTATTATCTCAAAATCGAAAATTTTCGCGATCACAATACTCCCCTCACCTATCGGTGTGGGAAGTAAAAACCAAAAATTGTAATCAAAATATGTTCAAAACCAACTCAAAAATTTTTTTCAAGATAAGCAACAGAACCGCTTAAAATTTGAAAAATGGATAGTAGAATTTAAGCACCTTTTGTAACTGATATCTTATTCCTACCATGAAATATCGAAGAAATTTTCTATTTTGTCTTACCTGTATACCCATGTCCAATAAGTTCATTAAAATACTTCAATAACTTGCACGGGTTTTTCACTGTGTGTTCACAACGATATACCGACCAGAGACTCATCGCCATTGCATAAAAAAATAGCAAACTACACAACAGCGAGCGTTTAAGAATTGTACTGAAGGCGATAACAGATACCAAACAAAAGAAAACAAACACAAGATATCAACGTTGAAAAGATCGTTGAATACCCATTAAGTCTGGTAGACTGATAATTTATCAAAGCTTAACCAGAGAGAAAGACAAGATGAAGATTAAAAATGAAGATGCCAGATAGGTCAAATAGAAGAATTGATGGATTTCAGGTAGATGTCAATTTCGGTGATTCAACATCCATTAGAGAAATTGTTATTGTCAAAATATTTTGAGGCGTATAGCTTGATAACAACGTGTTGTGATTCTAGAGAGTGACAATGCGGAGATTAAAGATGAAGATGGCAGTGAGGTCAAATAGAGAAATTAATTACTTTCAGCTCACGAGTCCTTTCTTTATACTACACATTCTGTTCACTCGACAAACTGATTTTTTCAGACCCAATACGTGTTAAGCTGAAGTTACATTTACGAGTGAATCGTATACGGGTACTCGAGTATGAGTACCATTTACATTAATGTTCAGAATCCTATGCGATTGAAGTGTAGTTAATATGGCGCTCAGTAAAAGGAAGCCTGCTGCAATGGCAGGAATTTTAATGTTAATGGTGAATAAGGAAATAGAATGCGAAGAGATCGTTAGAAAAACAAGGCGTATTTGGGTTAAAACACCCTCGTGATGAAGGAACATTGTGGCAATTGAAGAAAAGTTACTAATAGAGTTATTAACAGAGCAGGTATTCGCGATCAGAATACTCCTCTTACCTATCGGTGTGAGGAATAAAAGTTGATAACTGTGTTTACAAAAATATATTGATCCACCTGTTTTCTGAAAAACAACAATTTTGGTCTTCTCTTGGTTATACGTCGAACGTAGATTATTATTTTTTTTCTGCACTGTTTCCACCGATATGTTTAGGATACCTGCTATTGCAGAATATGCTTTATTCCTTGCATTGATATCTTTATATTTCCTACTTCTCACGTCCCATAAACACTTCATATTGTAATATAAACCGATAAATTGGTCGATCTCCTCAGGCGGTAACTTGTATTCATCTTGGATTAATAAAAAACTATTTCACTCGCTTCACGTTTCACGTTTAACATTTACTCTGAATTTGTGATGACACAGGCATTAGACAACTGGAATAGCGGTGTAACTATTGGCGAAAGCAAAATATGCAACTTAAGATTGGCTGACGATACAACCCTTATTGCAGCTTCTCAGGAAGAACTAGTAGCTCTATTAAGCATCTTAGAACAACATAGTGCAGCGTATGGTCTTGGTATTAACTGCAATAAGACCAAGGTTATGATCGTAGATAGAGAGCATGATAATTATCGAGAAATAAAGTCAATAGGCCGTTGTGAAGTAGTTCAAAGTTTTGTGTACCTCGGTTCTTTGATCGACAATTCGGGTCGCTGTGAAAATGAGATTCGACGGCGCATTCAACAGGCACGTGTGGCCATGACAAAGCTTACTAAAATATGGCGTGACCATAGCATCACTAAAGCTACTAAAATGTCGCTGGTTCAGTCTCTTGTATCCTCCATATTTTTGTACGCCTCGGAAACTTGGACTGTTAAAAAGGCAGATCGAGCTCGCATAGATGCTTTTGAAATGTGGATATGGAGGAGAATGCTGAGAGTTCCTTATACTGCCCATCGAACTAACGTTTCCATAATGGATGAGATCGATAATCCAAAGAGACTATCCTCCATTGTGTCGACGAGAATGCTTACATTCTTCGGACATATACACAGAAGCGATAATATGGAGAAACTTGTAGTTCAGGGTCATGGCCCCGAGTGGGCGACGCCGTGGCCGTCCCCCTACACGAAGGGCGGATACGACGAAACAGTTGCTGGATATGAGTGTCAAGAGCGCCACTAAACTGACAACAAATCGCGAACGATGGCGAGCTACAGTGCTCAAAACTATTGATAATATTCGTGTCGGCAATACTCTAGCTCCGACTTAATGCATTTTACGAGTTCACAACATGTCTGTTAAGACATTGTGACTATGATGATGATGATTTCACTCGTAACCGTACTCTGATCTCTCGCAACTTTGAAACCGACATGTATACGACCTACAATTTGCCATTTACACATGCGAAATAGTATACGATTCGTTCACTCGTATACGACCAACTCGTAAATGTAACTTCAGCTTTAGATATTTGGTCACCTACATAATTTTAAAGACACCTGTTAGGTCAACAGGATTTGTTGCTATTGTTAGTAAGGAAAATCGCAAGTCTTTTATTACGTATGAACATGCTAGTTAAATATTCAAACATTATATATTCCGAGCTATAAACAGTCTGTAAACTCTATTATTTTCTATAAGTACCTGCCTGAAAAATCATTGCTCGCCCATTAGTAAGCACTGTCATTACCTTCACCTATCATTAGACGGCAAAATTGTTGAGGAAAAGTAGAAGACGATGCTCAGTATGCGCTGTATACATGGTGACAGCGATTTTATTGATCACCGGTCTTTTTAATTGATAGAAAATTAGTACCCTGAGCGACACAAGAACTTAAATAGTGATTCTCCGTGCCTTAAATTGGGTTTCATTCAATCACGTCAACGCTAAGAAAAAAGCTTTATTAACATTTCGCCTCCCACGTTTTTCCAAACTACAAAATGCAGGAAAAATAAACTAGAAACTAAATTAAGACTGATATCGTTCTATATTCTCACCAGAGCTGCAAAGGCATGTGAAATTTGTTTTTAAAAGGCACGTGTGGCCACGACAAAGCTTACTAAAATATGGCGTAACCATAACATCACTAAAGCTACCAAAATGTCGCTGGTTCAGTCTCTTGTGTTCTCCATATTTTTGTACGCCTCGGAAACTTGGACTGTTAAAAAGGCAGATCGAGCTCGCATAGATGCTTTTGAAATGTGGGCGTGGAGGAGAATGCTGAGAGTTCCTTATACCGCCCATCGAACTAACGTTTCTATACTGGATGAGCTCGGTAATCCAAAGAGACTATCCTCCATTGTGTCGACGAGAATGCTTACATTCTTCGGTCATATGCTTAGAAGGGATAATATGGAGAAACTTGTAGCTCAGGGTCATTCTCCAAGTGGGCGGCGCCGTGGCCGTTCTCCTACACGCTGGGTAGATACGACGAAACAGTTGCTGGATATGAGTATCAAGAGCGCCACTGAACTGTCAGTAAATCGCGAACGATGACAAACCACAGTTCTCAAAATTATTGATAACATTCGTGTCGGCAATACTCCAGCTCCGACTTAATGCATTTTACGAGTTCACAACATGTCTGTTAAGACATTGTGACTATGATGATGATGTTTTAGATTATACTCATAAAGTAGGACATATCTCCTGATGTCTGAATCTAAAGTTTATCTATATTTCATAAAATACAGACCACTTCTTTCCCAGTTATAGAGAGACCATGCATTGATACTTTTACTTCCTACACCGCGACCGATAGGTTGTAAAAGTGAAAAATTTGTATTAATCTGCTAACCATTGTCCTGTGAAAGAAAGATCTAGCGGTATGGCATAACCAAAGACTACTAAAAAATACAGGCATAACACACATTTTTGCGGGCGGGATCTCAGACTATAGCTACATGCTCTGGGAAAATAATAAACTGGTATCACCGTAATGTGTTGGAAGTACTGAGTCAATCAACTTGACTTCATCTTTGGATGATGTTATCTTTGAAGATAAAAGTACAATTTCCTGCATTCTTGAAACAATAAGAACTGACTTTAACAACGTACATTAATAAAAAAAATTGAATCATAATGACAAAAAACATAATCGTGTTTCGTGTTCCTAATAATACAGCTCTGGAGCTCAGTTCTATAGAAATCAGGGCCAATACGATCCATAAGATATAATTATACATAACGCTAGTGCACATCGTGTTTCGACCAAGATGATATTTTTGTGCTTCCAGTATTAAAAACAAAATTAGTAATTGATACCCTTGAACGTTAATTACAACAAGATATTATTGAAAATAACGGTACATTATCATTGTTCATGATAATTAATCAATGCACTTATCTCAACATGTGTTTACACTGGAAGCATAGATAAGCCTGCTCTTTGCATTCACGAACTTATTTTTATATAAACTATGCAAATATATTACATACCCAGAGACCGTTACCGTTGTTTATATGTATAGTTGTGACCTTAGTTAAAAGATGGTCGTTATTTTTTGATACTCGAGTTGGATAACGTAAATATTTAGGTTATATTTAGACAATATGTTTATTGCTTAACGGATTTTTTGTATAACTGTATGCGGAAGCTGTTATAGGAGATAATAGTATAGAATAAATATGTTTTACTGTGTTGCACTGTTGCCAGGTCTAGTGAAATTTCACTAGATCTAGTGATTTTTCCGTAATTTAGCGATTTAGTGAAAACTCTTATTAAAATGGCATATTCTAGTGATTTTTTCACACTGACATTTTGCGTCACATTTTATTATTCTTAATATCTTGATCTTACAACATGGCATGTGTGACTGCTTGATTATCTGGCAATTTTTTAAGACGAATCCAGTTTTAAATTGACTTGAATTTTTCTTTTAAAATTATAATATTTTGAGACCCTACACCGAAGTTTTGGTTAACCTATCACTTTTTATGATGACTAATCATTATATATTCAGCAAACTAGTCAAGTAACCATAACAAAAATTAGAAATTCGATGCCAAATTTTTGCTGAATGCTCTGTTGAAACTTTTTACTCTCGGAGATCCATTATGCTTTTAAGAGCTTGAATGCTACCCTTATTACCTGTGTTTACCACATTTACAACACGTTTACGGAATGGATAATTAGAAAGATGGGTATGTTTTTACAGCAAAGTGCACAGTTTGGTGACTTTTTAAGGTAAAATAATTTTATTGTAACGTATTTTAAATTCACTATTCAACATATGCCGATTTTGACACAAACAATCTCAAGAGGTGTTTGATAGATGATCACTTTGTTTTAGTTGATAATGACGTAATAGTATATTTTTTAAGGACTGATATCAAAAATTCCAAAATCCGACAATAAAATTTTGTTTTATTAGTTTTCGTTTGGAGGTCTGCATTTTAATGAAAATCTGTGAAATTCGATATAAACTGGAAACGACGGTAAATTTATCGGCTTACTACCTTTAGTATCCTGTACATTATATATAGCTTCAGTTGATTTTTACATAATATGTACTAAGATGTTACTGAATATGTAATTCGGTATTATCATTTACCCCCCCCCCCCCGCCAGCAGCAAAGGTAGCAAAGAAATCTGATGTAGTGGAATTCTAGTGATTTTTTTGAACGTCATCTAGTGAATTTTTGAATTTTGACCTGGCATCACTGCTGTGTTGAGATATTTTATTCAGAGTTTGATCAACAGTCAGTGTTGGGCGGTACAGTACGGAACACCTCAATTATCTTGGAAACGGTTTGCATGATTTTCATGAATTTTTGGAGATGGGAGTTTTGCAATATGGCGGATCTTACGATGGTAAATACAATGTTGCCACATTTACCATTTCTCCGGAAATATAACAAACTTTGTTATTTCAAATGGATCATCCTGTATATTTCTACCTTTTTGAAATCCTTGAAAAATACCGATTATTATATTGTATTGTACCCACATTGACAGATTATAGTAAATAAAATAATATAAAATATAAAATAAAAATAATAAATAGCCTCTGCTCAGGTTCAATAGTCCTTAGTTTCTACAATAATATTACCTTTACCACAGGCTACAATCATAGGATATTTCCAGTTTCACATATTTTTGCAGTTCCGTAAATGAGAGGCCACCCTCAACCACAGAATATGTCATACTGTTTCTGTTTTGACAATCTTGACATTCACAACCCCGAAGTCGTCATTTCTGGCGATTTTCATTCATTCGTGCCAAAGATTGGAGACTTCTGGCGATTTTCATACCAGAAGCTGGCTACAAGCATACTAATAACCTGACAACCTCACTCGAAGAAAGGAGAGTACTTGGGTATATGTATACCCGATATTTACCCATTGGATGATCTACCTGAAGATGAGGTTATCAACTCAGCCTTCTCCCTGTCATATCTCAATGGGTGCCAGATCAGGTGATCCAGCTGGCTATGGAAGAACTTCCACATAACCTTCTCGAAGTGTATGGTAAAAGCAAGCAGCGCATGGGGTCGAGCATTATTTTGCTCTAAAATCGCATAATGTATGTAGTTGTACAAGGTAAGGAAAAGCTATAATAGGTAACTATTCTATCCTGAGCGATATGTTTTTTTTGACCGAATGAGATAAAGGTGATGATCAAGGTAGAGTACTTGGGTTTATGTATACCCGGTATTTACCCATTGGATGATCTACCTGAAGACGAGGTTATCGACTCAGCCTTCTCCCTGTCATATCTCAATGGGTGCCAGATCAGGTGATCCAGCTGGCTATGGAAGAACTTCCACATAACCTTCTCGAAGTGTATGGTAAAAGCAAGCAGCGCATGGGGTCGAGCATTATTTTGCTCTGAAATCGCATAATATATGTAGTTGTACAAGGTAAGGAAAAGCTATAATAGGTAACTATTCTATCCTGAGCGATATGTTTTTTTTGACCGAATGAGATGATCATCCTCAAACATCTTTTCCAGCTCACACCATAACGGTTTTAGAAAGCACCTTCAGGTTCCATACAAAATCCAGGTCTTCGCCACTATGAACCAACAAGCAATTTTTTTGGACCTATGGTAGAGTTTTTTTTGGTGGATCATCATAGCAAACACCCTTAGATGTCAGGACTCTCCTGTAATGTAATGGATGGTTTGATTTTTTGCCTCTGAAGGGGTCGGGGTACACATATCTATTCATATGTATTTGCCATGTAAGACACGGATTCCCATGTTGAACAGAACTCACTTGTTTTTCAAACTGCATACAAAGTATTTCAGAAGGCTTTAGTTAAGACCTTACTGAATGACATCTCAGAGCAATGTTTTCAAAAAAGTTTTTTAGTGTGAAAAAATTCCCAATGCAGAGTCAAACATTCTTCAAATGTCTGTAATTTAACAACCAAACACTATATCAAAACAAGGCCATCGAAGTGACATAGCGTAAGCTTTCTTCTTCAATTTGCTTTTTGAATCATTACTGTAAGTTTAAACATACTGGAGAAAGGGAACAGGCGGCCACGCCTCCACGCTAACACGGGGAAACGTATTTTCTTCGATTCTCATTTTCGCGCGCTATACCCTAGACCCCCACTAAGAGAAAGAATTATGGCGTTTTTTATTTTTTATTTTAAATCATGCGAGGAAAACATATTCATATAATTTCTGTTATTACTCATTGGAAAACAACGTCAAGCATTTAAAAAACGTCTATACTTTAATGTCAAATATACTGTAAATTCTACCATTTCACACCTTAAGCTCAACTGCAATCCAATTCTGTCAGTATTATTTATTCAATTCTTTACAACCCATGCATTAGAAGCAAGTGGACTGCGATAAATACAGTTGCTGCAGAGTACGTGCTAAAATTTATTTTGTAGACATTAAAACGATCTGTGTAACAGTATGTTAGCGGTTCAAGTACAATATAGTTGTAGTTGTAGCGTGGCAAATCGAGAAAGTTATATTTAGATAAAGCGGTTATTATTTTTAACGGTATGACATGGCAAAAATGATTGGTGTATGAATGAATATCGGTTGGTAAATTTGCGGTACAGTATTTGTATCACTGTTCTAACAGAAGATGCTATCAAACCTGTTTTAATGCAAGCTTTGAACGGATGAACGTTTATAGACTCGGACATCACTTGACAGACGCAATATATGGGAACCGATCGGTTTGGGATGAGAAGTAGCAATTTCATGGATATGATCTCCCAATCAATGCTGACAGGCCAAGGATGCTTTCGAATCATCAGAGGCTTTGAACATAGCTTAACGATGATCTGAGTATATTTTGAAAGGTATCAAGCGCAATCCCTTAGTACCGCCCGCGTGGACTCGTCCGTAATCTGTGCACACCAGAAGAAGACCTCCACCCAAAAGTGCCACACGAACGGCAAAAGCGCTGTCATGGCTTCACATGTGACTAGCACCCGCCAATATTCGCTTTACGGTAACACCTACGAATGCCAACTCGCAACCCCTGCTATTCGATAGATCTATGGTCTATCTAAGCGCTTACTACGCGCGTACCTCAACAAAAGAGTGAAAACTTTGACGTGGCGACACGTGTCTTAAAAGTGAGATAGGTAGATTGTAGTTCAATCTACCTCCCATATCAAGGGGAACGGTAGCTTAGCATCTACCATCTGTCCGCATGGTTGACGCAGATTACTATCTACATTCTATCCACGTGGGTGATGCAGATTCTTATCTACATGCTGTTCGCATGGGTGACGTAGATTACCATCTACATACTGTCCGCATGGATCGTCGAATACAAAAGTGTGTCCCAGGCCGTGTTTGGAGCGGAAGCAATAGTAGTGCGATTACCTCCCAGGATTCTGCTATCCTCCAACGGTGTCCATCAACACAGAAGGAGAGGCGTTCTCCTGCCTCCAGAGTGCAATAGGTTCGATGGACGACCCGCTCTTACCATCGAACCTCCCAGAGGGTCCTTCACTTCGAATCAAGTGCTATATAAGTGGGCTGCTGTAAGTACAGGTAAGCTAATGCTATTGATTGCTGCGGGAAGGTGTAAAGAATACTACATAAGGTACCCCCACCGCGCTATCCCATGATCCGTACCTTACTGTGCAATACAGTACCCCAGGTCTAGTTAGGGGCGTCCCACCTGCAGAGATTACTAGTTGGCTACCCTTTATCTTTATTTGTAAATGACTCCGCGATCTCCTATACCAAGAGTTCCTTGAGAGTGGTGATCAGGAAATAGCGGGAGAACTTCTTCAAAGCCTGGATGCGGCACGCAGACGAAAGTGGACCGAAACTGTCGAGACTATGGACTTCAAACAATCCAGCAGGAAGGCATGGTCATTATTGCGAAAACTGGGCAGCGGACAAGTGCCGATCCGTGAAAACCCTGCCGTGACGCCAAATGCCGCTGCGTCTCATATTGTCTCAACTTCTAGAGCACCTGCAGACCGAGAACACTCCACGCAAGTCAAGAGGGAGCTTAAACGCCTGAAAGCTGCTACTGCCTTACAATCAGAATACTCCCAGCCCTTCACTCATGAGGACATCGCTAGGGCACTGAAGGATATCAAACCAGGCAAAGCTCCAGGGTTCGATGGTATTCACCCGGAATTTCTAATAAACCTAGGAAAAAATGCTCGTGTCTGGATGGCCAAGTTCTTCACCAATATTCTCAACACAGGAACCATCCCGCGCTTATTTAAACAAACTAAGATAATAGCAATATTAAAACCGGGAAAGCCAAACGACAGACCGGAGAGCTTCCGTCCCATCGCGCTTTTAAGCGCCAGCTATAAACTCTTAGAACGGCTTTTGTACAACAGAATAAGCCCCAAAATCCTAGAGAGCATACCATTTGAACAGGCTGGCTTCAGACCGGGACGAAGCTGTGTTGACCAAGTCCTGTCACTTACGACATACATAGAAGCTGGGTATCAGAAGCAGCTAAAAACATCCGTCGCTTTCTTAGACCTAACTGCAGCATACGACACTGTCTGGAAGCAAGGACTGCTCTACAAACTCCTTCGTCTAATACCCTGTAGAACAACTGTGGGACTTATCGATAATATGCTGAGCAACAGACTGTTTCGGGTCGTCATGGGAAATTCAATGAGCGACTGGAAGAAACTCAATAATTGGCCTGCCTCAAGGCTCAGTCCTGGCGCCACTCCTGTTCAACTGCTACATTGCCGATATGCCCGCAACAAAATCTAGAAAATTCGGTTATGCTGATGATTGGGCAATAGCTATCAGAAGCAAATCAATGGAGGAAATGGAGGAAACGCTCACAGATGACTTGAACACCCTTGGGAAATACTTCCACAAATGGAGACTACAACCAAGTGCAAGCAAGACGGAGGTGGCATGCTTCCACTTAAACAACCGCATGGCCGATAGAGAACTCAGCGTGTCCCTTGGCGACAGGCAACTGCACCACAACCGGTACCCTAAATATCTAGGAGTAACTCTTGATAGAACTTTATCCTTTAAACAACATCTAACCAAGACCGCTTCAAAACTCAGAACAAGAAATAATATTATACAAAAACTATGCGGCACCACCTGGGGGTCCTCCGCCACCACGCTTCGGTGTTCAGCCCTGGGACTTGTTTACTCTGCGGCAGAATATTGCGCCCCTGTCTGGCTGAACAGCCCACATGTAAAAAAGATCGACGTACAACTGAACCATACGATGCGCCTAATCTCGGGAACAATTAGATCTACACCCAGCCACTGGCTTCCAGTTCTAAGCCATATACCGCCTCCAGCGGTGCGGAGATCCACTGCACTAGTCAAAGAATACAAAAAGGTTGTTCAGAATCCGCAACTGCCAATAAACTCAGATTTCGATGACGCAAGAAGGAACAGGCTGCGCTCAAGAAATCCCCCCATCAGGACAGCCGAAATCCTGACGGCCGCCGACTTCAACCCAATAAAAGAATGGAGACGGAAATGGACCCAGGCAGCCCAACCGGAAGCTCACAATATGCCGTGCATAACAACTACCCCAGCCGGCTTTGAACTCCCACGTAAAACATGGTCAACACTTAACCGCATCAGGACCGGCCATGGCAGATGTGCCGATGCTTTCTTCAAGTGGAACATAACACCCTCCCCGCAGTGTGACTGCGGTGCTGAAAGCCAGACGATCCGCCACATCACGGAACATTGCAGCCTGAGGGCATATGGAGGACGCCCGAACGATTTTCTGACAGCGACACCAGACTCAATTGAATATATTAATAATCTGGACATTCAACTGTGAACCATGCTTTCTATTTTGTATATCTTATATTTTAATGTTTATATCTTTGTGCTATATAATTGTATATTCTTTATGTTTACATCTTGCCAAATGTTGTACCGTTTAATGTTATATAGAGTATCACATTGTGTGTTGTGTGCCATACGATAAATAAATGTAAATGACTGTCAGATTCCAAGCTAGCTTTATCAATGCGGCGTATATCAATAATTGGCTTATGAAACTCAATAACACAATTGTAATGGTTGAAAATGATACACACATAATGAACAAATGAAAAGTTACCCAGTGAGATCTCACCACCAAATCAGTCACAATCACACCACGCGTTACGATAGTTAGCCGTACACTGTATGTTTTCATTTTTCGTATTTTTCTCCCAGGCAAAAGGGATAGCCATAACATCCTTACACCAAGACCGTTCATAAACTCTCATTCCTATCTTTATTAAGTGCCATAGAAAATAAGCACATGGTACCAAAGTTTTGCAAACCTAGGCGGGTACTTACAGGGTGAGTGCCATGCAAAATGATGGTTAAAATAAAGTATGCTTATAAACAGTGTCAGCATTATAGAGTGGAGCTTTATAGAGGAGGCAGGAGGTCTCGTTAGAAGTTGCAGAAGGCAGAAGGCAAATAGAATGAGACATGATATACCAACGATAATTTTGTTTTGATGCTGTCTCGGGGGTTGCTATAATATCAGATACAATATAATTTATTTTTGAAGTGGATTATTTGTGACTGTGGTGGCTGTGATATTCTCAAAGTTGTCCTTTCCGAACTTAAAACTACTTTTTGGAACACCCTGTATACTAATCACAACTTTCACCATCATTCAGATCTTTTCCTGTTCGAAGTTTTTTTATTATTTTAGATGTAAATGCATTATTTTCGGCAACATCATCCTTCAATAAGTGTTATGAAACAAATCAAATACAAGATGACGAAAACAGTATATTTAACATCGAGGATAGTGCCCCATTTGAATTGCTAACGAAATGTTAAAACCATGACTAATCAGGAACAACTCTATTTGGCCAACATAAATGCGATGTACGTGTTTTGAAATGCTAAGGCAAATGTCAGCCTGCCAGTTAAGCTTTTCGCTTCTCAGTTCCTTACAGGAGGTTTCGCCAAGTTAAAATGTCTGACATCTCTCTAGGTATTGCTGTTGACAAAAAGAGGTTAAGAAAAATGCTTTCAACGCATCATGAAGGGACAACTAGAAGCTATCTGTCAGCCTATATTATACTCCATATGTAGGGCTAAAAAAATATCTTTCAATTTATTGTACTTAGGTTTTTATATTGTCATATAAGCCATCCGCTTTCATGAAAAAAAATATGATAACCCCTTTCTATTAACAACAGAATTAACCCAATGAATGAGTTAGCTGAATGATTGCTATTACATATGCTATACATTGTGCTTGGGTCGTCAGAGCTATTTTGTCGTTTAGTTGTGTGTACAAGTACATGAATTTCGCTCTTTAAACACCCCTCCTTCATCGATTTTGCATACATGGAACTTGCAAGGGTTGCACCCTTCCTCTTATTATCCCCTACTCGCATGAAAAACTTAATCAATACATGCTTGCTTTAAATTTAGCGTGCAACGAATTTCGCAAAATATCCCTTAGATACGTATAATATATATACAGGGTGGTCCAGTAAGCGCACGGTGCTCTCTAGCGGCCTTACTGTTTAAATTAGAAAAAAATGTTTCGAATATCGCTTCAAATGGTCTACTTGTAGGTAGACTTGTAGACGTATTTTCAATAAACGCCCGTGTTCCTCAGGGATCTGTCCTATCCCCTACACTGTTTCTGCTGTACATCAACGAGCTGCTGGAAATAACATCCAATCCACAGCTTCGCAGATGACAGTACATTAGTGTCGTGCATGGAACCAGGCAAGCCACTATCATCCCAGGAGACAGCAGCATGCCTCACATATTCAACGCTGATATCAAAACAATTGACTAGTGGGGATTCGCAAATAAAGTACAGTTTAACGTACAAAAAGCTCCGGCAACAACACTTACAAAGAAGTCTCACGATGGCTTACCAACCGTGGAAAAGGAGGGTCACCCCATAGTCGAATCACCTTCCGTCAAGCTTCCGGGAATCAACATCAAAAATAACATGTCCTGGCACGACCTCTTCGTCAGTATTGCTAAAACGGCATCCGAGAAGCTTGGAGTTTTGTTCCGCTGTAGGAAATTGTATACAGCAGAGCAACTGCTGCTGCTCTACAAGGCACAGATCCGACCATCGCTGGAGTATTGCTCCCATGTGTAGGGATGTGCTCCGAAACACTCTCTAAAGCTTCTGGATACAACCTCACAAAGGACCTCCACAGCCTGGAACATCGAAGGAGGGTGGCTGACCTATCCCTGTTTTACAGGTTCTATCACGGAAGATGTTCGAGTGAGCTCTCTCAGATAATAACACCACAGGCCGTCCGAACCAGGAAAACTAGAGAAGCTCTGCGAGCTCATCCTTACCAGGTCGAGGTCCTTACTCCCCGAACTAGTCTCCTCCAGTATTCCTTCCTTTGGAGAACTTCGACGCTGTGGAATCAGCTGCCGGGGAATTTTTTCCAGACGGCTACAACCTGCAGCGTTTCAAATCTAACGTGAACCGATACTTATCCTCTCGCACCGCTTCTACAGCGCCATATGCTTTCAGCCTTTGCGGGAGGCCGACCTTAAAAAAATATCATTTCGAAGATGGCGGACATCCGGATATACCCTAAGTAGATATAAACTTCCTTATTTTAAATAGAACACCCTGTATATCATTACGTTTTTAAATTTAGCATTAATTTTTAGATTTAGTTTGTTAACCATAGTTTATCTGCGAAGCCTATTTTTGAAGCTATTCAACAAATTTTAGAAAATTTGACGTTTGTAGTCACAAAAAATTTTAATATCTCGGAAATTACGCACGACAGAAGGATGCTGTTTTCAATTTTAAAACGAACATTCGCACATTAAATCAGTAGCAATCAGTAGACTAGCAATTTTCAAATTTGAAAACTTTAAAACGCTGGAAACTTTTTTTTCAAATGGGATGGTATGGTTACTCGCCAGTTTCACATTAGTGGATGGGAAAATAAATTCTCTTTCACTTTTATCTAGGCACATGTGGTTCCATCTTTGATCGGTTTCAAGATATTTACCATTTTCTAGTTATTCCGTAGGAATTGGAATCATATAATAACGATAAGAGTAATCAAAGGTCTATACTTTTACCTCAGCGGAATCAAGCTCTGATAATAGGCAGTTCTAGAACAGTTCAATAGTTGTAACAGCAAAAATACAAATTCTACGCCAGTGTACCCAGAAACATAACCTCAAATAATACGATGTCAAATCCAACAATTTGGACCACCACTATTTATTTTGCACACTTTTTATTTTTTATTTTATATAGACATTATCTAAATTATTCAAAAAATACCACTCAAACAGCAAAAAATTAAGGCAAAAAAAATGCAGAAGTCCGTTGCCGTAAACAATATAACGTAAAAAGTATGTCGGGGTGACGTTGGTATCACTGAGTTAATATTATTTCTTATTTATTATGTTTAGTATATTCACCAGCAGTCTCCAGTGCATAACATACAACACCACTTTCATTGATCAACTGTCAATAGAAATGTCTATATTTCTTGATCGTCGTTAGGTCATAGATTATGATTAAGTCTCAGAGTAACAACTGAACAAAGAGGTAGTAAACAAACCACTTCAGCATGGCGTGCTCAAAGCCATCATCTTTTGACACTTCAGCCTCCAAACATTGCCAACTAACCTGAAGATTCTTCCGATGCAACCCATGTTACAAACACTGCTCTGCACTGTCCCATCTCGAAAACCTGTTACCAACAAATAGCGAATTCGATTTTACTGACCAAGCATGAAGGACGCACAAACAAAACAAACGTTTGACAGTCGGGGTTTACCTTAAACAAATCGCAGGAAAGTTATATAGGCGTTGCCAGCTCCTCAAAATTTATGTAAGACAGAATTCGCGTTTATGATGAAGAAACATGCAGTAAAGCAGTAGAGGTCAACATATCTATTGATTTTGCTGTAATCATTCCTGAACCGTCAAAATACCGTCTTTTTTAACGTAGAATGGAATATTTCTGGATACTATACAATTAAGGCGATAGTAAACAATTATGATTGCCGTATCTGGTGGTCAATATGACAACGTAAGAAAAGATGTTGGCCTATTAGAATTAGTTGTTTACTACCTCTATGTTCAATTGTTACTCTGAGGATTAAGTCTAAAATTATCACAATCGCTCAGAACTTTCAGCTGTTTTAGGAGTTCTCGATCATGTCCACTTTTTCTAGGATTGGATGAAATTACAGTTGGAAGAGTGGGGGATGGAGGAGCTCTAAAACACACACACAAAAACTAGTGTCTTCTTATGGCAGGGCAAGGCATGGAATTTCGTCAAATTTTCGTAGTGCACTGACCTCAAGATTCAACAACCCCTCATGACCTATCGGAAGCATGATCGCAGATTGAATTAATTGACAAAAATCATGGTTATTTACGGTATACAAAATGTGCTGCTATATGTGGTTGCCTCTGAGGTACACATTATATACAGGGTGTCCCACGACGATTAAGACAAGCAATATATCGGAACTGGGAGGTGGTAGCAAATTATAATTTTGGGGGTGTAAATTAGAGCAAATATAGTATCTTTTCTTATTATTATGTCACCCAATAAGGTATTTGTTTTTGGTCACGTGACGTCCGATTCAAAATGTTTAATGGGACACCCTTTATATATTTGTGCTTTTTTGTGTTCCTTCCGATAAAACAATTCCAACAAACTAGCACACTTGGGGTCTAAAGTGATTAATTCAAGAGCTACGGGTACTTAAAGGACCGTACCCCTACCATTATGAAACACTACCAAATTAATTTAACCGAAGGGGTACAGGTTATAATCAATTGTAGTGGTACCATCCTTTAAATACCTGTAGCTCTTGAATTAATCACTTTAGATCCCAAGTGTGCTAGTTTGTTGGAATTGTTTTATCGGAAGGAACACAAAAAGTCACAAATATACAGAGTGTCCCATTAAAAATTTTGAATCGGACGTCATGTGACCAAAAACAAATAGGTACCTCATTGAGTGACGCAATAATAAGAAAAGATACTATATTTGCTCTATTTACACCCCCAAAATTATAATTCGCTACTACTGCCCAGTTCCGAAATATTGCTTGTATTAATCCTCGTGGGACACCCTGTAGTTGACTAATTCCTAGCTTGAAAGTGACATGTGAACGTCATTAATCAAACTGTAGTGATTTATTCAAACGATCTAAAATTTCGTCAAATTTTTGCAGTACATTAACCTTAAGAGTCAACAACCCCTCATAAGCTATCGGATACAAAACCCAGATCGAATTAATTTGCAAAAATCACGGTTATTTAACAAAAATATCCAAACAAATTGGTTTTCCGCATTCCATCGGTTTAACGTGATGTCCATGTGCCCGCATATCGCTTGCTCAATCCCGCGTTCTTTTTCCCGGGCTGTCAACGGCAAGGTGCGGTGAAAGCCAGACCAGACCATTTAACGTCTGATTAGACATTCGCAGACAGACGCCCGCTTGTTTCGGACTCATTCGATCGGTATACATCAGACATTTCGTACGGTTAATCAGCTGTGAAAATATCAGCAAGGTGTGACCAGTTTCAAATACCAGGCTTGATATATCGAGTTATTGGTAATGTCTCCTACACATCGTGTCTTCTCTTTTCAGAAACAACTGCCTTGGGCTCGCTCCCCCCCCCCCCCAGGCCCCACTGTAACTATCTGCTACAAAGCTAATTCCCCCTCATCATCATAGTCACAATGTCTTAACAGACATGTTGTGAACTCGTAAAATGCATTAAGTCGGAGCTAGAGTATTGCCGACACGAATATTATCCATTGGTTTGAGAACTGTAGCTCGCCATCGTTCGCGATTTACTGTCAGTTCAGTGGCGCTCTTGATACTCATATCTAGCAACTGTTTCGTCGTATCCACCCAGCGTATAGGGGAACGGCCACGGCGCCGCCCACTCGCGGCGTGACCCTGAACTACAAGTTTCTCCATATTATCGCTTCTGTGAATAAGTTCGAAGAATGTAAGCATTCTCATCGACACAATGGAGGATAGTCTCTTTGGATTACAGAGCTCATCCAGTATGGAAACATTAGTTCGATGGGCGGTATAAGGAATTCTCAGCATTCTCCTCCACGTCCACATTTCAAAAGCATCTATGGGAGCTCGATCTGCCTTTTTAACAGACCAAGTTTTCGAGGCATACAAAAATATGGAGAACACAAGAGACTGAACCAGTGACATTTTGGTAGCTTTAGTGATGTTATGGTCACGCCATATTTTAGTAAGCTTTGTCATGACCACCCGTGCCTGTTGAATGCGCCGTCGAATCTCATTCTCACAGCTACCTGAATTGTCGATCAAAGAACCGAGGTACAGAAAACTTTGAACTACCTCACAACGGTCTATTGACTTTATTTCTCGATGATTGTCATGCTCTCTATCTATGATAATAACCTTGGTCTTGTTGTAGTTAATACTAAGACCATATGCTGCACTGTGTTGTTCTAAAACGTTCAATAGAGCTACTAGTTCTTCCTGAGAAGCAGCAATAAGGGTTGTATCGTCAGCAAATCTTAAGTTAGATATTTTGCTTCCGCCAATAGTTATACCGCCATCCCAGTTGTTCAATACCTGTCTCATCACAAACTCAGAGTAAATATTAAATAACATCGGAGATAATACGCATCCCTCACGAACTCCTTTTCTGGTTGCTGTTTGACCAGACAGGTTACCATCAATTCTTACACGAGCTGAGCTAGACTCATAGAGCTGATGTATGAGAAATACTGAGTAGTAAGGGACTCCCATGGAGATAAGGATTTCCCACAGTTTAGGCCACTTTACGTTATCAAACGCCTTAGAATAGTCCACAAAGCAGATAAAAACGGGAAAATAATGCTCTCTGGCTTTTTCCGCGTACCGCGTCCTTTTACGAAACCTGCCTGCGCCTGAGAAATTTGCCAGCTAATAAAACCCTCCAAACGAGACTGTAGAATATATAGTAGAACCTTGCTTGCATCAGAGATTAACGAAAGTAGGCGATAATTGTCTGGATTTGTTGGAGATCCTTTTTTATGAAGTGAAACAAAAATGGATGTGCACCATTCATCTGGCCAAACACCGGAGGACCAGACCCTCTTACAAATATTATATAAAAGAGAGATGCCGTCTTCACCCAAGCATTTTAATGTTTCGGCAGAAATAGCATCAATGCCTGTAGCTCTAATAGTTTTTATCTTGTTCAGGGCATGTTCCACTTCAGACAAAAGAATATCAGGTTCATATTCAAAATCCCATGAGAGGGCCTGAGGGCCATCCTCATGGTACAGGTTTTCGCAGTAATTTCGCCATTCCTCAATAACCTCATGCAAGTTGGTAAATAGCTGTCCCTCGGGATTTTTAACAGCCCAAGATTTGGGTTTAAAATCCCGACTGAGTCATTTCACCTTAAAAAACATCTCTTTCGGATGATTAGTATTGGCATGCATCTCTATTTCCTGGCACAATTGCTGTATATAAGAGTTCTTATCTCTTCAGCATAGTCTCTAAATCTCGCGTGAGAGCTGTCTATACGCGTTTTGCTTTGTATTTGAATCAAGACCTGAGATCTTAAGGCTTCTACGTGCCTCAATAACAGACAAAGTGTGGCTACTAATCCATTGTTGTTTCGGTTGAATGCTACTCTTTGGTTGACTTATCTGGGCAGCATGTAAGAGCACATTTTTGAATGATAGTCACATATCGTTTGAATTTGACACATCCGTTATAGAGGCATCCCGAAAAAGCTCTGAACATTGACCGATGTTTTTATGTTTCAAAGTCACTAACCTAAACAAATGGCGATTGTACAGTTTCATGGAGTACATTACCTGATTGCTTGTCGTTGGCAACACCGCATATTTGTGACACTATTGGAATATGTCCAGCGGGTTCTCGATTCCAAAATTGTCTTGTTCTGTGCGGGTATACTTTGAAAGTATGGTGAAAATACCCAGCTTTAATTAACTACTATAATTTTTTTTCAAAAAGAATGCTTGGTTCGCAAATTTTCTCCATTAAAAGTACAAAATAGACCATCCCCTTTAATTCAAATATGATTTTTTTTCAAATTACTTGGATCGTTGCTGCGTTGTAGCACCCACTTGCCATAATACTTGTTTATTGGTATCTCCTAGGATATCTCCAGTTCGAAAACAGCTGGGAAGGTCAATCTTGCGCTGACTTTTTAAAAATTAGCCGATTTACCTAATGATATTTTTTCTCGAAGTTATATGATTAACGATTAATGATTAAGACATTGCTGGCGTTCATTCTTAGTAAGCCACTGTGATGTACAACTCGACAAATATAGGAAGAGACTTGAGAATTTCGCCGGTTGCGCACACGAAAGAGTGAGAACGCATTCGGCGGGAAGGAAATCGAAACACAGTGTACGCGGACACTCTAAGTAAACAGTTAAACTTAAGAAAAGATTTGCTTTATTAAGAAAGGTCCTCAATATTGATGACAAAAAATAAATAGTTATTAGGTAGGTGGCATTAAAATGTCTACAGTTCGGATAGTTGCCTCTGAAATTAGATTTTCTATAAATTCTGCATCATCACTGACACTGTCTTTCTGCAAGTTTATTATTAGATCCTCCACAATCACATCCAGAAATGGTTCCTTTTCAGTAAAATAGCGCTCATAGGAAATTGCATGTTCACACCTTTGTTCCACGCTTCTTGCGAAAAAGTGGAAAAAACTCATCACAATATTTTTCTAAGTGTTTAAAATTGAATTCCACGTTTTTTTCTGCCATATTTTACTTTAGGGATGCCCATACTAATTCGATTGGATTTAAGTTGGGGTGATACGGTGGAAGTCGTAAAACAGAATGAAGTAATTCAGTCATAATTTTATCTATTTCATAGGTCTTGTATCTGGGTTTATGCATTTTTATTAAACCGTATATGCAATTCAGCTTTTAAGATGTCTTCTGAAAATGGAATATTGCGCTGTCTTAACCACTTCTTCATATTATTTTTACTGGTTGCCATAGTAGGACATTTGTTCACTTCAACATTATGATAAGGCGCGTTATCTATAGCAATTTGTTGGTATATTTGGAATACGTTTTTCTTGAAGCCATTTTTTAAAATTGTTATATTTCGCTGTGATAATCCCCCGACTTAGTTCCAGACTTTTAAGCATGCATTTTCTATAAAACCCATATCACCCATTCACCATACGTGATTTTACCGAGAGTGTACCGTTCCGCTACGAAATATCTGATGCAAATGGCAAATTTGTTCTCTGTCCACTGCGCATCGAGGGGCGTTCCTTGTTTCATATTTTTCACATCTCTAGCCATTCTTGTCGAGTTTACAGTGCGAAGAATTTGTTTATTGCATCTCAAGAGGAAAGCAATTACGTCTAAATTCGTATTTATAATATTGAAATAACTGTTCCTAACCATCATAACATCTAGTTACCGCTCGAAGATGTCCAAATTCACACCTACTATATAACATACACAACAACATACAATTTCGTAAGTACAACAAACGTTAAACGCTTGGACGATAAATTAAATCCAATTATATGAAAAAACTGTGTCAGTGGTATATGTTCATTAAAACGTATTTAGCAATAAAGCTAATATTAAAACTGTTTCCATTACTTTAATAACACCTTCGTTCTATGTTGCTGAAAAAAACGTTAATCGAAATGAAGACATTTACCGGTCAAGTTAAAACTGTGTACAATAGCAACTTGTGCTGGTAATTTAGAGCTGAATTGAACCTATTTATCTGCCAGATCTAATTGCCATTGAGATTATTTGAAATCCGTTTTAATATAGAAATAATTGCATGGTTGGTAAATACTATTTATATTTATAGATGTTATAAGGATTATCTACGTAGGGAATCTTTGAAAAATTTTCTTTCATTCTTGGAATTATGTTAGTTAGTTGCATGCTTTGCCACCTGGGTAAACAGTCAAGTACGACAGCGTAGGAGGGGGGAACAAGCCTGCAGCTTAACACAGTGGCCGGATTTGTAATTAGCATTCTCAAATTGTCCAGGACACAAGGTTTTGTCATGATAGGAAGTCAAATAAGGATTTTAGATTTTTTGAGTGATCCCGAAAATCCGAGCGAAAATCTGAGGGCCTGAAAATTTGGATTTTTGTTAAACAAGACTGCAGTTCAACACAGTGGCCGGATTTGTAATTAGCATTCTCAAATTGTCCAGGACACAAGGTTTCGTCATGATAGGAAGTCAAATAAAGATTTTAGATTTTTTGGGTGATCCCGAAAATCCGAGCGAAAATCTGAGGGCCTGAAAATTTTTGATTTTTGTTAAACAAGACTGCAGCTTAACACAGGGGCTGGATTTGTAATGAGCATTCTCACGGTATCTAGGACACAACGTTTTATCATGACAGGAAGTCAAATAAAGATTTGAGATTTTTTGGGTGATCCCGAAAATCCGAGCGAAAATCTGAGGGCCTGAAAATTTTTGATTTTTGTTAAACAAGACTGCAGCTCAACACAGTGGCCGGATTTGTAATTAGCATTCTCAAATTGTCCAGGACACAAGGTTTCGTCATGATAGGAAGTCAAATAAAGATTTTAGATTTTTTGGGTGATCCCGAAAATCCAAGCGAAAATCTGAAAGCCTGAAAATTTTTGATTTTTGTTAAACAAGACTCCAGCCCAACACAGTGGCCGGATTTGTAATTAGCATTCTCAAGTTATCCAGGACACAAGGTTTCGTCATGATAGGAAGACAAATCAAGATTTTAGATTTTTTGGGTGATCCCGAAAATCCAAGCGAAAATCTGAGGGCCTGAGAGAATATAAAATTGAATCACGTCTGGCTGTACTTGACATATCGAGTGTGGCATGAGGGACTTTTAGTTAAGCTTGCTGCTTATGGACTACCACCTGGCTTGCACCAGTGGCTGGATAGCTTGTTGAATGACCGATCTCTGTTTGTTGTAGTCGAAGGCGGTTCATCAGACATATTTTCAATGAACGTCGGTGTTCTTCAGGGATCTGTCCTATCCCCTACACTGCTTCTGTTGTACAACAACGAGCTGCTGGAAAGAACATCTAATCCAATCTACGGCTTCGCAGACGACAGTACATTAATATCGTGCATGGAACCAGACAAATCACTATCATCCCAGGAGACGGTACGTCGGCAACAGCAACATGCCTTACAGATCAACGTAGTTATCAAAACAATTGTGGAGTGGTGGTTAGTAAATAAAGTACTGTTTAACGTACAGGAAACTTAGGCAACGACACTCACAAAGAAGTCCCACTTTGACTTAACAACTGTGGAAATGGAGGGTCACCCAATAGTCGAGTCACCTTCCGCCAAGCTTTTGGGGATCAACATCAACAGTAACATGTCCTGGCACGACCACGTCGTCCATATTGCTAAAACGGCATCCCAGGAGCTTGGAGTGCAGATCCTACCATCGTTGGAGTATTGCCCCACGTGTGGGGATGCAGTCCGAAGTACTCTTTTAAAGCTTCTGGACACTACTCAGACGAGAACAATTAGACTACACGATACGCCTAACCTCACAAAGGACCTCCACAGCCTGGAACATCGAAGAAGTGTGGCTGACCTGTCCATGTTTTACAGATTCTATCTCGGAAGATGTTCGAGTGAGCTCTTCCATATAATAATACCGGAGGTCGTCCGAACGAGGACCGCTAGAGAGGCTCTGCGTGCTCATCCATACCAGATAGAGGTCCCTACTCCCTGAACCAGGATCCTCCAGCATTCCTTCTTTTGAAGAACTTCGACGCTGTGGAATCAGCTGCCGGAGAATTTGTTTCCCGACGGCTACAACCTGCAGCGTTTCAAATCTAACATGCACAGGCACCTATCCTCCCGCAGCGCTTCTACAGCGCCACAGGCTTTCAGCCTTTGCGGGAGGCTGACCATAAACAAAATAATTGCCATCAAAATGGTACAAGTGCTTTAAAGAGTAGTTATCCATGAGTACTTTTCTTTATTGGTACACTTTGAAAGCAAAAATAGCATCACAGAAGATGGAAACAAGTAGATACTGCCAATGTAAAATGTTTTGACGAAATGAAGCCGAATAGCTTCTTGGTTCAATAGGTTGCGCAGTGGCTTTTCAATACAGAGGTCCGGGCATCGATTTTCAAGCTACACGAATTTTTTCCTAATTACACGGGATTATAAGTAAAAGAGACAGGTATTGGACAACTGGAATGGCGGTATAACTATTGGCGGAAGCAAAATATCTAACCCAAGATTTGCTGACGATACAACCCTTATTGCTGCTTCTCAGGAAGAACTAGTAGCTCTATTGAACGTTTTAGAACAACACAGTGCAGCATATGGTCTTGGTATTAACTACAACAGGACCAAGGTGATTATCGTAGATAGAGAGCATGACAATCGTCGAGAAATAAAGTCAATAGGCCGTTGTGAGGTAGTTCAAAGTTTTGTGTACCTCGGTTCTTTGATCGACAATTCAGGTAGCTGTGAGAATGAGATTCGACGGCGCATTCAACAGGCACGGGTGGCCATGACAAAGCTTACTAAAATATGGCGTGACCATAACATCACTAAAGCTACCAAAATGTCACTGGTTCAGTCTCTTGTGTTCTCCATATTTTTGTATGCGTCGGAAACTTGGACTGTTAAAAAGGCAGATTGAGCTCGCATAGATGCTTTTGAAATGTGGACGTGGAGGAGAATGCTGAGAATTCCTTATACCACCCATCGAACTATTGTTTCCATACTGGATGAGCTCGGTAATCCAAAGAGACTATCCTCCATTGTGTCGATGAGAATGCTTACATTCTTCGGACATATTCACAGAAGAAGATAATATGGAGACGCTTGTAGTTCAGGGTCACGCCCCGAGTGGGCGGCGCCGTGGCCGTTCCCCTACACGCTGGGTGGATACGACGAAACAGCTGCTAGATATGAGTATCAAGAGCGCCATTGAACTGACAGTAAATCGCGAACGATGGCGAGCTACAGTTCTCAAAACTATTGATAGTATTCGTGTCGACAGTACTCTGGCTCCGACTTAATGCATTTTACGAGTTCACAACATGTCTGTTAAGACATTGATGATGATGATGATGATAAGTAAAAAAGTACTTAACTTTTTGTCATATTAGCTAGAAAAGGCTTTCAAGAAATAACAGTGTAGAAACAAACATGTCATGCAGGGTACAGCTGCAACCTTAAAAAACTCCTTTAGGATTTTCTTGGTTTCAACTTTGAAGGTTACGAGTTTCGAAATAACTTAAATCCTTCATTCTCGTTTTTAGTTTGTTTTTTATTTTATATTCTGTGCGCCCAGGGCCCTTTTTAAAAATTAAGGAACCCCTACTGTTCAAAATACTCGGTGCTTGGTGCGTCAAATTCAGACGCTTCCAGAGATCACCGAGTAATATTGAGATATTGAAATGTTCATTGAATCGGGAAGGAAATTAAAGAGATTTCAGCGTGCTTCACATCTGCTAAAATAATATACAATCTCTTTTTCCTGCCAGGTGACATTTATGGTCGTATCCGAGCAAAGTTATAGATATAGCGTTGGTAATATGTTTATTAGCGACTGGGAGAATTTATAGTGCGAAAAATTGAATATTTCATTGTAACAAGTTTACGAGAAAATCGTGTAATTATCGAACGGGTTCTAAGCAGCACGATATTTCATTTGTTTGTATGTCATTTGTTTGAAAGCGGTTATATACTGCTGGCCACTGAAATAGGGAATTTGACAAAAATTTTAATTCGGCAAAATGTACCTAATATCGTTTGTTTACATAGTTCTCATACACATGTGACCTTAAACGAGGAAAGAGAGAGGACGGAACGCGCGACTGACATTTCTGTTACCAAATGGCACCAAAAAAACTACCAAAATTTACTTGTGATAAGTGATTCCTGGCTCCTTCCTGCTGCTGTGGCTTTTACAACCGTAAGCTGCATACCCTACCATTATGCATACCACAATATTTTACAATGATTGGTCTTAAAAACGCTAAATATCATAAAAAAATATTTTGGTGGCTATTCATTTTCGGTAACAGCTAATGATAGCTAATTCATATAGCATCAAACGGGCGTGCGGTATCCCCTCTCTTTCCTTATCTAAGCATGTTACCAACAAAAACTACTTGCTTCATTCCAAACGAGCAGCCAGAATGCGTCGTGATTGGTCGTGACGTCATGTAGTACAATACGCCACCGGTGCCAAACGAGGTAAATCTCTTGAACCCTCTATTCCCGAATTATCCTTGTAGTTGCAGTTTTTTTGTTCGTTCGTGTTTATTTTCTGTGTAATATGATTGATTGTATTAAAACTGTGTTACACCATATTGCTGTTGTTGATGACGGATGAGGGATTGAGGGATATGGTAAAGGCCAGTCCGATAACTTACCATTTGTTGACATATAAGTATCGTTGATTTCCTTTTCAATTTAAACTGCTATAGTAAGCTATGCTGATATGTCGTTTCCGAGATATCGACGATTTAAGGTTTTGTGAAGTTTCCTGATTTGTCATCAAAATAAAATTCTCAAAAATAAAATATGCCTTTTTCTGAAACTCATATAACTCAGATAGCAGATAAGCTAGTAATTGTTGTAATTAAGAATCCCTGTCAAATATTCTGAATATCTTAGAAAAAAATAAGGTACAAGACCGATTATTATTTGATATATTTTTCTCTAAAATTAACATGATTCATGGTTTAAAAATGTATGGCACTTGGTGTATGAATTGATTTTACTATTATATCAGCCTATGTACAAAGATCTAAAAGTATAGGACCTACTTAAAGCTAGATTCGACCAAAGCAGCACCTCAAAACTGCGACCGGATTTACACCCTCAAATTATCCAAAACACGAGGTTTCATCTTAACACAAAGCCAAATAAAGATTTTCGATTTTTTAGGAAAATTTGAAAATCTGAAAGATCTAAAATTTTTGATTTTCGGCAAATGAGTCTGAAACACAAAACTGCGACCAGATTTGTAATCAGCGCCCTCAGATCATCCAAAATACAAGGTTTCACCTTGATAGAACGCCAGATAAAGATTTTCAATTTTTCAGATAGATTTGAGAAAGATCTAAAATTTTTGCTTTTCGTTAAACGAGACTGAAACTCTAAACTGCGAACAAATTTGTAATCAGCACCCTCAAATTATCCAAAACACACGATTTCACCTCAATAGAAAGCGAAATAAAGATTTTTCTTTGTTTAGGCAAACCTGATGTGGATCTGAATTTTTTTATTTTCGGCAAACGATGATGAAACTGAAAACTGCGACCGGATTTGTAATCAGCACTCTCAAATTATTCAAAACACGAGGTTTCATCATAACAGAAAACCAAATAAAGATTTTCGATTTTTTAGGAAAATCTGAAAGATCTATTTTTTTTATTTTCGGTAAATGAATCGGAAACACAAGACTGCAACCAGATTTGCAATCCAGGCCCTCAAATCATCCAAAATAGAAGGTTTCACCTTGATAGAAAGTTAGATAAAGATTTTCGATTTTTCAGATGAACCTGAAGATCTGCAAGATCTGAAATTTTTGATTTTCGTCAAACGAGACTTAAACCTAAAACTACAACCGAATTTGTAATGAGCACCCTAGATTATCTAAAACACGAGATTTCGCCTCAATAGAAAGCGAAATAAAGATTTTCCTTTGTTTAGGCAAACCTGAACATCTGAAATTTTTTATTTTCGCGAAACGAAGCCGAAACTGAAAATTGCGACCGGATTTGTAATCAGCACCCTCAAAATTATCCAAAACACGAGATTTCACTTCAACAGAAAGCCAAATAAAGATTTTCCTTTGTTTAGAAAAACCTGAATATCTGAATTTTTTTATTTTCGCCAAACGAGGCCGAAACTGAAAACTGCGACCGGATTTGTGATCAACACCCTCAAAGTATCCAAAACACGAGGTTTCATCTTAATAGAAAGCCAAAACAAGATTTTCGATTTAGGCAAAGCTGAAGATCTGAGGGATCTGAGAAGATCTTCGTAAAACAAAGACTGAAACACAAAAACTGCGTCCAAGTTTGTAATTAGCACCCTCGAGTTATCCAAAACACGCGATTTCGTATTAATAGAAAGCCAAATGAAGATCTTTGATTATTTAGGCAAACCTGAAGATCTAAAATTTTTGATTTTCGTAACGAGACAGAAACTCAAAACGGCGACAGGATTTGTAATCAGCGTCGTCAAGTTATCCAAAACATAAGGTTTCACCTTCATATAAGACCAATTAAAGATTTTCGATTTTTTAATCAAACCTGGAGATCTAAAGTAAAAGTATTTTTATTTTTTTTGTTATTAATTATTTTGTTTTGCCTTTTACAATTTGTACCATCCTTCTAAATGTACTATTTTGTATTTGTGGTTCTTGGGTTTTTAGGCCGGCCACTCGTGGTGGCGAAACGTCAAGCTTTAACGCTAAACGACGCCGGCCTAAAAACCCAAGAACCACAAATTCATTGGACGATGGCCGCGAAAGCCTTACACAGTATATGTACTATTTTGTATTTCAAGACACCACTGAAAATGATATTTTAATAAATATCGAAACGTATGGAAAAAAAGTGATTTTATTTTTCTACAAGTGACCGAAAACTACAAATAATATAATTCTAATACTAGACCTATCTGGTAACTAGGAAAGCAACCAGTCATAGCAGTTTCAATGCAATCCAGTATATATTATTACTAATGGCTGGTGTTCATGTCCAGATACAGTACGTTGAAGTGTGAAAAAGTGGAATTGCAAGATTTCGTGTCCGATGTTCCGATTTCCATTATTTATCATAATAAATAGTAATGAAGAGGAAGGCAAAAAATTTTAATGAGATCCAGATCAGGTACATCGAGTGGCTCAATGGGCTTGAACGAAAAAAATAAGACGCAATAGCTTTGTAATAACAATCGAAATGAATTGCTTTTGGAAGTAGGTACATCTACAAAAAATTAATATACAAAAAATTAATGAGGGTTCAATCAGGAGCGTATGTAGACCGATTGATTGCAAAGGTAATAATTGTAGAAAGCTACAAGTTTAAATGATCTTTGAATATCTTATTTTGTAGTTAATATTTGGACAAAAAAAAACTATCATGTAAGCTAAACCTGTCATTATTTAGCACTATACAGAGTGTCCCAGCTAAATTTTGTCATCCACCTTATCTCTGACATGATAAAAAGGAATAAAAATGGATGTTTATTTTGAGGGGGAACTATCATTATCTCGGGGAGGGGGTGGAGGTTACAGGGAATGAGGTTTTCTAAAGTACCTTCATCGACAAAATTAAGGTAGCAGAAAGGAATATGATAATAGTATTACAATAAAGAAGGAGAAGATAAGGATAAGCACCAAGTAAAACAGTGGAGTCTTTGGCATTTTAGAGAGATAAGAAACAGTTGATGTAATAATCAAATAATCATAATTATAGGATTTCGGAAATCGTACAAGAAATGTGCAGCTGACTTTAAGTTATCGCAAGGTTTTCAGAATTTATAAATCAGAGTTTGTTCAAAAATACAAGGAAAACTAAAATTACTGCTAAATGTTAATACTATAAGCAGTGTTTTAAATGATATCTAGCTATACTCTTACTTCTTCTTTTCGATTCGTCATGATGACTACATCGAACGTCGCATACAGAAATATAAGTTTGCTACTCTTCGCTACTAAGCCGCCTTGAATGTCGCTACGTTGTCGCCCCACAAAAATAACGTATAAATCAGCCTGTGTATAACTTTATTCGTGGGGGGGGGATGCAATTGATGTTAGGTATATGTATAATATAACCTTTCATTCAAAAATAGTGGTTTACCCGATACATAGTCTCGACACAGCATAGTAAACAACTAGCAGAAAATTTCCTATATAAAAATGGTTCCCACAGAATTTTACCTTCGGATGATTTCACGGGTGTGAAATCTGGGTAGAGATGCGAAAATGAAAATATCGATACCGGTACCAATTCGATATTTTTTAGCCAAGTACACGCCAATGGAGGCGCGTTTGGTTCGTAATTCGGTTCGTAATTATTTTATATACCGATACCGCTAAAAAAGTAGCGATACCAGCTTGGAATCGCTCAAAAAGTATCTAAGACAAAAATGTTCGATATTAGTGCAGAAGTATTGATACATTTCAAGTATCGAAGTATTGTTAGCATCTCTACAAATAATCATCCAAAAATCATCCAAAAATTGCCGCCAACCTGAGATATTGTGCTGATTGTTTACTATGCTGTGGTCTCGACACAAGACAAAACCGAATAGACAAGCAGTAATCAGTGGCGAAAAAAAGATAGTAACAGAATTTTTCGCTACAATTCGGTTTATTTTGTTAAATCGCCGCTACGTCTCAACGTAATCAAAATGTCGCTATTTTCGCGACAAGTTGCTATGAATTGGAATACTGTCTGCAGGCAGTCCAGGTAGAAACTTGGAAAATGCCGACGGTGCCTCGGCAATGGCCGTTCAGCATCGCACATACGTCGGTATCGGCGATGGTCCATTAAATGTAATAGAAGGTAACTTTTTCCGATCCGTACCGCCCGTCCGATGCCAATTTATGTGCGCGTACCATAAGACGTCCATTCTATGTCGCTTTTACGTCTGAACGTCTTGAGGCATAAAGAAGACATTTTTAAGATGCTACTAATAGCAGTTTTCATGTCTTAAATATGTTTATTTAATGTCCAAATTTTAATAGAATTTTTATTCAAAATGATCTAATACAGATGTCTTGCCGATGACATCTTTAAGATGTCTTGCTGATAATATCTTCAAGAAATCTTAGTAATGACATCTTCAAGTCGTCTTGACTACGACACCTTAAATATGTCTCATATAAGTACACCACATACCATACCCCCACCACGTACACTGAATGACGGACATTTTGTATGCTTGTTTGTTTGTTTCTTTATTAATTCCTTTGACCTCAAAAGAGATATAGAACAAGTCAATTTGTACAGCAGAAGAAATTTTTAAAATACACTTACAGTTCAGTAAACACATACAATACACATATGTACATCAATACGGACAACTAAAATAACAGATTAATACAAAATAAATTAGACCCAATACTCTTTCAACGAGTATAGTTCTTTATCGACCAGGAAGCACCTTAGTTTCTGTTTGAACATACTCAGCGTCTTCTGGTTTTTGATATCATCTGGCAGCTGATTAAAAATTTTCAAGCCCAAAGAGTGAGGAGCACTAGAGGTAATTTGAAGGCGATCATGTGGTATTCTGAAATTATTTCTCATTCTAGTATTATAGTTGTGGTGGTCCTTGTTTACGGTGAATTCGCCTGAGTTCAAAAATATGTACTTCCCAGTTTCAAAAATGAAGATCCCTGTCAGAGTGAGAAGCTTTAATTGCCTAAATTTTCCTCTACAGGAAGTTGTTGGAGATAAACCTAACATACACCGTACTGTTCGCTTTTGAGCAATAAAAACAGTTTCTGCTGCGATGTGATTCGCTAGGTATCTGTAACCACGCTAACCTCACTTCGCGGTTTTTCTTTGTGGTTTTTCTGGTTTCTGCTTTTCTGAAGAATGAAGAGTGTAATAATAATAAATGTCTTTAGTGTGCTTATATTCTTGATGTGGGTTGGTAACTTATTATATAGGGTAATGCGGCTGTAATACACGTTTTTCTCAGTTAAGGTAAGTCTATGTTTGGGATATACGTAGTTCATGTTTCTTGTATTATATGGATGATCTGTTAGCTGACTAGCAAAAGATTCTCTGTTTTTGAAAACATAGAGAACGCATTCCTGTATGTAAATTCCGTGAACAGTTAGTATGGCACTTTTCTTGAACACACCTCTGCAGCTATCCCTAAAGCCCAGATTGTTCATGACTCTTAGAGCTTGTTTTTGCAATAATAATACTGTTTGCATATTTGCATTGTTACCATAGAAAATGCAACCATACCTCATAAGTGATTCAAAATTTGAGTGGTACACTATTTTTAACATTTGCTTATTCATATATCTTGACAAAATTCTTAAACTATATAAAACCGAACTTAATCTCTTACAAAGTTGACAAATATGATTACTCCTAGTCACGTTTTTATCTAGTATCATTCCTAAAAGACTAACACTTGAATTTCGAACAATGTCAACATCATTAATAGAAACTCTATCAGGCATGGTCATATTTGACCTGTTTGCTTTGAAAAAGTTTATATTAGTTTTATTTTTGTTGATTATCATTTTTTATTTTGCAATCCAACTCTCTACTTTTTTGAATATATCATCAACAGTTTTAATTCCAGTTTCAAGGTCTCCAGCTTGTATTAGAAAACTACTATCATCAGCATACTGGGACATCAATGTCGCTAGTGCGAACTTTGTAGGTTTTTTAGATGTCTTAAAGATGTCTTTACACAAATGACCTTCAGAAGATGTTCAATAGACGTGCATCAGACATAAGTGGATGTCCTTGAGACATCCTGAATAACTGGATCAGGCATCTATTAGACATCTCAACGAAGATGTGCTATCTGGTTTTCTGCAATATTATTTTATAAAAACTGGAGAAGTGACATCAATGGATAAAATGCCTGGATCAAAAGTGCATTCCGCTTCTTAGCCGTTATACAATCAAGTGTCATCACAACACTGCCTACCCGAAAAAAAAGGCATTCCAAGAAAACCCGCGCGACCGCGGACGCCATGCATTCACGATGAGTCACGATCAAGCTCACTATGCTCTTCAATAAGTGCTGTTGACCTTGAAATCGCGCAGCGCAAGATAAGCGGTGTCCTACTTGGGGTCATGGACACTACGAATCAAAATAGACGGTCATGTATAATGCAGACTGCAATCGATCCCAGGAATATCCTCCAATGTCGTTTCAGGCCATTCCTATTCTATTTCAGCGATTTTTATATCTCATGCGCATTTTCAGTAATCTATATCAGGCAAAGTGGTTGAGGGGCAGGTGATATAACCACCTATATAGACATATTATTTATATTAACGTTCTCGAGACAATAATGTAACATGCCTCACAGATCAACGTAGATATCAAAACATTTGTCAAGTGTAGTCAAGTAGTCAAGCTTTTGGGGATCAACATCAACAATAACATGTCCTGGCACGACCACATCGTCAGTATTGCTAAAGCGGCATCCCAGAAGCTTGGAGTTTTGTTCCGCTGTAGGAAGCTGTATACCCCAGAGCAACCACTGCTGCCCAACAAGGCACAGATCCGACCATCGATCGCATCGTTGGAGTATTGCTCAGATTTGTGGGGATGCGCTCCGAAGCACTCTCTGAAGCTTCTGGACACTATCCAGAGGAAACCAATTAGACTAACTGATACGCCTAACCTCACAACCGTGTGGAGGCGGGTTAGAATATCTCCTATCCCTTTGCGTCCTACTGGTCATGTCATGTAACCACAAATTCAGTAATTTGTTGGCTCAGTCCTAATGGTTCGATGGGTCAACCACCAGCTATTTTGTGATACTGAGAGCGCCGTTTACTAGTGAAAAAATTCCTGTAACCTGTTCGCGTCTATTTCGATCTGCTGTTCATGGTTATTGTGAACACTTAGGGTCATGGTGCACTCGTTAAACTTTGATAGCTGTTTACTGTGAAATAAACGAAGGGAAATTTGATATGACTGGTAAATAATAATACCAATTTTGTTCGTTTTCACACGTCATCTTAAATTTCATAATTTTATTGTAGTTGTGCTTTTCAGAACACGTTATTAGTGGTGGCTATACCGGCTAACCACCAGGAATATACAGGGTTGTGTTTGAAATTTATAGACAACGTAGATGTTTCAATTTATAATGTTTTGGACTTCCATGGTCTATATGATTTTTGAGTATCACAACGTTTCGACTGATTTAGCATATGCAGTCATCTTCAGGTGAACTGACGTTGCGATACTCAAAGATAATATAGATAGTGGAAGTCCGAACCAGATATTTTCAATACAGGGGTGTATCGAATGAGATGTCTTTTACTACTCGAGGAAGGACACAGTGGAAAGTGGACTGTTGCGGAGCTCAAAGCGATGGACGTAGATGATCTATATCATATTGTAGCAGAAATTCCTTCAGAAAGGGAGTGAATAGCGGATGACTATTTACCTGGGGATGAAGATGAGATCGATAATGATACGCTTGGGAACTTTGACGAAAATTTGTCTGTCATACAAAAGATTAGTAATTACACAGAAGCCTTAGGCACTGTTGGCTTATAGCCTAGAGTGACGCCGGGAAACAGTAATAAAGCCTACACAGATCATGAGGCTAATGACCAAAGACGTCGATGCCGATGATACAGAAGTAAAAAAAGACACCAAAAGACCTTTTCAAGATACTGGAGCTGATAGTGACAACAAACCTCTGCCATGCGTGACAGATATGTTGCGTGCTACTCAGGGTACAACTGAAGCAAGTATTTTCTGTACCACAGTACTGAGCAGTCCTACTGGTTACCCTAGATGGCCACCATTTTTTTGAAAAAATTGTATTTTTAAAGCAGTGTAAAGGTGATTTTCAGTTTGTTTGTTCACTTTTTTGCTATGTTTTGTATTTTTTTCAATGAAATTCAAATAAATTCTTAAATGCGGATTTAAAGGGCTATCGTACAGCCTGCGTGTCGTAAAAGGCGACTAAAAGGAACCGAACTACTGTCTGTATAAACAATAACCTCATCTCAACCAACAGCTATGGATGGACGAGTTGAGAGGAGTCAGGACACCTTCTTGTCCTTGGGGTGAGAAATTGCCCCTAAAGGCGGATGAACCAGTAGATTCCATCTGTTCAACGGCATGAGGATGCAGAAAACAAATGGGAAACTACTGCATTAAAGATCTTAAAGATATCCCAAGAGAAACTCGTAAAATGAGTAAATGCATTTTACGAGTTCACAACATGTCTGTTAAGACATTGTGACTATGATGATGAACCTCACAAAGGACCTCCACAGCCTGGAACATTGACTGGCCGACCTGTCCCTGTTTTACAGATTCTATCACGAAAGATGTTCGAGTGAGCTCCCCCAGATAATAACATCGAAGGCCGTCCGAACAAGGAACACTAGAGAGGCTCTGCGAGCTCATCCTTACCAAGTCGAGGTCCCTACTCTTCGACCCTGTGGAATGAGCTGTCGGGGAATTTGTTTCCTGGCGGCTAAATACTGCAGCGTTTGAAATCAAACCGACACTTATGCTCTTGCTAGTTTCTAAAGGGAGACAGATCATTCTTGAGCCAGAGCTGATCTGGAACTCGCAGCTGTCACCGCTTTGAGGGCTATACCGGGAACGTCGAGAGCTACCGGGCCTGATGGTGCTGCGTGTGACGTCACATCAGACGCCACACGTATCTGCAGGGATGAATAGAGAAATTCCTGCGCTACGAGCATTTTTTTGAAAACTGAGAAAACGGTCAAATATACAAAGTAATGTATAGGAATGAATTTATAAGAAATTGAATTTGTGATGAATGAAGCCAGTTGATATCTATTTAAGTAGAATCGTTTGGACGTGAGAAGGTTAAAAGTTGGACGTAAACGCACCCAATTGATATAAAATTATCTATTATTCAAAAAATGATGTCCATAAGTCATATTATAGCTGTCATGATTGCAGTAGCAGTAGTAGCAAAAGAGGATATAGGAGGTGTAGTTTACAGGGTGTGAATTTTCCTTGACACGTTATATTCTCCTAACAGAAAAAGTTCAAACGAAAAGTGAGTGGAATTTTTGAAAGTACTATAGGATCAATCATACTATGCTTTCAAAACATTTTCTCTGTACTTCAACCGTTAAAACTCCTCCCAACTTTATTTTCATGTAGCAATTAATAGTGCTACACAAAAAAAGTCTTTTATTTTATTTAAAATCTTGTGGCTTTGATTTTATAGTCGTTGCATAAATAAAATAAGGATTTGTTTGAGGCTCAATATTTATATTTATAATAAGACAGATAAAAATGAAAACTCAGTGAGCGTTTCAAGGGTACTGAACCCCCAACATTTTTTTCAAATAGCTGTCCTCAGCTTTTCCTACATAAATGAGGTCATTGTTTGTAGTGCCTTTGATGTAATACACAAAACAGTTTTTTTCGTAAAGTCAAAGCATAAGATAAATAAATGAGGGTTTTTTCAAGCGTAATATTTTCGTAATAAAAAATGATAAAAAGACATCTGCTTTCGAAAGCATGTATGATAGGTCATTCAGCACCCTTAAAAACCCCTTAGTTTCCCTTTCCATCAGTTTTTCGTGTCAAACAAATTCTTATTTTATTTATATTATGCTTATGATTTTACGAAAAAATAGATTTGCGTATATATAAAATCAGAGCATCAAAAGATTTTAAATAAAATAGGAATATCATTTATGTAGGAAAACTTATTGGGTGCTATCAAAAACAAAAAGTTGGGGGCGAGTTTTCGAGGTTGACGTGTAAAAAAATGTTTTGAATGCATGTACTTTACAATAATTGTTAAGCAGTATTTTACAAAATCTGTGAAGACAGTTTAATCTTATCTCTAGGAACTATTAAACTTATAGCAGTATCAGTACGAATTACAAATATCCCTTCGAAGTGTTTGGTGCATATTGCAGAAGAATCCTTTATCGTGAAGATATCTCGATGTATAGCGCGTAACCTCTAATTCCGTTTCCCTACATCTTGGAAATTACAACACAGGTATGCGCTCTGTATCTATATAATTACTATTGCAGAAAGGTGCACAGCAACTATAGACGGTATTCTTGGCTAAATACACGTAAAACCCAAAAACTTGGCGATTACAACACGATTACAAACGCGACCGGTCGGTCGCTCGGCGCCTCGCGTGACGTATTCGCTATGATGGGGGTACACCATCAGGCCCGGTAGCTCTCGACGGTCCCGGCTGTACTAAGATCTACTGAGTTGAGGTAAGACATTGAGGGCTTTATACTGGCTTGCCAAGACGGTATCTTTAGCTCCTTGGTATACCGTTAGGCTTAGTTCAGATAACTGCAGACATGATGACAGATGGCAGTTGCGAGTTGATCATAGAACATTGATGTTGAAGACACTATTTATTATTGAATTCCATAGAAAAATGAGACGTCATGAGAAAGAGCATATTGGGTTCATCCAATGTTGAGAAGCAGACTTACTTTAAGTTTGTATAGTACATTTCGTCGTATTCTTTTACTGTATTTCTCAGCTCTACTTTTAAAATTGTTATGGTATACTTGCATATAGCTCTGATGTATTTTTAATGAACCCACATATAATTTTTAGTGGCAGGTTAGATATTACGAATTCCCCATAAATATCAACGAAAACTGGTTTGAAAACAGATAAATATGCCATTTAGAAATTAAATATAAATTATTTAACGACAGCGATAAAAATTGAGTATTTATACTGATGCACTATACTTGAACATTTTCGGTTACCCAGACAAAGTTCAAAAGTATGACGTCGCGACACCATGTTTCAAAGGTCAACATATAACTGTTACCATTCGCTCTCTCTTGACGATATACGGAAAAAACCTCGATGATTTGGAGTCATTTACACAATCAATTAAGACCAAGTGACAGTTATCTAACACCATATAAATCCCAAATTCGTCCTCTGGAACACAGAGAACGCACATTTATGTACGTATCAAAGCTAGTGACATTCTAGGTCACACTTGAGCCTTGCTAGTAAATTTTATTATCATAAACGCCTATACACAGCTTATGCAATGTTCCTTTGGAGGTCAAAATGTAGAAAACCGTCAGCTGGAGTTCCCAGTAGCACCCAAAATTATGTCATCGGCTTACTATGGTTATTATGAGAATTGATATACTTGTATGTGTTGACAAGATTCATAGAAACTGTGACTACGGTTATACAGAGATATCAAGGAGAAGCTTGCTCCAATGAAGGCTATGTGGTACATTTTAGAAGAGGATTTGAAGCTCGCATCTTAGCCTAGACCAAAATAGAAACGTTCACAAAATATTCACTTGTTGTATACATGTCAGCTTATATACATGACACGGGTTTTTGAGCTGTTAGGAAACAAGATAACGATTTTAGATCTGGGTAAATTTGAGGATCTGAAGAAAATTTCTATTTTCGTTATCTGAGGCTGAAAATCTAAACAACGGCCAGATTTGTAATTAGAACTCTCAAACTCTACAAGGCATGAGTTTTTATCCAGACAGGAAGTCAGATAACGATTTTAGATTTTTAGGGTGAACTTGAGGATCTGAGGATCTGAAAATTTCTATTTTCCTTATCTGAGGCTGAAACTCAATACAACGGCTGAATTTGTAGTTAGTGACCTCAAACTATACATGACACGAAATTTCGTTCTGATAGGAATCCAGATAATGATTTTAGATTTTTGGGGTCAACCTGCAGATCCGAGGATCTGAAAATTTCTATTTTCGTTATCCGAGGCTGAAACTCAAAACAGCGGCCGGATTTGTAGTTAGCGCCCTCTAACTATACAGGATTCGAGAGTTCGTCCTGATAGGAAGTCAGATAACGATTTTAGATTTTTATGGTGAACTTGAAGATACGAGGATCTGAAAATGTCTATTTTCGTTATCCGAGGCTGATACTCAGAACATCGGCCTGATTTGTAATTAGCACTCTCAAACTCTACATGGCATCAGTTTTCATCCTGATGGGAAGTCAGATAACAATTTTAGATTTTTAGGGTGAACTTGAGGATCTGAGGATCTGAAAATTCCTTTTTACCTTATCTGAGGCTGAAACTCAATACCACGGCCGGATTTGTAGTTAGTGACCTCAAAATATACATGACACGAAATTTCGTTCTGATACGAAGCAAGATAACGATTTTAGATTTTTGGGGTCAACCTGAAGATCCGAGGATCTGAAAATTTCTATTTTCGTTATCTAAGGCTGAAACTCAAAACAGCGGCCGGGTTTGTAGAGAGCGCCCTCAAACTATACAGGATTCGAGATTTCGTCCTGATAGGAAGTCAGATAACGATCTTAGATTTTTATGGTGAACTTGAAGATAAGAGGATCTGAAAATTTCTATTTTCGTTATCTGAGGCTGAAACTCAAAACAGCGGCCGGATTTGTAGTTAGCGCCCTCAAACTATACATGGCACGAGCTTCCGTTCTGATAGGAAGCCAGATAACGATTTTAAATTTTTGGGGTCAACTTGAAGATCCGAGGATCTGAAAATTTCTATTTTCGTTATCCGAGGCTGAAACTCAATACCACGGCCGGATTTGTAGTTAGTGACCTCAAACTATACATGACACGAAATTTCGTTCTGATAGGAAGTCACTCAACGATTTAAGATTTTTAGGGTGAACTTGAAGATCTGAGGATCTGAAAATTTCTATTTTCGTTATCCGAGGCTGAAACTCAAAACAACGGCCGGATTTGTAGTAAGCGCCCTCAAACTATACAGGATTCGAGATTCCGTCCTGATAGGAAGTCAGATAACGATTTTAGATTTTAATGGTGAACTTGAAGAGAAGAGGATCTGAAAATTTCTATTTTCGTTATCTGAGGCTGAAACTCAAAACAGCGGCCGGATTTGTAGTTAGCGCCCTCAAACTATACATGGCACGAGCTTCCGTTCTGATAGGAAGCCAGATAACGATTTTAAATTTTTGGGGTCAACTTGAAGATCCGAGGATCGGAAAATTTCTATTTTCGTTATCCGAGGCTGAAACTCAATACCACGGCCGGATTTGTAGTTAGTGACCTCAAACTATACATGACACGAAATTTCGTTCTGATACGAAGCAAGATAACGATTTTAGATTTTTGGGGTCAACCTGAAGATCCGAGGATCTGAAAATTTCTATTTTCGTTATCTAAGGCTGAAACTCAAAACCGCGGCCGGGTTTGTAGAGAGCGCCCTCAAACTATACAGGATTCGAGATTTCGTCCTGATAGGAAGTCAGATAACGATCTTAGATTTTTATGGTGAACTTGAAGATAAGAGGATCTGAAAATTTCTATTTTCGTTATCTGAGGCTGAAACTCAAAACAGCGGCCGGATTTGTAGTTAGCGCCCTCAAACTATACATGGCACGAGCTTCCGTTCTGATAGGAAGCCAGATAACGATTTTAAATTTTTGGGGTCAACTTGAAGATCCGAGGATCTGAAAATTTCTATTTTCGTTATCCGAGGCTGAAACTCAATACCACGGCCGGATTTGTAGTTAGTGACCTCAAACTATACATGACACGAAATTTCGTTCTGATACGAAGCAAGATAACGATTTTAGATTTTTGGGGTCAACCTGAAGATCCGAGGATCTGAAAATTTCTATTTTCGTTATCTAAGGCTGAAACTCAAAACAGCGGCCGGGTTTGTAGAGAGCGCCCTCAAACTATACAGGATTCGAGATTTCGTCCTGATAGGAAGTCAGATAACGATCTTAGATTTTTATGGTGAACTTGAAGATAAGAGGATCTGAAAATTTCTATTTTCGTTATCTGAGGCTGAAACTCAAAGTAGCGGCCGGATTTGTAGTTAGCGCCCTCAAACTATACATGTCACGAGTTTTCGTTCTGATAGGAAGTCACTCAACGATTTAAGATTTTTGGGGTGAACTTGAAGATCTGAGGATCTGAAAATTTCTATTTTCGTTATCCGAGGCTGAAACTCAAAACAACGGCCGGATTTGTAGCAAGCGCCCTCAAACTATACATGGCACGAGCTTCCGTTCTGATAGGAAGCCAGATAACGATTTTAAATTTTTGGGGTCAACTTGAAGATCCGAGGATCTGAAAATTTCTATTTTCGTTATCCGAGGCTGAAACTCAATACCACGGCCGGATTTGTAGTTAGTGACCTCAAACTATACATGACACGAAATTTCGTTCTGATACGAAGCAAGATAACGATTTTAGATTTTTGGGGTCAACCTGAAGATCCGAGGATCTGAAAATTTCTATTTTCGTTATCTAAGGCTGAAACTCAAAACAGCGGCCGGGTTTGTAGAGAGCGCCCTCAAACTATACAGGATTCGAGATTTCGTCCTGATAGGAAGTCAGATAACGATCTTAGATTTTTATGGTGAACTTGAAGATAAGAGGATCTGAAAATTTCTATTTTCGTTATCTGAGGCTGAAACTCAAAGTAGCGGCCGGATTTGTAGTTAGCGCCCTCAAACTATACATGTCACGAGTTTTCGTTCTGATAGGAAGTCACTCAACGATTTAAGATTTTTGGGGTGAACTTGAAGATCTGAGGATCTGAAAATTTCTATTTTCGTTATCCGAGGCTGAAACTCAAAACAACGGCCGGATTTGTAGCAAGCGCCCTCAAACTATACAGGATTCGAGATTCCGTCCTGATAGGAAGTCAGATAACGATTTTAGATTTTTATGGTGAACTTGAAGAGAAGAGGATCTGAAAATTTCTATTTTCGTTATCTGAGGCTGAAACTCAAAACAGCGGCCGGATTTGTAGTTAGCGCCCTCAAACTATACATGGCACGAGCTTCCGTTCTGATAGGAAGCCAGATAACGATTTTAAATTTTTGGGGTCAACTTGAAGATCCGAGGATCTGAAAATTTCTATTTTCGTTATCCGTGGCTGAAACAACGGCCGGATTTGTATTTAGTGCTCTCAAACTATAAAGGATTCGAGATTTCGTCCTGATAGGAAGCTAGATAAAGATTTTAGATTTTTAGGGTATACTTGAAGATCCGAGGATCTCAAAATTTCTATTTTCGTTATCTGAGGCTGAAACTCAAAACAGCGGCCGGATTTGTACTTCACGCCCTCAAACTATACATGGCACGAGCTTCCGTTCTGATAGGAAGCCAGATAACGATTTTAGATTTAGAGTGTGAACTTGAAGATCTGAGGATCTGAAAATTTCTATTTTCGTTATCTGATTCTGAAACTCAAAACAGCGGCCCGATTTGTATTTAGCGCACTCCAACTATACAGGATTCGAGATTTCGTCCTGATAGGTAACTAGATAAAGATTTTAGATTTTAGGGTGAACTTGAAGATCTGAGGATCTGAAAATTTCTATTTTCGTTATCCGAGGCTGAAACTCAAAACAACGGACGGATTTGCATTTATCGCACTCAAACTATACAGGATTCGAGATTTCGTCCTGATAGGAAGCGATTTTAGATGTTCAGGGTGGGGATCTGAGGATCTGAAAATTTCTAGCTCAGTTCAGTTTTTTGCATCTGCTTTAAGCAAACTAATATAAACGTAGCCACCACTCAGGTTCTTGGACTTTATATTGTCTCTCAAGGACCACTAGTCCACTGGCCGAGTGTTTGTCTCGATAATTTTTATTAATGGCGAATTTCAGCTTCGCTCAGCTCGTAATGGTTGTTATTACGACAAAATTATCTCGATGAAAAAATAACTAATGGTCTGCTCACTCAAGGAAAAACAGCTTATCGTCGTCCAGACGGATAAGCTGAAGAATATATTAACATGTGAGAATGGTCGTTGTTGCAACTAGTCGATGAATCACGGTGAAGGCATGCTCGTTTAGAACTCGTCAGGGATAATTTGCTATGCTTCACATATAGGATTTGAATAATTATTGTATTTGAATAATAACATTTTTTATTAGCACCTTTTTTTTAATTACACAGTTGTAGTTTCTTATTTAAACAAAGGAAAGCTTTCCTTCCCGTATAAAGTAAAAAGGCTTGAAATAGTATTTTTATGTGCCTCATGGCCTGGAATATGAGCCTCTCCAATCACATCACAGTGTTTGTTGCACTTCTTCATGGTGGGCAACGCTACCTTCCAGTCATTTCCGCTTACATATTTTTAATTATTTATGTGGAATTTGTAAGTAAAATTATCCAAAACACCAGATTTCATCTTAATAGAAAGCCAGATAGAGATTTTCGATTTTTTAGGCAAATCTGAAGATCAGAAAGATCTGGAATTTTTTACTTTCATCAAACGAGACTGAAACTCAAAACTGCGATCAAATTTGTAATCAGCACCCTCAAATTATTCAAAATACCAGGTTTCGTCTTAATAGAACGCCAAACAGGGATTTTCGATTTTTTAGGCAAACTTGAAGACCTCAAAGTTCTGAAATTTTTGGGTTTCTTCAAACGAGACTGAAACTGCGATCGGATTTGTAATCAATACCCTCAAGTTATCGAAAATACGGGGTTTCATCTTAATAGAAAGTCAAATAAAGATTTTCGATTTTTTAGCCAAACCTGAAGACCTGAAAGATCTGAAATTTTTGATTTTCGCCAAACAATATTGAAACTCAAAACTGCGACCAGATTTGTAATAAGACCTCCCAAGTTATCTCAAACGCGAGGTTTCATCTTAATAGAACGCCAAATAAATATATTCGATTTTAGTAGTAGAAGTAAATCTTGAAGATTTGAAGCTTCTGAAATTTTTTATTTTCGTCAAATGGTATTAAAACTCAATACTGCGCCCGGATTTGCTATTAGCACTCTCAAATTATCAAAAAACGAGGTTTCATCTTAATCGAAAGCCAAATAAAGATTTTCGATTTTTTAGGTAAACTTGAAGATCTGAAAGATCTGAAATTTTTAATTTTTATCAAACGATACTGAAACTCAAAACTGCGACCGGATTGATAATCAGCACCCTCAAATTATCCAAAATATGATGTTTCGTCTCAATGAGAAACTCAAATAAATATTTTCGACTTTTTATGTTAACCTGAAGATCTGAAAGATCCGAAATTTTTTATTTTCGTCAAACGAGGCAGAATCTCAAAACTGTACCGGGTTTGTGATTAGCAGCCTTGAATTATCTAAAACTCGAGGTTTCATCTTAATCGAGAACCAAATAAAGATTTTCGATTTGTTAGGTAAACCCTTGGGTAAACCTGAAGATCGAAAGATCTGACACTTTTGATTTCAGTCAAACAAGTCTGAAACTCAAAAATGCGACCGAATTTGGAATCAGCACCCTCAAATTATCCAAAACACCGGGATTGATTTTGAAAGAAATCCAAATAAAGATTTTCGATTTTTCAGATCTGAAATTTTGGATTTTCGGCAAACAACACAAAATCTCAAAACTGCGACCGGATTTGTAATTGGTACCCTCAAATTATCCAAGCGTATGAGGTTTCATCTTAATAAAAAGCCAAATATATTCGATTTTTTAGGTAAATCTGAAAATCTGAAAGATCAGAAATTATTGATTTTCGGCAAACGATACAGAACCTCAAAACCGCGACAGGATTTGTAATCAGCACCCTCAAATTATCCAAAACATCAGGTTTCATAATAACTGCTTGACATTAGTTAACACCCTGTATAACAGAATGGGTATATACTCGTAGACCTTTTCCAGCATAGGCGAACATGTGATCATTCACCCTCAAACAAAAAACACATAGAACATTTATATATACTTAGAATTTTTTGATACATAAATATTACCTATCTATGACAACCACATCTCTTGTAAATATTGAAACCTTATGGTTTAGGATTATAATAATCCTAATCCCAATCATGTAAGGCATTAGTTCCTTTTATTATAAATCTGCTCTAGATAATAGAAATCAGACCGCAGACGTATGTTGACGTTTGACCCCATGGCCATTTGCATCTCCCAGTAGATCGATATTCCCCGATGACCCTTACCGTCCAACATGACACTCCTGGCGTACTCATCGTCAGCCACATCGCACAGCTTCTTGTAGGCACTCATTTTTGCACAAAACACAAAATCCACTCGAAAACCGTTCACACGACCGGATGACTCATATCGATCGCGGCGGCGTCAAGTAGCAGGGGTGGCTGTCAACTGTTTTTCCGGCAGCGGCGTCGCCGTCGCGTCAGCTGATCGTCGATTGTTCGCGACGCCCGACGCGCCGACGCCCGACGCGCGACGCGCGACGCTCAAGGCACGCTCGATTTTGGCGATCGCGAGCCGCGACTGCTTTTTCTTCGACGCACGTAGTTGGCCGTGCAGGTGCTTACTGCTTAGGCTGAGGTCACACTGCACGGTACTAAATGATCATATCGTGTCACCATAATTAACATGAACTTGATTATTCGTTTATTCAACGGATTAACTATTTACAAAACAACAAAACATATACAGGGTGATCAACTTTGATATCATCATCATAGTCACAATGTGCCAGTTTTCTTAGAGGTGGGAATCCAAATACCCCTAATACGATCCATCCCTCGGCCTCGACGGAATCTTGCAAAGGCGGACTGGTGTAACTACTCACGGGAGCTGGACCGGCTGGTACAGTGGATACCGCCAACATCAAACAATTACAAACGTTTCGTTGGAGCAGTGATCAGGGCTGCAAAAAGGACCATTCCTAGGGGATACAGGAAGGAATATATCCCTGGGTGGGATGAGCGGTGCGAACTCCTATACGGCGACTTTCAGGAAACCAACAATCCAGATATTGCCGACGAACTCATCTCTGCCCTGGACAGCTCACGAAGACGTAAGTGGGAGGAGACTACGTCGGAAATGAACTTCCAACACTCAAGTCGAAAGGCCTGGAGCCTTCTTAGAAAACTAGGCTCAAGCACGCCATCCACACGGGCACCGTCGGGAGTAACTCCAGACAAGATTGCTGCGCATATTGTAGAAACGTCAAGAGCACCTTCTGATAGAGAGCATACAAAACGCGTGAAGAAGGGATTGACTTTACTGAGGAGGGACGCTCCTACCCAAACAACGTTTTCCCGACCCTTCTCGATCGAAGACATTAATAATGCCATATCAGATGTTAGGCCTGGAAGGGCTCCTGGTTTCGACGGCGTCCTGCCGGAATTTCTCATTCACGCAGGTCAGCAAACAAGAGTGTGGCTATCTCTCTTCTTCACGAACCTCCTTAATACGGGAAACCTCCCACGGGAATTCAAAAGAACGAAGGTCATATCAACATTAAAACCCGGTAAACCGAACGATCAACCCGCCAGCTACAGACCTATAGCCTTGCTCAGTTGCTCCCATAAATTGCTAGAAAGAGCCGTCTACAGCCGATTGAGCGCGACTATCTTAGACCGGGTCCCGATAACCCAGGCTGGTTTCAGACCGGGTCGCAGTTGTTGTGATCAAGTATTGTTCCTCACAACGCATATAGAGGCAAGCTACCAGCAAAACATGAAGACGGGAGTGGCGTTTGTTGACCTCACTGCCGCATACGATACGGTCTGGAGGGAGGGTCTCCTATATAAGTTGCTGCAGGTGATTCCCTGTCAGACCACTACAAGACTCATAAACAACATGTTATGAGACAGAAAGTTCCAAGTAATCCTAAACGAGAAAGCAAGCAGGCAGCGCAAATTGAACAACGGACTTCCACAAGGCTCAGTACTGGCCCCCTTACTTTTCAATCTATATATATCTGACATGCCAGAAACAGTCAGTTACAAGTTTTGCTATGCGGACGATATAGCCATAGCTTTTTCCGATAAGAGCTTCAAGAACGTTGAGCATACTCTTTCTAACGACTTGTTAGCTCTAAACAACTACTTCAAGAAATGGAGACTAGTACCGAGCCCCAACAAAACCGAAGTGTCCTGCTTCCACCTGAATAACAAACTAGCTAAATATGAACTGCAGGTACTTTTTGCAGGCGAACCCCTGAAGCATAACCATTTCCCAAAATATCTTGGAGTAACGTTAGATCGCACCCTCTGCCACAAGAAACATCTCGCAAACACTGCAGGAAAACTCAGAACACGCAACAACATTATCCAAAAGCTGTGTGGAACGACGTGAGGTGCCACTGCTCCAACTCTACGAACCAGTGCACTAGCTCTTGTCTATTCGTGTGCTGAGTACTGTGCGCCTGTCTGGATTAGCAGCCATCATACCAGACTAATTGACGTACAACTAAATCACACTATGAGACTTATTACAGAAGCAGTTAAGACAACCCCAACTCAATGGCTGCCTGTACTCTCTGGAATAACCCCACCGCAGCTGCGAAGGACTGACGCCCTTCTAAGGGAGTATAACAAGATTACGGCCAACAACAAACTGCCCATCCACCGAGCAATACCCCCGTTGCAGATAAACAGACTTAAATCCCGACAACCATCAATAAGGGATGCAGAAGGGCTTAAAACCAAAAACTTCGACTCCTTAAACCAATGGCGCTCCCAGTGGGAAGGTTTTGCGGAACACGACTCGCGATGCGCATTTATGGGGGCAGCCTTACTTCCAGGATCAGAACTACCCCGGAAAGAGTGGGTAAAACTTAATAGAGTCCGAACAGGGCACGGCAGATGTGCCGACTCCCTTTACAAGTAGGGCTATGTGCAATCTCCCTTATGTGACTGTGGCGCGCCCCGCCAAACTATAAACCATATTACGAGCGAATGTGAACTGCGTGCGTTTCAGGGATCGCGAGAAGAGTTCTTCACAGCCACACCGTTGGCGCTGAAGTGGTTGAAAGAACTTGACATCAACCTGTAAATACCAAAGACTATGTATCTTAGTTTGTAGCTGTATATATTTTATTTTAGTATAGGTTATAATAGTTTTTCTTTTAATCTATATTTACTATTGTCATGTTTTTGAGCCATACGATAAATAAAAATAGTCACAATGTCTTAGCAGACATGTTGTGAACTCAAAAAATGCATCAACTATATGAACTACATGAACTACAAATTTCTCCATATTATCGCTTCTGTGTATATGTCCTCCACAATGGAGGATAGTATCTTTGTATTACCGAACGCATCTAGTATGGAAACGTTAGTTCGATGGGCGGTATAAGGAACTTTCAGCATTCTCCTCCACGTCCATATTTCAAAAGCATCTATGCGAGCTCGATCTGCCCTTTTAACAGTCCAAGTTTCCGAGGCATACAAAAATATGGAGAACACAAGAGACTGAACCAGCGACATTTTGGTAGCTTTTGTGATGTTATGGCCACGCCATATTTTAGTAAGCTATGGTCACACGTGCCTGTTGAATGCGCCGTCGAAAGTTTGATATATATGAAGTCAAAAATATATGAGTTGTTTACATTTTTTGTGCTCCTACGAGTGCCAACACTACAAAGGATGCCTTAAGCCCTCACAAGACGTCCGACGAGTCGGATGACCTTTATGCCTTTCGGCATTTTTTGCTGGGCTGGCTAGGGGGCTGGCACGGTCGTGTTAGTGTGGTCAAAATTGTATATTGTCTTTTTTTTATGGTCGGCCTCCCGCAAAGGCTGAAAGCCTATGGCGCGGTAGAAGCGCTGCGAGAGTATAAGTATCGGATCACGTTAGATTTGAAACGCTGCAGGTTGTAGCCGTCGGGAAACAAATTGCCCGGCAGCTGATTCCACAGCGTCGAAGTTCTCCAAAAGAAGGAATGCTGGAGGAAACTGGTTCGGGGAGTAAGGACCTTGACCTGGTATGGAGGAGCTCGCAGCGCTTCTCTAGTGTTCCTGGTTCGGACGGCCTGTGGTGTTATTATCTGAGAGAGCTCACTCGAACATCTTCCGTGATAGAATCTGTAAAACAGGGACAGGTCAGCCATCCTCCTTCGATGTTCCAGGCTATGCAGGTCCTTTGTGAGGTTAGGCGTATCGATTAGTCTAATCGCTCTTTTCTGGATAGTGTCCAGAAGCTTTAGAGAGTGCTTCGGAGCGCATCCCCACACATGGGAGCAATACTCCAGCGATGGTTGGATCTGTGCCTTGTAGAGCAGCAGCAGTTGCTCTGGTATACAACTTCCTACAGCGGAACAGAACTGCAAGCTTCTGGGATGCCGTTTTAGCAATACTGACGACGCGACGTGGTCGTGCCAGGACATGTTATTGTTGATGTCCGAATGTACCCGCCACAAAGTCTGTGTATAATCAGATGTCAACATACAATAAATAGATCAATTTATTTTGTTTTTATCTATTGCAAATTGGTGTTTTCGACTATTTTGATCTCCTATCACTTTCTTACATTTTTATCATTACTCAGGTCTACATAATAACGTACAGGCACTATACTGCGCTACACTGATTGAGACCTGAGAAAAAATGTAAACAACTCGTATATTTCTGACTTCATTTATACCTCCGTTATATATTATGAGAGATGCAAAAAAACTTTGCAATGAAAGTTGTAGGTAAAGCTAAGGTCTACATTTTGAAATTATTTTACAATATACAGGGTTGTTGATAAAATCACATCATACCAAAGTTGCTTTTTCAAATGGAACACCCTATACAGGGTTATTCACGTTATTCGACACGGAGCATTATGGCTAAAGTATTTGATAAAAAAGAAAATAATAATTTGGGATGGATAGAGACCCATAAAGGCTACATTTTAAAAATATTTTCATGTCATACAGGGTGTCCCAAAAGCACGAAATGTATCAAAGTTATGTTTTTTTAAATGGAACACCCCGTATATTATTGCATATTCAGATTCCTTGATGAATTCTATTGTGACTTTATGTATCATACATGGGACTTAAAGCGAACCGTTTAGGTGTAAATCACCATTTTCTGTATAAGTAGATATCAGGAAAAAATTGAATATTGCAGAGATTATAAAATTTGGAAGGCTGTCACTTTGCCGTATTACTAAGCATAAAATGCGTCAGCTTTGATGAGACTGTCAAATTTGAATTACGTTTATGCTTGGAGAAATCGGTCGATGAATTAAGGAAACTTCGATCAGCGATAACTTGATTTTTTCAAATGGGAATACCTAATTTTTTTATACGGTTAAAAGTATAATTTGATAACCTTTCTAATGATATAAGGTTGTGCATATCAATCTCTGTTAGTTTTCATTTAATTTTGAATTTTCAAATAAATCGGCGTTTTTCAATTTGCCTACCTATAACCAACGTAGGAGGCCATGAAATATAGACAAAAACCTGTTCAGGTAGAAGAAAACAACTAACTTAGCTGAAAAATACACACGAACTAGACTAAAGGGATAAGATTATAAAAATTACTCACAACAAACAAAGTCTAACCAGAAACAACGGCGGTAAGATATCTTTGGTCAAAGAGAAGCTGGAGTATGGCAGAAATGGATTTTTTCACGGCCTGCTAGCTACTGCAATGTACTAGAGATTGGCAATTTCCAAAACAGTTAAAAATTTTGAAATAAAGTAAAAACTACTAGAGAACGTTGTAAGCAGTTTATTATTTTCATAATAAAATTTCACATTTAATGATATAAAATAGTATGCAATTCTGTCAAAACTCAAGTCAAAAGTACTGGAGTTCTGAAAATTTAGCAAGGTCGCAGAAAATGAAGAATGAATTAAAATTTGTTCAAATTATAAAACATAACTTAAATGGCAGAAAATTTAAATCTGATTTGTCAGTATTCCTTTTTTGCAATATTGCTAATAGATATTGAAAAATAGAAGGGCTCCAGTCAGAGGTATCGACTTCGACGCAAATTAGTACTTTTTTACACATTACATATGATTGATAGTTGCGTGCTGGAGCAACAGTCGCTGGTTGTTTCTGTTTCATATGAGGGTTTTTGATCGCCTTGGAAATTTTTAACCTCTAGTAAATTGCGGTAGCCAGTAGACAGTAAAAATATCTATTACTGCCATACTCCAGCTTCTCTTTGACCTTAGAGATGTTATCGCAGTTGTTTCTGGGACAGTTGATTTGTTGTAAGGAATTTTTATAATCTTGTCCCTTTAGTCTAGTTAGTGTGTATTTTTCAGCTAAGTTAGTTGTTTTCTTCTAGCTGAACAGATTTTTGTTTATATTTCATGGCCTGCTACGTTGCTTATAGGTAGGAAAATTGAAAATCGCCGATTTGTTTGAAAATTTAAAATTAAATGAAAACTACGAGAGATTGATATTCACAACCTTACATCATTAGAAAGCATATCAAATTCTACGTTTAACCGTATAAAAAAAATTAGGCATTTCCATTTGAAAAAATCAAGTTATCGATGATCGAAGCTTCCTTAATTCATCGACCGATTTCTCCAAACATAAACGTAATTTAAATTTGACAGTCTCATCAAAGGTGACGCATTTTTTCCTGATATCTACTTATACCGAAAATGGTGATTTACACCTAAACGGTTCGCTTTAAGTCCCATGTATGATACATAAAGTCACAATAGAATTCATCAAGGAATCTGAATATGCAATAATATACGGGGTGTTTCGTTTAAAAAAACATAACTTTGATACATTTCGTGCTTTTGGGACACCCTGTATAACATGAAAATATTTTTAAAATGTAGTCTTTATGGGTCTCTATCCATCACAAATTATTGTTTTCTTTTTTATCAAATACTTTAGCCATAATGCTCCGTGTCGAGTAACGTGAATAACCCTGTATATTAACCCGAATCTGAATTGTGCTGATTTTCCCTATTCCGCAAATATAGGGTTTTATCGGGTTATACAGGGTATATTTTCATGTCCACTTTTATGTGAAAATCTTAATGAATCCATCACCCTGTATCTTAAAAAATCAATAACTGGAGGCTGGATTCTCAATGTTAAAATTTATCATTTTTCTGCTTCTTTGATTTTGTATACAGGGTGAGCAGAACTCACGATCATAATTTTCTTTTGTTATTTTAAATGGAACATCCTGTATTTTATGGCATCGTCAGAATGTACCCGCCACAAAGTCTACATCTAGACTGCAAATTTAGAGTAAGTTAATTGCACTATTAATTATGCATTTATAATAATTAATCAAACAGCATACCTAGACAAGAAGTCTGACCTGATATCAGAAGACTGAACAGGATGGAAATTAATAAATATGGTCAGGCAAAAGCACGATTTCTATGTTTTGCAGATCGCTAGACAAAATGATAGTGTCAGTCCGAGCTTATGCAGAGCCGTCCGTATACACAAGATAGCTAAAGCTACAGGTGCTAGAGAAAAACTAAATAGAGATTTGGAATCAGCATGCAAAAACTAGTCCGGGAAAAATTCAGTTTTATCAATATCGCTTCCGATTTAAAAAAAAATTGAATGAAATTACGACAAGTAACTGACGACGTATTATGTACGGTGTATTGATATTCCAAGCATAGGCAGCGTGGCCGAGTGGTTGAGACGCTAGGCACCAGCCCGAAAGGGCGTGGGTTCGAATCTCACTGCGGTCAGCGACTTTTTTTCTTTTTTTTTAAATTAAATGTTAAATTTGTTGATTATTAGTCCGGAAAAAATGCGGTTTTGTCAATGTAATAAAAAAAATTGAATTTTCATATCAACAAATTCCACAGTGAGCTCCGGCGCTGTTTGAATTTACTCAAGTAAATTCTTTCCTACTTTTTCCCATAAGAGTTTAAGTTTTACAATTCTGATTACAAAAGCTATATTTTAAATGGTCTTGTGTGCAATGTTGCAATTAATTCAGGTATCTATAACAAATACTGTGTCAAGTCATATTTGACCAGAAAATGGAGTAACTATTGGACCACTTTGACTAAAAGGTTGTTTAGTTAACATAAAAGCCCTGCGTTCTCAAAATATCTAAAAACCACAACATGCGTAATTACACTGAAGCTATCATTGTTGCAAAAAAATATATGAAAAGGAAAAATAAAAAACGGACAATACTGATTCGTGTAGATATTTTTTGAAATATTTGGGGTGAAGTGAGTCGGTGCAGTGGCGTAACTAAGGGCCCGCAGCTGCGGGGGGGCCCGTCATTTGGGGGCCCCGTAGTCTTGGAGGCCCAGCGCCATTATTTGAGCAACAAGAAAGTAGATAAATAATAGAGATAAATTAAAAGGTCGCTTTCCTTGTATGTTAGTATTTTTTACAAAAAATACCTATGAACCACATGATACATACCTATCATTGAAAAAGTGGGACAGTATTGAATTTTACACTAAATAACCCTAAAAATCGGTGCTGTATCTGCAGTAAATAGAAAAATAGCATACGTCAACATTTTTTTGCCTGATTTAACGAGGTGTCTTTCACAACACAGGTCACACAAACAACACATAGGTGTGAAATACAAACTAAACAACGACCTTCTAAAAAAAAATTTGAATCGAAAAGTGTGTGTTTCAAACCACGAATTTTGTAATTTTTCGGGTGATTTAAATATGTAAAGGTCGTTGTTTAGTTTGTATTTTACACATACGTGTTGGTTGTTTCTGAGACCTGTGTTTTGGAAGACACAGAGTTAAATTAGCAAAAAATTGTTTAACGTTTTATTTTTTTGTTTGCGAATTGCATCTGAAAATCTGTGACTCGACGCACATTTCTGTTTTTACGAGCAAACGTCAACGTTAAAGCCCCGAAGATGGCAAAAAGCATTGCCGAAAGTTTGGCAGTTTCCTTTATGCAGTGACCCATGCTTCTTTTCGAAATTTTGGCCACAATTATTATATATAATATTATATAGGGAGTCCTAAGATGATACTTTTTTAACTGTGTATAGAAGTCGCTGAAATAAACTAGTTTTTCATATTTTTCAGAAAACGGAAAAATAAGCGAGATCCAAAATAAAAAATATAAATCTAGGCTTCTGAATCAAGAAGTACCTACCCTAGTCTGTTTATGTTTATTTTTTTGTTCAGATTTTTGTCTTACCTATTAGGTATTGCACCTGTCAGATAGTGCAGTAGTCACTTTCTATTTAAATTTGTTAATTTTACATTGGTTATTCCTAAACGCGGCAAATTATTATAAACGCAAATTTTAGAATTCACCAATTTAACTACGATAAACTGAAAGTGACTAGTGCACTATCTAACAGGTGCAATGCCTGATGGTAAGACAAAAATTCGAGCAAAAAACTAAACATATAGAGACTAGTATACTGTGTAAGGGCTTCGCGGCCATCGTCCAATGAATTTGTGGTTCTTGGGTTTTTAGGCCGGCGTCGTTTAGCGTTAAAGCTTGACGTTTCGCCACCACAAGTGGATGGCATCTTCAGAAGCTATTTCACTTCGGCGACTTCCAAAATACAGTACACTCGTCGTGGCGAAACGTCAAGCTTTAACGCTAAACGACGCCGGCCTAAAAACCCAAGAACCACAAATTCATATAGAGACTAGGTACGTCTAAATATACAAGTCCAGACCAGGGTTAGACTTACTTTTTTTGATTCTCTGTCACGCTTATTTTGCAGTTTTTTGATAAAAGTTATTTGAAAAAGTTGTTTATTTTAACGACTTCTATCCACATTTTAAAAAAAGTATCAACTTAGGACTGACCCTGTATATATACATAAAATATTATGAAAAAAAAGGGGCCACGAAAAATTTCTTGCAGGGGGGCCCCGGGAGGTATCTTCCGAATTTTAAGTTATACGCCACTAAGGCGGTGAATAGCTTAGCACCTAAATACGTCACTGACTTTCGCGACTACCGCCTACTAGAGCTATTGGAAGTTGGAAGTAAAAAGACTTGACGGCATTGCAGTAGAGTACTTGAAGTTCGATCGATCGAGTGGCGAATTACAAAGAAGTCGAAATGCGGCAGAGCCATGCCGCTGGCTATAAAAACCCGACCGCACATGCACGATGAGTCATTGACTCATTGTTAAGTGCTTGCGGCTCGCGCTCCGCCATAAAAAAAAAGAAAGAAAAAGCACTCCAAAACTGAGAACGAGAATGAAACTGGCTGGTGAGGTGCATATGATAGGGATGGACAAAAGTGAATCGATGCAACAGTGAATCGGGTATTTCTAGTTGGGTTATATTGTATGCATACACGTGCTCAAATCAAGCACATAAGCATGCTATTAAGGTGGCTCCTAAGGAGGGCATAAACGATCATTTTCAAGTGATCTAATCCCAATTCCTGATTTAGTTTTCAATATTTTTGCATGAAATTTTTACATGAAGTTTAAAAGGAAATTACACCGGGGGCTATCGAAGCATTTTTTGAAAAAAATTGATTGAACATGAAATATGATCGCTTGAAGTTGCCTACTTTCTTCGCCAACTTTGTAATTTTTTTAAAAAAAGCCCAGAAGCAAAAATGAAAAAGTGCTTCGATATCACGCTGGGCAAGTTCCTTCTAAACATTATGTGAAAATTTGATGTAAAAATATTGAAAAATCAAGCGTCAAGAATTGGGATAAAAGACATCTGCGAATCGCCTTCCTCTTCAATTTTACAGATTTCGGGCTACGCGCTAACGTGACTGTTACCATTTCTTTCTAATGTAGCGCGCACCTGTTTATTTCTCACGCCCATCGTCGGTTCCTTTTCAGCTCCCCGTATCTTCCGGAGAAACTATTCCGGATTGTAGGAGCAGCGTTAATGTGCAACTGATGTGTAGCAAGTTTATACGGACCTTGCTAGAAATAAGCATGCTAATTTCGAGCATGCTACCTGTAGCGCGGCTGAGAGGGACGTCTTTTTAGCACGTGTGGACAGGTCTGCTTATTATTGAGCATGCTTATGCCGAGTAGTCAGTCAGATCTGCCAAACATGTCGCGCTGGGTAGACAATAAAACGTTGCGATTCGTTATTTTGTATCGTAACAGTGAAAGTCTATGGTATCCAAGATATCCACTCTTCTTCTCTCATTTCACCTAGCAATCGAGTATTTGCTCCAAGATGTTCTCTCCTACTTAGCCAATTTCGAACCCAAATCGTTCTATTCATCCTCTTTTTTTTTGACGACAGACGTTTTCTGACACATTGTATTCCAATCAAATTGATGATATTATTCAATTCTATGGTAATCGCCAGGCAAGTATCTAATCCACAAATATGTACCCTAATCTGGATCCCTGCCCAAAACCAAGTCCTGGTTAAGTCCCTGGTGAGCGTCCCTTAGTTTTTCATTGCTAACTGGCAGATCATCATCATAGTCACAATGTCTTAACAGACATGTTGTGAACTCGTAAAATGTACTCATTTTACGAGTTTCTCTTGGGATATCTTCAAGATCTTTAATGCAGTAGTTTCCCCATTTGCTTTCTGCATCCTCATGCCGTTGACCAGATGTATCTACTACTGGTTCATCCGCCTTTAGGGACAATTTCTCACCCCAAGGACAAGCAGGTGTCCTGACTCTTCTCAACTCGTCCACCATACGCGTAGTTAGGTGGGGGCTCGGGAGGGCTTAGCCCCCCCAAGAATGAAATTAGCCCCCCCAAAAATCCAAAAATAATTCGTTCTGTTAAGTTTATTGTATCTAGGGCGAGGACTTGAGCCTCCCCAGATCCAGGGACCTAACTACGCCTATGTCGTCCACCCAAAGCTGTTGGTTAAGAAGAGGTTACTGCTTATACCGACAGTAGTTCGGTGTTCCTTTTAGTCGCCTTTTACGACACGCAGGATATACGATGGGAGATATTCTGACCCGCCCCCACACGGGGGAAGATACCTTGCTATTAATGAGCATGTTTGTGTATTTAGAGTGTTTGATTTTAGCAGGATCGATAAGAGCATGCTCTAAAAAAGCATGGTAAACAAAAGCAAACGTGTCAGTTTCACGAGCATGCTTAATAAGCATGCTAATTATCATAGGCGTAGTTAGGTGGGGGCTCCCCCAAGAATGAAATTAGCCCCCCCCAAAAAATCCTAAAATAATTCGTTCTGTTAAATCTTTGTACCTAGGGCGGGAATTTGAGCCCGCCAGATCCAGGAACTTAAGCCCCTCCCAAGATTTAGGGACTTAACTACGCCTATGCTATTTATCAGCATGTGTATCTGTACCTTAATAACCGTGTATGCAGATTTAGGGTCATCATCTCCAGAGAGTTCATAACAACGGCCAAATTTGACAAAAACTTTGCTGATACACATGTAATGGACCTGTATCGTGATCTCATACTAATAACCAGTTTGTTTACTATGGCATGACTGAAAATGATACCGTTTACTATGTAAACAGTGCATAAATCTTGAATTTGGTAAAAATCACAGTATAAGTACAATTGTACTGTCAAGAAGTAATCTATACTAAACAAATAAAACCCTTAGTGTCCTTACAGATATGATAATTTCGTGGATAAAGCTACCACACACTACTATTTCGCGATCTAATTGAGGACATTTCAGCTTTTTAACCCTTAACCTCGGTCGCGTCGTCTGTCAGACGAGGCGATGATTCATACACAACGTTGCCACTTCATCTAATCTAGGTATGACTGGATGGCATACAGTCGACATAACAACAGAATGGCATTAGCTATCGAGAGATCTCACTGCGAGTAGTCGATGAGACAACGCGTCCAAGTTTACTCTTGTATACCATGCAGAGCCAGGATTTTCTTATTTTCCTCGCAAATACATCTGTATAAAATGATGTAGTAGCAAATAAATAGGTATAGTCTGAAAATTAGCTTTATTAAGTCAAAAAAGAATGTAACCCATTTTTCACCAGAAATATGCCTATGTCTATAAACACAGTAATTGTGTAAGCTACGTGGCTAGCTCTGATATTTTTAAATGCATATCTAATTATTATTATCATACAGCAATGCACACATAATATTACGAATGTACTAAACCACCATTTTACAACAATATGATGCTGACAATGTGGATCGTCTCTGAGGCGACAGGTCCGTGTATACGTGTCATTTACGGTACGTCCGAGGTTAAGGGTTAACTATTAAGGGCCCCACAGACATCGTTCTTTTTCATCAGGTTTGCACGACGTGCCAACCGATCACACCCATTTCGGTCCGTGTGTGCTGAAAAACCGTCGCGTTGACCGTCGTTCCAAAAAATCTGTCCGAGCTTGATTTTACCCGTCGGTTTCGAACGACATCGTGCAACTCGGTACATGTGTGGCCGTTCATCGTGCAATCACGACGAGATTTTGCAGTGTCCTTCTGGTTTCAGGTATAATTTGTAAAGCTTGGGGGGACATTGCATTTGAAAATTTCAAATTCTCGTAGCTTCTACCCGTAGCAAGGAATCTCAATGTAGCTGTCAGACTTTCATGAGGGGAAATACTTTATCTCATCCAAGTATCCTGTTTTTTTATTAGAGTTTTCGGGATTCGTCCTACGACACGTATCTCAAAATTGATTCCATTTTGGAATCGATTCTGTTTATGTTTTGGCCATCACTATTAAATACGTACCGTATCCTATCAACCGGTGAGGCAGTCATGTGTCCAAATCGTACGATACCGTTGGTTTTATTAAAATGCACGCCATGAATCGAATTGCCAATTTTATTGGGCGATGGACTGTCGATGACGACGTATTTTTTTGTGGAAGACGTTCCATCATTTAGGTATTGATAATGGGAAATAATATTTTATCAATCATTTCCAAGTTAAAAGGGTTTATAGACTTTCTGTTTTTTTTAATTATCTTTTCGCGTCCACTGGTTAGATTTTCGAAAGCTACAATGTTACTGTCAAAATTTCACTTTCAAGTTATCCAAAACACGAGGTTTTGTCATAATAGAAAGACAACATTTTCAATTTTTTAGGCAAACCTATAAATTTGACATATCTGAAATTTTTTATTTTCGACACTGAAACTCAGTACTACGACCGGATTTGTAATCAGCACTGCCAAATTATCTAAAACACAAGACTTCATATCAACATAAAGCCAAATAAAGATTTTCGCATGAAGTTCTGAAAGATCTGAAATTTTTAATTTTTGCCAAAAGAGACTGAAACTCAAAACTGGGACCAGATTTGTAATCAGTACCCTCAAATTATCCAAAAGACGAGGTTTCATCTCAATAGAAAATCAAATAAAGATTTTCAATTTTTTTAGGCTACCCTGAAGATCGGAAACATCTGAAATTTTTTATTTTCGTCAAATGAGACTGAAATTAAACATTTCTACCGGATCTGTAATCGGCATCCTCAAATTATACAAAACTAGAGCTTTGATCTTACTAGAAAGTCAAAATTATGGTTTTCCATCTTTTAGGCAAAACTGATTAGAAAAATCAGATTTTTTTTATTTTCGTCAAACGAGAGTGAATCTCAAAACTGCGATCGGATTTGGAATCAGCACCCTCAAATTATCCAAAACGCGAGGTTTGATCTTATTAAAAAGCCAAATAAAGATATTCAATTTTTTAGGTAAACTTGAAGATTCGACAGATCTGACAGATTTGTAATCAGCACCCTCAAAATATACAAAAGACGAGGTTTCAGCTTAATAGATAACCAAATTAAGGTTTACAATTTTTCAGACAAACCTGAGAGACCTGAAATATTTGACTTTCGTGAGAAGAAATGAAAACTCAACACTGCGACCGAATTTGTAATCAGCACCGTCAAATCATCCAAAACACGAGGTTTTATTTTAATAGAAAGCCAAATAGCGGTTTTCGATTTTTAGGCAAACCTGAAGATCTAAGATCCGAAATTTTTTATGTTCGTCAAACGAGAGTGCATCTCAAAACTGCGATCGGATTTGTAATCAGCACCTCGAGATTATCCGAAATGCGAGGTTTCATCTTAATAGAAAGCCAAATAAACATATTCAATTTTTTAGGTAAACTTGAAGATCCGAAAGATCTGAAATTTTTTAATATCGTCATAACTGCGACCGGATTTGTAATCAGCAGTTTCAATATTATTATTGACCCTTTTACAACAAATCACAAAACTATCAGAAGAGACAGATGCACTCTTTAACTTACAGTTACTCGATCGATAAATCAGTCCTGAAAGTGATGCGTTATAGTATTGCTATTACCAGTCCGCATTCCCTAGGTTTTCGTTCGCAATTTATCTAACTTGTGAGAAATGTAAACGTAGAATTCATTTCCAAGTGGAAAAAAGCAACCATTGACAATTTGACTGCTTCCTGAGTCGCGCACTGCTACATTTAGGTAATTAAAATTCGATTAGAATGTTTTTTTTAAATTTTTTATGTACATACCATATTATTTCATTGTTTTAATTTTGAGATCGTGTAATAGCTAACAATAAAATTAAAAACTCCATACATATTCAATGACATCAGAGTTGCCTACAGAAAGCCCTGAAGATTTGAAAGATCTGAAACTTTTGATTTTCGTCACACGAGAGTGAAACTCAGATCAGTTTTGTAATCAGCACCCTCAAATTATCCAAAACACGAGGTTTTATCCGAATAGAAAGCCAAATAAAGATTTTAGATTTTTTAGGTAAACTGAAACTCGAAACTGCGACCGGATCAACACCCTCAAATTATCATTGGCGCTTTTAGGCACAGTTTCACAATCATTGGTAACCCCTAGTAGTCACCTGACCGATAGATGGAAGTCAACCAGTAGTTATCAGAGAGCTCTGTTTCACAAAGAAAATCAATGGTTGAACTTATTTATTTTCAAGTTTGCACCACGGATTGATCTCGAGCACTGCCATAATGGTGTTCCGTGAATAGAAGCTAACCCACAGAGTTAACATCTATAGAGGGAGTGTAAACAACAAAATGCACAGGTCGCTGACCAGCCAACATGTAACGGAAATTTTGACAGCTTGAGGGCATTACCAGTGGTGTATGACTTTATATTAAAATTGGATGTTCATTAATAGATTCAATTATTACTGTGATGTTACAAACTGATACCAATAAGTTGTATTAATATTTAGCTATACTTAGAGAGTTACCCTTATTATAATTGCATTGTAACAGTTGATAATTTATTATTACCATGAAGTGTTTTTCAAAACATATCTAACAGTGTTCTGAAAGGTAGCCTGTTGGAATGGCTGCATCGTATTTTTACTTCAGCAATAAAATATAATAATTGCATTAGGTAATATCCAGTTCTATAAAATTCTCATAGATAGATTTTCTGTAAGTAAATGTGGCATACATTTTCGCGTTTCACGTCCTCAAATAGTTTAAAAAATGGAATTTGGAAAATTCATGTTGATTGACATGAATGTAATGCGTACACAAAACATACATTGAACAACCATTATTATTCCTCAAAATGGAGTGAGGTTACTTTTGTTCCCACTTATCCCCATATATTACGCTACTGAAAACTAATACAAAACCTATACTCAGCTATGATAAGAAGCGTTCGCCGATTCGTCGCTATTACAGCAAACTATGCACTTTTTATGTTGTCTCATCATGCAATTATGACAATATTGTTCATAAATAATTTAATTCACACCACAAATAGTCACAAAGTCAGTCAAATATACCCTAAAATCACAAAAATCTCGACACACGCAATAACCGCAACTACAATGACAGCCACATGACAGCTTAAGGGTACGCCGATTGTAGGTTGCTAGATTTATGACATATTAGAAGTTATTGCGACATTCCGCTATGAAATTTACCATTTTTGAGATTTGATTAAATCAATACAAATTATCTTCACGTAAATCAGTTACATTGCAAGTATACTGGAATGTATAGTTAAATACGTTAAATACTTTGTGTTCAAACTGCGGAAACTGCCAGATTTTGAAGAAACTGGAAGCGGACGAAGGAGAGTGGCAATAGCGCTATAGATGCTGGCTGGCCAATATTCAAATTGGGCTCCCTCTAGAGATGTTAACTCTGTGAGCTAACCCTTTGACAAAGAAACCTAACCTTTCTTTTCATATTTTTGATTTATGTCATTACAGAGTATAATCAAAATCCATCGACGTCTTAGACGTCAGTGTCAAAATCCATGTTTTTATAACCTCCAAAGCTGTCATCGATTGACCACAATAAATGCTAAGATAACCCATACCGCATCCTTGGGTTAACATAACTACTGGTTGACCAGAGCTTTTGACGTATACCGTCGATTATGAAATGGATTATTTTCGCTAACCACTAGTTTTCTTTTGACCACCAGTTAACAAACGATTGTGAAACTGGGCCGTCAAGTCACAAAACTACCAGAATTGACTGACTAACTTAAGCTAACTCGATTAAGAAATCGGTCCTGAAAGTGATGCATCCAGTATTGATATAACCAGTCTGCATTCCTGAGGTTTTCGTCCGCAATTCATCTAACTTGTGAGAAATGTAAACGTAGAATTCATTTCCAAGTGGAAAAAAGCAACCATTGACAATTTGACTGCTTCCTGAGTCTCGGAATGGAATTTACGACACCACTTAACTGCTACATTTAATTAGCGACACGCTATCTATCTATCCATCACCTGCGCCTAATCAGACATTTGTCATCGGGACGTTTGCTCTTATTGGCTTTCTTATTAGATACGCAAAATATCAGCAAGCCATAGGCGCAGGACATAAAGTGCAACAGAACAGTTGCACTTGCGTACATATCATATCGATTTCGCCACCAATATTGTATTAGAACATTTTTTTAAGAATTACTTTTGGATGATGCTCCTCCGCAGCGCCAAGTTTAAGGGTATTCGAAGAGTGATTATTTGAGTTACTTAATCAAAAGTAATTAATGTAAATCAGGATACTTCAACGTGTTTGATATTGTGTTTGTATATCGTTTTTTTTATAATATCGAGATGTAATTTATATTATATGTATAAGTAGCGGTATTATTTACATACGTAAATTGTTTTTTGTTTTTAAACAGTGTCATGATGAGGTTTGATATTTAAGCATTGAAGTATATTCAATTTAATCAATTCTAAAGTTATAAGTAGCAGATTCTAATGAACAACCGGGCTCTGCCAAGGAGTCACTCATTCAAGCTGTGAGGAGTCAACATTACGGAAAATCTGATCTGGCACGAACACGTTGCGTCAATTGCAACAGCTGCTGGTAAAAAGCTTGGATACCTATTTAAAGCCAGAAAGTACTTTTCACCATGTAACCTCTTCACGCTATATAAAGCCCAGATAAGACCTGGCCTGGAGTATTGCTCTCATGTCTGGGGAGCTGCTGCCCCTACTACCCTATCTATACTAGATGCCGTCCAGAGAAGGGCAATTCGACTAATTGGCGACCCGGCCTTAACGCGCCACCTCCAGCCACTTTCTCACCGGCGTGTTGCTGGTAACCTCTCACTCTTCTATAGATATTCAAACGAAATCTGCTCCTCTGAGCTATCCTCTATCGTTCCGCCGCTCACCGCTCCTATCAGATGCACCCGCGCGACCACTGCATCTCATCCTAAGGAGGTCGTTCTTCATACATCAAGAACCGAGCGGTACAACCGCACATTCATTCACAGGGCGTCCAAGGCTTGGAATGGACTGCCAGAAGATGTATTTATTGGACCTGCGGATATTGGCCCATTCAAATCTCGCGTTAACAAACTTCCCCTAACATAACCCTTTCACAGCAGCCGCGGTACTCTGGTGTTTAGGCTCTGCCTACGAGGTCTGCTCAGTTATAAAAAAAATGCCAATAATGAAGATCTACTACTACCTGTAAAAGTTCGACTTCATAAAGAGCTTCGGTTGAATATTTCTTACGCTACAACTTGCAAAATATGGGCACATCTGCAACTTATCTTCCATGGAGGTGCTTCGATAGTATGACAGGTGTGTCATCTAGATGTCCTGCTTATTTGTTGACTATGTCTAGAAGCTTCTGGTGATGGCTTTAGAACAGACATGCATGCACTTCTGCAGCTTTCCGTTGATAGTGCGAACCTAACTTTATAATATCAGATATTTTTTTATGTTTATACAGTGTGGTCCAAAGAGTGTGCAACAAATGGGATTTTTTTTTATTAGCTGCACAATCAAAAATCAAATATTGCCAAAAGTTGGTGCATGTCCGATAACTAATTTAGGTGCACTTAGAATGGTTCCAAGTTCATCAGTATACGGGGTGAATCAAAAAATATAAAAATTGTACAAGAGTAAAGTACCCTTATTATCAAAAATTCAGCAAAATGTTATTAACAAAAGTTGTTTAGAATTAAGAGTTATGCCTAAATACCAAAACTTGGCCTCCTCTGAGAAAAAAATTTTTTTTTGAAAAAAGTGCAATAACTCTCCCAAAATTTTTTTTTTTTTTTTAGTAAAACTGTTTGATACACTAATTGAAATTGAATTAATTTTGTATAACTTTATTTAAATTCAAGCATTTTTGTGAAATTTACCTGAGGTTAAAATTTTTTTGGGAATCACAAGCTAAATGTTTGTTGCACACTCTTTGGACCACACTGTATACTATTTCATTGTTTTTATTTTTGAGATCAAAAAAATTAGAAGCTCCCTACATATTCAATAATCGCAAACCTGTCGATCTGAAATGTCTGAAACTGTCATCCCACGTGACTGAAACTCAAAACTGCAGCGACTGGATTTGTAATCAGCACCCTCAAATTATCCAAAACACGGTGTTTCATCTTAATAGAAAGCCAAATAAAGATTTTCGATTTTTTAGGCAAACCTGAAGATCTGATAGATCTGAAATTTTTGATTTTCGTTAAACGAGCCTGAAACTCAAATCTGCAACCCGATTTGTAATCAGCGCCCTAAAATTATACAAAACACGAGATTTCATCTTAATAGCACCACCACCCTCAAATTTTACAAAACACGAGGTTTCATCTTAATAGAACACCAAATTAAGGTTTTCGATTTTTTAGACAAACCTGAAGATCTGAAAGATCTGAAATTTTTTGTTTTCGTCAAACGAGTTGAAAACTCAAAACTGCGACCGGATTTGTAATAAGCGCCTTCGAGTTATCCAAAATACGATATTTTATCTTAATAGAAAGTCAAATAAAGATTTTCAGCAGTAATATACGTAACATAACTCTCAGATGCAAAATTATTATAATACCATAACATGCTACGATATTATTTAAACGATATTTTCATAATGTAACGTCGCTATCATTTATAATTCTAAACCAAAAACATATAAACAATATTCATTATAAGTATTTCGAAAAAAATCAAATGATTTATTTTTAATTCATCATTTACTTAACAGCTGCATCATTATACAAACTATATTATATTTGATTTAATCATTGTATCCCTTTTGATACACTGTAGGATTTGTATTTGATTCTTGTTTTGAAAATGTTTAACCCAAAATTATCTGTAATTTTTAAAACTTGTTACGTTTAAGGGGCCTGGGTAGACACATTTATACATACGTATGCCATGTAAAACACGGACTCACAATTTCCCGCATAACTCTCTTTATTTTCAAACTACATATATAATATTTCGGAAGGCGATAGTTAAGACCTTAGTGAATGACAGCTATTTTCGATTTTTTCAAAAAAGTTTTTTAATGTGCAAAAAAATTCGCAATGCAAAATCATACATTCTATAAATGCCTGTAATTTAACAACCAAACACGATATCAAAAAAGGCTAAATAGGTGCACAAGCGCAAGCTTTCTTCTTCAATTTGCTCTTTGAGTCATTACTGTAGGTTTTTAAAGGTAACGTCAGGAGCTTGGAAATGCGAAAACTCACTGTTATGGTGACCTTTGAACCTTACCTTTGGACCTTTTGACCCTGCCTTTGGATTTTTGGACTTATCTCCCCTCATCTTAGACACACACACTGGAGAAAGAGAACAGGCGGCCACGCTTCCTCGCTAAAACGGAAATACGTCCTTTCTTTGTTTCTCAATTTTGGGCGCTATACCCTAGACTAAGGTGACCATCCCTGCCGGATTTTGCGGGATTGTCCCGTTTTCAGACGAGCCATCCCGCATTTACACCGTCCCGGAAAATGTCCCGAATTTTGTATATTTCTTTTTTGTATGTAATTTTTTAATTTATAAAACAATTTCATCCCCACTCTACGGCTGACACAGCGGAAAATGGAAACACCACCGCCGACGCGTCATTTTGACTTTGACGTCACATAACCCAAAGTGACATATAAATTTTGACATGTGACGTCACAATAACGCGTCGGTGGCGGTGTTTCTATCTTTAGCTGTGACGTCACACAAGCAGTGTCCGGGCAGTGTTGCCATTCGTAGCGAAAATAGCGACATTTTGATTACGTTGAGACGTAGCGGCGATTTTACAAAATAAACCGATTTGTAGCGGCTTTTTGAAAAATTGTGTTACTATTTTTCGCACTGATTACCGCTTTGCTGCTTATCTATTCTTCTTTTCGGTTTTGTACTGGTGTCGAGACTATGTAAATGTATCGGGTAATCCAACATTTTTTAACGAAACGTTATATTCATGCACATATACCTAACATCAATTGCACCCCCCCCCCACGACGGGGCTAGATCTTTCTACGCGCCGCATTGGCGTCAGAAAAAAAAGGTCACCTTACCCTAGACCCTTAAGAGTAGCGCTAGCTTAACTACGCCAAACAGGTCCTGCGTTTGCTGAGAACCCTGTCACAAGCTGTCTAGGCACGTCCATGAGTATGTCGCCAATTTCACCTGTCTGATATGACCGTTTAAGAAAAAGCAATGACACGCAACTCGTAATACGCTTTCGCGTTAAAACGTAATCCCTTACGCAGGAATAAATTAGATAACGATATCCTAATTAGCATATTTCTGTTATTGATGATATCCTGCTGTAATTGCTGATGTGGCGCTTCCTTTTCAAACCGAAACGGCTTCGAACCACCAATGATAGTACCATTGGGTGGTCATTATGGAAATCGATCCATGCTGTTTTTGTTTCAATTTTTTTAATATATACAGGGTGATTCCGAAGTTGTTACTTTTATTTTACTGTATATAGAAGTCGTTAAAATAAACAATCTCTCCAAATAGCTTTTTGCACAAAACTGGTCTGGTCCTGACCAAATTCCAGCCATTGTTCTTAAACGCTGTGCCGCTGGGCTTGCACCCATTCCTTGCAAGCTCTTCAAGCTATCGTCTCAGCGAGGTGTGTTTCCTCTGCATGGACGATTGGTTGCATGCGAGCCATTCCTAAGAAAGGCAAAAAAGCCGATGCCATCAATTATAGACCTTGGCTCTTCTCAGCATCATGTCTAAGGTTATGGAGACTGTCATTAACACAGGTCCTGAAATACCTGGACAACAATAACATCATAAATGATCGCCAGTACGGTTTGCGTAAGCATAGGTGTACGGGTGACCTCCTGGCCTACGTCACTCACTTGTGGAACAAAGCAATTGAAAATCATGGCAAATCCCGTGTTGTTGCACTTGACATATCGAAAGCCTTCGACAAAGGGGACTTCATGTCATGCTTGCTGTTTATGGACTACCACCTGGCTTAAGCCAGTGGCTGAATAGCTTTTTGAACAACCGGTCTCTTTTTGTTGTAGTCGAAGGGTTCATCAGACGTATTTTCAATAAATGCCGGTGTTTCTCAGGGATCTTCCCTATCCCCTACACTGTTTCTGCGTACATCAATGAGCTGCTGGAAATAACATCCAATCCAATCTACAGCTTCGCAGACAACAGTACATTAATATTGTGCATGGAACCAGCCAAGTCACTATCAACCAAGGAGACGGTACGTCGGCGACAGCAACATGCTCACAGGAACAAATCAACGTAGGTATCAAAACAATGGTCAAATGGAGATTAGTAAATAAAGTACAGTTTAGCATACAGAAAACACAGGCAACAGCAATTGCAAAGAAGTCTCACGTTGGCGCACCAACTGTGGAAATAGAAAGTCACTGAATAGTCGCGTCACCTTCAGCGGGTTAAGTTTTTGGGGATCAACATCAACAATAACATGTCCTGGCATGCCCACGTCACGTCATCAGTACTGGTAAAACGGTATCCCAAAAGCTTGGATTTTTGATCCACTCTAGTGAGCTGTAAACTCTAGAGCAACTGCTTTATTTCGATCTTAGACTTCGTCTCGAGCTGCAAGCTTAATTTATCGACTGTATTGCAACAAATATCCACTAGTTACCAGTTTACCAGTAGGTACGTATTTTCGCGATTGGTTGGGAATCTAGGATCTAGTATCGGAGTAGGACGTCGTTGGTCAAAGGAGCATTCTGACCGCCATGGTGACGTCACACGGGTTCGGGAGCCGTCGGCCTGTTTTCGGTACTCGATTCAAAAACCCATTTTGATTTTGATATAACTTTTGAATTATTGCGAAAAAAAGGAAAACAAAAACAGTTTTGTTATAAAATTTATATGTATATGATCTTTCATTTATCACAAAAAAATTATATTTTTTTTCTTAATTCAAAATCTCAATTCAAATTGGAACCTACCGAATCATGAATTAAACATCCAGGTTCCTATAGCACCATGAAAAACTACGAACTGTGTATAACAGCCATAAGTGAAGATTCAATTTTAAAATTCGATTAGTTTTTTCAACACTAATTGTAAACGAAAGTGTAGATAATTTCATTTACGACCTGCATGATCATATATTACATGTACCCGATGGAAGTGAAATGTTATACGGCCATCTAATGTTGTTGGTACCAGTGTTAATCAGCGAAGTATCTTTCAACAAGTATTTTCGTCTTCATTTCTGAGCCGCGGTGAAAGGGTTCGTTGTGGTAAATTCGATTTTTTTGGTTACATCGTAATTTAGACGGTAATGGCGTTTTGAACACTATAATTATTTCCAAGTGGTGAAATTAATAACTTTGTAGGCGTGCTGTTTTAGGAACATAAATTACGAATATATCGCTTATTTTTCACCTAATTTGGTTTAATGAGCATTATAATATATTCACGCAGCTGTATGCAGATAGATATACGTAGAATGTAGGAGAGGAAGTTCTATGTAATGAATCTGAGACTAAATAATACATTTTTTGTTGAAATCACTCTCTGTACTATCCAAAATGATTTATAGTTCACGTAATTTCTAAATCTTATCCTGTGCCTATCTATCTGTTTCAGATGTAATGCTAGATTGAAAGTCCCAACTGGGTTGAGACCTTCAAGCTGGCAAAGACTGGGGTGCCTTTGGGCTGGTCAGTTTTTTACGGTGGGTCGTGAATCCTTGGCAACTTACTCTTTTCTTCTTCTAAGGGATGTCAGGTAAAATCACTTTTTGACATGAAGCTACTCTAAAGGCCAAAAGGGCGCCAGGAGTTTTCACCTCCAAGGAAGTCAGTGATATCACCCGACCTCTCCAGAAACACTGAAGGGATAGGTGTAGAAAATATACAGAATAAACTTGAAGATACTCTTTTTTGTGGCCAAAGAACAAAATTTCAATTTCTGAGAACTTTTTTACGGTTGATCCAGAGAATATCATATTTTTTGCTAACTTCTTAGCTAACTAACGGTGACTATGATATATTTTAAACAAATTGTTGATAGATCCAAAATGACAGCCTGTAATATACAGGGTGGCCGATACTTTAGGAGAGGACTGTACAACTCATTTCCAACAAAAAAGGTCATATAAAGTAGGGTCTAGACATTTAATTTTTTTTTATTTTCTCCTCAGCGCCTACTTGCTAAGTCTATGGCGCACAGATTTCATGCAGCAAAATACCAAATATACATTGTGGAAGGACATGGAATTTTCTATCAGAAGATGCTTTTATAGTACTGTAGTGTCGGCTGATAATGATTACAAGAGTGACGAATAAATTTTTCGCGTGGTTTGTTGTTGATGCTTTGCGAGAATATAATGTCCGTAAGTTTAAATCCAAATAAAAGTCATAATATCTGCAAACCAAATTTTGCAGTGACTTTTTTTAGGATTGAATACGCCTTACTTGGAGATATTTTTCCTGTATTTTGCTAAAATTTTGACTTTAAATTTACGGGCTTACATTCACAAAAATGATCAGGCACAAACTACCAGACGCAGTTATTCGTCACCTCAAACTCTTGTAATGCAATTCTCAGACGACGCTATAGTGCTATGAAAGCAAATAATGAAAGAAAATTAAATACCAGTAGAAAATTATTGGACACTATTTTATATGGCTTTTTTGTTGAAGGTCTTGAAAGTATCTTCCACTCGTCATATAACATCCTGTCAAAATGTCAACAACATCGCAAGACCAAAATCATGTATGGACATGTGACTTTTCTTCCTTAACTACTGTACTTACTACGTGATTATGATTTGACTACTATAGGCTTGTGACTGGTAAAGAACTTTTCTTTCTTTACTACGCTTCTTACTACTTGATTATAATTTGATTACTGATAAATATTTTTAGCGTTTTTTAGTTCAGTGCTTGTCAATGAAAGTTAAATTAGATTGATGTCAAACTGGTACAAATAAGCGAAAAAATAGTTTCAATCTCTGAAATTACTTTGAAAGAGGAGGCATATAAATAGATATATATATATCGCTGTCTAATCAAACAAAAAGAGTACTGTGTTATGTATATCAACGAAACACCCACTACGAATGAGGCAATATGAAATTTAATAAAAAAGTATGGTGAAGAAAAATAGCAGTTCAAATCCCAGATTCATCCACTGTTCATAGAGGTGGTTTTAATTTATTCTTCAGAAACATGCTAATAAAATTGTTGATTTACCTCCGATAAGCCATGGAGATTTGACAAATCAGATTGTATCCATATATTCATATCCTGCTAGCATAAACATAATCAGTCATGAAAAAACTGACTTGTCCATAAAGCTGCCACAGTTTCCTGTGCCAATTGCAAGAATATTTTTTAATTTATGGTGAATGTGGTATTGATTATCCATATAACAGGCACATTCGCCAAAAATAAATATTAATAATTCTATACCATTTCCAGCAGTAGTTTCAAAAGGATCATTTCTAAAGTCGACAATTCAAAATTCAAACTGTCAAATGAAATTAGAACCTGACACTTTGAACCCCCAAATCGCCTAAAAACGAATTTACAACTATTTTTATATTCTTAGGTTTTTTATTATTGTTGCACCGCCACTCTAAAAATCATTCGCGCTACATTAGTAATACTGTGTCAAAATTTCATTAAACTCCATTCAATAATTACCAGGTTACACAATACAACAATCTAAATTTAGCGATACTCTGTAATAGGCAAGGCAATGTTCGGATAGACTTAAAAAGTGTAATAATCCGCTACTCATGTCAACGGTCAGCCTATTATGCATATACAACAAATTTTTCAGTTTTACACCCCCTCCCCCAACCACCACAATTTCACCCCCACCCAAAAAACAAGATAGAAAATAATCAGGAACCTCTAAAATTTCTAAAATCGAGGTATGAGAAATATTTGAGATTTTTTTATTATTCCGCCGCCCATGCACGGATTTTCAAAATTATAGTAGAATTACAAACTACGACCCCACAGCATGTCGCTACCCAAATTTCATCACGATCCAGGCAGCGGCCATTGAAATTACGAGGCTAGAAAAACGCCAACCGACAGACAGACAGACTGACGGAAATGAGTTACGTAGATTTTTTCGTTATGTAGATATCATAAAACGACCAAAAAGCGTATTATCTCAAAATCGAAAATTTTCCCGATCACAACAGTCCTCTCACCTATCAGTGTGAGAAGTAAAACACGTATGATGAAAAATTAACGCTTTGACCGCCTTTATCAAGGTATGACAGTTTTCATACTATAGAGGTGGCATAATGTCAATAAAATTCTTAGCTTTTGGCATACGAGTTTCATTCGCCACCTCAAGAGGAGTTTCAAAAGTTACATCATAAATTGGATGATTTTCAAAAATTTCTAAAAGGAGTACTCATAAAAGCATCACTGCTATATAGGTGATCATCTTTGGTTGACTCAATTGAAACACAGGGCAGAATATCCAATAGAGAATATAGAAAAACAACAAGCATTAGCCAAAGAAGCTAGCAGCAGTTCTGATATGACTTTGATACATGTCTGTTGTGGCATAAACATATTGAACACCTATGTACCAGGCTATCTAGAATCGTGTATGCAATAAAAAAAATTGCTAACACAGTAGATACTGATGCTGCTCTGACCACATATTATGGCCTGTTCCACTCGGTAATGTGCTATGGTATACTAAGTTGGGGCAACGCATCGCATGCTCAAATACAAAAGGTCTTCCTAGTCCAAAAAGCTGCTATGAGAAGTATTGTAAAAGCTAACCGTAGAGAACACTGCCAGCCGATATTTCGGAATTTGGATGTGATGACTGTATATGCGGTAATCATTTATGAAAATTTACGATATATCAAAAGGCACAAAAATCTGTTCAGATCATCCTTTGATATACACAGTCATAACACCAGACATAAAAGCAATTTAAAGCAACCTCGAGGGCGAATTGATAAAACCAAAATGATAGGAATCGACCTTTACAACTTGCTCCCACTTAGTATAACTAACCTACCTATTAATTTATTTGAGAGAAAAATAAAAGCCTTCCTGAAGCAACTAGCACCCTACAGCATAAAAGAGTTTAAGACCCACTTAAACGATAACTTATCCCTGTAGTGCTGATTATTATACAAAATGTTTTATATGTTTCTGTATGTCTATGTGTCTTTCGTCAAAATATGTGATTTTTAAATGTTGTTTCGTATTGTTTGTTATTTATGACATATTTTTGACTTGTGCAAACATTATTTTATGTACATAGCACCAATAAATATGATATGATATGATATGATATGATATGGAAAAGTGATATGCTAGTGCTGATTACAATCATCACTGAGTTTAGAAGATAAAACTGTAAAAATTTCTATGATATATTATAATTACCTAATATACATCTATACTCCACCAGAAGGCTGAAGCTTCTAGGGGTGGCATTATTGGTATTTTTTTGCAAATAAATTAAATGAAATGAGGTTCGAGGAAGGTAATGTGTAAAGTGACATGGTGTGGGAATGCACTGCCTGAGATACTGAGCTACAAGCAAATGAAGAAAGTTCAAATTATCGAAAGTTCATTCCCACATACATAAATCAATCCGCACAGAAGTCATGAGATAATATAATCGATTCTATAATCACAGCAGGTGTGCCAAAGTGTCTATTACACAAAACAAATCCAATTTACTCTTACATCTACGCGATTTACACATAATAGCTTATCTATGATTAATAGAGAGAACTGCATCCGAAAAAATCGCGAGTAATGTGGAAGTTTCCTTACATGCAGCGTAGGTGTTGATCTAAAGGAAATGCGCTCGATCTAGAGACATGCGAGACGTTCGATTTTTGTCGAGACAATCGAAGGTGTGTCCACACACGGCACACTCGATTTCACGTACAATTATTTCCGTTTGGCCAACTGAGATGTATCTGATATACTGACCGGTGCGTTCAAAGAAAACACAGAGGCGTCCTAAGAGGGTATTTTGATCAGTCGTGACCTTTAAGGAAAATTTTCTTTTCTACAAAGAATCATTTTAGTTTTCTGCATAATCTCCCTTTTATCTCGCTCGTTTGAAAACTTCCCACCACGGATTTATCGAAAACCATTGATTAAAAGGAAAAACGCTGTTACAGATCAAAAAAAGAGTTGTCAAGGAGGACAACGTTTTAACCGAAAACTACTTCAATCCCTGTACCCTCTGCCCCCCAGGGGTATCCCCTTAAAAATTTTAAATGATAAGGGGTATTGAATAATAGTTTTTTTCAAAGGTATGTCAATGTCCTTTATTTTGACGTTGATTTTTTTAAAATCGGTCGATTCGTTTTAAAGAAATTTAGAAAAATCTTTTTGTGGACCAAATATCAGGAATTGCTCGAACAAGTTTGCAAGCTCTGCCCAGACTACACTGCACGTCTGCTGGTTATGGTTATTGGATCCCTATAAATGGAATGAGGAATACGTCGATCCCTGAACTGCACCCGATGCCGGTGTGCCGTGCGGCGGCGCACATCTTAGCCGCCAGAATGAAGAAGGCAGTCATCCTTGGTTTGTCTACTTAGGGCGCAGATCCAGCAACGGGTTATCTCATGGTGTGAGGAGTAGTCACTGGGTAATGGAACACCAGCTCGGTGTTTCGGAGCCTGGGCTGTACCTTTTTGTTAAAAAAATAATAACAGTCCACTGGACGGTGTACGAAATGCAACAAATCGATACGAAGACCCGCAAAAAGTTGAATGTGGAGAGAAGTTTACATCCCAAGGCCTCTGTCCCGAGAATCTACCTCCCACGACACATGGGAGGGCGTGGACTATTTTTCAGTTTGGAACATCTGCACAACACGGTAGTATTTTAACAAACAAAGTGTCTGGACCATTATTTATTAATGGAGACATGTATTTGGACATGTTGAAAAATATAAATCAATCCGTTTGTCACTGAAACCATTTTAAACCAATCGAAGAGGATGGAAGCTAGAAGCTCTATACATGGTGAGGCTATTTTTAGCAATACGGGACTCCTCCTCACTATGTTTTTCCTCCTCACCATGTTTTTCCAGTTTGGCAATAGCTAGACAATGCGTTTCTAGATAAATGGATAGGGTGAAGAGGACCTATAGAATAGCCTGCTAAATCTGATTTGACGGCATTAGACTTTTTCCAAAAATTTGAACATCGAATAACAATTTTGAACTCTTATTGCAATAAAAAATCATATTTTCGTGTTTTTTTGTATCTGAACAGATCAAGATACATTAAGGTTTTTGTAATTTTCTCGAAAACGAATCGGCGGATTTTAAAAAATCAAACCTCAAAATAATGGACTTGGACATCCTTTGAAACAAGCTATTACTCACTCGATACCCCTTTTAATTTAAAATTTATAAGGGGATGATGCTGGGGGGCAGAGAGTACAAGGGGCTGAAGTAGTTTTCGGTTGAAAATTTGTAAAAACTGCAAGGACATATTATGTGCTCAGCCGCTCAACCCTTTACAATAATCATTCGCCATGTACTAACTTAAATACAACCATTCCAAGGCCGAATATCTAAATCATACATGAATAAAAACAACAACAAAACAAAAACAACAAACAAAGCACATGCACGGGGAAGTCACCCGAAAAGCTAAAGCGACCCTAAAACAACAGACTACTAAATCTGTAGTATATAGCTACTACGTGGGGTGCTATTTTCAAAAAAATCAATAATAAAAATTTTGAATTCTAAGTTGCACCCTTGCAGCTTATACATTGTACAATTTTGAGATTGGAAATTCGAAATTTTCTGAAGTAAGGTGAGTTGTATTTTTTTCCTAAATTTTTATTTCGGGTGTTTAAAATAGTGAGTGTTTGTGTGGAAACAATTTTTTTAATAACCAAAACACAGTGCAGCATATGACCTTGGTAGGTAGGTTATGATCGTAGATAGAGAGCACGATAATCATCGAGCAATAAAGTCAGTAGGCCGTTGTGAAGTAGTTCAAAGTTTTGTGTACCTCGGTTCTTTAATCAACAATTCGGGTAGCTGTGAAAATGAGATTTGACGGCGCATTCAACAGGCACGCGTGGCCATGACAAAGCTTACTAAAATGTGGCGTGACCATAACATCACTAAAGCTACCAATATGTCGCTGGTTCAGTAGTCTCTTGTGTTTTCCATATTTTTGTATGCCTCGGAAACTTGGACTGTTAAAAAGGCAGATCGAGCTCGCACAGATGCTTTTGAAATGTGGACGTGGAGGAGAATGCTCAGAGTTCCTTATACCCCCCATCGAACTAACGTTTCCATACTGGATGGACTCGGTAATCCAAGGAGACTATCCTTCATTGTGCCAACGAAAATGCTTACATTCTTCGGACATATTCACAGAAGCGATAATATGGAGAAACTTGTAGTTCAGTGTCATGCCCCGAGTGGGCGGCGCCGTGGCCGTTCCCCTACACGCTGGGTGGATACGACGAAACAGTTGCTAGATATGAGTATCAAGAGCGCCACTGAACTGACGGTAAATCGCGAACCAAGGGCGCGGTAATTACCCCCCCCCCCCCCAGAACATGGAACAAAACTGATTTATTAAAAATAAGATGCAATAGGATGCATTGAAATTCAACTGTTTATGTTTTTTGCTTTAAATATATTTTTCTGTTTACATTATTTATAATAAGTCTTGTTTTGTTATATGTGTTTTGTTTTGTTAATTTTCCTTATAATAAAAAATGGAAAATACCTGTGTAATATTTAATTTGATCTTTGCGGCTGAAAAATTTTAATTTCATAAATATTCATCTCTTACCGTATTATATCTTCATTTGACAAGATGTTTATTGTACCCCCCCCCCCCCCCCCTCCTCTCCTTGCCCCTTCCCCCCCCCTAGACAAACTTCCTAGAAGCGTCACTGTCGCGAACGATGGCGAGCTACAGTTCTCAAAACTATTGATAATATTCGTGTCGGCAATACTGTAGCTCCCACTTTATGCATTTTACGAGTTCGCAACATGTCTGTTAAGATATTGAGACTATGATGATGACCCTCCAAAAATCATCGACGATACGTCCGTGTGAATGTAAATGGTAGCACTCCCCGATGTCCTATAGCCACAGTAGAGAGATAGCGGCCGAACGTAGAGACAATCAGTTACGCGCGGTCTGATGAGCGCCATATTTGGATCATCGCGAAAGGTTCCATTCCGATCCAAACAAAATTAACGGCATGCCTTTTCCCTGTGCTCTATTTTCAACACTGCTATCGAACGTTGTGCAGAATTCCGATTACTATACAGGGTGGACCAACATCCACGGCGCTTGTATACTTGGACCTCTCCCGTCGGACGATTTCGTAATCAAATTGATTACATTGTAGTTCCTACACGGTGGAAGTCATCTATTAGCCTTTGTAAGACTCTACCAGGTTCTGACTGCGGCTCAGACCATCAATTACTTCTGTGCGAACTTCAGTTAAAACTGAAGGTATGTCCACGTTCTAAGCGGATAGTACGGATGGAGATCGCTGACCCTGCTTCTTTTCGGTCAAAATGTTCAGAGCTTTTTGGGGATGCCTCTATAACGGATATGTCAGATTCAAACGATATGTGGCTATCATTCAAAAATGTGCCCAGATAAGTCAACCAAAGAGTAGCAGTCAACCAAAACAACAATGGATTAGTAGCCACACATTGTCTCTTATTGAGGCACGTAGAAGCCTTATGATCTCAGGTCTTGATTCAAATACAAAGCAAAACGCATATAGACAGCTCTCACGCGAGATTCAGAGACTACGCCGAAGAGATAAGAACTTTTATATACAGCAATTGTGCCAGGAAATAGAGATGCATGCCAATACTAATCATCCGAAAGAGATGTTTTTTAAGGTCAAATGACTCAGTCGGGATTTTAAACCCAAATCTTGGGCTGTTAAAAACCCCGAGGGGCAGCTAATTACCATCTTGCATGAGGTTATTGAGGTATGGCGAAATTACTGCGAAAACCTGTACCATGAGGATGGCCCTCAGACCCTCTCATTGGATTTTGAATATGAACCTGAAATTCTTTTGTCTGAAGTGGAACATGCCCTCAACGAGTTAAAAACTAATAGAGCTGCAGGCATTGATGCTATTTCTGTCGAAACATTGAAATGCTTGGGTGAAGACGCCATCTCTCTTTTATATAGTATTTGTAAGAGGGTCTGGTCCTCCGGTGTTTGGCCAGATGAATGGTGCACATCCATTTTTGTTCCACTTCATAAAAAAAGGATCTCCAAAAAATCCAGAAAATTATCGCCTACTTTCGTTAATCTCTCATGCAAGCAAGGTTCTACTATATATTTTACAGTCTCGTTTGGAGGGTTTTATTGGCTGGCCGTGGCCGTTCCCCTACACGCTGGGTGGATACGACGAAACAGTTGCTAGATATGAGTATCAAGAGCGCCACTGAACTGACAGTAAATCGCGAACGATGGCGAGCTTCAGTTCTATAAACTATTGATAATATTCGTGTCGGCAATACTCTATCTCCGACTTAATGCATTTTACGAGTTCACAACATGTCTGTTAAGACATTGTGACTATGATGATGATCGAACGTTGTGCAGAATTCCGATTACTATACAGGGTGGACCAACACCGTCTAATTAGAGGAGACTGGAAAAAACGTTTTCAAAACGTCAAATGTACGTCAAAATTTAGAGTACACAATTTCACGATAAGAGGACGACTAGGAAATATCTCATAATTAAGATGAGCTGTAGGAGCTTTATTTGGAGACCAGATGGAATTGGCAAGGAAGCAGATACCACCATTGCTAGCAAGACATTTTAGACTGATCTCGGCAATATTAGGTTAGCTAAATTGTAGTGTACATTTCTATAGCCTATACCTCATACGAAGCCTAGCTTTCGAGGTGGCAATATTTGTATTTCGCTATTTATACTAAAAAAAAAGCGAATTTCACAATCACCCGTAAAATGCATTAAGTCGAAGCTAGAGTATTGCCGACCCGATTATTATCAATAGTTTTGAAAACTGAACTAAAGCGAATTTACTACTATGCTAAAGTTAGCAGACCAACAGAGTCTAATCAGGAAAAACTGCAAAAAAAGAAATACAGGGAGGTATTCCTCGGGACCTTTTATTTATGCATCTTTTTTATCTGTTATAGAGAATGTTTTTGGAGGTAGTAACATAAATCCGAAAAAATCAATATTTATTACTACTAAACTAAACCTGAGGATCTGAGAGCTTTGAAATTTTTTGTTTTTGTTAAACGAGACTCAAAACTGTGACTGCATTTGTGATTAGGATCTTCAAAGTATCCCAATTACACGGCTTCGTCTTCATAGAAAGCCAAATAAAGAAAAAGATTTCCGATTTTTTGGACAAACCTGAGGATCTGAAATTTTTTATTTTTGTCAAACGAGAGTGAAACTCAAACTGCGACCGGAATTGTAATTACCACCCTCACTTTATCCAAAACAGGAGGTTTCATCTCAATGGAAATCCAAATAAAGATTTTCGATTTTTTAGCAAAACCTGAAGATTTGAAAGATCTAAATTTTTTTATTTTTGTCACACGAGAGTGAAACTCAAAAATGCGCGTGCAATCAGCACATTCAAATTATGCAAAACTCCAGGCTTTATCTTGATAGAAAGTCAAATAAAGATTTTTTACGTAAACCTGAAAATCTGAAATATCTGAAATTTTAGATTTTCGTCAAACAAGATGCAAAACTCAAAACTGCCACTGGATTTGTAATCACCACCCTCAAATTCTCCTAAACAGGAGGTTTCATCTCAATAGAAAGCCAAATAAAGATTTTCGATTTTTTAGCAAAACCTGAAGATTTGAAAGATCTAAAATTTTTTATTTTTGTCACACGAGAGTGAAACTCAAAAATGCCCCTGGATATGCAATCAGCACCTTCAAATTATGCAAAACACAAGACTCTATCTTGATAGAAAGTCAAATAAAGATTTTCTTTTGTTTATGTACACCTGAAGATCTGAAATATCTGAAATTTTAGATTTTCGTCAAACAAGATGCAAAACTCAAAACTGCGACTGGATTTGCTATCACCACCCTCAAATTCTCCTAAACGGGAGGTTTCATCTCAATAGAAAGCCAAATAAAGATTTTCGATTTTTTAAGCAAACCTGAAGATCTTAAATATCTGAAATTTTTGATTTCCATCAAACGAGACTGAAACTCAAAGTGCGACCGGATTTATAATCAGCACCCCCAAATTATCCAAAACACGAAATTTCATGCTGTTAGAAAACCAAATTTAGATTTTCATTTTTTCATACAAACCTGAAGATCTGAAAGTTTTCATTTTCGTCAAACGAGACTGAGACTCAAAACTGCAACTGTATTTGTGGTTAGCACCCTCAAATTATCCCAAACACAAGTTTTCATCTTGATCGAAAACCAAATAAAGATTCACGTCACACGAGACTAAAACTCAAAACTGCGACCAGATTTGTAATCAACACCGTCAAATTATCCAAAATACGAGGTTCCATCTTCTGAACCAAAGTCCACATTCATTTTCTCCTAATCACTAATCACCTGCACTAATCACTAATCAAAGTTGTTAGTACATGCCTATACTGAATTTCTATCATAGCTTGGTTTACAGATTCTACTATTAGCTGCAATTAATTTTAGAACGTTTAGTGCTCATATCATACTTTTTTACTATAAATTTCCGCACAAAAAATATCGATTCATAAAACTGTATAAAACTTACTACTTGCCTTCACAACCTGTAGAACAAAAAAATCAATAAAAAGAGGCTGTTGCTTCAAAGCTGTGGCCCACCCTATATATTGTAGTAGAAAGCTGCTTGCATTTTTGAATTCCAAAGACGCCTTTTAACGGGACTGATTGATACGCAAAGGGATCGTGTTCAGACGTGAACGTGAATGATGTTAATGGCTGTATTTGTTGATAAAACAGTCCCATTCTCTTGAAAAAATGGAGTAAAGCTAAGTAGTTCCCACACATTCTCGTTTTTGTTAGCGTTTTGACTTTGCTAAACTACTTACTATTACGCAATGGATTGAAGCTGGATAATGGATTCAACTCGTAACTAACATACGTTATTCACAAGTTCACAAGTAACATCCATCCTCAAAAATACCAGAAAAGTTTTTTGGGATATGCATTTACATCATCATCATAGTCACAATGTCTTAACAGACATGTTGTGAACTCGTAAAATGCATGAGGAGCTAGAGTATTGCCGACACGAATATTATCAATAGTAGCAATGTAGCTCGCCATCATTCGCGATTTACTGTCAGTTCAGTGGCGCTCTTGATACTCATATATAGCAACCGTTTCGTCGTATCCACCCAGCGTGTAGGGGAACGGCCACGGCTCCGCCCACTCGGGGCGTGACCCTGAACTACAAGTTTCTCCATATTATCGCTTCTGTGAATATCCGAAGAATGTAAGCATTCTCATCGACACAATGGAGGATAGTCTCTTTGGATTACCGAGCTCATCCAGTATGGAAACATTAGTTCGATGGGCGGTATAAGGAATTCTCAGCATTCTCCCCCACGTCCACATTTCAAAAGCATCTATGCGAGCTCGATTTGCCTTTTTAACAGTCCAAGTTTCCGAGGCATACAAAAATATGAAGAACACAAGAGACTGAACTAGTGAAATTTTGGTAGCTTTAATGATGTTATGATCACGCCATATTTTAGTAAGCTCTGTCATGGCCACCCGTGCCTGTTGAATGCGCCGTCGAATTTCATTCTCACAGATACCTGAATTGTCGATCAAAAAACCGAGGTACACAAAACTTTGAACTACCTCACAACGGCCTATTGACTTTATTTCTCGATGATTGTCATGCTCTCTATCTACGATAATAACCTTGGTCTTGTTGTAGTTAATACCAAGACCATATGCTGCACTGTGTTGTTTTAAAACGTTCAAGAGAGCTACTAGTTCTTCCTGAGAAGCAGCAGTAAGGGTTGTATCGTCAGCAAATCTTAAGTTAGATATTTTACTTCCGCCAATAGTTATACCGCCATTCCAGTTGTCCAATACCTGTCTCATCACAAATTCAGAGTAAATGTTAAATAACATCGGAGATAATACGCATCCCTGATGAACCCCTTTTCTGGTTGTTGTTTGACCAGACAGGTTAACATCAATTCTTACAGGAGCTGAGCTAGACTCATAGAGTTGCATTTACATAGGTAGAGTAAAATCTATGATTTTTATTATAGTGTGGCCATCGTAAATTGAGCAGCGTGGCATGAGGTAAGGGGAGCGGGTAGTTCTCGCAGGTAGCGATCGTCATTATCATATCGAGTCTAAGGTTCTATAAACTAGATAGATAGGATATCAGATGATATGAATTATTTGTCGTTTCCTTTATAAATAAAATAGAACAAGACGTAAAACAAGCAAATAGAATTCATTAGTAGTAAAATAGGGCGTATCATTGGAACATTTTAATTAGAAACATATAATTGGAAACATGTATATTTTTTATTTTTTGATATCTATCATAAATTAACGAGTTATGACAACGTCCTTACTTTTTTCGTCGAATCCTTTTCGCTGGTCAAGTTTTAATTTTTTTTTGTCGTTTTGGGCAGCTGAACTTGCAATTCATAAGATTTCAAAAGTCGTCAAAATTATTTTTTAGAAAAGTCAGACAATTTTAGAAAATACTTTTTACCGAGTCTACGCATAGACTCTGTCCATATTTGAACTTTTTTTTGTTTTGCTTATTATTTTCTGCTTTACTATGTGTCTTGCCCATCGTATCTACAGAATATAGTTTTTTTAGATTACATTATTAAAAACGTTTGTACTAATCATCCACTCCGTTAAGGCCCCCCGTTATCCGTTATCTTAGAAGTTAACGAGGACAATTCTGACTAAACCAAAACATTCCAATCAATATTTTGTCCTGATACCTTTTGTCAAAAAGCACCTGCATATTGGTTAGTGTTTATCTAAAATTAATCGATGTATCAATCTGCTAAGCGGGAGCTAAATGTCAGATGAAATATCATTCAATCCATTAAATATAATAATCATATATCTAAATTTAGAACGCAGTATTCTGAAGCAGTGAGTTATTTGAATAAAATATGCAAATGTCAAATCAATTTTTTTATATCAAAATTCGATTATACTCGCTCATTTGGTGTTCCGATAAAGCCACCAATCAAGGATGTTAATATACGAGATCATTTCAACAATCGGATACCATAAAAAACAATCTTGATTTATACGACTTTCTAATTTGAGATAGCATCATCTTCATCTATCCAAAATGGCAGATAAATAAATAATTATACGTATTTTCTGATGCGTATGTAATACGTATACATAAAATACAAAGGTTAGAACTATTTTGGTATCCATTTTAATTGGTTGTCTTCGCATGCTTTTACTGAAACGAGAAGGCTTGTAGCTACGTCAACCTATGTGATATTTGATATCTTATCAGAGGAAATGTCAATCTAAGATGACATTGATGACTTTCTAGTTTGAATGTTACTTGAAATGAACCACTATCAGTAATAAGAAGAAACTCAAACAAGGTCGATAGTGATCATGATTTGAGTGCAATAATTAATGTAAAATTTTATACTTTTTAAACTATAACCTAATTTAAACTTAGCTACTTCATACCCAATAAATATTCCTATAATAATTATAATTAAAGCTACTAATTTCGTTTTTTTTATAACTAACTACGTGTAAAGGCAAGGCCTAAATGAGTCCACAAAACGCAAAACTCTGTAATTGACTTTTCATAATTTAGCGCTACACAAAGAATTTTTTTGCATTTTGGTATAATAAAGCAAAGGTAAAAGGATTTCAGTTGCAAGTCTCGCGGGTTTGACATCTCAGTGCTGCTAACACTCCTCTCAAAATAAACCCTATCAATTTTATAAATTAAATATTTACGAACGCAAAACTCTGTAATTGACTTTTCATAATTTAGCGCTACACAAATAATGTTTTTTTGCATTTTGGTATAATAAAGCTAAGGTAAAAGGATTTCAGTTGCAAGTCTCGTAGCTTTGACAGCTCAGTGCTGCTAACATCCCTCTCAGAATAAACCCTATCAATTTTATAAATTAAATATTTACGAACGCAAAACTCTGTAATTGACTTTTCATAATTTAACGCTACACAAATAATGTTTTTTTGCATTTTGGTATAATAAAGCAAAGGTAAAAGGATTTCAGTTGCAAGTCTCGTAGCTTTGACAGCTCAGTGCTGCTAACACCCCTCTCAGGATAAACCCTATCAATTTTATAAATTAAATATTTTCAAAATCTTCTTTGTATTTTTTCAGTGGTAACCATGTGACAGACATAAAAGGGATCCCACACAATACAAGCATACTCAAGCTTAGATCTCACAAGAGCAAAACAGAGTATCTTGATTGCTATGATATTACTGAAGTTTCTACAATTTCTAACTATGAGGCCATGTATTCCCCAAAGGTTAGCTTATAATCAAAAATAGTGCCTAAATCCTTAACCACACCGCAACGCTCTATAACTACACCACTGAACACATAGAAAAGCTGACACATACTTTTCTTTCTGGTGTAACTTACTACTTTACACTTGGGAATATTCAAATATAATTTATTCTTATCACAGCAGACCTGTAGGATGTCCAGTTGAGCCTGAAGAAATCTGCAGTCAGTATCATCATTGACGATAGAATATATTTTCGGATCATCAGAAAAAGCATCAGCATTCACATTGAAAAACCTTATACAAATCTTTAATACATATAACAAAAACAGTAGTGGACCTAAATTTGAACCTTGAGGTACACCGGAAGAAGTTCAGAGAGAGATCAGATCAGATCGGAAATTATTGTAAGAGACAGATTGTTGCCTAACAGATAGATGTGACTCCAAAAAATCTCTAACATCTTTTCAAAAACCAAATTCAAGAATAAATAGAACAGTAGGATAAGTTTTAGACAGTGCAATTCTTTTTCTGATTTGTATAAAAGAACATTAGAGGCTTAAACACTTAAAGCATCAAATTCCTATCTGTTGATGTTTTATATACCATTTTTTTTACTGCTTTGTATGAATTAACTAGTTTTTTTCGGTGAATGCAAATGAGTGCATGTTAGAACGTAGACACTTTTTATATTAATAAAAAAAACTATAGTTATGAAAGTCGTAACATTCAACGGATTGACATTTGCCTCGCTATTTATTGCACATATTAAACTTGTAAATAACTAAATTACCATAATTAATAAATATTTTCAGTTTTTCCCATCTTCTTCAGTGCAGTTAGTACACGCATTTCCTTCTCTAAAAAGACGTGCATATTAGAAAGTCGAATCTAATAGGATCGATTGATTGACACTTCCTTCATTGATTACATGCGCTACTGGAACACTTCTTATATTTAAATTTTAATTTAATATTTAAATTAGTAATTTAATATTAATTAGATTTGCGCAGTGCGTATGGGTATTAGAATTATTAAAACTATTAAAACATCGCAGCCAAAGTGTACAGCAGAAATAACATCCTGCAAAAATTATGTGGAATCTCTTGGGGCACCTCCGCTTCTACGGTCCGTACTTCGGCCCTGCGTTTCTGTTTCTCTGCGTCTGAATTTTGCTCGCCAGTGTGGCTAAATAGCCCACATACTAGACTGATAGACGCCCAGTTAAACACTTCTATGAGAACTATTACGGGATGCATCAAATCAACCTCAACCTACTGGCTACCAACGCTTAGCTAAATAGCTCCACCACCCATCCGTCGAGAAAATGCCCTTCTGAAAGAATCTAACAAAATCAAAACAAATCCCTTAAGGCGGCTCCTACGGAGAGCATAATCAAGTGATTTAATCCCAATTCCTGACGCTCTAGTTTTCAATATTTTTGCATGAAATTTTTACATGAAGTTTAAAAGGAAATTACACAGGGGGCTATCAAAGCATTTTTCGAAAAAAAATGATTGAACATGAAATATGATCGCTTGAAGTTGCCTATTTTCTTCGTCAACTTTATAATTTTTTTAAGAAAAGCCCAGAAGCAAAAATGAAAAAGTGCTTCGATATCACTCTGGGCAATTTCCTTCTAAACATCATGTGAAAATTTCGTATAAAAGCATTGGAAAATGAAGCGTCAGGAATTGGGCTAAAAAAGATCTGTAAATTGCCTTCCTCTTCAATTTTACAAATTTCGGGCGACGCGCTAACTTGACTGTTTCCATTTCTTTCTAATGTAGCGCGCACCTATTTATTTATCACGCCCATCGTCGGTTCCTTTTCAGCTCCTCGCATCTTCCGGAGAAACTATTCCGGATTGTAGGAGCAGCGTTAAGATATAGAAGATATACTCAATCCCCCCTTGCGCAGATTACGGTCCAGTAAACCACCAATTACAACAGCTCTTCAACTCGAGTCTGGTTGTTTTAACCCTGCAGTTAAATGTGCAGAAATTTGGACGACTTAAACACCAGAAGAAGTGAACGTAATCTAACTACTGGTTCCAGGCTCGATATTAACCTATAGCCTAGTTAGTATTCGCAAAAAAAAAACAAAAAAAAACAAGAAAAGCAGAAAAAAACTTTTTTTAATGTGTACTATACAGGGTGGGCCAATAGTGCGTGGACGGAAGATTGTGGGCTTACTAAAAACTTTTTCAAAAATCTGTCACCTGATTATGGTAGGGACCTTTGAGGGCTATAACGTAAAAATATTTTCACTTAAATTTTGACGTTTATACAGGGTGATTCATATCAAACTTATTTTTTGAATGGAACCCCTACATATTATTGCATATTTGGTTTCCTTGGTCAATTCTAGTGTGACTTTATGTATCATATATGGAACTTTCAACGAACCGCTTAGGCACAAATCACCTTTTTTGGTATAAGTAGGGATCAGAAAAAAATTGAATATCGCAGCGATTATAAAACTTAGAAGGCCGTGACTTCGCGGTACGACTAAGCATGAAATGCGTCAGCTTAGGTCAGACGGCTAAATCTGAATTCTTTTTGTACTTGGAGAAATCAGTAGATTAATTAAGGAAACTTCAATCACAGATAACCTGATTTTTTCAAATGGGAATGCCTATTTTGGTTTATAATCTTTTTTGGATTTCATTTCATTCCAATTTTCAGTCAAATCGGTTTTTTTTTATTTTCCTGCGTGCAAGCGACCTAGCAGGCCGTGAAAAATAATATGCAAGAAACCAAAGTAAATAGATGCAAACGAACTAGAGTAGCGAGGCAAGATCATGAAAATTCCTTACAACACATCAGCTCTAACCGGATACAACAGCGGCAAGATATCTAATATCAATGAGTAGCTGGGGTATGACAGAAGTGTTTGTTTTTCACAGCCTACTAGCTACAGAGGTCTACTAGAGCTTGACAACTTTCCAAAACGATTAAAAATTTTGAAACAAAAGGAAAACTACCAGCGATGTTTGCTTCAGTCTAACATGCTTAGAACAACATTTCACATTTAATAGGATAAAAAAATTTCCGTTTAGTTAAGTCAAAAGTGAAAATATCTCTAACTAGAGCATTCTGAACATATACTGAAATAATTGCTAGAATTGCTAGAAACGCTATGTTGTAATTGTGTTTATTTCACGTAGTTTTCTACAAACTAAATTATGTTTTACAAATCAAACAGACTGCAATTCAAGTTTCATTTTCAGCGAATTTGCTAATAAGTAGAAGTACCTACTGAAGAATTTGGAGGGTTCCAGTCAGAGGTATCATTCCTTTTAAGTTACTGAAATTGCTACTTTTTTATAGCATTAAATGTGAAAATTTGTTCAGAAGACATAGACATTCTACAGCCAGCAACAATCACTAGTAGTTTTCCCTTGATTAAATATTTTCTTGCTGCCTGAAAATTGGCTAACAGCTAGTAGGCTGTGAAAAATGAGCATTCTTGTTACCGCTATTGTTTCTGGTTAGAGCTAACATGTAAGGAATTTTTATAATATTGCCTCGTTACTCTAGTTAGTTTGCATCTTTCTACTAAGTTAGTTGGTTTCTTCCATATTAACGGGCTTTTGTTTATTTTCCATGGCCTGCTAGGTTGCTTGCACGCCGGAAAATCGAAAAACACCGATTTGACTGAAAATTTGAAATAGAATATGGAGAATGCTATATCGTTAGAAAGGTAATCAAATTTTACATTTGATTCTTTAAACCAAAATAGGCATTCCTATTTGAAAAAAGTTAAGTTATCTGTGATTGAAGTTTCCTTAATTGATCTACTGATTTCTCCATGTACAAAGAGAATTCAAATTTAGCCGTCTGACTCAAGGTGACGCATTTCATGCTTGGTCGTACCGCAAAGTCACGGCCTTCTAAATTTTACAATCGCTACGATATTCAATTTTTTTTCTGATACCTACTTATACCAAAAATGGTGATTTGCGCCTAAACGGTTCGTTTAAAGTTCCATGTATGATACATAAAGTCACACTAGAATTGACCAAGGAATCCAAATATGTAATAATATACAGGGGATTCCATTCAAAAAAATGTAAGTTTGATATGAATCACCCTGTATAGACGTCAAAATTTAAGTCAAAATATTTTTACGTTATAGCCCTCAAGGGTCCCTGCCATGATCAAGTGACAGATTTTTGAAATATTTTTTAGTAAGCCCACAATCTTCTGTCCACGCACTATTGGCCCGCCCTATATAACCGTACGCTAAATAAATAAAATATTAAAACATGAAATTATCCCAAAATGATCAAGTTACAATATCAGAATAGTCTTTGGAACATAACGGCTATCATCAATCCTTTGGTATACAAAACCAACAGATAAAAATACTATTTGCAAAAATCCGGCATATAAAACGGTTTTCTCTGTTTTAACGAAAGCTGTGCATAATTTATAGCTTCCTTTTTTTCCTTATGGACATTCCGTGCATTCCAGCCCAAATCTGACAAAATGATTAGAATATGAGTTTAATGATTTTTGGAATAATTACTAGTAGGTTATTGTCTCATCATCATCATAGTCACAATGTCTCAACAGAAATGTTGTGAACTCGTAAAATGCATTAAGTCGGAGCTAGAGTAGTAGTAGAGTAGAGTATTATCAATAGTTTTGAGAACTGTAGCTCGCCATCGTTCGCGATTTACTGTCAGTTCAGTAGCGCTCTTGATACTCATATCTAGCAACTGTTTCGTCGTATCCACCCAGCGCCAGCGTGTAGGGGGCGTGACCCTGAACTACAAGTTTCTCCATATTATCGCTTCTGTGAATATGTCCGAAGAATGTAAGCATTCTCATCGACACAGTGGAGGATAGTCTCTTTGGATTACCGAGCTCATCCAGTATGGAAACATTAGTTCGATGGGCGGTATAAGGAATTCTCAGCATTCTCCTCCACGTCCACATTTCAAAAGCATCTATGCGAGCTCGATCTGCCTTTTTAACAGTCGAAGTTTCCGAGGCATAGGTTATTGACTAAATCACCTTAATTAAAGTAACCACTTATCAGACAGATAAACAATGAGTGATTTCCAGGAATTGCAATAAGCTGTACTTTCAATTTTTTTCATACCGCGTCACCTACATTCCTGCTTGCGTAACAATGCGTTCCTGCAAAAGGCGTTGACAGCAGGATCTGAACTTAGGCTTAGTTTCAAGAAAAATCATTTCACTCCACCAGCCATGAAGTTAACGCCTTGCATAATATTATCTTGATGCTAATTTGATAATGTACCGTAAACGGCGTTTTTGAATATTAATGTGCAACGGTACAAAGAAGTTATACAACAAAGTAGTATTAAGAAATGCAGGAAAAGGATTTTTTCTTCGGAGAATTTCAAGGTACTGATTACAAATCCAGTTGCAGTTTTGAGTCCCAGTTTCGTTAGACAAAAATAGAAAATTTCAGATCTCTCGGGCGGGTGGGTGTACCTAAAAAAATCGAAAATCTTTATTTGGCTTTCTATTGAGATGAAACCTCGCATTTCGGATAATTTCAAGGTGCTGATTATAAATCCAGTCGTAGTTTTGAGTCCCAGTTTCGTGTGACAAAAATCAAAAATTTCAGATTTCTCTGGCGGGTGGGTGTACCTAAAAAAGTCGAAAATCTTTATTTGGCTTTCTATTGAGATGATACCTCGCATTTCGGATATTTTCAAGGTGCTATTTATAAATCCAGTCGCAGTTTTGAGTCTCAGTCTCGTTTGACAAAAATCAAAAATTTCAGATCTCTCGGGCGGGTGGGTGTACCTAAAAAAATCGAAAATCTTTATTTGGCTTTCTATTGAGATGAAACCTCGCATTTCGGATAACTTCAAGGTGCTGATTATAAATCCAGTCGCAGTTTTGAGTCTCAGTCTCGTTTGACAAAAATCAAAAATTTCAGATCTCTCGGGCGGGCGGATGTACCTAAAAAATCGAAAATCCTTATTTGACTTTCTATTGAGATGAAACCTCGCATTTCGAATAATTTCAAGGTGCTGATCACAAATCCAGTCGCAGTTTTGAGTCTCAGTCTCGTTTGTCGAAAATAAAAAATTTCAGGTCTCTCGGGTGGTCCTAAAAAAATCGAAAATCTTTATTTGGATTTCTATTGAGATGAAACCTCGCATTTCGGATAATTTCAAGATGCTGATTATAAATCCAGTCGCAGTTTTGAGTCTCAGTCTCGTTTGACAAAAATCAAAAATTTCAGATCTCTCGGGCGGGCGGGTGTACCTAAAAAATCGGAAATCCTTATTTGACTTTCTATTGAGATGAAACCTCGCATTTCGGATAATTTCAAGGTGCTGATTACAAATCCAGTCGCAGTTTTGAGTCCCAGTTTCGTTTGACAAAAATCAAAAATTTCAGATCTCTCGAGCGGGTGGGTGTACCTAAAAAAATCGAAAATCTTTATTTGGCTTTCTATTGAGATGAAACCTCGCATTTCGGATCATTTCGAGGTGCTGATTACAAATCCAGTTGCAGTTTTGAGTCCTATTTTCGTTTGACAAAAATCAAAAATTTCAGATCTCTCGGGCGGGTGGGTGTACCTAAAAAAATCGAAAATCTTTAAGGCGGTGTTAGGGAATGTCACATGGGAGAACAAAACAAATTGAAGATGTCAAAAATATTTTTTGAGCGATATATTATGTGAACTCATAGTAGGTAACCTTTTTCGTAGAAATGGTACATACAGATAACCAAAAGCAAGGTCAAATTTACTACACGCAAGTGAAATCCGAATGCCTAGAAAAAAAGGGGTATTTACAATGAAAATTGTACACCGTTTGGCAGTACCATCTCTAGTACACATGTAACACGTTTTGTTCATTCAGACGCTAGTTACCTACATGGCACCTCTAAAAAACTCTAGACGTGTAAAACAAAGCCTTGTCGATTCAAAAACGATGATATCTGTTGCATACGTAGCGAGAGACTAGTTGGCTGTGTGCAGATGCCCCCCTAGAAGACGACAGTTCTAGTTTACGCAGTTAAGCCCCTTTGAACGGGGTCGGATTACAGGCCAACGAGAACGTGGTGCTTCTTTCAGTGCAATTGCTGTAACCATGAGGCGTAGCGTGACTACAGTTTTTGCAGCATGGCGCACATGATAGTCACCTACGACTACTGGCCCTTCGAGACAGATTGCGATTCACTCGAGCTGTTGCTGACGCTTGGTATACAGCTATAGGGCCCATTCATATCCGCACGGTGTACCACAGATTGAGTGAAATGGGCTTAGGATCATATTGTCGTATCTAGTGCTGCCACTCACTGCAACTCATCGTCGCCAACGGTTAGATTGGCGCCAAGAACACCGACAATGGCATGCTGAGTGGCATCAGACGGCCTTCTCCGACGAGTCTAGGTTTTGTCTGGAGGCACATAATGGACGCCAACGCGTAAGATGACGACGGGGTGAACGACGTGATCTCCAGATTGCTGTTGAGCGCCATGTACACCGTCCTATTGGTTTGACGTTATGTGAATAAGGTGTTAGAACCAATTGCCGTTCCATATGTCATGCGAAATGCAAGTAATTGTAAACGAAGTATATTGTAAGCTCAATTCTAACCTAATATGATTTTAATAAGTTAGCATCAAATATGAGGCTACATTTTCTAGTGTGTTGATATGCGGAGTGATATACCTGATTTACTTCTTTCAGGAAACATCGTACTACTTGCCTTGACATGTGAGATTACTTTTCCTGGGATTGCTAGGTATAATGATGCTAATCTGGTTCTCTAGTTCATTCATAAATCACATTGTTAATTTTTGCGATATCCTACTTACAATATCAGCGATCGTGGGACTAAGAAGGAAAAGTGTATTATTAATAATGCCAATAACTGAAACAATTATAATAATTATTTCAGAAATGTAACAATCAGTCTTTTCTAAGCCGTCCGTCTGTGAGAAAAAGTCTATCCGACAAAAAATTACAATTGAGTTATTATTGAATGAGGTTTCACTTTTTGACTGACAGTTTCCCAAACGTCACCCAGATTTGTGTGCTTTGCGGAAAAAAACTGGGGCATTTGCTTTTTTCTGATCGTGTCATGCCTTTTTGGCCTTAATGTGGATACTGATCTATCACTTATTTTTACACTAGCACATAAAACACGTCGTCAAGAAGAGTAACTCAGTTCTTCATCCGCTATAATATTATTGCATATTAACGAAAAACAGTCGTACACCTGGTTGCAGGATGGCCAGCTGTTCCCAGAAACGGAGTGATTGCAACAAGAAACTACAAAAAGTACGTAATTAAAGATCCATCCATAACATTGCAGAAAATGTCACCCACAAAAGGAAAAATAGATCACATAACAACGAGTGCAAAACTGTTGCCGGTACCGAATACACAGCCAGACATAGCTCTGCGGTTAAGGTCATACACCAAGCACTAGCAACAACACAAACTAATAGAAAACACATCCACATTACAATTACACGCCGACATCAGTAATCGAAAACAATGAACACAAACTATACTGGGACGTTGAAATACATACAGACAAGGCCATCCTAGCCAACAGACCAGACATAGTTTTCCAGTCAAAGGCTGACAAAATTACCTATTTGATAGATATTGCCATTCCCAATGAATATCTAAAACACCTATGCTGGGAAGATATCTAAATACACGGACCTTGCCATGAAAATAAAACGACTTTGGAAACAAAACAAAGTCACTATTGTCCCCCTCATTATGTTGGTCTCAGGCCTTACACCAAACACGTTTACACACTTTCAACAGTTGGGCCTGGATGAGAAGTTATACAAAGCAGGCACGTATTTAGAGGGGGTCCAGGGGGTCCGGACCCCCGAAACGTCATATAATGCCATCTAAAAAAAGGTATTCACAAATTTTTGCACCCCCCCCCCCCTCCCCGGACGACAGCCAATTTAAGGTGGCAACTCTAATCTGACCCCCCCCCCCCCCGAAAGGTCAAGCAAGTGACACCCATAATCTGGACCCCCTCCAAAACCAAATCCTGGATACGTGCCTGATACAAAGTGTTCCAGAGGTCTGTAATCCTGAAGACCTGTAATACTGTGCGATCGTTCCTAAATTCCGATCAATAATAGTCCGGGTGTTGACTTGGCACAGCCCGTCAACACTTGTTGCTACCGCAATTATGCAAGAGCAACTTAAAAAGTCAAATAATAATAATAAGCAACTTAAAAAGTCAGATAATAATATTTATTTATTTATAGCAACATACTAGTCACATCAACGATAAATAATTTATTACATAAATGTGCTGCAAAAAGGCTGTAAACATTTAGGGTAAAGTAGGGTAAATCGTACTGTCTTCTAAATCGTACCACTCACATTTTTCCCTATATCTAGCATATTAGCTGACATCTATATGTTTTTTCGTAAAGCCTGGTTCACTATTATCATTAGGTATTTCTAAGTTTTACGCTGTAGGTGGCGTTTCGGCTTGAAACAGAGGTTATGTTTGATCCGCATTTTAGCTTGTAATTTTTTGGTACCGTTTCAGAAGGATTATTATCTACCAGGTGAGATATACCGCCACTATTTGTATTATAGATGGATGCTACACCATTATATTGAAATTATATGTGAGTTTCAGAGCATAATTTTGTTACTATTTACCAAAAATTCTGAAAAGATGATAATGAACACAGTATGATAAATCGTACCTCGCTTCGTTCTGGAAATCGTACTTGAAGTAGGAACAATAAAAAAGTCTAACCTGTGGTACGAAAAAAATCTTTCTAGGATACTTTCAGAGATAAAACCGTCAGCTTCTTCCAATAATTATAAATAATTCAAAACAGTGTCGATATAGAAATGGGTCCATCAGATTGCTATTGCCTTATATGTGAAGATCACATGATAGAAGCCATGGTCCAGTGCATGAAATATAAGTCGTGAGCCCACTCAAACTGTGCTGGAAAAGGGAAAAATTGAAGAAATATGTACCTATGTGTAAACTGTACTCAGTAATAAAGTTATATAAAAATGTTTTTAGCATCAACTGATAGGTACGATTTAGCGTACCGGCAGGTACGCTTTATCAAACAAGTTCGCTAGATCGTACCTTTTGCATCACTTCGATTTTACTTATTTTTCTTGGTTTTTTGCAAGAATTTCGTTTGGGTTGTTGCTATTTTTTTAGAAGAAGATGTTTCTTTGTCAGAATGAATAATTTATTTTTTTGTAATGTAATAGACTGAAGTTGTATAGACCGATTTTCTAAAAGTGGTACGATTTACCCTACGTTACCCTATAGAATGATCTAGTCGAGCTCTTATAGGAGTAAACCAACAAAAATCATATTTGATGCGATTCAGGGTAAGTTCCAAACAAGGACCGTAATATCCTTGACGTCACCTTCGGTAAGGTGGAAATCACTTTCTTGATGTTTCCCCAAAGGAAGCACTCGAGCCAATAGTATAATTTTTTTTTGGTCAGTCTACCGCAAGGGCTGAAAGCCTATGGAACTGCAGAAGCTTTGCGAGAGGATAAGTGCCTGTGCACGTTAGATTTGATACGCTGTAACAGCGTCGAAATTCTCCAAAAGAAGGAATGCTGTAGGAGCAGGGAGTAGGGACCTCGACCTGGTGAGGATAAGCTCGCAGAGCCTCCCTAGTGTTCCTCGTTCGGACGACCTTTGGTGTTATTTCTGGGAAAGCTCACTCGAACATCTTCCGTGATAGAACTTGTAAAAAAGGGGCAGGTGAGCCGTCCTTCTTCAATGTTCCAGACTGTGAAGATCCTTTATGAGGCTAGGCGTATCGATTAGTCTAATTGCCCTCATCTAGGATAGCGTCCAATGCTCCAACGATGGTCGGATCTGTGCCTTGTAGAGCAGCAGTAGTTGCTTTGGTATGTACAGCTTCCTACAGCGGAACAAAACTCCAAGCTTCTGGGATGCCGTTTTAGCAATACTGACGACGTGGTCGTGCCATGACATGTTATTGTTAATGTTGGTCCCCAGAAGCTTTACGGAAGGTGACTCGACTATTGGGTGACCCTCAATTTCCACAGTTGGTAAGCCAACTTGAGACTTCTTTGTAAGTGTTGTTGCCTGAGTTTTCTGTACGTTGAACTCTACTTTATTTGCTAATCCCCACTCGACTATTGATTTGATATCCACGTTGATTTGTGAGGCAAGTTGCTGTCGCCGACGTACCATCTCCTGGGATGATGGTAGAGAGTTATTGCAAGCCGGACTTAAATAACGCCCTACCTTATTTAGGCCAGCCTTATGAGTACCTTCATAAGGACACAAAATAAAGTTATTGCAGTCACGGCAACAGATGATAACATATTTTGACATATGATATTTATTTTCTTAGTTCTATAATCTCATCGTTTGAAGTTTGATTTTATATTTCTATTTTCTAATCTCATCGTTGGGAGTTTGTTTTTTGGGGCCTACTTTGCTTTTTTTTGCTCCTATAGCTGTACAAATTCATATCATTATAGAAAATACATGTTGCTGCTGCTATAAGATACGTTTTTATTTAGTCTGTTCACAAAAAGCACTCCCTTCACTAGGTAGGTTAGGTGAATCTAATTCTACTTTTTTCCATTTTGAACTAAAAAATAGCCACAAATCCCAAGTAATCGATACGTGAGCGAGAGCAAATTGTTTGCAAACCAGGTCTATGAAATACAAATCACGATACACAGCAACACAGTGATAATAAGTTTTAAATCCGGGTTAGGTAGAAAATAAAGCAATCAGGAACATATCCGGTTGATGCCGGTCAGCGTAAATCGTAAAATAGGGCAAAAATAAGAGAAGCCCTTGATGCGTTTTTAATAAGGCCGTGCCTTATCCTAATTAGGACAAAATAAGGTTGTCCTTAATAAGGCACAGGGCTTACAATAACTCTCTAGTGGCTTATCTGGTTCCATGCACGATATTAATGTACTGTCATCTGTGAAGCTGTAGATTGGATTGGATGTTATTTCCAGCAGCTCGTTGAGTACAGCAGAAACACTGTAGGGGATAGGACAGATCCCTGAGGAATACCGGCGTTTGTTGAAAATACGTCTGATGAACAGCCTTCGACTACAACAGAGATCGGTCGTTCAACAAGCTATTCAGCCACTGACGGTTGGGGTATTAGCACTTAAAGTAGCTGTCTCTATTGGTTCATTGCTTTCAGTTTACAAGACGTTCAATAACGACATTTTGTTGACGCTGCTCCTACAATGCGGAATACTTTCCCCGGAAGACGCGGGGTGCTGAAAAGGAACCGACGATGGGCGTGATAAATAAACAGGTGCGCGCTACATTAGAAAGAAATGGAAACAGTCATGTTAGCGCGTCGCCCGAAATTTGAAAAATTAGAGAGGAAGGCGATTTGCAGATGTTTTTTATCCAAATTCCTGACGCTTCATTTTCCAATACTTTTACATGTTCATTTTTGGTTTTCGGATTTTCTTAAAAAAATTACAAGTTGACGAAGAAAATAGGCAACTCCAAGCGATCATATTTCATGTTCAATCAATTTTTTTCAAAATATGCTTCGATAGTCCCCTGTGTAATTTCCTTTTAAACTTCATGTAAAAATTTCTTCCAAAAATATTGAAAACTAGAGCGTCAGGAATTAGGATGAAATCACTTGAAAATTACCGTTTATGCTCTCCGTAGGAGCCGCCTTAAGAAATGTAGGACCCGTTGCTTTTACTTTTTGCTTTAAAAAAAATCGCACGTGCATTCACTTTGGGAGTGCGGGCGCCGAACTACACATCTTTAGCACTGCCACTAATACGCGTATCATTTTTTATTGCCCAGCAAATTATGACAAGTGAAAGGTGTGCGTTTGACCATCTACAAGCTATAATATTGCATCTCTCGTGCGTTATATACAATACAGGGTGTTCGCTGTCCTATGACGTGTGTAGACAATATGTCTGGTATAGGGTTCCGAAATCAAGAAAGTGATTACCACCTTACACCAAGTGAGCTCAAGGATATCGCAATCCTTGTTTGGAGCATGTCCTAAATTGTATTAGGCACGACGACCCTAGTCCACGACAGCGGTGCTTCGATCTTTAGGATCTCATCAGGTGGACCTGGGTAAAGCCCGGTATCAGGCTGATATGAAGGACGTGACCCCACAGAATCAACCAGAGTACCGGGGCTCCTGTGAAATGGTTTATATACAACGCTACCTTAGTGGTTCAAAATGGACTAGTATCATGAAGTTGAAAGTAGCACTTCTGCATGTAGGACGTTGTCAGGTATACAAAAATAGTCGCAAAAGCGCGTTCAGTTACTTTTTTAATCCTTAGTATCTTAATAAAATGGTTTTGAAAACCGTGAACTGAAATTTAAATGCAGCCAACAGTTGCAAGGCGCGGTTTTGATCGCGCGGCCAGTGTTGCCAAATCCATTCTGATTTCAAGAAATCCATGGTAGACAAAAGGTTAGGTGGCATCACTTTGCATATTACAAGTGGTTTTCGTTGAAGCTCATTTTGTGTTGAAGTCCGATGATGTCCTTATCAGTTAATTGCGATTTTCCGATATGCAGGAAAATGTATGAACGAAAAGTATATGAATGTACCAAAATTTACATGGCCGTATGATAACTTTTAAAATGCTAAATAGAAAATAGAACATTCCAGCGCCACCTTAATTTGAGAAATGTGAGGTTTCAGACGTGTTAGCGCCAACTAGATATTACTACCGTGCAGAACACAGAACATACAATAGGTTACTGCGGATCTCAGAACTATGTCAGACTGTCATTCGTCACGGTGGTTAAGACGTTTGTGTCCTATGAATCTGTTGTAAATCGTTAAATATAGATCCTTCTTGTTCCACCATTCTAGCGTTCCTACTCTGTGTCCCTACTACGTTTTGAGTTTTAAGTTTTCGCTGTGCTTTTCTTTAATCGCTGATGGTTGTGATTTTCGTGTCGTTTCATATAGGAAAAAAGCGGATTGTTGACAATACGTCATCGCACATGTGATGTGAATAATGGTGATGTTTTGTGGAAATGACAAAGCATTGCGTTTCATTTACATTGTGATTTGTGATTTTCATCAACTTTAGTTAACCTTATCTATGTTCCGTGCTGTGTTTGATACCTTTCCATTTCAATTCGATGCTCAAAAAGCGGCGGAAATTAATCGTAAATTCAATATTGACAATATTGGCATGTAATAGCAACTTCTACGCTGTCTTTCCATTTACCGATGGATGGATCACGAACATTTTCACGACTAAGCAAAAAAGAATAGGTTATTTTCTTTATGAAAGATGGTGAAAAGGACAGAGGAAGTGGTTTGGTGATTAGTAGTAGTTAGTAGTCAATGTGCTTTGTATGATTATTCGAGGAAACTTTTTTTCTGCTTCCACTTGGTAGTGAGGGTTAAGTCGGCATTGTGTGGCAACGTAGCACATCTCTGCGTCTTCTAGTTCGCTAATTTGATTTTAGTCCCGTGACGTCACGCGACTAGAAAAATTCAAATAGTTTCCTTTATTTTCTTGCTGTCTCAGACTCAAAAAAAATTGGAGAAAAAATGGCAAGCTTTTCATGGGGGACCCACGTGGCTGCGCGTTGAACAGCGTCTGCTTTCGATAGTGGGGCAGCAGTAGCCTTGTGCGCGGTTAGCGCTTGGGTGGTTGACTGAATTGCACCAGGGAGACTGACCAGTTTGGACTGGCTGTCGGTGTCGCCCACACGGGCGCTGAGCGGAGCATCTTACGCGGCCGGCACTTTGGATGATCGACACCGGAAGGCCCGGACGGGGGACCCCCGTCGGATGATGGTATCATTCCAACGGTGCTGGCCGTGCTCCGTCCCCCCTCTGGGAAGTTATAGTACAATAGGCCTTAAAGGCTTAAGTACTGACGGCTCCCAGAGGAAAAAAAGCTTTTCATGACACGCTCTATCAATACCAGTCCATTTTTGTGTGTGTGGGGACAAGATGTTGAGGAAGCCATGAGGCAGAGAAACCTGTCTGACAGCGCTTGAAGAGACCGTAGGCTATGGAAGATAGGTTGCGAGAAACGACCAAAGAGTTATCACGGCTCAACAAACAATCCGCTGTCTTACTCACGGTCGGTTCCTTTGTGATGACGTCTTGCAAATATCTGACGTCAGCGAATTGTTTCATTCGCCCTGAGAGGGGCGGAGTAGCAAAAATGTACAACAGGGCAGAATTAAGAAATAATAATACACAACCTATACGGTGTAAAAGGAAGGTACACATTAAAGATAACATAAAGTTTATGTTGTCCTTAACGTTTACCTCCCACAAAGTAGTAGATTTGCTCTGTGATCTGTATTATTTATCTCTATACTCTATTCTATGTAGATAGCCATGACCCTGCCGTACCGGCGCTGTTGAAATCTATCTTTCTCTAACCCAAAATAGCGATGCGCAAAGGGATAGGCGCAAAGCATCCCCAGACCTTGAGTAAGTGAGCTGGCTGTTTGATGAGCCGTGGAGTTATATCAAGCCGCAAGATGATGAATGACAATACAATTCAAGCTTCAACATGAAATTCGTATCTGTTCATTCACGTCTCCCGGTGTTTCATATTCCTCGGAGAGAAAGGTGAAGTCCGAGACAATTTCACGGGCTCGGATCATTATTTAAATGCGGCTGCAGGTCATGTAAAAATCATAATTAAATCACATCCACATTAATTTCATAGGTATCTGAGAGAGGATTGGAATCGTTTACACGCTTCACGGTGTTGTGAGCACGCGCCATTCGATCGTCAAGTCGCCCCAGTAACGACAACAACGATCGACACGGTGCCAAAGGCGCCTTGTTACACTTCGTTGATGACGTGCCCTGTAAACGCTGCTCATTGTTATTCGGTCAAGATAGACGTCAGTAAAATGCATGGAGAAAATTTAATTTGAAAAGATCAACATAGGAAATCCCATATATCTAGGAGTTACAGTCAACAGAAGGTTTTTCGCCAAGCACCACATAGCTGTCGTTGTAGTAGTAGATATACAAAGCAGATTTCAGCTCGGTGTCCCATAAGTTCCGAGACTCTCTTATTTGGGGCCTTTACGGGTGCCGTAGGCGTTGTATGGGGCTCCGCATGTGTTAGTGGCATGTGTATGGGGCCCTGTGTGTAATGGGGCCGTATGGGGCCCCAGATATAATCAGAAATTCGATGTCGAAGGTATGACGACGACGTCATCGTTGACATGCACAGATTCACGACTTGACTTGATTTTCAAACTACTTGACTTGACTTGACTTGACATCAAGTCAAGTAGTCCGGGATCCCAGGCCCATTTTCACTACTTACTACTAACAAGCTAATTTTGCGTGAGTAGCTTCATTTTGATGAGACGCCCAACTTTTTCCTCTACCAAAATTCTCGATTGTGGTAGCTAACCGGGGTAGCAGGGATGAAATATGTGAATTTGACGAGTGTCAAAAATTAATTACTAACAGTTAGTTTTTCAACTAAATCTCAAGAATGTGATCAACCTTATGAGAAAAAATGTTTGTCCTACAAAATCTATGGTTTGAACACATTGTCCCCCTCCGTCCAACATGTACCAATAACAAGGTCATACAAATTTATTACTAACAGCCTGATTTTTTCACTATTGCTTCGTTAATATTTATACAATTTGACAGTAACATTGTCCTACAAATCACGTGGTATGTTATCCTGGTCCTACGCTCAGAAGTTGTAGTACAAATCTCGGGTGTAAAAATAATTACTATCAAGTCTTATGTTCGTGGATAGCTTCGTTGCGATGAGACGCCCAACTTTTTCCTCTACAAAAATTCTCGATTGTGGTAGCTAACAGGGGTAGCAGGGATGAAATATGTGAATTTGACGAGTGTCAAAAATTAATTACTAACAGTTAGTTTTTCAACTAAATCTTAAGAATGTGATCAACCTTATTAGAAAAAATGTTTGTCCTACAAAATCTATGGTTTGATCACATTGTCCCCCTCCATCCAATATGTACCAATAACAAGGTCATACAAATTTATTACTAACAGCCTGATTTTTTCACTATTGCTTCGTTAATATTTATACAATTTGATAGCAACATTGCCCTACAAATCACGTGGTATGTTATCCTGGTCCTACGCTCAGAAGTTGTCGTACAAATCCCGGGTGTAAAAATAATTACTATCAAGTCTAATGTTCGTGGATAGCTTCGTTGCGATGAGACGTCCAACAATTTTCTATACGAAAATTCTCGTTTGTGGTAGCTGACAGGGGTAGCAGGGATAAAGTATATCTATTTAACGAGTCTCAAAAATAAATTATTAACGGTGGGTCCTTTAAATCAAATCTTAAGGAAGTAATCAATATGATAAAACAAATATTTGTCTTAACAAAATTCAGCACGTATCAATCAGGAGGTCATAAAGAATTATTACTAACTTATATTTCACAGTAGCTTAGTTAATACTTCAATAATTTAACAGCCACATTGTCCCACAAATTGATTGGTATGTTATCCGGGTCCTACGCTCTGAAATGATCCTTATTACGAACTGCAGAGCATTGTGTATCATGTACTCCATGTTGGTGTTGCCCACAAGGGTGTCCATGCAAAGATTTGCTTGAGCAGCTTTTTTTCCAACATGTGAGCAGAGCAGCATTATTTAGATAGATAGATACGTTTATTTCCGGAGGAATGTATAGAACATTGTGTAGAAGGTCAGACATGAAGCGAAAATAGTATACACAATTTACAGTACAATCAATACATTAAATATATAACAAACATATATATATCCAAAATAACATACAATATGCACATACATATAATAAACAAGTTGAAATTATTATCGCAGGAAGTCATCCATATAGTAAAATTCCTTAAGGAAGTTTTTTCTTAGAAACTAGTAGGCTCGGGGAACAGTTCAAATCACATTATTTCCTTTGGACAGAGAATTATGTGATATTTTGTCTTACAGTTAGTAATGAAAAAATGTGGTATTGACAACTTCTGAGCGTAGGACCGGGATAACATACCACGTGATTTATAGGACAATGTCGCTGTCAAATTGTATAAATATTAACGAAGCAATAGTGAAAAAATCAGGCTGTTAGTCATAAATTTGTATGACCTTGTTATTGGTACATGTTGGATGGAGGGGGACAATGTGATCAAACCATAGATTTTGTAGGACAAATATTTTTTCTTATAATGTTGATTACATTCTTAAAATTTAATTAAAAAACTAACAGTTAGTAATTAATTTTTGAAGCTCGTCAAATTGACATATTTTATCCCTGCTACTACTGTTAGCTACCTCAATCTAGAATTTTGGTAAAGGTAAAAGTTGAGCGTCTCATCTAAAGGAAGCTATCACGCAAAATTAGCTTAGTAGTAGTCGTTATTTATTATAGATTTCGGCAAAAATTACATTTTATAGTACAAGTAGAAAAATGACAATTCTTGTCGGACTAATGATATATACCTGTTTTTTTGTAGGACATTATTTCGTTTGGTCAGAGAACACAGTAACCTATTATGTGATATTTTGTCCTACAGTTAGTAATGAAAAAAATGGTCTTGTGGTATTAACAACTTCCGGTCGTAGGACCGGGATAACATACCACGTGATTAGTAGGACAATGTTGCTGTCGAATTGTATAAATATTAACGAAGCAATAGTGAAAAAATCAGACTGTTAGTAATAAATTTGTATGACCTTGTTATTGGTGCATGTTGGATGGAGGGGGACAATGTGATCAAACCATAGATTTTGTAGGACAAACATTTTTTCTAATAAGGTTGATCACATTCTTAAGATTTAGTTGAAGAACTAACCGTTAGTAATTAATTTTTGACACTCGTCAAATTCACATATTTCATCCCTGCTACCCCTGTTAGCTACCACAATCGAGAATTTTTGTAGAGGAAAAAGTTGGGCGTCTCATCAAAATGAAGCTACTCACGCAAAATTAGCTTGTTAGTAGTGAGTAGTGAAAATGGGCCTGGGATCCCGGACTAAAGTATTTGTAGTCAAGTCAAGTAGTTACACATCAAGCAACCTGAAAATCAAGTTTTTCAAGCTAACTACTTGATTTTTCTTGAAAAAATAGTTCTTTTTTGATATTAATCTAATTAACTGCCAAACGCAATAACAATAAAAATCTATGTATATAAAGATGTAATCTTTTATTAAAAAAATCCAAAAACGAAAACTCCAACAAACTTAGTTAAATAATGAATGTAATAATATGAAATAAAAATACGAAATATTCTGAATTCTGACAATAATACATATGAAAACAACAAATTCAAATGGGGGTGAGTTGGCTCAGTGGTTAGAGTCGAGGGCTCGTGACCGGAAGGTCCCGGTTTCGATTCTCGTTAGAGGCAGAAATTTATTTCTGGTTTTTTCAATCAAAATAAATATCCATAAAAGCGAAGAATCCTCACCTGGGCCTTTACTGTTGGCTTCTAATTAACACTGCTGTTCCTAGAGTGGCGCCGGGAAACAGTAACAAAGCCTACACAGAACACGAGGCTAATGACCAGAGCAGTCGATGCCGATGACACAGAAGTAAAAAAAATTAATAACCTCATTTGCCGTCCATGATTTCACCTAATCGATTTCTTGTTTTGGTAAGAGTTAGGCAGCTCTAGAAAACTGCCTTTCAACTGGAGCTGAAGAAGTTGGCGTTGCCAAAAAGTCTTTGGCCATTGCGGCAAGGTTTGGAAAAATACATTCGTGTCTTTTCCACCCTTCTAAAATATCTTCAGTACTGTCCCTTGCCGCTTGAATACTATTTATAATCTGTTCATCGGTTTCATCTCGATCAGGTTTATTGTCAAGTTCCATAGCCCACGAATCTAGTCTATCGAGCAACATATTAATGCAAAAATGATGAAAATACTCTTAATCTTAAAAACATTAAGGTACTGGCAATTTCGTTCAATTAACGACCATTCTGTGTCGGTTGGCTTTAAAGTTCGTCGTAACCTCGGTGATTCCCCTATTTTAACGCTTCGATTCGCATTTTATAGATCGATATCAAGTAATATCAAGTAGTTTGATTTTACTTGATATCAAGTCAAGTGTTCAGATCGAAAATCAAGTCAAGTCAAATATCAAATTTTAAAAAGCTTGAGCTTTCAAGACAAGTCAAGTATTTAAGAAAAAACTCAAGCTATTTGGCTTGACCTTGATGTATCCCTACTGACATGTGTCACACATGTCAATAATGACGACGATATCGCAATTTGTGTCGTACAACACAATATATGTAAATGAATATGATATAATATGACATGTCAATAATCACGTCCTCGTCATACCTTGGACATCATCGTAATTTGACGTAACGTGAAAAAATAAAATACGTGCAAATTAATTTTATACAGAAGTTAGGTTTTTATGTAATCTGATTATCAAATCGCTATAAAATGGCAGACGCCGTAAAGGAATTAGGAATATTTTGTGATGCTTTTTCCGAGGGTCCGATGATTTGTATTATAATTTCATTATCAATACTATTCGTTCTTATACAGTTTTTAAAGCTAGATCGTATTTCTCTACTAATACCGACATCACCTTTTCCGTAAATCTTCCAATAATTCCTGAATATAGCTTTTATGTCGGTTCTTCAGGCTGGGTCTAACCAAAAAAATTTTTCGTTTTTTGATTTAGCAATATAGAAAACCCGATTCGCAGTTTTGAACAAGCTACGTTTTCTATTGGGGGCCACGAAGTTGACTAATTCTTGTCTATATGTTTTTGTTTTCGAAAACTTCAGTTTTGTGGTGTTTGTCTTGTTGGCTGGATGTGGACCTCTATTATTGACCTGACCGATTTAACAGATATCCCCCCCCCCCCCCCGAACGAAAATCCTGTGTACGCGCCTGGCTCTATATAATTTGCATCATCACCATAGTCACAATGTCTTAACAGATACGTTGTGAACTCGTAAAATGCATTAAGTTGGAGCTAGAGTATTGCCGACACGAATATTATCAATAGTTTTGAGAACTATAGCTCGCCATCGTTCGCGATTTACTGTCAGTTCAGTGGCTATCCTGATACTCATATCCAGCAACAGTTTCGTCGTAGCCACCCAGCATGTAGGGGAACGGCCACGGCGCCGCCCACTCGGGGCGTGACCCTGAACTACAAGTTTCTCCATGTTATCGCTTCTGTATGTCCGAAGAATGTAAGCAATCTCGTCGACACAATGGAGGATAGTCTCTTTGGATTACCGAGCTCATCCTGTATGGAAACATTACGGATGGGCGGTATCAGGAACTCTCAGCATTCTCCTCCACGTCCACATTTCAAAAGCATCTATGCGAGCTCGATCTGCCTTTTTAACAGTCCAAGCTTCCGAAGCATACAAAAATATGGAGAACGCAAGAGACTGAACCAGCGACAATTTGGCAGCTTTAGTGATGTTATGGTCACGCCATATTTTTAGGAAGCACAGTACGCAAGAAGAGTTCTATTTATTTTCCAATGTTTGACCTTACGACCTCTACTTCAGTTGTTTTGGTAACCCTATGTAGATGTGACAAGCCATACATAATGCTTAACGATGAAGAAAGTAACCCACCACATAACAACAATGACCCGCAATATTTCTTGTACGATACCCAAATCATGATAGAGCCCCGGTCATGTTATTTCCCATGCACATAAACATAGGAGTGTGTGTAAAGTGGAGACAAATCTAGGCGGGCGTATCCCGTTACATTACAACCTCGCAAACCACGTAAGCGTTTCGCACTTTGCCTTCCATTCATAGCAGGCCGTGGTGATCCACATAAATTTTCCCAAGCATCAATGCAATCGCACCTAGCCGAGACACATTACTCTGATTCTCGCTTTTTTCATCATAACTGTCAGTGTTCGTACAGATTCGCAACGCAGCTCTGTCGCTTTACACTAACAACTCAGAATACGATATTCAAACTCGTCGCACTATGCTGGCCCAGAATTAACACCATATCTGTTAAAGATAATCTTTAATTAACGTTTCTCTACAGTTCTTATCCTAGATAATTTCAGGATGGGTATTACAAATCCGGTCGATGTTTGCAACTTCAGTCTCGCATAACGAAGATAAAAAATTTCCGACATCCTCGATTTACAGTTTCACCTCAAAAAGTCTAAAATCTTTATTCGACCTAATATCAAAGTGATATCCAGAATCCTAGATAATTTCAGGGGATTGATTACAAAAATTTCCAACATCCTTGATTTTCAGTTTCACTTCAAAAAGTCTAAAATCTTCATTCGATCTTCTATCAAAATATAATCCCGTATCGCAGATAATTTCAGGGTGGTGATTACAAATCCGGTCGATGTTTTCAGTTTCAGTCTCGCAGAACGAATATCAAAAATTTCCGGTACCCTTGATTTTCAGTTTCACCTCAAAAAATCTAAAATCTTCATTCGGCCTTCTATCAAAACGAAATCTCGTATCCTAGATAATTCCAGGGTGGTGATTACAAATCCGGCCGATGTTTTCAGTTTCAGTCTCGCAGAACGAAGGTCAAAAATTTCCGACACCCTTGATTTTCAGTTTCACCTCAAAAAGTCTAAAATCTTCATTTAACCTTCTATCAAAATGAAATCCCGTATCCTACATAATTTCAGGGTAATTATTACAAATCCGGTCGATGTTTTAAGTTTCAGTCTCGTAGATCGAAGATCAAAAATTCTGTAACATGATCCAGACTGCATTTTAATTGTGACCTCGCACTCCTGATCATGTTTATCTAACTAGACGAACAGGTAAAATGGCACAATGATAATATTGCATATAATGCTGTGATCACTCTCCCCAAATAAGTTTTCTCAGTAATTAACTTGAAGCTGACTCTACATAATATAATTGTGACGGAACCATTCAACGTGTTTTTGTTGCGTATCTGTAACATGATCCGCAGTGCACGACCGTCTGTCAAATTTTTAATCGTCACCTCGCACACTAGATCATGTTTATCTAACTAGACGAACAGAATCCGATGGTCGGCTTCGTATGGTAAAAATGTTAGATATAATGCTGTGATTATCCTTCCCAAATAACTTTTCTCAGTATTCAACTTGTGGTCGACATTCAATTAAAGAGTTTTTATTGCAGGTCTTTATCTAATTTCATAGTACGAGTTTTTTTCTTGATTTGTGCATAATATAATAATAGTTTATATATTGTTTATTGATAATGATATAAAGATACATAAATAATATACAGGCTACATATAAGTTAAAAAAATACCCTACCAAACAGCAGCTGACGCTAGGCCACGAGGCCTGTCTTGTGAGCCGCAGTTCCAGCAGAGCATTTAACTCATATAACAAGAAACCTATTGGTGTAATAAGTAATAAGTAATTCTGGATGGAAGTAGGCAGCAGTTCGAGCATGTCTATGAGCCAATAGAAGCAAAATAAGTAAAATATATAAAAAAATCGGTTTAATTAGAAAAGCACTTCGAATAGAACAACTAGAATTAACTTCCTTTTTGAAGTTGTTGTAGTTCGAAATTTCCTTCAATCTATTTGGAATACTATTAAAAAATTTGGGGCCATAAAAAAGAAAAGAATTTTGAGTGGTAGATTTACTAAAAAAGTCAACTTTAATGTTCATATTTTCATTGGCCCTTGTTCTTACGGTGTGTACTTGCGAAAAATTTATTTTCTCACTGTACATTCTTTTTAAGCAGCTAAAGATATATATTGAGCGAACGTTGAACAATTCGTTTTCTTCATATAATTGGCGAGTAGGGAATAGTCGACTTTTCCTGAATATTATCTTTAATATAGTATTCTGTGTAACTTGTAAAGGATGCATGGATGTTTTGAATGCAGCTCCCCATACAGGTATGCAATACCTAATTATTGATTCAGCAAGAGAGGTATACAGTATAATCAGATTTTTCCTAGATAGAATATCTCTTAATTCGAGGAATGTATGTATTAGAACTCTTAATCGTTTCGCCACATAATTAATATGTTCAGACCACTTCAGGTGTTGGTCAACTACTATACCCAGGTATTTTATACTCGACGTCTTTTCTATTAACCTGCAATCACAGTTATACATGTTGTTACAATGGTGCGTATGTAACTTGATACTCAGATCAGGCTGATCCCTGATTGTAGGGCAGAGAGCCATATATTTAGTTTTATTAACATTCAAAGAGAGCTTGTGATTATTTAACCAGATCAGAATTTTCTGACGGAATGATTTGACGTGTTTTTGTTGCGCGTCTGTAACATGATCTGCAGTGCACGACCGTCCGTCAAATTTTTAATCGTCACCTCGCACACTAGATCATGTTTATCTAACTAGACGAACACCGTCCCATGCTCGGCCTCCTATGGTGACAACGCTACAATAATAATGTTGTAAATCGACAGCAACATTGACAACTTTCCTGCCAATTAGACGCGAAATACGAGTCCTCGCAGGTGGTTCCGGCCCCGTTACACTTTTGTCGGTGCAAACAAAGTACGACTATCTGTATGCGTATGGATGATGCGTGTGCGTCTGACTTTAGCTTTTTATTTGCACAGTTAGCTTTTGATTATACAGTTAAATCCATTCCGAAGAAGCGTGGTAAGAATGAGAAGTTGTTACTTGCCTTTGATTTCTTTCCAGTGAACTGGAGGTCACAGGTTGTACCAAGGACGTACATGTGCAAGCCGTCCAAATATCTGACGAAACTGACGCACGGCTCAACAATCAGCTGTCTTAAGGGCCCCACAGACATCGTTCTTTTTCATCAGGTTTGCACGACGTGCCAACCGATGTCGGTTAAACCTATGGAACGATACCTCCACACACTGTTCGGTTTTCTTTCAGTTTCTCATAAATTTTTGGTCCGTTAAACATGGATAATACTTTAGCATTGGCGGCGGCTTTAGCGATTAAAGTGAAATACAGCGAGAAAAAACGTTCTAAATGGGTGAACCAGTGGCTTTTAAAAAGAGGCCAATTCTCCCATATAAATCTATTAGAAGAATTACGTCTGGAACCAGGGGATTGGTACAATTATTTGAGGATGGTGAAGAAACATACTTAGAATTACTTAATTCAGTAGCACCTCTAATAAAAAAACAGGATACTTGGATGAAACAAAGTATTTCCCCTCATGAACGTTTGACGGCACATTTTTGATAGGTGTCGCTAACCCTAGATACGCTTACTCGAAGGCAACCAGAACGACACTGCAAAATCCCGTCGTGATTGCACGATGAACGGCCACACATGTCCGAGTTGCACGATGGCGTTCGAAAACGACGAGTAAAATCAAGCTCGGACAGATTTTTTGGAACGACGGTCAACACGACGGTTTTTCGACACACACGGGCCGAAATGAGTGTGATCGGTTGGCACGTCGTGCCAACCTGATGAAAAAGAACGATGTCTGTGGGGCCCTTTACTCACGGTCGGTTCCTTTGTGATGACGTGTAGCAAATATCTAACGTCAGCGACGCCATTTTGGGATAGTTTCATTCGCCCTGACAGGGGCGGAGTAGAAAAAAGTGTACCTACAACAGGGTAGAATTAAGAAATAATACTCAACCTATGGGGTGTAAAAGTAAGGTAAACATTAAAAATAACTAAGTTTATGTTGTCCTTAATGTTTACCTCTCATAAAGTACTAGATTTGCGCTGTGATCTATATTATTTATCTCTATACTCATATTCTATGTAGATAGCCATGACTCTGCCGTGCCGCCGCTGTTGTAATCTATCTCTCTCTAACCCAAAATATCGATGCGCAAAGGGATCGGCGCAAAGCATAGGTTTCCGTTTCTCAAACATCCTGGATGAGCAGTAAGTGTCATCATTAGAGCAAAAGAGGGTTTTGTGGCCCATACCCGATAAAAAACAACAGGTGGCGGTCCTATCTATGAGTACCTGTTGAGTATTCGAAATATTTAAAGCCCTGCATATCCCCCCCCCTTATATCGATACATTTATTGCTAGCTATGATCGATTCTTTGATACATATAAAAATAAACTATATCAAATATAGAATAACCAAACGATATGGATACCATGTTGCATGTTTAAATGGTGTTTATATTTTACGTTATCAAGGAACTAAACTCAAAAAATATTCATTATACCCTACTTGGGTGTAAAAATGATTCCTTCCCTGAATGCTGAGCAAAAACTGTATGCAACATAATACTCGTACATATGTGTACATAAATTCAACTGTTTCAGAATTTTCTTATTTTCATCAACACCAAAACAAGGAAATTTGCCACAAACTGCAAATTTGTACTTGTAGCTGTTCAACGATGTATCGCTCATCATCATAGTCACAATGTCTTAACAGACATGTTGTGAACTCGTAAAATGCATTAAGTCGGAGCTAGAGTATTGCCGACACGAATATTATGAATAGATTTGGGAACTGTAGCTTGCCATCGTTCGCCATTTACTGTCAGTGGCGCTCTTGATACTCACATCCAGCAACTGTTTCGTCGTATCCACCCAGCGTGTAGGGGGACGGCCACGGCGCCGCCCACTCGGGGCATGACCCTGAACTACAAGTTTCTCCATATTATCGCTTCTGTGTATATGTCCTAAGAATGGTATAAGGAACTCTCAGCATTCACCTCCACGTCCACATTTCAAAAGCATTGTAGCTTTAGTGATGTTATGATCACGCCCTATTTTAATAAGCCTTGTCATGGCCACACATGCCTGTTGAATGCGCCGTCGAATCTCATTTTCACATCAGCTACCCGATGTATCACTAGTTAGTAGTAATAATTGCTAATATTGTTTATTCGTCAAGTATTATTTTATGAGCAACACTTAGAACTTGGGTAGTAGATATGTACCTAGAAACTCAAAAATTTTTGTTTAAATTTGTTTCGATCCCTCGAATATTTTACACAATAATTGACCATCTCCAAACTTTGTTGAGACGGTTTCTTCTGAGCTCGTAGCCTAGTAATTATTGCAGCGTAAAAATTTTAACAGTTTAGAAATATACAGGATGAGTTTTTAGTACCGGATCGGTCGATAACACCACTACTGCAGAAGATAGCGAAAAAAAATTGTATATAAAAGTTCTAGCCAAGGATATGCTCCTTGCTCAAAAATATTTCGATTTATACAGTATGATCCGATCCATAACCACGTGGTGATGCAAATATACATCTTTTTAAATGAGACACCCTATATATTATTCCATATTTAGATTCTACTAATAAGTCCCCTTCTTAAAATATAAGGCATTGTAACATTATACAGGGTATTTCAAAAGTTGTGATCATTTTTATATTCAAATCGCTGTCAAATGAATGTACTGTATATTGAAAATTGATTAATAAAAATATGTTTTTTACACGGAAAGATAAAAAATATACTCTAGTTTTAACACAGGCTGTAAAAGAAGTCGACAATGCATATTCATATACAGGGAGGTGGTAGAATGCAAAAACTGGACTTTCTCTTTTTTTTTTTGATGTAACCCCCATATTTTATTATACCAAAAAATGCTCTTTCATATGTGTATAGCATTTCATATACTTAGATTCATCAGTTTCTCTCTTTCCATTCATTCAAGCCATGATGGGTCATAGTTTTATGAGAGTTGAAGCATTTGTTGCTACTTGAAAAACTAAATTAACTTAACAAAGAAATATATAGCAAAATACCACAGCATTTTTTCATAACGATACTTGTACTTGTTAAAATTATTATTTATGTTTATAGGTTTTGTATGTGTTGTTGGGTATTGTGGAATCTATAGCAAAATGCGTTTATGTGCTTTGACAGATTTCCCATTAACTCACACACCTTGTATTTATTTTAAAAGAATGACCTTGGAACAATGTTATTTCATACATGATTGGCACGCATATTATAAACACGTTCATTAATAATAGTTTGTTTTAAAGCCATACGACATGCTGTGAAACATATTTAAATGAATGGTAGATTTATCTTGTCATCGTTCTATGCATATTGATATTGTCTATACTAACGCAGCAAGTAATTTGTTTTATGTAGAGCCTAATGCTTCCTGGTATAATAAGTTCGAGTTATTTGTTTTCTCTTACGCAAAGAAATAATCGTAAACCACCTACGTATAAAAATTTAAAAAAAACAGGGTTACTGCAAGTCAGAACTGGGGACGGAGCAGGAGTAGTATCAATCCAAGAGTTGAAATCACAATAAACGTTGGGAGGTATACCACAATCTTCCAAGCAGAAATTATAGCCATAGTATGAAGATAAATAACGACAATGTCTCCACAATTATAACAAGAAAAAAGTTTGGGCACTACTTTTTGACAGACCCTCGTATGACAAACCTTTTACGACGTGTACTGTTAGTACTAAATTACGTAAGAAAAGCGCTATAAACCTTCAGAGCATATGGTACGCAGTCAGGAGACGAGATGAGATACAGGATAAGATAAAAGTCCAACCGTTACGACTAGATTATCACTCAGCGTACTATATGATCGTCAAAACAAATAAACCAATCAGCAGAAAAAACGAGAAGAAACAAAACGTCATGACAATCGCTAATGCTAACCGGTAAAGGCGTATTTTAGAGAGGAAAACGGTAATTTTCACTTTCTAAGTAGGCTGTGCATAAAACTGCCATCACCCTGACATCATAAAGTGTCTCCGACAGTACTGCTAGTACCGGTTGATGAACGAAGATTAGGATGCTGGTTTTTAACAGCTTTTACTGGATGGGGCAGAAAGAGTTCCCCGATTTGAAAGACCAATAAAAACTAAATTAATCAAGATGTGAAAAAAAACGTTATTCGTTAATAAGAATAAATATTGCCATTTTAAATCAATGGGTCTTAAAAATTACGTTCGCCTCCATTGTTGATAATGAATGGCAGCTATTTCCTAGATTATGTCCAGAGTTTGGGGACGGCGTTGATACACTTTTTGCTTAAGCGTCTAGGGTATAGCGCGCGAAATTGAGAATCCAAGAAAAGACGTATTCCTGTGTTAGCGAGGAAGCGTGGCCACCTGTTCCCTTTTTCTGATCGCGAGAGTTTTCGATTTTGAGATAACACGCTTTTTGGGCGTTTTATGATGTCTATCTACATAATGAAAATCCATGTCATTCATTTCCGTCTCTCTGTCTGCCTGTCTGTCTGTCAGTCTGTCGGTCTGTTTGTCTGTCTCTCGGTCTTTGCGCGTTTTTCTAGCCTCGTAATCTTAGTAACCGCTGCAAGGATTGTGATAAAATTTGGGCAGCGATATTCTGGGGGATCGTAGTAGGTAATGTTCTTATTAATTTTGAACATCGATACAGGGCGGCGGAGTAATTAGCAAAAAACAAAAAAAATTAAATATTCCTCAAACTTGGTTTTTAGGTGTTTTAGGGGTTCCTGATAATTTTCTACTTTTTTTTGGGTGGGGGTAAAATTGGGGTGGTTGGGGGGTGGGGGGTTGTAAATCTCAAAAATGTGTTCTACTCATAATAGGCTATCCATTGACCTGTAAAAGAAATACCTAGCGGCATAATACCCTTTTTTAGGCCCATCCGAACATTGCCTTGCCTACTCCAGAAACCAAGGGACTTAGAATTTTCTGATAAATACATAGGAATATTGCTTTAGATCGTTCTGTATTGAGTAACATAAGTTATGGAATGGATTTTAATGAAACACTGTCACAGTATTATTAGCGCGGCGATGGAAAACGCGTATGTTCTGGAAAAATCGTGTCAGTGGCGGCGCAACAATAATAAAAAATCAAAAACAAAAAAACGCCTCAAACTTTGTTTTTAGGCGTTTTAGGGCTTCCTCATCATTTTCTACTTTTTTTTGGGTAGGGGTGAATTTGGGGTGGTTGGGGGGTGGGGGGTTGGAAAACTGAAAAATTTGTTGTATTCATAATGGGCTGTCTATTGACCTGTAAATGAAAAACCTAGCCGCATAATACACTTTTTTAGGTCCATTTGAACATTGCCTTGCTCAGTAAACCAAGGGACTTAGAATTTGTGATGCATTCAGACATATGAGTATTGTTTTAGATCGTTCTATATTGCGTAACGCAATTATTCAATTATTGATTTTAACGAAATTTTGACACAGTATTACTACCGCGGCGAGGATGGAAAACGTGTATGTTTTGGAAAAATCGTGTCAGTGGCGGCGCAGCATTAATAAAAAACTAAAAATATAAAAACAGCTCAAACCTTGTTTTTAGGCGTTTTAGGGTTTCCTGATCATTTTCTACGTTTTTTTGGGTGGGGGTGAAATTGGGGTGGTTGAGGGATGGGGGGTTGTAAAACTGAAAGATTTGTTGTATTCATAATATGGAATGACCTATGGAAGAAATACGTACCGGCGTATTTTTTTAAGTCCATGTGAACATTTCCTTATCTATTACAGAAACCAAGGGACTTAGAGTTTTGTGATGTATACATAATATGTATACGAGTATTTCGTTCTATGTATGTAGCAAAAATTATTAAATTGATTTTAATGAAATTTCAACCCAGAAGTGACTATCGCGGCGAGAGTGGAAAACGTGCCAGTGTCTGAAAAATCGTGTCAGTGGTTGCGCAACAATAATTAAAAATCTAAAAATATAAAAACAGCTCACACCTTCGCTTTTAGACGGTTTAGAGGCTCCTGATCGTTTTGCATCGTTCAGTTGAAGCATGAAGAAGAAAACTGTGGCGTCCTAGTTTCTAAGGAGGGAGACGCAAGAAACTATTTACGAGAGTTTTTGTGTTGGACGTTTTTTTGCGGGAGGGTGGGCGATGATTTGGCTGCAAGGGGATTTCAGACTATAGCTTCATGCAATGAGAAAACAATAAAACGAAATCATTATTATATGTGGGAAGTATTGAGTCAATCAACTTGACTCCATTTTTTAATCTTATGGTACGATGTTGCGTGTTTTTTAGTTTTTCAAACTATATGTATTTTCTCAGTGCATGGATTTCACTAGCGAATATGTAGTATATTTCAGCACCAGAGGTATTTTTGCAGTGTGTTTATAGAATGTAAAATCAACATAACACTGTTAATTATGCAACAATCTGCAATGTAGCAAGGTAGCAGAACAAGCCGGTTAGCAGCATTTCTGATTCGCGGCTAGTTTCAAGTATTTGCGTGCTGGAAATGTATTAGATAATAACAAAATGTATCTCTGTTACAGACCAATAATTACCCCAGATTGGAATATAACGGTGCATGGATAATATTTTTTCAATTAAGATATTATATAGGCATGCGGATTCAATAATGGTTTATTTGTATTAATTAAAATAATAGATGTGTTCGCTTTAATTAATTTGATTTATATTGTTACTATTGCGCTAAGCCATTTGACCTGGAATCGAGGTTTTCTGATTCACAGATAATTTTCGTTACAAAGACAAAAAAGATGCCGAATTTATTTGATTTTGTGCGTTTTTCAATTCTCGATCTAGTTAGTCAGTAAGCCAAGCAAAAGTATCTACACCTTTTCCAGCTGTAGCTTCTAAAGCGTCAAGTGATAATTTAAAATTTAATTTTCCAACTCGTAAATGAGGAAGTTTCCATTTTTTCAAATCTTAGTTAATCAGATAGTCCTACAGAGTTAGAGAACAGCAGCGAAAAATTTTTGTAATATCTCCAGTAATAGAAAAGTTATAGTCCTTCAAAGTTTGAATAGCCGTATCCTCTGCGCGAAGCCGCTGTGACGTCACGCGACACCACGCAAGCCTATGTGCGCCCTGTCGAGGATGCTGCTCCCGCAAGCCACCGCGCCGCCGCCGCCGGCCTCCTCGTTCATGTTGTTATTCCTTGTTTTCAGTAGGGTAGGCGACGCCGACGGTGACAAAACGATACACTGCAGTTTAATGGTATTATTAGAATATGTCTAGTAGACCGAGAAACGATAAATATTGCATTGTACTCAGGTGTACTAACACCACCATAAAAACACCAAACAAATATTTCAATGGATAGCCTATTATGAACACAAAAAAAATTGAGTTTTATGACCCCCCACCCCCCATCTACTCCAATTTCACCCCCACCCAAAAAAAGTAGAAAACGATCACGAAACCCCTAAAACGCCTAAAAACGTTTGAGGAATATTTAAAATTTTGTTTTTTGCTAATTACTCCGCCCCTCGTACAACGATTTCCAAAATTATAGGAACATTACCTACTACGACCCCACAACATATCGCTTCCCAAATTTCATCACAATCCACGCAGCAGTTACTGAGATTACGGCGTTAGAAAAACGCCAACAGACAGACAGACCGACAGACAGGCCGATAGGCAGACCAACAGGCAGAACGTCAGACAGACAGACCGACGGAAATGAGTGACGTGGATTTTCGTTAAAGGGGTGATACACGTACGAGCAAGTACGCGTACTTTAAAACCGTCGCGCAAACCGCTGGCGATCCGACTGGTTTGAAATCTTGCTCATAGCTTGTCTCGACCCGTGCTGCGAGCAGCGAGTCTCCACTTTGTTTCGGCAGGCCATCGATGCGCAACGCTTGTTGTGTTTGACGTTTGTTAAAAGTTTTGTTTATTTAGGAAAATTATCAAAATGAGTAATTTCAGCTTCACGTGTGTCACCGCGTCGAGCCGAGTAAGTTCGCGAACTTAAAAACTGAGTACTTAAAGCTCGTACGTGTGTCACCCCTTTTATGTAGGCATCATAAACCGCCCAAAAAGCGTATTATCTCAAAATCGAAAATTTTCGCGATCACAATACTCCCCTCACCTATCGCTGTGGGAAGTAAAAGTCCATAATTATGTCGAGATCCACTTTAGGAAGGTTACTAGAATCACAACGAATGTAACCTTCCTCCATACTTCAAAAATATACTGGCGTCTGCCCGTTACAACAAACACTCCGCCGTTCCACTCAGGTCTAAATATCGCACACTGTGCACATGTGACGTCATAAGGCATTCCAAAACCGCAGTCGCTTTCCGCAAATACAAAATTGAATAACTCTGCCGTTTTTTGAAATATTCAGATGATTTTTTCGACATTCTTCAAGTGAAGAAATAGACTATTAGATAATAATGAATTTTCCAATGTTTGTATTTTAGGAAACTTCTCCATTGTAATTTCAAACTGTCAAGTGTAATTCATAATTCCTTTTGGAGGATTTAAAATATAATAGCCAAAATTACTGTGTGTTTTGCCGACCAAAACAAGATCGCCACTTTGGCGAAAATTCGCCACACCTGGCAACTCTAAGAACGCGTGTTATAAAGAATGGAAGTGGGGGGTAGGGATGTTGTGTTCTCTCTTCAACCTGTTAGAGGCAGTTGGCGACTCCATCTTCGTCATATTTTTAAACATCTACATGAGTCTGCAAATTCATTCTTCTTGGAATACTGGTACACACATTTGTATCAAGAATAATATATTTTTGATTTATATACTATTTTAGAGAAATATGCTCCGAAAGAAAATATAATTTTCTTTGCAACCAAGACTATCATTATTTAATAACAAATATTTCATAATTTTATATGAAGATTATCATTTTTTCCAGCAGTGTCCAGTTTACTTCAATCAAGAATATAGACAGCTTGCAAATGCGAACCTTCATTTACAATATGATAATCTTAGTTTGAAAATGAACGCTGTTTTACAAGCACACCCTATATTTGTATCAAGTAAATCGTTTATTTGACGTCTACCAACATCGGAGTGCGCACGCGTGCAGCGTGTTACGTGTCAACTCTAACCCCTCCACCCTCTCTACTCAATAACCTGTTGCCCTTCCGCGTCCGCACCGCCATTATCGGTTTTCCGATTGTTGCATTCGCCGCCGTCTTTAGCACCGTAGCGTAATACCTGAATCCTGGATCCTGAATAATAGTATCTAGTCAAACTGTTAAATAAATTGCCATTGCCACGTGATGTACCCGTGATACCACCGTCAACCATCAGTCATCGAATCTGCCGGTAGTGCTGGTCCACCACCATTTGAGTCGCGTCCCAGTTCCCATCAGCTTCCTTATCACTGGATCTATCCATCCAAATTTTTCGTTCAAATTACGAAATCATCAAAAAAATTATAGAAGAGAATGTCCTGCTGCTGCTGAGATGCTGAGAATGGATCGATAGAAGGTCAAGGAGAAGAAGAAGAAGCAAATCATTGAGAAGTGTGCAAATATAACAGTCCAAAGAGAGACAGCAGTGAAATTAGGTTAGACAAAATTTTAGTGTATATTCCAGGCCAATACCTCAAACAAGGCATAGCCTTCGAGGTGGCAATATTTGTATAGTACAATACAAATAAAATAAATGAAATGAATAAGCTATTCAAAAAATTGGGATGCGAAGACCTGACTCAGGTGTTCCTAGATAAGTACTAAGTATATTAAAAGTGATTTAAGAAATTTTGCAGAACTATTTCTCCAGAAAAATTTCCAGATGCTCATAGAAGAGTTTGAATGCTCAAATTAATACTACTAGATTCCTCATCCAAGAATATCACAATTTTAGAATAAAGTTGAGCTACTTGCATCAAGTTTATGAAATGCTCCCAGCTAAGATTATGAAATGCTTCAGTCAAGATTATGAAATACTTCGGTCAAGATAACCATACGCTTGATTCAAGATTTTGGTATTCTTACTATCAAGAATTTCCCAGTTTTGCATTGAAGATATTTTCTCAATCTAACCCTTATATGGTCAAAGATATCGTATTCTCACTATAAGATTAGCATAACTTTGCGCGTATAGGAAGTTATGGTATACTTGAGTTAAAGCATTGTGCTCCATCTAAGAAATTATTTTTATGTGTGTAGCAGTAATTTATACAAAAGTTTTCATTATTGCTTTTCTTCCCATTCAAACATAAGAAGTTAATGCACTAATTGAAATTAAACAAACAACCGGCACTTCCAATTAATGATAATTGCCTTTTATTGGCCGTATTTTTTGCGGTATCGATAGTAGAAAAGAAGAAATTAGACTGATTATTATTGGCGTAAAGAAGGAAGTAAAAGTGCTCCCGACGGGATGCTTGTCTGAGTTTTTGCGATCGCGCGGCGGCCGTGATTCAATTGTTTTTTACGTCAAGTCGGCCCGAAGAAGTGAATAACATCCTGAAAAAAAGTCCATCGTTATTTCCGCTACAAGAAACGAAATGGACGGATTTGTGTGAGAATATGTTATTTTAGATCACTGACCACTTTTTAATAATAATAATATTTATTTGCAATGAACACGTCTACAAAAAGAACTTTGCGCTTTGTGTCATATCTTTCGCATATCGAGCAACTCACGATTTTTTCAATAATATTAGTATTTTTCGTATAATTTATTATTTTTAGCTTATATTAATGATTAGTTTACACTTCTTAGTATTGTATTGTATTGTATTTATTATCTTGTGATCATACATGTATGATATAAGACTAGTCATAAATAAATTAAAAATTAAAAAAAAAATAAATAACACAAACGGATAAAAATGAAACAAACAATGCGAACAGATAAATAGACAGTCCAATAAATGCACATCTGTGGAACAGAGAAAAAAAACAGATAGAAACAAAAATAAAAGCAGAAATAAAAGCAACGTAAGCTACATTCTAAAACATGAAACTAAAAGTTATGCGCCAAAAAAGTCGTCTATCGAATAGAAACATTGTTCCACAAGAAGTTTTCGAAGACGTGCTTTAAAAGACATGATAGACGTCAGGCATTTCAATTCTGCAGGTATGCTGTTGAACACCTTTATGCAGGCAAATACAGGGGATTTTTTGAATAATGCTAATGTATGTGATGGTATACTCAAATCATTACAAGCTCGGGTGGTATAGCGAACATTGAGATCGTTATTTCTGGTGAATTTGTGTTTGTTCTGAAATACAAATATTGCGCACTTCAAGATGTAAATGGAAGGAAGCGTCAATAGTCTGTATTTCTTGAACACTACTCTGCATGAGTGCTATACCTAAAGTGTTGTTTAGTTTAATTGAATTATAGTTATATTTCACTTTTTAGCTCAGGATAATAAGACAAACTTACTTAATTTTTGTATTGTCACCAGCTCTTGATAAGTGTATAAAGTTTAAATGAAATATTTTCGTTTACATAATTTTCCTCCAATAACGAGAGTCATCAATATTGTGGATAAATGGATGTATCTGATTCACCATTTCTAAAAAAAGACCCCCAGATCTTCACGTTCACCCTAAATATCTAAAATCGTTATCTGGCTTGCTACCAGGAGGAAAACTCGTATCGTGTACACTTTAAGGGTACACATTTCAAATCCGAAGGTTGTTTCGAGTTTCAGCATCAGGTAAAGAGGATAAACAAATTTCAGAAACTCTCAGATCTTCACGTTCATCCTAAATATCTAAAATCGTTATCTGGCTTCCTATCAGGACGAAAACTCGCATGGTGTATATTTACAGGGTGCCAATTTCAAATCCGATCATTGTTTTGAGTTTCAGTCTTTTGGTAAAGAAGATAAAAAACGTCAGACCCTCACATCATTCACCCTCAATGTGTAAAATCGTTATTTGGCTTCCTATCGGGACAAAAACTCCTATAGTGTATACTTTGAGGGTGTCCATTTCCAATCCGGCCGTTGTTTTGAGTTTCAGTCGCAGGTAAAGAAGATCAAACATTTTCAGACCCTCATAATTATCTTCACGTTCACCCTAAAAATCTAAAATCGTATCTGGCTTCCTACCAGGACGAAAAACTAGTACAGAAATCTTCTATCACTGAATATTGTCTATATCCTTTCTATTATGACTGTATTAACTAAATTTGCTAGATTTGTCCCTTTTTAGATCATTTTCTGTAATTTGAAATTTTGACTTACCATATATTAATCAATACATCAATATACGTTTTTGTTTTTTAAATAAATATTTCAAAGACAAAAAACATCACCGTACATGCACTCTAAATACCCTAGTCCTCTGCTAAATGGTACTTTCATCTAAAGCTGAAAGTACCGAAGAAAGAAAGTAAATGCATATTAAATAGTGGGCTAAATACCATGTATAAATTTTGAGAACCATCACATTAACGATCCATGATCACACTTATTGTTGATGAACAACAAGAGGCACGAAAACGTGTACTTGGCCGAAAGTACTGCCCGAGAGAAAGTGAGACATGCCCATGTTTATCATCGAAAAAGGGTACCACCTTAAACGCTCATTACCAAAAAGCACGCCAGACCTGTTGCGAAACACACCGTCTATAGAACGTGAGGTACTAATTGATTTTTCCGGTACTGTCGTAAAGTACTGAGCATCACGCAAGGCTTTTGGTTGTGCCGTAAATTCCAAAGACCCTAACCGATTACTTTTTATAACTAATCATGATGTAATAGTACATTATTGCAGTACCCATAACAAAAATTAAAAATCCGATGACAAGTTTCTGGCAAACGGTCGGTTGAAATCAAAAATCCACAAGCCCAACGTTCCACTTCGTCCGATCGTAAGCGTAATAGGTTCTCCTACTTACGAATTAGCAAAACACTTAACTATATTATTACAGCCATACGTTGGAAAAAACGACTCGTACATCAAGGACTCAGCCCATTTCATTTCGAAAATCAAAGACATACAGCTGGAAGAATCCGACATGCTGGACAGCTTCGACGTTGTGTCATTATTCGCAAAGGTGCCATTAAACGATGCAATTGAACACATCAAGGACATATTTCCAGAAAACATTACAAACCTTTTCAGACACGTGTTCACAACAACCTACTTCGTCTGGGACGCCAACATGTACGAACAAATTGAAGGTGTAGCCACGGGAAGCCCTCTAAGCCCGGTAGTAGCGAACTTTGTAATGGAGAAGGTCGAACAGGCAGCTTTGAAAAGCGCTCAATACAAGCGCAAGATATGGCTCAGATACGTGGACGATACGTTCGTCATTTGGAATCACGGAAGAGAAAAGCTAGAAGAATTTCTAGAACACCTGAACAGCGTGCACAAAAACATCAAACAAAGTTCACCATGCAGGTAAAACAAAACAAGAAACTCGCCTTCCTTGATGTTCTTCTAACAAGAAAAGGAGTTACATTAGGATAGAAGGTATATAGAAAACCAACTCATACTGGCCGGTACTTACATAAAGAATCAAACCACCATCCATCTCAGAAGTACGGAATTATTAGAACTTTGACAAAACGGGCTAGAAAAGTGTGCGAACCAGAGGAACTCGACACCGAATTGGAACATCTAAAGAATGCTCTTAAGGCAAACGGTTACACAGAAAAGGAAATAACAAGAACAATGAAAAGAAATAGGACAAAAGCACAACCTAAACCAATAGCAAAAGCTTTTCTACCCTATGTGCCTGGAATAACAGACAGAATAGGAAAAATGTTACGGAAGGAAAACGTCAAGACCGTCTACAAGCCCACAAGAAAGATACAGGAATATTTGAGAACGGTGAAGGATAAAAGAGACCCACTCACAACACCGGGGGTTTATCGCATACCATGCACATGTGGGAGTGTATACATAGGAACAACGAAGCGATCTATAAATACAAGAATTGCAGAACATAAGGCTAGCTGTCGACTAGGCCATACTGACAAATCAGCGGTAGCCGAACATGCGATTAAGGAGGGAAGTCACAGTCACCGTTAGCAAGTATAAATACAGGTGCAGATCCACCAGCCGTCAGTATTTTGGAAGTCGCCGAAGGGAAATAGCTTCTAAAGATGCCATCTACTCGTGGTGGCGAAACGTCAAGCTTTAACGCTAAACGACGCCGGCCTAAAAACCCAAGAACCACAAATTCATTGGACGATGGCCGCGAAAGCCTTACACAGTACATTCTATCTCGCGAAGTATTTGATACATGATCACTTTCAACTTCAAAATCCGACAACAAAATTTCGTTTTATTAGGGTTTTCGTTTGGTCTGCATTTTAATAAAAATCTCTAAAAATCAATTATCTCTGAAACACGAGGGTTGCTCTATACCTCCGTCAATCCACCAGTACGCAGGCAGCTGTTTCACGCTTATTAGCGATCATCAGTGCGCCATAGGTCGATTGACGGAAGTAGAGAGCATCAATTTTTCCATGTTTAATAAACATGTGAAAGAATTCCTTCTGTCTACTCGCACATATCTGAAACAGTTGAAAATCGGACCCTATATACCTTATATAATTTTTTTTGTTAGAAATGAGCTGTACAATTTTCTCCTAAAGTATTTTCCGTTCGTCATAGATCACCCTGTATAGAAAGAAGCGTTCTCCATCACGCATAAGGTGAGGTGATAACAGTTCTGCATCGATGAGTTGAGCCCAGTGTTTGAACTCCAATGCTCTTTTTTTTAAACCCGCCACTGGCTTGCAAGCAATGAACGTCGCAGTCGATGCCCTTCGGAAACTCTCTCTAGATGCCGGCGATGTGTTTTTTTGCACACTAACCCCAGAACCTACTTATTTCTAGACAATGTCAGACTCTCGTTTCCCTGTTACTTTTACGTGTTTTCAACTAAGTCAGAGTTGTTTACAATTTATTCTTGAATATAGTCATCAAAAGCTTGCCTCTAGCCGCATATGCCACGGTTCTGTTTTCACACTAAACGTTTGTTAGAAAATGGGACAAGACATAATTCGATCAATCACGCTTCAGAGATCGGTAGATATGACCGTATTGATTGGAGATAAGGAGGCTTGCCCTAGCTTGCACTAAGATAGGATGTGTTTTATGTCGTTATCGTAACATTGCAGCGTTGTTTCTTGCAATACTCTCTCGTAAAGCCAGCTTTGGACGACAGAACATTAATATCGTGCACGGAACCAGGCAAGCCACTATCATCCCAGGAGACGGTACGTCGGCGACAGCAACATGTTCACAGATCAACGTAGATATCAAAACAATTGTCGAGTGGGGCTTAGTAAATAAAGTACAGTTTAACGTACAGAAAACAACACTGGCAAAGAAGGCTTACGAGCTATGGAAAGGGAGGGTCACCCAATAATCGAATCATGTTCTAGCACGACCACGTCGTCAGTATTGCTAAAACGGCATCCGAGAGGCTTGTAGTTTTGTTCCGCTGTAGGAAGCTGTATACACCAGAGCAACTACTGCTACTCTACAAAGCAAAGATCCGACCATCTTTGGAGTATTGCTCCCATGTGTGGGGATGCGCTCCGAAGCACTCTCTACAGCTTCTGGACACTATCCAGAAGAGAGCAATTAGAATAATCGATACGACTAACCTCACAAAGGACCTCCACAGCCTGGAACATCAAAGAAGGGTGGCTGACCTGTCCCTGTTTTAAAGATTCTGTCACGGAAGGTGTTCGAGTGAGCTTTCCCAGATAATGACACCAAAGGCCGTCCGAACGAGAGACGCTAGAGAGGCTCTGCGAGCTTATCCTTACCAGCTCGAGATTCCTACTCCCCAAGCCAGTCTCCTCCATCATTCCTTCTTTTGGGGAACTTTCGACGCTGTCGGGGAATTTGTTTCTGGACGGCTACAACCTGCAGCGTTTCATATTTACTCGCATATTTTATCCTCCTTTTTTATGGTCAACCTCCCGCAAAGGCTAAAAGCCTATCGCGCTGTAGAAGCACTGCGAGAACGCTGTGGGTTGTAGTCGTCCAGAAACAAATTCCCAGGCAGCTCATTCCACAGCGTCGAAGTTCTCCAAAAGGAATGCTGGAGGAGATTGGTTCAGGGAGTAGGGACCACGACCTGGTAAGCAACAAGCTACTCCAAAAATGGATCAGAAAATAGAACATGTTCTATTTCCAATCAATTGTTATGCTGGATGCATGCATTAGATACCAGGAGCCTTCAACAATTGCTTGTTAACAGTCTTTCGCAAAAAATTAAATCTTACGTAATGTCTCTGTCTGAGTACTTCATTACTTATGTATTATTTTATTTATAATACTATGTATTCGTATAATTTTCAATCTCCTGTCTCCCATGTCATAAAATTTATGTGACTTCGTTAAGCAGGTTTTTCATAAGCCGTTTCTATACATATACTTTGTAATAATGACTTTCATTATTATTAAAACAAAAAGCCGCACCGGGGACTAGGACACACCGAGCTGCTGTTCCATTACCCAGTGACTACTCCTCACAGGTGAGGTGAGCAATCACTGGGTCGTACGACCTAAGTAGGCGAAGGGACCCAAGGATGACTGCCTTCTGCATTCAGGCGGCTAAGACGTGCGCCGCTGCACGCAAGGTCCCGTTAGAATATCGACAGAAAATTATCAGGTCACATACTGCCCGCCGTGAGAAAGCAGCTGGAGATGGCGCGTCAAAAAAGTGTAACCTAATTTATCTTACTTGCGTCGAGTCTGGACAGGGTAGTGGCAGCAGATTCCTAGACATGAGGACATCTTCATCTTTATCTTTATTATCGTCCTTTGATACAATATACTCGTATACGTATATGGATTTGTCAAAAGAAATAAATATATAAAATATATACATACACAGATATACACACAAATAATACAATTATTGTATATATACATACATACACGTTCATAAAAATTTAAATTTTTAGATGCTGTTTATTTTTAATTTTTTAAAACTTATATATTCTGCTAACATTATAAAAACATTTTTCTACAAGAAACTTTTTCAAAATGACTTTAAAAACATTGATTGTTCCAGCTTTTTTATGTGTTCTGGGGGTTTATTGAAGACTTTTGGTCCCAATACATCAGGGGATATGGAACTTGTCTTGTGGATATAATTCCTTTGCCTGCCGTAATGTCACTGTCTGAGTACTTCATCACTTATGTATTATTTTATTTATAATACTATGTATTCGTATAATTTTCAATCTCCTGTCTCCCATGTCATAAAATTTATGTGACTTCGTTAAGCAGGTTTTTCATAAGCCGTTTCTATACATATACTTTGTAATAATGACTTTCATTATTATTAAAACAAAAAGCCGCACCGGGGACTAGGACACACCGAGCTGCTGTTCCATTACCCAGTGACTACTCCTCACAGGTGAGGTGAGCAATCACTGGGTCGTACGACCTAAGTAGGCGAAGGGACCCAAGGATGACTGCCTTCAGCATTCAGGCGGCTAAGATGTGCGCCGCTGCACGTAAGGTCCCGTTAGAATATCGACAGAAAATTGCCAGGTCACATACTGTCCACCGCGAGAAAGTAGCTGGAGATGGCGCGTCAAAAAAGTGTAACCTAACTTATCTTACTTGCGTCGCGTCTGGACAGGGTAGTGGCAGCAGATTCCCAGACATGAGGACATCTTCATCTTTATCTTTATTATCATCCTTTGATACAATATATACGTATATGGATTTGTCAAAAGAAATAAATATATAAAATATATACATACACTACTACTACTTTTTTTTCTTTTTTTTTTCATACACAGATATATATACAAATAATACAATTTATTATTGTATATAAATATACACACATTCATAAAAATTTAAATTTTTAGATGCTATTTATTTTTAATTTTTTAAAAACTTATATATTCTGCTACATTATAAAAACATTTTTCTACAAGAAATTTTTTCAAAATGACTTTAAAAACATTGATTGTTCCAGCTTTTTTTATGTGTTCTGGTAGTTTATTGAAGACTTTTGGTCCCAATATATCAGGGGATATGGAACTTGTCTTATATTTCACAAAGGGTATGTGGATATCATTCTTTTGCCTGGTGTTAGTTTTTAAAATGCTGCCGTTTGTTGAGAACCTCTGTGCAGCTTGATTGATGTATATGTAAACAGCCAGTTCATATATAAATAGGCAGTGTAGTGTTAATATATAGAATGATTTAAATAGGCTCTTACAGCTGTGCGTACTAGGTACCCCTGCTATGCATCGGACAATTTTCTTCTGGCCTATGAATACTCTAATTGCATTGGTAGAGAGACCCCAGAAGAGACCCCTATCGTAAGCGTGACTCAACCAAAGCATAGTACAAATTCAATAGTTGGCCTTCATTCAAAATAGTCCTAAGATTTTTGAATGCATAACTGTGTCATGAGTTTTGAGACCACAAAATTACAATGATCCTTAAAATGGAGACATTCGTCTAATAAGATTCCTAAAAACTTGACGGTGTTAGACCCCTTTATGACAGAGTCCTCCAGATGTATACTCAGTGGTGGTACTTTCCTTTGATAGTTGTGGAATCTGATGGCTACAGTTTTCCTATCGTTAAGATACAAACGTTTGTTCATAAACCATTCAAATCATTAATGAGTACATCACATTTTTCCACTAACACGTTGTCACTCCTGTCAGACACAATCACAGATGTGTCATCCGCATAAAGGGTGAAATCAGCATTAGGAAAGGTTTCATCCAGTTCATTCACATAAAGCCTGAAAAGAACTGGCCCTAAAATGGAACCCTGCGGACTCCTAGGTTAATTTTCAAGCTGTCATATAGAACGTTGATGGTAGATCCATCTTTTTCTCTATAGCTCAGGCAGACGTATTGGCCTCTATCAAACAAAAACGATTTAATCCATTGCGGAATGCCATATTGAATTAATCTATTCAATAGTTCTTCATGATTGACGCAGTCGAATGCCCAGCTAAGATCACAAAAAATCCCAACAGGACACTTTCCCGCCTCAATGAGATCAATAAGTTGACAGCACCTCAAAATCTCAATATTTGCACATAAGTATATGTGGTTAAGTTACCTCCCAGTAAGTTAATCGAATGTATTGAGTAAGTCAAAACATTAATCTTGCACCGCATGTAAGAGCAATTTGTCATGATTGCCGGATTATGAGCGTTACATGTGTCACAATTTCCTCTCATTCCATTAGAGATAAATAAATGGCTGGCAAAATAAATAAGAAAAACGAATTCCCCAACCAAGTCATTACGGATGCACGAGTGAATGGACAAATAAATTAACGTGAATTTATTATAAGATACCTCATGCTTTCGTATGTAGCATATACACTTCTGCCAATGGTCACGCACTTAAATTTTCTACCTTCACATTTTCTCCTCGAGGGATTTTTTTGACCCCTACGAGAGACAGATGGACGGACCATTCTAACGGCCATTATGTAGGTGGACTGTGATAGATTGGCGAATGGAATATTCTCAAACTCGATTCTATTGTGTTTTTTTTTCATAGTCACTATGTCTTAACAGACTGGTATAATGCATTAAGTCGGACTAGACTATTGCCGACACGAATATTATCAATAGTTTTGAGAACTGTAGCTCGCCATCCTGGATAACTCACGATAACGACCAGACCTTAGAAATAAGATCAAGAATCGAAATAGCACGAGCAGGATTTGTAAAGCTAAAGAAAATACTATGTAATAAAGACATCTCTTTGGAATTAAGAATTAGAACCCTTAGAGGTTACGTATTCTCAACATTGTTGTATGGATTGGAGAGATGGACGCTAAAACAAGAACATATAAATAAATTACAAGCATTCGAGATGTGGTGTTATAGAAGAATTCTGAAAATATCTTGGACGCAGCGAAAAACTAATACAGAAGTTCTTAGACTAATGGGTAAAAGTTGCGAAATTGTTAAAAATATAAAAATTAAAAAACTGCTGTATTTAGGACATATAATGAGGGGAGAACGGTATCGTTTGCTACAAATTATAATGCAGGGTAAAATAAAAGGAAAAAGGAGCGTCGGTAGAAGGAGAATATCATGGCTGCGAAGTTTAGGGGAGTGGTGTCAATGCAGTTCCATAGAACTATTTCGAGCAGCGGCAAATAAAGTAAAAATAGCATTGATGATTTCCAACCTCCGATAGGAGACGGCACTTAAAGAAGAAGAAGCTCGCCATCGTTCGCGATTTACTGTCAGTTCAGGGGCGCTCTTGATACTCCTATCCAGCAACTGTTTCGTCGTATCCACCCAGCGTGTAGGGGAGCGGCCACGGCGCCGCCCACTCGGAGCATGGCCCTGAACTACAAGTTTCTCCATATTATCGCTTCTGTGTTTATGTACGAAGAATGTAAGCATTCTTGGTAGCTTTAGTGATGCTATGGTCACGCCATATTTTAGTAAGCTTTGTCATGGCCACACGTGCCTGTTGAATGCGCCGTCGAATCTCATTTTCACAGCTACCCGAATTGTCGATTAAAGAACCGAGGTACACAAAACTTTGAACTACTTCACAACGGCTTACTGACTTCATTGCTCGATGAGTATCGTGCTCTCTATCTACGATCACAACCTTGGTCTTGTTGTAGTTAATACCAAAACCATACGCTGCACTGTGTTGTTCTAAGACGTTTAATAGAGCTATTAGTTCTTCCTGAGAAGCAGCAATAAGGGTTGTATCGTCAGCAAATCTTAAGTTGGATATTTTCCTTCCGCCAATAGTTATACCGCCATTCCAGTTGTCCAATACCTATCTCATCACAAATTCAGAGTAAATGTTAAATAACATCGGAGATAATACACATCCCTGACAAACTCCTTTTCTGGTTGCAGTTTGACCAGACAGGTTACCATCAATTCTTACACGAGCCGAATTAGACTCATAGAGTTGCTGTATGAGAATCACTAGGCGCTAAGGAACTCCCACAGAGATGAGGATTTCCCGCAGTTTAGGCCACTTTACGTTATCAAACGCCTTAGAGTACTCCACAAAGCAGATAAAAACTAGAAAATAATGCTCTTTGGCTTTTTCAATAATTTGTCTTAAGTTTAAGATCTGTTCACGCGTATCGCGTCCTTTCACGAGACCTGCCTGGACCTGAGAAATTTGCCAGCCAATAAAACCCTCCAAACGAGATTGTAAAATATATAGTAGAACCTTACTTGCATGAGAGATTAACGAAAGTAGGCGATAATTGTCTGGATTTGTTGGAGATCCTTCTTTATGAAGTGGAACAAAAATTGATGTGCACCATTCATCTGGCCAAACACCGGAGGACCAGACACTCTTACAAATATTATGTAAAAGAGAAATGCCATCATCACCCAAGCATTTCAACGTTTCGGCAGAAATAGCATCAATGCCTGTAGCTTTATTAATGCCTGTAGCTTTATTGTCTTTTTAATAGCTGATAATTTCGTAGATAAGGTTCTTCGCATTTTGGAATAAAAATAATGCAGAGGTTCTTTTACTCAAAAAGCCGACGTTTCGGCGTTTATTTTACGCCTTCTTCAGGGCTAAAACATCATATGAAGATGAACATATATAAATTGAAAAACGTTGTGTTTTAGCTTTGAGAATTCAGTCTTAGAAACAAATTTAACAAAATTCATATAAAATTCACAATTAACATTTAGAAGATTAGAACAATTCAAAATCAAAATAGAAACCGGTACATTGAACTAATGATCAGTTGCACAAAAAATTAAAAATTAAAGTATAAAACAGTTGTTCATTCAATCTCATTAAAACATTAAAATAACAATAAAAATGAAAAATGTAAAGCGTACCTTTCGAGCACACTCCTATAGCACCAAAGGATAACATATCCCTTGCGGTCAAAAAACATTCTAGAAGATGGTTAAAAACAATTACGAATGCCGTTTGTCAACACCTGATTTTTCGTATTTGCTGCTATAGACTGAAGCCAGTGCGAGAAAAATATGAATATTTATAGATATAGTATAAGAATAGTATAAATAAGTATACAGAGGCTAAGGAAATGTTTTAGTCGATGTCGATGGCCATAAAATGGTCAAAAACAATAAAATTCGCGCCAGCTGAAATCTTACATAACAGCCAGCGACAATATGTAAAATCAAAACAAAAAGGCATCACTATTCAAGGGGCGAGTCTGCAGATTCTAATACCGTCAATTGTGTTGTAATTGTGCGGTAAGTGAAAGTCCATCCATGTGATTAGCGTCTTCCCCTTTTATGTAATTGATGCATTGTATTCTACTTATCCGCCTACTTGAAAAAATTCTTCAGCTGCTTGTAAGGGGTCTTGCCCTGAATGCACTCAAGGCACTGGTGAATTTCCCTCTCTTGGACCTACTGATCCAGGGAGGTGTTAAGACCTCGGAGCTAGGGAAGCTGGGTCTTTCTACGTCCTTAAGGGTCTAGGGCAGCTATTCTCAACCGCTGGTCCGGCGGACCATTAGTGGTCCGTGGAGAAATTTTACTGGTCCGCGGACATTTCCCCTATCCAGGAAAAAAATTTACTTAATTTACCACGTGTGAAAGAAATGTGTGGATAACAAGCCCTTCCATAACATATGACAGTACAGCAAGTTAAATTTAAATGACAGAGAATAAGAGCCGCTTCTTGAAATTAGTGCAGATATTATGTTAAAAGCCAGTTTTTCAACAATGTAAATAGATCAAATTGAAAAATGAATATCCATCTCTATACGAGAAAGCAATGAAAATGTTAGTCCCCTTCGCAACTACATATTTATGTGAATCGGGTTGTTTCATCTATGACGGAAATGAAAAATAAATTTAAAAATCGGCTTTTGGTTATTTCACCGCTCCGGCTTAGCTTGTCGAATTTGGAACCAACAATTGACAAGTTGATTGAACAAGAGCAGCAGCAATCTTCTCATTAGCAAAATGTTCATATACAATGAGTCTTTAATTATTTTTATAATTTCTGATTTTTTGTTTTAATTTTTTTGAGAGTTTGTTCCCATTGATTTAATTTTTTTTATATGTATGTGGCGGGCCAAGGTTGTGCTAGAAGGGCACCTCGGGTCCGTGAATCCAAGGGATTAAATGAGAAATAAAACGTGTCATATATTTGTTTCACCTTTTAATAAATTGCTTTGAAAACTAAATATGTATACATAAATGGAGTATCAAAATCAACAAAATATATATATTTCTTCACCTTTTAATAAATTACGTAAATTGTAAATATGTATTAAAATAGAAATACGAGTATAAAAGCCGTAATAATACACCAAGTGAATTCACAAACTATCTGTAGCAAAACATAAAGGTTATTTAGAAAACCACTAACAGCTAAATAATAAAGTAAACTTATCTTTTGGGAAAAAAAAGATGAATACGGCAGCCTCCCTGGCTACAGTGGCTACCGCCCCCGTGGGATTGTGAACACAGCAGCGCCTCTGCGTCAGCTGCCTCCTTTCAGAGAGTTAATACAGCAGCCCCTTGCTACTGCCCCCGTAGGATTTCGGACAGCGCCTCAGCGACAGCTGTCCCCTGTGGCTATTGCAGTAGCCCCTTTTGCTACTGCCCCCGTAGGATTTCGGACAGCGCCTCAGCGACAGCTGTCCCCTGTGGTTATTGCAGTAGCGCCTTTTGCTACTGCCCCCGTAGGATTGTTATTTAGTCTCTGGAACGGGAAGGTGGACCTCGGCGGTCAAGATGGCCGACTGTTGCGTGGCGTCGTGAGTAGTAAAACCCCAAAAACGGGAAACCAGGCTGCAAGCATTATAGCTCATTTAATATCGCCCGATTCAGAGCAAGGCCCCATCCCTTTGTTTAACTACCCCAAGAAAGGAAAAGTTACCTAGGTTCAGCAACTGCTATATGTTAAGCCAGGTCCCAGGGATGGTCACTAGTCACTACTAGGCAGCCAGCTCGGTGGTGGATGGTCGGTTGGTCAATCGGAAACTGACTCCCGTTCCGGTTGTGCGAACTAAAGAAGACTCTGTGTCCCTACCGAAAACCGTTGAATTCAAAACGTCCAATCGACGCTCGCCAACGAGTGATTTATAGACCAGTCGATATAGTCTTCCAGCGTTGGGAAAAACCAGCCGCTGCTAGGCAAATTATAGGTTTGGGGACAAGTCTGCCGTTGCATGTATGATAAAAATATTACTAACTAATTTACGTAGTGGTTGTTTACAAATACTTAGTCAAAATTTGTTGTTAAGAAAATATCACAGGTCCGCACTTTTTTTTTTTCAACAGTTCTACTGGTCCGCGGGCCAAAAAAGGTTGAGAAACGCTGGTCTAGGGTATAGCGCGCGAAATTGAGAATCCAAGAAAAGACGTATTCCCCTGTTAGCGAGGAGGCGTGGCCGCCTGTTCTCTTTCTCCAGTGTGTGTGTGTCTAAGATGAGGGGAGATAAGTCCAAAAATCCAAAGGTCAAAAGGTCCAAAGGTAAGGTCCAAAGGTCACCATAAAAATGAATTTCGCATTTCCAAGCCCCTGACTGTGCCTTTAAACTTACAGTAATGATTCAAAAAGCAAATTGAAGAAGAAAGCTTGCGCTTTGTCACCTATTTGGCCTTTTTGTGTTAGATTACAGACATTTGAAAAATGTATGATTTTGCATTGCAAGTTTTTTTGCACGCTAAAAAACATTTTTGAGAAAATCGCAAATAGTTGTCATTCATTAAGGTCTTGACTATCACCTTCTGAAATACTGTGTATGGAGTTTAAAAAACAAATGAGTTCTGTATGAAATGGGAATCCGTGTTTTAACATGGCAAATACATTATGTATAGCTGTGTATACCCAAGCCCCTTAAAAGGGGTATTCAGCACTCTACAGTTCTCTTAGAATTGCATAACAAGGAATCAGTTGTATATGAGCGAAGGTATATGATACGAAAAATGAAGTCAAGTTGATTGACTCAGTACTTCCCACCCGTTACGGTGATATCAGTTTATTATTTTCCCATAGCATGAAGCTATATAGCCTGAGATCCACTTGCAATCAAATCATCACTCGCCCGACTGAAAAAGTGTGTTATGCCGCTAGGCCTTTTTATGACCCCCACCCCCAACTACCCCCATTTCACCCCCACCCTAAAAAAGTAGAAAATGATCGACTAATTGGCGTTCCGGCCTTAACGCGCCACCTTCAGTCACTTTCTTACCGGCGTGTTGTTGGTGACCTCTCACTCTTCTACCGATATTCCAACGGAATCTGCTCCTCCGAGCTATCCTCTATCGTTCCGCCGCTCACTGCTCCTATCAGATGTATCCGTGCGACCGCTGCATCTCATCCTAAGACGGTCGTTCTTCATACATCAAGAACTGAGCGGTACAACCGCACATTTATTCCTAGGGTGTCCAAGGCTTGGAATGGACTGCCAGAAGATGTATTTATTGGGCCTGCGGGTATCGGCCCATTCAAATCTCGCGTTAACAAACTTTCCCTAACATAACCCTTTCACAGCAACCGCGGTACTCTGGTATTTAGGCTCTACCTGCGCGGTCTGCTCATTTATAAAAAAAAGGGTTCCTTAAAACGCCTAAAAACGAATTTTGAGCTGTGTTTTATATTTTCCGTTTTCTTATTTTTGCTGCGCCGCCACTGATACGATTTCTAAAAATCGTAAACGTTTTCCATCTTCGCCACGGTAGTAATACTGTGAAAAAAATTCATTAAAACCAATCCAATAATTTACACGTTACCACGATCACAAGCAATACTCGCATGAAAATTCTAAGTACCTTGCTTTCTGTAATAGGCTAGGCAATGTTCGAATGGACCTATTATGACGCTTGGTCTTTTCTTTCATAGGTCAATATACAGCCATTCCGCGTAAATAGCGATTTTTTGATTACGTTGAGACGTAGCGGCGATTTAACAAAACAAACCGATTTGTAGCGACTTTTAGTTAATATCTTTTTTTTTGCCACTGGTTGTTTATTTTTCCTTTGGTATTTCCCAGACTGTCTTCCATTGGTATCGAACCTATCGAGGCTATGTATCGGGTAATCCACTATTTTTTCGACATAATATAATCCCCCTCCCATACAACAGGCAACACCTATTAAGAATACAACACATTTTTCAGCTTTGCAGGCCCCCACCCCCCACCCACCTCAATTTCACCCCCATCCAAAAAAGTAGCAACCCCTAAAAGCCTGAAAAAGAAGTTTGAGGAATATTTAAATTTTTTTGTTTTGCTAATTACTCCGCCGCCCATGCACCGATTTCAAAAATTTTAGCAGCATTGCCTACTACGACCCCACAGCATACGCTGCCCAAATTTCATCATAATCCATGCAGCGGTTACTGAGATTACGAGGGTAGAAAAACGTCAACAGACAGACAGACCGACGGAGACAAGTGACGTGGATTTTCGTTAGGTATCGGTGTGGGAAGTAAAACCTGAATCAAGTTTCAGATGCCATTATTCTGGAAACTTTAAATTGAGGAAGACCTTAGAAGCTATAAGTAATAATAATATTAATATTTTCATAATATTAGTGGGGTCTTTTGTGCTCTCACAAAGTGTCATCGGTGATCGGACACGAGCGCGCGCGGTCTGATTTTTACCTGTTTACAAAAAGGGTGCCTTCATCGGCACCGGTCACTTGCGCGCCGAAAGGAAATTAAGCTTGGTTATTCCTAATGACGATTGACGACATCCCTTTTATTCTTGCGAACTTTCATCTGTCTTTTTACGACTTGCGGTAGCTTACAGTTACTTCTTGGATTATTTAAATGACTATTCCGCTTCTGTAGGTATATAAAACTACCTTTAATCAAAAAATTTCAGTAGTTTGCAATCCTTAGTTGCTGTTTGTGAGTATTGTTTGTGCTCTACTATGTCCTTGAAGGGTATACGTTTCGAAGAGGATGCATAGCATCTTTGCTGATGGATCAATCGGAAGAGATTGTTCTTAAAAGAAATAATGAGCACAACCATGATGCTGCCACAAAACAAGCTGTGAAGGTAAATTTCTCGGACTTTTTTTTTACATCGTCAAGAAATCGATCATATTTGTGACAAATTAGAACACGACCTGATTAATTAAATTTTTTTGGGGTATTACAAAGACATTTCGGTCTGCTGACAATACCAGCTTCTTTATTTGCATCTATTATAGTGATCAGATTAACTTATTATGTTCAGAAAAAAATGTCACATTCAATAATATAAAAAAGTAATTCATTTCTGTCAAGTCAAAGGTAACGATACCTCTGACTGGAGTTCTACAAATTCTTCAGTAACTATTAGCAAGATCGCAAAAAATGACGAATGAATTAAAATCGGTTAAAATTATAAGATATAAGTGTACCTCGCCACCCCGCGCGCTGGTATCCACATACCTGTCTATTATCCAAAATATTTTGAGGGTTTCTGACGGGTGGGATTAGGACAAATCTGACCGCGGCGCGCTAGTGTCCTATGGCCCATCTGGTGATCGAAATATTTTGCGCGCTTCTGACCGGTGGGATTAGGACCAATCTGACTGCGGCGCGCTAGTGTCCTATGGCCGTGTCATCGACGGGCATGAACCTGAATTAATATTCACGACGTCAGACGAAGAGATTATGGCTCACATGTATGTATATCCATTTCGCATAGGAATGAATTCTTAACGGGTTCCTAGTATAAACGTAAAAAAAGAACATGGAACAGGTATCTGTGAACGCGGTAAGTGTCACGTTCTTATAACGATTCATAGCCATGCTTGCATAAGAACGTACTTACATACCTGAGAATTTGGTTTTTAACGTTTGCATTTGATTCAGTTATTTATGGCGATGATTCAAAGATACCCTTTACATGGGCGTATCACAAATGTTGCTTGAACATATAAAAGGGTCTGTGCCTCAGAGTAACAACTGAACATAGAGGTAGTAAACAAACCACTTCAGCATGGCGTGCTCAAAACCATCATCTTTGACACTTCAGACCCAAACATTGCCAACTAACCTGAAAATTCTTCCAATGCAACCCATGTTACAAACACTGCTCTGCACTGTCCCATCTCGAAAAACTGTTAAACTACACTCGAATATAGCACAGCAAGTCCGTAAAGCTTCACTACAGTTACCAACAAATAGCGAATTCGATTTTACTTACCAAGCATAAAAGACGCACAAACAAAACAAACGTTTGACAGTCGGAGGTTACCGTAAACAAATCGCAGGAAAATTACATAGGCGTTGCCAACTCCTCAAAATTTATGTAAGACAGAATTTGCGTTAATGATGAAGAAACATGCAGTAACTCACTAGAGGTCAACATATCTATTGATTTTGCTGTAATCATTTCTGAACCATCAAAATACCGTCTTTTTTAACGTAGAATGGAATATTTCTGGATACTATACAATTAAGACGATAGTAAACAATTATGATTGCCGTATCTGGTGGTCGATATGACAACGTAAGAAAAGATGTTGGCCTATTAGAATTAGTTGTTTACTACCTCTATGTTCAGTTGTTACTCTGAGGTCTGTGCAAAAAGTGGCCATTATTAAGAAATTGTGTTAAGTGTCTCCATCTATATGAATTTACCCATGTAATACATATTATGTTACGCTTAATACCCGAATTCGGGCAATGCCCAAAAAAAATACGCAGAACTAGTTTTGAGCAAGGAATATTTCCCAAACCCGAAATATGAAATTTATACGGCTATTGAGCATTACCAAATAGGCAGAACTAGTTCTGCGCATCTTGAAATGCACAAAACTAGTTTTGCGCAACTTGAAATGCACAGGACTAGTTCTGTATATTTTCTGAACGACCAGCACAAATTCTGCTTCTTCCATTTAATCAGCGCCAGCGACGGACTCAAATAAATATAAAGTTGGCGAGGTTAAATATATTTTAATGAATACCAACAAATAATAAATCGCCAACTGAGGCTGGTTTAAATGTTTTATTTGATTGTGTGAGCATCAAATTGGCTTGTGCTTCCAAACCTCTTTTTGCGTTTTCACGATTCGTACTTAGCAGCAACGTTGGCAAAGAAACCTAACCTAACCTAAACGATAGGTTTTTGCTGGTTTTTGACACACAATGCATAACGAATGTTCACTTTGGTTGTCATTCCGTACCACAGAACTATTCTCTGTCCAGCGAAGAAAAAGAGTGATCACGCGCAAAATGAGTGAATTCTTGTCGCCTGGCCATAGGCAAGCTTACACCACAGCAGACCGTCTCTTGAAACGAACACGATGTGGATGGCGATGTGCCATAAAGAATTTAACATAATTTTGGTTATAATCGGTTATTTGATACCAAAACCTGGACGCTCCATTCAACATTGAGCATAAATGTTCTAAACCACTGTTCACATTTTGGCGACATCTGTGGGCAAGTTCCTATTCCATATTGTCAAACCATCGGTCAAACCAATAATCTAATGAAGAAATTCATTAATATCCATCCATATGAGCAAAGAGTGAGTTCTCCTGGCTTGGTCAGAGGCAAGCTTATGCCACTAGGAAATGCCAATGCCTAAGCACACGCCTGGCACCGACAAATTTGGAGAACAGGCCACCTTTCCTGAAGAATCAAATACACAGCTGTTTGTCGACGCTTCCTCATAATATGGCCGCGGTCGTATTGTGGTCTAAGCAGGTTTGCCAAACATCGAATACACATGAACATGAACATCACATTTTTGTTGTGTCTTGTTTCTCCGCTGGATAGATATAGCAGTATCATAATCCACAATATGTGAGATATACACCATTATTGAAAAACTATAAGTTGTTAGCGTAGATCGCTAGATAAAGCATGATATCAAAACAGTACAAGACTAGGTTGAACGTATTCCTTTAAGGTATATTCGTTGGCAGACGAGTTAGGGATATTTTCAATATTTGATTAGAATATGAAGCTAGGATGAGTACGCAAAAGCAAGTTGATTCCTGCTCACGTAAATATGTAAATACAAATAAACATCTCTCATTTGAAAGTATCTCCAAAGTCAATATTTTGAAAATATTTTGGAAGAAGTGGTCGTGATTCAGATTCACAGGTTGAGCAAAAACAACTTTGTTAAACTCAGCGTACTTCAGCTTACTTGGGTAGATAGGTGGTCCATTGCTGCTAATAAATCTTATGTCTGGTTTGGTAATTCTTTCCTAATTTTATTTGACTATAAAAAATTATAATAAGAGTGTTTTTTAACTAGTACAGTCCAGAAAACAGCCTAATAAAAAACGAATTTTCTCAAAACAGATCGGTGGCTCACGTCACTATTGTATAACACTGTCCATTTGTCGTTCCTGAAAAGACTGTTACCGTCGCGTTGGCATTTACCGTGCAAACAGGTCTCGCAAATATCGAGAGCACGTGAACACCATGAATTTTTTGCGCTCTTTTTCTTCGGTGGACCGAGTATAGCTGGTGGTTCAGAAAATATACAGAACTGGTCCCGTGCATTCCAAGTTGCGCAAAACTAGTTCTGTGCATTTCAAGATGCGCAAAACTAGTTCTACCTATTTGGTAATGCTCAATAGCCGTATAAAATTCATATTCCGGGTTTGGGAAATATTGCTTGCTCAAAACTAGTTCTGCGTATTTTTTTCGGGCATTGCCCGAATTCGGCTATTAAGTGTAACACATACACATAAGTGTTACCTTACCTATCACTCCTATCAGATTTAGGAAAAAGCATCCTACTAAGTGAAAATATATATGTAGATTTTATAGTCGATCACAAGGGTAATCACGGTTTTCAGGGTTAGGAGTGATTGTCTGCTGGCGGTGCAGATTATTACACTCGACCAATTTTGCTTGCCTGCTCTCTCTCCTTGAAGCAGTGGCAGCTGGTGAGGTAGTGCCACAGTGTCATGGCACTACCTTAATTTTCGACAAAAACATATTTATCTATCTCTTAAACTTTTCTTATTCTATGTTAGTTTCCATCGACTTTTTCTGTTTCATATGAAATGGCAATAGCGGCTCAACGCATAAATGCTTGCACCAGGCAACACGTGGCATCGTCGCAACTCACATGATGAGAGCTGACGACGCGACGAAACTGCGAGATGGCAACAGCCTACCGTGCCGTTTCTTATAAGGTACAAACGGAGTGAGAGAAGTCTTATGACAAACGCTTACGAGTGACAGAGAGAACGCTATACTGGACGTTTGGATAGATTTTAAATACGAAAATCCGAAGTAGATCGTGCTAGGCACATTAGGTACCCATATTTCCATTCATGGTTCACTATTTTTGTTTTGTTTCAGCAGTTTCGATTTGTTCATGTTTGATGCTGATGTCGGCTTTTCTCGTTAATGGTTTGAAATGTAGATCTTATTAGTTTGAGTGAGTTGTGCGCTGTTTTCGGATCAGTATCTCTATTGTATTTAAATAAAATTAAGACGACGATTAAGACAAGCAATATATCGGAAATGGGCAGTTGTAGCGTTTTATAATTTTGGGGGTGTGAAATAGAGCAAATATAGTATATTTTCTTATTATTGTGTCGCCCAATGAGGTATTTGTTTTTGGTCACGTGACGTTCGATGCCAAATTTTTAATGGGACACCCTGTATATTTGTGACTTGTTGTGTTCCTCTCGACAAAACAATTCCAACAAACTGCACACTTGGGGTCTGAAGTTATCAATTCAATAGCTACAGTTACTTAAAGTATGGTACCACTACCATTGATTATAACATGTACCCCTACAGTTAAATGGCTGATAGTGTTTCATAATGGTAGTGGTACAGTCCTTGAAGTACCTGTAGCTCTTGAATTAATCACATTAGGCCCCAAGTGGCTTAGTTTGTTGGAATTGTTTTATCAGGAGGAACACAAAAAGTCACAAATATACTAAATATTAAAAATTTTGAATCGGACGTCACGTGTTAAAAAACAAATACCTCATTGGGTGACACAATAATAAGAAAATATACTATATCTGCTCTAATTTACATCCCCAAAATTATAATTCGCTACTACTGTACAGTTCCGATATATTGCTTGTCTTAATCGTTGTGGAGCGAAAATGAATAAAATTGGCGCATTTATAAACTCATTTAGTAATCTTCCGCTGGAAGAAAAATTGAGAAACTTTTTGCTAGTGGACAGAAATCGCGTTGTCGTAAATTTAATAAAACTATTTATGATGAAAACAATTGGATAAGTTACTGTGAAGAAGTTAACAAACTGTTTTGTTTTGTGTGTGTTCTATTTGGAGGCGATGACATTTGGGCGAAAAAAGGCACGGATGATCTTATTCATATATAGGAGAAAATAAAGACCCATGAAAAATATAAAGAGCATATGAATAATGTTTTCAGTTTATCGATGCTTAGTAAGTCGAACATAAAGACTTAGTTAAATTCGGCTTATCGGCTAGTTATAAGTATTTTTTTCAATTTTATATTGGTTTGAAATGTTGGCTGTCATTCTGGCACTACCTCTTCTAAGTTGGCACGAGCCGCCACTGCCTGGAAGAATCACTATGGTCAAAGTGTCAATGTTAAAACAACCTGCAATGTTGCCGCTTCATCTTGTTATGGGGCTTCTAAACGGGCAACACTTTTACTGCAATGTGTGGCTGCCTCGGTGGCTGCAATAGTGTAGCCGGCAACATTCTCGGCAACAACAGCCAGACTGAGCAATATTTCTTGTATGGCCTGGCCATATAGCCACATATATTCAGCATTGCCGATATATTTCTATGTGTTGCCGACACATGGCCGGACGATCGCTTGGCTACCGAAAACATCGGCAATATTGCTCTACTTTGGTGTTTGTTTATTGTTGATATCGAACCTTTTGGTAGGAAAGTGACTAATACTTGGACCAACGAGAGGATTATTGATTTCATCAATGAAATACACTTACATCCTGAGTTATGGAAAGTGAAAATTCCCAGAATTTCCTTGACACTTCATATTATAACAAAAAATGTTCAAACAAAAACTGAGTGGTATTTTCGAAAGTAGTATAGCTACCATGCTTTCAAAACTTTTTTGTGTACTTCAACCCTTAACAATTACAACTGAGCTCTTGCTTGGACCGATTATATATACATCTCCAGTTGCTAAAAGCCGCCAGTCTTGTACTAATATTGCTTTTTTCATGTTTCTATCATTTCTTTTTATTTATGGTTCAATTTCCTTTGAAAAACACTCTTTAACATTATTGAAAAGTTTTTAAAGAGCATATTATCAAGACCTATTTCTAGCTACTACTAGCTACTACTACTCTAGCCACTGCGTCAGCCATTGCTGCCCGACTATATAGCCCGTCTATGAACAAATTTTTGGGCTATACTATTGCAGAAAATATTGCCGGGATATATATTGCCGAGCCATATGCTGCAATAAAATGTTGTCGTCATGGCCGGGCTATAGTTACCAGGAATATAGCCAAATATTGCAGTAAAAGTATTGCCCGTTTAGAAGCCCCTTTAGACACTGTGCATTTTGGGCCACCAAAAGTGGCCAATCGCCCATCTACCATTTTTGGTAGCCAACTCGGTTTTGAAATCACCACCTAGACATAAATTTACACTATTTCAATATATGTATTTTATTTAGAAAAGTCGCTAACCTAGATAAAACCAATCTCCTTTGATCAGATGCACAACCGATTGCAAGCCTAATTCTTTCAGAATCCTTGAATACCGGTCTGCAATTTGTCGTGAACAAATGCGAAAGTAAAAGTAAACCACTGTAGTGCAGAGCACAGCAAAACAGGTACGCACACAGGCATAAGCTTTAAATAACAATCAGCGCTAATAGTTGTGCTATTATTTCATTCTGAACTTGACACTACTTACCTAATTAGTTGGAGTTATCTGTTATGAAATCGAACGTTTTGCGTTCTTCTCATACTGTTATTCCCACACAGGTTATAATATTATTATGTAGGTTTATTTTATTCTATATTACTCTCTCGATTACAACAAATGAATGAGTGGCATTTGAATAAACGCGACGTTGAAATACCGCTCCTTTTCCACATATTTCTTCAGAACTTTTTAAATATTTATATAGATCTCAGTGATACAAGGGTGTTTCGATAAGTCCCTCACTTTTGAACAGTGGCGCCTCGTGCCAACTTAGAGAGGTAGTGCCAGAACGACAGCCAACATTTCAAATCGATATAAAATTGAAAAAAAAAATACTTATAACTAGCCGCTAAGCCGAATTTAACTGAGTCTTTATGTTCGACTTTCCAAACATCGATAAACTGAAAACATTATTCATATGCACTTTAGATTTTTCATGGGTTTTCATTTTCCCATATACGAATAAGATCATCCGTGCCTTTTTTCGCCCAAGTGTCGTCGCCTCCAAAGAGAACACACACAAGACAAAACAGTTTGTTAACTTCTTCAGTCACTTATCCAAATGTTTTCATCATAAGTAGTTTTATTAAATTTACGACAACGCAATTTCTGTCCACTACCAATAAGTTTTTCATTTTTTCTTCCAGCGGAAGATTACTGAATGAGTTTATTAATGCGCCAATTTTATTCATTTTCACTCCAATGATATATTTTAATTAAACACAAAAGAGATGCCGATCCGAAAACAGCGCACAACTCACTCAAACTAATAAGATTTAAATTTCAAACCTTTAACGAGAAAAGCCGACATCAGCATCAAACATAAACAAATCGAAACTGCTGAAACAAAACAAAAACCATGAATGGAAATATGGGTAATGTGCCTGGCACGATCTACTTCGGATTTTCGTATTTAAAATCTATCCAAACGTCCAGCATAGCGTTCTCTCTGTCACTCGTAAGCGTTTGTCATAAGACTTCTCTCACTCTGTTTGTGCCTTATAAGAAACAGCACGGTAGGCTGTTGCCATCTCGCAGTTTCGTCGCGTCGTCAGCTCTCATCATGAGAGTTGCGACGATGCCACGTGTTGCCTGGTGCAAGATTTATGCGCTGAGCCGCTATTGCCATTTCATATAAAACAGAAAAAGTCGTTGGAAACTAACATAGAATAAGAAAAGTTTAAGAGATAGATAAATATGTTTTTGTCAAAAATTAAGGTAGTGCCATGGCACTGTGGCACTACCTCACCAGCCGCCACTGCTTTTGAAGGAACATATTTTTTCGTCCAAAAAAATCAATGGTTTTTCAGAGGACTTTTTTAATTTTGTTCCCACCTCAGTTCCCACAAAGATAGGTGTGAGCGACAATGTCGATTTTGAGATAATACGATTTTTCTCATTTCTGTCTGTCTGTCTATCTTTCTGTCTGCCTGTCATCTGAGATTCTTCTAGCCTCGTAATGTTAGCAACTGCTGCATGAATTGCGATGAAATTTTGGGTAGCAATATGCTGTGGGGTCGTAGCAGGTAATAATGCTATAACTTTGAAAATCGGTGCATAGGTGGCGGAGTAATTAGCAAACAAAAAATTTAAAATATTCCTCAAACTTCGATTTTAGGCATTTTAGGGGTTGCTGATCATTTTCTTTATTTTTTGGGTGAGGTGAAATTGGGGTTGTTGAGGTGTGGGAGGGGTTGTAAAACTCAAAAATCTATTGTATTCATTGTCCTCTAAAAGAAAGGCCTAGCAGCATAATACACTTTTTAGGTCCATTCGCATATTGCCTTGCCTATTACAGAAACCAAGCGACTTTTCTGCATACATAGGTTAATATTGCTTTAGATCAGTCACAGTCTATATTGTGCTCGATATTGTGAATTGAATTGATTTTAATGAAAGTTTGACACAGTATTACTACCGTGGTGTGGATGGAAAACGCGAATGGCTTTTAGAAATCATGTCAGTGGCGACGCAGCGGTAACCAAAAAACGAGCCAAAAAACAAAAAATATGAAAACAGCTCAAACTTCGTTTTTAGACGATTTGAGAGTTCCTGATCGATTTCCGCATTTTTAGAGGAGGTAAAATTGGGGTAATTTGGAGGTGGGGGTTGCGGAACTGAAAAATTTGTTGTGTTCATAGCGGGCTCCTCATTGGCCTGTAAAGGAATGACATACTTTTCAGCTGCCCTACCTTAGACAAAACTCAGACTATAGCTTCATGCAATAGGAAAATAATAAAATGATTATCACCGATAGCGATAGATTGACTCAGGAAGTACTTCCCATACTCTCAGTACTCAGTACACTCACGCACTCAGTACAGTACTCAGTACTCCCCACACATTAGTATGTGTGAGTCATTCAACTAGACCCCATTTTTTTTCAACAACGGCCTTTTCGTGAGACCTGAGTCTCCTACCGCTTGGGTTTGTAAATTTATAGAAAATAGTTGGAGGGAATTAAATCTGGGGAATAACATGGATGAGGTAGCAGTTTGTAGCACAATTGATATTTTTTTAGCATGGTGATTGCACTGTTCTGAAATACACTGACGTGCTCCCACTACAATTGATTATATGAGAATGAAAAGGGCCTAAATCAAACAGGAAGAATTCTGGAAAATTAACAAAATCAATTCTTGGCTTCCATATTTTTTTTTTTTTTGTTATTTATCGTATATTCTCCAATTTTTCTAACATCAAATATATGATATTTTAGAAACCAAAACTGCCACTGACACGCCATTAAATGTTCACAAAATACTACAAAAAAAAAATAACAAAAGTATGGACTTGGGCCAGTTACATTTTTTTTTCTGATATTAACACTCCAGCTTTCAGGTTTTCGCTTTCTTTTAGGCGTTATCTCGCTATCAGAATCCATTTCGAGGGAAACCAGAGTGACAGTGAAAGAATAACATAACCTAACTAAAACTCGTGATGCAACTGTCAAAAATAAAATGGTCCCAAGTCCAGGACTTGGGCCCGATTTCACTTCATACACATTTTTCATGCGGCACAAACCAGGTTTCAATCGTCGACTTGGGCCTGTTTTCACGGTCAGTGATGGAATGAAGTGTGAACTGTGCTTGTGCGCAGTAAGTCAATTTTTAAAAATATGGACTTGGGCCCATTATTCCCATATAGTCAATTATATAAAAAGGCTTGAAGCAGAGGGCTTTCAGGTCTTAAAGTACATTTACAAGCACCAAGCACGCGAGTCCTCTCGAGCTATGCTATCAAGAATGGTGTCGACTTTTATGTCTGACGGGAAATGCGTCGTAAAGTCCTGATAGAGTTTTTCATGGTGATATAAATTTAATGTTGTTAGTATGTTATGTCATGCAATAATAACCGTAGATGGTCAAACAACTCATAAAAGCAAGTATGATATGCAAAGGTGTAATGTGTGTGCTTATTAAAAGTAAACGGTGATGTATCCATAAATATTAACATGATGTACGTACACGTGCTTTGAAAAGACGCTTTACTTCAATCAATTTCATGTTCTACTAATTTAAGCAAAATTTAGCACAGCAAAGCTTCAATGAGCTGTACAAAAAAGTTACGCCATTATGTAGACTTAATTAAAGGCTATTAAAATTTTAAATGCTTAACTGTTCTTATAAAAAACTGAAGATGTGAGTAAGCAAATGCTTGTTAGCATTTATACAATGAAAAAGACGAACAACATTATTACACCATAATCTATATATTACTCGTATTGACCATTTTTTCGATAATATTAGAGAAAACTCCATAATTCTGTAGATTCAAAGAAGGCTAAAGTACCGCTTTTAATGTAAGTATACCTAATTTTCTTTAATGTAAAGAATATATTTCAATTATTAAGTACGTACCCGTGTTATTACGTTTTCATTAGTTTTTTTTTCAGTAAGTAATTTATTTACCTTCTTATATCTCAATCACTACTGGGACAGTTTTGTGCCCTTTGACTTGTACATACTAAAATGCACATAATACCTGAATGAATTACGTTCTTGACACTCCAAATTCAAACCATGATCTGCTTGCTAACATTTATCGAAATTTTAATATCTAAAGTCAGCCTTCACAGAGAAGCGACACAGCAGGGACCGATTTTCATAACGCATGCGCGGGGTTATTGTGGACAAATGTCAAACCGTCAAACACTATAATACGTGCGGCCGCCCAATATCAGCTGATCAAGACGTTTGAGGTTATTGTCGTGGAATTGCTCTATATTGTGGATGCGTGTCAGTACAAGCCGATTCAAGGTCACCAAATAATGACCCGCCGAACATCAAAGGTGCCGACAGGTTGTGTCGCTTCTCTATAGTGGCTATTCTCGGGTATATACCCTGGATTATGTTATTATGTAGTGTGTGCATGTGTAATACAAAAAGGTTTTTTGAGGGACGAATCATTATTTTTATTTATTAGATACATGTACATACATAACAGATTTCAAGAGAAATTATATTAGGTAGTGTATTGCAGAGAATGAAGAATCTAAATATTAATTTAAAAAAACCTAAATAAGCAATATAACCTTGCACCATTCTAAAGTCATTCTTTATGAATTTAAAACGAATTACCTATATTCAAACACGTGATAAACAGCTGTAAACACTAATGACTTCAGTCTTGTTTGTTTATGGTCTCATTATCGGTACCTACTTGAAATCACCAATGTTTTACAAGATGTCACTAATTTTCTCCATTGTGGAGGAGGGTTCCTAGTACCACAGATTTATAAATGTTAAAGATAGATAAAGGACCGGTTTCTCAATGTCCAGTTAAATATTTATCTGCAAGAAAACAGCAACTGTTAGATAAATTGTTTAAACAATTGAAGGCTAAACTTACGAAGCCACGTAAACCTTATCTGACAGTTGTATCCATAGCAACGCTATCTGGCAGATACCTATCTGACACTTCAACTGGACATTGAGAAACCGGCCCTTAAAAAGTTCCAGTACAACAATGGGCATATTCAGACGTCAGTCTTCTTGGGGGGGGGGTTGTAGCTGGGAATGTTTACGCTTTCACCATTTTCTGTAATACCTTCGTCAAAGCAAATGAGGCAACAGAAAGGAATATAAAAATAGTCTTGTAATAAAAGAGAATAAATATAAGCAGCAACTGAAACAGTGAAATCTTTGGCATTTTAGGAAGATTTTAATCTGAAGAAATACAAAACAAAAATATAGTACAATGTAGCATAAACCTTGGCGTACACATTCTATACTCGGTCCACCGAAGAAAAAGAGCGCAAGAAATTCATGGTGTTCACGTGCTCTCGATATTTGCGAGACCTGTTTACACGGTAACCACCGAAGCGACGGTAACAGTCTTTCCAGGAACGACAAATGGACGGTGTTATACAATAGTGACGGTGAGCCACCGATCTGTTGTTTTGAGAAAACTAGTTTTGTATTAAGCTACCTTCTGGACTGTACTAGTTAAAAAACACTCTTATTATATTTTTTTATATTCAAATAAAATAAGGAAAAAATTGCCAAACCAGACAGAAGATTTATTAGCAGGAATGGACCGCCTATCTACCCAAACAAGCTGAACTACGCTGAGTTTAACAAAGTTGTTTTTCCTCAATCTCTGAATCTGACTCACGACCAGTTCTTCCAAGACGTTTTCAAAATCTTGACTTTGGAGATACTTTCAAATGAGAGATGTTTATTTGTATTCACATATTTACGAGAGCAGGAACCAACTTGCTTTTGCGTACTCATCCTAGCTTCATATACTAATCAAATATTGAAAATACCCCTAACTGGTCTGCCTACGAATATACCTTCAAGGAATACATTCAAACTAATCTTGTACAGTTTTGATATCATATTTCATCTAGCAATCTACACTAATGACTTATGGCTTTTCAATAATGGTGTACTCGTATATCTCACATATTGTGGATTATAATAATGCTATATCTATCCAGCGGAGAAACAGTGCACAAAAAAATGTGATGTTCATGTTCATGTGTTTTCGATGTTTGGCAAACCTGTTTAGACCACAATACGACCGCGGTCATATTATGAGGAGGCGTCGACAAACAGGTGTGAATTTGATTCTTCAAGAAAGGTGGCCTGTTCTTCAAATTTGTCGGTGCCAGGCGTGCGCTTAGGCATTGGTAATTCCAAGTGATGGTGTAAACTTGCCTCTGACCAAGCCAGGAGTACTCACTGTTTGCTCACCTGTTTTCCCATTTCTCCGCTGGATGGATATTAATGAATTTCTTCATTAGATTATTGGTTTGACAATAAGGAATAGGAACTTGCCCACAGATGTCGCCAAAATGTGAACAGTGGTTTAGGACATTTATGCTCAATGTAGAATGGAACGTCCAGGTTTTGGTATCAAATAAACGATTATCCAAAATTATGTGAAATTCCTTATGGCACAACACCATCCACATCGTGTTCGTTTCAAGAGGCGGTCTCCTGTGGTGTAAGCTTGCCTACGGCCAGGCGACAAGAACTCACTCATCTTGCGCGTGATCACTCTTTTTCTTCGCTGGACAGAGAATAGTAGCACAGCACAAAAAAACTAAAATGATCATAAACACGAAAAAGTCTTTTGAATAGGTTATACTACCTATAAACATAACAAACAGCGCGAGTTATTTTTCATAACACACGGTTGGAGCGTGAGCAAAGCCTACTAGGTACCCGTGTACAATCTCTTTGAAACGCATATGATTAAATAGACGCTATAATTACATAGCTGGCCATGCCACGAGACATCAAACGCTAATTTCGACGGTGTACAGTATTTATTTTACAGAAGTAAGGTTAAGTTGTCAATAATTCGTAATTATTATGTATTTAAATCGTACGATTAATTGTTTTGGTCGTAGATAAAGTATAGTATTAACTCGCGGTAATGGTAATAGCTAGTAACACTTGTTGATTTACAGCACTCGCCTACGACTCGTGCTGCAAACTTCAACGCATGAGTTATTACCGAGATTATTACCCTCATTACAGCGTCGTTGAACAATATACTTACTACGTTTACATGGGGATTCAATTCGAATTGAATACGATACCATATCCGGCGTTTCATGTGTTTACATGTTCAGTTTTCAGATCGATTTGAATCCATTTCGTGAAGTGGCGATCAAGCTGTCAAAACTATCCTAACCTATAAATCTCACATAACCTACAACCTAGCCTAGTTTTCGTTGAGTACCCGACCAAGAATAACAAAACCGACGTACCCGAACTTTAGAGCCATTGTGTGTTCACGATTTTGTTTTCTTTGTGGTTTTCGTGTTTAGAAAAGATATTACAGATTCAGAGAGACCGTATGCGCAGTCGCCGATTCGGTTTCAATACCGCTGCCTGTTTACATGGATTTTAGTCCGATACGATCCACATTCGATCCCAGAAAAGAGCGGTATCGACCTTGAAACTCAATTCACTTTCGATCCAAATTTTGCAGTGTTTACATGCAGTATTCAATACCAAAATCGAATTCAGTTCGAATTGAACTCCACATGTAAACGTAGTAACTATTATACGTTATGGCATTTAAGAAATAGTACAAGCAATATGCAGTTGATTTTAAGTTATGGCACAGTTTGCAGAATTTTATTTTGCATTCAATGATAACGACTCGTATTATTTATTTAGAAAATCAGAGTTGTTCAAAACTACGAGGAAAACGAAAACTAACAAACAAAATATGCTGAAATAGAAATACCTACATTATGCAATATGAATTTATGTGTTATCTTTATTTGAAACGCAAGGTACCTATATGTGATTAGGTAGGTACCCACATAGCACCGGATATTCTATGAATATTATTTAAATCTCCTGTATGTTCCATGAATATTCAGTAAAATCATAGAATAATCGTTATTTCTCTTGATTATTCTGGATTATTAACATAGTATTCTTTATAGAATATTATTATTTGTTATGTATGTGGTGTCGTCAGTTGTCAATCTTGTCTGGTTGTCACTCGCTTCAAGTGTTCTGTCATTCTGTGCTTCAACATGTGGTTGTCGGCATTTTAGCAATTCACGAATTCACGAGTTTCATTCCTGAAAGCTGAAAGGCCTGCATTTATACCCCATTTTGTACAATAAAGTTGCTGGTTGTTATAAAGTGTGTGAGAGTGTTCCAAATTATGGTCACCTACTATGGTGTAAGGTTCATTATATAATGTGAGTAGAATTTTGAGGTTAAATGCAACAAGATTACATTTTTCCACTTTATTTAGGCATCTGGACTGAGATGTCTAACCACATAACTTTTGTGACCATCTGCCACTAGTAGGTGCCATTATTTTTGGAACAGTATCCATAATTCCCTAAAAATGTTTCGCATATGAGGTAATTTACATAGACAAAGTATTCCTACAATATTCAAAAACATTCTACCACGATTATTCATGTAATATCCGTGCGGAATATTCGGCGGAATATTCGGCGGAATATAGCGTGTTTTTCCCATTTCGAACGTTTACAGAATGTTCTGTAAATATTCCAATTATCCATGGAATTTTTCCAGAATATTCATAATATCTGTAGTGAATGTGAACAGAATATTCTCATATCATCCGGTGCTATGTAAGTACCGAATTTCCAACAATACGTTTTTATGTAGATTACCTACGTACCGTAACTCCAATTTAGATATAAAAACCGATCTATTCCTTGGAAAAAACAATGAAACAAATATTGGTCAATAACTTTGAGGGGTAATTACCCCTCTTACCTCCCCCCCCCCTTTGTATAGGCCTGTGCAGTAGAAAACTCCAAGGTGGTCCGGTAAATAGATTGTATGCAGTTCTGATTCGAATAATTCCGCGTGGGGTTACTGAAATTACGCGGGCAGAAAAACGACGACTGAAACTACAGAATGAACGAATAATAAATGTCCAAAATAGCAGAAAATTTCTGTGATTACAATTACACCCCACAGTTTGAGAAGTAATAAAAAAAAAAGAAATTCTGTTTAGTTATTCAGAATAACACTATAACCTGTAAATGGCTCAAGCAAATACAAAATTAACATAAATATTCTGGAATTCGTGTATATGGAATACATAGCTATAAAAAAATTATTAAAAACCTGGTGTAAACAAGTACCTATCTTTTTATCGTTGCCTGGTGAAGAATCTTGGATGTTGAATGTATATTATTACAAAAAAAACTTACCGGCATCAGTCCAATTGTCGCAATCCGAGTTGATCATGGACCAATCGAACTGCAAATCCCTGAAGCTCGCCATGCCTCCTCAAAATATCCCGGAAAGTCCCGAATTTCCACCAAAATCCCACAGAAATCCTCCTCAAACACCACACTACACCTTGAACTTTGACTGTTCTCCGACGACAGTCAAATGTCACGATGCATGGCCAACTACGCGCGCTTATTTTCGAAACCTCAAGGCACGCGGGGGACCTCCGAAGACATCTTCAAAACCGCGGATGCCCGGAAAAAAACGGCGGCCAGAAACACATGTTTCGCCTGCGAGGTCGAATGAAGGAAAATAATCAACGAAAAGGCGGCACTGGCTGGTTGCGAGAAGAATTCTTGAGGTGGTCATTCGTATACCGGTACCTGTTTTTACGCACACGGCGCGAGGCTTGTAAACATTGGCGCGACGTTGCCGCGTCTACGATCGTTTCGGTAGACCTGAGATATAAGGTCTGTTTTTACAGAGAATCACAAACCAGTCAGAGCCAATCAGTATTCGCCGTTGCAGTTGTCAAACTATTTCTGACTAGTACTGGCCAATCAAATTGCTCTGCGAACAGCCCTATATTATTTATTCAAATTATAGGATAGGACATAGGACATTTTGATTGTGGAGAACTTTTGCGTTCTATATACTTTGTTGCCGGTAGAAGGGGGGTAGTCATTGCCGAAACAAAAACCAGTTAGGTAATAAACGGTTAATAATTGGGAATGCGGCAAATAAACGCAAAAGTGGACTCTTTTAACATTATTCCAAGCTTTCGGAAACTTATGATTCCATCATCAGGGAAAAGTTAGTGAGATTGATGCAAAATGATGTTGAATGGGAGAGTCTTCACAATAACAGCACAATTTGTGTAAAACACAAAATCGTTGTCACAAAACATTAATCACTGCTACTATAATTACCCCAGGCACGGATGTGCAGAATCTTGAATAGAAACGCTTTTAGATTTCCGTTTAATAAGTTTAAGTGTCTGATTTCTATGATAAATTTGATGAAATAGATATACGTTTAGTTTTAGTAATAGTGGCAATATAGATTTATTTAGCATAACAGAGTACAATGCCTAATGCTCTGGATTTTGAGGACCTAATAATAATTTTTTTATATAATTATTACCACGTATTATTTAGAGTCCTTGAATGCCTGTGACTGTGTTGATTTATTTTTCTGATATACCGTTTTCCTTACTGTTGATTTTCTTTCCATGTTATCCATAATTTGCTTAGTTTAAGTAGGTATGTATTGTTTGTCACAGGTATATCTTTAGTTATTTGTTTGCCACTGTGTTAAATTGAATGTCTTCAATAATAAATTGTAAAAATGGAGTTGCCTTAAATAAATAAATAATTGTAAATATCCTACAGACGTTTTATGCAGGTTTCGGGAATGGTGTTTTTATTTTGTCTACCTAACGTGTGTGAAATTTAAACGTCGCGAGCAACTGAGTAAAATTCACCTTGAGGAAATTCTAATAGAAATGTCCCTGATTTTCCTTGACAGGTGATATTCTCGCAACAAAAAAAGTTAAAACGGAAACTGAGTGGAATTCTTGAAGTTACTATAGGGTCTATCATATCATGCTTTCAAAACATTTGTTTTTGTACGTCAACCCCCCTAAAACTCACCCCCATTTTTTTTTTCAAATAGCATCCCATAGTCTGTTGTCACATGCTTCACATGTCTGGTAGACATGAAAGGACTGATGCTCTCTATTTCCGTCAATCGACCTATGGCGCAGTGATGATCGCTAATAAGCGTGAAACAGCTGTTTGCGTACTGGTGGATTGACGGAGATATAGAGCAACCCTCGTATATCGGCTTTCATATGCAGCAGCATATGGAACCCGCGCTCTCTGGTGGCCAAGCGGACGCGTCCCACCAAGTTCAGCAGCGATTTTCTTTGGTTTGTCGTTACCTTCGGGTACCAGATGGCGCACCGGCAGAACCATTCTGTCGCCTGCTAGCATCCCATAGGTTTTCCCACATAAGTGATATCCCTATTTTATAAAAAATCTTGTGGTACCTTTGATTTTATACGCAAACTTATTTTTTGCGTCAAATCATAAGCATAATACGTATAAATAAAATAAGAATTGTTTGACGCAAATAACGGAGAGAAAATAAAACTAAGGGTAAAAGGGTATTTGATACATACTTTCGAAAACAAACTTCTTTTTGCCCTTTTTTATTACGAAAATAGTACGCTTCAAAAAAATCCTCATTTTATTTATCTTATGCTTATGAAATTGGTTAAAAAATTGGTTTGTGTACGAAATAAGCCGCTAAAAAATTTTAAATAAAATAATGAAAAAAATGTTGGGGTGAGTTTTAGGGGATGAGTACAAATAATTAATCGATAGCATGGTATGATACGCTATTCAGTATCCTTGAAATACCCACTTAGTTTTCGTTTCTTTTTAACTGTTTATCTTACGAAAATATTACGCAATTACAAATCCTTATTTTATTCACTTCATGCTTATGATTTTACCAAAAAAATGGGTTTGTGTATAAAATCAAAGGTACTACAAGAGTTTAAATAAAATAAGGACTCAATTTGTGTAGGAAAAACTATTAGTTGCTATTTGAAAAAAAAGTTGGTGGTGAGCTATAAGGGTTTAAGTACAAAAAAAAATGTTTTGTGTGAATGGTATGATAGACCCGATAGTACTTTGAAAAATTTTCGTTTGAACTTTTTTTTGCTACGAGAATATCACGTGTCAAGGAAATTCAGCCACACCCTGTATAGTCCACATTACAATAAAAAGGCAATCACCTTCTGCAGATATCCTAACTGTAAAGCAGCTCAAATACAGCGGAATAGCCTTCAGAGAGGTACTTTTTGTATGATCCAGTACTTATAAAGTATAAGCATAAGCATAAAAGTTGATAATGAAAATTATCTATTCCAATTTTCGGCTTTTTCAGAATTTTCCAATTCTGAATTCTATTCCAAAGAACTTTATTCGGTTTTTTCAAACCGTACAAATTTTCGTATAGAAATAATATTTAAGAATTACCATAAAAAGTTGATAGACTCTCGTAAAAGACTAGCTCTATCAATTTTTTCTATAGGTTTAGTTTGTGACTATTAGGTAAAATCATTGATTAACCGATTAACGTATTAAGAATACGTTAATCAATGGTAAAATATACCAGAAATAAAACATTTTTACTTCCCACACCGATAGGTGAGGGGAGTATTGTGATCGCGAAAATTTTCGATTTTGAGATAATACACTTTTTGGGCGTTTCATGATGTCTACATAACGAAAATCCACGTCACTCATTTCCGTCGGTCTGTCTGTCTGTCGGTCTGTCTGTCTGTCGGTCTGTCGGTCTGTCGGTCTGTCGGTCTGTCTGTCTGTCGGTCTGTCTGTACGCGTTTTTGTGTCCTCGTAATCTCAGTAACCGCTGCATGGATTGTGATGAAATTTGGGCAGCGATATGCTGGGGGATCGTAGTAGGTAATGTTCTTATAATTTTGAAAATCGGTGCAGGGGCGGCGGAGTAATTAGCAAAAAACAAAAAAAATTAAATATTCCTCAAACTTCGTTTTTAGGCGTTTTAGAGGTTCCTGATCATTTTTTACTTTTTTTTGGGTGGGGGTGAAATTGGGGTGGTTGGGGGGTGGGGGGTTGTAAAATTGAAAAATTTGTTGCTTTCATAATAGACTGCCCACTGACCCAAGAAGGAAGACCTAGCAACATAAATAACTTTTTTAGGTCCATCCGAACATTGCCTTGCCTATTACAGAAACCAAAGGAATTTTTTCTGGTGTAAACATACGAGAGTATTGCTTTAGATCCTTCTATATTGTGTTACAAGGAAACTGTTGAATTGATGTTAATGAAATTTTGACACAGTATTACTACCGTGGCGAGGATGGAAAACGCGTATGGTTTTTATAAATCGTGCCAGTGGCGGCGCAGAAATAATAAAAAAAAAAGTAAAAATATAAAAACAGCTCAAACTTCGTTTTTAAGCGTTTTAGAGGTTCCTGATCATTTTCTGCGTTTTTTTTGGGTGGGGTGAAATTGGGGTGGTTAGGGGGTGGGGGGTTGAAAAACTGAGAAATTTCTTGTATTCATAATAGGGTATAGGGTAGGGGCTGTGAAGGAAGACCTAGCGACATAAATCAACTTTTTAGGTCCATCCGAACATTGCCTAGTGTATTACGGAAACTAAGGGACTTAGAATTTTCTGTATACATACATACGAGTATTTATTGCTTTAGATCTTTTTGTATTTTGTAACGTGGACACTATTACATTGATTCTAATTAAATTTTGACACAGTATTATTACCGTGGTGAGGATGGAAAACGCGTGTGTTTGTTAAATATCGTGTCAGTGGCAGCGTATATAGCAATAATCAAAAAACTAAAAGTATGAAAACAACTCAAACTTCGTTTTTAGATGTTTTAGGCTGTCCATTGACCTCTGAAGGAAATACTTAGCGGCATAAGACAATTTTAGGGGAGGGAGGGCTGCCGATGATTTGGTTGCAAGGAGATCTCAGACTAAAGCTTCATGCTATGGGAAAATAATAAACTGATATCACAGTAATGTGTGGGAAGTACTGAGTCAATCAACTTGACTCCATTTTTTTTATTGTTTCCCCATTTGCAGAGCAATTCAGATATTATTTCTGCATCTTAGTTTGCATTATTTAAAAAACAACCCACAGTCTGTACAACATTGCACATGTAATATATGGTTCATCGTGGGTAGTTAGGTAGAGTAATATTGCTTGTAAACAAAGTATTTCCTATACACACAAATTACGTAACTTTGATAGCATGAACATTTATTTTTAAATAAAGGATGTTTATTACGGTAAAGTTTTAGTCTGTCAAATGAAGCATGGTTAACGTGTTTTGCTGTAATCTACTAATGATATACGTATACTGTAATAAAACCATCTATAAGAACATAATTTCATGTCTAGCAAAATAGAGCTAATTATTGTATTTTTGATTTTGGCTTTCTTCTGGGCAAGCGCTGATTTAAAAAAAATATGAAATTGGTGCTAATCCAGCAACTAACACAATAATGGACGCCAATCAATTTTTGTATGTTTGGATTTTTTTATTCTCGTCAAATGAGACTGAAATTTCAAACTGCGATCCGATTTGTAATCAGCATCCTCAAGTTATAAAAAAACACGAGGTATCATCTTAATAGAAGGGCAAATAAAGATTTTCGATTTTTTTGGGCAAACCTGAAGATCTGAAACATCTGAAATTTTTGATTTCCGTCAAATGAGACCGAAACTCAAACTGCGATCGGATTTATAATCAGCATCCTCAAATTATAATAAACACGAGGTATCATATTAATAGAAGGCCAAATAAAAATTTTCGATTTTTTGGGAAGACCTGAAGATCTGAAAGATCTGAAATTTTTTATTTTCGTCAAATGAGACTGAAACTCAAAACTGCGATCGGATCTGTAATCAGCATCCTCAAATTATAAAAAAAACACGAGGTATCATCTTAATAGAAGACCAAATAAAGATTTTCGATTTTTTGGGCAATCCTGAAGATCTGAAAGATCTGAAATTTTTTATTTTCGTCAAATGAGACTGAAACTCAAAACTGCGATCGGATTTTTAATCAGCATCCTCAAGTTATCAAAAACTCAAAGTTTAATCGTAATAAAAGGCGAAAAAAAGATTTTCGATTTTCTGGGTGAACCTAAAGATCTGAAATTTTTGATTTCCGTCAAATGAGACTGAAACTCAAAACTGCGATCGGGTTTATAATCACGCATCCTCAAATTATAAAAAACACGAGGTACCATCTTGATAGAAGGCCAAATAAAGATTTTCGATTTTTTGGGCAAACCCGAAGATCTGAAAGGTCTGAAATTTTTGATTTCCGTCAAATGAGACTGAAACTCAAAACTGCGATCGGATTTATAATCAGCATCCTCAAATTATAAAAAATACGACGTATCATCTTAATAGAAGGCCAAATAAAGATTTTCGATTTTTTGGGCGAACCTGAAGATCTGAAAGATCTGAAATTTTTGATTTCCGTCAAATGAGACTGAAACTCGAAACTGCGATCGAATTTGTAATCAGCATCCTCAAGTTATCCAAAACTCAAAGTTTAATCGTAATAGAAGGCCAAATAAAGATTTTCGATTTTCTGGGTGAACCTAAAGATCTGAAATTTTTGATTTCCATCAAATGAGACTGAATCTCAAAACTGCGACCGGATTTGTAATAAGCATCCTCAAATTATGAAAAAAACACGAGGTATTATCTTAATAGAAGGTCAAATAGAGAGTTTTGGTTTTTTTAGGCAGACCTGAAGGTTTGAAATGTCTTATTTTTTTTTATTTTCGTCAAACGAGGCTGAAACACAAAACTGGGAGTGGATTTGTAATCAGCACCCTCAAATTAACCAAAACACGAGGTTGCATCTCAATAGAAAGCTAAATAAAGATTTTAGATTTTTAAGGTAAGCCTGGAGATCCGAGAAACCTGAAATTTTTGATTTTCGTCAAACGAGACTGAAACTCAAAACTACTTGATTGGTTATCAACACCCTCAAATAGAAAGGCAAATGAAGATTTTCGATTTTCTTGGTAAATCTGAAGATCTGCACCATATGAAAGTTCTTATTTTATTTTAATAAATAAAGATTTTCAGTTTTTTAGGTAAACCTGACTGAAAGATCTGAATTGTTTTATTTTCAACACTCAAGACTGATACTCAAAACGGCGTCTGGATCTGTAATGAACACCCTTAAATTGTTCTAAACAGGAGATTTCATTTTAATAGAAAGCCAAATAAAGATTTTAGATTTTTTAGGCAAAAACAGGGTAGGCTTGACGCTTGAATTGCTTGAGCTCACTTTGTGTAAGGTGAAAATCATTTTATTAATGTTTTTCCAATTAAAACCTTCTCTTTATTCTACCGAACATCAATTGTCTCTTCGAGACGTTTGCCATTAGCATAGTGTGAAAAATGTGAAATGTAAACACTTCAAATTAAAATAGCCACTTGCGCCTCTGTCAGTGTAAATATAACTAGTTGTGTTTGTTTAAAATGTTGAAATTCCAGATACGTTGAGCTTGTAATGGTTGCACTTCACACATTTCTCGACAGTTAATTATGCAATCATCATACGTACAAGGATGCCAAAGTGTTTTATAAAAAAATATACAGCGTCCACAAATCAATGATGCAGATTCTTTGGGTAAAAATATTCAGATTTAAGGGGCCTGGATACACACATTTATACATACGTATTTGCCATGTAAAACACGGACCCACAATTTCTCGCATAACACACTCTACTTTCAAACTACATATATAATATTTCAGAAGGCGATAGTTGAGACCTTAATGAATAACAACTATTTTCGATTTTCTCAAAAAAAAATTTTATTGTGCAAAAAAACTCGCAATACAAAATCATACATTCTATAAATGCCTGTAATTTAACAACCACATACGATATCAAAAAAGGCTAAATAGCTGCACAAGCGCAACCTTTATTCTTCAATTTGCTCTTTGAGTCATTACTGTAAGTTCAAAGGTAACGTCAGGAGCTTGGAAATGCGAAATTCATTTTTATGGTGATCTTTGGACCTTACCTTCGGACCTTTTGACCTTACCTTTGGATTTTTGGACTTATTTCCCCTCATCTTAGACACACACACTGCAGAAAGGGAACAGGCGGCCACGCCTCCTCGCTAACACGGGATACATCTTTCCTTGGATTCTCAATTTCGCGCGCTATACCCTAGACCCTTAACAAGAGTTACCTTATAAAGCGACACAGAATGATCATTTGACAAATAGCTTAAAAATTTTACTTTTGAGAGTCTTATATCTACATGTCTGCTTGTCTGCCTATCGGTCTGTCTGTCTGTTGGTAGTGATATTCTGAGGGGTCATAATAGGTGATGCTGCCATAATTTTGAATATAGTTGCTTGGGCGGCCTAGTAATCAACAAAACACAAAAAAATTCCAAGATTCCTCAAACCTCGTTTTTAAGCGTTTTAGGGGTTCCTGATCTTTTTTTTTTTTTGGCGGCGGTCGATATCTTGATATCCCTAAATATTCCGTTTTTATGTCACTGAGAAAAATCGTTTCTTTTGGCAAGTAGTATATGTATGCCCTTTGAAGAAAATCTCTGACTTAGGAAACACCCTGTATGATAGGCGTTGTGCGTATTATTGTAAACATGAATATTTTACCATCAGGTAATATATGTAAAAACTTTTCTGTACACTTTCCATGTTATCAATATGCACATACCAAGATGTAAGGATTCCTCCGAAACCTAACGAATCCAATTCTTCAACAAACAACTCATGATTCACTTTATCAAAAGCTTTAGAAAATGTTATATGTTAATTTGCACATATACGTATTGCTTCTCAAACTTCAAAACAACATTTTTTATGACCAACCTCAAGTAGGCGGTACAGCAGTTACGTGATCACAATACGATTCCTGACGTTCAATTTGGATTTCGGTCTAAGCACAGCACGGAGTTGCAGGCAGTCAGGCTGGTGGAGCGTATAACCAGTGGATTCACTCAAGATCTTTTGTCTTGACTGGCATCTTACTTCTGGATGTATCAAAGGCTTTTGACAAGGTGTGGCATGAGGGCCTCCTCTATAAGTTAATTCAAAAGGGTTCCCCATTTTGGCTTCTAAAACTTTTAAAATCCTTACTTGAAGGAAGGAAATTTAGAATCAAAATTAACAATAGTTTTTCGACATTACGGCCATAAAGGTCGGTGTTCCTCAGGGTTCGGTCCTTGGACCTATCCTTTATTCACTTTTTACACATGACGTCCTTGCCTCAGCAACTGTGAAGTCTATCTCTACGCTGATGACACTGCGATTGTAGCTCAGTCGCGGACTAGAAATCTAGTCCGCGATGAGTTGCAGCTCGCGGTGGATGAAGTGTTAGAGTGGGTGGATCGGTGGCTCATCAAAATTAATCACTCGAAAACGCAGGCTGTATATTGTACCAAAAAATGTCGTGCTGCCCCGTTAGAGGTCTCAGTAGACGGTGCTAGGATTGCATGGGAAAATTCTGCCAAGTACCTAGGAATTACCTTCGACAAGGGCATGACTTGGCAGAAACACACTCAAGCGTTAAAAACAAAATTCGAAATTACGTTTCGTCAACTCTACCCTATGTTATTTAGAACTTCAAAATTGGGTTTGTTAAATAAAATTCGACTTTATAAAATGATTATTAGACCAGCAATTACCTACACATGTGCGGCTTGGTGTTTCCTCGCCAAGACGCACATGCGAAACCTGCAGGTTCTGCAGAGCAGGACATTGCGTAAAATAACTAACGCCCCATGGTATGTTTCTAACGAAACCCTTCACAGGGACCTCGACATCCCTTACTTGAGGGATTACATTAAACAACAGGCGCAACGACGTTATAGTAAAGCGGAATCACACAGCAACCCTCTGTTGCGCGAGTGAGTGGACTACACATTGAGCAAGTTCGCAAGCACACAAGGCCGCGGCTCGCACTGTCATCAAAATCATATCGTGCAAATTTGGAAACAACTAAATTTTTGCCCTTTTAGATACTGAACCTCAAAATTAACCCTTTTGGTTAAACCCAAAAATTACCGAACTCAAATTGTCTATGTCAATAAACAATACCCTCCAACCGACACACTTCCTCCTCTTTGCTCTTCTCCTTCCTTCCCCTCTTTTTCTTCCCTTACTTCTCCATGACTTTGTCTGGTCTCTGGGTAACCAGACCTGACAGACCGATCCACCGACACGACTGCAACTAAGAGCAAAGGTCCTACGGACGAATAGTAGTAGCAGTTACGTGACCTGTCAACAATAAAGGAACAACCTGTAAGGTTATAACCGTAAGCCGATAGTAGACCAATAAATACCATATGAACCTACTTTCCAATTGACACAACGAGGTAAGTGGCTATCATCATCAAATTTCCTACTACGCTTGTCAAGATTAAAGCAGTAAATTCGGATTCACCGAGTACAGGTAAGTGTAATTTTGCCGTAGTGATACCGTTATGATACAAATCGCCTGGAGGAGATTCAGTTACTATACCGAAGCCATGCCATACCTGACGTTCACATTCTGCGGGAGTCATTTGCATATTATATTATAATATACGCTGTCGGCAATAAAACATGTTGGATTGGTATTTATATAAGACGTTGGTTGCCTGGTTGCACTCTACCTACACGGGCGTACATAAGAGGTTTTTTCTATCTCTCAAAACGGCTGAAGTTGGTATATAAATTCAATCTAGTTTTATTTACGGCCCCACCTCCGCCATCTTCTGATAGCACGGATTGGCTCGTATCTGTATCATCGGAGGAAACATGTTGGGTCAGCATTGATCTCCGACCACGTTCGATTCCAGACGTAGGGTGACCATCCGTCCGGAAAATCCCGGACATGTCCGGAATTTTGGAGCTTAATTTCGTGTCCGGGCGGAATTACAAAAATCGGTAAAATGTCCAGAATTTGAACCGAAATCGAATAGTCGGCACAACAAACAGCAAAATAAACAAAAACAGTTAAACAGACAGGCAAAAAGGCACTATGTATCGCTTGATGGCCTCGTCTCTCTTCGTTCTTTAACAGTACTCCCCCCCCCCCCTCCATGAAGTATAAGGTCACCCTACTCCAGACGCCATACCAGGACGAGCCAGCTCTATGCTCTGTGTACACAGAAAAAAATACTGTTGAGTTTCCAATTAATTGTTAGTATTTGGATGTTTTTCCATCGCTTTAAATATATTTACAGTTGCTTCAAATCCATGTCATTGAAAGAATTCAATCCTTATATTCGAAGTAATCACAGGTACGCCAATAAATTCAAAATAATTTTGTATTCGTTCTACCTATATGTATAATCCTTCTAATACCAGTATTGACATATAATGCAATCAAAACATCCTTTTGTTTTCGAAATTTACCCTATGTTTCATTTAAGCAAAGCATACAATTTATTCAATGTACAAAAATTATTACTGCAACAGCAGTTCGTGATAATTCATCTGATGAAAATTAATTTTGTTTCAATGGCCCCTGTCGTTCGCTGAACTATAATCAGTATTCGGCGGGACTGATCTCCCGATTCAATGAAGGTAAGAATAAAGAACAGGGGGATTATCTTAGTGTTACTATCGCCGCGAACCCGCTAACATGGACGGTTGTTCCGTTGTGTTGTTTCGGTTTTAGCCGTGTTGTGTCATCCCGTGGTTTTGCGTATTGCATCAGCAATTGTGTGATTCAAATGTGTCCAGTTATATATCAAATGGAGGACCTACTGAGAAATTGGGACTTAGAAGAGCTAACACCCACATTTGAATGTAGGTATTTAGATTAGTCAGACAGTTATATTTTAGGTAAAAATTCAACAACTGGTGCAGGCATATGTCTAATTCTTATACCATGCTCCTTATAACTTCATACAAAATCACACAATTAAACATCCAAACGAATCAATGAGCTGTCCTCGCAATAAAATCTGTTGGTCCAAAGAAAAAGAAAGTAGTTTAGAATCAATTACCAAACACAGATTCGATTCAACGACAGGCTGCGATTGAATTATTCATGGAATCCAATGACATCTTGTAGTTGAATCGACAATATACGATATAATTCGTACACTTCCCATTGGATAAAACATCGCTGTATTTGAGGAATGCTGAGTGTGATGTCCCATTGAATCCAAACGTAAGTCTTTGACAGAACGACAGATTTTTCTGTGTGGGTGATCGCAATAAAATTTTGGGATAGTACGCTTTTTGAGCGTCTTATAATATGATACCTATGTATGTAACGAAAATCCACGTCACTCATTTCCGTCGGTCTGTCTGTCTGACTATTGGCGTTTTTCTAGCAACGTAGTCTCAGTAACCGCTACTTCGATTGTGATGAAATTTAGGTAGCGATATGCTGTGGGTCTTAGTAGGTAATGCTGCTATAATTTTGATAATCGGTGCATTGGCGGCTGAGAAATTGGTAAAAAACCCAACAATTATCAAAACTCCTCCAAATTCGCCTTAAGCGTTTCAGGGGTTCCTGATCATTTTCAATTTTTTTTGAGCAGGTGAATTCGGGGTGGTGGGGAGGGTGGTCGACTGGAAAACTCAAACATTTGTTATATTCATGAAATTCTCTATGCATTACGTTAAAAAATGGAGTCAAGTTGATTGACTCAGTACTTCCCACACATTACTGTGATACCAGTTTATTATTTTCCCATAGCGTGAAGCCTCAGTCTGAGATGCCGTTGCAACCAAATCATCGTCAGCCTCCCCCCCCTCAAATTGTCTTATGCCGCTGGGCCTCTCCTTCACAGGTCAATGGACAGCCTATTATCAATACTACAAACTTTTCACCCAAAAAAAGGTAGGAAGTGATCAGGAACCCCTAAAACATCTAAAAACGAAGTCTGAGTTGTTTTCATACTTTTAGTTTTTTTATTATTGCTACGCTGCCACTGACACGATTTTTAACAAACGTACGCGTTATCCATCCTCACCAAGGTAATAATACTGTGTCAAAATTTCATTAGAATCAATTTAATAGTGTCCGCGTTACAAAATACAAAACGATCTAAAACAGTAAATACTCGTATGTAAACAGAAAGGTCTAAGTCCCTTAGTTTCCGTAATATGTTCGGATGGACCTAAAAAGTTGAATGAATTTGTGGTTCTTGGGTTTTTAGGCCGGCGTCGTTTAGCGTTAAAGCTTGACGTTTCGCCACCACGAGTGGATGGCATCTTCAGTATACTAAAAAGTTGATTTATGTCGCTAGGTCTTCCTTCACAGGTTAGTGGACAGCCTATTATGAATACAAGAAATTTCTCATTTTTTCAGCCCCTCACCCCCCAACCACCCCAATTTCACCCCCACCAAAAAAAACGCAGAAAATGATCGGGAACTTCTAAGATGCTTAAAAACGAAGTTTGGGCTGTTTTTATATTTTTAGTTTTTTTATTATTTCTGCGCCGTCACTGGCACGATTTATAAAAACCATAAGCGACCGACCTACAAAATTTGTTTATGTTGCTAGGTCTTCCTTCACTGGCCAGTGTACAGTCTATTATGAAAGCAACAAATTTTTCTATTTTACAACCCCCCACCCCCCAACCGCCCCAATTTCACCCCCACCCAAAAAAAAATAGAAAATGATCAGGAACCCCTAAAACGCCTAAAAACGAAGTTTAAGCAATATTTTTTTTTTGTTTTTTGCTAATTACTCCGCCGCCCATGCACCGATTTTCAAAATTATAGGAACATTACCTACTACGACCTCACAGTATATTGCTGCTCAAATTTCATCACAATCCATGCAGCGGTTGCTGAGATTACGAGGCTAGAAATAAGCGACAGACAGACAGACAGACAGGCAGGCAGACAGACAGACAGACAGACAGACAGACAGACAGACAGACAGACACCAGACAGACAGACAGACAGACAGACAGACAGACAGACAGACAGACCGACGGAAACGAGTGACGTGGATTTTCGTTATGTAGACATCATAAAACGCCCAAAAAGCATATTATCTCAAAATCGAAAATTTTCGCGATCACAATACTCCCCTCACCTATCGGTGTGGGAAGTAAAAAGTGAACTTTGGTGATATCGTCTGCCTTTTAGACCTAACCGAATGTTAACGTGTTAACTTGGAAACTACGAACTTGATTGTGATGAAATTACAGAGTCAAACTACTATAGTGTGGAGTCCTTTGACCCAAAGATTGATTGATTAAAAGAACTATATCAAAACGGCCGCGGTGGTACCGGCACTAGTGGAAGATGCGGCACGACGAAGAAGTGAAGAAGCGAAAGTGATCCGGTACTGCCGGTACTTTGCCAGGAGGTCATCAACACGTCACGAATGCTGGAACGCCTCAGTTCTCGTGAATGTCGGTAGGTACTACTAGTAGCAGAGCTGAATGTCGTTTTTGGGCTGGTAGTTTATTCGCATTGAAAACTTGTCTAATACTTCTTCTATCATAGCTAACCTCTTAATTCCAGCGGCGTAGCGTGGCGTCAATACAAGGGGATGTAATAAGTAACTGCAATTATTAACATTTTACCAACAATGTAGCAGGTTAAAAAAATACCAAACCAATTCAAAAAAGAGCTAAATCTAGGTTAAAAAACAAAGTTGTGAACGTATCTGTTAGATCTTAAATTTTAAAATTAAGATTAATCCTTCTAGTCATACTCAGAATAATCGTTTATCGCGACCCGCAACGATATTTTACTTCATACCGCAAATGGAAGAAAAATCCAAATGCCGAGAACCACCGCAGTTGTATCGACGCCAGAAATTATTATAAATGCGTGATTGACAGCACCAAGGAGGAACACAACCAAAAGATTAAGGACAAACTCCTCTCATGTCCTAGTTCATCCAGAACATTCTGATCTGTAGCTAAGGCTGTTAGTCAGAACTTTTCCTGTTCGTCAATACCACCCTTGACCAGAGAGGACAAGTCCATCGCTTCTGCTCCTAAAGAAAAAGCAGACATCTTGGGGAAGCTCTTCGCAGCCAATTCTACTGTAGACTTTCAAGGTAGTACTCCGACCACCACCATAAGCGTGAACTCGAGAATGGCAGAGGTCAAATTTCAACATCGAGATGTTAAAAACATCCTCCAAAAACTGAACACGAATAAAGCTAATGGTCCTGACCAAATACCAGCCATTGTCCTTAAACGCTGTGTCGCTGAGCTTGCACCTATTCTTTGCAAGCTCTTCAAACTTTCGTATCAACGAGACGTGTTTCCCGCTTCATGGAAGATTGGCTGCGTACAACCCATCCCTAAGAAAGGCAAAAAAACTGATCCCACCAATTATAGACCTGTGGCTCTTCTCAGCATCATGTTATGGAGACTGTCATTAAAACACAGCTCCTGAAATACCTGGACAATAATAACATCATAAATGATCGCCAGTATGGCTTCCGTAAGCACAGGTCTACAGGTGACCTCCTTACCTAGGTCACTCACTTGAGGAACAGAGCAATAGAAAATCATGGCGAATCCCATGTTGTTGCACTTGATATATCGAAAGCTTTTAACAGAATGTGGCATGAGGGACTTCTGCTCAAGCTTGCTGCCTATGGACTACCACCTGGCCTGCAGCAGTGGCTGAATAGGTTTTTGAACGACCGATCTCTGTATGTTGTAGTCGAGGGCTGTTCATCAGACGTATTTTCAATAAACGCCGGTGTTCCCCAGGGATCTGTCCTATCCCCTACACTATTTCTGCTGTACATCAACGAGCTGTTGGAAATAACATCCAATCTAATCTACAGCTTCGCAGATGACAGTACATTAGTGTCGTGCATGGAACCAGGCAAGCCACTATCATCCCAGGAGACGGTACGTCGGCGACAGCACCATGCCTCACAGATCAACGCAGATATCAAAACAATTGTCGAGTGGGGATTAGCAAATAAAGTACAGTTCAACGTACAAAAAACTCAGGCAACAACACTTACAAAGAAGTCTCACGATGGCTTACCAACCGTGGAAATGGAGGGCCACCCCTTAGTCAAATCATCTTCCGTCAAGCTTTTGGGGATCAACATCAATAATAACATATCCTGGCACGACCACGTCGTCAGTATTGCTAAAACGGCATCCCAGAAGCTTGGAGTTTTGTTCCGCTGTAGGAAGTTGTATACACCAGAGCAACTGCTGCTGCTCTACAAGGCACAGGTCCGACCATCGCTGGAGTATTGCTCCCATGTGTGGGGACGCGCTCCGAAGCACTCTCTTTAGCTTCTGGACACTATCCAGAAAAGAGCAGTTAGATTAATCGATATGCCTAAACTCACAAAGGACCTACACAGCCTGGAACATCGAAGGAGGGTGGCTGACCTATCCCTGTTTTACAGATTCTATCACGGAAGATGTTCGAGTGAGCTCTCCCAGATAATGACACGAAAGGCCGTCCGAACCAGGAACACTAGAGAAGCTCTGCGAGCTCATCCTTACCAGGCCGAGGTCCTTACTCCCCGAACCAGTCTGCTCCAACATTCCTTCTTTTTGGAGAACTTCGACGCTGTGGAATCAGCTGCCGGGGAATTTGTTTCCCGACGGCTACAACCTGCAGCGTTTCAAATCTAACGTGAACTGACACTTATCCTCTCGCAGCGCTTTTTTGCGGGAGGCTGACCATAAAAAAATTTTTAAAAATGGACAGACCATTTTCGTGGAATTTTCTACCTTCCTACATACGAAACTTCAGTCAGAGGTTGACTTTGTATGTAGCTATCGTAGAAGCTTTCAAAAAATTGTCCGTCAGCTCTTGGACTATATCGGTACCGTGGCTGTTCGTGGCGAAATATAGATCGACATATGCATCGCTGTGGGAAAAAAGTGTTATCTTTTAGCTGAGGATTAGAAAGAGAAATGACAAACATCCAGAGGGGTCTGGTTACAAATGAAGAAAGTGAACGTTTTCGTTCTGCAATTAGTGTGATCGATTGCCTAATCGAAGGTGATGAAACATTCTATTAGAAGTATTAGACAGGGTATTTCTCTCCCTCGCGAGAGGAAGTGTTGTGACAATTTTGAATTTGAGAGAATATAGATAATTCGATAATTCGATTGCTTTGTGACACCTACCTCACCAAAAACTAGTTTATTCATTTCCATCGGTCTGTCTGCTGTCACCTGGCCTCTGTCGTCTGTCCAGTAATCTTTCGCCCTTCTATAACTCGAAACAGTTTTGAAAAATTTCGAAAATATTGAAAAACATCAAAAAAGTTCAAAATTCCTCAAAATTTAGAAACAGATACATGAAAATCGTTGGACAAAACACACTGGAAGTCAATTTGTCTTCAACCGATGCTAAAAGGGATCCAAAACTGATAACTTAATCAACAACAGACCATATGAATTCTGACATCAAAGGTCAACTGAATGCCTCCTGGCTTACGTCACCCCAACTCATCCATTCGTTTGGTGACTGTCACATCGTTCCTCTCGATATCTCAAAGGCACTAGATTGGCTATTGCAAGCAGTTCTCCTAAACAAGCTTCGGTCACGGCTGTTTAGCTAACTTCCTCTCTGGTGACAAAATCTCTGTCCTGGTAAATGCCTTTTCCTTGCACAACAACAACGCTGGGGTTCCACAGGGATCACTCTTGGCATCGTCATTGTTTCTGCTTAACATCAATGATCGCCTCTTCAGCACTAACCCACTCCACAGTTTTGTGGATGACAGTATACTTAGTATTTTTCATACAGCACCTCTATGAGTCTAGCTTGGCTCCTGTAAAAATTGATGGTATCCTGTCTGGTCACACAACAACCAGAAAAGGAGTTCGTCAGGAATGTTATTTAACATTTACTCTGAATTTGTGATGGGACAGATATTGACAACTGGAATGGCGGTATAACTATTGGGGGAAGCAAAATATCCAACTTAAGATTTGCTGACGATACAACCCTTATTGCTGCTTCTCAGGAAGAACGAGTAGCTCTATTAAACATCTTAGAACAACACAGTGCAGCATATGGCCTTGGTACTAACTACAAGACCAAGGTTATGATCATAGATAAAGAGCACGATAATCATCGAGAAATAAAGTTAGTAGGCCGTTGTAAAGTAGTTCAAAGCTTTGTGTACCTTGGTTTTTTGATTGACAATTCGGGTAGCTGTGAAAATGAGATTCGACGGCGCATTCAACAGGCACGAGTGGCCATGACAAAGCTTACTAAAATATGGCGTGACTATAACATCACTAGCTACCAAAATGTCGCTGGTTCAGTCTTTTGAGTTCTCCATATTTTTGTATGCCTCGAAAACTTGGACTATTAAAAAGGCAGGTCAAACTCGCATAGATGCTTTTGAAATGTGGACGTGTAGGAGAATGCTGAAAGTCCCTTATACCGCCCATCGAACTAACGTTTCCTTCCTGGATGAGCTCGGTAATCCAAAGAGACTATCCTCCATTGTGTCGACGAGACATTCTTCGGACATATTCACAGAAGCGACAATATGGAGAAACTTGTAGTTCAGGGTCATGCCCCGAGTGGGCGGCGCCGTGGCCGTTCCCCTATACGCTGGGCGGATACGACGAAACAGTTGCTGGATATGAGTATCAAGAGCGCCACTGAACTGAAAGTAAATCGCAAACAATGGCGAGCCACATTTTCAAAACTATTGATAATGTTCGTGTCGGGAATACTCTAGCTCCGACTTAATGCATTTTACGAGTTCGCAACATGTCTGTTAAGACATTGTGACTATAATGATGATCATGAGCAAGAACGCAGAAGGTTGACAGCGGCTGCTTCGCTCTCCAAGGACCTGGAGACCATTACCGCTTCATCAGATGAAATCTAAACCCAAAAACAATGAAGAAATAACACAATAACTAGGAAATCATATCTAATATCTGCGTATGAAAGATAGTGATCAACCTGCTCTGCGAATTGTGCGGAGATCTGTCAGAGATACGAACATCCATTATTATCTGAGGAATGCCACAGGCGTGATAAATAATTCTGTCTGGCCTTTTTACTTTCATCGCGAAGAACACTCCCACAAAAAAGCTATCGTCAAGTCATTGTACTTCCTTTCATGCACTCGCTCAAAAAAATGATAAATTATAACAGTATTTCTGTTGAATATAATTAATTATTATTGTTCTCTCTTGTTTTCTGTGCAGTGCCGTACTAGAGGATGCAAATAAGTCCGTCAAGTAGGATAGTAAAAACGTCCAAGATATACAGCGTATAGTGTCGCGTGCTGGATGTTGAGGACATACCTATCCAGGGCCACTAATCATCATCATAGTCACAATGTCTTAACAGACATGTTGTGAACTCGTAAAATGCATTAAGTTGGAGCTAGAATATTGCCGACACGAATATTATCAATAGTTTTGAGAACTGTAGCTCGCCATCGTTCGCGATTTACTGTCAGTTCAGTGGCGCGCTTGATACTCATATCCAGCAACTGTTTCGTCGTATCCACCCAGCGTGTAGGGGAACGACCACGGCACCGCCCACTTGGGGCATGGCCCTGAACTAGAAGTTTCTCCATATTAGGTATCGCTTCTGTGAATATGTCCGTAATGTAAGCATTCTCGTCGACACAATGGAGGATAGTCTCTTTGGATTACCAAGCTCATCCAGTATGGAAACCTTCGATGAGCGGTATAAGCAACTCTCAGCATTCTCCTCCACGTCCACATTTCAAAAGCATCTATGCGAGTTCGATCTGCCTTTTTAACAATCCAAGTTTCCGAGGCATACAGAAATATGGAGAACACAGGAGACTGAACCAGTGACATTTTGGTAGCTTTAGTGATGTTATGATCACGCCATATTTTAGTGAGCTTTGTCATGGCCTCACGTGCCTGCTGAATGCGACGTCGAATATCATTTTTAGAGCTACCCGAATTGTCGATTGTAGGGCCACTAGTATTAAAGAAGAAAACCTGGTTGCCAATTAGATTTTTAATAGATATTAAAGTTATAAAATGTAAAATGTACAATAAATACAATTCAAACTTACATTCTAACAATATTACTTAAGGCGGCTCCTACGGAGAGCATAAACGGTCATTTTCAAGTGATTTAATCCCAATTCCTGCCGCTCTAGTTTTAATATTTTTGCATGAAATTTTTACATGAAGTTTAAAAGGAAATTACACAGGGGGCTATCGAAGCATTTTTTGAAAAAAATTGATTGAACATTAAATGTGATCGCTTGAAGTTGCCTATTTTCTTCGTCAACTTTGTAATTTTTTTAAGAAAAGCCCAGAAGCAAAAATGAAAAAGTGCTTCGATATCACTCTGGGCAATTTCCTTCTAAACATCATATGAAAATTTCATGTAAAAATATTGGAAAATGAAGCGTCAGGAATTGGGATAAAAAAACATCTGCAAATCGCCTTCCTCTTCAATTTTACAAATTTCGGGCGACGCGCTAACATGACTGTTTCCATTTCTTTCTAATGTAGCGCTCACCTACTTATTTATCACGCCCATCGTCGCGTCGGTTCCTTTTCAGCTCCCCGCATCTTCCGGAGAAACTGTTCCGGATTGTAGGACCAGCGTTAAGAATACAAATGAAAAATGAGGAAATAAAAAGAATTTAACACAAGTCGAAATGAGATTCAGAAGAGTCATTATCTTTCAGGTTCATAATAATTTCATTCGGTCATGTAATAAGATTTATAAATGCTGATGAGCTTTGTGGGTGATAATTGTACTTTCTGATATTTCTTTTTAAAGCGCTGCATAATAATTCAACCAGATTAGAAATAAAAAAATTAATAGGGTGGAAGTTTTAAAACTTCACACTTACTACTTCACGCCATTTCATCAACGATATACATTTTATCAAGGTTGTAACTATTTAGTAATTCCAATAACTGACTTTTTGTTTTAATTGCTGGTGAAATTGTGATGTTTTGCTTTGTGAGAAATACGATAATCACAGCCTTTCTAAACAAAGCGTTAGACATTTTTTCCAATAATTTCGAATTTCTATTTCTTTATTTTTTTCTATTCTTATTAATTCTTAAGGCACCGATTACTATAGCGCACGTTTCCGGATTAATCATGATAATGTTCTACCTGAATCGAAAAAAGGGAGTCTGTTTTAAGAAAATTACATTCCGTGCAGCCCGTAAACATGTAAACACTGTCTGCGTCTGACTCTGCAATCAGGGTTGTTTAATGTATAGCCACGTATTTAAGTGTGGTTTTGGAGATGAACTTTTGAGGCAATCGAGTGTGCCATAAAATTTGCTGCAGGGTGTATCTCGAATGTTGTTAACACCTTATTTTTATACCTATTACTACTAACCTTCGTAAAACTTATTACTTAAGAAAGGATCACAATTAAAAAAAAACGTTTTTATCGTTTATTAACTTTTACTGAAAATTGTTCATAATAAGAATATTTCTGAATACAAATATTAATAATAACAAGAAAAATTCCATTTTTGAACTGCAAAGAGCAGATGTTCTCCGCAAAAGGACCTTTGGCAGTGCTCACATTAGCGCGTCGCCATTCTAAGTTTTTTGAAGGTCAGTGTTGGCACCTTGCACTCTTGTTTAGATTAGGAGTGGTTCTATCCTCTGATCCATCTTGGCTTAATGTATTCTCTATAAATAATCTTAGCGAGCGGGTTAAAGTTGGTCAAGTTTTCCGTTGTCCCAACCATGGTTTTATTAGCTGTTTGGATGATAAATACATAATTTTTTTTCTCGAGATGGTCCTAGCTCTTTGTTTGTTGGTTGTTATCACACACAACCCATGAATTCAGACTCAGATGGACTAAAGGCTTTTTGAACACTATATTCGCTCTCGGAACCACTATCCAACGAACTCTATTCTCCTCATTTTCACCGGGCAATAATCCTGCTAAACCTTGTTTCGCTTCTAGTGATAATTATCTTTGTCATATCCCATTTGTTAGCTTCCATAATGTTATATTCTGAAAAAACTTAGAAACTAACGATATTGACAAAAAATAGTCAAAATAACGCTAAACTGGTCTTATCTTTAAATATAACATTTATACTAACCTTCGTAAAATTTACGACGCCGTTGTCCAAATAAAACAATTCCAATTACTATCAAATGTACTTTGGGTCACTAACTTACTCACACCGATCTAATAGAAGATTAGGCGAGCGTTCAAGGTCAAGGGCTAAGCCGTGTCGATAAAATTGCAGATTAAACTAAGTCTCGCCGTAAAATTTACGATGGTTAGTATTCTAGGGTTAATGTTATTTGCGATAAATAAATATTCGCTTGATATTCAGAGTTCTTGCATAAGAAATTCAGAGTTGATCTACTTTACGCAATATTTTTATACTAATATCTATAATACACTAGCTGAGTACCTAGATGATCCTTAAGACGTTGCAAAAGCCAACGGTACCAAGAGATGAAATTCCTCATGCATAAAATGTAATTACACTCAATCATCGCACAGAAGGCACTGGAGCACTAAATTGTTATTAATATTAAAATTTTCAGAAGCATCCAGGTCCCTATTTTAATGGTACAATTACAACAAATTGCTGTGTATAAAATCTATGGCTAATTGAGCATGATCTTGAAACACTGAAGATAACTAACTATAGAGGTGCTTGCTATAATTGCTACTATTTACTCTTACAATAATGCAAGAGGCTAGTTAACTGTGTAATGCCTATATTTGGGAGAGCTACTACCACATCATAGTAAATAATCAGCACAATATCGATACTTTTGTATCGGTATCGAAAATAATTGTATAATTATTGAGGGGTGTAATCAGTTGCACAAAATGCTCTGTACGAACCAAACGCGCCTATTTGGCTAAAAAATATCGAGTTGGTACCGGTATCGATATTTTCATTTTCGCATCTCTACCCAAACTTCACATCCGTAAAATCATCCCAAGGTCAAATTCTGTGCGAACCATTTTTATATAGGAAATCCTCATAGATATTATGCTGGTTGCTTTCGCTTTCTGTGCTGTGTTACTACTGCTCAGAAAGGACATTTGGAAGTTACGTTACAACTTTTGACATCCTAGCCTAGATTAGCCCAAAGCAGGTTTGCCCCAGAGATACCTTACATCATCATAGTCACAATATGTCTTAACAGATACATGTTGTGAACTCGTAAAGTGCATTAAGTCGGAGCTAGAGTATTGCTGACACGAATATTATCAATAGTTTTGAGAACTGTAGCTCGCTATCATTCGCGATTTACTGTCAGTTCAGTGGCGCTCTTGATACTCATGTCCAGCAACTGTTTCGTTGTATCCAGCCAGCGTGTAGGGGGACGGCCACGGCGCCGCCCACTCGGGGCATGACCCTGAACTACAAGTTTCTCATCCATATTATCGCTTCTGTGTACATGTCTGAAGATTGTAAGCATTCTCGTCGACACATACAATGGTGGATAGTCTCTATGGATTACCGAGCTCATCCAGTATGGAAACGTTTGTTCGATGGGCGGTATAAGAAATTCTCAGCATTCTCCTCCACGTCCACATTTCAAGATACCTTACACGACCTACAAAAAAAACACACAACAAAACATGTCCACACACAGAAAACAATAATTGCTTGAAATTATCAATTAATTGATAATTATCAATTGATAATTATCAATTAATTGATAATTTTCAATTGAAAATAAACAATGGACACTTTCTCTATAATACTTTTGTTTATGACACGTTTTCAATTTTTTGTGTTTGGCATTTTTGAATAACAAAAATCGCAAGAGCGCGCTAAAAAGAACTAGTAGGCTCCTCTCAATAAACTACTGAATTATGGGTGATTATGGGCAATTATGGGTGTCGGCCCCATTTAATCTCCCTTCTTTTTTAAAATATCGCCCATTTTTCTAGGAAATTAAAAAACGGTATAAAATAAGATTAGAAACTTGTTTTCCCGGTTCCCGCGTATTCTAGGCCAGGCCATTGGCCAGGCGAATGGTTGATTGAACAGGTACCTATTTAAAAATGACAACCTCCAACAACTAAAGTTTCGCTGCTTATTGATAGATGTCACTAGCATGTATACGCTGGCGTCATCTATCACGGCAATCGAAAACTATGAAATTGCCATAGTGCTGACACCTATGAGGAACTGTGTAAAATATCAGTAATTCACTATAGATTTCTGTACTGCATACAAAAGTTAAAATTATTCTCAACAGATGTCACTACAATGCTGATATCCTAGCGACATCTAGGTAAAAAGTAATGAACTTCTATGAAAATGTCCAAATATCGGCAATATTGAGAAAACTACTTTAGACTTTACCAGACAGCATCGTGTTACATGGCATGGCCGACTCTACACTAGGCCGGAGCCTTAGATGTGGCAACGTGGCTTAGCTGTCAAATAGTTGGCCTATAGTTTCCAGAATAATTATTACATTTTATATGTATTAGAGTTCATCTGGGTTAATAAATTAAGAAAAATACTTTTTAGAACTACTACTACTAATACCACTTACATCTGATGTCTGTTTCATCACAGTCAGACACTACAAAATAAAAATAAACGCAACTTGTTTCCTGCTGCCACTTCCACTTCCACTTAAATGAACACTCAATTTACTTTGTAAATTGTCACTTGAGCTAGAAAAATTCACCATTAGGTCACTGTGAAGCCATTCTTGCTGGTCTTGATTCCCTTTCACTATCAAATCTTTTCGTAGGTATGCCCAGATGAGTTCTACTAACTGTATTTTTCTGTGATATTTGGGAGGTCCAGAAAACATTATAGGTACCACATTGTGCTTTAAAATAGGTCTTATCCTTTGAAATGTTTGTAAATTATTGTCTTTATCCTTATAAATATAACCAGCCCTTCCGAGGAATACCTTTCACCCCACTTCTGTTTATGTCCCTTATTGGACGCACAATTGCTAGTGCAACCTGGTACTACACACTTTGCAGGCATCTTTTTATCTTTATAGTTTCATTTGTGCAGGTAAATAAGTAGAAACACATTAAAAATCACTTTGCAACGTTCTTTTTACTCTGGAATAAGGTTATGTTGGGCCATGGTTTGGTCTGTCCTCTATATTGGGCTGCAACCTGGTACTATATACACACTTTGCAGGCATCTTGTTATCTTTCTAGTTTCGTTTGTGTAGGTAAATAATTAGAAACACATTAATAATCACCTTCCAACCCTATTTTCTGCTCTGGAAGAATACACATGACATAACAACAAATAACAACTCGGCCCGCTGATTCAGTGTTGCCATATTTCATGCTCCCGCCTAGTGAGTAAAGTCGGCCATGTACATGGAGTTGGTCATTTCTAGTTTCTACAGTTGACTGCTCAAGTTGACTGTATAGTCACGAAATCTTGCATCTTTTTTACACCAACCTATTTATTAACTTCAAAGAAAATAGATTTTATTTCCATGAATTGAAAAATACTTCCAGAGAGTTTCAAAGTTTCGGACATAGATGTCTGTACCCCTGCCGAATTGTCATTTATATTGACATCTTGGCTTTGACTGTTGGCTTGACGTTTGATCCGTCATCCTTTCGAATTGAGGTTATTTCCCTCAAGTTGAACGTGTAACAAAAAGGGCTGGTAAAAAACATATTTTTCTGAATCTAGCTGCTTAGAAGCGCGATAAAACTATGCCGGCCGCAGATGAAGTGAAATCCAGCTGGGCAGATGAGGTGGAGCTCGAAGGGGGCGCCCTGCCGCCATCCACCGAAGTCTTCGAGAACGGATTCAAGATCGTCACGGAGTACAAGTACAACGAAGACGACAAAAAGGTGAAAATCGTTCGAACCTATAAGATTGAAAAGAGGATCGTGTCCAAGACCATCGCAAAGAGAAAATGCTGGAAGAAGTTTGGAGAAGCTGCTAATGATAAACCAGGTCCCAATCCTGCTACCACGATTGTGGCTGAGGATGTGTACATGCAGTTCCTCACCAGCAAGGAGGAAGATAACAAGACAGAGGATGATGCTCTGGATAAGTTGAAAGGTGAGTACAGCTAATTTAAGTAAATACCTACTGCTGCTACACGTATCCTGAATGATAGCCATGGAGAGTGAAGTCCCAGGCTTATTGGCAATTCCAAAAATCGATGAGACCTCTAGCGGCAAAAATCTACACTGACAAAGCAGGTACTCGAATTTCGGAGGACACACAATTAACATGCCATTAACCGTTTATATGCCGTTTATGTTTCTTCGTTCAGTCGTCTTTTCGAGTTTATGCTTTGTTAATTGGTATATAGTGTGTTAGAATATTTCTTCGGACCTTCTTCATAAGCTATTGTCAAGAATATGGCATCTAAATCAGGCTTCAAATCAAGAAAGGCTAGCAAGTTTAATACAAACTGTAGTGTTTATGGTTGCCACTCCAAAAAAGGCTATGATGAAAGCATTCATTGCCACGCATTTCCTCCAAAAGCGTTTCACAGCGTGCAGGATACCTGCTATCCTCCATGTTTGTTTATAAACGCGAGCGCCCTCATCGGTAATTGGAATCGCCAATACCTTGTTACCACAAACCACAATCGATGGCACCAATGCCAGGCTGATATCTAAGTGGTTTGGCCACTAGATGGCGGATTAGAGACTCTTGTTCATGGCTTATGCATATTCTAATTTTAGTACAATCTATGAACCTGTAGTAGGTTTGTTAGAGACGCTCTGACAATATTGTTTTCGCTCAGTTTGTACTCATTTGGTGCCAACGATTGTGATAACAAGGTATAGTAACATACAGAAATTAAATTGATACTAAATTTAATCGAGAATTTAATATTCTCCACTAAATACCAGATTGATACAAGGTATAAATTAATCATCTTATAAAATTATGATTAAATATAAAATCAGAACAAAAGCTGCTAAAAGTTTGACTATGAGTAAAGAAATATGAAATATGGAAGGCATTGAATTTGTTTATGATCAAAAAAACATAGTACTTTCGTAATTTTTTAATATTTCAATTTCCTTTAAATTTAACAATACCTTCTATAGTTTTTCACAATTTTCTACTAACAGATTTCTCCTTGCAACTCATAAATGAGTGAAATACTAACTTGCTGTTCTACTGATTGCTCAATTTGAGATCTGGTTTTTATTAGCAATGATGAGAAAAACATATTATCTAAAAAAGGAATTAACATTTTCCATCAATCAACCTGTATATTTTATTTATTTATCATTAATTTTTTTGTAGCTATGGGAGACAAGAATGTGGTCAAATGCCGTACTTGTAATGGTGACCATTGGACTTCAAAGTGTCCTTGGAAAGACACAATGATTGCTGGAGGAAAGATTGATGATAAGAAGGTATGTAAATTATTAAAACAGGTTTGCTATAGGAGAAGATAATTTGGTTGCTGTTTTGTCTTCACCTTTTTTCACATTTTTCAAAAACTGTACTGTTTTCACCAGTAAGTTAATATTGTGACTTGTCTGATTTGTAAAAAGCATTAAAAGAAGGTTGAAGGTCTTTACTATCCACCTCCTGTTGAAAGTGTTGAAACTGTCTAATTATACATGATTTTTTCAAAGAATATGGCAATTAGCTATTTTTTTATTTAATGAACTATAGGATTATTTCCACTAGTTACTCACAAAAAGTTGAAAGGATAACTGAGCAGAAATTCTAGCAAGTAGTGGATACATTTCTAGTGACTTAAGCCAGACATAGCTTGAGCTTTGAGTAGCCAGCTATCCTAAACTCATACCTACATAGTGCTTATATGTGATCTCTACTAATTATTATATCAAAACTGAATTGCTTCCAGATTGGAGGTCCTGTGGGAACCCCTGGTGCTGTAGGTGGCGACAACAAGCAAACTGGCTCCAAGTATGTGCCTCCATCACTTCGTGATGGTGCAGTCAAAAGAGGAGAGGGTCCAAGTGCTTCAAGACGTGATGACAGTTACTGTGCTATTCGTATTGCCAATCTCAGCGATAGCACTACTGAAACTGACTTGGAGGATCTTGTAAAACCGTTTGGACCATTGCAGAAACTGTATTTAGCCAAGGATAAGGTTAGCAACTCTTTATTAAACAGCTACTTACTTATATTTTGTTTTCTGTATATACTGCATATTTAATCTTACTGTTTTCTGATTTTTTTTAAGCATAATGATATAAATCCTATAGTAAGTGGTGATTGTTATGCCAAAAAAAAGTGTACTCTTTAAAAATTTACTTATTTTTCTTATTTGTAAGCAACCACTGAAATCAACAACCAAAATTTATAGAAGGGAGGGTTAAAGTACCTTTTACCTCACAATACATATAAGTTTACTTCAAAAAAGCTCAGGAGGGAGGGATTATTTTGTCTGCACTTTATAATAAGGAACAGTGTAATAATATATTTATCTAATGTTTTTGGTATTTTGTTCACAGATTACTGGGCAGTGCAAAGGGTTCGCTTACATTCACTTCAAGTTCAGAAATGATGCAGCCAAAGCCATATCTCTACTTAATGGATATGGTTATGATCATCTTATTCTTAGTGTGGATTGGTCAAAGCCTGTTAATAGTCCAAACCAATAAATTATATTTTTCTTGAACATTCTTTTGCTAAGTCGGTCCCTTACTATGCCTGATGCCTGTCAATTATTTTTGATTTTTGATATAATACTAAAGTAATACACATATTTCAAGAACCAAATTCTTTTTTATTGTAAGGTTTTTTTTCATGCAACGTATTAGACATAACATTTAACTAGTGATTGTGAAATAATTATGTAATGTTATCTTATAATTGACAGATTGCCTCTAGGCATTTGATGGATCTGAAAAACCATTGTATTTTTGTTAAGAAAGGACTCTTTGTAACTAGGAATGGGATAGCTACAGGTAAAATACCTACACTAGTGAAAAATGTTATGTTACTCATATTCACTTTTTTACATTTTGTTATTCCGTTTGGCAGATTCAAATAAACTTATATAAGACAAACAACTGCCTCTTATTATATTTCCCAAACTGATAATTTTATACCTTCCTTACAGGCAAAAGTAAAAATAAATTATATGCCAAGTGTAGTGTGTACCCCATTACGAAATTTATGTTTAGGTATATTTGTATGCCCCACGTATATACGTGCTAAAGGTGCCTCACAAAAGATGGCGCAGACTGCCGTTGTTTTAATTGTAGTTTGAATACACAACACTAAGCAGCTCGATGTAATGTGGGTTGCCAATTTAACGGTTTAGTTTAAACATCTGTTCCTGTTTCATCCATTGACATTCTAACTATTAGGTTATGATATCTATGGTTTCATCAAACCATGAAATGAATGCAAGAACTTTCGGAAATTGGCAAATAAACATAGGAAAATAAAGGATCAAAGTGAAGACCTGAAGATTATCTGAGGTATGTTATTAAAAAAGGTTCATTATGTTATGGTTTTGCATTGTCATTGGTCCAAACTCTCCAAGATTGTTCTTTTATTTTAGGAATGGATGACACAAAGGCCAAACCTTGTAGCTGTGATTTTGAACATGGTACCTCAAGGTGCCATAGGAAGAACACCACCCTTTTTGAAAAAAATCTTGATTATAGGAAGGTAATATATTAATGTATATTTCATAAAAAGTTCAGTTTGTTGTATGAATAGTAAGTTGTGCTTCTGAGGCACACATTAATAACGTTTGTTTTTTAGATTGTAGATAAAGACCTACCAGGAACTATAGCTGCCAATGCAGCTGAAGATAGCAAACATACAACTTCAAAGAACCAATCCCTACCTGTTCATGAGGGAACTGTGAAGAGAGGGAAGGAGAACGGTTGTCATGCTTCCAAGTCGTCAGATAGAGGGTATCATTCTATATGTATCACCAATCTTAATGAGAAAACTACACAAGCAGACTTGAAGGAACTTGTAGAGCCATTTGGACCGTTTAAAAAATTATATGTGGGAAAAGATAAGGTAACAGATTACTTAATAGGTATGCTGTGTATTGATCACCTTATTTCTGTTTCTTACTCGAAAATGAAAATAGTAAAACAACTGCAACTAAAAGATGTGTTAAAAAAAGTGTTCTCTAAGTAGTATTTTCATGAGTATACTATTTAAATTCTATTCATTTGGGTGATTTATATGTTTGTTGACCGATTTCTTGTCTGTTTTAATATAAATTGGGTTTGTTGCTAAAGATAAAAAGAAAAATAAGACTGACAATTATTTTTATCTTTACATTAAAAATTGTTCATCGACAAATTCAATGGGCAGTCTTTTTACTTCCCACACTGATAGGTATTATGATCACATAAATGTATGCTTGGGGTTCCTGACCATATCCTATTTTTTTCTGTGTGGTAGTGAAATTGGGATTGTTGGGGGGTTGTAAAACCTAAAAGTTTGTTGTATTCATGCTATGGGAAAATAATAAACAAGTATTACCATAATGTGCAGGAAGGTCAGAGTCAATCAAATTACTTCATTTTTATTTATGTGATAAGTCTTTCAAAACAGTTATTTTTTGTATCAGTACTCCATATTTATCTGTATTATTACCAGAGTATTCAAGTGTAGTAATTAAAATAACCATAATTAAAGACTGTTATTTATTGGATGTTTTTCACAGGAAACTGGAAAATGCAATGGATTGGCCTATGTTCACTACAAGTATAGAGAAGATGCAGCCAAAGCTATATCTGCGCTGAATGGATATACGTATAATTATCTTATTCTTAGTGTTGATTGGTCGGAACGATCCAGAAATAACCCAAACCAATAACCTATTTTTTTTTAAGGATTACTTTTTATTTATTATAAATAATTTTGAAATGTTTTTATTATGGTCTGGGCATTTAATGGAGTTGAAAATTCTTATCTGTTATGAAAGAATCTATCTCAGGGAAGGATGTAAACTGATACTGCAATTTGTTATTTCAACATTATTTATTAGTCTTATATTTACTTTTTAATACAATAAATACAATGTGTGAGAATTAAATAGGACATTGTTACACGATTTGTGAAGTTCAAATAAACCTATGTGCTTTATATGCAACACTGTATCTTATTCTGGCCCCTCTCAACATAACAGCTTTTGGTAGAAGACACTCTCTTAGATGAATTCCTCTCCTTTCTGGCGTCCATGCTTGAAAAGTGTACTCTGCGTCGGGTCCGCAGTTTATTGCAACCCATCCTAAGACAAATAATAGATGATTAGATAGACATCCATATTATGCATAACTAAATAAGGCTGTAAAGCTTGGTACAGTGAGGAAGTCTGAGGAAATAGACTTGATCCTGCTGTTTCAAGCATGCCCAGAATGTACAATTACACACAATAGATGTTTTTTTCCTAGTATGCATGAATATGTAGATCAATAGTTAGTAGTAAAATTTGTTTTTGGTTGAGCCCACTTGACAAGACCACCCAAATAATTTTTGGTAGATGCAACCTTTGCTTGCTTGTTCCCAATAAAAGCTTGTTAAGGAATGAACCTAATTAACTTGCCTGCACTTGAAAGAACAACATCTTTAGAAGACAACTGCCAATCTGTGCCTGTGATGCTAAAAACCTTTGATGATTCTAACCCAGGCCATTTTGATAATCTATCTCCTTCACCAATCGGCACTTTGAACAGTTCTGTGCCCAGACATTCTTCGTAAACCTTATCAGCATTTTGCAATGGGCATATTGTCAATGGTAACTCTTTTGATCTGAATACTGTCAATCTAAAAAAAAAGGTTTTATTATTGATCCTGTTTTTTAGTTTTATAAAATTTCTAGCAAAAATAACATGAGGTTACCTAACAGATCTAGGTCCATCCAAATAATCCAGTCTAGCCAAACCTGCAATGAACAAGCTAGTTTTTGGTCTGATGCAAAATGTTTCTGGTCGCAGTATTTCCTTTGGCACTGTGAACATCAATTCATCAACTGTCAATAGGTTTATTATTTGTTCTGGTTGGACTACCCCAGGTGTGTCAAAACACCACCGGCTTGCAATGTAATCTGGATGCTTTTCATTTATACCTGTAAGTGAAAGAGCAACTATACTACCTTACTATGGATTTAGTTTATAAATTGAAGATTGTTATCTACTTCTACTTATTTTAGTGAGTTTGTAGTACTCAGAGCTCAGGTTCACTCATACAGCACAAGAAATGTTAATGATTTGAACATATATAGGGTAGTGGCACCAATGGTTGAACAGCTACCAATGAATGAACACTTTCCAAATAAATCCTTCTACTAAGGCTACTAGTGCAATCTGGCGCCATGTCGGCATATATTCAATTGAAACAGTGCTTGTTAGATGTCGTCACAAGTTTCCATAATTCTAGTTGTACAATAAGCGAGGTTATGGCAGTTCAAATCAAGCAGTCACCAAATCAAGCTCAACCAGAAAGGTAAGTGTTAAGATTTCGCATTCTTTGAACATAATTTTTAGGCATTTTTTATGACATTTTCATGGGTTTTACTTTATATTCTACTTGTTTCGGGTACATATTTACGAAAAGTGGCAGAAGAATATGGAATTTGCTCCGTGCAATTGATATTGTCTAGTGTTCGAGCACTGGATCCAACAAAAGCGTATTTTCCAGTAGACGAACGGGGGTTCATTCACTGGAGAAACAATGGATTCTTTGTATTTACATTATTATGACGGAATTTTAATCTGAAAAATTAACAGTTTCCAATTATACAATCAACAATGTGAAAAATTTGCTGATTCCAGTAGATGAACCAGCTTCGAAAAAGATAACTTGAGTGTTCAACTACTGGTGCATGCACCTGTACCTTCATGGCCCAGTTATTGAACACCAGTTTTCGAGATCACTTTCATGTCATTTTTCTCTGTTTTTATAGATGGAGAATAGAAGAAAACACCATCAATGTGGATCAACTGAACAAAAAGTGGACCAAATCGAAAAAGAAAATAGGCCAGGAAAGAAAAGGAATGAAATAAAATTTTTCAAGTATTCCGCGAACGATTTGTTCAGGGCAGTTCACAGCATAAAAAGTGGTGAGATATCTCTCAATTATACATCCAAGCTCTATGGAATTCCAAAAAGCACACTAAGTAACAAATTAAATAAAAAAGTACCTATGGAAAGGAAAATGGGACCAACTACCATTTTGACCAAAGAGGAAGAAGAGGAACTGGTTATTTGGATCCTGAACAAAGCAAAGTTAGGATTTCCCCTTTCTGGAGAGGACGTGAAAGATTCAATCCAAAACGTTCTGAGGCAATGCCCAAGACCAAATCCTTTTAAAGATGATCGGCCAGGAAAAAAGTGGTTGGCTTTGTTCCTCAGTCGTCATCCTGAGGTCGTAAAAAGAAACGCCGAAGCTATTTCTAAGGCACGAGCTACTTTAACAAAACGTAGTATTACTGAATTTTTTTGCAGAGTTAAAAGAATATCTACACAGTACCAATGCTATTGATATATTTGAAGACCCTAAGAGAATACTAAACTGCGATGAAACTGGATGTTTAACATGTCCTGACACTGGTAAAATATTGGGCCCCAAGAATTACAAGAATCTGTATGAAATATCAGCAGGTAAACAAAAAGAAGCAATCACAGTTCTTTGCAACTACAGCGCTGATGGCTCTATAATGCCACCCATGGTAGTTCATCCGTATAAGCGAATGCCTGATAAAATCATCAAAAACATGCCAGATGACTGGGCTGTTGGACGTTCAGATTCCGGCTGGATGGTATCAGCCACTTTTCATGAATATGTTACCAAATTCATGCTGCCATGGTTACAGAAGAGACAAGTTAAGTTTCCTGTCATTATTTTTTTAGATGGGCATAAAAGTCATCTTACCCTACAACTATCTCGTTTTTGTTCTCAAAATGAGATCATTCTGTACTGTCTGCCACCAAATGCCACACATATGATGCAGCCATGTGATGTTAGCATTTTTAGACCATTGAAAGCTGCCTGGAAGAAGGTTGTTGAGAATTGTACTTCTTATCTAGGCAGAGGGGAGTTCATCTGTGATGAATGTTGAAGTCAGATTTAGTACCTGTAAAGTTCCTTGAATAAAGATTCAGTACCTGTCAAGTTCCTTGAATAAAGATTTTTATATTAGTATACACAATGCTTTTCAAATTTTAATCACCCAGGAGGTAGTACACTAGTATTTAGTACAATTTTTTTCTAATAAGTCACCTGAGGTAGGTACTTAAAATAATGGTAGCAAATGAGACGTTCAATTACTGGTGACTAGGTGTTCAGAGACTTGGTCCAAAGTGTTCATCTACTGGAAACCAGGAGTTTTCCCGAAAAAATGATGTTGCCTCATTTATGCGGGTTTCAAATCTGATACTTTATATTATAGAGTGTTTTCTACTAATATATGCAATTGAGAGTCAAATAAATCTCCATCTACTTTGTATCAGAATCTCTCAAAGAATAATTGATTATAGAAACTCGCTTAAGTGTTCAATCACTGGTGCCACTACCCTAAAACAAACCTCGAAACAAACTAACAAAATACCAGAATAACCAAATGTTGAAAGTTTCAACTTGAAAAGGTGTGACACTGACAAACTCTGAAAAGGTGTTGAGAGAACATGTTTTAGAACTCTAGAGATTTTTTTTACTTTTTTAAATATATTATGTATCATGTTATCTATTATTCTATTATATCTTTCTATATGTATTAATTAGAACTCTAGCAATAGGATTCCTACTTGAATAAACACTATCTATCAATCTATCTATGTAATTGTAAGAGGCTCTTTTAGTTGAGTAGGCAAAACTGGAGGATTTTTTTATGATAATTAAAATTGTTTACGTTTTAGGACCAAACAGCAATATGAATTAATTTCTTTTAGGCAAACCACCCAATAAGGCCTAAGTGCTATTATGTTGACAGATCACCCCTTACAATACAGAATATTCAAAATGATGTTTTATACACCTCTGTGCGTTGGTAACTTGAAACATACTTTCATGACTTCGGTTTTATTTGTTTATAACATCACCGCAGTTCTGACTCTACTGATGAAAAGTTATGTAACTCACCTAATTTTGTCTGTCCCCGAGCATCTGGACTAGAGGTAGTTGCAAAAATATCCTTTGGCTCATTAAAAACTGTATTTGTAAATGACTGTCCAATACGACCGATCAGTGTGGCATTTTCAGGTTTGTTCCTAATCTTAAGGTTCTCTTTGCGCAACTGTGCCTCTTTTTTGGTGATCTCCTGGGTCTTCTTCAGTCTCTGTTGTCTGATGAAATTCCTTCTAGGTGATGGTTTTTGTATGGGAAACTTCAGTAGGTTCAGAGTGGTACCTGGCCATTGGCTTACAGTTGCCCTTTGGATCAAATCTGAAGCTTGGACCTTGCAATAGTCTGACTGGATCAAGGCGTTGAAAAGACTGGATTTGCCTGCAAAGTTTGAATGACTGAGAATTTGCAGAGTATGTATCAGTAACTGATAACACTATTCCAACAGTGACATAATTTTATTATATTGCTAGTTTGCTTACCTACATTGGTACATCCTACCAGGTAAACATCGCCCTTAACCCTCCAATATTTCTGCAGAGAAGTAATTAAATTCTCCACTCCAAAACCAGTCTTAGCAGATATAAGTGATACTCCTAAAATATTTGCAGAGCCAAAACCACACATCTTCATCTCCTCTACCAATCTATTCCTGACATGATTCAGAAACTTGTCCTGGTCTTTTGGCAACAAATCAGCTTTGTTCCCCACAACATGGATTGGCATTTTTGAGCCTAGGATATCTGCTATTCCTGGCCATATTGAACACGGGAAGTCCATTAAATCTACCATGAGAACCACTAGCGCTTTTTTATCTCGTATTGTGCTTAGGACTTTGGGATAGTCTTCTGGGGATACGCTGACTTGTAAAGCTGTATTGTGTTCTTTAAGGAAGAAACATCTTTGACAGATAATAGATTTTAGAGTTGCAGCACCATCTTTTTGGTGGTTTTCAAATATTTCTGAAGGAATGTAGCCTGGTATAGAAGGATCCTATGGACAAAAATGTGAAACTACTACCTTGGTTTCTAAAAAATTATACTACAAACATCAGTCAATGCTATTTATATGTTATGCATAACTCAACAGCATGTTTCTATAAAAAAATGAATATAAGAAGTACAAATATGAATGTCATAAAGAAATAAACAAATGATGAGTTACCTTACAGTGTAATAGGGCCCCACATCCTCCACAAGGTACATTGCTCACTGTACTGTTTGGATTTGGTGTACCATAATTTATAGAATTGTCATCTAGATCATCAGTATTTTCTATTACCTCCAAATCATGTTCGTAATTCTCATAAGATGTCATCCAGTTCTTAAGTTCTTTATTCCTCATTCTTATTTCTTCTTCCATTGAAAGTTCCTTTTTTTCTACAGCCTGCTCTGTTTTCATGCCGACCTCTTCAAGTGTTACATTATTCACATATGGAAAGTTGGTTTGTTTTGGTTCATGTTCGATAGTAACTGGTTCCTCTTTTGATTCTGATGTGGTCAACTCTTCGTTTTCACCCAGGTATTTCAAACTTAAGGGTAATGGTTGCACATTTTCTAAGTTCTTTCGCATCTGTTCTAATTCTCGTTTTGCTTTATCAATCACAATTTGGTTTCTCTTATAGCCTAATTTGAGTTTCTTACTTTCTAGAAAACTACTGTAAAGGATTTTTGATTCGTATTTCTCGAAAAATTCACGCATATCTTCATTCGTTGCATGTTGGGTCTCGAATTTGTTGTACTTCTTCGAAGACACTGTCCTTAAAGTAGCTCGTAAAACACAGAACGAGAGGTCATTTTTAAAATTAAGGAATTTGCACGATTTTAAATGAAACATTTTTCAACAAAGTTATTAAAATAAAACAATTTTGAATTTTTAGAGGTTAGCTTATATGTTATTTTTATTTGACATAGTGCACAGATCGACAAAAAAGCAGTATGATCTTTCTCTTCACAACCTACGTTATATTTCCACCATCTTCTAGGTTCAATTTTCGCCATCTTCTAGTTTATTCTTGCCGCCATCTTCTAGGCTCTGTCTTTCATATCTATGAGTCCAGTTCTATAAATCCATGCACAGACCATAAAACAGTCAGTCATCCATGTGTCAATGTGACAGTGACAGGTGAGTGACAGCATCTTTGCAGTAATTTTGTGTTTTGTGCTTTGCAGTAAACAATAATTTTACGATAAACAAAATTCAGAATTTTACAATTAAAAAGGCATAGGAGCAAGAGAAGACTCCAGCGATACTTCACACTCTCGAAAATGGGACGTAGAAAGTCTAAACGAAAGCCGGCACCAAAAAGGAAGGCAATAGAGCCATTGGATACCCAATTCAATTGCCCCTTTTGTAACCACGAAAAGTCTTGTGAAGTAAAAATGTGAGTACTTTTGATTTTACGTCTTTTTTACGTTTAGCAACTTCATTTGATTTCAGGGACAAAGGACGAAGTACAGCTCGGATAACATGCAGAGTGTGTTTGGAAGACTTCCAGACCACAATAAACTTCCTCTCAGAACCAGTTGATGTATACAATGATTGGATAGACGCTTGTGAAAGTGCAAATTAGGTTTATGGGTACTTCTCATCACAAAATATTACGAATAAGTATAAAATATACTGGACATAGGTTTTTAATTGTATCGTTGACAGGTGGTTGACAGTGTCATTTTCCTGTCTAAAAGTCGCTAGAAAATCTTCAGTATTTCAGACCATTTGATGGCTACTTACACAGTTCAGGGTTTTCTGAAATTTCTGCCGCCCGTCTTTCAAAATGCTGAAACCCAAGTGGCATTATTAGGTTTTTTATCTGTGATTGGAGCATGGGTGGTTATAACGAAACTCATCCAATTTCTGCTGTCGATTATATGGCCTATAATCATACTAGGGGGATTAATGGTGATGATGCCGAACTGGTGCGTGGAAGTGTTTCCGCATTATGCAGAAATGTTTCTTGACCTACTAAGGAGAACATATGGGCACTATGCAGCAAACTATCATATCAGGAAGGAACAGAGAGCCTACCCAACTGGAACTGTACTTTAAAATGCTCCTACATACCCAAGAAACCTCAAACACTTTATTATATAATTTTAATATGCTTTACACTGACATGTTAGGGTAATAGATTTTATAATTATTATGGAATATAACTTTCAAATTCAGCTGAATTTCCTTAAAAAGTATACCTAGTGCTTTGAGTCACCTATTGTCTCTTTATTAATTTAACATAAACATTAAGCATTACCCATTGATTGCCAGGCTCTTTAAAACAAGTGCGCTGGGAAGTAAGCATATAGCAAAGTAATACTGCATATTCATTCACACTAATATGTAAAAGAATATTGATTTAAATATTTGGAATACATTTTAGGATGTATGGCTTCAATGTGTGAAGTTATCTGGAACATTTGTTATACCAGCAGAATTTTGATTAGGCTAAGGGGCTATCAATTATTCTTGTCAACCCATTCAAAGGTTCAAATGAATTAATCTAATTTTAACATAACAGGATGAAAAAATAAATACAATTTCAACTTATTCACCTTTATTTTCACTTTATATACAAAAATACTATACAAGTTTAGCTTAACTTAATTTTAATTAACAAAATATTTACAATGATTTGAAATTCGATTAAAATATGCTTACAATTAAATTTGTTGAAATTGGAAATTGTCCAATAACAAAAATGATACAGAGAAACAGAGAGCTTTTCAGCTGTGGTAAATTTTGACAAAGTAACATATAATCCGCCATAAATGTATATACATACACAACAATGCATTCACATAAACATTTAAGTGCAACTAAGAATGAGCACCAATTCTAAAAAAACTAATGAAAGTATTAGAATGATATTGTATAAGTGAGAAGATTGACGACATAGGTATTCTATTGGTTCAAAGTTTGTACTTTAACTTATTTTCCATAGGCATTTTTGTTACAGAAATTCTGAAATGAAAATGTGTATACATTGCAGAGGTTTCAAATGATTTACTTTGGACCTTCAATATCATTGGAGATAACTAGATCCATTTAAACATAGTTAATACCCAAACAAAATGTTTATCTAACAACAAATATAACAATAAGAAGCACATGCCCATGAAATTTTCTGTTTGTCTCCAAGGAATCCAACAACATTGCATATAACGAACACAAAACAAGTGTATTTATAAATGCAGACAATCATGGAACAATCATGTTAATCATTTGTGCCATGTAGAGCTAAGCTTCTAAACTACAAACATAATACAAAATTGTAAATGATCAGGCACTAGCGGTTGATTTCAATCAACTAGATTTCTTTGATCAAGTGCATGTATGGCTTGTAACCTTCATAATCTAATATTCTATTGGAAAAAAAGTACGTTACGTTATAACAGTACATTGGTTATAGAAAAAAGACAGATTGTTATGATTTTCATTGTTGAACTCTGAAATAATCATACCAATTCAGCATAAGAAATCGAAGTGTATGATGGGACAAATTGGTGGTAGGGATCCATATCTTTGGCACTTCCAAAAATATATCAAAAAGGCTGTTTTCTGTTTTCGTTTCTACTTTTAATGGATTTATTTCAGAAGGTACATAGAACTTACAAATATATTCTTATTTGTACAGTTTTAGTGTTTTAGCATTTACAAGTGTAGCACTTTGTTTGATTAACCCCTAATCAGCATTTTATGCGAGCATATTGGATATTCAGGATTTTATAAAGCCCTTTTTGGTACCTTATTACTTTCAATCAATTTACATATACTCCTCAATTTGTTGAAATACAAGTAAGGAAACTTCAGTTGAAGATAGGCTTCTCACTCATGTGTTCTGTCTCAGTTAGAAGGTTGCCCATGTTCAATTTTACAATTTTCCTACTAGTATGTAAAAAAAGCTTATCAAAAATAAGCAAATAGTGACATAACTATAAGGTTCTAAAAGTTCGGTACTGTATAAAAAACTATCAACTCATGATTTACAATGAGGTTACAAATAGTAACATTGCAAATCGAAAAGACAAATTAAAACATCATTTGTGATTCATTACATAAACTTTGCTTGATTTTCATCTGATCCCATGTATGGTATGGCATACTAAATTAATGTTAGTCAAATATGTACTTTGCATATCTTGCACATAAAAGATTTCCTATTTACATGAAGAAACCTGAGGATGTCAATTTATTATTCAGAAGGGGAGGAGGGTGAAATTGCATTTTTTGAAAACCACCCCAGAGCATTGGGAGTATGGATGACCAAGATTTTCCTATATAAAACAAGTGCTGTAATTCTTGACTGCTTTTCTCTCAGGTAGTTCATATTATGGAGTATATCAATGTACATATCAAATAAATTCACATATTTAAAAAAATTATACCATAAATCACACTTTCACAGATCATTGTTCTAACAAGACCACATTTAACATCAAATTCACACATTGCTGATAAAACTGAAGTTATTTTTTTTTCAATATTCTGGAAGCTGTCAGAGGTACAATTCGAAAAATTCATGGAAAGCACTGTTGTATAAAGGAAGTTTCATGGTGTACTATTTTGTGTGATGAGTAAAATCAGTCTGACCGACCAGTAGGCAGTTTTGCAGTGACAGGACAACATTTTGTGCGAGAGCTTAATCAACTCAGTTCATTTAGTACTTCACAATGTACATTTCAAAAGTGTGTCTATAATGTGTTGTATGTACGCCATAGCCATGAAAATCATGAACACAACGGATAGATATCACGAAACTGGTGAATTAGAAATGTTTTTTGGAAAAAGTGTGCTTTTCAGTATCAATATTTTTTTTGTGTTTACAAAATGTTTATATTTATTTCAGCCTATACTTTATTCTCATCGGTTTTCCATTTCATTCAACAATATTAGAAAGACTTTGGGTTTGTAGTATATTTACAAGATCGAAATATATACAGTTCCCAAAATGAAACAGCAAATGTAACGCTAAAAATGCAGTAACAGATTCAGACCAGTGACTAAATGGTATTCGTTGGTTGATGGATCCACATATACAGGTTCTTCCGAAATAAATGCGAGAAACTTCGGGGACCTATGGTCTTCAGAAAGTAAGGGTAGCTTCTATTACAAACATTGACTCAAAAGTAAACAACTTGCGTAACTCGTTATTCAAATACGATGAAAAATCGACTAATACGCTGTTCATTTGTTTATTTAATACAGAAATATAGTTGCAGCCATCTTCGAACTATACTTTCTTTTGAGTAAGCACCTGAAGTGTATCGCATCCACTCAGAAACACTATGTACAGGAGGTTTCCCAAAAGTCATGAGATATATTCGCGCAATGTCTGCTGTCAAACATAAATTTCTTATTATACAATGACGTCATCGTGACGGATAACAACATATAACCTACAATGCCCAAGATCTGTCAAAACAAAGTGTTAGTTCTGTCATCTGCTACCCAATCGTCAGTGCGAAAAGTGCATTTTTGTGACAGCAAGCGACAGCGTTAGGTAATATGGAATTTTTTGATGGCCCTGTTGCCGTCATGTCGCTATTGCTCGGCATCTGCTCAGCGACCGTTGTCGCGAATTTTCACATGATAAGCTGCCGGTTTGCTCTGAACATCCGGAGTGTCAGCTTTGTTGAATTAGTTCACTTCTGGTTTGGAACCTCATCACGACGCGCGATGGCTGATTCAAAAGAGCAACGTTGGGCGCCAAATTTTGTTCAAAGCTCAACAAAACCCCTTCTGAACATAGAGTGTCAACATTGTTGAATTAGTGTATTTCTGGTTTGAAACCTCATCACGACGCGCGATGGCTGATCCAAACGAACAACGTTGGGCGCCAAATTTTGTTCAAAACTCAACAAAACCGCTACCGAAACGCACGTCTGCTCTGAACATCCGGAGCCTCAGCATCGTTGAATTGGTGCAACTATGCTTTGAAACCTCGCCACGACGCGCGATGGCTGATCCAAACAAACAACGTTGGGCGCCAAATTTTGTTCAAAACTCAACAAAACCGCTACCGAAACGCACGTCTGCTCTGAACATCCGGAGCCTCAGCATCGTTGAATTGGTGCAACTATGCTTTGAAACCTCACCACGACGCGCGATGGCAGATCCAAACGAACAACGTTGGGCGCCAAATTTTGTTCAAAACTCAACAAAACCGCTACCGAAACGCACGTCTGCTCTGAACATCCGGAGCCTCAGCATCGTTAAATTGGTGCAACTATGCTTTGAAACCTCACCACGACGCGCGATGGCTGATCCAAACGAACAACGTTGGGCGCCAAATTTTGTTCAAAACTCAACAAAACCGCTACCGAAACGCACGTCTGCTCTGAACATCCGGAGCCTCAGCATCGTTGAATTGGTGCAACTATGCTTTGAAACCTCACCACGACGCGCGATGGCTGATCCAAACGAACAACGTTGGGCGCCAAATTTTGTTCAAAACTCAACAAAACCGCTACCGAAACGCACGTCTGCTCTGAACATCCGGAGCCTCAGCATCGTTGAATTGGTGCAACTATGCTTTGAAACCTCACCACGACGCGCGATGGCTGATCCAAACGAACAACGTTGGGCGCCAAATTTTGTTCAAAACTCAACAAAACCGCTACCGAAACGCACGTCTGCTCTGAACATCCGGAGCCTCAGCATCGTTGAATTGGTGCAACTATGCTTTGAAACCTCGCCACGACGCGCGATGGCTGATCCAAACAAACAACGTTGGGCGCCAAATTTTGTTCAAAGCTACCGAAACGCTTTCATGGCTTAAGGAAGCTTACGGGGATACAACTTTGAGCTAAGTACATGTTACGAGGTAGAAGAGGAGCATCAAGAATGAACTCAAAGGAAACCTTTTTGATAGCATTCAGGATATCCAAAAAGCTGTGACAACGACTTTAGGGCGGTTGGGAACGCCGGGGTTAAAAATGTGTAGTTTGCTAAAGGTGATTACTTTGAAGAATATTAATACTTTGTACAAGTATATCCAGTAAGTTTTTGAAAAAATACAATTCATGACCTTTTGGGACACTCCTGCATTGTATATAAATTATGAGTCTGAAACACAATGTACGAGAAAAATGCTTAACAAGCCACCAACGAATTCGAGAAACAGTTTGAAGCAACAATCTTCACGGTACAGCACCGTAAAAGAACGCGTTTAACCTAAAAAATTCGTGAATGGATCAAAATTTGGATTTAGGTAAGAATATTTTGAAAAAAAATTCCAAGAGCTACAGATTTTGGTTTTATCAAAAAGAGTATTTGGGTTTTTCGATAGTATTATATTGATTTTTTTAAAACGTCAAAGGTGCGCTTGCACCCTGAACAATTAATCAATAATATTTAATCCTAATGTGTTCTATCATGAATATTTTAATAATCGTTTTAATAAAAGACTCAGGGCTTGCGGTCCATGGAAACGCTGCTTCCACTCAGTAGTTGTTAATAAATTGCATTGTAAATATCTGTTTGATCAAGTCGCGACGAGTACAATACGGCAAAGAACTCACCCATTAGTAATTGACGGTCATTGTTCTCTACATGCATCCCCATAGCTACCGAATAAGCGATTTATATTGCGCTTCCAGCACTTTTCTGAGCATGCGGCGTTATGGATGCGGCTGCTGCGGGAGCGGAATCATCGTCCAGCGACATGCGACTGTATTATATGTTCTTTGAAAAGTTAAATTTTTTCCGTGCAATCATCTATATACAGGGTGAGTTTTTAGTACCGGCTCGGTCGATAACTCCACTACTGTAGAAGATAGCGAAAAACGTTTTATATAAAAGTTGTAGCTACGGATATGCTCCTTGCTCAGAAAATATTCTGATTTATACAGGGCGATGCATAACTACGTGGTGATGCAAACATGCATTTTTTTAAATGAAACACCCCATATATTATTCCATATTCAAATTCTACTAACGATTTCCGTTCTTCCAATATAGGGTATTGTTACATTATACAGGGTATTTCAAAAGTTATGACCATTTTTATATCCAAATCGCGGTCAAATGAACGTACTGTATATCAAAAAGTGATGAATCAAAAATCTTTTTTTTTACACAAATGAATAAAAAATATCCTCTAGTTTTGAGATCGGCTATAAAAGAAGCCCGTGGCGCATATTCGTATACAGGGTGATATAGAATGCAAAATCTAGATTTTCTCTCTTTTTTTAAATGTAACCCCCAATATTTTATTATACCAAAGAATTGCTTTTAATATGCTCTTCCATCTTTGTATAGCACTTGTTATAGCTGCATTCATTAGTTTCTGAGATATTTCGATTTTTCTACAATATTTTAAATATACCTTCTATTTGTTTACTCAAATTTATTTATTTTGAGAAAATACTATCAAATTTTATTTTTACTTAACAAACAACTAGAAAATAACGCCATAATAGTACTTGATCAAGCCAAAACACTGAATTAACGAGATAATATAGGTCAAGTGTGCTGAGGAAACAATTTTATAGACATCATGCTAATTATCAAGCAGATCTATCTGGTAGGCTATGAAATATTAAACGACACAGTCCAAATAAAAAGATCTTTCAAACGCATTAGTTTTAGTGTGCCTCCGTTCTGGATATTGCTGTTCATAGTTGGTATATTCTAGAGGCAAGTAGGCAATTTCTCAAAGATTCTCCTAAATACCCTCATTGGAAAAATTAATTTTTAAAGCTCGTTTTCCACGGAAGTATTGAGTAGTTTATGAAAACTGTCAATTTTTCAAAGCCTGCCTGATAAATCTGCTTGATAATTATGCATTTCGCCTACAAAATTGATTCCTCAGCATACTTGGCTTTATTATCTCGATGATTCAGGGTTTTGACTTCATCAAATACTATTATGACCTTATTCCTTAGTTATTCGTTAAATAAAAAACAAATTCGATAGTATCTTCTCAAAATAAATGAATTTTAGTACACAAATAGAAGCTATATTTTAAATTTACCGAAAAATCGAAATATCTCGGAAACTGATGGACGTAGGCACAACAGGTGCTATACAAAGATGAAAGGGCATATTAAAAGCAATTCTTTGGTATAATAAAATGTTGGGGGTTACATTTAAAAAAAGAGAAAATCTGGATTTTGCATTCTACATCACCCTGTAAACGAATATGCGCCGCGGGCTTGTTTTATAGCCTATTTTGAAACTAGAGGATATTTTTAATCTTTCCATGTAAAAGAAGTAATTTTTGATTCATTACTTTTTGATATACCGTACGTTCGTTTGACAGCGACTTGGATATAAAAATGGTCATAACTTTTGAAATACCCTGTATAATGTTACGAAACCCTATATTGTGAGAAGAGAAATTATTAGTAGAATCTAAAAATGGAATAATATATAGGGAGTCTCATTTAAAAAAAATATGTTTGCAACACCACGTAGTTATGCATCGCCCTGAATAAATCAAAATATTTTCTGAGTAAACAGCATATCCGTGGCTACAACTTTTATGTACATATTTTTTTCGCTATCTTCTACGGTAGTGGAGTTATCGAGCGAGCCGGTACTAAAAACTCACCCTGCAGAAACAGTTTAAAAAGGGGGTCGACCTACTCTAACGCTGGACATTACTAAAGACATCAAGACCCACAAAAGATATTTTAATATCGGTGTGTATAACGCGCATGAGTGGTTATCAAGGTGTGGAAAACTTGGAAAATTGTTCTGCTTCCACTAAATGTAAACCCACCGCTTGAATCTGAAGTAAAATAAAAAAACTTTTCTTTCAAAATCCATTGTTCCCAGAACCAGGAACTTTTTGCAAAAATAATTTCACTACTAGCTATCTAGATCCAAATTTTCCTCAATTTCCGAAAGTTTCTAGGAAGTTTTGTGTTCTCTTGCCGGAAAAGCACTTGGACCAGCAACTGAAGCTGAAGAGAAACCTCGATTCAGATTTCTCCATTGCTCTACAGCTAGTCTTTGGTATCGTAAGTAGACATTTTGCGACAACTGCAACTGATCAACAATTGTCAAAACTCAACATTACGCTAAAATACTCGGCCGCAACCATCAACCTTAATCCCAACCAAAATGGTCATGAGGAAGTTGATGCAGCTTGTACAAGTTTTGATTTGCGCAATTTTACCTAACTAGTACCTATGGTGTGCTAGTACCGCCTTATTCTATCTTCTTGTTGTTGGGCTGTTTGGTGATAGTTTGCGCGACGAAGCCTTTCGTGCTGCCGTTGGAGTAGTACGCTTCGTAGGAATCGGAGTACTCGCTCTTGATGTAGGTGTTGTTCAAAGTGCCGTTGCTGCTTGACTTCTTCAAACCGTTCGGTGCATCATCGAGGATGGGCTGGAAAATACAACAGTTGACTCAGGGAGGTATAATAATAATACCACGCAGTAGACACACACAATCCCATAGAATCACAACAAGAAAAAATGAAGTCAAGTTGATTGACTCAGACTTCCCACACATTACGCTTTATTATTTATTATTTTCCCATAGCATGAAGCTTTAGTCTAAGATCCCTTGCAACCAAATAATCGCCACTGACAAGATTTTTAAAAAACATACGCGTTTTCCATTCTCACCACTGTAACAATATACTGTGTCAACATTTCATTAGAATCAATTTAATAGTGTCCACGTTACAAAATACAAAACGATTTAAACCAATAGATTCTCGTATATAGTATACAGAAAATTCTTAGTTTCCGTAATAGGCTAGCCAATGTTCGGATGGACCTAAAAAGATGATTTGTGTCGCTAGATCTTCCTTCACAGGTTAGTGGACAGCCTATTATGAGTACAAGAAATTTTTTAATTTTTCAACCCCCAACCACCCCAATTTCACCCCACCCAAAAAAACGCAGAAAATGATCAGGAACCTCTAAAACGCTTAAAAACGAAGTTTGAGCTGTTTTTATATTTTTAGTTTTTTTATTATTTCTGCGCCGCCACTGGCACGATTTATCAAAACCATAAGCGTTTTCCATCTTCGCCATGGTAGTAATGCTGTTTCAAAATTTCACTAAAATCAATTCAACAGTTTCCTCGTTACAACGATCTAACGCAATACTCTCGTATGTTTACATCAGAAAAAATTCGAAGTCCTTTGATTTCTGTAATAGGCAAGGCAATGTTCGGATGGACCTAAAAAAGTTATTTATGTCTCCAGGTCTTCCTTCACAGGTCAGTGGACATTCTATTATGAGAGCAACAAATTTTTCAATTTTACAACCCCCCACCCCCCAACCACCCCAATTTCACCCCTACCCAAAAAAAAGTAGAAAATGATCAGGGCACCCAAAAAAAAGTAGAAAATGATCAGGGACCCCTTTGTTTTTTGCTAATTACTCCGCCGCCTATGGACCGATTTTCAAAATTATAGGAACATTACCTACTACGACCCCACAGCATACCGCTGCCCAAATTTCATCATAATCCATGCAGCGGTTACTGAGATTACGAGGGTAGAAAAACGCGACAGACAGACAGACCGACAGACAGTCATACCGACGGAAATGAGTGACGTGGATTTTCGTTATGTACACATCATAAAACGCCCAAAAAGCGTATTATCTCAAAATCGAAAATTTTCGCGATCACAATACTCCCCTCACCTATCGGTGTGGGAAGTAAAAATAAACACCTGGTCGCAGAAAGCACTTCACGGCAAACATAGATACCGAATTACACAAGATAACATAAATGAAAAACAGTCATACACTTGGCTGCAGGATGGCCAACTCTTTCCAGAAACGGAGGGTTTTATGCTTGCTATTCAGGACCAACGATAATTGCAGAAAATGCCATCAATAGAAGGAAACAATAGATCATATAACAAGTGCATGCAAAACCCTCGCTGGAACCGAGTACACGGCCAAACATAACTCTGCAGCCAAAATCATACACCAAGCCCTAGCCACAACTAACAAACTAATCGAAAACACAGATCCATATTATAATTATACACCGACATCAGTACTTGACAACAATCAATACAAACTATACTGGGACGTCGAAATACACACAGACAAAACTATCCCAGCCAATAGACCAGATATAGTTTTTCAGTCGAAGGCAGACAAAGTTACCTATTTAATAGATATTGCTATCCCTAATGATACGAATGTTCAAACCACCTACGCTGAGAAGATATCTAAATACACAGACCTTGCCATAGAAGTAAAACGACTCTGGAAACAAAAAAAAGTTGTTATTGTCCCTCTAATTATGTCGGTCTTAGGCCTTACACCTAACACATTCACACCACACCTGCACCAGCTAGGCCTGGACGAAAAGTTACACAAAATATTCCATAAGTCTGTAATCCTGAAGACCTGCAATATTGTACGATCCTTCCCAAATTCCGATCCGTAATAGTTCAGGTGTTGACTTGGCATAGCCCGTCAACACCTGTTGCTACCGCAGTCATGCGAGAGAAACTTGAAAAATCAGGATAATAATAATAATAATACACATGCTACACATCAACAAAGGCCAACGGAAGAACCATCCCAAACAAGAAATAGTAACTGGCCAGGCATTGAATAACATGGACAAGGAAGAAACGTACAAGTACCTGGATTTTAATCAGAGCTTTGGAGGGACATTTACGAACAACCCAAACCTCTCTCAGCATACACTCCGGCCTTGGAGCAGTTCGAGTCCGTTTGTAGGAGGACTCCTAACTTTAATGTACTGCGTCATCCAATAAACATGGAAGAAATCCTTGACGCCTTACGAGGCACAAAGAACTTCGCAGCTAATGGTCCGGATGACATAAACACCTACCCGTGGAAAAAAATTCCCATTGCCTCAGGTACTTAGCTAGAGTTTTTAACTCGTGGCTAAATCAGGAGCAGCTAATTCCGGCTTGGTTTGTCGAGGGTCGAACCGTGCTGCTCCCGAAAATCAGAGACTTGTCTGATCCCACAAACTACAGGCCGATAACATGTCTGAACGCATATTACAAGCTCTTCACCAGAATCTTGTACAGGCGTATCCTTCAAGCTGTGAATACTGTATCTCTCGACGTGTATGAACAGAGAGGGTCAAAGAAAGGAGTAGCTGGCTGCAAGGAGAACCTTTTGATTGACCGATGTGTCACGGAGGACTCCGTGCAGTACAAGCAAAACCCTTCTAAGTCCTGGATTAACTATCGCAAGGCATTCGACACCATGTCTAATCAGCTAGTTGTGAGGCTATTAGAACGTCTTTCAGTGAATAATCAGATAGAGATACATAAAACAATGTGATGCCACTCTGGAAAACCTAGTTCACTATAACATCAGGTGAAACTCGGGTTCAGACAGAGTTGATGTCATTCCAAAGAGGTGTCTTTCAAGGACTCCTTGAGTCCCTTGGTCTTTTGCATTTCACTGTTGCCTCGATCCATAGCGCTGAGAAATACTAAAGGATGCAGCTGTGGCACACCCAATCACCGGAGGAACAAGGTCACTCATCTGTTTAATATGTATGTCCTAAAGCTTTATGCCTCCGGTCAAAGCGATCTACAACAGTAGCTGGTGAGCAGCTCAACGGCGAAGCTTAGTTAAAGCTACTGTTACACTTAAGCATCGGTTTAATCTCGCACCTTGATTTATCTAATATTGACGCAAATTAAAGGAATGGCTTAAAAGGTGCTGATTTTTTTTAAACTCCATAGTCATTTAATCTTTGCAAGTTTCTTCTCGTATTACATTCATTTTATTAGCTCTAGCTCTATTTTGATAACGGTTTTTGTTTATATTGGTTAGTATAAGGTTCAGTTGCTATCTTTCGCAATTCCCTGGATCCGACTCATTAATTTTTTAGTATGAAAATTCAGTTTTTTATTATATTGACAAAACTGGGTATTTCTCGGACTAGTAATCAACAAATTTAACATTTAATCTTAAAAAAAAGTTGTTGACCGCGGTGAGATTCGAACCCACACCCTTTGGGACGTGTGCCTAACGTCTTAACCGCTCGGCCACGCTGCCTGTGCTTCAGGAATACCAATACACCGTACATAATACGTCGTCAGTTACCTGTCGTAATTTAATTTAACTCTTTTCAAACCGGAAGCGATATTTAGTTTTTCTCTAGCACCTGTAGTGGCTATCTTTTGTATACGGACAGACGGACGGACAGACAGAGGCTCTGCATAAGCTGTCTTCAGTGAGTCAGTGAGAGTTAAAAAACGATCTAGTCCAAATGACTAAGTCATGTGGTGAAATTTAAACAACAGCGAATCACGGTTACTAACTGTATAGCAACAAGGAGATAAAAAAAACTACTCACCATACAGGCACCATTGTTCTCGCTCCTCCTCACAGGTTTTTTGTCATTGGTGTATTTGACCTTGTAGAAGTCGGAGAAAAGGAAAAAGAACATGATTCCGTGAAGGGCGATCCAAACCATGAACCCTTTAGGGTAGTTGCATTCGGTGAACAGAAGCTGGAACTGGTGGATGAATATCGCCACAAACTGGACCTATCACAAAAGAGACCTAAGTCACATTTCCGTCATTTTGAGATTGTGGCGCTTTCTTGTACATTTAGGGTTAGCATATTGTTTAATTGTTGATTCTGTTAGGGTTTAGGGTTTATTTCAGAAACAACCTTAGTCCTGAACGAAGGTTGTTTGTTCATTAACTTGTCAATTATCATTAGACATACACACTGTCAAAATAATTAGCAAATGTGTCTTAGGTTGTTTCTGAAATAAGCGATTCAATTGGAAAATAAATTAAAAACTAATAAAGTTAGATTAAAGTTCGAGATCCGGTTTTCGAAAATAACATTTTATGATATTTTGTCCGACTGTATCTACTTATAACACCATATTTAAAGGAACAGAACTTTTCAAAAAGGAGTATGATTCGTAAATTGAAGTATAGTAAATACATAAGTGAGGGAGGGGAGATGTGAGGTTCTGACCTACTTACCATTTGGAATGTGGTCAAATATTTCTTCCACCAGATGTACTTTTGGTATTTTGGTCCCATAGCGGCGATCATATAGTAGAAGTACATCACAATATGTACAAAAGTGTTGAGCAAGGCGAAGAACGTACTATGGCCACCTGAAAATACGAAACAAGTAAAAAAATTGCAATCAAGTAGTTTCGAGTTACAGATAAAAATGTGAACACCTCGAAAATGATCAGTCTACTGAGAAATGATCAGGGAACAAGAGAATGTCAAAAAGCAATTTTAAAATTCTTCGTTTTACTTTTCTGGTCAACGTCACACAGTAATTTTTCTTGCCACGGTAGTGAAAATTTTGAAAATTTAATTACGTTCAATCAAGTTTCAAGTCTCCAGATGGTTTGATTATCCAAATATGTACCGATGCATCAAACAGTCCATAGTCTATATTATTTTGTAATTTTCTTACTTTCAGAAAGTTCTTTATGAAGTTTGAAAAATGACTAGTTACGTCCTACAAGATAAGTAGTCCACTGCACTTAGGGCAGGACTGGCCCATTGTGCATCCGCCCAAAGAGTTGTTTTCTCAGGTCATCGTCCTTCTTGCCAATTTTAAGAAGTTGGACAGGTCGCTTGGGGACATCTCCCTTATGTGGGCAGGTGTGGGCTAAGACTCGCCGAACGCACACTTTCTACTAGAAGATAACTGTGGGCACTGATATATGACGTGTTCCACAGTCTCGTCTTCGCTTTCACACATTCTACATATCGGTGTGTCACTCAACTCCATCATGTGCAGGTGTTTCCTGAGTTTACATTTACATTTACTCTGAATTTCTGATGAGACAGGTATTGGATAATAATAAATTGGGAAATATCCAACTTAAGATTTGCTGACGATACAACCCTTATTGCTGCTTCCCAGGAAGAACTAGTAGCTCCATTAAACATCTTAGAACAACACAGTGTAGCGTATGGTCTTGATATTAACTACTACAAGACCAAGGTTATGATTGTAGATTGAGAGCACGATAATCATCGAGCAATAAAGTCAGTAGGCCGTTATGAAGTAGTTCAAAGTTTTGTCTACCTCGGCTCTTTGATCGACAATTCGGATAGCTGTCAAAATGAGATTCAACGGCGCATTCAACAGGCATGTGTGGCCATGACAAAGCTTACTAAAATATAGCGTGACCATACCATCACTAAAGCTACCAAAATGTCACTGGTTCAGTCTCTTGTGTTCTCCATATTTTTTGTATGCCTCGGAAACTTGGACTGTTAAAAAGGCAGATCGAGCTCGCATAGATGCTTTTGAAACGTGGACGTGGAGGCGAATGCTGAGGGTTTCTTATACCGCCCATCGAACTAACGTTTCCATGCTAGATGAGCTCGGTAATCCAAGAGACTATCCTCCATTGTGTCGACGAGAATGCTTACATTCTTCGGACATATTCACAGAAGCGATAATATGGAGAAACTTGTAGTTCAGGGTCATGCCCCGAGTGGGCGGCGCCGTGGCCGTTCCCCTACACGCTGGGTGGATACGACGAAACAGTTGCTGGATGTGAGTATCAAGAGCGCCACTGAACTGACGGTAAATCGCGAACGATGGCGGGCTACAGTTCTCAAAACTACTGATAATATTCGTGTCGGCAGTACTCTAGCTCCGACTTAATGTTAATGCATTTGACGAGTTCACAACATGTCTGTTAAGACATTGTGACTATGATGATGATTCCTGAGTTGACAATGGCCTGCCAGGAATCCTACTATGGGACGTAGGTTTCACCAGGTCATCGCCAAGTACTTCTTGGATTTTGCCACGCCAAAATCTGCAAAGGTTCCTTGTCAAATCAGCAGCCTTGTAGTTCTTATCATCGTTTTACCATTTGGTCATTGAAGTGTTTTTTTGGTTGTCAGCATTCCAGAAGAGTCACATGGTCCTAAAATTCTTTGGTCAGCAGCCTTCATGGCTAGACCGTCCGCTATACGGTTGCCTTTGTTGTTGTTGTGCTCTTCAACCCATCTGAATAAAACATTGTTTTCATCTGAAGCATGGGCTAAAGATTTGTGGCGTTCTATTGCTAGCCCTGATGTAATGCGAGGTTTTTTCAGGGTTCGAAGTGCTTGTCTGATGTCGATGCAAATTAGTTAGTTCCTTAGCAACTATCGATATGCCAGCCAGTTCCGTTTGAACGACATTGATATTTTACCCATAGCCCACTTTGTTCTTAGGTTCAGACACCTTGAGTACACACCACCAACCCCGTTATAACGAAGAACATTATTATATATTTTTTCGTAAAGACGAGTTGGGATCGAAGCAACCTAACCCTAGATTTGTCGTCCACGATCTGAACCTAAGATCTGAACCAATGTCTTGAACAGTTGCAACACGACATGAGTCAGATAAATAGCGATTTTAAACATCAATTTCATTTGCTGTAATACCTCCCGTCACTTGAAATCCGTTCTTAACTGCGATTTGAATATTCGAGAAAGCACATTTTTTAAGCGCTCACTCGCACTCTTTACCTGGAGCAAACTTCATTCCCATCCAAACCGAGAAAGGCATACATCCATGGTGGATCACGTGAAGCGTTGATACGTGGCTGTTTTTCTTTCGCAAAATGAAAAACAGTGTATCGAAAAATTCCGTGAACTTCGAGAAGTAGTACCACCAGCATGTCCTAGCCATCTGAAAAAAAAAAACAAATTAAGTCGAGTTTTTTTGAATCTGCACTGTAATTGTAAATAAATATAAGTAATTTACTTATATTTAATTTTTTTTATTTCCAACAATTTATATTCAATGTCATGGCAAACATACTAATTAATTAAATTATCATTCAAACTTCGAAGACAAAGTCCAGGATACACATACTTCGTTTCCACCGGCTTTCAAAACGTTTTGCGATTTTGGATTGCCGGTGTTTCCACGATAGGTTTCGAAACGCGGTCAAAACGTTTTCAACTGACACTCTTGACAAATGTCATTTGGTAGTTTTATGGCCTATTTTCTTGTTTATCATAAATATTTAGTTTCGACTTCAAATAAACTTCAATAAACTAATGATAGCAACATTAGGCAGGTACGCGTTGTGCATAGTTCATTTCAAAACGTTTTGAAAGTGACAACTGGTGTTTGCACGACATTTGGATCTCGATATGATCCCAAAAATTAGCGAACCGACCTTGAACAGGAGACGTTTTGAAAACGCATCCAACAGACGTTTCCACGATACATTTGGAAACTTAAAACGTTTTGAAAACGTTTTCAAAGCCCGTGAAAACGTAGTAGTAAAAAAAATTAAGAATCGTGGCATGCATAGCCTACTGGTGAGTAGGTTATTCTATAGCATTATGTCTTAGGCCCATTGGCACCGGTCACACTTAGGTGGACCTTATCTATAATTTGCACTTAAACACCCAAATTGATTTGCACAGTGCAAAAAATCCATTTTAAGGGTGCCTTAAAGTTACGTCAAACTAAGCGGTAGAAATCTTCGGCTTAAGGTAGGGCTCACAGGAAACGCAACCTCAAAATCTCAGGGTTCTCAAGCTCGCGGCATTTATGTACCCTATCGATTTTGTGGTTTATTTTGAAAATGCGAGTTGGGGGAAATACATTTTTTGGTTTTCGGGATACCTAGAAGAAGAATTAATGATAAATCAGACTATTTCAAAAATTCAATGATTTAACTTTTATAGAAGTTTCAGCCCTGTAGCAATTGAAAATAACATTCAGCATAAGCATGATCTGTAAGTGCAAAGTCAAAAATCTGAAGGTTCGAGGTTATTCGGTTTATATAATGTCTAATGTGACATGTGACCATCAAACTCCAGAAGTACAGACCAAAATTCCCTATAATCGCGGTGATGCCATATTGTAAGCTCGCTGATAGTTTTAAAAATATTTACAAGTACAAAACACAATGCAATGCCTCGTCTGAAGCAGTTTATGTATAAACAACGGCAGTACGAGAAATTATGGCGCTACACAAACATCAGGCAGGATGATGCAGCAGTTATTGAGGTTACGCAGAGGCAAAAAACGGTTCATGAAACGCCGAAGAAGCTGTTTAATTTTTTTTTGTTCTTGAGAGTTAAAATGATAGCAAATCTATTTTATCACTGCGAATATATTTATCAAATTGATTTGTAACAGAAGCCATCTGGAAAAAAAACAAATTTTGTCGAGTTTTTTTGATTCTGCACTGTAATTGTAAATAAATATAAGTAATTTACTTATATTTAATTTTTTTTATTTCCAACAATTTACACTCAATGTCATGGCAAACATACTAATTAATCAAATTATCATTCAAACTTCGAAGACAAAGTCCAGGATACACATGCTACGTTTCCACGGGCTTTCAAAACTGTTTTCAAAACGTTTTGTGATTTTGGATTGCCGGTGTTTCCACGATAGGTTTCGAAACGCGTTCAAAACGTTTTTAACTGACACTCTTGACAAATGTCATTTGCTAGTTTTATAGCCTATTTTCTTGTATATCATAAATCTTTAGTTTCGAATTCAAATAAACTTCAATAAACTAACGATAGCGACATTAGACAGGTACGCATTGTGCACAGTTCATTTCAAAACGTTTTGAAAGCGACAGCTGGTGTTCCCACGACATTTGGATCTCGATACGATCCCAAAAATTAGCGAATCAACCTTGAACAGGAAACGTTTTGAAAACGCATCCAACTTACGTTTTCACGATATATTTGGAAACTCAAAACATTTTGAAAACGTTCTCGGAGCCCGTGGATACGTAGTAGTAAATCGGTACCCTACCGATTTTGTTGTTTATTTTGAAAATGCATTTAATACATGATGATGTCGAGTTGGGGGAAATAAATTTTGTGGTTTTCGGCATACCTAGAAGAAGAATTAATGATAAATCAGACTATTTCAAAAATTCAATGATTAAACTTTTTTAGAAGTTTCAGCGCTGTAGCAATTGAAGATATCATTCAGCATAAGCATGATCTGTAAGTGCAAAGTCAAAAATCTGAAGGTTCAAGGTTATTCGGTTTCTATAATGTCTAATGTGACATGTGACAATCAAACTCCAGAAGTACAGACCAAAATTCCCTATAATAGCGGTGATGCCATACTGTAAGCTCGCTGATAGTTTTAAAAATATCTAGAAGTACAAAACACAATGCCATGCCTCGTCTGAAGCAGTTTATGTATAAAAAACGGCAGTAAGACAAACTATGGCGCTACACAAACATCAGGCAGGATGATGCAGCAGTTATTGAGGTTACGCAGATGCAAAAAAACGATTCATGAAACGCCGAAGAAGCTGTTTAATTTTTTTTGTTTAATCTCGAGAGTTAAAATGATAGCAAATCTATTTTATCACCGCGAATATATTTTTCAAATTGATTTGTAACAGAAGAAGAAAATCGTATTTCACGATTGAGGGAGCAGCTAGAAGTTTCTAATGAGATATCTCGTGGTTTTGGTGTATGAAATACTGGTAGCAACAAGGAAGTGTTCTTATAATCTGTGCAACTCTTTCTTAATAAACCAAAGCGCCTGAGAGCATAATTATTTAATCAATGAAATAATGAATAATAATTAATTATTTTCATTTTGCAATAAGCGTGTCCTTAACTGACACTTTCTAAAAATGCGGATAATATATGGAATTCGAGTAATTCCATGGAATACAGTCCACTGGAAAGAACCCATGCAACCTTTGATTAGTGCATGCAAGTTATCATTGAACTGGTAGAGGAATAAAATAGCAAATGTGTCTGTATCACTTAAAACTATGAAAAGCAGTTAATTACAGAGAGATTGGTCCAAATCTTGGACCAATGAACTGTTAGAAAAATTAAAAATTCAGGAAAATATTCCAAATATTCTTAAGAACACAACAAATACAGGTTTATCCATTGAAGAAAGGAAACCTCATAATTTTTTTGAATGTTATTTGATATATTAACATGTTCAGACGTTTGGCCATCTAGAATGTCATAAGCTGTATCTTCCTTACAAAAACATTTAAACGTGCCTTCACCATTTTATGAACTTATTACTCGTTAGTTAAATCCGAACACTGACAAAAAAGGGTTGAGGTTGATGAAATCAGTCGTCTAAATGCAAAACCCGACAAGTCACAAATTTTTCAAAATAGAGTTTTATATACCATTTTGTTCATTATTTGAAGCGCTACCATTTTCTATATTTTTCGCTCACAAAACCCGACATTAGACGTGAGATATTTGGCTAAGAAAACTAGACTTAGGTGCAAACACCGACAAGTCCAAGCGATGTTTTATTTCAAACACCGACATGTGCACACGAGCCAATACGGACAACGGGAGCAAGTCACATGTCGATCACACGAGGTATTCTGACGGTTGTGTGTTTTTGTTTTATCCAGTCGCTAAAAATACGTTGTGGTGAATCCATGTGTTTTTCAGTTTACTGAGAGAATGAGATTAATTTATGCTGTATTGATAAATTATTGATAAAAATGACCATGTTTTTTGAAAAATGCTTCGGATGCGGATTTTGGAGAGGCTACTTCAACAGAAGCTAGGTCCACATTAATGCAGAGGATCGAAGCTAATTGTGAAAGTGCATTTGCTAGTTCTGAAGAATTTTGTTTGTCAGAAAATTTAGATTTTGACGTTAAAACCTTGTAACCCTTGAAATGTATCCTTTCTAATTATCTAGCTTTATGTTTATAGTTTCTGTCGTTGAGCACAGTTTTTGATTAGATTCCTTTATATTCAGTAAAATAATTCAAATTGATAAGTGTTTCATTTATTTTGATCCGATTCCACAAAAATAGCAGTCAAAACACGACATGTCACAGTTCCTAACATGCAAAACCCGACGTGTCCAAATTTAAAAGTCAGATTTTAGAAAAACTATATGTCCTAGATTTTGGGGCGTTAGGACTTAACATCCTAAAACATCGAATATTATCATACTCTCGATTTAGTATTATTTTCGCTCTTAATAAGACTTTGATCTGTTTTTCTCTATTTCTGTAAAATTTGTTACCGTGGACTTGTCGGGTTTTGCATTTAGACGACTGAAATGCGGTAGGAATAAATATAATAATAAATGAACTCATTTGCCATAACGCCAACAATGTTCCTCGGCCAGGCAATCGTTACTGTACGACATTTTACCGTGAAATTTGCCGTACCAACATACTAACTAAATCTACTGTTCATAGAATGTGTACTTTAGCTAACAATTGTAGTAATAGCTGCGATATATTTAACGATAGTAAATCTCAAGTTGTAAATTGTTACCTGGATACCATACAACGTTAGTGATTTGTATTGATTATATAGTATGTATTGATTTTTTAGTTTTAGTTTTTTTTTAGTTTTTAGTCTCTTGTTATTCTTTGTATATTTGATATTTCCTGTAATTGGGTGTGCACCTGTCGGAAATAAATGCATATTATTATTATTATAACTAGTTTATAAAAAATACAACAGATCAATAATGGGTGGACCCTCCATGTTGAGGAATGCACTCCTCCAGCCTACGCGGCATGCCCGTAATCTGGTTGTTGATAAACTCAATTGGCGATAAATCGGGTGATCGTGGAGGCCAGGGGAGTACCCTGACCTCAGCTTTCTGTAGGAACCTCATCGATACTCTTGCAATATGAGGACGTGCATTATCTTGCTGGAAGAAACCCTCTTCGAGGCCTCGGACATATGGAATGGCAATTGGTTCTAACACCTCATTCACATAACGTTGCGCAGTCATTGTGCCACGAATCACAAGTTAAGGTGACTTGCTGTTGAATGCCATGGCACCCCAAACCATCAAACCAATGGGACGGTGTACATGGCGCTCAACATCAAACTGGAGATCACGTCGTTCACCCCGTCGTCTTACGCGTTGGTGTCCGTCATGTGCCCCAAGACAAACCCTGGACTCGTAGGTAAGGCCGTCTAATGCTACTCAGCATGCCATTGTCGGTGTTCTTGGCACCAATCTAACCGTTGGCGACGATGATTTGCAGTGAGTGGAAGCACTAGATGCGGAAGATATTCCTAAGCCCATTTCACTCAATCTGTGGTGCACAGTGCGGATTCGAATGAGCCTCCCTATAGCTGCATACCAAGCGTCAGCAACAGCTCGAGTGGATCGCATTCTGTCTCGAAGGGCCAGTAGTCGTAAATGATGATCTTGCGGTCTGTAGTTCTTCTACGTGCTCCAGAACCTCTATCTCGCTGTATTCGCCCTTCTGCGATCCATGTGCGCCATGATACTACAACTGTAGCCACGCTACGACCCATGGTTACAGCAACTGCTCTCTGAAAGGGGCACCTCCTCGTTGGCCTACAATCCGACCCCGTTCAAAAGGGTTTAACTGCGTAAACTGGGGCTGTCGTCTTCTAGGAGGTAAAGTGTTTACGAAGTCTCTTGGAACAGCAAAAAATGCTTGGGCGGCATCTCCTTTGTGAAACGCGGCAGCACCGACACTCGGTTTATCGTCGGTGCGCAGCAGGTATACAGGGTCCCGGGGGCGTTTCACAAAGGAGAAGCCACCCAAGCATTTTTTGCTGTTCCAAGTGACTTCGTAAACACTATATCCTTACACAACGAATTCATCTCTTTTACACAACCAACTGGTCATGCTTCCTTTTTACACGAGTTTTTTAGAGGTGCCATGTAGGTAAATAGCGTCCGAATGAACAAAAAGTGTTACCTGTGTACTAGCTATGTACAAATTTTCAATGCAAATATCCCTTTTTTTTTAATTTTAATTTTTAATGTCATACTTTTTCGAAAAACTGAAAATGCGTGTATACATATTTGTATAAGGAAGTTTCAAAAATGCAACCTTTGCTAATACTATATAAAAAAGATACTAAACATTATGTGTCACTTCTAATGGCGACATTAAATTTTTAATATTAGTTATTTTGATCGAAAATTATACAGGGTTATTCACGTTATTCGACACAGAGCATTATGGCTAAAGTGTTTAATAAAAAAGAAAATAATAATTTAGGATGGATAGAGACCCATAAAGGCTACATTTTAAAAATATTTTCATGTTATACAGGGTGTCCCAAAAACACGAAATGTATCAAAGTTATGTTTTTTTAAATAGAACACTCCGTATATTATTGCATATTCAGATTCCTTGGTGAATTCTAGTGTGACTTTATGTATCATATATGGGACCTAAGGTGAACCGTTTAGGTGTAAATCACCATTTACGGTATAAGTAGATATCAGGAAAAACTTGAATACCGCAGAGATTATAAAATATGGAAGGCTGTGACTTTGCTGTATTACTAAGCATAAAATGCGTCAGCTTTGATGAGACTGTCAAATTTAAATTACGTTTATGCTTGGAGACATTGATCGATGAATTAAGGAAACTTCGATCAGCGATAACTTGATTTTTTCAAATGGGAATGCCTAATTTTTTTTTATACGGTCAAACGTAGAATTTGATAACCTTTCTAATGATATAGGGTTGTGAATATCAGTCTCTGGTAGTTTTCATTTAATTTTAAATTTTCAAATAAATCGGCGATTTTCAATTTTCCTACCTATGAGCAACGTAGCAGGCCACGAAATATAAACAAAAACCTGTTCAGGTAGAAGAAAACAACTAACTTAGCTGAAAAATACACACTGACTAGACTAAAGGGACAAGATTATAAAAATTCCTTACAACAAATCAACTCTCCCAAAAACAACTGCGGTAACATCTCGAAGGTGAAAGAGAAGCTGGAGTATGGCAGTAATAGATATTTTTTACAGTCTACAGGCTACCGCAATTTACTAGAGGTTAAACATTTCCAAGACAATTAAAAACCCTGATATGAAACAGAAACAACCAGCGACTGTTGCTCCAGCACGCAACTATCAATCATATGTAATGGTGTAAAAAAGTACTATATTGCGTCGAAGTCGATACCTCTGACTGGAGCCCTTCTATTTTTCAATTCTATTAGCAATATTGCAAAGAAGGAATACTGACAAATCAGATTTAAACTTTCTGCCATTTAAGTTATGTTTTATAATTTGAACAAATTTTAATTCATTCTTCATTTTCTGCGACCTTGCTAATAGGTATTGAAGAATTTTCAGAACTCCAGTCCGAGGTACTTTTGACTTGAGTTTTGACAGAATTGCATACTTGTTTATATCACTAAATGTGAAATTTTATTATGAAAATAAAAAACTGCCTACAACATTCTCTAGTAGCTTTTATTTTATTTCAAAATTTTAAATGGTTTTGGAAATTGCCAATCTCTAGTACATTGCTAAGTAGCTAGTAGGCCGTGAAAAAATCCATTTCTGCCATACTTCAGCTTCTCTTTGACCAAAGATATGTTACCGCCGTTGTTTCTGGTTAGACTTTGTTTGTTGTGAGTAATTTTTATAATCTTGTCCCTTTAGTCTAGTTCGTATGTATTTTTCAGCTAAGTTGGTTGTTTTCTTCTACCTGAACTGGCTTTTGTTTATATTTCATGGCCTGCTTCGTTTCTTATAGCTAGGCAAATTGAAAAACGCCGATTTGTTTGAAAATTTGAAATTAAATGAAAACTACCAGAGATTGATATTCATAGCCTTATATCATTAGAAAGGTTATCAAATTTTACGTTTAACCGTATAAAAAAAATAGACGTTCCCATTTGAAAAAATCAAGTTATTGCTGATCGAAGTTTCCGTAATTCATCGACCGATTTCTTCAAGCATAAACGTAATTTAAATTTGACAGTCTCATCAAAGCTGACGCATTTTATGCTTAGTAATACGGCAAAGTCACAGCCTTCCATATTTTTATAATCTCTACGATATTCAATTTTTTCCTGATATCTACTTATACCGAAAATGGTGATTTACACCTAAACGGTTCGCTTTAGGTCCCATGTATGATACATAAAGTCACACTAGAATTCACCAAGGAATCTGAATATGCAATAATATACGGAGTGTTCTATTTAAAAAAACATAACTTTGATACATTTCGTGTTTTTGGGACACCCTGTATAACATGAAAATATTTTTAGAATGTAGCCTTTATGGGTCTCTATCCATCGCAAATTATTATTTTCTTTTTTATCAAATACTTTAGCCATAATGCTCTGTGTCGAATAACGTGAATAACCCTGTATATTTCAAGTATTTATACAGCCTTGAAGTTAGTATGTAATTTGATTTAAATGTTTTGTATAACAGAGTAGCAAGTTGCAAGAAAAATGCAATTATTTCATTACTGAAAATCTTTCAATAGTTCCTTTGCTGTTGTTAAGCTTATCTTTGAATAACTAAGATTATATGCAGCTTATTGTAATGTAAGATTTAATTTTGAAAATTAGTTATTACTATCGAAAATAGTGAATTTAAAACTAGCACAGTCTAGTTAGAATTAAACTTACCCTTAAAGCCATAGGATCATTCGAATAGTCCACTGGTTGACATCGGAAACTATAGCTTCCCCACCAGCCGCTCATTAAATACTATAAAACAGAAAAATACATTGGGGGTACTAGATACAAAATGTAAAATTTTAAGAGAATTCAAATACTGAAATTTTCTATTGATATTTACTCCTTTCAAGACTAAATCGAGAGATTTGGAAAGAGTAAACAAGTATTAGAAGCGAGTATAAATACTTTAAATGTAATAATATTGTATTGCGTAAGTTTTTTGACCATAAATAGGTACAAAATGCAATATTTTCATGCGGATTTTAATATAATACGCGTCTTCATTAGGTCATTGGATTTTTGAAGAATAATAATGCCGAAATAAAATCCCTTTTTTAGGTAAAAAATATAGCAAATACGTATGTCTTGAATTAGTTAACATATTCTCATATTCACATGAAAACAGAATCTGTCGTTTTTGTAAATTTTTGAGGCAAGAGGTTCAACTGATTGATTGAATATATCGATTAAAAATAAATCTGAAGAAGACAGCTTATAGAGGATCGGCTATGTCTTGTATTAATAATCTAAATACAAAAAAACTATACATTTCTTGCCTAAAGTATTTTTTAGGGAGAAATGTCATCAAATTGTAACAAAAATGATAAAATACGTCAATTTAAAATTACCCAATAGACATGAGACTTAAGGGTCTAGGGTACAGCGCGCGAAATTGAGAATCCAAGAAAAGACGTATTCCCGTGTTAGCGAGGAGGCGTGGCCCCCTGTTCCCTTTCTCCAGGGTGTGTGTCTAAGAGGAGGGATAGAAAATCCAAAGGTAAGTTCAAAAGATCCAAGGGTAAGGTTCAAAGGTCACCATAAAAATAAATTTCGCATTTTACTAACTTATAGTGCTGATTCAAAAAGCAAATTGAAGAAGAAAGCTTGTGCTTTGTTACCTATTTGGCCTTTTTTTGATATCGTGTTTGGTTGTTAAATTACAGACATTTGAAGATTGTATGATTTTGCATTGCGAGTTTTTTTGCACACTAAAAAACTTTTTTGAGAGAATCGCAAATAGTTGTCATTCATTAAGGCCTTAACTATCACCTTCTGAAATACTGTGTATGTAGTTTGAAAAACAAGTGAGTTCTGTTCGAAATAGGAATCCGTGTTTTAACATCGCAAATGCATATGTATAACTGTGTATACCCAGGACCCTTAAGTACTGCACATTAGACTACTTGTTTTCGAATACTCGATCTTATACAGGGTGAGTCAAGCTCAACGCCTCGGACTCTTGTGACCAAACAATACTACTTTTCAAAAAATCGACATTGCGAGTCTATGTAGGTCGAGTTGGGCTACATTTTAAAAATAACGACTTTTATACAGGGTGTCTAATAAAAGCGTGACATATCAAAGTTATGTTTTTTTAAATGGAACACCCTATATATTATTGCATATTTAGATTCCCGGGTGCATTTTAGTGTAACTTTATGTATCACACATGGGACTTTCATTTCAAAATTCACAATGGTTTTGTGAATCGTCAATCTTTAGAATATTGTAGTAGCCGGTATGCTGTGAAAAATACCCATTTCTGTCATATTCCAGCTGCTTTTTGACCTTAGATGTGTTATGTCTGTTATTTCTGGTTAGAATTGATTTGTTGTAAGTCATTTTTATAACTTTGTCCCTTTACTTTAGTTCGTCCGTAACTATCTGCTAGGTTAGTTGTTTTGTTCCATCTGAACAGTTTTTTGTTTATATTTCATGGCCTGCTAAGTTGCTTATAGGTAGGAAAATTTAAAAACACCGAATTTACTGAAAATTTGAAATTAAATCAAAACTACCAGAGATTGATATTTACAACTGCATATCATTAGAAAGCTTATCAAATTGCACATTTGATGGTATAAAAAAAATTATGCATTCCCATTTGAAAAAATCAAGTTACCTTTGATTGGAGTTTACTTAATTGATCTACCGATTTCTCCAGGTACAAATGTATTTCGAACTCGACTGTCTAGCGTAAGCTGACACATTTCATGCTTAGTAACACGGCAAAGTCACAGCCCTCTAGGATTTATACTAGCTGCGATATTCAATTTTTTTCTGACATCTACCTATACCCAAAATTGTGATTTGCACCTAAACGGTTTGCTTAAAGTCCCATGTGTGATACATAAAGTCACACTAAAATGCACCCGGGAATCTAAATATGCAATAATATACAGGGTATTCCATTTAAAAAACATAACTTTGATATGTCACGCTTTTATTAGACACCCTGTATAAAAATCATTATTTTTAGAATGTAGTCCAACTCGACCTACATACACTCGCAAAGTCGATTTTTCGAAAAGTGGTATCGTTTGGTCACAAGAGCCCGAGGCGTTGAGCTTGATTCACCCTGTATGTAGTACTCAAAGATAATAGTCTGATATAATAATGATCTAAGTGGCTAATACTCACTTCATAAAATATCCATGCGCTAAATATGCACTGTACGAAATTATAAACTATCAGCACGTTCCTAAGGTTGAACGGCTTCCTGTTCTCCATCATTTTTGGTCCTAGAACTCTAGAGAAGTAAGCGTAGAAGAGACATATGGCGAGCGTCGGTAGGGGGCTTGACATCATAGTCCAATTGTTCACCCTTGGATCTGGAACAATACAAAGTCCGGTATCAGGTGATCTGATGAAGATTTCACTACAGATATATCCATAATCATTTATGAATAAATATATGTATACGTTAAAAAACTAAAAACCACGCTCTTAAAGAACATCGAACTAAAAAGTTAAAAATAATTTTTAAAATAAGTTTTAAACAATAATGAACGAAAAATTGTGAAAAACGCTTTTTTATAATCATGCAAGTGTTATTTGTTCTTTATTGTTTTGAGCTTATTTAAAGTATTATTTTTAACTTTTTAGTACGTGTTTTTTAGTTTTTCAAACTGTATTTATTAATACTTTGTGTAATTTACTATTTTTGATCAATATCATAACAAATCGTTACCATTACTGTATAAACGACTATAAAACTGTCGACTTTCCCAAATAAATTTCACCAAAAATACCAACTACAAATAGTTTACTGTCACGCCTTTTAAGCTCTTATCGCTAGGCCTCTGTGTAATATTAACAAAATTAAGGTGTCTTCGCCATCTCTGAATTTGAAACCGTCAAAATCGTTGTCGCGGCAAAGTTGGAGCGTTCAATGTTCGGTCCGACCGCTCAATCCAAATGAGTGTTCAATGTTAGATCCGACATCTTGATCCAAAGGAGCGTTCAATGTTTGGTCCGACCTCTTAATCCAAAGGAGTCTTCAATGTTCGGCCCGACCGTTATTCAAAGGAGCGTTCAAAGCTCGGTCCGATCTCGTAATTCAACAGAGCTTTCAATGTTAGGTCCGACCTTTTAATCCAAAGGAGTGTTCAATGTTCGATCCGACATCTTAATCCAAAGGAGTGTTCAATGTTCGATCCGACATCTTAATTCAAAGGAGCGTTCAATGTTCGGTCCGACCTCTTAATCCAAAGGAGCGTTCAATGTTCGATCCGACATCTTAATCCAAAGGAGTGTTCAATGTTCGTTCCGACCGTAATTCAAAGGAGCGTTCAAAGCTCGGTCCGATCTCGTAATTCAACAGAGCTTTCAATGTTAGGTCCGACCTTTTAATCCAAAGGAGTGTTCAATGTTCGATCCGACATCTTAATCCAAAGGAGTGTTCAATGTTCGGTCCGACCGTAATTCAAAGGAGCGTTCAAAGCTCGGTCCGATCTCGTAATTCAACAGAGCTTTCAATGTTAGGTCCGACCTTTTAATCCAAAGGAGTGTTCGATGTTCGATCCGACATCTTAATCCAAAGGAGTGTTCAATGTTCGGTCCGACCGTAATTCAAAGGAGCGTTCAAAGCTCGGTCCGATCTCGTAATTCAACAGAGCTTTCAATGTTAGGTCCGACCTTTTAATCCAAAGGAGTGTTCAATGTTCGATCCGACATCTTAATCCAAAGGAGTGTTCAATGTTCGGTCCGACCGTAATTCAAAGGAGCGTTCAAAGCTCGGTCCGATCTCGTAATTTAACAGAGCTTTCAATGTTAGGTCCGACCTTTTAATCCAAAGGAGCGTTCAATGTTCGATCCGACATCTTAATCCAAAGGAGTGTTCAATGTTCGGTGCGACCGTAATTCAAAGGAGCGTTCAAAGCTCGGTCCGATCTCGTAATTCAACAGACAATGTTAGGTCCGACCTTTTAATCCAAAGGAGTGTTCAATGTTCGATCCGACATCTTAATCCAAAGGAGTGTTCAATGTTCGGTCCGACCGTAATTCAAAGGAGCGTTCAAAGCTCGGTCCGATCTCGTAATTCAACAGAGCTTTCAATGTTAGGTCCGACCTTTTAATCCAAAGGAGTGTTCAATGTTTGATCCGACATCTTAATCCAAAGGAGTGTTCAATGTTCGATCCGACATCTTAATTCAAAGGAGCGTTCAATGTTCGGTCCGACCTCTTAATCCAAAGGAGCGTTCAATGTTCGATCCGACATCTTAATTCAAAGGAGCGTTCAATGTTCGGTCCGACATCTTAATTCAAAGGAGCGTTCAATGTTCGGTCCGACCTCTTAATCCAAAGGAGCGTTCAATGTTCGATCCGACATCTTAATCCAAAGGAACGTTCAATGTTCGGTCCGACCGCTCAATCCAAAGGAGTGTCCGATGTTCGATCCGACATCTTAATCCAAAGGAACGTTCAATGTTCGGTCCGACCGCTCAATCCAAATGAGTGTTCAATGTTAGATCCGACATCTTGATCCAAAGGAGCGTTCAATGTTTGGTCCGACCTCTTAATCCAAAGGAGTTTTCAATGTTCGGCCCGACCTCTTAATCTAAAGGAGTGTTCAATGTTCGATCCGACCTATTAATCCAAAGAAGCGTTGAATGTTTGGTCCGACCTCTTAATCCAAAGGAGTTTTCGATGTTCGGCCCGACCTCTTAATCCAAATGAGTGTTCAATGTTATAACCGACATCTTAATCGAAAGGAGCGTTCAATGTTTGGTGTGACCTCTTAATCCAAAGGAGTTTTCAATGTTCGGCCCGACCTCTTAATCCAAATGAGTGTTCAATGTTAGAACCGACATCTTGATCCAAAGGAGCGTTCAATGTTTGGTCTGACCTCTTAATCCAAAGGAGTTTTCAATGTTCGGTCCGACCGCTTAATCCAAATGAGTGTTCAATGTTAGAACCGACATATTAATCCAAAGGAGCGTTCAATGTTTGGTCTGACCTCTTAATCCAAAGGAGTTTTCAATGTTCGGCCCGACCTCTTAATCCAAATGAGTGTTCAATGTTAGAACCGACATCTTGATCCAAAGGAGCGTTCAATGTTTGGTCCGACCTCTTAATCCAAAGGAGTTTTCAATGTTCGGTCCGACCTCTTAATCCAAATGAGTGTTCAATGTTAGAACCGACATCTTAATCCAAAGGAGCGTTCAATGTTTGGTCTGACCTCTTAATCTAAAGGAGTGTTCAATGTTCGGTCCGACCTATGAATCCAAAGAAGCGTTGAATGTTTGGTCCGACCTCTTAATCCAAAGGAGTTTTCGATGTTCGGCCCGACCTCTTAATCTAAAGGAGTGTTCAATGTTAGATCCGACATCTTAATCCAAAGGAGCGTTCAATGTTCGGTCCGACCTCTTAATCCAAAGGAGCGTTCAATGTTCGGTCCGACCTCTTAATCCAAATGAGTGTTCAATGTTAGATCCGACATCTCAATCCAAAGGAGCGTTCAATGTTTGGTCCGACCTCTTAATCCAAAGGAGTTTTCAATGTTCGGCCCGACCTCTTAATCTAAAGGAATGTTCAATGTTCGGTCCGACCTATTAATCCAAAGGAGCGTTGAATGTTTGGTCCGGCCTCTTAATCCAAAGGAGTTTTCAATGTCCGGTCCGACCTCTTAATCCAAATGAGTGTTCAATGTTAGATCCGACATCTTAATCCAACGGAGCGTTCAATGTTTGGTCCGACCTCTTAATCCGAAGGAGTTTTCAATGTTCAGCCCGACCTCTTAATCCAAAGGAGTTTTCAATGTTCGGTCCGACCTCTTAATCCAAAGGAGCGTTCAATGTTCGGTCCGACCTCTCAATCCAAAGGAGTGTCCAATGTTCGGTCCGACCTATTAATCCAAATGAGTGTTCAATGTTAGATCCGACATCTTAATCCAAAGGAGCGTTCAATGTTTGGTCCGACCTCTTAATCTAAAGGAGTTTTCAATGTTCGGCCCGACCTCTTAATCCAAAGGAGTTTTCAATGTTCGGTCCGACCTCTTAATCCAAAGGAGTTTTCAATGTTCGGTCCGACCTCTTAATCCAAAGGAGCGTTCAATGTTCGGTCCGACCTCTCAATCCAAAGGAGTGTCCAATGTTCGGTCCGACCTATTAATCCAAAGGAGCGCTCAATGTTCGGTCCGACCTCTTAATCCAAAGGAGCGTTCAATGTTCGGTCCGACCTCTTAATCCAAATGAGTGTTCAATGTTAGATCCGACATCTTAATCCAAAGGAGCGTTCAATGTTTGGTCCGACCTCTTAATCCAAAGGAGTTTTCAATGTTCGGCCCGACCTCTTAATCCAAAGGAGTTTTCAATGTTCGGTCCGACCTATTAATCCAAAGGAGCGTTGATTGTTTGGTCCGACCTCTTAATCCAAAGGAGTTTTCAATGTCCGGTCCGACCTCTTAATCCAAATGAGTGTTCAATGTTAGATCCGACATCTTAATCCAAAGGAGCGTTCAATGTTTGGTCCGACCTCTTAATCCAAAGGAGTTTTCAATGTTCACCCCGAACTCTTAATCCAAAGGAGTTTTCAATGTTCGGTCCGACCTCTTAATCCAAAGGAGCGTTCAATGTTCGGTCCGACCTCTCAATCCAAAGGAGTGTCCAATGTTCGATCCGACCTCTTAATCCAAAGGAGCGCTCAATGTTCGGTCCGACCTCTTAATCCAAATGAGTGTTCAATGTTCGATCCGACATCTTAATCCAAAGGAGCGTTCAATGTTTGGTCCGACCTCTTAATCCAAAGGAGTTTTCAATGTTCAGCCCGACCTCTTAATCCAAAGGAGTTTTCAATGTTCGGTCCGACCTCTTAATCCAAAGGAGCGTTCAATGTTCGGTCCGACCTCTCAATCCAAAGGAGTGTCCAATGTTCGATCCGACCTCTTAATCCAAAGGAGCGCTCAATGTTTGGTCTGACCTCTTAATCCAAAGGATTTTCAATGTTCGGCCCGACCTCTTAATCTAAAGGAGTTTTCAATGTTCGTTCCGACCTATTAATCTAAAGGAGCGTTGAATGTTTGGTCCGACCTCTTGATCCAAAGGAGGTTTCGATGTTCGGCCCGACCTCTTAATCTAAAGGAGTGTTCAATGTTCGGTCCAACCTATTAATCCAAAGGAGCGTTCAATGTTCGGTCCGACCTCTTAATCCAACGGAGAGTTAGAAGCTCACAAACAAACATACAAGTGAATCTAATAAAAGCATGTTAAACAGAAAACAGAGGGAAAAAATATCGATAGCTGCCGACCAAAGACTCTGCCGACTCAAGTTTCGGAGTATTTGGACCTCATAGCGCAGCATGATCCAAGTCCTGAGGAAGTACCTGAGGAACAACTACATGAAGTCGGGGATACGATGATGTAATAATTCTATATCGCTTGCGTGAAAGATCTCCGAAAACGAAGTCGAAGTCTATACGTATTTAGAACCAACAAGTTTGTTTCTTGTTGTTCTCTATGAGTGTTTTACATAATCAGATATGAAAAAACAAAAATATCCCAAAAAAATCAAAACACAGTTTTCAAAAAAATTTCCAAAATCATGTTTACGCGATGTATCGAACTTTTGTACTAAGTTAATCATCAAATGACGTTAACAAAATACTCGCGTAAATAGTGATACCGCAAACCCTTTGTATGCAAAATTTCACCATTCTCGGGAATGCATGGAATGCTTGATTTTCCGTACCAGACAGCAGGAAGCAATCTACATTAATTTGACTAATCGAGGAATAAATTAATGTTTACTGTCATGGATAACAGGGTGGGGTCAACTATACAATCCCAAAACACAACGTCATTTGCTGTTTACGGGCAAGGTCTCGACTTACTCTAGTTCCCGTTAGTTTTCGACCTAAGCTAAGTAGTTTGATCGTAGGTAGTTGTGGAAACGAATAGAGGATAATACCACATCATAGTAAACAACCAGTATACTATCTCTGAGGATATATTATACAGGGTGGGCCAATAGTGCGTGGACGGAGGATTGTGGGCTTAATAAAAAATATTTCAAAAATCTGTCACTCAATCATGGTAGGGTTATAACGTAAAAATATTTTCACTTAAATTTTGACGTTTATACAGGGTGATTCATATCAAACCTACATTTTTTTAATGGAACCCCCTATATATTATTGCATATTTGTATTCCTTGGTCAATTCTACTGTGACTTTATGTATCACACATGGAACTTTAAATGAACCGTTTAGGCGCAAATCACCATTTTTGGTATAAGTAGGTATCAGAAAAAAATTGAATATCGCGGCGATTGCAAAACTCAGAAGGCCTTGACTTTGCGGTGCGACTAAGCATGAAATGCGTCATCTTAGGTCAGACGGCTAAATTTGAATTCTTTTTGTACTTGGAGAAATCAGAGGATAAATTTAGGAAACTTTAATCACAGATAACTTGATTTTTTCAAATGGGAATGCCTATATTGATTCAAAGAATCAGATGTAAAATTTGATTACCTTTCTAACGATATAGCATTCTTGATACCAATCTTTTTTGGTTTTCATTTTATTTCAAATTTTCAGTCAAATCGATGTTTTTCAATTTTCCTGCATGCAAGCAACATAGCAAGCCATGAAAAATAAACAAAAGCTCGTTAATATGGAAGAAAGCAACTAACTTAGTAGAAAGATCCAAACTAACTAGAGCAGCGAGGCAAGATTATGAAAATTCCTTACAACATATTAGCTCTAACCAGAAACAATAGCGGTAACAGGAACGCTCATTTTTCATAGCCTACTAGTTATTAGCCAATTCCCAAAGTCAGTAAAAAAATATTTAATCAAAGGAAAACTACTAGTGTATGTTACTGGCAGTAGAATATCTATTTCTTCTGAATAAATTTGAATAAAATTCCACATATAGTGCCATAAAGAAGTAGCCATTTCCGTAAGTCAAAAGTAATGATACTCCTGACTGCAACCCTTCAAATTCTTCAGTAGGTACTTCTACTTATTAGCAAAATCGCGGAAAATGAAATTTGAATTGCAGTCTGTTTGAATTGTAAAACATAATTTAGTTTGTAGAAAACTACATGAAATAATCACAATTACAACATAGCGAATTAAAATTTTCTAGCAATTATTTCAATAGATGTTCAGAATGCTCCAGTTGAGGATATCTAAACGGAAATGACTATTTTTTTATCCCATTAAATGTGAAATTTCATTCTAAACATGTTAGACTGTAAGCAAAAATCGCCGGTAGTTTTCCTTTTGTTTCAAAATTTTTAATCGTTTTGGAAAGTTGTCAAGCGCTAGCAGACCTCAATAGCTAGTAGGCTGTGAAAAACAAACACTTCTGTCATACACCAGCTACTCATTGACATTAGATATCTTGCCGCTGTTGTATCCGGCTGGAGCTAATATGTTATAAGGAATTTTCATAATCTTGCCTCGTTGCTCTAGTTAGTTTGCATCTTTCTACTAAGTAAGTTGGTTTCTTCCATATTAATGAGCTTTTGTTTATTTTTCATGGCCTGCTAGGTTGCTTGCACGCAGGAAAATTGAAAAACACCGATTTGACTGAAAATTTGAAATAAAATGAAAACCAAAAAAAGATTGATATCAAGAATGCTATATCGTTAGAAAGGTAATCAAATTTTACATTTGATTCTTGAAACTAAAATAGGCATTCTCATTTGAAAAAATCAAGTTATCTGTGATTGAAGTTTCCTAAATTTATCCTCTGATTTCTCCAAGCACAAAAAGAATTCAAATTTAGCCGTCTGACCTAAGGTGACGCATTTCATGCTTAGTCGTACCGCAAAGTCATGGTCTTCTAACTTATATAATCGCTGCGATATTCAATTTTTTTCTGATACCTACTTATACCAAAAATGGTGATTTGCGCCTAAACGGTTCGTTTAAAGTTCCATATGTGATACAGAAAGTCACACTAGAATTGACCAAGGAATCCAAATATGCAATAATATATAGGGGGTTCCATTAAAAAAAATGTAAGTTTGATATGAATCACCCTGTATAAACGTCAAAAAGTGAAATTATTTTTACGTTATAGCCCTCGAGGGTCCCCACCATGATCAAGTGACAGATTTTTGAAATATTTTTTAGTAAACCCACAATCCTCCGTCCACGCACTATTGGCCCACCCTGTATAATACGGATTTGTTTTACGGCCTTAGCCGTCTCTCCGTTCCCAGTTTCCAATTTTTTCGATCGAAGCACATGACTTCTTCCAAATCCCTCAGTTCCATGGCTTCATCTATCTCGTCCCTTCAGCTTCTTCTCGGTTGTCCTCTTTTTCTTCTTTCTCGTGCCACCCATTCTAGTATTCGTCGAGGCCATCTATGTTCTCCCATTCGTTTTGTGTGTCCCAACCACGTCAGTTGCTTTTGGTGGATCCTATCTATCAGATTTGAGTCTGTTTTCGTCATTTCCCGGATTTCTAGCTCTGTCTAATCTAGACTTTCTGCAACTCCGACGTAGGAAGTCCGTTTCAGCTGACAGGAGTTTACTACGATTGCTACTACTGATATCCCATGTTTCTGCCCCATACGTGATGACAGTTTCAAATATAGTCTTATGTAGTGTTTTCTTCGTTTGTATGGTGATGTTCTTGTCCCATAGTATAGAATTGAGATACCGTGTGACTTGTTTTCCTTTACTTATCCTTTCTTTAATTTCATCCTGGCGATTTCCTTGCTTGTTGAATATTACTCCCAAATATTTACAGGTTTTAACTCCTTTTATGCAATCTTGTTCCAGGTGTAAATTGCCTGTCTCGTCGTTTCCGATAACTAAGTATTCGGATTTGTTCGTATTGATGGTCAGTCCTGCTTCATGGTTACTTTCTTGCAGCTTTCTTATCATACAGCTCAAGTCATCGCGATCCTCAGCTATAACTATTTGGTCGTCGGCAAAATAGAGACTATATAAATTATGATCGTCAATTTGCAGCCCCATATACTTGATTTTCTTTGTCCAGCTTTGTAAGGCTTTGTCTAAATATATTTTAAAAAGAGTAGGTGATAGACAACAACCCTGCCGTAGACCTTTCGAGGAGGAGAAAGCTGATGAGAAGTGTTGTGCGTTTCGTATTCTCGTCGTGTTATCTTTCTAGAGGTTTTGTATTGCTTTGATAAAAGTTTTGTTCACTTCAAGATCTTCCAGGCTGTTCCACAACTTTGACACTGGAACGCTATCATAGGCCTTCTCCAAGTCGATCAAAGCAATATGAACTTCTCTATTTCTCTGCATTCTTTTCTCGAGAGCTATTTTAAGAAAGAATATAGGTGCTTTCCTTTTACATCTGCACTAACTCAGATCACTTAAAAATCAGATGGCTCAGCTCAGTTGGAAACCTCAGATGCTCAGATGAGTTAAAGGAACGTGTTTGTGCAGTTAAATGTCATTCCTCGAAATTTTGTAATATGCTATGGTTCTATAATCCGTCGATCCTTTCCATAACCTATTTTTTTACGTTTTTCGTAGCTCACCATACCCTATCGACTATCCATACACCACAAAACCCGCTAAAATTCAAACTTACAAAAAATTCTAACCTCATTTATTGATTTATTTGACATCTAAACGATCTGAGACAACTGATCTACCTTTCGAGCTTGTGCAGATGGGCTTAAGTGGGGGTAAAAATATCTCACTTTAGACTCAGATTCAGAAGACAAAAGGAACGTACATCGAAATGAGTCATGACGTCACAAGTGAGATTTATCAGATAAATCAAGTAAAAGGAAAGCGCCTTTTGTTGTCTATTGTAGATCGTCCTGCTCTAAACCCTGCTTGTTCCTCTGATTGTTTATGTTCTATTTCTTCTTCCACTAAGACTCTGAGTACTCGGGAATACAGTCTGCCTATAGTGCAAATAACAGCTATACCCCTATAGTTATCTCTGAGGATTTCCGATATAAAAATGTCTCCCACAGAATTTGACCTTGGGATGATTTTAGGTGAAGTTTGGGTAGAAATGTGAAAATAAAAATATCGATACCGGTACCAACTCGATATTTTTTTGCCAAATAGGCGCGTTTGGTTCGTACAGAGCATTTTGTGCAATTGGTTATACCCCTCTATAATTATATAATTATTTTCGATACCGATACAAAAGTATCGATACCAGCTTGGAATGCCTCAAAAAGTATCGATGACAAAAATACTCGATATTAGTGCAGAAGTATCGAAGTATCGTTAGCATCCCTACAAAAAATCACCCAAAAGGGAGGATGCGCGTGTAATTACCGCCAACCTGAGTTATTATGCTGGATGTTTACTATGCTGTGATAATACCACAGCTCAACAATCAGCTGTCTTACTCAAGGTCTGGGGATGCTTTGCGCCGATCCCTTTGCACATCGACATTTTGGGTTAGAGAGAGATAGACTTCAACAGCGGCGGCACGGCAGGGTCATGGCTATTTACATAAAATACGAGTATAGAGATAAATAATATAGATCACAGCGCAAATCTAGTACTTTATGGGAGGTAAACATTAAGGACAACATAAACTTTGTTATCTCTAATGTTTACCTTCCTTTTACACCGCATAGGTTGAGTATTATTTCTTAACTCTGCCCTGTTGTACACTTTTCTCTACTCCGCCCCTGTCAGGGCGAATGAAACTATCCCAAAATGGCGTCGCTGACGTCAGATATTTGCAACACGTTATCCCGCTCCCGTGTGGGAGCGGCTTAGAATATCTCCATCGTACATCCTGCGTGTCGTAAAAGGCGACTAATAAACAGTAACTAACCTCTTCTCAACCAAACGCTTTGGGTGGACGAGTTGAGAAGAGTCAGGACACCTTCTTGTCCTTGGGGTGAGAAATTGCCCCTAAAGGCGGATGAACCAGTAGATACCATCTGGTCAACGGCATGAGGATGCAAATGGGAAACTACTGCATTAAAGATCTTAAAGATATCCCAAGAGAAACTCGTAAAATGAGTAAATGCATTTTACGAGTTCACAACATGTCTGTTAAGACATTGTGACTATGATGATGATCACAAAGGAACCGACCGTGAGTAAAGTAAGACAGCTGTTTGTTGGTTGAGCCGTGAAAATACCTTATTTCGAAATTTCTAGTCCAGCGTCTATTACTTCACCACAATATGTCAAGTCCAAGGCCAACGTTTAATGTAGTTTAATTTCAGACGCAAAATGTTTAGAGAATCGCAGCTACGCATATTAGGATATTTATAGAGATCTTTAAAATACCTAAGTGCATTAAAACGCTCCTACGAATTGAAAAGAGATTAACTAAAACCAAATGTCATCGTTATTTTTGGTGCTTGAAGTGAGTTGGAATTGCTCACATTATATTAAAGGATTTTTTACAGGCGATATAATAATGCATAGGTCTACAAGCAGACACCTCTGCACCTATGTTTACTCTAGTTCCCAAGTGCAGCCCTCATCGCAAAGGTGAGGATGGCCTTGGGGTCCTGCCTATCTTTGGTCTTCAGGTTCAAGGGCCATTGAACCTAGTATAGTCCGTCCCAAGGACGTCTCTGCGACATAGAAAGTTTGCCGAGGATTGCTCCCATGAGCAAGCAAGTGGACACTATCTAGAAGAGAGAAATTAGACTAATCAATACGCATAACCTAACAAAGGACCTCCACAGCCTGGAACATCGAGGAAGGGTGGCTGACTTGTCCCTGTTTTACAGATTCTATCACGGAAGATCGAGTGAGCTCTCTCAGATAATAACACCGAAGGCCATCCAAACGAGGAACACTAGAGGTTGCTCTGTTAGCTCATCTTTACCAGGTTGAGGTCCCTCCTCCCCGAACTAGTATCCTCCAGCATTTCTTTTTTTGGGAGAACTTCGACGCTGTAGAAAGAGCTACCAGGAAATTTGTTTCTAGACGGCTACAACCAACAGCATTTCAAGTCTAACGTGCACAGACACTTATCCTCTCTAAGCGCTTCTACAGCGCCATAGACTTTCAGCCTTTGCGGGAGGCTGACCATAAAAAACCTGTCTTGCCGAAATGTCATTCAAGATATAAAGAGGCTAGGGCTCCAATATTTTGATCTCGGCAGTCCTTTTTGCCAACAGGTTCGCTAAGATATTGCCTTTGGACGGTGACTGGGCGGCTGCTACCGTGTAGCAAGGAAGGCCCCACTGGAACCCTTATACCAAGCCAGTAAGAAAGGTGGTCATGTAGCCCAACGGGATCTCACTTTTTCTGGCCATAGAAGCTTTCCTCAAAATGGATTCTCGCATTGGACATGCCTCAAGAGCAGGGCTGTATGCGGAAAATCGAGGAGTACAGTAGAGCTACTTTCTAGGCACGAACACCACGATTTTCGAAGCAGAAGTATATATAATGCTGTCTGCTGCATGCCATGAGGAGATGAGAAAGGGAACTGAGCTAAAGATTTACATGTGCTTTGACAGTCAGGCGGCACTGACAGCCATCAACGAGCCCAGGGCATCGCTGGTTCAGGAGTGCGCGGATAGACTGGAAGAGCTAACGAGGCTGAAGAAAGTTACTTTGATGTAGGGGGTCCCGGGTCATACGGGGATTCCTGGTAGAGAGGAAGCCGATAGGCTGGTCGCACTCGGTACCGGAAGACACTGTGTTGGCCCAGAGCCCATTGTATGATTAAATAGGCAGCAGGTAACGTCAGCCCTCACAGCGTCTTGGCCACGCCCAGATGGCCTCCACTGGCTCCGCTGTCTCCCTTAGTACCTCGGTCACGCGAATCCTAGGCACCACGGTCTGTCTTCTTTCCTGGGTGCCTTCTTCGTCCTCCAGTATTCGTCCCAGGATACCATCCTCCATCACCAGAGTATCCCCCTGAGCCCAGTAGCACTTGACGGTAGGCGAATAAGGCGAAACCTCCCGCCAACCTGGTCATTGGTCCTCCCTCTTCCACCCGATGATTATTGTCAGGCTGGGATCCTCCTCTTGGTCTTTCCTCGGTAGGCTACCAGCGATCATCCACAATGTTGGTTCTTCTTGTCATGGCGTCTTTCGTTTCAGCTCGGTTGCAGTGAACTCAGTCGTCGGGGCACGGTCTCCTTGAAGGTGCATTTGTATTCCCATGAGACTTGCCAGCACGATGTTCTATGTCAAAGTCGAATTCCTGCAGCCTCTCGATCCACCCGGCTACCTGCTTAATAGCTTTGTCAACGGCTTGGCGATGTTAGCAAATCCAGCCGCGTAACGACGGTAGTATGTACACAGACCTAGGAAGCTTCTTACGTCGTGTTTATTCTAGGGTACAGGCCATCCTTTTACTGCTTCAATCTTCTGAGGATCCACTGCTATGTAAAGGCCGATGGGCAATCAAAAACCTCGTGAGTGATCTGACGGGGCATTGTAGGCTCCGGTGGCATCGATCACTATTAGGGCTTGAAGAAGACTCCTTGTAATGTCCTGACGTAGGACAGTAAATAATACGCGGTTCAATGCTCAACGGTTTATTTTGATAAGGTGCGGTACCTAACATAGAGCGCATACGGAACCGGACATAGCAGAACTCCCCGGTTGATCCACTGGCATACCAAAGGTACCCACAGGGGTCATGCGCACTCTTCGGGAGAGAGGGGCGTGCTCAATATATTACACTCCCTATGTGTGGGTTGTGGAGAGGCAGATGAAACGGCCTACCACTTCCTTGCGGAATGTGAGTTGCTAGGTGGGCTGAGATATCATCTTTGTATCCGATAAACTCCAGCCAGAGGAATACCCTCCTTAAGCTGAGCCGACATACTGGCGTTTGTTAAAAGGTGGGGAAGGTTTGGCAAGGAGAGGGAGGCAGGCAGTGGTGGATGAGGGGTGACATTTGGTGAAGGATGGCAAAAAGTGCCTACTGGAGCCTATTTGCGAGACGCGGCCACCCCATAGTTACTACTAGAGTGCCCTTGATAATTGGAGTTTAAGGTATCAAATTTATGTTTTTAGCGTGTATATCTATCAAGTCAGAAATATATTATGAGTTGTTAAAATTTCTTGTGTTCCCATCTAGTGCCGACACTACAAAGTATGCCTGTCTTCACGAGTCCGACAAAATGGTAATTCCCTTCGGCATTTTTGCTGGGCTGGCCAGGAAGCTGGCGCTGTTAATAGTGTAGTCAAAATTGTATATTGTATGTGTATAATCAATATACAATAAATAGATCAATTTATTTTGTTTTAATCTATTGCAAATTGGCATTTGCGGTTATTTTCATCTCCTACCACTGAATAATTATAATATATATTTTGTATTTATCATTACTGAAGTCTACATAATACGTAACTGCACTATAGAAGTGTCGGCACTGATTGAAACCTGAAATAAATGTAATTCTGTTATATTCGGTTTTATTTGGTTGTTTTCTGTTGTGTTTCGATGTTTTCTGTTATATTCAGTCGTTTTCCTTAAACAACTCATATATTTCTCACTTCATCTATACTTTGCTACATTTACTGAAAATATTTAGTGCTTTATGGTTTCTTAGAAACAAAACTTGGCATCATTATTATTCTGGAAACTCCAATACCTCTCTTTTGTATTTAATGTTTTATTTGATTTTTGATTGGCCATCCTACTGGAAATTCGTCACCGTCGACCTTGCTATTATTAATGAATCGGAATCAAACAATTAATCTCAATCAATCACCAAATCGGCGTACACTTAAACAAGGAAATGTCAGGTTAACCAATTACTTATAAATTGAACACCGTGAAATGCTAGTGCACTTGACACACTTTTGTAAAGATCTCGGATAAAAGAATAATAAATGTACATTGGTTTCGTGAACGGATAATAGGACAGTTAATTTTTCTTTAATTTGCAATTTGCAATTGCAATAAAAATTAGTAGAGGATTCTGCTTAAAATAAATTAAAATCGGGGATATTTGTTTAAAGATTTGGAAAAATAATTTATAACTTGGCAACGCCGCAAACTCGAAAAATAATATTACAAGGCGAGATAGGGCATTAGTAGATATTTCGAATTAAAATCAAACATACAGGGTGTTACATTTAAAAAAACAAAGTAAAATGACCTTCAAATTGCCGTAATTTAAAATTCTGTCAAAAACACCCTGTAGATACAAATTGCTGGTAACATCCAAAATAATATCCACTTAATATTCAAGTAACTTGCTGTATAATATTATTGAGAAAAGTTAAAGGAATATATCAATTTGGACGTATTCCGGAAATTAATAGAAAATAAATTATAACTTGGCAACGTCCCAACCGATCCCAAAAATATTTTAGGGTCTAATAGAGATCAATAATGGAAACTAGAAGAATTTAAGAAAAAGTTATAGTTCCATATAAGAAAATCAAATTGATCACTATCCTACTTTCCCGCAACACCCTGTATATTTCAAAATATTTTTAGGATATGCATCTTAGGTAACCAAATAACTTTCGTATTTGACATTTTCTTCTATCAGGTATACCTTGCGAGATATCGAAGAATTACGCACTAACTGGACACCCTGTATAGTCCAGTTGATCAACTGAGGCTGATATGCGTTTTCAGATCTAGTGTGAGATATAAAATCTTTTTTATACACGCTATTATCGGTAACGCAAACCAGGTTGCACACAGCTGTTAATGAAATTGATCACCATTCTATACCAGTAATAGTTTTCCCCTATCAAATTCGTACATAAAACGTGCAAGAATGCACAGCGGTAGACTTTTCGATTTCGTTGCTACTTTTTGCTCCACATATTTGCATTCATCCGCAATATAATATACGATGTCCAGCAGAAATGTTTGGTGTAAAATAATTTTGTGGCTTGGATGAACAAGGGCCTATCTGCATAAAACAAGTTTTGAGAAAATTGAAGATTTGTGAAAAAAATTCGAAGTTGTTTTTGTTGACGTTTCTTAACCTAGCGACATGATATTTTGATAAACGTTGTAATGAAGCGCCAAATATTTATAAAATATGAAACTATTAGGTTTATTGATGTCGTTAAAAAATTTTTGTTAGTTAAGCCCCAGCAGATTGGTCTCAAGTTAATATAGGCCTTGTCTTTAATACAATAACTGACACACTTAGGACCAGAAAATTGTTACTTAGGACCGGTCGTCGTGTAAAACATTACCTGGTCGAAATTTTCCTCATTATGTTTAATTACAGTAGTAGGAGTGATAATATTAAGATTTTCTGTAGTAAAAACTATTTTATTAAAAAAATATATCGTTTGCAAATTGTCTAATGTATACTAATATAGAACAAAGAAGATATTCATTATTCTAACAAGAAAAATCATTAGCAGATACACAGATGTATGCGAGATTGTGTCTCAGAAGTATGGGCTACTCATCATAGTCTAACACAATAGGACAAACGTCTTCGTCGTCACTGATACTGTCAGCTTTTAGATTCAAATAAAATAGTTGACTGTTCGGATGTATGTAACACAACAAGGTTGTAATGTCTTCATGTCAAGTTTCTTTTTAGGAAGTAGAAGTGGGTATGCATCATGTAGTTTTTCTAAACTAGGATGTTCTGTGCTTAACTGTCCTTTTTTATGTTATTGTTTACGAAATCTCAAGGGCCTATGACTTACATCGGAATTAAAGTATTACATATTTTTCAAAATAATAAGGGCCTAAGTAGTAGATCAGGACCTACATTTAAAACTAATTATATATCTATGTTACACCTAGGCCCTTTGAACCTTTTTATCTGCAAACTAAAAACGTCTGAAGATAACATAGGTCTCATATTTCTTGTATCATTTATGCCGACTTTTAGTTAGGCCTCAAAGTGAAGCAAAAAGCAAAAAAAGCATAAAGGCTCAAGTCCATATACGCCCCATTTAGTGGGTCTATATTAAAATATAGGTCCATTTACGACATGCAAAATGTTTAATTAGTGCAGATAAGACTGTGATAAAAAGACCTAAGGTATACATAGGCCTTTATATTCACTGAAGTGTTCATATTTAGGTTTTTTTACATACTATGTAATCCTCAACGAAAATGCCTTTTGACTTAGGACCTATTCCATCGGAAGGAGCGCATTCTATTTATGAAGTTGAGTCCAAAACCCCATTTTAAGAAAATTTGCACATAGGCCATTGTTCATACAAGCCACAGAATGAAATAAATGAAAAGTAAAATTTGGAGTGTGATGCATAATTTATGTTTCCCTTTGGACCATGGGCGCCGCTAGGGGGGGAAGGGGGCACTTGCCCCCCCCTCCCCTGGCAAATTAAATTTAACATACATACATGGAAACTGTTACTTTCCCCTCCTCCTGCGAGCGCATTTAAAATTTTCCTCTGTTTGCCATCTACGAATTGTTCCGTTGAACGTTCATTCAGTACTCTAAGGAGGGTCAACACTTGGTTGAGGTCAACAATGAGCGAAAATCGATTGACTGCTTTATGTATGCTCAGCGTTAACAGGAAAAAAATTGACTGTGATAAAACGCAATTCATAAAAACAGTAATCAACAAATTTGCGCAAGACCGAAGGAAGCTAAAGTTCGATTTCGAATAACTTCTCTAGTCTTTTTTTTCTAACAGTGAATACAAAATGCGGATTTATGTGTTATAGTTAGTTATTTTTTCAGATGTATTTTTCTCGTTCTGTTATTATTTTTGTTCGTTATTGTTCTGTATTTTTGTTCTTTTATTGTTTTTAATTTAGATACTGTACTGAGTATGGGTACAATCCTATTTTTCATGGATTTGTTATTTAAGATGTTTACCTCTTTTATTTTGTATATGTTCTAGGTTATTTTTTGTTCAAATACAGAAAAAAAATTCATGACAAGAAATATTCTTTTTGCCCCCCCCCCTGGACTTTTTTTGCCCCCCCTGGCTTTTTTTCTGGCGGCGCCCATGCTTTGGACCGTTCGACAATACACCCTACCAGGATATCAGAACACATTTGTGCTGAAAATGTCCGTTCAATAGTCATCATTTTACTTTCCACACCGATAGGTGAGGAAAGTATTTCGATTTTGGCGTTTTTCTTGCCTCGTAATCTCAGTAACCGCTGCATGGATTGTGATTGTGAAATTTGGGCAGCGAGGATATGCTGTGGAGTTAGGTCGTAGTAGGTAATGCTGCAATAATTTTGAAACTTGGTGCATGGGCGGCGGAGTAATTATCAAAAAATAAAAAAATTCAAATATCCTCTTGAAATATTTCTCAACATGTGAAAGGACCATGAGTAGCACGCATTCCTTTTATGTTCAGGAAAATTTGTAGAATGCTTTATTTCGCACGACATAATAATCGCACTTTGAAATGTTGGCTTTTTCTATCAATGTATTCTTCTAGGAAAATTATATTTTATGTACCTGAGAAAATTGGTGATGCTGTACTCTGAACATACAGCTATGATTACCTACGCAAGTTATACTCGTATTAGCAATTTTTTTATTTTAACGGGCTTAACGCCTAGAATTGCGTCACAGCAGATTACAAAAGATCGATTTTACGGCAAATAAAATTGCGATAAATTGTTTAATTTTCTAAAAAATGCATTACGGTAACTGTGACACGAATAACTGTCTCGATTCACATAAACGCACAACTCGTGCAATTTTTGAATTAAAGAATTCATTTTTTTATTGCTTAAAAACTTGGATATTCCAAGATATTCAAAAAATGAAGTCAAGTTGATTGACTCAGTACTTCCCACACATTACGGTGATACCAGTTTATTATTTTTCCACCCCACCCCATAACTACTCTAATTTCACCTCCACCCAAAAAAAGTAGAAAATACTCAGGTGCTGTTTTTATATTTTTAGTTTTTTTATTATTGCTGCGCCGCCACTGACAGAAACCATAAACGTTTTCAATCCTCGCCACGATAATAACACTGTCTAAAAATTAGATTAAAATCAATCCAATAGTTTCCACGTTACACAATACAGAACGATCTAATCAATATTCGTATGTATACGTCAAAAAATTATCCCTTGGTTTCTGTAATAGACAAGACAATGTTCGGATGGACCTAAAAAAGAGTATTATGACGCTAGGTCTTCTTTCAGGTCAATGGATAGTCTATTATGAATACAACAAATTTTTCAGCTTCACAACTCTCCAACCACCCCAATTTCATCCCCACCTAAAAAAGTAGAAAATGGTCTGGAGCCCCTAAAATAGAGGAATATTTGATTTTTTTTTGTTTTTTGCTAATTACTCTGCCGATTTTCAAAATTATAGCATCATTACCTACTACAACCCCACAGCATGTCACTACCCAAATTTCATCACACTCCATATAGCGGTTACTGAGATTACGAGGCTAGAAAAACGCTGACAGACCGACGGAAATGAGTGACGTGGATTTTCGTTGTGCAGATAACATAAAACGCCCAAATAGGGTATACTTTCAAAATAGAAAATTTTCGCGATCACCTGTCGGTGTGGTAAGTAAAATGTAGCATTGTGAGTTTGTTGCGTGCTTTTTGCTCGATTTAAATTCAGAGTTATTTAAAATTCTTCATTTAAGCCGTAGATAATGATAAATAGAAAGTGCATGTACAAAATAAAACAAGTCGCGAGGAACATATTTTCACATCATTTTGCTGCTATTTATAGGCGTATGTTTATAAGTGTATAACGAGATGTAGTTGTACTGATCTGATTATTTTGCAGCTATAATTATTACCATCTGAGGGGCAAACGCAAATATTACTACAAAAACAATGTCTGGAATTTTGTTTTGAATTCCATTGCAAATAGATGAAATCACACTAGCTGAATAACACTGAACTTGAAACAATTTCAATTCAATCAAGAATAAAGAAGACATTTAAAAATTGTTTCAACAAGAAAATTATTTTATTTAGCGTAATGTTATAGCACACATGAAAAAGTCTTAAAAAAGTAAAACGGTTTTTTTGTTTGTTTTTTATTTTCTTTTTGTTTTTTTGCGATCTAAATAGTAACTAGGCTATTCAGGGTGTTAATTAAGTATGTTAGCAAACTTTAACGACGAATAGTACTCCGAAAAATAGAAAGAAAATGTCATATGAACATGGGTCCGGAAATGCTTCCTAAGGGAGCTACGCTCCTTTGCATGGGGCACCCTGAAGACGGTTTTCCCTCGATATTCTCGAAACCATTCATAACAAAATTACGAAATTAGGTGCAATGGGTAAACTTTTGACGCTGAATCTGATTCTGAATTCAGAATGTTATAATTTTAATCAGAGGCGTATCATACGGGAGGAGTTAAGGGTAAGAATAACCTCATTTTCTAAATGGTAATTTTTTTGACATTTTGATTTTAGAATATGGTATTTCAGATTTCTACGTAAAAATGGTCTCTTGGTACATCTCGATAGGGCCAACCATTTTCGAGAAAAATACAAATTATTGAATCGATGCAGGCTATGGTATATTTTATATTTTATTGTGAACGCGAAGTGGCTTAAAAGCACCTGAAAAGTTGAAACATAAAATTTCGCGCCAAAGCTGTGACGTAATAAATCTAAGCGCGACGTCATAAGTCTTTCGTGGAGCTATCCTTAGAATGTGACTGTACCTTGTCGTCTTTTCTCCATCTACAGACATAACCTCCGCTTCGTATTGATATTGACAGATGTTTGTTTACATCATTTCATGATCTATCTCGGTTCAATGAGATACCGTGACAGTCGTGACACCAGGGGAGGTTATGTATGCATGACACTAGTGACAGGCTCTTAAAGACGAGTGTTGCCGAATGACGAGTAAAATTGTGAAAAGTAACTATGAAACCTCAGAGTAAACTGCTAATTACATAACAATGCAAAAAAATGGAATAGCTGTGCAATATTACATTTATAGTCTACAAAAATAGGGAAACTAAATAAACACAAAATAAAGTTCACATCCTTTATAGAAAAACTATGCAAAATATTAGCAACGTGGCAACCTTGAATCTAGGCTCAATTCAAATTAAAATAGTCACATCCTATCTACATCCGGCATAAAAATCACTTTTGATTGGTTGATTTCTTAGGCGGGAGGTTTAAGAGACTTAAATGAGCTCTTTTCAAAGGGATGATTTTCAAAGTCTATTTTCACTCCACGTGGGCAGAAAAAAATTGAGCAAACACTGCCATCATTACAAATTAGATACAAACAATCCATTTCAGCCATTAAACAGGCAATATTAGCAAGTTGGAAAATACCCCATAACGAACGAAAAATATTAGTATTATCATTAAAACATGTTTCTTTAGGTTTGTTTTTTTAATGAATGTAATAAAGATGAACAATTATTTTTGATGAATATTTATAGCATAATCATTACCATTACTGGATAAACAATTATTAAAACTGTCTTTCCTGAATAAATTTCACAAAAAACCAACTCCCAAAAAGTTGAATGCCACGCCTTTTAAGCTCTCGTCGTTACGCCTCTGTGTCATATTTGAAGCCGTCAAAATCGTTTTCGCGGCAAAGTTGGAGCGTTCAATGTTCGGTCCGACTGCTTAGTCCAAAGGGCAGTTACAAGCTCACAAACATACAGATGAAACTAATAAAATAGTGTTAAAAATAGGCTTTCCATCTATAGTTGATCGATATGCATTCACTTATAGGTACTAAAAAAGATATTTTTTTGATTTAACAGTGAGGATTAAATACAGCCGTAAATCGCAATCTAAAAGTGAAAGAAATACTCACCACTTTTATTTTCTAAGATATCGTGGTATTTGTCCACAACGGTCGTTACTAGATGGGCCATTTTGTATCTGTAAAAGAAGAAAAAGAAAAAAGTTTAGAGGACGCTTCTAAAGTAAGAAGCAGGAAAAGATTAAAAATCAAATAAAAGAAAAAGAAAAAACATGGATACAAAAAAAAAAGAATAAAAGGAAAAAAGGAAATAAAAAACAAACACATGAAAATATTACATCAAAATCTGCAGTATGAAAAAAACGGATATTTTAGAAATTATAATACTAATTACTATTTAATAGTTAGGATTTATATTCCACGGTCCTATATCTAATACAATTTCAAGTTTCCCCTCCTTATGGAAGGAAGGGGCAAAATGACCTGGCCTGTTGGTCTCTGACCAAGTGACCAGAGTCATTAAAGTAGCAAAAAAAAATGGAGTCAAGTTGATTGACTCAGTACTTCCCACACATAACGATGATACCATTTTATTATTTCCCATTGCATGAAGGCCATGAAGCTATAGTCTGAAATCTCCTTGCAACTAAATCATCGCCCACCCGCCCGCAAAAAAAAAACATCCAACACAACAACCCTCGTAAATAGTTTCTTACGTCTCCCTCTTCAGGAAATATGCATTAAAAATCAATTGAACAATTTTCACGTTACGCAATCTAGAACGATCTAAAACAATACTTGTATGTATACATCACAAATACTCGTGGTCCCGTGAGTTCTATAATAAGCATGCAACGTTCGGATGGACTTAAAAAGTGTATCACGCCGCTAGGTTTTTCATTCGCATATCAATGAACAGCCCATTACGAATACAACAAAATTTCCAGTTTTACAACCCCCCAACCACCCTAAATTCACCCCCACCCAAAAAAGTATAAAGTGATCAGGACCCCTAATACGTCTAAAAACGAAGTTTGAGCTGTTTTCATATTTTTAGTTTTTTTAATATTGTTGCGCCGCCACTGAGACGATTTCTAAAAATCATACGCGTTTTCCATCCTTGCCAAACTAGTAATACTGTGACGAAATTTCATTAACATCAATTCAGTGGTTTCCAGATTATAAAATACAGAACGATCTAAAGCAATACTCGTATGTATACATCACAAATACTAAGTCCCGTGGTTTCTATAATAAGCATGCAGCGTTCGGATGGACCTAAAAAGTGTATCATGCCGCTAGGTTTTCTATTTGCATATCAATGGACACCCCATTACGAATACAACAAATTTTCCAGTTTTACAACCCCCCACCCCCCAACCACCCTAAATTCACCCCCACCCAAAAAACAGTATAAAATGATCAGGAACCCCTAAAACGTGTAAAAACGAAGTTTGAGCTGTTTTCATATTTTTAGTTTTTTTAATATTGCTGCGCCGCCACTGAGACGATTTCCAAAAATCAGACGCGTTTTCCATCCTCGCCAAACTAGTAATACTGTGCCGAAAATTCAAAATCAATTCAGTTATTTCAACATTATAAAATACAGAACGATCTAAAGCAATACTCGTATGTATACACCGGAAAATTCTCTAAGTCCCTTGGTTCCTGTAATACAAAAGGCAATGTTCGGATGGACCTAAAAAAGTGTATTATACCGCTAGGTCTTTCTCTCTCAGGTCAGTAGACAGCCCATTATAAGTACAACAATTTTTTTAGATTTACAACCCCCCACCCCCCCAACCACCCCTATTTCACCCCCACCCAAAAAAAGTAGAGAATGATCAGGAACCCCTAAAACACCTAAAAACGAAGTTTGCCTATGCACCGATTTTCAAAATTGTAGCAACATTACCTACTACGACCCTACACCATATCACTACCTAAATTTCATCAAAATCTATGCAGCGGTTACTGAGATTAGGAGGCTAGAAAAACGCCAACAGACAGACAGACCGACAGACAGACCGACGGAAATGAGTGACGTGGATTTTCGTTATGTAGGCATCATAAAACGCCCCAAAAAGCGTGTTATCTCAAAATCGAAAATTTTCGCGATCACAATACTCCCCTCACCTATCGGTGTGGGAAGTAAAAACAACCTAAAATTTATTGCAGTATTAATGTCAATATTTTATCATTGTAAGCATAATTATGTATATAGTAATTTGACAAACAAAAGACTGAATAGGAAGATCGTTAATGAATATAGTTTTAAAAAACTAAAAAACAGCACTGTTGGCTTCTAATTAACAGTGCTGTTCCTAGAGTGGCACCGGTAACAAATCTTAGACCGAACACGAGGCTAATGCCCAGAGCAGTCGATGCTTATGACACACAAGTAAATAAAACAAGCTAAAGCACATCGGACTAAAAAGTTAAAAATGATTTTTAAAATAAGCTTAAGACAATAATGAACGAAAAATACCAGTATGATTGTGAAAAAAGCGTAGGGCGCTTATTTTTTATTTTTTGTGAACTTTATCTTTAAAGAGTGTTTTTGTAGTTTTTACTTCGCACGCCGATAGGTGAGGGGCGTATTGTGATCGCGAAAATTTTCGATTTTGAGATAATATACTTTTTGGGCGTTTTATGATGTCTACATAACGAAAATCCACGTCACTCATTTCCGTCGGTCTCTCTGTCGGCCTGTCAGTCAGTCTGTCTGTTGGTGTTTTTCTAGCCTCCTAATCTCAGTAACCGCTGCATAGATTTTGATGAAATTTGGGTAGCGATATGGTGTGGGGTCGTAGTAAGTAATGTCGCTATAATTTTGGAAATCGTTGCATGGGCGGCGGAGTAATTAGCAAAAAACGAAAAATTTCAAATATTCTTTAAACTTCGTTTTCAGGCGTTTTAGGAGTTCCTGATCATTTTCTACTTTTTTTTGGGTGAAGGTGAAATTGGGGTGGTTGGGGGGTGGGGAGTTGTAAACCTGAAAAACTTGTATTCATAATAGGCTGTCCATTGACTTGAGAGAAAAAGACCTAGCGGTATAATACACTTTTTTAGGTCTATCCGAACATTGCCTTTTCTATTACAAGAACCAAGGGACTTAGAAAATTTTCCGCTGTATACATACGAGTATTGCTTTAGATCGTTCTGTATTTTATAATGTGGAAACTACTGAATTGATGTTAATGGAATTTCGGCACAGTATTACTACTTTGACTAGGATCGAAAGCGCGCATGATTTTTAGAAATCGTCTCAGTGGCGGCGCAGCAATATTAAAAAAACTAAAAATATGCACAAACAGCTCAAACTTCGTTTTTAGGTGTTTTAGGCGTTCGTGATCATTTTCTACTTTTTTTGGGTGGGGGTGAAATTGGGGTGGTTGAGGGGTAGGACGGTTGTAAAACTGAAGTTTTTTTGTATCCATTGACCCGTGAATGAAAGACCTAGCGGTATAATACACTTTTTTAGGTCCATTCGAACATTGCCTTGCCGATTACAGAAACCAAGGGACTTAGAGAATTTTCTGATGTATACAAAATACATACGAGTATTACTTTAGATCGTTCTTTATTGTGTAACGTGGAAACTTTTGAATTGATTTTAATGACATTTTGGCACAGATTTATTACCGTGACGAGGATGGAAGACGCGTATTGTTTTTGGAAATCGTTTCAGTGGCCGCGCGGCAATAATAAAAAAAATAAAAATATAAAAACACCTCAAACTTCGTTTTTAGACATTTTAGGGGTTCATGATCATTTTCAATTTTTTTTTGGGTGGGGGTGAAATTGGGGTGGTTCGGGGGTGGGGGGTCGTAAAACTCAAAAACTTGTTGTAATCCTGATAGATTGTCCATTGACCTGTGAAAGAAGTAGACAGTAGAATAACACACTTTTTGCGGTCGGGCGAGCGATGATTTGATTGCAAGGGGATCTAGACTATAGCTTCATGCTATGGGAAAATAATAAAACTGGTATCATCGGCATGTGTGAGAAGTACTGAGTCAATCAACTTGACTACATTTTTTTAACTGTTTTATTAAAACTGTGTAATGTACTGTCGACTTTCCTGAATAAATTTCACAAAAATACCAACTCCCAAACAGTTGGATGACACGCCTTTTGAGCTCTCGTCGCTACGCCTCAGTGTAATATTAACAAACTTTAAGGTATCTGCGCCATCTCTTAGTCGGTAGATACGACCGCTGGTCCGACAGATTTGAAGCCGTCAAAAACGTTTTCGCGGCAAACTTGGAGCGTTCAATGTTCGGTCCGACCTCTCAATCCAAAGGCGAGTTACAAACTCGCAAACAAACATACAAACATGAACATACTCGAGTACTTGATCTTAGAAGCTTCAAAATCCTGACTTGGGCTTTGAATCTGCGTAAAAATACTTCATAAATCTCCCAAAAGTGCACTGCAGCTAAAACACAGCAGAGAATCACCGTTACTATTTTATTGTAGGTACTTATAATTATAACTGCATCATACTATCCATAATTACTGTAGCAAAAATGTTCTAGTAGTTTCTTCGTATATGAAATTAATTAGTGTTTGCTCGGTATTGGTTCCATTTAACTCGAGATAGTAGGTCAAGCGGTTGGTTATATAACTTTGCCGCCAGCAAAAGCTGTTTGTTGCATTCTTTATTGAATGTTGTATGTCTGGTGTGAATGGACCTCGGGAAGTCATTTCACTAGGTTATGTTTGCATTATGACGCATTGGACATACCCTTAAATCACCTTTTGCAATTATTATGTTGTTATAATACAGTCAAGGTATATCGTGACCTCAGAGTAACAACTGAACTTAGAGGTAGTAAACAAACCAGTTCAGCATGGCGTGCTCAAAGCCATCATCTTTTGACACTTCAGCCTCCAAACATTGCCAACTAACCTGAAAATTCTTCCAATGCAACCCATGTTACAAACATTGCTCTGCACTGTCCCATCTCGAAAAACTGTTAAACTACATTCGAATATAGCACAGCAAGTCCGTAAAGCTTCACTACAGTTACCAACAAATAGCGAATTCGGTTTTACTGACCTAGCATAAAAGACGGACAACCAAAACAAACGTTTGACAGTCGGAGGTTACCGTAAACAAATCGCAGGAAAATTATATCGGCGTTGCCAGCTCCTCAAAATCTATGTAAGACAGAATTTGCGTTTATGATGAAGAAACATGCAGTAACGCAGTAGAGGTCAACAAATCTATTGATTTTGCTGTAATAATTCCTGAACCCTCAAAATACCGTCTTTTTTAACGTACAATGGAATATTTCTGGATACTATACAATTAAGGCGATAGTAAACAATTATGATTGCCGTATCTGGTGGTGAATATGACAACGTAAGAAAAGATGTTGGCCTATTAGAATTAGTTGTTTACTACCTCTATGTTCAGTTGTTACTCTGAGATCGTGACAAAGAGTTGATCCCTTGAGCAATTTATTACTTTTAGGTTTTCTGGTATGAGTCACCTATACGGAACTCTTAAGGGTCTAGGGTATAGCGCGCGAAATTGAGAATCCAAGAAAATACGTAATCCCGTGTTAGCGAGGAGGTGTGGCCGCCTGTTCCCTTTCTCCAGTATGTGTGTCTAAGATGAGGGGAGACAAGTCCAAAAATCCAAAGGTAAGGTCAAAAGGTCGAAAGGTAAGTTTCAAAGGTCACCTCAAAAATGAATTTTGCTTTTCCAAGCTCCAGACGTTACCTTTAAACTTACAGTGATGATTCAAAAAGCAAATTGTCAATGAAAAGTTATTATAAATACAAAAAAATAGAACCGTTCTAAAATACTCTAAAAATTTTGGAGGGGCTTATTGAAACTAATTCGCTTTTCTAAGTCAAAGGAAATTTATTCATTAAATATTTTCAATTTTGACAAATTTTTGGGGTTTTGTGATGTTTATCGACACTACGATAATTTATGTCACTCATTTCCGTGCGCCTGTCTGTCGCCACTTTTCTACCGACGTAATTTCAGTAAGCGCTGTTTCGCTTTTGATGAAATTTAAAAAGTAGCAATGTATCAAAACCAACAATTTTCAGAACGGCTATAAATTGCGTTCAGAGGTGCATGATGATGATTTTCAATTTTTTCAGGAATGAAGGAGAGGTATATTAGAGCGATTGAGGTGGTAAGGATTGAAGGAAATACATTTTTTGTTCAGATAAAAGACTCTTGCTAGAAAACGAACCTCTAAATTGGAAGCTTCTAGTTTGTTTGCCTAAAGTTTTTTTCGGATTTTTTTCCAAATCGATTATTCATTGTACCTGTTAGATAGTGTAGTAGTCACTTTCTGTCGTTGTTAATTTTAAATTGGTAATCCTAAAAGTGGTGCATTATTATGGAACAATTTTTATGATTTACCAGTTTAAAATTAACTATGACAAACTGAAAGCGACTAGTGCACTAATTGACAGATACAATGCCTGATCGATAATGCAAAAATCCGAGCAAAAAACTAAACATAAACAAACTAGGTACGTCTTGACACACAAGTCCGGATTTACTTTTTTTGAAAAAAGTATCAACTTAAGACTCACCCTGTTCACAATTTCAAAATCAGTGCTGCACAAAAACCTATATTTACTCGATTATTTACCTCTCTGGCGACTCGCTTTTTTGCTGGCTGATTCCGTTCTGAATGTATTTACATTTTAATATTGAATACAGATTTGATACAGATGACAGTAAAATCGGGATTATAACACCGAAACTTTTTTATTATGGAGAACCTACTGTAGTCGTATGATTGATAATTCACCACAAATATACCGACTTCAGTCGTAATAGTGTTAACAAAAAATGGAGTCAAGTTGATTGACTCAGTACTTCCCACACATAATGATGATACCATTTTATTATTTTTCATTGCATGAAGCTATAGTCTGAAATTCCCTTGCACCTAAATCATCGCCCAGCCGCCCGCAAAAACAACATCCAACACAAAAACCCTCGTAAATAGTTTCTTGCGTCTCCCTCATTAGGAACTAGGACGCCACAATTTTTTTCTGCATGCTTGAACTGGACGATGCGAAACGATCAAGAGCCTACCACCGTCTAGAAACGAAGTTTGAGCTGATTTTATATTTTTGGTTTTCTTTATTATTGCTGCGCCGCCACTGACATTATTTTTCCAAAACATACGCGTTTTCCATCCTCGCCGCCGTAGTAATACTGTGTCAAAATTTCATTAAAATCAATTCAATAATTTTCGCGTTACGCAATATAGAACGATATAAAACAATACTCGTATGTATACATCACAAATTCTAAATCCCTTGGTTTTTATAATAAGCAAGGCAATATTCGGACGTACGTTAAAAGTGTATTATGCCGCTAGGTTTTTCAATCAAACATCAATATGGACAGCCCATTATGAATACAACAAATTTTTCAGTTTTACAACCCCCCACCCTCTAACCACCCCAAATTCACCCCCACCCAAAAGAAGTTGAAAATGATCAGAAACCCCTAAAACGCCTAAAAACAAAGTTTGAGCTGTTTTTATATGTTTAGTTTTGTTATTATTGCTGCGCCGCCACTGGCACGATTTTTCTAAAATATGCGCGTTTTCCATCCTCGATGTGGTATTAATACTGTGTCAAAATTTCATTAAAATCAATTGAACAATTTTCGCCTTACGCAATATAGAACGATCTAAAACAATACATCACAAATTCTAAGTCCCGTGGTTTCATGCATGCAACGTTCGGATGACCCTAAAAAATACAACAAGTTTTTCAGTTTTACAACCTCCCACCCCCCAACCACCCCAAATTCACCCCCACCCAAGAAAACGCCTAAAAACAAAGTTTGAAGAATATTTGAAATTTTTTGTTTTTTGCTAATTACTCCTCCCACCGTATAACGATTTCCAAAATTATAAGAGCATTACTTACCACGACCCCACAGCATGTCGCTGCCCAAATTTCATCACAATCCATGTAGCAGTTACTGAGATTACGTGGCTAGAAAAACGCGTACAGACCGACCGACGGAAATGATTGACGTGAATTTTCGTTATGTAGACATCATAAAACGCCCAAAAAGCGTATTATCTCAAAATCGAAAATTTTCGCGATCACAATACTCCCCTCACCTATCGGTGTGGGAAGTAAAAAAACTGCTAAACAGATATGCAGACAGTAGATAAACCGACGGGAATGAGTGGCATGCATTTTCACTGTAGGATAACCGAAAGAAACGTCTTAGATAGGAGTTTTTGGCGATTACACCTGTGAGGTGTAAAGTTTTGGTTTATAGTCTCAAAATAAACATAAAAAACCATTTATGGTAACCACTAGATTAAATATTAATAATGCTAAATAGAAATAGAAGAGCTAGGAGATTTAAGTATTCGGGGTATGTACTGGCTAAATAACAAATGTGTAGAGGATCACATAAAGGTATGCATTAAACCATTGATTAACACATTTATACGATTGAACTAAAGTTAGAACGGCAACACGGCACACATACCCGTCTCCCGATTGGCTGTTCCCCTAAAATCCCATGACGTCACAGTCCTATTTTCCTCATTTCCTCCGCTTTCTTATGACCAAAAAATCGCGGAAAAATATGAAAAGGTTCTTTGTTCTTATGCCATACTCTAACATACAGGGTGAGTTTTTAGTACCGGCTCGGTTGATAACTCCACTACTGTAGAAGATAGCGAAAAAAGTTGTATATAAAAGTTGTAGCCACGGATATGCTACTTGCTCAGAAAATATTTAGATTTATACAGGGTGATCCATAACTACGTGGTGATGCAAACATGCATTTTTTTGAATGAGATGCGCTATATATTATTCCATATTCAAATTCTACTAATGATTTCCGTTATTTCAGTATAGGGTATTGTTACATTATACAGGGTATTTCAAAAGTTATGACCATTTTTATATCCAAATTACGGTCAAATGAAGGTACTGTATATCAAAAAGTAATGAATCAAAAATTATTTTTTTACATGAGAAGATTAAAAATATCCTCTAGTTTTAATATCTGCTATAAAAAAACCCGTGACGCATATTTGTATACAGGGTGATGTAGAATGCAAAATCTAGATTTTCTCTCTTTTTTTAAATATAACCCCCAATATTTTATTATACCAAAGAATTGCCTTTAATATGCTCTTTCATCTTTATATAGCACTTGTTATGGCTGTATTCATTAGTTTCTGAGATATTTCGATTTTTCTACAAATTTCAAATATACCTCCTATTTGTTCACTAAAATATATTTATTTTGAGAGAATACTATCAAATTTTGTTTTTGCTTAACAAACAACTAAAATATATGGCCATAATATTACTTAATCAAGTCAAAACACTGAACTAACGATATAATATAGGTCAAGAGTGCTGAGCAAACAATTTTATAGACGTCATGCATAATTATCAAGCAGATGTATCAGGTAGGCTATGAAGTATCAAACGACACAGTCCAAATAAAACGATTCTTCAATATTTCAAACGTATTAGCTTTAGACTGCCTCCGTTCTGGATATTGCTGTTCATAGTTGATATATTCTAGAGGCAAGTAGACAATTTCTCAAAGATTCTCCTAAATACGCTCAGAGGAAAAATTAATTTTTAAAGCTGGTTTTTCACACAGTACGGAATTATTGAGCAGGTTATGAAAACTGTCAATTTTTCAAAGAACACCTGATAAATCTGCATGATAATTATGCATGACGCCTACAAAACTGTTTCCTCAGCATCCTTGACTTTATTATCTCGATGATTTAGGGTTTTGACTTCATTTAGTTGCTTGTTAAATAAAAAACAAACTAGATAGTACTTTCTCAAAATAAATAAATTTCAGTACACAAATAGGAGCTATATTTTAAATTTACCGAAAAATCGAAATATCTCGGAAACTGATGGACGTAGGTACAACAAGTGTTATACAAAGATGAAAGAGCACATTAAAAGCAATCCTTTGAGATAATAAAATATTGGGGGTTACATTTAAAAAAAAATAGAGAAAATTTTGATTTTGCATTCCACATCAGCCTGTATACGAATATGCATCAGAGGCTTTTTTATAGCCGATTTTAAAGCTAGAGGATATTTTTAGTCTTTTCATGTAAAAAAAATAATTTTTGATTTATTACGTTTTGATATACAGTACGTTCATTTGACCGCGATTTGGATATAAAAATGGTCATAACTTTTGAAATACCCTGTATAATGTAACAAAACCCTACATTGGAAGAACGGAAATCCTTAGTAGAATTTGAATATGAAATAATATATATATATTTAAAAAAATGCATGTTTGCATCACCACGTAGTTATGGATCACCCTGTATAGATCTAAATATTTTCTGAGCAAGGAGCATATCCATGGCTACAACTTTTATATACAACTTTTTTTTGCTATCTTCTATAGTAGTGGGGTTATCGACCGAGCCGGTACTAAAAACTCACCCTGTATATGCAGTCATAAAAAGAATTCACGATCCTAGTCCATATGATTTTTGCAATTGACGTGTCAGTAGTACGATTTTTGAATTATTTTACGCTTTGCCATGCGTAACAAATTTATTAATAAAAGAAACAGTTTCACAATTGGACGCCAAAAATTTCGCGAACAGTAATATCCGTTAAAAATCAGATTGCACCATTAACCATTAAAAAAAATTCAGTTCGCGCAGAACTAAGTATTCGTCGAGATCTGAGGCTTCGAGCTACCACCACCGACGTTATTACATAATGTATCGGATACAAATTCCTACTTTCTCTATCTTTAACACTCACAGTAGCATTACACACTGTGTGCGATTTTTGCCTGATTCTGGTATAAGTAAAAGTATATGTTCGCGGTTTAGAATGAATTGCACCTGATGATTACAGATAGGGATCCAAGCGCGAAAAAATGGAAAATGCATTGTGTTACGTTAAGAAAATTATTAGAGCTTTACGTGCAATGCTTTTGTTCTGACCATTATGACTGATCACATTAAAGAAAATGAGGGTAATCACGAAAAGGATATAATGGAAAGGAATGAGTTAATAAAAATCGCAACATAAGAATTTGATCGACTTAGTACTTCCCACACATAAAGGTGATAATGTGATACCATTTTATTTTTTTCCCACTGCATTAAGATCCCCTTGCAACCAAATCATCGTCCGCCCTCAAAAAAAAAAACATCCAACACAAAAACTCTGGTAAATGGTTTCTTGCATTTCTCTCTGTGGGTACTAGGACGACACAGTTTTTATTCTGCAACTTCAACTGGATACAATCGCCTAAAAACGAAGTTTGAACTATTTTTATATTCTGTTTTTTATTATTGCTGCGCCGCCACTGACCCGATTTCTGAAAACTATACGTATTGTCCAGCTTAGCCACGGTAATAAAACTATGTCGAAATTCCATTAAAATCAATTCCAGGATACACAATATACAGTATACACAACGATCTAAAGCAATAGGTACTCGTATGTATACATCCTAAAATTCTAAGTCGCTTGGTTTCAGTAATATGCAAGAGAATGTTCAGATGGGTCTAAAAAGTGTATTACTTATGCCACTAGATCTTTCTTTCAATGGATAGCCAACTATGAATAAAACACATTTTTCAGTTTTACAACTCCCCCCCCCCCCCCCAAACACCCCAATTTCACCCCACGCAAAAAAGTAGAAAATGATCAGGAACCCCTAAAACGCCTAAAAACGAAGTTTGAGGAATATTTAATTTGTTTTGTTTTTTTTGCTAATTACTCCGCCGCCCATTCTACCGATTTTCCAAATTATAGCAGCATTACCTTCTACGACCCCACAGCATATCGGTACCCAAATTTCATCACAATCCATGCAGCGGTTATTGAGATTATGACGCTATAAAACCGCCAACAGACAGGCAGACCGACCGACATACAGACCGACGGAAATGAATGACGTAAATTTTCATAAAATGCCCAAAAACCGTTCTAACTCGAAAAAACTCAAATTTTCGCGATGACAGTGTGAGAAGTAAAATGGCAAAATAAGAATTTGGAAATACTGCACTACGCACTAAGCTGATCAGACGTCCAAAGCGTATATAAACATGAGTTTTTTTTTTAATTATGTACCTCAAAACACCTTTTTATAAACTACTTTATACTTTTGGAATCTGTTAGATAACCACTGTATATTTCAGGATCTAATCAGCTGATTTATATCAATAGTCAATGTCAAAAAATGGAGGCAGACAAACAGACAGGCCTACGTAAATGATTTTCCGTTATGTGGATGACATAAAACGTCAAATTGAAATTTTTCGCGTTTACAATGCTCCCATGAAAATATAGTGTACGCCCAAAACTTTAATGGTTACTGCTTTAAGAATAATATGAAGTAACCTTGATGAACCGTATAAGCAGGTAGTACTTACATTATTCTGTCGTGAGCTCTGCTATCTATTAGTTTTTTCCGTATTACGGTTCAAGATCGTAATCTCACGTCATATCCATCAGGAAGAGATTCGTCCATTCAAATAGATGGTACCACATTTCAGGAAATATTAAGGAAGTCGTATATCAAGACAATTACTATGTTTTTGTAATAGACTCCCCAACCGGTAACACGTTCCAGCTCGAGCACAGAAATCGGTCTATTGCTCATGATTTCTGCGTGCAAAGTACTATTATCCGCAAATCTGTGGATTGGGTTTTTAGTGCTAAATCACTGGTGTGAAGGAGAAACCCTGACAGAAACGATGATGGACTCAATACCGATCCCTGCGGAACCCCAGCGTTGATGTTATGATAAAAAGAGGAAGCACTACGACAGAGATTTTATAACCACAGAGGAAGTCTGCTAAAAAACGCAGTTCCGAGCAGCTTACGATGGTACTTCTCGCTACTCACTTCACAGAGAGAAAGTTTCGAGCAAATCTTGGTGGAACATACAAGAGACCCAAAGGGACAAGTGCTGTTGCGATCATGTCAAATCCACCTCCTTTCAATACAGAATATATAATAGTAACAGTCTCCAAAGCAGAGGTGGTTCCTCCTTAGCAAGACAAAAAATAATTTTTAGTAGGTCAGTTTTTTTATGGTCAGCCTCCCGAAAAGGCTGAAAGCGCTGCGAGAGGATAAGTGTCGGTGCACGTTAGATTTGAAACGCTGCAGGTTGTAGCCGTCCGGAAACAAGTTCCCTGGCAGCTCATTGCACAGCGTCGAAGTTCTCTAAAGAAGGAATGCTGGAGGAGAGTGGTTTGGGGAGTAGATACCTCGACCTGGTAAAGATGAGCTCGCAGAGTCTCTCTAGTGTTTCTCGTTCGGACGGCCCTTGGAGTTATTATCTGGGAGAGCTCACTCCAACATCTTCCGTGATAGAATCTGTCAGGTCAGCCACCCTTCTTCAATGTTCCAGGCCGTGGAGGTCATTTGTGAGGTTAGGCGTATCGATTAGCCTAATTGCTTTCTTCTGGATAGTGTCCAGAAGCTTTAGAAGCTTGGAGTAAGTGATGAGTAAAAACTCTCAAGACATAACAATTTGTGTTAAGCGAAAACCCTTATTACGTGCAGGTTTAAGCAATGACTACACATAGATTGTCCTTTTGATTGCATCGATATTTTTTTAAATAGCATTGGCATTGGACCACCGCCTTTTTACCACAGAGTGTTTTTATTGCCATTTTAGATTAACATCGATATTGATATATGACTAACAAAACTTTGTAACCAGTGGCGTACTTCAAGGATCGGCGTTGGGACCTCTATTATTTCTAGTTTATGTAAATGATGTACCACTGTCAATTTCAGATAAATGTTTTCTGTTTATCGATGATACGACGGGTCTACCCACATAAGAAAAGTATATACAATATACAGGGTGTCCCATTTTGGGCACTTATACGGGGTATCTCGGTTATTTTCACTGTTACTACTGCTACAAATAAAGTAAAAAATCAAAAAATTAAATTTCGAGCGCAATTTTCAAAATAACTTAATAACGATATATATTTTTGAAAAGGTTGAATTATTTCCGATTGACTTCAAAAATAATATACAGGGTATTCCATTTAAAAAACTATGTTTGCTTCATAACTGAAAAATGGTTAGAGCAAGAAAAATTCAAACTACACCACTGGATTCTACAGAAAAAATTCTATAAGACCGCTTTTTAAACCTTTCAATAAGATAAAAGACAACCGAGTTACGAGGTAGTCGCCGATAGCCGATAGTTTTCGATTTCACCCAGTACCTCAAAAACCACGAGGGCCATGATAATTTTGTTGACGGCATCTTTAGTTTCACAAAAAAGTAGCACACTGTCGCGAAAACCGCAACTCTCTATCTTCAAAAATAACCGAGATAGCCCGTAAAAGTGCCCAAAATGGAACACCCTGTACATGCAATGGATATCGAATCCAATGGATATGTATACTCACAAATGGAGCAAGAATGTCCAATGGATGGAACAACTCAGGTAGGATTTTCATATAACTAGTTTCTTTTTCACTGCCCTATAGTACGAAATTCGCACTCTGCGCAGGGAACACTGAGACTCATGAGAATAAGCAATATTCCTACAACATAACGACCGACCCTCGTAGATTTAAATGACACCGTATGAGACACTCTATTACGCGGGGTCAATGGAAGCTAATCCTGTAATTTGCTGCAGTTTAAAAAAATCCAGTTCGGTTTCAGACCGAACCAGACTCGGCGCAGGTGGGCGCTCGTTCCCCTGTTTAACTTTATTTAAAAAAAATTCTACCTTGACTGACTTTCTTCAGCCTAAAGAATTTTAACGTTACATAATGCATCGATGTAAATAAACGGACACAATTTCACTTTGTAGGATAAACGGTCTTATATACGAGTCTTGTAAGTACAATATAATGGTCACTATGTTTCCAGATACTTGCTGAAAATATTGTTTTTCATTTCAAATTCATCAAAAAACAATGATTTCGCTCTATTACGCCTATGTACACAGTAAGTTAATGTTTGCCTCCATAATATGGAATCCTTACTATACCGTGCATGCAGTTCGCATTGAAAGAGTTCAGCATAAATTTTTACGAATATTAGGATACAAAATAGGACAGCCAATAATAGAACGAAATTATTCACCAATGATGAAGGCTTTCACATCTTACCCTTAAAGCAAAGAAGAATTATATCAGATATATGCTTTTTGTATAAAGTTTCAAAAAAATTATATTGATTGTAGTGATATATCATCTAAAATTCAAATTTATGTACCAGATAGAAGATACAGACACTACGCATTATTTAAACTTCGACAGCAGCGTACGAATGTTGGAACTAATATGCCACTATTCCGAGCTCAAAAATATTATAATGAATTTTGTAATGTAGATATCTTTAATATAAGTCTAATGTCACTGAAAACTAACATGAAACGTCAATTTTTAGACACCATGAACTGACATAATGTGAAATACTAACATCTACTAACCCAATGTGTTATAACTTGATCCAAATATCCTTTTTTGGACTGTTTTGGAATTAGTTTTATTTTTTGCTACACTATACTGCGTAATAACATTGTATTAGCAAGTAGTGGGTGCAATTTGGACCTTGTCTGTGAGCATCCTAAATGTAATAAATAAATAAATAAATAAATAAATAAATAAATAAATAAATAAATAAATAAATAAATAAATAAAAAGGGATTTAATTGACATATAAAATTATTCAATATTAAACACATAGAGTTTAAGTATACTAAAAGGACAGGCTTTTATAGCCCTGAAAAAAAAGAAAAATAATTCTTAATATATACAGGGTGGTCCAATAAAATCGTAAATATCTTGAAAAACACCAAAGATAGAACCACATATGCCTAGAGAAAAGTGAAAGGGAATTTAATTTCGCGTCAATTGATTTGAAACCTCGTGTGAAACTTATCATACCATCCCATTTGAAAAAAAAAGTTCTTAACGTATAAACTTTTCAAGTTTAAAAATTGCTAGTCTTGATTTGCTTTTGAAACAATGATCTTACTGAAACACAAGTATGTTTCTTGCTCGATTTAAAACAAAAAACCGCATCTCTCTGTTTCAGTTTTCTGTTTTGTAAAGTTCTAAAAATGGCAAATTTGCTAAAGATTGCTGAATAGCCTCGTAGACATCAACTATGGTTAACAAACTAAAAGTCAATGCTGAATTCAAAAACGTAATAATATACAGGGTGTTGTATTTAAAATAAGGAAGTTGATACCTACTTCCGGTATATCCAGATGTCCGCCATATTTGAAATTATTTTCTGCAAGTAGACCTTTTGAAAAGAACCATCAGGTTCTGCATAAAGTCTCATCAATGAGAGCTAAAAACAGGTAGGAAGAGATCAAAAAAAATCTAGATTTAAAAAAACATGTATTTTTGATTTTGTTAACAGGAATATAATTTTTCCCAACGTTGGTGGCTTTTTTATGAATACATCTGCACAAAATATTTTTATTTAGAAAATTATATTTTTTATCTTATTCCATGAAATTCTAAATTCAGGTCAAGTGTCAAAATCATCGAGCAACTAGTAATGTTCATGCTTTGGATCTGACTTGATCTGTTTCGTGCACATATGACACATATTTAGGACCTTTTTTTTGTTTTCGCTAGCCAAGCACGCTATTAAAACAATTTAATAATTACACTGTGTCATGAAACATATACCATACAGTAGTTATTCTCTATCTCCATAACCAGTTTAAAAGCATTTTTCTAGCGATTTGTAACACAAACATCGGCATAACTTTTCAGTGCATAATCTTCTAGCCTGTAGTGCCGCGACCTACCCTAATGTGATTAATACACGGGCAAATTAGAATAAAATGGTTATATCAGCATATTTAAAAATAAATTTACACCAACATCATAGGAGAGGGGTCGTCAACCTGCGGCCCATGGGCCGCATACGGCCCTTTGCAACTTTTTGAGCGGTCCGCCAAGCACCAATATAATTTTAGGATAAATCAACAGTTTCAAGAATACATTTCTATAATTGAGATGAACTGTAAGAGCTTTATTTGGAGGCCACATAGAATTGGGAATGAAGCAGAAACCACCATTGCTAGCAAGATGTTTCAGACAGTCGGCGTTTTAGACTGATCTCGGCAATATTAGGTTAGCTAAATTGTAGTGTACATTTCTATAGCCTATACCTCATACAAAGCCTAGCTTTCGAGGTGGCAATATTTGTATTTCACTGTTTATACAAATAAATAAAATAAAATAAAAAAAAAAATTTCATAAAATCAAAAAAATGATAGCGTTTGACGGATGAAAATTTAGAAGATTTGTTGAGGATCTCAGTATCCCCAACAAAACCAGACTGCGACGAATTATCAAACAAGATTGAAGAATAAAAAGCATATATTGATACATATGTAATTATATTGGAACTGTGTTTTTTCCTCTTTTAAGAATTTTAGAATTTTTGTTCTCTGACAATAGCATGTAAAAAAATTATTTGTTTCTATATTTATTTATAATAATATTTATACTCTTATATTTTCTAAACTTTTGAAAGGACTACGGAATTTATGATTTATGTACCTATATTTTAATCATAGAGCAAAAGGGACAGGAGAAACCAGGGCCGTAGCTAGGCGTTGACCATGGAGGGGTTCATGGTAACCTTAGGGGGGGTTCATGTATAAAAGGATATGTAATGTCTTAATTTGCTTAAAATCTGTAAAGATTGTATCGCTGCTAATGTGTCATGAGCGCCGAGGGATTGGTTAGTAGTAGAATAAATCACCAAGCTTGGAGAAAGCATCCTTGATTATTTTTATTTTGTATTATTTTAGTAGTTATTTAATTCATTGGAATACTCATGGGGGGTTTTGAACCCCCCAAACGCCCCCTTATATCCGGCCCTGGGAGAAACAAGAAATACAGGCAAGGATCATCAAAGGAAACCAGAAGTATGGAGCCCGGAAAAATCTTATGAAATCCAAATATGTATCCAGAAAGACCAAAGAGAGAATTTATACAACTTTTATAAGACCAACAGCGACATATGCTTGTGAGACGTGGACTATGAACAAAGAGGAGGGAGAAAAAATTATAAGATGGGAAAGAAAAATGTTGAGAGTCATTTTTGGGGGCGTAAGGACAAACGAAGGATGGAGGAGAAGAACAAACCAGGAATTGGAAGACATGTATGAGAACCCCAATATTATAGCAGGCATCAAAGCGCAGAGAATAAGGTGGCTGGGACATGTGTAGAGGCTGAATGGGACGAGAATGGCAAAACTAGTTCTCAACCGGAGACCAATAGGAAAAAAAGGAAGGATAGACCAAGGGAGAGATGGCTGAAGAAGGCAGAAGATGATTTGAGGAAAATTAATATTAAACACTGGAAAGAGAAGACGGCAGACAGAAATCGGTGGTGAAAGTATCCGAAGACAATTCTAAGTTATATAAATTTTAGCGGTATAAGATCAGACTGTACTCATTTCTGCCCTAGGCCTTCATGGCCTGTTGTGCAAACTAATAATCATAATATTATCTAAAATCACTATTTCAAATACATTTGAATGTGCGGCCCGCAAAAAAAAAATATTTCGAAAATGGCCCGCCGTTCGAAAAAGGTTGCCGACCCCTGTCATAGGGTGTTAAATCTCGCTTATTATACTAAGTGCAGAACCAGCCGCAAACATTAGAGGTTCCTCGGCGTGACTTACAGGTAGCATGGAATGAGTTACCTAAAGAAGCAAAAAAGTATTTCAGTAGTACTTCTCTATCTATCTGATTGGAATTAAAACAACTTCTCAGTGAGATAAACCTATCTTAAAACTTTCAAGGATCACAAAATTTACTGACCAGGACTCTCTCCTTAAAGAGTCACTATGGTCAAAGTAAAGCCGGCGCCACATATGCGGTACTCGGCGAGCAACGAGCCCCGATTAATTGCTACTCGGCTATGTGGCTGCAGGATTTTACCCGAATACTCGCCATATGCCGAGCACCGAGCATTCAGCCGGCGCCATAGCCGGCGCTACACATGTGGCATTTAGGAAACAACGAACAGCGAATATTCGCAATTCGGCAAACGCCTACTAGTGTGGCTGGAGCAGTTTGTGCGAATGGTCGGAATTTGCCGAACACAAATTAAGTACCCGAATACTGACACAGAAACAGGAACAGGGCCGGACTAGAGAGTTAAAAACTTTATTCGCATTGTTTATTTGTTAGCATGTTAGCATTTTTGAATTCTGTGTGTTCAAAAACCCCCAAGTATTGAATTTCACCGCCCCAGCTGTGACAGTTTTGGAAATATTTAAGCCTTCCGGTTACTGAGAAGGCGGTGAGAAACACCAGTTGAAACTTGTTCATGCTGTAAACCATTATTAGGGAGTACTTCTATATTAAATAAAATATGCAGTGTGTTCTATTAATAAAAATCGGGGATATTTGTTTGTAAATTTAGAAAAATAATTTATAACTTGGCAATGTCGCAAACGCGAAAAAAATTACAAGGCGAGATAGGGTGTTAGTAGATATTTCGATTTAAAATAAAACGTACAGGGTGTTACATTTAGAAAAAACAAAGTAAAATGACCTTCAAATTACCGTAATTTAAAATTCTACCAATAACACCCTGCACGTTGCTGGTGTCATCCAAAATAATATTTATTTAATATTTAAGTAACTCGCTGTATAATATTTTTGAGAAAAGTTAAAGGAATATATCAATTTGGAGGTATTACTTGCGACCTTGCAAATTCGGAAATTAATAGAAAATAAATTATAACTTGGCAAGATCGCAATAATATTTTAGGGTTTAATAGAGATCATCATTGAAGAAACTAGAAGAATTTAAAAAAAAAGTAATAGTACCATATAAAAAAATCAAGTTGATCACTATCCTACTTTCCCGAAACACCCTGTATATTTCAGAATATTTTTAGGATATGCAAAACTTTGGTGAGAGCTTCACAAACTTCGGGAACGATTTCAGAAATGAGTTGATGTGATATTTTGAATAGATATTGAAGGCTTTGATAACTGTCGCCGGTCGCTAGAAATCGAAGCGCCAGAGCTAGTCGTTCTTTAGCAGGAACAGCTTTTCTCCATTTTGTGTCTTTTTTTGATATCAGTGGTCCTGTTTTGCTGAGTAGATATTCAAAATCTTCGGAAGACATTCTGCAAAAATTTTCAAAAAATCCAGACGGTTCTTTTAATAAATCGGCAACTAGGTGTGGTCCGCCATACCTGAAAATGTGTTTAACATTGTGGTTTGATGTTATTGCTAATTATTTTATTACCTCTCTCGGCTTCTCTTTAATGAGACCGTCCACCATCGCCTCCTTCTTGATTGATTTTTTCTTTTCCTTATTAACATATAAGCACTACACATAACAAAAACAGCACTTGCTGCCACGACTATATCATTATTATTTTCCATTGATGATGACGTTGATTCTACTGTCGATAAATTTTAATAATAAATAAGTTTCAATTTGCTACGAATATTCGGGCTTTCCCATTCCCTTTCTTCTCGAAACTAAACATAGCCAACTACGCACATGTAGGGCGATACGTGCTCGCTATTCGGCGAGCAAGGTTGAAAAACGGCAAGTATTGATACTCAGCAAATACCCGCATATGTGGCGCCGGCTTAATAATAAATAAGTTTCAATTTGCTATGAATATTCGGGCTTTCCCATTCCCTTTCTTCTCGAAACTAAACATAGCCAACTACGCACATGTAGGGCGATACGTGCTCGCTACTCGGCGAGTAAGGTTGAAAAACGGCGAGTATTGATACTCGGCAAGTACCCGCATATGTGGCGCCGGCTTAACAATACTGTCAATTGTAAAAAAAACGGCAATATTGCAGCGTTTATATCGGCATTGTACAGGGTTATTCACGTTATTGGACACGGAGCATTATGGCTAAAGTATTTGATAAAAAAGAAAATAGTAATTTCGGGTGGATAGAGACCCATAAAGGCTACATTTTAAAAATATTTTCATGTTATACAGGGTGTCCCAAAAACACGAATCGTATCAAAGTTATGTTTTTTTTTATTGCATATTCAGATTTTTTGGTGAATTCTAGTATGACTTTATGTATCATACATGGGACTTAAAGCGAACCGTTTAGGTGTAAATTACCATTTTCGGTAAGTAGATATCTGGAAAAATTTAATTACGTTTATGCTTGGAGAAATCGGTCGATTAATTAAGGAAACTTCGATCGACGATAACTTGAGTTTTTCAAATAGGAATGCCTAATTTTTTTTATACAGTTGAATGTAGAATTTGATAACCTTTCTAATGATATAAGGTTGTGAATATCAATCTTAATTTCAAATTTTCAACCAAATCGGTGTTTTTCGATTTTCCAACCTATAAGCAACCTAGCAGACCGTGCGAATAATGTGAATAACCCTATAGATCCCGGCCTGCCAGTCCCATGCATATCGATGCTATTTGTGAAACTTTGCTCAGAATAAAGGCTGTATGCGAAAACACAAACTTCAAGCCTGAGTTTAATTTATTAATTCATTAATTATTTATTTGCAAGATACAAACACTGCCACTCATAGAAGAGGCTCAGCCTTGTAGCAAGGTATACATACAGGGTGGTCCAATAAGCGCGCGGTGCTCTCTAACGGCCTTACCGTTTGAATTAGAAGAATATATTTTGATTAAAAACGTTTCTTTTCGAATGGTCTACTTGCAGAAAATAATTTCAAAGATGGCGGACATTCGGATATACCGGAAGTAGGTATCAACTTCCTTATTTTAAATGGAACACCCCGTATATGATTACATTTTTGAATTCAGCATCGATTTTTAGGTCCAGTTTGTTAACCATAGTTTATGTCCAGGAAGCCTATTTTAGATGTTATTCAGCAATCTTTAGAAAATTTGACGATTGTAGTAGCTACAAAAAATGTTAGTATCTCGGAAACTAGATAAGACAGAAAGATGCGGTTTTCGGTTTTAGAATGAGCACGAAACATACTTGTGTTTCAGTGAGATCATTGTTAAAAAGCACGTTAAACAAATATACTAGCAATTTTCAAATTTGAAAAGTTTGAAACGTTAAAAACTTCTTTTTTTCAAATGGGATGATATGATAAATTTTATATTAGTGGATGCGAAATTAAATTCTGTATGACTTTTATCTAGGCATACTTTTCCATTTTTGCTTCTGGGCTTTTCTTAAAAAAATTACAAAGTTGACGAAGAAAATAGGCAACTTCAAGCGATCATATTTCATGTTCAATCAATTTTTTTCAAAAAATGCTTCGATAGCCTCATGTGTGATTTCCTTTTAAACTTCATGTAAAAATTTCATGCAAAAATATTGAAAACTAGAGCGTCAGGAATTGGAATGAAATCACTTGAAAATGACCGTCTATGCTCTCCGTAGGAGCCGCCTTAAGGAAAGAACATTATTTTTCTGTATTTCAAACGGCAAAATTCCAAGCCCCTCCTTCCTTCTCATACCAAGATTCCAATGATTTGGAAATAGGTATGCACGGCTACCGCACAACTGATAAACAGACGATATCGTCGTCATTTTAAGAAAAAAGTTGCACCAGCGCCGTACGCAAGAACTATTTTGTAATGCTTGCCAAAAAGCTTTCACTTTTCATCGGGTCGCGTCGCACAAAAGTATGTTACTGGTCGCGTTGAATTATTCTCAAGGTCATCGGGTCCTCCTTCAGACTGGATTTTGCCCCCAATTTGAAATGGCCAATTTATATTTATTTTTTACACGTCAAAATGTGTATTCAGTAATATTTTTACCAACGCCTATGATCCTAGCAGGGGCACCGAATATAGACATCAGAAGGTTCACTTTAAGTGGCGTCCTCACCCTCAATTAGAAATGTTCTCAATACCAGCCGACGCACTCGCAAGAGGAGGAAATGAATCTGTGTTCATAGGACCAGAACAATTTGCGGGCATTGGGGAAAGCATGTCGTAAGTCATATCATATTGGGCAGAGAGGAAATCTCTCCTGCACTGGCGAGATACACCAGGGCCGGTATTCTTGACCCCTCGGGTGGAGCACATCCCTAAAGTTAGCAGAACAAAGTCAGCAGAACAAATTATTGATAACAACACAATTAGAGACTGATTGAATGCCCTAATAAGAATGTTAATGCTCCACTTTTTTTAGTAAAAACTGCATGTTCAGGGTTAGCAGAGCAACCCTGTATATACTGGTCATATTTAAAAAAATATAATGCCACACTGGAGAGCTAATTAAACGCTAATTAAATGCCCTAATTAGAATGTTAGTGCTCCACTTTTTTTAGTAAAAATAGTTCTGCTAACTTTAGATAAAGTTGGCAAAGCAACCCTGTATATAATGGTCAAAATTAAAAAATGATAATGCCATACTGGAGAGCTAATTAAAGGCTAATTAAATGCCCTAATTAGAATTTTAAAGCTCCATTTTTTTAACTATGACCATTATATACAGAGTTGAACTTTATCTAAGGTTAGCAGAACCTGCGAATTTTACTAAAAAAAGTGGAGCATTAAAATTCTTATTAGGGCATTTAATCAGCCTTTAATTAGCGTTTAACTGTGAAAGAGCAAAACTCATTGCTGTTAGATTCTCACATCCTCTCCTCACAATTGAAGCACTCGCGTCAAAGGGGAGTGCATTCTGTCGCTCGTGTCACTGGTGTATCAATGCAGACCAAGAAGAAGCAAGAACATGTTCCAGAGCTCCATCGAGTTGTTTTAAGAGACCCTCTAACACAGTGTTTTTCAACCTTTTTCATGACACGACCCCCTAGTATTAAAAAATATTTCGTGATTCCCGACCCTGTTTTTACTTCCCACACCAATAGGTGAGGGGAGTATTGTGAAAATTTTCGATTTTGAGATAATACGTTTTTTGGGCGTTTTATGATGTCTGATCATAACGAAAATCCAGGTCACTCATTTCCGTCGGTCTGTCTGTCTGTCGCGTCTTCTACCCTCGTAATCTCAGCAACCGCTGCATGGATGGTGATGAAGTTTGGGCAGCGGTATGCTGTGGGGTCGTAGTACGTAATATACCTATAATTTTGAAAATCGGTGCATAGGCGGCGGAGTAATTAGCAAAAAACAAAAATTAAATATTGCTGAAACTTCGCTTTTAGTCGTTTTAGGGGTCCCTGATCATTTTCTACTTTTTTTTGGGCGGGGGTGAGATTGGAGTGGTTGGGGGGTGGGGGAGGGTTTGCAAAATTGAAAAATTTGTTTCTTTCATAATAGACTGTCCACTGACCTGTGAAGGAAGACCTGGCGACATAAATAACTTTTTTAGGTCCATCCGAACATTGCCTTGCCTATTACAGAAAGCAAAGGACTTAGAATTTTTTCTGATGTAAACATACGAGAGTATTGCTTTAGATCGTTCTATATTGTGTAACGTGGCAACATTTGAATTGACTTTAATGACATTTTGACACAGATTTATTACCGTGACGAGGATGGAAGACGCGTATTGTTTTTGGAAATCGTTTCAGTGGTCGCGCGGCATTAATAAAAAAAATAAAAATATAAAAACACCTCAAACTTTGTTTTTAGGGGTTCCTGATCATTTTCAATTCTTTTTGAGTGAGGGTGAAATTGTGGAGGTTCGGGGGTGGGAGGTTGTAAAACTCAAAAATTTGTTGTAATCATGATAGATTGTCCATTGACCTGTCAAAGAAGTACACAGGAGAATAACACTCTTTTTTGCGGTCGGGCGAGCAATATAGACTATAGCTTCATGCTATGGGAAAATAATAAAACTGGTCATATCAAGGGTCATATCATCGGAATGTGTGGGAAGTACTGAGTCAATCAACTTGACTACATTTTTTTGAATTCATGGGGAAACCCAACGGTGTTCATGCACAAAATTCGTTACACCTGAACCTGCGGCATCTATTATACCAAATCCCCACATAATACGTGTAGCGTGTGTTACTGAATACGTGATTGTATCGGAAGTTGTTTTTAAAGGTCATATATCATGAGATTTGTATACGGTGAGCGACACATTTATCACATCGGAAACGTCTAGCGGCGGCAAAAAATTATTAACGTCGGGCGCGGCGGCCGTTTCAGAAATACCCAAACATATTTTTTGCAGTCTGAGGAAAAATCTCGGGAAAAATGTACATGAAAAATGAAGGCAGGCCAGGCGCGGATCCACGGGGGGGGGGGGGCAGGGGCACCACAGAGGGGGGGGGCAGCTGGGTACTGTTGTCCCGGGCCTGAATTTTGTAGCGTTTTCGACTTATTGCCCTATCACTGCACTCATAGGAACTGAGTGTCAAAATTATATACGTCTTAGATTTGAGTGCAAAACTAGTGTGGTTTTTTGTTTTCGACTTATCCGCTTAATTGCACTTGAGTGCAAATTATTATCGCCACGGACTCTCTGAGCTCGTGGAGATTTCAGTGCATTTTTGACGTCTGTAAAATGTTAATTATAACCTATTTTATTTGTCGGAGAAAATATTTTTTTGAATTAAGAACTAGGTAGTGGGGTAGTATACATAGTAGCATGGATGCTACGATAGGATACGGAAGGTGCGGAAAGTGTAGTTTGAAGAACTGCGAATATCATCTTCGATGATGATGAGGAAATTGAAGCATATCTAGTTAAATCACTGCAAACAACGGCTGCGGGTGTCCCAAAAATACTAATATTTGTTGAAGATGTTATTCATAAACTGACGGAAGAAGAGATACAACAAGATATACATAAGTATTTACCGATATAGATAGATATTCATTTTTAGTGCAAAAGCCATATTGCACAAAATGCTGTTAGTTTGTATGTCGATAAATAGAATAAATGGTTGAATAGGACGGTTTCAAACGATTCAAATTTCAAAACCACCACAGAATGAAATTGAGCTCTTTGGATTCAAAATGACATCAAACTGTCATCAGTTGGCTGACGGAACAGTTACTTGAATTGCACTGAAATTTGGTGTATGTTCGACTTACCAGTTCAGATTTATTGCACTTCTGGGCACCAGACGAGTTTTCAATGTGCAATCGTGGTTAAAATCAGGGCAGTAAGTTGAAAACGCTATTAGTAAACGCTGTCGTGCGGGCGACTGTTCTTTAACAGTGTATGTTATGTTATTCAACAAAACGAAGATCATATTTTACTGCTTCATTTGTTTTGTTAATAATCTAATTCCTTTCTGGGTGTCTTTATTACAAATAACTATAATGAATTGTAAATAAACTATAATGAAGCAACTTCATTTCTGTAGCAATTATTTTTTGTTCCGGTTTTTCACTTAATACACATTCTATATTCTTTCCAGTGCTGTTTCAATTAAACCCCTCAGCCATGTTGTACACATAGACTCTCTTTTCCAATCAATCTACAAAATTTCAATTTGAATGTGTCGGTTATAAAATTTAGTCAATCATTATTTTCTGTCAGCTAGAAATGAGTGATTATGAATTTCTCTGAATACGGCTTCTATTTGCAATTCTCCAAGGCGAAAAAGTAACAAAATCCCATAACTAATAACTACTTAGCGTACGTGAATACTAGTGTTTTCAATTTTCAGTTACAGTTTCTTAAATTTATTTCAGGAAATGAAGGATAAAAAACATAGTTCAGTAAAAATTTAGACATTTCAACACTGAAACTTGAAAGCAAGTACAAATTACGATTTGTGTGGATCAATAGTTTTTTAACATGGTATTGGCATAACCATCTCGTTGCTAGTTCGAAGGTCACGGCCTCATCACTTGAGACGGCTATGGTATTGGGGGCTCGTGGCCAGAATCTGGTCCTGGGCCCAACTTTGCGATGTGGCGGCCCTGGGGGGGGGGGGGAGGGGGGGGTAGGAGGGAAATTCCCCCAAAAGTTCTGGGAAAACACGGACTAGAACACTTTTATTTCCCACACAGATAGGTTACAGATTATAGAAACCTGATATACAGGGTGAGTTTTTAGTACCGGATCGGTCGATAACTTCACTACTGTATAAAAGATGGCGTAAATATTTGTACATAAAAATTGTAGCTCCTTGCTAAATATTTTGATTTATGCTGGGTGATCCATAACTATGTGGTGATGCAAACACTTTTTTTTTAAATGAGAGACTATATTATTCCAAATTTAGATTTTACTCATGATTCCCGCTTTTACAATATATGTAAGATATTGTAAGATTATACAGGGTATTTCAAAAGTCGATGACCATTTTTATATCCAAATCGCTGTGAACATACTGTATATCGTATATCAAAATGTAATGGATCAAAAATTGTTTTTTTACACAGCGAGATAATAAATAACTATACAGGGTGTCCAGTTAGTGCGTAATTCTTCGATATCTCGCAAGGTATACCTGATAGAAGAAAATGTCGAATACAAAAGTTATTTGGTTACTTGAGACGCATATCCTAAAAATATTTTGAAATATACAGGGTATTGCAGGAAAGTAGGATAGTGATCAACTTGATTTTTTTATATGGAACTATAACTTTTTTAAATTCTTCTAGTGTCCATCATTGATCTCTATTCAACCCGAAAATATGTTTGGGATCGATTGCGACGTTGCCAAGTTATAATTTCTTTTCTATTAATATCCGGATTTGCAAGGTCGCAAGTTATTACTTCGTCGAAATTGATATATTCCTTCAACTTTTCTCAATAATATTACACAGCGAGTTACTTGAATATTAGGTGGATATTATTTTGGATGTTACCAGCAATTTGTATCTACAGGGTGTTTTGGCAGAATTTTAAATTACGGTCATTTTACTTTGTTTTTTAAATGTAACACCCTGTATTTTTTATTTTAAATCGAAATATCTACTAATATCCTATCGCGCCTTGTAATATTTTTTTCGCGTTTGCGACGTTGTCAAGTTATAAATTATTTTTCCAAATTTTTAAACAAATATCCCCGATTTTAATTTATTTAAAATTTTTTTTTATTGCAATGAATTGCGCATGTCGAACTTAGCAAGATCTCACAATTTCAAAATTTTGTTTCTATTAATTACTGAGATACGGCAACACTGCTTTTTCACTAAACGGTACCGGAAGGCTTAAATATTTCCAAAACTGCCACAGCTTGAGAGGTGAAATTCAATACTTGGGGGTTTTTGAACATACAGAATTCAAAAACGCTAACATCAGTGTTGTCAGATTTACCAATTTTACATCATAATTTTAAATGGAATGGCCTATTTATGAAGTCTAACGTAAAAGTAAAAAGTATAATATAGTTTTTTCGCTGGCTCTAAAAAAGTCGACAACGTCTATTCATATATAGAGTGAGGTAGAATGCAAAATCTAGATTTTCTCTTTTTTTTAAATGTAACCTTCCATATTTAATTTTACCAAAAAATTCCATTTAATATGTTCTTTCATATTTGTATAGCATTTCATATACATATACCTACATTCATTAGACTCCGAGATATTTCGATTTTTCTGCAAATTTTAAGTATACCTTCAATTTGTGTACTGTTTCTGTGGAACTTTGGTTTTATTTAATGAACATAATTTTCCTCTGGTTTTGCTTGTAAGTATAAGAACATATCTGCGAACAAAAGACTTGTATAGAATTTTCAAGGATAGTTTGAAAGGATTTAACAGATGGTATTGTCAACAGATGAATTTGACAAACAAAACAAAACGAAATAACAAAAAACTCTTCATAATAACAAACATTTCAAGGATAAAGGTGCACATCTTGGTGAGTTTGTAAATTCTGTTCATATCTGAAAAAATACAGGTTTGTTCCAATCTTTTAGGCAATTTTTACGAGTGAAAAAAAGTTGAGTGTCACAGTTTTGCGGGCGGTTTTCCAAAGTGGAGATATAATAAATGTCAAAAAACAGATTATTTATATATACATCCTCGGCATATTTTCATGGCAAATAAAAATGAAACTATATGCACCTCTCTAGAATTTTTACACTGTAATTTTACTTTGGAAACTTTCAGTTTTAACCCTCGTTTTAATCAAATTAAAATGAATAAAACAAGAAAAGGAAGAACCGCCAACTTCGATTTTTCTGTGAAAAAGATATAAAACTTATATGAATAACAACTATTTTTGCTTTTAACTTTTGTAATGTTGATTCCAGCGGAGATAGTCGTGAAAAATAAGCTGATCGATCTACTTCACAGTAAACTCTAAATAACGGCACCCTCAAACTTACCGTAAATTTACTGTGAAGCAAATGTGTGTGTTTCCAAGTGTGGGAACGTAGACGAGTGAAATGAGGAACTTAGCGGAAAAGGCTCAATTTTAGCAACGACACAAACAAAACCAATTATAATCATATTACTAGATTGAAACATGATCCTATCAAGGTACGAAAAACGTGTGTGTGTTCGGGAAACCCGACCTAGTAACCCACATTAAGCGTTATTTGTATTTTGCAATAAAAACACGTAATCATAAACAACATTTTAAAATATTTATATAACCTTCAAATATTTGAGCCTTGTTAGCAACGAAACACATATTTGAAACGGTCATGTCCTACCTGATTTATAAAGAGTAAATAAATGGTAGATCCAAAATGGTAAATTAGATTCAAATGCGTGTGGCATCAAGTTTACCCCCGTTTTACAACCCTCATTCTGTCGGTCGAAAAAATCGATCTCGCTGAATTGAGGTTATGTTTTACGGTCTCTCTAAACCGCTAATAACTGATTTAAATTAAACATCACGACATCACGAGTGTGGGAGTTGGCATAATGCTCGTACTCCACAGCAATCTTTGCGTATAGGTAATGTGCTGTTTTTAACGGCAACAAGTCATCAGTCATTTGAAATTGAACGGAAGTAGGAGTGGTGACTTGTGACTTGATTCATGGCACGGCAAACTTACCCTAATCGATAACTTCCACACAAAAAATCACTCGTTCAAGATCACAGTCCTCGTAGCGGCACAGGAAAATCACTTACAAGCAGCGAACAATTAACAATTGTTAAAAATTGCGATAACGAAGCGGCAGGTGCAGTTGTGCTTTTTTTGTAATTATCCCGTACTAAATCTCTAGTATTAAAGTGGTATCACCGAAAATGAACACATAGTTGGAAAGTTTCATTGATTGAAAACCGACGCGATCGTATGTTGCACGAATTTCAATTAAATAGAAGTGAAGCCAGCCTCACGTACTAGGCTGGGTTTCTGATTTTTCGGCATTGGGGCGGAGGAAAGATGCAGTTATATATAGACAACGGTTTTCCAGCGCTGTTGCCAACTCGTGTCGTTTGTGCGTATATTTGGGGGAAGACGAGGACGCCAACGGACTAGCATCTATTTTTTTATACAGGGTGTTCCTAAATATCATGTATATACAAGATACAAACGACTCTTTGGTTTTTTTATAATTGAAATTTCAAATAAACATGGGCAAACGCTTTGTTACCGATCTAGAGGGTGTTGAAATTTTTGGTATTTGGCCAAAATTTGGAATATAAGAAACGCAATTTACGAGTTACATTATTGCATATGTCAAACGGCTGATATTTTTTTCAGGGGTCTTGTCCCCTTTTCTTACCCTGAACTTATTACTGAGAATACTTTTACACTTTGTGATTCTAAAGTGGACGACACAACTTACGATTTAAATAAATGCTACATGACAAACATAATAAAACAAAACGGTTATCCAAATAAATACATAGCCTACTATGCCATATTTCAAATACATTATTTTCATCTACCTAATAACAGAGAATCCTGTTTTGTTTCGGAGATATAAAAAATGAAGTCAAGTTGATTGACTCAGTACTTCCCACACATTACGGCGATACCAGTTTATTATTTTTCCATAGCATGAAGTTATGAGATCCCCCTGCAACCAAATCATCGCCACCCTCCCTAAATTGGGTTATGCTGCTAGGTCTTTCCGTCACAGGTCAATGGACAGCCTATTATCAATACAACAAATTTTTCAGTTTTTCAACCCTCCACCCCGCAACCACCCCAATTTCACCCCCACCCAAAAAAACGTAGAAAATGATCAGGAACCTCTATAACGCTTAAAAACGAAGTTTGAGCTGTTTTTATGTTTTTAGTTTTTTTTATTATTGCTACGCCGCCACTGGTACGATTTATAAAAACCATATGCATTTTGCATCCTACCTACGGTAGTAATACTGTGTCAAAATTTCATTGAAATCAATTCAATAGTTTCCTCGGTACGATCTAAAGCAGTATTCGTATGTTTACACTAGAAAAAATTCAAGTCTTTTGGTTTCTGTAATAGACAACGTAATGTTCGGATGGACCTAAAAAGGTGATTTTTGTCGCTAGGTCTTCCTTCACAGGTCAGTAGGCAGTCTATAATGAATGCAACAAATTTTCCAATTTTACAACCCCCACCCCCAACCATCCTAAATTTCACCCCTCCAAAAAATAGTAAAAAATGATCAGGAACACCTGAAACGCCTAAAAACGAAGAGGAATATTTGAAATATTTTGTTTTTTGCTCATTACTCCGCCGCCCATGCACCGATTTCCAAAATTGTAGCGACATTACCTACTACAACACCACAGCATATCGCTGTCCAAATTTCATCACAATCCATGCAGCGGTTACTGAGATTACAAGGGTAGAAAAACGCCTACAGACAGACAGACAGACAGACAGACCGACGGAAATAAGTGATGTGGATTTTCGTTATAAAACGCCCAAAAAGCGTATTATCTCAAAATCGAAAATTTTCGCGATCACAATGCTCCCCTCACCTATCGGTGTGGGAAGTAAAAAATTACAAGATGGAATTCAATCTATCTGCGGCGCACTGCAAAAAAGTTCATATAGTCCGAATTTGACATAAATATCTCAAAATCTAGTATCCCTTGTACTAGACATAATAAAAAAACTAGAGTTTAAAGTATCATTTAAATGCTATAATTTTTTGAAACACAGTTTAAAGAACCAGACTAATTTATTATCGACATTATTTATCATCGAGTAGTCGGTGTTATTTTCAGTATAGAATTCGTCGTGTGTCTTTACACATTTACTATAAGTTCATACTGTTTCATATGCATTATTGTGTCAGTATAAAAGGCTTCTCTAATAATTGAAGAGTCCAATGCAAGAACCAATTTTTAACGATAGTGCTTTATCAATCTGTTCTTGCAGAATTTGAAATACTGCATCGTTCAGCGCAAAAACCAGGCTTTTTGCACCATATGAAACGAACCAAATCAACCAACCCTCTCACTTTTGGTGTGAAATTGAATTTTTTGCCGGTAGGCACTCTATGTAGCGGAAGTGTAACAATAGTAACAAATAGCGTTTATATTTTTGGGCACTCATACCGACACTGACGAAAATTATTTTCCAGAAAATGCGAACTCTAACCTCAATTATGGCCCAATACCAGAATACAGCGAAATTGGTTAGAGAAAATACAAGAAATCATGACATAGTTTTATGATATTTAATGGAGTAAAAGATAGTTTTTCAAATCTACATATTTTACTTTGCTTCTTTGGTACTGAAAGATCAAAAAAGTGTGCAAGAGCACAGATTAAGTCCAAAGGTTTTTTTTATTATACAGTAATAAAAACGTGACGCTAACCAATTTTCTAAAATGAACTTTGTGTATAGCTGCGTCCACAGTCACAACCTGTACTCCTTTAAAGTTCCTTTAGGCCAGGGGTTCCCAATCTTTTTCAACCCGCGGCGCACTTTCAAGTTTGGCATTTTGTCACCCTACCTTAGACAGCTATTTTAAATAGATACTGTCGAAACAAATAGGTATCTACAATAATAGTAGACATAAAAATTAAAACTTCCTCAATAGGAAATGAAGGTGATTTTATTATATTTATAAGAATTCAGAATTGAAACAGAAAACAAAAAGAAAGACTCAAGAAAAACAAAAATAAAAAACGTCAGTCAAATGAATGTGACGATTGAGCTTGGTGATCTCCGCATAGTTTTCCAAAACGGGGAATAAAATTCGACACTGCGACTCTCATTTTTTGCTCCTCATTGATCCTTGAGCGATATTTGTTCTAGATTACAGCTACAGCTGAAAATCCAGCTTCATATAAATATGACGTTGCGAATGGAATAAAAATTCCTAAAGCTTTTAGGTTAGGTTAAGTTAGGTTTCGATATTCATTTTGAATCGATAACCAAAACTTGTAGTTTCTTCCTGAACGTTGTAATCTTCTCCAGTAGTTCCAAAATGTGACGAGCGTCAGAACAGGTATTGTTGCTTTTTAGCCACCCACAAATATTTGTGCTTTAGACTTATAAAGGGTCGACTCACGGCGCCCCTCTTTAGGGGAACCCCTGCTTTAGGCAGTTTTACTTCCCTCTTGAAAAATTTACTCTAATGGACGTAAGCGGTCCTTGCAATTAGAAAAGTGAAGTGTGCTCGTTTAAACTGATTTATATAATTATAATATAATAATTATATAATATAATTTTTTCGTGAAACTGAGTTCATGTTAGTTGCTTTGAATGTATTTGGATTGTGGACTCTTTATAATGTATATGTTTTTTCCAAGTGTACATGTGCTGATAAAATTGCAAAACCTCAGAAAACTAGCGAGATTGATGTGGCAACAGTGCCGCCGACGGAACTTGCCGATGGTGCCTGTCATTCGACAAAACGTAAAGGTGAGTTTTCACGGCGTTGCCATATCGTATATATTTTCCCGTATTATCAGGATTTGTAGAGCCATAGAAATTAGGAGGAAGAATGGGAATTCACTATTCAGCTATTATCACTCACACCCTGCAACAGCACGATACGTGAATCTGTACTTCGACTTTGTGCATCAGATTAGAGCTGAAATTAGTCAAGGGTTTTTGAAGACCTTATGTATTATAGAACGAACGAAAAAAGCAGTAATGAATGATTTCCTAACTATAATTATAGATAGACATTGCCATTATAGTAGCTGTTAACATTAAGCAAGCTTAAATAGTGTATTTTGTTTTTTTGATAATATTGATATTGTCAAGAAATGACGCCAAATAATTATATCTTTTGTTTTACAAAACCGGCTGAAGTAGGAATAAGAATTATGAGATATAAGATTGGGACATTCTCTACCAGTAGCGTAACTTCAAATTCGGGCCCCCCCGCAAGATACTTCCCGGGGCCCTCCCAGCAAGAAATTTTCCGTAGATCTCTTTTAATAATACCTATATTACGTATATATACAGGGTGAGTACTAAGTTGATTCTTTTTTTAAACTGTGTATAGAAGTATATGAAATAAACAACTTTTTCAAATCACTTTTTTCCCGAAAACGGAAAAATAAGCGAGATACAGAATCAAAAGGTAAGTATAGACTTGTGTACTAAGACGTACCTAGTCTGTGTATGTTTAGTTTTTTGCTCGAATTTTTGTCTTATCATTAGGCATTTTACTTGCAGTTAGTGCACAAGTCACCTTTCGTTCGTCATAATAATGTGCCGCCTTTAGAATTTACCAACATAAAATTAACAAGATAAATAGAAAATTACTACTGCATTATCTGACAGGTGCAATGCTTAATCGATAGGACAAAGATCCGAGCAATAAACTAACCATAAACAGACTAGGTACGTCTTTATACACAAGCCCAGATCTACATTTTTTATTTTGTGTCTCGCTTATTTTTCAGTTATCTGAAAAACGTTATTTGAAAAATTAGTTTATTTCAACGACTTTTATACACAGTTAAAAAAAGTGTAAACTTAGGTCGCACCCTGTATATATTAAAGAGAAAATCTTGGGGTAGAGGCCGGAATTTTGAAAAGAAACACGGGTCTCTGCGTAAGCCTTCGGCAAAGTTTATTGCCATCTTCAGGGCTTTAACGTTGAAGTTTGCTTGCAAAAAGTAGCAATGTTCATTGAGTCACAGACTTTCGAATGCAACTCTAAAACAAGAAACGTCAACAAAATTTCGGTTTATTTAACTCTGTGTCTTACACAACACAAGTCACACAAACAACCAACACATAGGTATAAAATATAAACTAAACAACGAATTTGACATGTTTAAATATCTCGACAAAAAAATCGTGGTTGAAGACACCCTGGAAGACACACATTTTTCGATTTAAATTTTTTTTAGGAGGTCGTTGTTTAGTTTGTATTTCACACCTATGTGTTGTGTTGTTGCGTGACCTGTGTTATGGAAGACACCGAGTTAAATTAGTCAAAAACTTTTTGACGTATGCTGCCTTGCCATATTTTTCCATTTACTGCGGATACTGCGCCGATTTTTAGGGTTTAGTTTAAAATGCAATACTGTCCCACTTTTTCAATGATAGGCATGGCATGTCTCTCTTAAAGTATTATTTGTGAAACATACTGACATACAAAGAAAGAGACCTTTTAATTCAGTACTTTCTTGTTGTACAAACGATGGCGCTTAAGGACCCTGAACCTCCAAGACTATGGGGCCTCTAAAACCACGGGGCCCCCCGCAGCTGCGGGCCCTTAGTTACGCCACTATTCTCTACCTATGTATCTTATCAGTTAATATTCAAATCGCAATTATACGTTGACGCTATGTTAGATTTACTGTTACGTACTCCGGCATGCAAGAACTCAGCCTTAGTAGCAATATTACAAACCGATAGTACTCATCAGTACGTCGTTTGAAGTGGCATTTTGGCAAAGTGTCATCAGTAGGATCGTGCTGGGGACAGTGGCGGATTTATAGGGGAGCGTACGCCCCCCCTAGCAGAGCTCTACGGAAGCATTTATATAAATACCAAAAGTTAAGTGGAGGTTATAGTAAACTGCTTGAGGATAACAGATTTGCGGGGTAAGGGCAGAGGTAAGAAGTCGAGTAAGAGGGGGCGTGGCCTATTTACTATTCCTACTACAAGCATATACCAGCAAGTTATAAAAAGTATTTGTAGGCGCTGCACTCTTTTGTTTAAATACCGAGGGGTCTGTGATGGTGATGCCGAACCGGCTCCCGCTGACCCTTTTTTGATCGTCCGTCGCCGTCGTTGAGAAATAGATATTGTATAATTTATACCTGGCATCACAGGCATATATACATAATAATAAATACAATATGAGTATAAAGAGTTGCTTATAAGTGCAACTGAGTTGTCACACAAAAAATGAATTTATCCTATGTACAAGAGCGAAAATAAGACGGAAAATAGGGTGAAAATATAAAAAGTCAACAAGAAGTACCAATGACAATATTATGCGTGTATATGTTATTTGTAAAGCAGCTAAATTCAGTGAAGTTCACTGTACATTGAGCAGTTCTTTTGATATGCCAATATCGCTGGAAAACTGAAAGATGTAAACGTATTACAGAATTGGCGTAAATACGGGGGATAGGAGGGACGTGTTCCCTCCCCTTGGAACTATAAATTAAAAAAACTATCATGTCTCATACTGTTTGCCTATAGCATCCCCAGAAGGCGCCAGCAAAATTATTTTTGGATTCACAACAAACTCCAGAAAAATAAACCAAATTATGCCGGCCCCCCTCCCCCCACCGGTAGGCCTCCAAAAATATATCCCACATAGTGAAACTATATATCTACCTGCATTCTGAATTACAGCCGCCAAATTCGGTATTTCGATGAAGTATTCAAAAAGAGGATGCATTTTAACAACTTTGTGAAATCTATAACGCCTCCAACACAGATATACCTGTCCACTAGTCGCCATTAGTCCGCGCCCCCCTCCCTAGGAGAAGTTGTAAATCCGCCCCTGCTGGGGGTTGAAACTTCCGGTACCATATTACCTGCTTGGACAATGGATCTTGTAGGCGATAAACTCCAAGATTCAAGAAGGGGGTAGGTATATCCGTCAATCAGTCAATGGAAGCGAAATTTAGGGTACCTTATCATACCTTATGAACCGCATACTGACGTTTTCCTAAGTTAAGCATTATTTTTTCCGAGAAAATATACTGTAATGAGTAATGCTAGTACACACAGTTTCAAAAATCGTCGTCCTCGACTAAAAAGGACACGTTTACTACATCCCGAGAAAAATTTGCGGACACATCTGGCAACACTGCATTACACTGTTTACACCGAATGGCGGTCAATGACGCTGGGCGTCGGCGACGTCGGGGTACAGTCACGCACAGGCGTCACAGCGTTCAGGGTTCAGGGTACAATAGGGGTAGGGGTAGGGATGCAATTATAGGGGGTTGCCGCCCGTACCGTAGTTGGTTGAGGTTGAGGATTGATGGTTTGGTTAGAATAAAAATTCGCCTACTAGTGTAACTTGATTTGACTTTACATTCTAACGCATCTTATTTGCAGAATCTGTCAATCACCAAACTGTAATTATTCAAGCATAGGCGTCGCTACTTGATTTTGTTATGGAGGGGCAAACACGGAATTTGAAATTTCAAGTTGCCCAGGCCCAGGCACGTATCCAGGATTTGGTTTTGGGGAGGTCCAGATTATGGGTTTCACTTGGTTGACCTTTCTGGGGGGGGTCCAGATTAGAGTTGCCACCTTAAATCCTAAATTTGGGGGGGGGGGGTGTGCAAATTTGTGGATTCCATTTCTTAGACGGAATTTTATAACGTTTCTAGGGGGGGGGTCCAGGAGGTCCGGACCCCCTAAATACGTGCCTGCCCAGGCCCCAAACCAAAAAAAATACCATCAGTCCAGGCGTCCATCAGGCATGTATTCAGGCAGGCCCATCAGGGGATCCAGACCCCCCCTGAAACATTATATCATGCCGATCAAAATCTAATCCGCAAATATGAAATATGCACCCCCCTCCCCAAAGAGAGAAAATTGAAAAAGTAAACCCTAATCTGAACCCCTTCCTCCCGAAAAAATATGTAGTAGTAAAATTTTAATTTGAATTCAAGCTACACACACATATGAACCCAATTTGGTTGTAAAATGTCTAAAAGTATTGAACCGCATATCAATCTAAATACAAAACATGACAAGACCACGGAAACAAACTTTAAAGAAATCGAAAAAAACCGAATTTAGCCTTCTTATGAATGAAAATAATACTAAAACCATAATCTACTATGGTTTAGGGCCAGTTGTACAATGCAAGCTTAAGCTTCGGCTTGAGGTAAGCCGATGTTAAACCACGTCAGTTTGAAAACGTCCGTTGTACAATGCTGGCTTAGCCCCCCACTCCAAGCTTAACACCAGCTTACGTAAGCCGAAGCTTAGCGCGAGCTTAGCTGAGGATTTAAACCTAACCTTGACATGATAGGTATGTCAAGGATGAACCCACAGAACATTACTCAGATGAGCCTTTAAATTGCTTGTCACTTTATTAGGTCATATTTTTTGAAACATTCGTGTCTAATTTAACAAAGAGAGCAAGTGAAAGAACAGACAGAAATGTTCGTTGCCGAAATTTGACACAAACTGTCATAAGTGCCTAACCAAAAAAAGGTAACTTTTCAGATCATTATGTCAGTACGTATTGCTTCCTTGATGCCAACTGTAGTGAATTTCGTTATCAACCAGGTTTAACTAAGCCGACGATTGTAGAACGGGTGTCGACTTTAAGCCTGAGCTTAGCTAAGCTTAGGTTTAACAAAGCTCGTCTTAAACCCGTATTTGTACAACCGGCCCTTAGGATGTTAGGTCTTATCGCCCCAATACCTAAGACAAATAGTTTTTCGGACATTTTGGATTTTAGATTTGGACACATCGGGTTTTGCATGTTAGGAACTGTGACATGTCGTGTTTTGAGCAAACGCTGAGATCAACGACTGAAACTATAAACAGTGCTATAGATATTAATTGAGGAGGACACATTTTAAGGCTTACAAGGTTTAAAACATAAAATCCCAATTTTCTGACAAACAAAATTCTTCATAACTATTAGACGACTGATATATAGTTTTGACTATGATGAGAGTCAGACATATTTGCTTGTTTATTATAAATATTCGAAATTTCAATGATGAGATATTATGGTATATTGATATAAATGACAATAATAAATACTTTTATTTGTTGAAACACCTGATTAATAGCACGATATCGAGTATTCTGTAAAGTACCAGCAATTAATCTTATCCTGCGTAATAGACTGAACAAAATTAATTCTCGTTTCTCTCAAATAATAGGAGTTTACCATATACTTAATGCTGTCTGATAACCCAGTCAACATTTTTTTCTTATTATTTATTAGTTTGCACAACAGGCCATGAAGGCCTAGGGCAGAAATAAGTACAATCTGATCTTATACCGCTAAAATTTATATAACTTAGAATTGTCTTTGTATACTTTCACCACCTATTTCTGAGTATATCCTGGACTATTCCACGCCACCTATTTATGTCTGCCGTCTTCTCTTTCCAGTATTTAATATTAATTTTCCTTAAATCATCTTCTGCCTTCTTCAGCCATCTCTCTCTTGGTCTACCCTTCCTTTTTTTCTATTGGTCTACGGTTGAGAACTAGTTTTGCCATTCTCGTCCCATTTAGCCTCTCCACATGTCCCAGCCACCTTATTCTCTGCGCTTTGATGGCTGCTATAATATTGGGGTTCTCACACATGTCTTCCAGTTTGTTCTTCTCCTCCATCCCTCGTTTGTCCTTATACGCCTCCATAAATAGCTCTCAACATATTTCTTTCCCATCTTAAATTTTTTCTTCCTCCTCTTTGTTGATAGTCCACGTATCACAAGCATACGTCGTCGTTGGTCTTATAACAGTTGTATAAATTATCTCTTTGGTCTTTCTGCATACATATTTGGATTTCATAAGATTTTTCAGGGCTCCATACTTCTAGTTTCCTTTGACGATCCTTGCCTGTATTTCTTGTTTCTCCTGTCGCTTTTGCTCTATGAGTACCCCCAGGGTACATAAATACCGTAGTCCTTTCAAAAGTATATTTCATGTTGTTGGCCGTAAAAGTTAGGTTCGATTTATCATCGGAAGTTTTTTCCATTTGTCCCATGACCATATATTTTGTCATACTTTGATTTATCTCCATCCCAAATCTCCTTGCTTCCGCAGCTATCCTTACCGTAATTTTCTCTATAATTCTTTGTTTTTGCTACTAGTGTTAGGTCATCTGCATATACTATACATTGGTGTTCGTTATTAAATATGGTTCCATTTGCCTTGATTTTGCTTTTTCTAATTATTGCTTTTCTTATTATAATCATATGAAAATTGTAAATCAAAATTCTTATATTCTTAGGAAACCTTTTCAAGCAATATCGCACATAGCAACGTAAGTTGTACGTCACTTCCGCGTCTATCAAAAACTCCAGCACTCTGATTGGTGGCGAGATTTTTTGAATCTTTTCCCGACCTCAAAATCTTCTACGCTCCTCGATATTAAAGAATGCCGTTTTTTAATGTCAATAGGTATAGCGTGTGGTATAATTTTTTTCACTTGTGTGTCATCGGCATCGACTGATCTGGTCATTAGCCTCGTGTTCTGTGTGGGCTTTGTTACTGTTTCCTGGCGCCACCCTAGGAACAGCACTGTTAATCAGAAGCCAACAGTGAATGCTCAGGTGGGGATTCTTCGCAGAGCTTTTTTTATGGATATTTATTTTTGATTAAAAAGACAGATAAATAAATTTCCACCTCTAACGAGAATCGAATCCGAGACCTTCCGGTCACGAGCCGTCGACCCTAACCACTGGGCCAACCCACCCCCGCGTGTGGGATAAGTGGAATAGCCTACAAATCAGCAAGCTGTCACAGCAAGACTCGTTTTTCTGTGTTTACCGCCGAGTTTTTACAGTTCACTACGATTTTTGATTTTTTACGTCATTAGTTTTGAAATCTGTATCCTCGCAAATATGAGCAGCGAATTTAAAGTTACTGCTCATGGAAAGTAGCGATGTTGACCATAATATTAGAATAAATTGTTGTTACAAACATAAGCATTAAGACAAAAAGCAGATAATTTGACAGATCAGCGAGTTGAGAGCGATTTGCAACCTGTTTGGAACATGTTTGGGATCCAAGGTTGGGTCAAACCATGGCCGACTTTACTCATTAGGCCGGAGCATTGAAATATGGCAACACTGGTATCGGGCCGAGCTTTTGTTTGTTGTGAAGTCATTAGTGTAATCTTCCAGAGTGAAAAATAAGATTGGAAGGTGATTTTTAATGTGTTTCTAATTATTTACCTGCACAAACGAAACTATAAAGATAAAAATATGCCTGCAAAGTGTGTAGTACCAGGTTGCAATAGCAATTGGGGCTTCCAAACAAGGATGTACCAACATAACCTTCCAGAGTAACAACGAAGAGTGGAAGGTGATTTTTAATGTGTTTCTAATTATTTACCTGCACAAACGAAACTATAAAGATAAAAAGATGCCTGCAAAGTGTGTAGTACCAGGTTGCAATAGCAATTGGGGCTTCTAAACAAGGAGATACCAACATAACCTTCCAGAGTAACAACGAAGAGTGGAAGGTGATTTTTAATGTGTTTCTAATTATTTACCTGCACAAACGAAACTATAAAGATAAAAAGATGCCTGCAAAGTGTGTAGTACCAGGTTGCACTAGCAATTAGTGCTTCCAGTGAAGGACATAAACAGAAGTGGGTGAAAGATATTCCTCATAAGGGCTGGTTATATTTATAAGAATAAAGACAATACTTTACAAACATTTCAAAGGATAAGACCTATTTTAAACCACAATGTGGTACCTAGAATGTGTTCTGGACCTCCCAAATATCACAGAAAAAGACAGTTAATAGAACTCATCTGGGCATGCCAACGAGGGCATGCATCTGGGCATACCTACGAAAAGATTTGATAGTGAAAGGGAATCATGACCAGCAAGAATGGCTTCACAGTGACCTAATAGTGAATTTTTCTAGCTCAAGTGACAATTTACAAAGTAAATTGAGTGTTCATTTAAGTGGAAGTGGAAGTGGCAGCAGAAAACAGGTTGCGTTTATTTTTATTTTGTAGTGTCTGACTGTGATGAAACAGACATCAGATGTAAGTGGTATTAGTAGTAGTAGTAGTTATAAAAAGTATGTTTCTTAATTTATTAACCCAGATGAACTCTAATACATATAAAATGTAATAATTATTCTGAAACTATAGGCCAACTATTTGACAGCTAAGCCACGTTGCCACATCTAAGGCTCCGGCCTAGTGTAGAGTCGGCCATGGTCAAACCCTAAAAGGGGTGATACATGTACGAACTTTAAGTACGCGGTTTTCAAGTTCGCAAACTTACTCGGCTCCACGTGGTGACACACGTGAAGCTGAAATCACTCGTTTTAATAATTTTACTGAATAAACAAAACTTTTAACAAACGCCAAACACAACAAGCGTTGCGTATCGATGGCCTGCCGAAACAAAGTGGTGGCTCAGGGCTCACGCCTCGCAGTACGAGCCGAAACAAGCTACGAGCAAGATTTCAAACCAGTTGGATCGCCAACGGTTTGCGTGACGGTTTTAAAGTACGCGTACTTACGGTGACACACAGGCGAAAAAGGTCATCGAGCCATAAGTACGCGTACTTGCTCGTAAGTGTATCACCCCTTTAATAGTAATGAGCAAATGTGCAAAAAAGTCCTACCTTTTGGAGTAATGTCGCACAATTAGAAAAAAAAACCTTCAACAGCACTGGTGCAGTCAGTGAAATTCAGATACCTTCCTGGATATATTTGTGAAGCACCTCTAGTTTTTAGGCATTTTCGGCTATATTCAATTAAAAAATCTTCAGATTTGACAAGTGGGTCAATCTTATCAAAAAGCGAATGTCTGATACGGAGTGTCATGTCAAGAATGGACAACAATGACAACATGTGGTATTTTAATTAAAAAAAAATAATGGCATACTCACGCTATATCAACAAAAACCATGTAATGAACATTTTTGCTTTTTCTCTGTGAACGCGAAGTAGCTTAGATCCCTTTCATAGTTCAAGAATCAGTAAATGCAGTACACGAAGTAAACTACGAAAACTACATCCGACATTGGCTGATTCCATAGGAGAGAAGTTCAAGAAATTTAAATAAGTTTTCTTTAGAGACATGCTCTTCAAAACCCATTTTTACTCCATGAGGGCAGAAAAAATTTGATCAAATAGTGCTGTTATTACAAATTTTATACAAACATCAATTTCAGCAATTAAATAGAAAATCTTAGCTAGTTGAAAAAGTGACAGCAATCACTATGTGAGGTCTGGCCCAGATAGTCAGGGAGGGAAACAATATAAGTGAAATAACATTCTGCGAGAAAACATATAAGTACAAGAAATCCTTGATGAAAAAAACATTTATTAGAGACCATAATTTGAGGGTGCTAATTACAAATCCGGTAGCAGTTTTGAGTTTCAATGTCGTTTGACGAAAATAAAAAATTTCAGATCTTTCAGAGCTTCAGGATTACCTAAAAAATGAAAAACCTTTATTTTGGTCTTCTGTTGAGATGAAACCGCATGTTTTGGATGATTGGAGGGTGCTGATTAAGAATCTGGTTGCAGTTATGAGTTTCAGTCTCATTTAACGAAAATCAAAAATTTCAGATTTCCAGACTTTTAGGTTTGCCTATTTTTTTTTTATAAGACATCGAAAATCTTTATTTGGCTTTCTGTTAAGATGAAACCTCGTGTTTTGGATAATTTGAGGGCGACGATTACAAATCCGGCCGCAGTTTTGAATTTCAGTATCGTTTGGGGAAAATAAAAGATTTCATATCTTCTAGGTCTTGAGGTAGGTCTTCTTTGCTATACCTGGTTATACCTCATAGGCTCCTGAATTCCGTGAACATGAGAGGCACAAGCTAAAATCGCGGACAGGATTGCCAGATGGATATGATGGATTTCCCCCAGGTCAGGTTCAAAAATTCCCCAAATTAGACATATTTGAAAAAAATCCCCCAAATTTTTTTTAACAAAAATATCAAGAAATACATGAATATTATTTTTTTATGTATTACACGTACACTTAGCGATAGTGAAATGTAAACAAAGTCGAATAATAGATGTTGTTCAATTTTTGTCATTTTTGTATGCACTGAGAAAACAATCCGTTGAAACTTAAAAAAGAAACAAAATTTAACAAATATCTTTTGAGGTTGTAGTTTAACAAAACATAAAAAGTAGATTCTTTCATAGACTAATATTATTAATATGTAATCTTCGTAACAAAAAAAAATAAACATTTTAAGTAATGCATTAAATATAGCACAACAACAGCAACAAAAAGTGTATGAGGTTAAACTATGAAATTTATTCAAATAATGTATCTAAAGACGGGTTCTCACGATTCAGTTTCGCTGAATCAGATTGACTGATTACTGATACTGAACAGATAATGAACATGTGAACACCTTTTCAGTGAAACTGATCAGTGGGTTTGTGCTTTCAGTCAAACTGAAAGCCAGTCCTGCTTTTCATTCAGTTTGACTGAATCCGTATTGAAAGATGAATGCAAACGTTACTTTTATTAATGCTAAATGGGTTGAACTGAACGAGAAGCGATAGCCAAAGGCAGCGTATTTGATCCTCCTTTGATGTCGTAGGCGCCATTTTGGATGACCAGATTAGACGTTGCACTGTTTTCCTATCAACACGCTACATTTTGTTTGCATCGTGTTCAAATGTGCAGCAAAAACGTTGTACAAAACGTAGCGTCTGAACCAACCTTTATGATTCATGAAAACTGAACAGTGTGAACAAACGTCGCTTTCAGTATCACTGAATCAGTCAAACTGATTCAGCAAAACTGAATCGTGAGAACCCGCCTTAAGGCATTGTTATCAGCAACTTTATACATGTCTGCGTTGAACCTGCATAACATATTCTCATTTGGTGTAAAGTTAGCACAGCCAATTTTCATAGGTGGAATCTCACCCTTAATATTGCCGCAAGTCTGCCAACCTACTTTAGAAGGAAGTGTAGAGTTGGGCGTGCCAAAATAAAAAATAGCAAGTGTAAATTTTCAGTTTTGCGTTATTAAAAATGAAAAAAATATCCGCAAAAATTCCCAAGGCTTTATTTTCTCTATCATGAAATAATGACCCCAAAATTTCCCTCAGTAGACAGAAAATAACCCAAATTTGGGGGAAAATCCCCCAATATGACAACCCTTACCGTGGAGTACCTTCTAAAAGAGAGGGAGAGCTTTGCTTTTGGCCCGCAGACCCCAGCGCTGGGCTTTCATCGGGAACTGAGTCCTCTGTGTCCATACTGACCAGAGCTGTCACAAGTACTAGTAAATAGTATTTCAAATACCAATTACCAATTACCAGAGTCGCATGCGTCAAAGTACAAATACCAAATAATTTTATTTTTGAAAGTACTTCAAGTATCAAATACTTTAATTTGGTACTTGATTTTTCAAATAAAGTAATTGAAATACGATACTAATATTTCAAGTACTTAAAAAAGTAATTCAAATACTATACTAATACTTGAATTACTTGATATAGTATTTCAAATACGGCGATGGATATTTCAAGTATTTCATAATTATTGTTGAGTAATAAAAAGCATATCCACTTGTTTGATTCTTGCATACATTCATTCAGAGAACTCGTGAAAAGTATAACAGAAATACCAAGCAATGACAACAATTCAAATTCATTCATCAAGGGAATCCAAATGTCAATCCGAATGTGTGAAAAAATATATAGGGTGTCATTGAAAATTCAGAGCCTAACCTCACTTCCGGCTAAACCAAAATAAGCATACATTTGTTTTCTCATGGCTATTGTGCATATCCGTTAACCATATAATTCTCCAAAATTTCAAACCTCCATCTAGGATTGCAAAAGAAGGGAGCTCTGTATAACGATTCCATTGCCACCCGGTATATGAATTTTTTCATAAGGAGATGCTTGAGAAAAATTACCTTTTTACATCTGCAATTCGTAACCACCACGACAAAGTACAGAGTTTTGAAGATTGTTATTATAATGGCAGTAAATTCACAGCTCACATTCACAGATTATTTTAACCTCAATCAACATCAACAACGCATTTTGTTGAACGCAACAAGACGAACTGATATTTTGTGATTGTGTCGATTGTGATGAGACTGTCCTGTAGAGTCAGAGTGTCGCGTAGACTATCCTATGTGTACCACAGAGACAGAGCACAAGGCGACGCGATGCGTAATGTTGATTTGTCCATACTTGTCTAGACTTGAGCATTTAATGCTTGAAATGTGTATTTCAAATATTTTTATATTTTCATCGAGCTATACTAATATGTATTTCTTACTCACTTTAGTATTTCGAGTATAAATGTATAAATTTGAATTATATTTTTTGTGTGGAAGTACCAAATACAAATACTTCTTATAGCATTTGGGAAATAAAATTAATTTGAAATACAGTACTTCAAATACCAGAAAGTAATTGAAATACATTTTTCGAGTACTTTACTTCTTTAGTATTTCAAATAAAAATGCCAGGTATTTGAAATATATTTTTTGTGCTACAAGTACCAAATACAAATACTTCTTAGAGAGTATTTGAGGAGTCAAGTACAAATATCACAAAAACAATGTATTTGAAGTACAGTACTTCAAATACCAGAAAGTAATTGAAATACATTTTTCAAGTACTTTACTTGAAGTAATGACAGCTCTGATACTGACCCCAAGCAGATCTATGACCCTGAGTCAGGGACTCGGCAATACCCTGCGTGTCAACAATCTTTCAATCGTATTTATACAGTACTCATTTATCTGCTTCATTTAGCATTATATTTATTAAGAGTTGACAATTGGATGTTTGATTTGTCCTGTTGCGATAATCTATTAATATCTGAATTATTAATTTTAATTTATGTGGAAAGCGATAAGTCAATATTTAATATATACGAGAGGTTAAGTATATTGCAAAAAATACATGCATACAATATCATTTTTTCGACGTGAATCATACTATTAATTTTTTTATGCAGTACCAAACATTTAAGAAGTGCTGCATATTTTAATGTTCCCAAGTTCAGCCCTTAGCGGAACGGTGAGGATGGCTTTGGGTCCTGCCCATCTTATGCCTTCAGGTTCAAGGTCTGTTGAACTTAGGCCCAGTTTCACAATCGTTAGATAACTAGTGGTCAAAAGAAAACTCGTAGTTAACGAGAATATTCCATTTCATATTCGACAGTTTACGTCAAAAGCTCTGGTCAACCAGTAGTTATGTTAACCCAAGGACAAGATATGGGTTATCTTTACGCTTGTTGTAGTCAACCGATGACAGCTTTGGGGGTTATAAAAGGTTGGATTTTGATACTGACGTCTAAGGCCCGGTTGTACAATGCGAGCTTAAGCTTCGGCTTAAGATAAGCCTACGTTAAACCACGTCAGTTGCAAAATGTCCGTTGTACAATGCTGGCTTAACCCCCCACTCCAAGCTTAACACGAGCTTACGTAAGCCGAAGCTCAACGCGAGCTTAGCTGAAGTTTAAACCTAACCTGAGACAAGTGACATGATATGTCAAGGAGGAACCTTCAAATTGGTTGTCACTTTATTAGGTCGTATTTTTTAAAAGATTTGTGTCTGATTTAACAAAGAGAGCAAATGAAAGAACAGAGACAGAAACGGCCGTTGCCGAAATTTGACACAAACTGTCATAAGTGCCTAACCAAAAAAGGTAATTTTTCAGATGATTATGTCAGTACGTATTGCTTCATTGAAGCCAACTGTAGTGAATTTCATTATCAACCAGGTTTAACTAAGCCGACGATTGTACAACGGATGTCGACTTTAAGCCTGAGCTTAGCTAAGCTTAGGCTTAACAAAGCTCGTGCTAAACCCGCATTTGTACAACCGGCCCTAAAGTATTAACTAGAGTGCGGTAAGGTAAGAGGTAACGTAAGACGTAAGAAAATAAACCTGTGGAATCAGATGAGAGTGTTTATAGTCGTAACGTAAGAGGTAACGCAACACTCTCATCTGATTCCACAGGTTTATTACCTTACGTCTTACGTTACCTCTTACCTTACCGCACTCTAGTTAATCCCTAAGACGTCGATGGATTTTGATTACTCTCTGCAATGACATAAATGAAAAATATGAAAAGAAAGGTTAGGGTTCTTTGTCAAAGGGTTAGGCTGTATTCACGGAACACCATTATGGCAGGGCTCTGAGACCAATACGACCAAAACATGAAGATAAATAAGCTTTACCATTGGTTTCCTTTGTAAAACAGAGCTCCCCGATAACTACTGGTTCACTTCCATCTGGGGGTACATAAAATTTGTTTAACAATTTTTACTACAAGCATTAAAAAAGTTACAATGTTGTAATTGACCTGACATTTTCTACTACCAAAAAGACACTTAGCTAGTAATTACTTGGTTTATGCCATGGTTGTAAGCGGTGGAAAACGCAACCCCTAAAATTTATTTCGAATGCAACTTTTTGTCTTATTATTTGTTTACCATTTAAACATTTATTCGATAGCCTGTTTCATTCTAAACACAAAATGTCTCTTGAATGTTTTGCCCAAAATAAACCAGTTCGTAGCAAAAAAATATTTTAAACAAGAATTATTTACAACTTCTATTTTAAACAACTCATCGAAAAACATTGCGTTGGTGAATCTATAGCTACAGATCATCGCCTCTTGCACCAAAACAATGATAAGGACTACGTTTGCGATTGCTTGATAGAAGAGACGCCGGCAGTTCATATTTAGATTTTTTAGTTTTTACTGTTAAATACAAATTATAAAATAATACAAAATAGTTTATACAAAGTATTTTTATTCTTCCACCTAGAATCAAAATTTTAAGCTTTTCATTCAAAACTGAACAAGTCCAAGATGCAATCCATGCAAAACTCAACAAATACGTATCGTTCCTTCAAAAGTGCACAAGTCCAAAACAAAATGTGTTTTAAAATGAAACCTCCTTTCTTGAAAAATATGGATTCATACTCAAAATATGAACAAATTAAGCTACTATTTATCATGCAAAAACTGATTCAAATAAATAATTATTAAAGGTATTATTCAAAAATTGCGTTTCCTGAACAATTATTAAAAGTGGACATGTTGACTTTTGCGTGAAAGCTCCTTAATTTATTTATTATAGGTTCTGTAACATATCAGCTTTTTGCAGTGCTATCGGTACGAAATTTCGAGTATAAATATTGTTAGTGCTGGTGTAGGATAAAATGTAGGTATAGATAAAAATTATAAGCTAACAATGGATGAGCGCTGACTAGCTGGGAATTTTTGGCAATTCCCGCTTCTAGCCCGTCGGCGTTGAATTTATCGATAACTAATTGCTGGGGCAATTTGGGTGTATCATTCTTAGGCAATGTTTAAGTATTTGTTCCATCACACAAAATTTCCAAACGATCTCGCCCATTACCAAATGCAAAGGAACTTCCTATTTTTTACAGAAGAATTACTTAGATGGAAATTTTTGTCATTATCATAGCTATCATTCTGTTCATCCTTCATTAGAGTGATCTGTGATAATCCTTTGATGGTATCTCGTCATATTCAAATAGTGAAAATTTTCTTGAAGAACAGTCGATAATGATTTATTTCTTAAGCATTAGAGGTCGTAAATATGACATCTTTTGAACTATTCTGAAATTACCGATTCGGTTCCAATAAAACTGAGGCTGTACTTAAACTGCCGTTCAACGGCAGTAATCTAAAATGCCGTTAACAGATGTGACGTCATTGAAGTGACGTATTTGACCGCTTTGTAATCGCTGTACTTAAACTGCCGTCAAACGGTAGCCCACTAAAATGCCGTTTACAGCTGTGGCATCATTGAAGTATTTGACGTATTTGACGGCTTCTTATATTCGCCGTGATTAAACTGTCGTCAAACGGTAACCCACTGAAATGCTGGCAATAGCATATTCGATTTCTTGTAAAAATCACTATATTTCATTATCGGTTATACTCATGATACTACGACACTGACAGATATGATCACTTGGCGGACATATTTCGAACCGGTCTGCGCATGACGTCACCGTGTGACAAAAGTGTACAAGCACATGGCGCCAAAGCATTGATTTTTTAAAGTTTTATTTCGTTTTTTGTTATATCTGTCTTAGATATTTAATATTCATACAAAATGAAAATAGCTCATGCACAGTATAATATAAACGATACATATTGCTCTGTATCTGAATAAAAAATTGGTGAAATAGTTATACAGAGAATTGATATTAATTGACGCCTGATCTGTTTGCAATAGTTCCGAGCGTTCTGAATTTCAGATACAAAAATTTGAATCTATGTACTCAAAAAAAATTATATTGTGGAAAAAGAACAGAGCCAGAGCGGTCTGGACGTATTTTTCTGAAATCTCATATAAGAGGTTGATTGGAGTGCCTAGTGAAACCATCTTTTTGTGGGAAAATTTCTCGGGTAGGGGGTGGAATTTTTATATACTCCATTCAGGAACCTTTGATTACCGTTCTTATCTTTTATATATATATTATGATGTTGCGTCACCAGCTCTTCAAGCCAATTTGCATATGTAGGTATTTACTGTATAATTCTCTTAATAAAAGGTAGACAAGAAATAAATAACATGATTTTGTCATTAGAGGTTTTTAAAAATCATGAACAAGCATAATGGCATTATGTTTATGGCGAATGAATATTGACTTTTTTCTGCTAATGAGTGGTGTTGAATTTTCTTATTTTTTATTTATTCAAATATATGTCACAACCGCGTATATGTTAAACATAAAATAAAAACATATCACAATACAACAATACAATATCTTTCTGGGCATTGTATTTAGCTAGTACAGATGAATTCTCGTATACTAAAGATTCCTAGTAATAAGAGGTTTTTCCTCAATTTTTTTCAAAATGTTTTCACACGATGTATCTGTTTAATAATATGTTTGAATTAAAAAGTTTGATCCACTTGTAGTGATGGTTTCTGATGGCCTGGGTATATGGCACATTATTTGTTGCTCTCTTGTGTTGTAGTTAGGTATTGATTCTGTATATATGAGTCTATGGGGAAATATATTTTGGACAGACAATAAGAACTGAAAAAGAGGTGAATAAGAGCATATAGAACTAGCCTTTCTCTATATGAACTGAAAATGAAATATCAAAATACGTTCCGCAACCTGTAAATCTCCAACCACCTTTTAGCGCATTTTTATTTTATGTAGCTTTTTTTTATTCCAAATAGGAAAGGCGCTAGGAAAGCTGGATACACCGTCGCAGGACCCTGTATACTTATTACTTTATACTATTTTACAATGCTAGTGAATTTCAGTTTTCTAATATTCGAGGTCTCTCTAATTCCCATATCAAGAATTCGTATTCTGAAATACATTTTGCATCTAGAAAACAAGCTCGTCTTTGCTTCATCAGTCACATATACATTGTCTGATAATTTGTTTAAATTCGCAAGATAGTTTTTTTCAATTCTCAAAGCGTTTCCATTATAGTTGGAAAATATATGGCCGAGCTCATTACATTTTGCCAAGAACTCATCAATCTGTATGTTTTTGTAGTCCACCTTCTGTTAAATGGTTGACCCAACTGAGAGAAGTATCTGTGCAATCTGGGATATAACCCAGTTTCTCCTTGTTTTTCAACTTGCAATGAAACCTGCCAAATTTTCCAAACCATCCCAAGTAGCGGTAGTGTGACCAATAGTTTTTACTTTTTTATTATTACATCCCACAACCACACAATAAACCATTGTTCAAATATGTGTTAAACTCCAGAATCGCAAATAATTAATGTTTTATCAAACTTTACTACGGTAAACGAGTAAACTCAAGAAAATAAACTGAAAATGTTTGGCTATAACCTGTAACTAAACGAGTAAACAAACCCCGTTTGTCACACGCTGACGTCACAGGTGGAAGCGAGACGGAAGACATCATGCGCGTGAGCATACCTTCTAAAGTCGTAGTATCATGGGTTATACTGTTCTTGACTTGTTTGCATTGTAGTCATGACAATTTTAAATTTCATCGACAGTTAGAGAAGCAGACTTTCAAATTGCGTTTTGTTCATTATTACAAATTTTCAGGAGAAGCAAAAACTGGTACAGAGAAGCCAAATCATAGAGAAAAAATATTTGGGATAATATAATCATATGGGGTCTATGGAACTCAATCGCAGAACTTGGTACAAAAGGTTGAATAACAACTTGTAAAAATTAAAAAAAAACTGTTGGACATAATGCAGTATGTGTAGACGATTATTATTTTTTTCAATAAAATCATTTTGATTATTCTCAGTGCAATCAAAAACAATAGTTCTTTTCTAGTTCCATACCTCATATTAGTTTGGCACAGTTTTCTCACGTATTGCGGCTATTATTTCAGCCCTCGAAAGAACAATAAACGAAAATTAAATCGCAATCAAAACGCATTTTATCCATGGACTTCAGTCAAATCAGATTAAATCTAAGTATGATTTTCCTACCGAATAGCATAGAGACTAAATGCATCTTGTCTGTCTTACTGCTCATAAAGAGTAGGTATTTGATCATAGGAATACTCATGAAGCTGTTGGAACGTCATTTCAGTGGGCTTTCGTTTGACGGCAGTTTAAGTACAGCGATTACAAAGCCGTTAAATACGTCACTTCAATGACGTCACATCTGTTAACGGCATTTTAGTAGGCTACCGTTGAACGGCAGTTTAAGTACAGCGTAAAACTGATGCTATGGAACTTTTGAATATTAATGTTCGAAGGGTGGATCAGGACCCTGATTCTTGTAATTTACTTCCAAAACGACACGTTTTGAAAGTGCTAAGCGAAACAGGTTCTAGAAAACATGTATAGTGTGGAAAATGTTAATCAAAATCTAGCATAAGACGGGTTCTCACGATTCAGTTTCGCTGAATCAGTTTGACTGATTCAGTGATACTGAAAGCGACGTTTGTTCACACTGTTCAGTTTTCATGAACCAGCTTAACCTATTTAGCATTAATAACAGTAACGTTTGCATTAATCTTTCAATAATGATTCAGTCAAAATGAATGAAAAGTAGGACTGGCTTTCAGTTTGACTGAAAGCACAAACCCACTGATCAGTTTCACTGAAAAGGTGTTCACACGTTCATTATCTGTTCAGTATCATTGAATCAGTCAAACTGATTCAGCGAAACTGAATCGTGAGAACCCGTCTATAGATACAGCAATTTAACAATGACAACTAATCAAGTGATGTATTGCACAATTAAGTAGAAGGATGCATGATAAATCTTTGATAAGATACAACTACCTATTTACTGTACGAGTGTTTGTTTCCTTAGTTTAAGTATATTATAGGAGTGCTGTCGTTGAAAATTATCTTTTAAATGAATTTGTGGTTTTTGGGTTTTTAGGCACGCGTTGTTTAGCGTTAAAGCTTGACGTTTCGCCACCACGAGTGGATGGCATCTTCAGAAGCTATTTCACTTCGGCGACTTCCAAAATACTAATGGCTGGTGGATCTGCACCTGTATTTATACCTGCTAATGGTGACGTGGCCCAACCAGGTAGCGTTGGTAGCCCCGCCCCTTCGTGATATTGTAGTGTCTTCAAGTCCTTTAGGATGGGTACTCATGTCCGGTTGACTTTCTGTGTTTCTTCTTTCCTATTGAAATTATTATGATGTTTTTGTATTTGTCTGTAAAAAGTCAGCAGAAAACTTGATCCAAATGAGAATAACACTAAAAAGAAAATTGTACTGTAATTTGAAATAGCCGATGATGACGTCACCTGTAGGGAACCAATGAGAAGCGTCCTTTCTGTAGGGAACCAATAAGAAGCGTCCTTTCGTGGTCCGATGACTACGAGCGGATGCTATTGTTTTGTACCAGTGAGCTCTTATTGGTTCCCTACAGGTGACGTCACGACCTGGGCGGGAAGTGTATGGATTCAAAAAATTCAATATTTAGAGCAATTTTTTTCGGTTATAAATACGATAGAAAAATTTTGTAAAATTATTTATGGCATCTACGTGGTGTCAGGGTTCGTTAAACGAAAAATGTGATATAGGCCCATTCTTGTGTTTATAGATCGCTTCTTTGTTCCTATGTATACACTCCCACATGTGCATGGTATGCGATAAACCCCCGGTGTTGTGAGTGGGTCCTTTTTATCCTTCACCATTCTCAAATATTCCTATATCTTTCTTGTGGGCTTGTAGATGGTCTTGACGTTTTCCTTTCGTAACATTTTTCCTATTTTGTCTCTTATTCCAGGCACATAGGGTAGAAAAGCTTTTGCTATCGGTTTAGGTTCTGGTTTTGCCCTATTCCTGAAGAAACTCAGGTTCTTGCCGCAACGTCTTCGTACCATGCCAGACTACACAGAGAAGCCATCGAAATACAAAAACATTATAATAATTTCAATAGGAAAGAAGAAACACAGACAGTCAACCGGACATGGGTACCCATCCTAAAGGACTTGAAGGCACTACAATATTTCGAAGGGGCGGGGCTACCAACGCTACCTGGTTGGGCCACGTCACCATTAGCAGGTATAAATACAGGTGCAGATCCACCAGCCGTTAGTATTTTGGAAGTCCCCGAAGTGAAATAGCTTCTGAAGATGCCATCCACTCGTGGTGGCGAAACGTCAAGCTTTAACGCTAAACGACGCGTGGCTAAAAACCCAAGAACCACAAATTCATTGGACGATGGCCGCGAAATCCTTACACAGTACCTATATCTTCTAAATCTTCAGAACTGCTATTTTTACTATTGCTCCTGCTTTCACAAAACACCAGACATTCCTCGTTTAAGAAAAAATGTAAATTTTTAATATATAACTTTTTCATAACAATTTCAAGTATGATTTGCTTTTAACCCATAGCTTGTTATTACAGAGAACTTGAACAAAATCTATTTTTGCTCCACTTTCTTTTTTCTTTTTAGGATAAGTTTTAGTTTAGATAGAGTTGAATGGAAGTTCGGTAAGCCAAACTCCTGTGATTACTATCATTTTCACTCAAACATTTTGGTCCCTTGAGAAAGTACCCTCCGATTT